>OX465436.1:13134695-14384695 GCA_950005045.1 Agrotis exclamationis | reverse complement strand
TAAATGTGATGAAAACTGTGAAATTCATCACTTTTACTGGTTTTTATTAATAATTGACTATGTGGTGTGGTAAAAGTAATAATTGTTTGTTACAAGAAACATGTCATGGTCAATGCTGCTACTGAGTAAATATACCTACCTCTTCCATACCAACTACCAAGAAAGCTAGACGGAGCCCTGCTTCGCGGTGAAGGTGTACACAGCATAGAGACGTGGTGGCGGCGCGGCGGCGTCGTGTACAGGAGCCCTTAGTCTTTTAGCCGCGGAATTTGACATAAAATATCTGAGAGAAACTCGCGCGTCATCTTTCTACCTCTACCCACAGCGGTAGTAAATACCGCTTAGGTTTGAATAGGCCTTAAACAAGTAGCATGTTCTCGGTACAGACAGACTTGACGGTACGGGTTAGTACTGATCGGCGTAGGTATCTGAAGTGTCAACCTCATTATGTATGATAACATGTCTGTATTTTGCCTGCCCCAACCAGTATCGACTCGTACCGACAACCTGCTAAATTATGAAGGATTATTTGTTACTAGCAGTTTCATCCGCTACAACTCTAAAATTATCCGACGGGAACAAAAAATCGGAATAAAAACTATCCTACGTGTTAATCCAGGTTATAAACTATCTGTGCACCAAATTGTATCCAAATCCGTTCAGTGGTTTTTGCGTGAGAGAGTAACAAACAAACATCCATCCAAACAAACTTTCACGTTTATAATATTAAGTAGGGTTACACACTGATACAAGATACTGCAGTAATTTGCCGATAAATGCTATCTCGGTTCACTTAATATATATTAGTTAATAATTATTTTTGTTATCCAAATCGCAAGCAGATACGATATAAATACTGTGATATGCCGGAGTCCTAGAGTTACTGTAGTCATTCCACAAAGTAGTGTCGACACAGACATGTCGAGAGTTACAGTAGTGACCGGCGCGGACACGGGGCTCGCCTTTGGAATAGTTAAGGTAATGTTAGAGAGAAACGATGGAGATGTATACCTGACGTCACGAGACGAAGGTAAAGGGAAGGCCGCCGTCGCCAGACTGAACGACCTCGGACTGACGCCGGAGTACCACCAGCTTGACGTTACGGACCGGGACAGTGTGCTGCGACTTAAAGAACACTTCAAGGAGGAGTATAACGGAGGTATCCTCATTCTCGTCATTAACACGGAAGGCATCAAAACTGTGGAACTTGAAAATTCCAGCGAAGAAGGAGTGTTATCAGCGATAACACATATATTAGAAAACATTCTCAATATGTATTGGAGAAAATGGATTAACCTACGGATGACCATGGAAGATTCACAAGTGGAAGACGTCAACGATTTCATGAGCTTGTTTATGGAAGGGCTTGCGGAAGGCAACTTTAAAGATGATGAAGACACACGACCCGTCGACAGACCATCAAACATAACTATGAAATTCAAATTCGACTTCGACTCCTTAAATATTAAAACGGTTTATGACGATTAAATCAATAAATAACATTACCTCTACGAGGTCTAAAGATTTATGTAATATCATTTCTGTGTCTAAACCTACCTACAATAAGTTAGTTGTTCTTACTTTTATCACGACGTTGCACCGAAAGGAACTTAATTCGAGGAACATTTTGTTGTGAACTTTAGATGCATCGAGAGCTAGTTTAACTGCTGTTAGGAATCTGACAGGGTCCTTAGAGGGCCAAAGCCTGCCGGGGACTCTCTTATCAGCTTACCATGACCCAGGAACGTAAAGGGCATTTCGTCTTCGAAGGAAGGCGTCTGTTTGAACGGCCGCACCAGAAGTGGGACCCGGTGATGGCTACATCCTGTTTCATAGGATTGCTACTTTCAATACCCATCATAAGTATGATGTTTTGTTCAGAGGCGTTGTTCTGTCTGATGAGGATGACGTTTTCTTCATCGTCAATGCTTCACCTACCATCCTATTCACGATCGCTATTACAACGTACTCGTGACACGAAGAAGGAGATTACTAATACAATACCACTTTGTCTATTCTCTCTGATCAGACATGAGGCTGTACTTTGGTTATATGTTTGGCTCTGTTTGTTGTTCAGTTCGACAAAATGAAAAATGGCGAATGCTCAATGTTTTGTTACACGTGAATGGTCATGTCTAACAGCACCTTTATATTAAGAACACTTAATTCTTAAAGTTTTTAATAGTTAGTTTCATGATTTTGAGTACTTCAATTCAAAGGTTTTTCAATGTCAAGTAATAGTGTTTTCAACTTCAACAGGGCTAACATTAAGTTAGTTTTGTAACAAGCTGACAGCTCTTTGAGGTGCGCGTGGAGTACCTACGACGCGCCTTCGACCCGGGAAGATAAGGACATAAGGATGTATTCATTAGGTGCGTCCCCACAGAGCGCGCAGCCTCGCGAGGCATTTTCCACGCTAGGGATGTGAAAAAATAATCGATTATGGAAAAAATCGATTAATAATCGATTTTTTTTAAGTAAAAATCGATTTTAATACGCGATTTTATTTTTATGAATAATCGATTAATAATCGATTTTTTTTATAATCAATTATTACCGATTTTTCATCTGCAATCCCCCCCCCCCTCCCCCCGACATTAAGTTTAGTCTTCTGGCCCGGAGCCCGGAACGTGAACTGCCAAAGAATACCATCTCCAATTTAAATTCAATTTTTTATTTAAATTTAAAATGTCACTTACGGGATATCTTCCGTGATTATATTATATTTGTTTGAGTTCCCGATATTTCGACGCGTAGTCAACCCGCGATCATGGCGCTACAGCGGCGTAATATCGGGAACTCGAACAAATATACATATAATCACGGAAGAAATCCTGACATTTTTTTATAGACAAACCGTGAAAGTTTAAAACAGTGTTTATTTATTTGATACTTAATATTTTTAACCGACTTCCAAAAGGAGGAGGTTCTCAATTCGGATGTTTATATATATTTTTTTTTTATGTTTGTTCGGGCATAACTCCGTCGTTTACCAACCGATTTGAAAAATTCTTTTTTTGTTGGAAAGGGTATACTTCCCGAATGGTCCCATTAAAATTTTTTCGAAATCGGACTAGCACTTTTTGAAAAATCAACAAAAATCAACAAGAACCTAAAAAGTTTTCAACATTGTCTACACCGATTACTCCGAGGTTTCTGGTCCGATTTCGATGATTCTTTTTTTGTTCGATACAGTATTATCTGCCATTTGGTCTCATAAAATTTTCATTTAGTTTGGTGCAGTAGTTTTCATTTTTAGCTCATTGTGTAATAGTACATACATGGACGATGTTATTACCGGTGCTACGGATTACAATATTTTAGTGTACATGTAAGAATATTATGTATTTGACAATAATTTGGGTTGAATATTGAAACTAAAAAGGATAAAATAAAAAACTTTTTCAAAAAAAATGTAACCGACTTCCCACAAAAAAGTTCAAAATAACCTAAAAAAAAACTTTTCTTTCGAAAGTCGGTGACAAAAAGTCAATGACATAAAAAAGAAAGTCACCGACTTTCGAAAGAAAAGTTTTTTTTTAGGTTATTTTGAACTTTTTTGTGGGAAGTCGGTTACATTTTTTTTGAAAAAGTTTTTTATATTTTATTTGTTTAATTTATGTGAAAAACATTTTAATTTGAACCTTTTTTATTTTGATAACTTTAATTTGTGATGATTATAATTATAAGCTTGCTAGGTATTTCTGTCGTTTATTTTTAACTAATAAATCTATTGATATAATATTTATGGCGTTTATTTTGAACTTAATTGACAAATTAGCAAAAAATCGATTAATTTAACAAAATCGATTATTTTATTAAGAAAAATCGATTATTAATTAATCGATTCTTCATGCTACAAAAAAAAATCGATTAATGAAAAATCGATTTTTTAGGTACAATGTCACATCCCTATTCCACGCGAAGCAGCTCGGTTGGTGTGGACGTGTCTCGGGCGAGGCAAGTGACAGCGCTGCCGCGGTCGAGCGACCGACGCCCGAGCCATCCAGTGTCGGCTTTTGTTTTGCTCGCGTATATTGTTTCGTGGCTCGGTCGAAAAACAATAGACGTGTACACACAGAGTGAGCAGCCTTGCTTGTCAGTTTCCTCGCGCAGCAAATGCCTCGCGAAGCTGCGCGCTCTGTGTGGACGAACCTATTCAATTTTTTTATAAACAACATTGCCCCACACTAGTAATTTCTCCTGTATATTGGGTGTGTTTACAAACACCCAGACCCGGGGCACTACTTGCAGATCACACAAATATTAGTTGTTCTGTGCGGGGAACGATTCCACGATACGCAGCGCCGCAGTCGATCGCTTAGCCACTGCGCCAACCGTGCCATGTTATTATTTTATTAATAAGAAAACTGTGAATCGGATGCCGACTTTCTCAAAGAACCGTCGTGTGAATGGAATCTTTCGCGTTGCTTACGCGAATTAAAAAACGTTTTAGAAACGTGTAGTACGGGACTTAAGTATTGCAAGGGTCGGCCGGTAGGTAAAAGAATGAAACAGTTCTTTCTTGCAGTAGAGATGCATAATAACTAACGTAACATAGGAATGATTACAATATTTTCTAAATAATCACGGGATAACAGAGTGAGTGAACTGACTCGTGTGGCGGTTGGGCGTCGACTGTCTACTAAAATACATTTTCGTCTTTCCCAGTCGCTGGCGGCAAACTTCTTACAACTAAAACTATAGTAAGCATTGTTACCAAATCACAATACAAAGATGCGCTCTGGGAAGCCCAACGTTATAAAAAATTAAAACATTACAGTCGGCATTTCGTTCATGGCACCAGGCCATAAATGTTACACTTCCGACAAACACACTTACTTAATTGCTAACTCACAATGCAGTTTACAAAAACAACACACTGCAGCTGCGTGCAATAAAACATTAATAACCTTGCAGCTGTGTAAGGCGTCGGAATGGCCTGAAGAATAGTCTATTGTATCTATTACTTCAAAGCTTCTTAGCCGATGGATAATACCTAAAAAATAAAAGATTTCGTCGTGCCAAAGCGTGAGAAACTTACTGGCTACGTGCATCTTAAACTAAACAATTAAACTGAAGCTATATACAAAAATTATTTACATTGGTACCTACTTACTATCTAATTACTTAAGATCTAACTTTACATATTTAGGTACAATCTAATTAAACGGTACCTACATACGATCGAATTATAACATATTTACAATTTAATTAGACGTTGCTACATTAGTTGGTAGGGACATATGTGGTGTGTTAAGCCGCCACAAATCTATTATAAACGTGTTTCCTCAAGGTTGAGGTAGTAATTTTATATTAAACTAGCTCGCGCCGTCGACCCGGGCATGGTCCATGGTCGGGCAGTGAGTTGCCCTTTACTCGCCACCCGCATGCCCGCGCCTACGGTGGCCGGAGATCGCCTTGCGACGTCCGTCGTCCCGCCTCCTCCTTTGCTAGCATGACTGCTTCGCAGAAGGAGGCGACCGCTTCCCATTCCGTCTCGCCCCGCAGCATGGCCTTGACCAGTGCCGGGCGCGAGAGGTCGCCGCCTATCGCCTCCGTGAGGACACAGCGGTGCTCTGCCCAAGCGGGGCAGTCCTGTACCGTTTCCTCCGGGTGATCCTCGCAGTGGTGACACCCAGGCGTTTCTTCCTTTCCAATGCGACACAGAAACCTCCCGAAACATCCGTGCCCGGTGAGGACCTGTGTCAAGCGGAAGGTGATCACCATTCCTCAAAAGAGGAGGGGTCTTACCGCCGCGGTTGCGGCGTCCCGATACAGGAGCCCTTAGAGTCGATTTAGCCGCGGAATTTGACATAAAATATCTGAGAGAAACTCGCGCGTCATCTTTCTACCTCTACCCACAGCAGTAAATACCGCTTAGATTTGAATAGGCCTTAAGCATGTTCTCGGTACAGACAGACTTGACGGTACGGGTTAGTACTGATCGGCGTAGGTATCTGAAGTGTCAACCTCATTATGTATGATAACATGTCTGTATTTTGCCTGCCCCAACCAGTATCGACTCGTTCCGACAACCTGCTAAATTATGAAGGATTATTTGTTACTAGCAGTTTCATCCGCTACAACTCTAAAATTATCCGACGGGAACAAAAAATCGGAATTAAAACTATCCTACGTGTTAATCCAGGTTATAAACTATCTGTGCACCAAATTGTATCCAAATCCGTTCAGTGGTTTTTGCGTGAGAGAGTAACAAACAAACATCCATCCAAACAAACTTTCACGTTTATAATATTAAGTAGGGTTACACACTGATATAAGATACTGCAGTAATTTGCCGATAAATACTATCTCGGTTCACTTAATATATATTAGTTAACTAGCTTCTGCCCGCGATTACGTACGCGGATCCTGTTGCTTATGCCAGCGACAACGGGGTCGTCAAAATCGAAGATCTGAAACGTCTGATGTCGAATCCTAAGAGCCCGGACAGGAAAGCAACGGGATGCGCGAGACAGCAACAGAGAATACTCATCAGGCTGAACAACTCTTGCTAAGACGTCATTGATATACATGTTATAGTGTAGCTGGGCTCTTGGAGTTCCACATCAGGTGTTCCAGATCTTCAATTTTTATACGTCCAAAGAGAGTGCTCATCGAGCTGAACAACTCTTGCTAAGACGTCATTCCTATACATGTTATAGTGTAGCTAGGCTCTTGGAGTTCCACATCAGGCGTTCCAGATCTTTCACTTTTGTAAGTCAACGGGAAATGCCCATCAGGCTAAGCAACTTTTGCTAGGACGTCATTCCTATATATGTTATAGTGTAGCTGGGCTCTTGGAGTTCCACACCAGCTGTTCCAGATCTTTAATTTTGGTAAGTCAACGGGAAATGCCCATCAGGCTAAACAACTTTTGCTAAGACGTCATTCCTATATATGTTATAGTGTAGCTGGGCTCTTGGAGTTCCACATCAGCTGTTCCAGATCTTTCATTTTGGTAAGTCAACGGGAAATGCCCATCAGGCTAAACAACTTTTGATAAGACATCATTCCTATATATGTTATAGTGTAGCTGGGCTCTTGGAGTTCCACATCAGCTGTTCCAGATCTTTCATTTTTGTAAGTCAACGGGAAATGCCCATCAGGCTAAACAACTCTCGCTAAGACGTCATTCCTATATATTTTGTAGTGTAGCTGGGCTCTTGGAGTTTCACATCAGCTGTTCCAGATCTTTCATTTTTGTAAGTCAACGGGAAATGCCCATCAGGCTAAACAACTCTTGCTAAGACGTCATTCCTATATATCTTGTAGTGTAGCTGGGCTCTTGGGGTTCCACATCAGCTGTTCCAGATCTTTCATTTTTGTAAGTCAACGGGAAATGCCCATCAGGCTAAACAACTCTTGCTAAGACGTCATTCCTATATATGTTATAGTGTAGCTGGGCTCTTGGAGTTCCACATCAGCTGTTCCAGATCTTTCATTTTGGTAAGTCAACGGGAAATGCCCATCAGGCTAAACAACTTTTGATAAGACATCATTCCTATATATGTTATAGTGTAGCTGGGCTCTTGGAGTTCCACATCAGCTGTTCCAGATCTTTCATTTTTGTAAGTCAACGGGAAATGCCCATCAGGCTAAACAACTCTCGCTAAGACGTCATTCCTATATATTTTGTAGTGTAGCTGGGCTCTTGGAGTTTCACATCAGCTGTTCCAGATCTTTCATTTTTGTAAGTCAACGGGAAATGCCCATCAGGCTAAACAACTCTTGCTAAGACGTCATTCCTATATATCTTGTAGTGTAGCTGGGCTCTTGGGGTTCCACATCAGCTGTTCCAGATCTTTCATTTTTGTAAGTCAACGGGAAATGCCCATCAGGCTAAACAACTCTTGCTAAGACGTCATTCCTATATATGTTGTAGTGTAGCTGGGCTCTTGGAGTTCCACATTAGCTGTTCCAGATCTTTCATTTTTGTAAGTCAACGGGAAATGCCCATCAGGCTAAACAACTCTTGCTAAGACGTCATTCCTATATATATATATACAGTAGTGTAGCTGGGTTCTTGGAGTTCCACATCAGCTGTTCCAGATCTTTCATTTTTATTAGTCAACGGGAAATGCCCATCAGGCTAAACAACTCTTGCTAAGACGTCATTCCTATATATGTTGTAGTGTAGCTGGGCTCTTGGAGTTCCACATTAGCTGTTCCAGATCTTTCATTTTTGTAAGTCAACGGGAAATGCCCATCAGGCTAAACAACTCTTGTTAAGACGTCATTCCTATATATGTTCTAGTGTAGCTGGGCTCTTGGAATTCCACATCAGCTGTTCCAGATCTTTAATGTTTGTAAGTCAACAGGAAATGCCCATCCGACTAAACAACTTTTGCTAAGACGCCATTCCTATATATGCTATACTGTAGCTGGGCTCTTGGAATTCCACATAAGGTGATCCAGATCTTCAATTTTTATACGTCAACAGAGAGTGCTCATCAGGCTGAATAACTCTTGCTAAGACGTCATTCCCATACATGTTATAGTGTAGCTGGGCTTTGGAGTTCCACATCAGGTGTTCCAGATCTTCAATTTTTATACGTCAACGGAGAGTGCTTATCAAGCTGAACAACTCTTGCTAAGACGTCATTCCTATACATGTTATAATGTAGCTAGGCTCTTGGAGTTCCACATCAGGTGTTCCAGATCTTCAAAATTATTTTCGCAGCAGAAAATGCTCATCACGTGGAACAATTTTTGCTATGGTGCCATTTTTGTACCTCTTATAGTTTAGCTGGTCTGTTGCGGTTCTGCATCAGGTGTTCAAGTTTTCAAGATAAATTATAGCCTATGTGTTGCCCCGACTTAATATCTATACGACAAAAAATAAATTATTCAAATCCGTCCAGTAGTTCCGAAGATTAGCGTGTACAAACAAACAGACAAAGAGACAGATTTTTTTTTTTGGATTCGTACTCTATTACTGTTTCTAAACCCCCCTCAATTTTTTTTTTTAATATATTCAATGTACAGACCAATTTTTTTTACTGTTTTATTATAAGTAGATGTATAGATATATGTATATGTATAGATAATTATTTTTATGTTATCAAAATCGCAAGCAGATACGATATAAATACTGTGATATGCCGGAGTCTTAGAGTTACTGTAGTCATTCCACAAAGTAGTGTCGACACAGACATGTCGAGAGTTACAGTAGTGACCGGCGCGGACACGGGGCTCGCCTTTGGAATAGTTAAGGAAATGTTAGAGAGAAACGATGGAGATGTATACCTGACGTCACGAGACGAATGTAAAGGGAAGGCCGCCGTCGCCAAACTGAACGAGCTCGGACTGATGCCGGAGTACCACCAGCTCGACGTCACGGACCGGGAAAGTGTGCTGCGGTTTAGAGACCACGTCAAGGAGGAGTATAACGAAGGTATCGACATTCTCGTCATTAACACGGCTGGCATCAAAAGTGTGGAACTTAACAATTCAACCCTAGAACTAGTATTACCATTGATAGTAGAAACCATTCTCAGTGTAACTGGCCACTGTGGACAATTAGGTGCGTTCACAAAGAGCGAGCAGCCATCCAGTGTCGGCTTTTGTTTTGCTCGCGTATGTTGTTTCGTGCCTCGGTCGAGAAACAATGGGAGCGTCCACACAGAGCGAACAGCTTCGCGAGGCAGTGTGGCTGTGCGTCCGCACCTATTGACTAACGTACGGCTGACTATGGACGATTCACAAGTGGAAGACATCAATGATTTCATGAGCTTGTTTATGGAAGGGTTTGCGGAAAGCAACGGTACCAACGATGTTAAAGACGATGAAGGCACACGACCCGTTGACAGACCAACGAACATAACTATGAAAATCAACTTCAACACCTTTTCTATTGAAATAGCTTATGAAGATTAAATCAATAAATAACATTACCTCTACGAGGTCTAAAGATTTATGTAATATCATTAATTTACTGTGTCTAAACCTACCTACAATAAGTTAGTTGTTCTTACTTTAACCACGACGCTGCACCGAAAGGAACTTAATTCGAGGAACATTTTGTTGTGAACTCTAGATGCATCCAGCGCTAGTCTATCTGCTGTTAGGAATCTGACAGGGTCCTTAGAGGGCCAAAGCCTGCCGGGGACTCTCTTATCAGCTTACCGTGACCCAGGAACGTAAAGGGCATTTCGTCTTCGAAGGAAGGCGTTTGTTTGAATGGCCGCACAGAAGTGGGACCCGGTGATGGCTACATCCTGTTTCATAGGATTGCTACTTTCAATACCCATCATAAGTATGATGTTTTGTTCAGAGGCGTTGTTCTGTCTGATGAGGATGACGTTTTCTTCATCGTCAATGCTTCACCTACCATCCTATTCACGATCGCTATTACAACGTGCTCGTGACACGAAGAAGGAGATTACTAATACAATACCACTTTGTCTATTCTTTCTGATCAGACATGAGGCTGTACTTTGGTTATATGTTTGGCTCTGTTTGTTGTTCAGTTCGACAAAATGAAAAATGGCGAATGCTCAATGTTTTGTTACAAGTGAATGGTCAAGTCTAACAGGACCTTTATATTAAGAACGCTTAATTCTTAAAGTTTTTAATAGTTAGTTTCATGATTTTGAGTACTTCAATTCAAAGGTTTTTCAATGTCAAGTAAAAGCGTTTTCAACTTCAACAGGGCTAACATTTAGTTAGTTTTGTAACAAGCGGACAGCTCTTTGAGGTGCGCGTGGAGCACGACGCGCCTTCGACCCGGGAAGATAAGGACATAAGGATGTATTCAATAGGTGCGTCCCCACAGAGCGCGCAGCCTCGCGAAGCATTTTCCGCGCGAAGCAGCTCGGTTGGTGTGGACGTGTCTCGGGCGAGGCAAGTGACAGCGCTGCCGCGGTCGAGCGACCGACGCCCGAGCCATCCAGTGTCGGCTTTTGTTTTGCTCGCGTATATTGTTTCGTGGCTCGGTCGAAAAACAATAGACGCGTCCACACAGAGTGAGCAGCCTCGCTTGTCAGTTTCCTCGCGCAACAAATGCCTCGCGAAGCTGCGCCCTCTGTGTGGACGAACCTATTCAATTTTTTTATAAATAACATTGCCCCACACTAGGAATTTCTCCTGTATCGTGGGTGTGTTTACAAACACCCAGACCCGGGGCAACTACTTGCAGATCACACAAATATTAGTTCCGTGCGGGGAACGATGCCACGATACGCAGCGCCGCAGTCGATCGCTTAGCCACTGCGCCAACCATGCCATGTTATTATTTTATTAATAAGAAAACTCGGCACCTGTGAATCGGATGCCGACTTTTTCAAAGAACCGTCGTGTGAATGGAATCTATTATGAACGTGTTTCCTCAAGGTTGAGGTCGTACTTTAATATTAAATGTGACGTCATAACGACTTGATGCGTGAACTACCATCTGCTCGCTTTCTTCAGGAAGGTATTACTGTGGTTTTTTCTTCAAATTCGGCTTTCAGGAGATCTTCTTAGTGGTAAAGTTGACTTTCTCCTTTTTTCTGAAAATAATAATAATAATGTCATAGTTTTCTTTGATCTGAGGTTGGGGTAAAGATAAGATAGTAGGGCTAGGAATAATGTGCCAAAAATCTCATATTTTACTTTACTTTTTCTTATTTTCTTCTCATTGTTTGAATACACAGAGAAATTTTTTCAATAATTTACGTTATTTAGGTTTGGGAATAATGTGCTGAATTGAAGATGGATGAAAAATTACTATTACCTTAGTTTTTAACATAGGATAAATAAATTCAACATAACATTAACATTTTCTTCATAATCAGAAATAACGCTCTAAACTTTTTTTTTAACGTTGCCCCACACTGCGAATTTCTCCTGTATCGTGGGTGCGCTTACAAACATTAGAAACTCACATACACAAACACCCGGACCCGAAACAACTACTTGTAGTTCATATAAATATTTGTTCCGTGCGGGAATCGAACCCGCGACACGCAGCGCAGCAGTCCAATCGCTCAGCCAGTGCGCCAACCGTGCCGTCAACAAAACTAAATTGACTCCACGATAAAATAATCAAAAAGGAACTTTAGCCTTTTAATTAAAACTTAATTTCACTTGTTTATCCAAAAATCCAACGAAGCCTTCAAGTTTAAATATTAAAATTGCCTAAATTTGCCTAAAGTTCAACAACTGAAAAGTTGTCGAGACTAATTTGGAGTGACATGTTCTAGACTAGACTGTTATCTAAGGGTCAGCTCAGACCGAGACGTGACGCTGCGCGCACATATCAATAGAGCTATTCAAAATCTAACTCTATTTCCTACACGAAAAGATATACCTGTACACCTGTTACCTGTCACAAACCAGCGCGGCGCAGCGCGGCGCCGCGCTGCATTTTATTGGCGACTCAAAATCTAACTTTATTTACTACACGATAAGTTACACATTTGCAGTATCATTGCGTCACGTCGCGCCGCGTCGCGTCTTGGTGTGAACTGACCAGTATATTATAGTGTACTCTGTGGAACTGACGGTAAGTGCTATTATTAAGGTCTAATTTGTACTTGAAAGTACTAAATAAAACACTATTTATACTATACATATAAAGGGTACTACACATAATATTATAGCTCCTACAAAAAAGAAGTATAGACGAATCGTGATCGTTTATCATACAAGACAAGATGACTGATAAAAACTAGTCCGTCAATTATTTATTATCAAAAAGTATTCGACTCGTATTTCTTCTTTAGTACGACGCTTTTTAAATTCAGAATACGAAAGAAGCAAAAACTGTTTTAAGACACTCTACAAAAAAAAATACATATGGCACTCGGAGACTGTCGCGGTGAAGCTATTGCATAACATTCTTTTTTATTTTAAAAGAATAAAATCGCCTACCGCGTATATTTAACGAGAATATAATTTATTTAAAATGTTTGTGGTGCACTACTGTAATAAAGAACTTCTTTGTTGTAGGAGAATTTTATAAGTAGGTTTCATTGTGAAAACTCCTTTTGTAGCTGGCCGATTGTTTTTATGACGGATATTTTTATGACTGCCGAAGTCTCCCGAACTGAAACGATGTTAGACGATGCGTGGTGTCAGGTATTTTACTTACGTTTTTTCGTTAGGTTTTTGGAAACTTTTTAATTCAGTCGCCGCGCCGCGCCGCGCTCAGAGCCAAATATTGTGTTCAAATATACATATATATATATATATATATATAATAGCTTAAAAACAAATATTGTGTTCTCATTTTATCAAATATCACTTTCACCTCTACCGTTTATACCTGTCCGATCCTACTTCAAATTGCACGAAAGGTCAAATGATAACATTAAAACAACGTTACGCGGTGGGCAATGTTGCCCAAGGCTGGACAATCTTACCGAGCCTGGGCTTGCGAACATTGTTAGCTTAACTATCTAACCACTTAGTTTTAACGAAGTTTGCCTATAACTTTCTGATTGGTTTACTAGAGTAATACGGATCGGTGGTTATGGTCATTAAAATTTATGATAAAATGAATTAATGATGCATGAGAGTTTCGACCTAGGTTGTTATCAAGGATGAACTAGATTTATGGTGTTTTACAATTTTTAATTAAGGTTTGAAGCGAGTTTAATTATTATTTGCAAGTTTTATGTTAAAAAAGATTGAAAAATGTTGCAAGATAAATTAGCCACTTATGTATCATACGAGACCACTCGTTTGTGCGGATAGTTACTCGTATAATCTGTGTACCTATTTAAAATGATAAATCACTTAATTGGATTGTGTTTCTAGAATTTATAATATCTGAAATTATAAATAATAATTTTACGTGGGTCATCTAAGTAGGTATAATAATATTTTTTAGTCGCACATTTACTTGCATGGTAGTAGATTTAGTTGCACATTTCCTAGCTTATTCAACCACTTTTCCTTATCAATTCCTCTTCCATATTTATCTAGCCTATATCTTTGTAATCAAATCTTTTCCTCCATCCTTTCCTACAAACTTGCCGTCCAACTTAGGAATTAACAAAGTTGGTGGTGGCGACACAAGTTGCGCATGTAAAGTGGTCTGAGCTATCGTCGGGCAAAGTTGCTATAGTCGGACAAAGTTGCCACGGCTGGGCAAAGTTGTCGCTTTGTTGGCAGAGCACAATTTATTTCCTTTGTTTACTTAAGTATAATAAATCCTGGTTAAACTGTAAGGAGATTGGACTCTATTGGTTGTTTTTATAGGACTATCGAGATAACTTTTCGGGTATTGGATTAGGATAATAAGATGATCGCATCTGTGGAAAAACTCAAAACAACTTTCGATTTTGGACGTTTTCGAAATATGCGGTTCGGTCTTTGTTAAGCCTCCTGCAGACACACGCGATTAATCGCGCGGGGCGACATGTCGCGGTCCATTCGCAGTATTTTTAGAGTGGAAACTAGCTTGGCTCGTTGTCGCAGCGCGATTAATCGCGTGTGTCTGCAGGAGGCTTTAGTTCTAGTTTTAGCGTTCCAAAAGTGGGAGCCTACGTAATAAATAACGGTCCGAAAATTGGTGATTTAGCGTTGTTATATATCACAGAAAAATATTAAAACTTTATTGATAGTATAGTAGTAGGAACCCCCTTTGTTAGTGATGTTATTACCGAAGGGGGTTAGTCTTTGTACGTACTTGGCTAGTTTTTTCTTGGAAGTATATGGGCGCTTCCACATCACACGATTACAGTAACGACACGACACTGGCTTAACGTCCTCTCTCGCTCATTTTCCCTAGAAATGAATGAAACTACCAATCCCGTTTTCGTCTCACGTGAAAGTGCTCAATAATAGGTAGTACTTATTATTTATTTGACATAATATATGACTGTTGACGGGGAGGCCGAGACAGAGGCCCGTTGTGCGACAGGACTGTGTGGAAGGACTCATTTGATGATTTTACCATGAAAAAAAAACCGGCCAAGTGCGAGTTGGACTCGCCCATGAAGGGTTCCGTAGTAGCAAGCATAGATTAGAGATATAATTATATTGAGAAGAGTAAGTAATATTCACAAACAATAAAAATAACTTTGTTTTTCATAGTGTTTGTATGAATGGCAAAGTTATATTTGCGGTTTTTGAAAATGTACTATATCTCAAAAACTGCTAACTGTATCTCATCCAAACCAATTTTCGTTGGAATTTTTGTTGAGGTCTACATTATATA
The DNA here is from genome assembly GCA_950005045.1 of Agrotis exclamationis. Taxonomy (NCBI): domain Eukaryota; kingdom Metazoa; phylum Arthropoda; class Insecta; order Lepidoptera; family Noctuidae; genus Agrotis; species Agrotis exclamationis. Next base: position 14,369,544 of record OX465436.1, on the reverse strand, counting down.
TTTTTTCAGTTTTGTCATTCTCTTATTTTAGAAGTTACAGGGGGGGGGGGGGGGGGACACACATTTTACCACTTTGGAAGTGTCTCTCGTGTAAACTGTTCAGTTTAGAAAAAAAATATAGTAAGTAGTAACCTCAATATTATTTTTAAAGACCTATCCATAGATACCCCACACGTATGGGTTTGGTGAAAAAAAAATATTTTGAGTTTCAATTATAAGTATGCCTCAAAATTCCCCCAAAATTTGTTTTGTTTTTATTTTTGTGTGAAAATCCTAATGCGGTTCACATGATACATCTACTTACCAAGTTTCAACAGGATAGCTCTTATACTTTCGACAAAAAGTGACTGTGACATACGGACGGACAGACAGACAGACATGACGAATCTATAGGGTTCCGTTTTTGCCATTTGGCTACGGAACCCTAAAAAAGAGACTACCCTTGGCGACTTAGGGTCCCGTGCTCTAATTTTAAAGCTATAATAATTACCTTTGTATTCTTCAACTCTTAGAATAACTGGACAAGTTCTCAAGTCACCTTATTTCGTTTATTTACTCATTCACCAACTGACTGTTATGTTTTCTCTCACAAGTCTTACTGGGTAATCTCCTCATTTATTCCGCAGTGTCTTACAAAGACTGTCTCCATAAAATAAGCTTTGAAAATCCTTTTGAATATTTATCCTGCATAAAACTCCTTTGGTAAGTAAAATGTTTTTAGAGCAGCTTTTTGACGCGTGCTAAAAGGACATTTTGAAGTTTATTTTTGAAAGGAAATTCACTGTTAGCGTCAAATTTTCTTCAGGAAATTATATTTCCTTTTAAGAGGGAATTTTCTGTATTAGAGACGTTTCTTGAGGAAATTATGTTACTTTAGCTTAAATAAAGTAAAATAAGACAACTCTTTGATGTCCTTTTACGGCATTTTTTTTTAGCTTGGTAAAATCATCAAATGAGTCCTTCCACCCAGGGCAGAGCGGAAGGGACTGTCAGACACGTACTGACTAAAATACACAGTGTCCTTCAATAGCCCTTTATGTTCCAGGGTCATCCAGGGTCACGGTAATTAGATAAGTCCCGCGACCGGGCTTTGGCCCTCTAGATGGGGGCCCCGTCATCTTTCTGACGCTCTTTGAGGCGCGCGTGGAACAGAACGCGCCGTCGACCCGGGCATGGTCCATGGTCGGACAGCGAGTTGCCCTTTACTCGCTGCCCGCATGCCCGGCCCTTTTTCGGCTTGGAACATCATCAAACGAGTCTTGCTGTCTTCCTTGGAGCGGAAATGACTCTCAGACTTGATTGTCTCAAATATTTTTGTCATTGAAAATTATCAAAAGAGTCCTCCCGCCCCGGACGCCTCCGTCCGGGGCGGGAGTCCCACTCGGGAGGGACCCGTCAGACTCTTATTGACTAGATCCACACCCAAAAGCCCTTTACATTCCAACGTCACGGTTACCTAATAAGAAAGTCCCGTGACCCAGCCTATTCCTTCAATTATTGCCCTCTGCGTTCCTTGGCCGCGTTAACCTTAAGACTGTTTCGCGGCCCCGATTGACATTTGGCCCTACCAAACTCCCTCAGTTTGCTGACGGTTTCGTAAATGATATCAGATATGGATCGGTCGGTCAGGCAGTACTGTAACTGTATATATTTACTCACAATTTGCCAATTATTTTATCGTATTGGGTTGCTATTTGGTCTCATGAGAGCAGTGGTAGCTCAGTAGTAACGGACTCGACTTACGAGTTGTAAGTTTTGGGTTCGAACCCAGCTAGACTTACTTACAAGCGTTCTTCACCATCGATCACATCTTCGTTCAATAGTAGACGAGATATAGTGGTCAAACTAGTGGTTTATTTTGTCATACGTCGCCACTACTCTCCAAACGTTAAAGGAAACCATCATGAGGAAACCGGCATGTCCTGGAAACAAAAATACATTTGGCACTCGGAGACTGCCGCGGTGAAGCCATTGCATAACGCGCAGCGTATATTTAACGAGAATATAATTTATTTAAAATGTTTGTGGTGCACTACTGTAATAAAGAACTTCTTTGTTGTAGGAGAATTTTATAAGTAGGTTTCATTGTGAAAACTCCTTTTGTAGCTGGCCGTTTAGAATCAGTAAGAAAAAGTAAATCCCTCTTCGTGCCTTTATGAGCACGTCTGTCCGTACCTTTATGATTGCCGAAGTCTCCCGAACTGAAACGACGTGCTGTCAAATGTGGTCAGGTTTTTTCGTTAGGTTTTTCGCGCCCGCCGCGCTCAGAGCCTGCGATAAACGCTATGCAATAGCTTAAAAATTCGAACACATGTGATTGATGGCAACAGGGTCGCCCCCTATATTGCATGAGACTTAAACATAACTGACAAAATGTAGTGTGTGTATTATTTTGAACGTATCTGCCTAACCTTTCGAGGATTACAAGCGTGATGTTATGTCTTAACAACACGGTGATTGCCCTTCTGGTTGAGGACTCATATAGTTAGAAGTAAGTAGTAACAAAGTTACAGTTGAACTTTAACAGGCCTCACCTAACCTACCTGAGGCTCTAGCATTAATTCTACGTATTTAGCCGTACAGCGTAACTGAATAGGCTATTTGACTAAAAAAATCTAATTAGTCCGTCTGTTAGATTATCAAATAATATTTGACCCGTATTTTTTCTTTTTTACGCAAACCAAAATTGACGGAGATATGATGCTTTTAAAATTGCCAATACGTCACAATTCAGTACATTTTTTACTGAATTCTGACGTCACGAGCCCCCACTCTCGAGTCTTGATGTATTATATCTTGGTAAATATTCATTGATTTTACATAAGAAAAAATATGTGTCCGTTATTTTTTCAAAAGTCTAAATAACGGACTAATTGGATTTATAATTTATTGATACTGTCAAATAGCCTATTACTATGACGTAAATGGTATGTAAAATTAAATAGCTCCTTTAGTGCACGAACGAGGAACTAAATATTTCCATGCAATGAACGTCAAGGTCCCGTTTAAGATCCGCTCTACGACTGAAGTCATTACATCTTTCATTAAAAAAACGTACCTCAAATTTTCCGCAGGGTATGTGTAGTAGCGCGGACTATATATTTCTTTTGGGACGCTGCGACGTCAGTTCCTACGTCTCTCAACATTGTAATAACAAACCAATCTCCTGGGTATTACGACTCATTTCCATCCCATTTAGTTTGACATTGGTTGATTTGACATCTATTTAGGTATCTGCCGTCGTACCACAAAAACTTTTAAACGTCTGTTGAACACTTGTCTTAAAAAAATGTCAGATTAAGACGTTGAAATAAGGTCCGTTTTGCAGTCACACTTTTATAGACAAGTGTTCAACAGATGTTTAAGTTTTTGTAGTAAGGCTTAAGTTTTTGTTGTTACACAATCACCTAAGAACGGCTCAACGGATCACGATGAAAGGCTCATAGACAGGTGGGTCTGCAATAACACATAGGATACCGTTTATTCTGGTATTAGGGTCATTAAGCCGGTCAAGAAAACCTTTATGTCAACGTAATAAGGGTGTTACTAATTCCATTCGCATCGGATCGCGTCGTCCGAGCTGAGCCGATGCGAATGGCATTAGTAACACCCCGTTTTCTTGACCGGCTTAAGCCGATTCCGCGTCGATAATTTTCATGTTTCACGCGGACAAAGCCGTTGGCAATCGCTAGTAAAATAAATATTATACATAGAATAAATGGTATACAGTCATATTTTTACTGGATTTTAAATAATTGGAGTAAGAAAAAATATGGAAGGTAAAAATGTGATTTCTCCTTTACATATGTATATTGGATTTTGCACAAATAAGTGATGGAATGGAACATACTCCTTTGAAGAAATCTTGTTTATTGCGATGACATGTAATTTAGGCAATCCGTGATACGTGATTTGCGTTCCTTTATGGTAGTAGGTATATCAGAAGAAGTTTATTTATGAAAATAGCAATTTTCTTTTTTAAACGAATGATTTACGTAGCCTCTATGCAACATAGCGGTTCGAACAGAATTCTGAGCGATACGGGAGTGTTTACGTGCGCCGCCGCACTGCTCACTCCGTAGACCAAAATCGTGAACTTGCAATAATATGGCTAGATAATTATGGCTAGATTTTTCTCCATACATTTATATTTAAGTATCCTTTACAGACACGGTTGGCGCAGTGCCCAAGCGATCAACTGCTGCATTGAGCGTCGCAAATTCGATTCATGGAATAATTTGTATGTTCTCTGTATAAGTAGTGTTTGTGTATGTGAGTTTAAATGTTTGTAAACTCCCACAATATAGAAGAAATTCTTGACGTGTGGCAATGGGGCAAGGTTTTTTTTTAAACAAATTAGTCATTTAAAAAACTATGTTTTTTTTTAAAAAAACAAGCTTTTATTCTTAAAAATATACTTACGACATATAAAGCACTCGTCAAGTCAAGATGAATAAAACGAGTTTAAACTCGATGGGTTTTTGGCATTTCATTACAGAGTTCCTGTGGCCATCTTCCAGCTCCATCATCAGGTCAGCTCCATGTCGTCATAATATTGCATTGTCACGCGACAGGTGAAAGTAAATAAAAGCTTGTAAAAAGATATAAAGAAAATTACTAGTATAATTAGGTATTCATTTCAAAATACATTACGTGCTATAAATTGACTACACTATATTGTAATAGCATCGATACGAATACCAATCAAACTAAGTACAATTTCAATTCAAACACCAATATGAATTCGAAACACAATATCCGAATAACACCGTCCAGTCGGTAAATAATCGTACTGTGGTTGGTCGGCACGATCGGCTGCGGTCAACATATCTATCTATCTATATGTCTGATTGTTTGTATGTACAATTGAACAAGGTATTTGGTATTTAAGTAAACATATTCATATTTAAATCGCAAATAACACAATGATGTGAATTCAGCGATCATTGTGCCGATAGTCGTGTCGGCCCGTGGCTTAATTGCCAAGAGTCTCAACCAACATACTTATAAGAAGGCTCTGATTCAACTGGCTAATGAAAGCCTCCTTAGATTTTGTTGTTGTAAAAATGTTTATGTATAAGTTACCGGCCAAACCAGATTTCAGGACAAACTAGTTTTGCCTAGGCTAAACTATAGTTCTTCCTTCACAGGAAGCAAGTCGACGGAGCCCCGCTGCACGGGCTCCTACTTCTGGCGGTGGTTTAAAAAAAAATAACCACTAACCTAAATTGTCCGAGTCGGGGTGCCAGCAAGTCCCGAGCTTGCAAGAACTAGTTGAGCCTAGGCGAAACTAGTTTTCCTAAAATCGGGTTTGGCCGGTAACATACAGGGTGGAATTTTGTAATGCCACACCTGGAGGGAAAGTAGGTACTCTTAATACTGCAGATAGAAAATTTTACTCAAAGGAAACATTCCTTTATTTTTGAGTAGAAAGCAAACTGCATTCAAAGATTTTCGAAAATTCTCTTCTCCCACACCCGGGAATCGAACCGGCTAAAATCTGAAAAAATGATACGCTGTACTTTTATTGCATCGATCGTTAGGGTCAATTATAATGATGAAATCTCTCTAACAAACATGATAAATTAAATGAAAGGAAAACCAGGAAATCTTAAATTAATTTAATTTTAAAGTATTTTTTGTAAATAATTAAATTAATTTCCTTTGAGTAAAATTTTCTATCTGCAGTTATATTAAGAGTACTTTCCCTCCAGGTGGCATTACGAAATTCCACCCTGTATATTATATTGTGCAATCGCAAACTATTGATGAAACGACTGTAGAGTTCCCAGAGACGGCTCAATTAACTCTGACATCAGAGGGTGGCCACAACTTAACACAAAAAAAAATACATTAGGGGGATTAAATGCCCCAAGGCAAGTGTAATTGATCTGGTTTAGTGAGATAGGATATCAAATGGTGGGATTAGGGATGATCTATTAATGAGTATTGGTAGTTTGAGACTAAGATGAGCGGGAGGAGGCCTTTGACCAGCTTGCAGTGTTTCAGCTTTATTATCTCACATAATAACCTAGGGATATAAAACAAAATAACACCTAAAACATTTTTAACTTTGTCTAAAAGTAAAAAATAGAACGAAATATGTATTTCATCGCCTTAACAAATTGTTTCGTTCCAGTCACAGGCACTTTCGAATCTTGACTGACTGACGGATCACAAAGGTTATATCCTATAAGGGTTCCGTTTTTTCCTTTAAGCAATACGGAACCCTAAACATGGAGCTACAGTACCAGTCACAAGACATAATGACTGAAAGTACACACAGTTAATATGATTGAATTAAAAAAAGAAAAAATACGTGAGCATTATTTTTCAATACTGTAACTGACGGATTAAACAGATTTTCAATTTATTTATGCAGTAAACTACCCTATTGTACCGTAAACTACATTATATCTGTTTGTATTCTACCTCTGTCGAAACCGCACGATTGTGGTCGAAGCCGTGCCTGACGCCATCGCGGTTAGATTATTGAAATGTGATTGTGTATCAGAACAGCGGCTTTGTACACATTGATGGATCGATAGTTTCCAATTATGTTCATGTATAACCCGCTTTATTGTAGAAACTAATCATTTTACAGGTGAACTTAGTATGATATACTTTTATAATATTTTATGATCGAATCATAAGCAATTCGAACAGAGGCCACAATACAAGATGTCTGTACATTTAAAAAGCTTTTCTAATGGAACGTAGAACAATGACTTTATTCCATCAACTAAACGTTAAAGTTCAAGTTAACGTCACTAAAACGTGAAAGTCATGGTAGGCACGTAAGTCTTGCCGGCTGCATTTAGCATACAGCCAAAAAGTGCATACGTAGATCTTATATCATTCATTTAATTGAGAAAAACTTTTATAAACTCCATTCCTGTATACCTAACGCTTTTGCTGACTGTACCTAGGTACACTAACTATATATTAATCTAAAGTTACAGGTATAGGTAATATTTCAAACTTCAAAGTTTCCCAATACTTGTCGCGCCTAACTTTCAAAGTTTCAGCCAAGTTTCTCTACAATGTAACACTTCTAGGGCTAAATATACGTACATAGTTGAATGCTAAACGTGTTTGCTCAAATTATGTACATAGCACGTGTCACCTTGGATACCTTGCTTTGTAAAGGTTGCCATTTGTAAATTATGTAATTAATTTTAGTAAAGCTTTTTTTAAAAAGTAGGTAGTAAATTACACTTTAAAATGTTGTGCAAGTAGTAAATGATTTTTAAGTTTGTGTTTTATAAAGGCACAGGGATGCTGGGCCTTGTACCGACTCGGAGGACACGGTGGAGGTGTGCCCAGCTTGTAGAGCTCCGCCGTGTCCTCACGGAGGCGATAGACGGCGGCAATCTCTCACGCCTGGCATTGATTGAGGCCATAAGTGAGATGGAATGGGAAGCAGTCAATTCCTTCTGCGAACCAGTCATGCTAATAAAGGAGGAGGCTGAAGGCATGAAGGAGAGGACAGCCTCCGCCTCAAGCCCAAGGCATCGGACGTCGCGAGGTCATGTCCGGCTGAGTCAAGGACCATGCCTGGGTAGACGGTGCTTTGTATTCCACGCGCACCTCAAAAAGCTGTCAGCAATGTCTCGGGGCCCCCATAGAGGGCCAAAGTTTGACCCTGGAACGTAAAGCGCTATTGAAGGAACACCGTGGGTTTTAGTTAGAACGGGTTTGAAAATCCCTCCCGTCCCACCTTGAGCGGTAAGCGGGGAGTACTCGTTTGATGATCTTTAAGATATTTGTGAGCAAGATAGTAACTCATAATTACTGGCCTTCTCATTTTTAGGGTTCCGTAACCAAATGGTAAAAACGGAACCCTTATAGATTCGTCATGTCTGTCTGTCCGTGGTAGTGGTAAAATGTGTGTCTCCCCATGTAATTTCTAAAATAAGAGAATGATAAAACTAAAAAAAAATATAATGTAGACCTCAACAAAAACTTCCAACGAAACGAAATTGGTTTGGATGAGATACAGTTAGCAGTTTTTGAGATATAGTACATTTTCAAAAACCGCAAATATAACTTTGCCATTCATGCAAATACTATGAAAGGCAAAGTTATTTTTATTGTTTGTGTATATTACTTACTAATCTCAATATAATTATATCCCTAATCTATGCTTCATCATCATCATCTCAGCCATAGGACGTCCACTGCTGAACATAGGCCTCCCCTTTAGATCTCCACATATACCGGTTGGAAGCGACCTGCATCCAGCGACAATCTATGCTTGCTACTACGGAACCCGTCATGGGCGGTTTTTTACAAAACCTAAATCTTGAAATTAAATACTGGATAATCCCTTCATATAATTATGCTTACAAATAAATGATGACAATAATATACCAGTATGGTATGTTATTGTCATCGTATACATTATGCCTACATGTTAAAAAAATAAATAAAGGGACATTTGTAATAAGTATGTTTATCAGTTGTCTAGTACCCATAAAACAAGCTCTGCTTATTTGGGACTTGATGGCGTTGTGTGATAGTTGTGGAATAATATATAATATCAATTACATATATTATATTATTTTTCGTTGAAGAGCATTAAATATTTAAATCTAAGTAAGATATTAATAAAACCTGTGGCGTGTGAAACATTTTATTCTCATAATTCTTTAGTAATATTTCTAAAACTCTGCTCTCAAAACGGTGAAGGAAAACATCGTGAGGAAACCGGCATGTCCTAGAACCAAAAATTCGAAGACATGTGACATCTACCAATCCGCACTGGGCCCGCGTGGTAGATTACGGCCCACTCCCTCTCACAGAGAGGAGGCCTGTGTCCCAACAGTGGGAACATTTAAAGGCTGATGATGATGATGAATATTTCTAGAATTTTCCTCAGATTTTTTTTCACAGATATTGAAACCCTAGCTTTAAAAGCGTATACTTTATCAAATGCCGGGGATAAAAGGATATGTGTTACTGATAAGAGAGTGATATTTTATTGCATCCATATAATACTTAGCTTTGATAAAGTAAAAATGACGTCACACGTGATGTCATCTCTAGGTAATCAGAATGTATGTCTCGTATGACGCACGGGAGAACATAAAAAGAACATTTCGTTCCATAGAGTTTATTTTTGTCGTTAATTTTTATCTTTTCTTGTAGTCTTTGTTAGGTTTCACCTTCATGGTTAACGAGTAAGTGTTGGGGCCGGGCGGCGAGTAATGGGCAGCTCGCCGTCCGATCAGGGTATTTTTTATTTAACGATAGGTTTGCGGGCCTCCAAAGAGCAAGTCGCGGAACTGTCTAAGTGGGATTTTTTTTTAGCGTGGTAAAATCATCAAATGAGTCCTCCCACCCAGGGCAGGGCGGGAGGGACTGTCAGACTCGTACTGACTAAAATCCTCGGTGTCCTTCAATAGCCCTTTATGTTCCGGGGTCACGGTAATGAGATAAGTCCCGCGACCCCGGCAGGAAGTGGGATACCTCGGCCTTGGAACGTAAACTGGTTTTTCAGTCAGTAAGAGAGAAAAACGGATGAGGGATGATTGGAGTCGCGGCGAAAAATTGTCATCGCAAAATATTAAAATGTATGTGAGAACTTGGTGAGAACGTATAAATTAGTAATAACCGGACCCTTCGAATTTTCAGTTTAGGAAATTGGCTACGCTTTTTTCTTACTTTCCAAAGTCCTTTTAGAGACAAACAGTAGAATATCATTCAAATCCACTGAGAGCACTTCTTTCATTTGTTTTTTTTTTGGTTTTAAAAAATCATCAAATGAGTCCTCCCTTCCTGGGTGGACCGGAACAGACAGTCAGTGTCTCACCTTCTAAAAATCACACTGTTTCTTCATTATTATGCCCTTGACGTCAAAGTTTATTTTCTTGTTTGTTATGTGTCTAGACAGGCAGAATAAGTAGGCACAGTTGTCCCATTTCTTATAGTTCGGTCAGTTATTGCAATTGCAACCTTCTTTTTGTTGTCTTAAAGATGAAGTTCTACCTATATCGTAGAACGTAGTTAGTAACATTATTTGTTTTGAGTTGTAATGAACGTTTTAAATATCTCGTTTTTAATTTTAACAAGCTATTTTAACCGACGCTAATTTATAGTAGCGGCTTCGTGCATGACAAAATTATCCCACGGGACATTACAACCATTTTATGGAGGATTCGTTCAACCGTTCTGACGTGATTGACTACCTATAACAAAGATCCATTATTAAAACATCCTCGCATTTATAATACTTATTACTAGCAGCTTATTTTTCGTTATAAACACAAGTGAAGCCGCTGGTTACAGCTTGTATTGACACTTAAACAATTTAGTATTAAAATAGAACTTATCAGAAAACGATATAATTACTTTAGGCTAAGTTAGAAGACGACTTGACATATCTAATTTAATATTTCAAAGTCACAATTATAATATTTTAAGTATTTGATAACGTCATTTACCAAAACTCTCTTAACTCACTGCTGGAGTCGCGGGTCTGTGTAAACAGATACCTAACCGTGACCCTGGAACGAAAATGGCAAGTGAAGGAACACAGTAGATTTCAGCCAATACGAGTCTGACAGTCCCTCCCGTCTCACCCTGGGTGGGAGGACTCATTAGATGATTTAATCACGATAAAAAAGGGGGCGGGAGGGACTGTTTTACTTGTACTGACTAAAATCCACGGTGATCCTTCAGCGGACCTTTACGTTCTAGGGCCACGGTTACCTGATGAGACAGTCCCGCGACCCCGGCAGGCTTTGGTGGGGGGCTCCGTCAGATCGCTGACAGCTCTTTGAGGCGCGTGTGGAACACGACGCGCCGCGTCGACCCGGGATTGGTCCGTGATCGGACGGCGAGTCAACCGTGTTCTTTCCATTGCCATTAAAGTTCTAGGGTCTCAGTAACCTGCTAGGACGGTCCCGCGACCCGCGCTAAAAGCCCCTAACAATCAAAATGAGGTCATTTCATAGTCCGTTTTCGATAAGCCCTTTACATAAGGGCCCGAACAAAGACCTCTCGACCAAACAGCGAAAACTCATTGTTACCAACAAAGAATAAAGCCTGCTTTTACAAAAGGATCCTTATTTTATGTTTAATGACGTCGAGATTTGCTAGATTAGAACAAGTACCCTTAAAGTTTTTGAAAAGGCCCTACTTTGAGTAGGTTGACTTCAAAATGTCATGTGGTCTTGATACTTTGATTAGTAGATAAACTACAAAAAAGTGTAAAATAACTTTTCTTTCGGAAATCAGGGCTTTGTTTTTGTTTTTATTTCATTGTCTTTTCCCTTCTTATTTCAGATATTCAACAATAATTTGGCAACCAATTTCAACAATAATTGGTTTGTTTGAAAAATCCGCCATCATAGTAAGCAATAACGCATTCATGTGGGCATCGTCACGGGATATCGAATTCTTGTTGTAGGTATACTAAAACCTTCTCCAGAATGTAACAAACACTTTTCTGAAAACTGGATCAAAATTGGTTCAGCCCAACGCGAGATAATCACGGAAAAACAAACATACAGGTCGAACTGAGAACCTTTTTTTGGAGTTATTTGAAACTGTATTTAAATAAAACTGAATGTTGCCAGCTGCTTCCCCCGTGTTTGAATCCTCATACGGCTTTCAGATTGAGTGGTGTATCGCTAAGTGCGATGATTGGAGTGGCTAATGCGATTCCCCGCTACATTAATGAGACAGAACTGCATCACACGTATCAAAGAGATCACAAAGGTCACAAGATGTACATAATTAGCAGTCAATAGTGGGCTTCGAAATGCACCGGTAATGGAATAACCTTCCAGTTTTCATACTGAGGAAGACTTATACGTTCTAGCTGCAAAAAGTCTGCATTTAAACCTTTTGTCCCATCTTGAAGGGCAAGGAGAGTCCTTGAGAATTCAATTAGAATTTCTTTTGCAATAACTCAGGGGCGGACCGTCACCCAGGGGTAATATTTACTTGGGATGCTGTCTAATTAATCTGTTAATTTATTTTAATTAAGCAAATATTCGCTGTTTCCTCGTGGTCAGACTATTTTGTCATATATATATATATGTCGAAGGATAACAGTCTCCATCGTCATTATTGGCACACAATGTAGGTCCTCTTTGCTGTGGGCGTCATCGGTGGGTAGTGTTGGATAAAGAAAGCAGTGTTTTACACTTGACAATCATCTTGGTTTATTTTTCCTATTTAGCACTAATGAACACTGCACTATAACTGTACTTAAAAATGTAGGTATACGTATCTCAGATCGCGGGATGGTTTCAGTGATCCGCTCGCGCCGGCTGCCAACAGTGAAGTGCCGTTGACCGTCGCTAGCGCGCCTCACACTAACTCCATCGAGCGCCACCGGATGGCGCTGGCGTTCCGAATACGTCTCGATTCCGACATATATATTGCCATGAGGATCGTAAGTGTTGTAAAAAAAACCATAAAAAACTCAATTGATTATTTTGCCAGAAAAAGGGGGACATTGATTTCATGAAATATAAATTAATAGGAGAGCTACCCCAGTCGTAGTTGAGTAAAGGCTAGGCGGGTGATGTAATAATTATATTTCTTCTGAAAAATAAAACATTCTTTTAGTAAAACCAATACATAAATAAGTACATCAGCCGTCCCGTTTGATACAGATAGCAAAATAACTATCGCTATTTAAGCCCGATCTCGTGTTTTTCTGTGGGCGTTTCGACTATCTTATTGATAATACAACTTTATCTAATATTCAGACCGTACTTTTGCGATCGTATTTTGTTACAAATGTAGCTGGGCTATGAAATAATTTGGGTTGTGTACCGCCCACATATTATTTGTTTTTTTTTTTTATAGGATTGTTTCGTTTTAGGATACTTTTGCTGTACAATGTTAACTTACTAAAATTATTAATGCGGAATTAGTACGGAGGTTTGTTAATCAATCGAGTCAGAACGTCTGAACAGATATTATAAGAATTATCTAATTAGATAAACATAATTTCCAAGTGACACGCGTGTTTGATGCAAGTGGTAGATTGTCGTTTTGGTTTGGTGGTGTTGGCCAGTAGAAAGAAAGAACGAAAATAAAAGTAGGAGACGTCTTCCGACTATTGATGATGATAATACACATGCAAAGTTGCTGGCAGCATCTATTTTTTTGTTTATATAATGTTGTGAGTAGGTGCCCAGCGATTCACGCCTCCTTTGTGATGTTTGAGATAAAAAATATCTACTCAAGCTGAAATGCCAAATAGTTTAACAGTTGTGGAAGCTGTTAAACTATTTAGTATTTTCTAAAACCGGAACTTGGCAAAGAGGCTTGGCAGGAGAAATAGTTTTAGTAGGGCCTTCCCAGTATTTCATAAAGTGCCCCTCAAATTCTACAATATTTGGGGGAAATTCAAGGAAAATACAAGCGTCCTGATACGTTTGTTATCTAGCCATAATCTGTTGAGGTAGGCTTTCATTTGGTCCGGATGAATCATAGTATTTTACTAGCAAGTTCCAGATACTGGGTAATCATTTATCATTTATTCAAACAAGTAACCACACCTCATATTTGTTAGTAAAAAGAAAAACTTATACTTTGTTAGGGACTATCACAATAAAATTATTAAAATATAACAAAAACAGTACAATAACACCATACAATAAAAGACAATTAAATTATACAGTAGAATGTAATAAAATTATACAGTCAAATTGTATAATAATAATAACAAATAATTAATGCAATAGATCTTGGTAAGACTGGCTGTCATATATCTACAAATGATAACCGTGACAATCGGACACGAAGGGAATTCCATATTTTGCTATTTATTTATAACGCCAGGTTCATGTACGGCCACTGTCTCGCCTGATGCTAAACACCGATGTGGTCGATGGTGAACTTAAAAACCCCAAGTTTGTAGTTATTAGGAAACTCAGACGACAGGGTGAGACGTTCATCATGCACCTATTTTTTTTTTTTTTTTTTTTTTTAGGGTGGCAAAATCATCAAATGAGTCCTCCCGCCCTGGGTGGGGCGGAAGGGACTGTCAGACTCTTACTGACTAAAATCCACCCGTGATCTTTCGGATGCCCTTTACGTTCCGGGGCCACGGTATCCTGGATTAAGAAAAAATCCGCGACCCCGGCAGGCATTTGGCCCCATTACGGGCCCCGTCGGTGACGCGTGAAACACGACGCGCCACCGACCCGGGCTTGGTCCTTGGTCGGACGGCGAGCTTACCCATTACTCACCGTCCGCAAGCCCGCTCCGCTGCTGTGCCCTCTGCTAATCAGAGGGACACGCATTGGAGCTTCCACCCGACAGGCTATTTGCATACGGGCAAAGAAACCCCCTTAGGCACACAGTGCCTAAGGAAGAGTTTTTGCCCGCATCCCAGGGCGCACCGGCCCGAAAAACTGGTCTTCCCCCCGGATGTATCCGAGAGGGAACTCCAGTCCACGGACACACGTGGAGGTTACCTGTCTTAGCACCCCATCATGCACCTATGGCGTATTACCGTACTTCTTGTATATCAATGATGGAAATGGCTAAGCGGAATCAAATTGTGCAGTTCCATCGCACACTCACCCGAAATGTAGCCGATAAAGAAGCGAAAGGTCGGCAACTCGGCGTCGATGTTCAAGGCTTTGGAGCTTTGAGTTGACCAGTACATCGTCGCCGATAAGCCTCTTTGCCCGTTGGTATGTATAAAATGCTCACCCATCAGTGGGCCGAAGTTGGTAAGCGTTGCTTAACTTAGTGGAACAATTTATGCGTCTAGTATTTAGTAACAAGTTCTTACCGTAGACGAAAAGTAAAATCCCACTGGCGCTCGTTTCTTTGCCTACAGTAACCTGTATCCACCAAAAATATACATTTAAATTCCCAATGGTCCCCGTTTCTTCGGCCCAACTAACCTGTATTCGCATATGGGAATAAGTCGGTCCAAAGTCACCCAAATTATTCATTCAACCCTCGCAAACTTGGTACATTTATTATTTGCCATTTAATTCTTGCAATGTTTTATCTTTTTATTGTGTCATCTGTCTTGCGAAGTGCGGTTACTGTCTTGTTTATTTGTAAATTAATGTGAGTTGTAGACTAGGGGTTTATTGTGGAAAATGGGTTTTTGGTTTTCGAAAAAGGTACGTGTTTTAAACTAGAAAGTAACGTAAAAACAGTTTTGCCTTTTATGTTTTTGAAACAAAAACGACTATAACGACTAACAAAAACGGTTGTAAGAACGACTGCTGAGCATAAGATCATGAGTTCGATACCTAGGTCTAGCAAATGTTACTATGTCTCTCCGTAGTAGCAGACACGTTATCTTTACATTGTTTTAGGCGATGTCGCTTATCTCTGTTTGTATGCGCATAAGATACAAACAACTGCTCTAATGGCCCGTTCATGACCTTGCCGCTATGAGTGGTGACTTAACGCGGGGCGGCGAGTGGTAAGACCAAATATGTAGAAATGTTTGAAACACGATACGACGCGCCGCCAGTAGCGAATTCAGAAATTCAGGTATTTACAAAGTAACGAATGTCTTATTCGCACCACCCGTCGCTCCGCTTATTCACACTGAGACGCGACGCGGCGCGACGTGACGCAACGATACTGCAAATGTGTATCTTTTCGTGTAGTAAATAAAGTTAGATTTTGAGTAGCTATTAAAATGCAGAACGGCGCCGTGCTGCGTCGCGATGCGTTGCGAAAGGTGTATCTTTTCGTGTAGGAAATAGAGTTAGATTTTCAGTAGCTCTATTGAAATGGGGTGCTAAGACAGGAAACCTCCACGTGCGCCCGTGGACTGGAGTTCCCTCTCGGATACGTCCGGGGGGAAGACCAGTTTTTCGGGCCGGTGCGCCCTGGGATGCGAGCAAAAACTCTCCTTAGGCACTGTGTGCCTAAGGGGTTTCTTTGCCCGTATGCAAATAGCCTGTCGGGTGGACGCTCCAACGCGTGTCCCTCTGAACAGCAGAGGGCACAGCGGCGGAGCGGGCTTGCGGACGGTGAGTAATGGGTAAGCTCGCCGTCCGACCAGGTACCAAGCCCGGGTCGGTGGCGCGTCGTGTTTCACGCGTCACCGACGGGGCCCTTATGGGGCCAAATGCCTGCCGGGGTCGCGGATTTTTCTTAATCCAGGATACCGTGGCCCCGGAACGTAAAGGGCATCCGACGGAACACGGGTGGATTTTAGTCAGTAAGAGTCTGACAGTCCCTCCCGCCCCACCCAGGGCGGGAGGACTCATTTGATGATTTTGCCACCCTAAAAAAAAAAAAAAAAAAAAAAAAAAAAAAAAAAAAAAAAAAAAGCTCTATTGAAATGTGCGTGCATCGTCACGTCTATAGTTCTCTTTTTTGTAGTGTACGTTATTGTGAATACAAGGTTTTTATGTAAGCAATATGTCGGAAGATCCATCATCATCATCATCATCAGCCTATAATGTTCCCACTGCTGGGACACAGGCCTCCTCTCAGTGAGAGGGAGTGGGCCATAATCCACCACGCGGGCCCAGCGCGGATTGGTAGATGTCACATATCTTCGAATTAATGGTTTTAGGACATGCCGGTTTCCTCAGGATGTTTTCTTTCACCGTTTTGAGAGCAGTGGTGATGAAATAAATTACACATAGTAATGCGCCTGTCGGGGTTCGAACCCACGACCTACAACTCGTAAGTCGGGACCGAAACCACAGGGCCACCACTGCTCTTGAAAAAAAAAATAAGCAAAAGCTAAGTCGGGGCGGGTTGCTAGTCTTCATGTAAAACCCATTCTACAGACCGTTTTCATCTACCATGGGAAACGGTAATGGAAGTTTTTTTCATTCAGAATGAAAAACAGGAATGAAATAGGCTCCGTGATTGGCTTTCGCTATCAATTCCGTGAGCTTTTATTTAGGCAAATTGAAAACCTGATAGTGTGCCAACAGTCCAATATGAAACCGTACGCAGTTATTATTTATGTTTTTTTTTTCTGGTAACTTCAATTTGCGTTTAAATAAATAAGGCTTCAAGCCATTGATAAAATTGAACTGGTTATAAACTGGTGTTGGCTGGTTTATGGGTCGCAAACGTGGATTAAAAATCTCAAAATGGTGCTTGACTGCGGGTGCCAAGCGTGATCTGACTACAATAGACCAAAAGTGTGGCATTTGCATTCTAACTGAAGTTGTATTCTTTATAGAACTGTTTTCAAACAGAATTTTAGAGAAGATGGACTATATTTCCAAAATGTGTTTTGTTAATTGTGTCCATATTAATCAAGATTTAAGAGTTGTAGTTGCACTAATACTTTTTTATTTTTGTTAATGGGTAGTGAAATCAAATTTTTTTGACAAAACCGGAATCACTGCAATGACGGGCAGAACAAGTGAATAAAAATATACATGTATAGCTTAGTTAAATGTATTTTACATCGTAGTTAAGGCGAGAATATACTACGTGTCTTAATATTCATATATTTATTATAGTTTAGAGACACATTCGAGTGTCGTGTCGTGACGCGTCATATTATGTTGATATCTTCTGGCACGTCACGACACGCCACGACACGTTAGTATATTTCGGCCTTTACTACCCATTCACGACTTTACCGCTGTGAGCGGTGACTTAGCGCGGGGCGGAGCGGTAAGGTCAAATGTATAGAAATGTTTGAAACACGCCACGAGGCCCCATCAGTGGCGAATTCTCGTAATTACAAAGTAACAAATGTCTTATTCGCTCGTCGCTCTGCTCACCGCTTAGACTAAAGACAAAGTCGTGAACGGCTGTTAGTCACAATGTTAAATCTAAAAGATAAAAACAAAACACAATCACAAAACTACTTCAACACTCTCTTCACTCGTCTTCAGGAGAAAGTTGTTAGAATCTTGAAGGCCACATATCTACTACTCATACAAACTTTGTACCTCCTGGCATACTGCCGGGTATGTACAGGTACACACGGGCACACTTGCGGTTCACTTGAGAACTTTGTAGTTGAAGACTTGTCCTAAGTTCGAGTGTTACGTACGGAATGTTTCCTTCATTCCGTAATAAAGTTTTTGTATATCCTATAAGTATGCTTAAGATAACTCTTGAAATAGTTATTTGTATCATCGATAAGTCAACTGTTTTTTTTTATTCTAGTTTTGGTTTGCTCGTGGCTCTAGTCTAGGTCAGGAATGACTAAGACAAGGTCGACGATGGAGCGAGCTTACCCAGAAGAAGCCTGTTCACTCTAACTTTGAAGAGATTAGGGTTGTATGCGTTCGGAAACACAGACGCAGGCAGAGAGTTCCACTCCTTTGCTGCACGCGTAGCATGGCGATTCTATCTCTATTCTACCAAGAAAAGACAAAGTTATTTCATCGTTATTTCTATGCAAATCGGCTGTTTTTTGCACAAGTATGACACGATTCTTACACCATTAAAAGAATAGAAACAAATCTTTTCTATATTTTAAACATTGCTATGCTTAAATCGATAAAAATCTTTTACGTTCTGTCATTTTGGCTATTCTCCTGTCGACAAATCCCGTATCTACGGTGCCATGCTACGCGTGCTGTGCGCATTATAAAAGACATTTGGAATTTCTTAGGGCGACACCGGAATAGAATGGTATTAAAAACGAAGAATGCTCGATGTTCTGCTAAAAGTGATGGTCAGGTATATCAGCACTTTAACATCAAGTTTAGGTAATGTAACGAAGCTGTGTGCAACAGATATTTTTCTTTATTTTTATGAATTAACAAAAACAGGAAACAAAAAGAGCATTCAACACAAAGGCGCCATCTCCATGAGCGAGGAAAACGCTGCGAGTCCTTCCTTCTATCGTCGGAGAATCTCCACGAGCGAGGAAAACGCTGCGAGTCCGTCCTTCTATCGTCGGAGAATCTCCACGACGAGCGTTTATTCCGCCAGCGTATCGTCACGGAACCGCCGCGCGCGCGCGACGCCTCGCAACGGAATCGCCGCGCGCCCGCGACGAGTCGTTGTGCTATAGTTTTGTTTTGTTTCGCTACTGGTAACGTGCTCGTCGCGGGCGCGCGGCGATCCCGTTGCGAGTCGTCGCGTGCCCGCTGCGCGCTTGCTGCGAGAGTGCCACGAGCGCGCGGCGATACGCCCGACTAATGTCACACATTGCCATTCGTCGTCTCGCCGCGATAATATCACCGTGTGGAGACGCGTTCATAGAGAGTGTATGGAAATACGTGGCACGACGATAATATCGCCGCGATTCTCTCGCTCGTGGAGATGTCGCCAAAGTAAATAGTAACTTGTTATGACATGTCAGTATATCTGCATACGCAGTGCTGATAATGATAGCACCGATATACGTCCAAATGAGTTGATATCAGATACAACTACCCACATCCAAACTGATGTTCTTATACTGTATTATCACCTTATCAGTCGGCTTAGTGCATTTTTATTAAGTTCTTTGTTGTAAAATGACATTAATGTAAGTGTTTGGTTGATTGTATTTTGAATGATATCACTAAAATTGGATTATCCATTTTAATGGCTTGAATTCCTGATAGGCTGGCGTCGGTCGCGCGTACGAATATGCAATGAGCTGTATACAGGATGGAATTTTGTAATGCCACCTGGAGGGAAAGTACTCTTAATACTGCAGATAGAAAATTTTACTCAAAGGAAACATTCCTTTATTTTTGAATAGAAAGCAAACTGCATTCAAAGATTTTCGAAAATTCTTTTCTGCCACCCCCCTCCCAAATCTGAAATTAATTTAATTATTTACAAAAAATGGTAATTTATGACTTTGTAACTTCCGACAGATTTCCTGGTTTTCCTTTCATTTCATTTATCATGTTTGTTAGAGAGATTTCATCCTTATAATTGACCCTAACGATCGATGCAATAAAAGTACAGGGTATAATTTTTTCAGATTTTAGCCGGTTCGATTCCCGGGTGTGGGAGAAGAGAATTTTCGAAAATCTTTGAATGCATGCAATGTTTGTTTTCTTTTCAAAAATAAAGGAATGTTTCCTTTGTGTAAAATTTTCTATCTGCAGTATTAAGAGTACTTTCCCTCCAGGTGGCATTACAAAATTCCACCCTGTATAGTGCCATACTGCGATCCCGACGTGATAATATGTCAAATTTTCTTACTTAATACACGAACGATCGTACGTGACCGACATCGGCGTAGCGTAAGAGTAATTCAAGTCTTAATCCATTCAATTGCCTGGATACAGGCTCCCTCCCTTCAAGAGATAGTCAACCTTAATCCACAACGCGGCCCAGAGCGGGTTGGTGAATGTTCTAAACTAAAATCTAGCCTCTTTGTAGGTAATATTACAACCTTCATGTTGATGTGATCTACGCCGTAGCAATTGCTACGTGCTACGCCGTAGCTGACGTGAGGCGAATTGGCGAACGAAGTGGTTCACAGATAAGGTCATCAGTGCAAGCGATTTTGGTTTAAGAATATAAAGAGACTACATTGGCCGATAGTACGTCATAGTAAATATACAGTTCTACGCACTGTTACCATCATAGCCTTTACCAAATTATTTAAGGGACAGTTTTTTGTACCGTATCGTACAAAACACTGACCTTTCGATAATTTGGTGCTTTTTATCAGTATTTTCCTTATTTTTCTTGGAATAATAAATCGTTTTATGAGTCACACATCATTAGTTGCAAGTCCACATCTAGATAATAAAAATCCACTACGCCAACGACAATCCGCCACTTGCATCCAAGTTTAAAGCGAGAAATTAAATAATCTATGTCGGTTGCGATTTTTCCCTGTAAATAATAAATGATCGAATTTGCATTTCAGAGTTTTTAAGATAATTAAAAGAAGCCGTCAAAAACAAAGGAATGGGATTCGGATGGATATAAATTAATTCGGACGTAAAAAATAAACAGTCACGAGCAATAATTTGTAAACACTTAACAAAATTCAAACGCAATTTACTCGTAAATAGGTCTTATTTCCACTTTGAAATAAGACCTATTTCGTAATAGTATGGCTTCCAAAATAGAAGTCTTATAAAAAGGCAAAAATGTAATCAATATGGTAGCAGAACATCGCTTTGAATACTGCTTAGTGTATACATACTATTGCTCGTGATTGTACATAGTTAATCCAAAAGCCTTTATATCAAACCATTTCCGTGTATTATTAACGTTCCTTTACGGAAGGTAACTATCAAATACAGAGAGACATTTCCATTAATTTGTGAGATCTGTTAGTCACAGTAAACGTTGAGCTGCGGTATCTTCAAACGGATGCCGACGTCAAATGCCAAGCGATGCCGACATTGTGTTTTAGATAATAACCTCTTTGATATTCCGCAGGCTAAAGGGAAGTTATGTCAAGATTAAGACGTCAAAATGTAGGTACAGTGTTGTCAAAGCTCCAAAGTCTTTAGCAAAGTTCTCATGTTTATGTTATTGTCTTTTATGGCTGAACAAACTTATGACCACAGCTAGTGTTGCCAGACGTTCAAATTAGACCGTGTCCGGCCTTTGTTAGACTATTTATTTGATATTTTTTTTTGTATTTGTCTTAACATGGTTTGGTAGTGATTAAGGGCAGCCGGGTGAAGCAGAAAGCTTCACCCGTCTGCCCTTAATCACTAGCACCGTTGCGCGGTGAGGGAAACCTCATTTAGTTGAACCGAACCTTGCTTTAAGATTTAAAAAAATGGTCGTATTCTAGGACTAAAAAAATTAAAGTGCTTGGTTTTAAGATCTGGCAACCCAGCGTTGCCCTCATGAAGTTCGGTAATTATACCACAATTACGTCAAACTTGGATAAAACGTATCCTATTTGTTAATCCAGGTTATAAATTATCTGTGGATCAAACGTTCATTTGCAAGTTGTTTATTTTTTTGGGATGAACAGTCAACCTAAATAAAAAATAAGTTAAAGTAATATAAGCGTGAAAATAAATAAAAGTAACTATAACTATATTTTGTTGATATTATTTTTAGTGTCAATAAAAGAGTCAGTGAACAAAATATTTTATTAAAAAAGAAACTGAGATAAAAAGTAAAGACAACAATTTTAATAAAATGATTTTCGAGCCCAGACACATACTTCACGAAGAAATATAAAGTAATAAACATAACAAGAAAACTTTTAATATTAAGACTGAAAAAAATGGCCACGTGCGAGTCAGATTCACGCACGAAGGGTTCCGTACCATTATCTATGAAAAGGGCAAAAGAAACACGTTTTTTACATGGGAGCCCAATGATTTAGTTATTTATTTTTAATGTGAATATATAACTAAATATTCTGTGAATAATTCAAACATCTACCTGTTGCCGTAATGAATATCCAGCAAAAAAATACGTTTTTAGTATGGGAGCCTTAAATACACACATCAAAAGTGTCTAGGGATCAACATATATTTTTGCAATAACTTTTCTCCTGATTGATATTAATTAAAATTTTCTTTAAGGATTCATCAAATAAAGTGTTTTCGTTTGTCACAGTAACGATAAACCAAGTCACCTTTGCATTAATAAAGAAATTTGCCATTTTCCTAATAAAGGGATTTTTGACATTTGAACCACTAACACAAAAGTTCGAAAAAAAGACTGAAATAACAGTTTTCTTTAAAATTTTATTGGGTAACTTAAACAATTAATAATCCGTGTTTCTACCGCGAACACTAACAACACAAGAACATCGGTTTGGCATACTCAAAATGAGTTCATCCAAATCACGCTGTGGAATGGCCGCCCATGTTCGTTGCAACAACAAAAAAAGGTCTTCTTGCGACTGGATACCCTCCATATTCGGCAGAGCTCTTCTCTGTAGCATATCCCATGCATGCTCAATCGGATTCAAGTCTGGCGACTGAGCAGGCCAGGGCAGGACATTGATGTTAGCTGCGGCGAGAGTCTGTCTTACAACTCTTGCGGTGTGCGGTCGTGCATTATCATGCATTAACTGAAATAAGGGACCGATTTGCACTTGTAGAGGAACGATGACGTCTGATACAATCGTCTCAGCATAAATTTGAGCGTTGAGGTTGCCTCTGATCCAAATCAACTCAGTTCTTCCGCCGATCCAAATACCCGCCCATACCATGATGGTTCCACCACTATAAGGATGGACTTCCTGGCAGGATTTTAATCGCTGTTGGCGTCCAGGGGTTCTCCAGTGTCGTATACGTCTTGTATCCGGTCTCATACCTAAACGAGACTCATCAGAAAAGCACACGAAACGCCATTGTTCTTCTGCCCAATTTCTGCTGTGTTCAAGAGCCCATTGATATCGAATCCTACGATTGTGCATTGCTATAGGTGGTACCCGTAGCGGTCTTCGGGAATGAAGGTTCACTTCATGCAAGCGGTTTCTGACTGTTTGGTCGCTAATTAAGTTCCCTGAAGAGTGATGAAGCCTCACGGCTAACATCATGGCGGTTATTGTTGGAGCTCTTCGAGTTAAGATTTGAATGTATCGGTCTTGTCTCCGTGTGGTGCAGCGATACCGTCCTCCATGGCGCTCAGCCACGGTACCAGTGCTTCGGTAACGTGTCCAAAGTCGACTGATAACACTCTGACTTGTATTCAGAGCTAAAGCCACAGTACGTTGCCGGGAACCAGCTTCTATGATTCCCACGGCTCTGAGCATTTCTTCCCTGCTTAAATGACGTCGCCGCTCCATAATAACGTTGGTTTTAATCAGTAGTAGGGAAACAGTAGCACTGATAATGTCTTCAATGCGTTGTATGTTTTTATAGGGAAAATATTGACAGCTGATTTTCATCTTTTACTCGAATTTGATTCACAGTTCCTGATTCAAATTATGAAATGCACCAAAAAGGATCCATATAAATTTATAAAATCATAAATTTATTACAAAGCCACATCTCAATCTCAAGAAATCCGCATAAAAATGCTTGATCCCTAGACACTTTTGATATTTATTTTAAATTCAATATTTTGCGGCCACAGAAATACATCTTTTGTGAAAATTTCAACTGTCTATCACGGTTCATGAGATTCAGCCTGGTGACAGACGGACGGAGAGACAGACAGACAGACAGACAGACAAACAGACGGACAGCGGATTCTTTAGTTAAACAACCCTAAAAAAATGGCTTAATAAAAGAAAATTCTTCAGCAAAATGCACAGTACCAGTTGTAACATTGTACTCGTAGCTAATTAGAGTAATAAGCACTTACAACAGGATTGTAAAACTACAAAGCCTTGTTTAAAGTGAACAGAACCTTATTACTGGGTGTAAAGTAATAAGTCTAATTAGCAATTAGTCAACCATTAGGGTGAATGGAATGAGACTGCAGTGAGCGAAGGCTATGCTGCCTTTTTTAAAAGGTCATTAGGTATAGTGAGCTATACTAGCTTTAAGTTGTTGTTTCACTCGCCTATATTTAGAATTGGCTATAAATTCTGGTTGTACACGTTATGACATCTGTCAGTTATGATAACAATGTACCTAGTTGTGGTTTTCTTAGGGAAGAGGAGTTTTTCGGTATTTAAAAACTACTGGACCGATTTTAATAATTCTTTCATCAATATCAAACTACATTATCAGTGAGTAATATCAAATCAAATTTCGTTTATTTACAAAAAGGAACACATTTAAAACAAAAATGTCTTTAAAATTAGAAGAGAGCACAGTTGCACATTTGCCTGAACTAGGTAAAACCCATAGATATACGTATATTAAAGAAGTTGTTGTTTGTTTTTAATATTTCTTTGGTTAAACCTGTGTCTCAGGCTAGGCAATAAAGGTGATATTTATTTTTCAAATTAAACCTTTTCGAAGTTATTTAACTGCTTTAATAATGTTCTTAAAATCGGCTCAACCCTTTGCGACGAAATTTACTATATCTGGGTTTACAGGGACGAAAAATCTATTTAGCTAGGTCTCGTATCTGAAATTTTTCACTTTTTTTCACGTGAGAAGGAAATTTCGTAACTTTGAAAATGTCAAAACGTTTTCCAGATTTTTTTATTTCATTTGCTGTATTATGGCAGTAGACAGACACTGTGCCCATTACATGGGATTTAAGCATAACTGTTGAATGTGGGTGTAGTTGATACGCCTCTGCCCAACCCTTCGGGGAATACAGAGCAGACGTGATATTATAATGTATTGTATTTTTTAGTATTGCGTAAATCAAGATGAATGGGGACCGAAGCTTAAAACGCAAGCATTAAACTGATAATTACTTGGTCTATGGCGGGAGGCAGAAAGAATGAAAAAAATTGCAGAAAAGATTCTAATATTGCGTTCCACTTCCACTAACTATACTGTGTGTTTAAATAATAATATAAAGTAAAAACTGACGAAAATTTCAAATTCATAAAAATTGACGTACTTACATAAATAAAAAAAAAATCGGTTGAAAGTGTACCAATGATCCATATATCCTTACAAAATTTTAGCTGTTTAAATAGTAAGATAAGATATGTATTTATGATTAAAAGAGCCAAATTATGTATGGTGAAACTGTTTGGTTTCGAAATTAAGTTTTGTTACAAGATAATGATGATGACAAGCCTTTTTTAGAAATATCTAATTTCTTTTCCCCACTAAAAAGGCTTAAAAACTCTTTCTTCATTATGATCAAAGAACTTTTCAAATTCATTATCTCCCTGCACTATCGAATTGTCACGCTAAATGAATGTCCACATATTGCAAAATGGTGCTCAAATTAGATTTTTCATCGCAGCTCAGTTGAACAGAGGAGTCACACACGAGTAGTTTCATTCAATTTGTGATATGTGAATGGTTTTTATGGATAACAGACTAATTATGACTTTTATGGAGGACGAAATAGATGCCTTTTGTTTTTTTTTTTCCATTTTATTTGCTTAGGAAAATATCAGCTTGGAAAAGATGGTGAAAATGGTCTTGTGAAACATTTGTCGGTATCCTTTTACTATCAAAATGAACAAAAAAATGTTTCATAACGCATTAAAAAGTTATTCATTAAAACTAAGTAAAATTACTGAACATGACGATTTTTCAGAGTTACAAAAAAAGGAATTTAGGGAAGCCTTTGCCCAATAGTTTTCACAGGATTTTAAACAACTTTATTTTTTGATTAAATATTTTTTTAAATTTATTTATTTGTTTCATCATAGATTACATTGGGGTAATGTTTATAATATACGGTTACAGCCCCGTTCCCTAAAAGTTGTAAGTATTTGTTTTTCACTGATAAAAACATGAATAGTTTGCCATCCAATTAAACTGTGTTAATGAACTACTGTTCATTTAAAACTTTTCGTTTCAAAAGTGAAACAGTTCAGCAAATACCGTGTGTAACTTTAATTAATCTAAAAGTTCAAACTCACCGTGATTGCTCTATTCAAGGCAAACCATATGTTAATAGTTAGGTAGCTGTTTAATTCTATATACTGACATTCATGCCACATGAAAACCGTTTGTAATTTATAGCCATTAGGTGCGTCCACACAGAGCGCGCAGCCTCGCAAGGCATTTGCTGCGCGAGGAAACTGACAAGCGAGGCTGCTCACTCTGTGTGGAAGCGTCTATTGATTTTCGACCGAGGCACGAAACAATATAAGCACGCGAGCAAAACAAAAGCCGACACTGAATGGCTCGGGCGCTCGGTCACACGACCGCGGCAGCGCTGTCACTTGCCTCGGCCGAGACACGTCCACACCAACCGAGCTGCTTCGCGCGAAAATGCCTCGCGAGCCTGCGCGCTCTGTGGGGACGCACCTATTTACTGTGAGGTCTTATTTTAGAATTGGAACCTTGTGTAAATTTCTAACTTTTGAGACGTATAAAATAGCACCGTATGTCTCAGAAGTAAAAAGATTGGAAACGTCCGAGAGTTCTGGCCCTGGAAGTACATGGAACCGAGTTGTACTTTGTTTAGCCTGGCTTCTGCATCTCATTTTTTAACCCCGTGTATCCAAAAGTATTGTTGATAAAAGTCAGTTTAACGCTTCGGCCGTCACAAACCGTTGACATCTACCTATTTACCTTAGTAAGAACAGAACTTAGTGAAGGAGAGATATTTGTAAGTATATCCAAATCCTACACATAAAAGTCACGGTTTTTTTCTACAATTTTCCGTATTTTCGCATGAACGAAGCTGAAGTTGTCATAACGAGTTGAACAATCTCTGTGAAGAAGATTGAGTGAACGTAATATAACATTATCCGTTACGAGCCAGAGGGATTACTCGACATTTCATATTATCTGTGACCTTGTTATTCCAGCAGATTTATTATCTGTGATGGTTTTTATTATCTGTATTTTTTTTGTGTGCTAAATTATGAAAAATGGACGCGATGCAATGTTGGATCGTGTTGATCTAAAAATAAATACAGAAATGAGAACCTTCTTTCTCTTTGAATCCACTAAAACCAATCTATTTCTCATTTCCAAGATGAATCAATATAAATAAAAACTGTAAGAAGCGGAAAAATCTCGATGGATGAAAAATAAACACTTCAAAAGATTTTTTATTACTCTCGAAGCACAAACATAAAACAAACATTGAACAATAAACAAATAGACAAGGTGTGTTCTACGAGTATTTACTGTTTAAATGTCAATAGACGGTTGCAGTATTTGAATTCGTTCTTTCGAACGTGTTCGAAACTGTTTGTTTGTCATAAACAAAAGCATAGCGCATTTTGTTTTTATTCACAAATGAGTTTTATGTGAAGTGGTTTTGTAATCAAGTTACACATATCAATAAACTTTATAATAGCTATTAACTTTGTTTCTATCAGCTTTCTTATACAAAATTGTTACAAGTGTGTAGGAAAACTTTTAGGACCTACGAAGCTTGTTAAAGAGAAACCACTTTCCGACAAAGACTTTGAACGAGGCGCGACATTCATCTTGCTCAAAGACTTTGACTTAAAATGCAATATTAATTTCATGAAAACTGATTTACATAATGTCTGGTTTCTACGAATAAATATTAAATAGTTGAATATAAAAAACTATATTCATCTTGTTCTAAGAATGGCTGTTAGTTAGAAAGTGTGGTCTCGAATTCAAAGAAAACGTTTCTAGGTAAGTACTTAATTTTTTAAATCGCTTTGAAGACGTAAAGGGTTTGACATAAATGGAATATGAGCCTTCAAACAAATCATATCACTTCTAAGAGATCCCAACAACAATTGTGACCGCGTTATCGCGAAAACATAGTAAATATGTTACATTTGAGTGATCTTTATAATTGTCATACATATTATTATAAGGTTTATTTCTGAAGTATAATGTCTATGAAAGGATTATAATACATAGTTTACCTGGGTTAACTTTATGCCTCGTTTAGAGCTTTCCAGACAAGTTTAGTGTCTTTGGCTAATAAAAATTTGCAGCTGAGGAATTTTCGACTTTAAGTAAAGGAAACATAAAGATCAGAATTCTAATATGTGAGCGGGTAAGTCATGCTATGATTTAATTGGTTACATGGGGATGTTGGTATTTGTTGCTTGACGCTGACTGGTCCACTCTCGTAGCAGTGTATCGTGTAATGGGTTGATATCTAAGGCCGGTTTTACAAGGGTTGTTTTCACAAAACACCGCAGTCGTGTGAAAAGCTTGATTTAAATCCTAAGGCGCGGGCCACATAGAAAAGACGTAAGACGCAGAGGGGGGAGAAATATGTCTCTTCGGCGTCTCTTTCAAACAAAATGTATGGAAGCGTCGCGAACGTGAACACACAGAAGAGACGCGTCACGGGCGCGACTCTCATACATTTTCGCCCGTCCGTGACGCGTCCTCGTCTTACGTCTTTTCTATGTGGCCCGCGCCTAAGGTGATTTAGGCAGAGGCGCGGTGTCGCGTGTAAAAAGCCTTACAGGACACCCGATATCCATCGCATCGCGTCTCGGTGTGAACTGACCCTAATCACTTTGCAATACGGCGTATAATGAACTGGAAATGCGGAAAGGTTTTATGCAAATACCAAAAGGTCCATTACTCATGGATTCTCCAAATAATTAGCTCCATTGGCAGTAATTACGCATCGCCGCCATATTTCTTCAAGCTTCATTTGTTATCTGATCATAATGAAAAGGCTCAAGTTATTAGGAACCACAATAAATGGCTGCCTTGGAACAATAGGGTCTCATTTATAATATTAATAATGAGGAGCTCGTGGCCAAATAATAATAGCCGCACGGGTCGATCTTAAAGGTTAAGCCGTTCTATGCCTAGGTTGGTTCGTTGATGGGTGACCATTTCTGTTACATACCGAGCTTTCTCCTTGCCTCGGAAAGCATGATAAGCCGTTGGTCTCAGCTGTCATTTGTAGATTTTCGAGACTGACAGTCGTTATTGTTACAGAAGCTCGAAAGTCGTGACTACTTAGGTATACACAACCAGTAATTAACTGACCCTACCGTAGTTGGGAAAAAGCTTGTCAGATGATGGTAAACACTAAAATATTGCACGGACTAAGCCGTACGCTTGTGTGTCACCTAAATGTAGAAAGTTATTTTTATAGAGTAATTCACATTAAATTATAATCGAAGTGTCGGGCTGAACATTTTTTGATCAAAACTCTGATTAGTGTTTCGTGAATTTGGATGGTATCCCAGAAATGTTTACTCAAATAACTCTTGTCTAATCATCATCATCATCATCAGCCTATAAATGTTCCCACTGCTGGAACACAGGCCTCCTCTCTGTGAGAGGGAGTGGGCCGTAATCTACCACGCGGGCCCAGTGCGGATTGGTAGATGTCACATGTCTTCGAATTTTTGGTTCTAGGACATGCCGGTTTCCTCACGATGTTTACCTTCACCGCTTTGAGAGCAATGGTGTTGAAATAAATTGCACAAAGTAATGCGCCTGACGGGGTTCGAACCCACGACCTACTACTCGTAAGTCGAGGCCGATACCACTGGGCCACCACTGCTCACAATAATATTGTCTAATATTGTCTGTGAAATGCCATTTTTTGACAAAAAAAGTAGATACGGTTTTGACGTGGGAAAAAAATTGTGGCTGTTGGTAAACATTTGTGGACGATGCGCGATGGCGTCGTCGTTAGTTCCGATTATACGCGCCAAAAGAAACAAAATAATATACCAAAACATTCGGGGTCGTATTCTCAAAATAGCGCGGGGTCGTATTTTGTTTATGACACAAGACATCATGTGTATGTATTGTACAATGTACATTATTCCAAGACAAAATGGCGTCTTACGTACAAAGTGACATGTCGCTCTGCAGGCGTAGCATGGCGCCGTAGAAAGGGGTTTTGTCGACGGAAGAATAGACAAAATGACAGAACGTAGAAATAATTTTAGTGTTTTAAGCATGGTAATGTAAAAAATATAGAAAATAAACGTTCTATTCTTCAATAGTGTACGAATCGTGTCATATTTGTGCAAAAAAACAGTCGATTTGTTTAGAAATAACAATGAAATAACTTTGTCTTTTCTTCGTAGAATAGAGATAGAATCGCCATGCTACGCGTGCTGGTCCTGACAAGTAAGTACGTGCCGAGAGTAGAAAATGAAAATTGTTGAGCAAGATGAACATTAGCATAATTTGAATATGAATTTATTGAGGGGTACTAGGAATATGTTATTTTAGGACGGCAAATTCGATTATACATTTAATATCAGAGAGAAACACAAACACAAGAGTAAAACCAACTGTTTAAATTACCATATCATTTAAGAGTAGTGGATATAATAAATGTTTATGGTTGGCTAGTAAAAATCAATCCTCCATTTTTTTAATCTATTCAAAATTCTTGGATCGCTGCGTAGAACAACACATTAGAGTTTTTATGAGAAGTAAGTAATTTTAATAACTGAATTCTTCAAAAGGGGTTACTACACATTTAACCTAACTAGATTTCCCGAAGCGTTTGATCCGTTTACATGTCAACATTTTATGATCAGAGATAAACGGTACCCTACAGACGGTTATAGTCTATAGAAGGGAAGCCAGGACATTAGCTATTTATTTCATAAATTCTTTTTAAGCAATTTTTTCCATTTTCTTTAGGATAAAATATCGCACAAAATGTAAAAGTAAAATTGACATTATATAGAAAAACTATTACTGAATACAATTAAAATGAGTAATTTCTAATAAACTATTGCAGTTTTGTTTAAGTCATGATAATTCCTAATAAAACAGGTTGTGGACGCGCCACCAAACTTACGGAAACCAAACACAAGAATTACGGTAAATAACTATTTTTTTTTAAATTTATTATTAATACGTTATTTAAAAAAAATATTTACGTTCGGATAAAGACAAGTACATCCGCTTTCTTTTAAAAAATTGTACGTTTGGTCTAAGATTTGATTTTAAACCACACCATTAAAATTTTACCTTTGAGAAATTCACTGTTATCCACTTTTACCTTTCCAAGTAAGTGCCTATTTCTCTACCAAGTGCTAAGAAAATGTTCGTAAAGTAACAAGCTATAAACACGGCTGACAAATTAGAAGTTTCAGATGTTCAGTAATTTGTTCTTGAGGCCTTAAAGGTCTGTAATTCTGTACTGCTCTAAAGAGTCAAAGAATTCAGAACCCTTAGCACGAGTTTTCACTCTTTTACTTTACAGCGTCTTTTCAGTATTTACAGCGTTTCGTCTTGTATGAAAAAATGGAACAGCGCCTCTGGTGTGCGGAGAAGGAACTAATTTTTTACTTGAAAATTGTCAATTTGAAATTGTCAAAGTTCCAGTTTACTTTAGAATAGAATAGAATAGAATAGAAAGGACATGGCCAAGTTTTGTATGGGCGTTTGCATAGTTATTGAATTCAATGTACACCAATGATTTTTAGTGTTTTATATTCGTGACTATTCGTACATTAAATTGCAGTAAATAAAACACATACAGAACTTGTCATTACAACATACTAGACCAAAACAGTTTCACTAAACCTTTAGTCAGATTGCTGGCAATAAGTGCATAGAATAGGATTTGCTATAATAGAAAGGCGCTTTACTGAATTATACATTAAAATCTGACAATAATAACCAAGTACCTATAAAATAATTTAATGTTTTTCTTTAAAGTGTATTTTTATGGGTTGCCTAAAAATATACTTTTAAGACTTATTGACCGGAAAAGGTTATAGACTAATTAACAAGGAAAATACAATTTAAAACAAAAGAGTAGGTTTAAATAATTATTTATTTTTACAGAGAATAAATAAAATTATTTTGTTACATTATAATATACCTGTACTAGATAACTCTTACGTTAAATGATGAGTTAGTGTTAAACGAGTCACAGGTCAACTTTAGATAAAACTATATTTTTATTTCATACTCTTATCAGCATTAAGTTTAAGGATTTGTAATGATTCAGTTATGTTATAAATAACTGCTTTGACCATAGTAAAACAAAAACAAGCATAAATGAGTAGATTATTTCATAATTGTGATTCCGGGACAAAGATTTGCCTTTTTATACATTTTCCTCATATTATTGAATTGTTAACAATAATTATGTTATCCAAAAATCCTGCTGGTGGAGCTTGGATATTGGTTGTTCTTAGTATCATTAAATAAAAAGCTAAAGCACGTTTAGGTTGCCTATCATTTGCAAGAGGTAAAAAATTATACAGAACTAAAAACGGAGGTACTGTAAGACCAGTCCAATGATGGCAAAAATGTTTGGCATTTCGGAGACATTTTCAATTAAACAAAAAAAGCTATTGACTTCATAATATTAATTATGTCTTCTATATGGACCGGACTAAATGCAGAATGTGTCCCATTCATTTGAGGTAATAAATGCCCCTGAGCGCTATACAAATGTGTTTCACACACTATAATATTCTTTTTTAAGGAACATCGGGACCAAATGTAAAATTCTGTTTCTGCATTGTTAAAATATACAGTCATCATCTCAGCCATAGGACGTCCACTGCTGAACATAGGCCTCCCCTTTAGATCTCCACATATACCGGTTGGAAGCGATCTGCATCCAGCGTCTTCCGGCGACCTTTATAAGGTCGTCTGTCAATCTTGTTGGTGGACGTCCTACGCTGCTCTTGCTAATCCGTAGTCTCCACTCTAGCACTTTTCGACTCCATCGGTCATCTGCTCAAAAAATATACAGTGAACAGATGAGATTGAAGCTCGCTTGTAATTGGGTAATAATGTGGTATTACTTTCCCTTCGAAGTGGATCACTTTGAACAGGCGGTAATGGTGGTGGCTCTGGTGGACTAACTACTTGAACGTTAGAGGCTGCCGCATTGTTGTCGGAAGCCAATTATGCTCGTTGTCTAAAGCCAATTCCTGCATGATGTCTGAAACCAATTCCTGCATCTTGTCCGAAGCTAATGCACTGCTTGTCTATTGGCTCGCATCCAACACAAATGGCAAACAAAGTTGTTTCTTGAGGGCTTAAAATAAACCCCAGTTAGAATAAACACATATAAAAGCTTGTTTTCAAGTTTTATGTTTTTGTACAATGAGAAGTATTATGTTACAACATGCCTACTTTAAAGAAGTATATATATAAAAAAGGAAAATACATAACGATATATATTATAATCACACAAACATACTGTGAAAAATCATTTTTATAGATTAATACTTAACTAGATATTTAAAATAATGAATAAAAAACAAAATGCTTACCACATTAATGGTATTTTGTGATATTAGGACAGCGAGCAATGGACACACCATACTGACATTATGTTGTCTTATTTTTCTGAGTCTCTCATGTTATCACCAGTTTCATTATTCAATAATAAGAAGCATGGTCGACAAATGATCTAGAGACAACTGAAAAAAATGCACTATTTAAAATCGCATACCATGAAAAACATAAAAAAAAAACTTTTTATATATTTTACTATTCCAACTTCATACCTGGGTTTGAGCGTTGATTAACCAACGCGAAAGTTTTGATGATGGTGTGCAGAAAGCGAGGATATGAGATGCCTCTGCAGCGTTTGTATGGCTATTCCGCAGTTGATGCCCCTCATAGTAATCCACAAAACAAATCCAAAACGCAAAGCAAATCAGAATCCAGTATTATTAGCAAGGTAATCGTACGGTAGAAGGTATCAGTCCGTAGGGGGTCAACAATATCAGAAAATAGCCGCAAAACACAAACACAATAGACGTTGAATCTGCAATCGCAGAGCGTCTGCATTGATATTAAAATTAAATTGACATTTGACGTAAAAAAAACCACACTAGCAAACCAGTAAACTCGTTACGTTGTAAAGCTTTTTTGGGTGAATTGGATAAAACGAATTAAAATATATCATTACGATACGAGTATTTTATAAAACGTAACAAATACCAATGATTACAGTTTCTACCAATGAATACATGATGAATGAAATGTTTCTAATATTACGCATTTGTCGACCATTTCACACGTTTTGTACAAGTACTGCACGTGGTTTGGAACATCCTAAATTATATTTATCTTTCTCTAAGATCCATTAGGGCGGAACTTGACAAACGGTATTTAGAATTCATCTTGCATTACTCAATAATTTTTGAACTTAAATACAAATGACTTTTCTTTCGGAAGTCGGTGGCTTGGTTTTTTATTTCATTGATCATGACCACCGACTTCCGAAAGAAAAGTTATGTTACACTTTTTGTTTTGTTTCGTTTTGAAGTCAGTTCCGTCTTTAAAAAATGTAATTTAGTATAGATATTCAACAAAAATCTTCACACTAATCGGCGTCTTTGATAATCTACAATCCTAATAAGCAAAAACAACGGAACTATGCGGGCCACTTCACGAGATATCCATTATTGTTATATACTAAAATCTTCCTCAAAATGTAACAAATACTTTTCTGAAAACCGCATCAAAATCTGTTCAGCCAATCGCGAGATAATCGCGGGCAAACATGCAATGGTCGCTGAAAATCTACAATCCAAGTAAGCAAAGACGGATCCACGCGGGCAAAGTCACGGGATATCCATCAGTGTTATATACTGAAACTTTCTCCAGAATGTAATGAACACTTTTCTGAAAACCGCATCAAAATCGATTGAGCCAAACGCGAGATAATCGCGAACAAACATACATACAGGTTGAACTGAGAACCTACTTTTTTTTTGAAGTTGGTTAAAAACTGACAAGTTCAGAGAGGCTGAAAATCTACAATTGAATTAAGCAAAAACGGATCGTCGCGGGCAACGTCACAGGATATCCATTAGTGTTATATATAGAAACCTTGTCAAGAATGTAATGAACACTTTCCTGGAAACCGCATCAAAATCGGTTCAGCCAAACGCGAGATAATAGCGGACAAACATGCGATGGTCGCTGAAAATCTACAATCCAAGTAAGCAAAGACGGATCCACGCGGGCAAAGTCACGGGATATCCATCAGTGTTATATACTGAAACTTTCTCCAGAATGTAATGAACACTTTTCTGAAAACCGCATCAAAATCGATTGAGCCAAACGCGAGATAATCGCGAACAAACATACATACAGGTTGAACTGAGAACCTACTTTTTTTTTGAAGTTGGTTAAAAACTGACAAGTTCAGAGAGGCTGAAACCTACGCAGTAATTTATTTTTATATTTTTACTTTATAATGGTATGTACTATGTACGTGTACATGGAATTGTGATGGAATGCAATTTTTGGCCATGTCTTTTTATTTGCTTAAACATGTGTGTACATACAGAATTAAAATAATACATGCATGCAAGATCTTAAATAAGCGTGAGTCATGACATGTCTGCCTTTCTCAAGGCGTGCAAATATGTTAGGTACAATTATTAATAATACAATTATTTTTTATTCAATTACATAAATTAAATTATTTACATTTTAAAATTAAACAAATTTACTAATTACATCAT
Source organism: Agrotis exclamationis (assembly GCA_950005045.1). NCBI lineage: Eukaryota > Metazoa > Arthropoda > Insecta > Lepidoptera > Noctuidae > Agrotis > Agrotis exclamationis. The sequence goes on along the minus strand of OX465436.1, from coordinate 14,333,798 downwards.
TTACATTATTATTATTATCCATTCATTATTTAATTACAATTTAATTATACATTCATTATTTAATTTATTCATACAATTATTCACAAGGAGTCGTCCAGAAATTCTTTAACACTATAGTATGCTTTTTTTGCTAAAAACGATTTCATCGTTTTTTAAATTGAGGTATTGTTTGCTCTTTCCAACTTTTCGGCAATTTATTGTAGATAGTTGGTGCCATGCAGAAAACACTTTTGCTCATAAGTGCAGTTTTTGATGTATGTGCACACAGTTTGCTATCATTACGTCTCAAATACTGAAAACTCGTGCTAAGGGTACTGGTTTCGTTAGCTAAATGATCTTTGACTTTGTCTTTCTAATGGCGTTGTGAGGTATCGGGTTTCTTAAGCCAGGTTTGTTGTTTTAATTGTAAGGTGTTATTTTTGTTTGTTGTTACCTAAAATTGCCTGAATTGGGTTTTGATTGCAATTTGAAGGTCATTTTCGGAAAAATATGGAGGTATGAAAATGATTGACACGTGTCATTATGAAGCAAGGTATGTCGTAGCGTCATTGCGCTACTGTATAATTTGTTGAATCTATCAATTGACAATTTGATCGCGGCTTCTGCAACAGTGCCGGAATATTGGAAACTCAAAACAGGATTTGATGATTTTTCAGCCAGCAAAAAAAGAAACTATGTCCTTTTCTTTCCCAGTCACCCTATTTTTTTTCTACTTATCTATACATCGCGTCTTTATTTTCCGACTAATTCAGTTTTATTAATCTATAATATAATACACTAAATACTAACTTATTAAACCTACAAATATACACCTATTAAAAACTATACTAAAATTAAAAGTAAAATGTTTGCAAAAATGACTAAATTAAAACTAAAATTAATCTATTTTTTAAGTTTTCATATCTTTAAAATGTAAACAGACAAATTAAACGTACGAAACCTTTTAAGGTGATGTGCTGATAAACTTTCAGCATTTACTTGTAATGAGCATTCTTGCGAATGTTACGTTTATCGAGGACATTTTAGCAAATATTCTAACGAGCCTTCCGGCGAGCTTTTTGCAGAGCCGATTGTCAAGTATGATATCTTCATGAAAAAAAGTTTTTGACGACCATCAACTAGAGTGTTTGCTAGAAAAGTCGTGAAAATGTTCGTAGCGATGTTTGGCTCTATGCTCGACTCTTTTCGTTGTTCAGTTGGGCAAAATTAAAAAGGCGAATGCTCGATGTTGCGTTACAAGCGAATGCTCGAGTCTGTCAGCACCTTGAAGAAATGACACCTGTTATAACTTACTGGTTGTTAGAATTCCATAAACAAGACGAAGCAAGGAAATTGTTGTCCAATATAAAATGTTCAATCAATCAAGATGAAGGTCTGCCTTGCTTTCCTTATTTTTCAAGAAATTTTCTTTTTCAACTTTTTATAGCTTATCTGTTTGTATAGAAACTTGGCCTGAATATGATTAAATATGGTTTATACTTTTGTGTATAGGGATTGGATATTTAGTTGGTTATGACTATGCTTAAACGGGACTGTGAAAGTCCAGTGTGATTGTGTTTATTATGCATTTTCGTTTAATATTTAAGTGTAACTGTTTAAAAGCATTGTTATTACTTTTTATTAAGTACCGCAGTTATGTAGCCACTATACTCTAGTATAGTGAAATAATTATGTATCACCATTTTTGGAAGTTTCAAAAACTTATTGAAACAAGTAAAATTTAGTTTCAATAAATATCATATTAATAGGTAATCTTTGAACTGGAAAAAAATACGAGAGTTGAATTTACAAAGGTATAGCATACTATAATACTAGCTTTTGCCTGCGGCGTTGCCTGTGTGAAGATCGATAAATAATATTATCCCACGGGAACGTTATACTGGGATAAAAAGTCCGGAATATAAATTTCTTTTGTGTGAAAGAGTAACAAACATCCATCCATCTATCTTCACAAACTTTCGCATCTTTTAATACACACATCAAAAGTGTCTAGGGATCAAGCATTTTTATGCGGATTTCTTGAGATTGAGATGTGGCTTTGTAATAAATTTATGATTTTATAAATTTATATGGATCCTTTTTGGTGCATTTCTAATTTGAATCAGGAACTGTGAATCAAATTCGAGTAAAAGATGAAAATCAGCTGTCAATATTTTCCCTATAAAAACATACAACGCATTGAAGACATTATTAGTGCTACTGTTTCCCTACTACTGATTAAAACCAACGTTATTATGGAGCGGCGACGTCATTTAAGCAGGGAAGAAATGCTCAGAGCCGTGGGAATGATAGAAGCTGGTTTCCGGCAACGTACTGTGGCTTTAGCTCTGAATACAAGTCAGAGTGTTATCAGTCGACTTTGGACACGTTACCGAAGCACTGGTACCGTGGCTGAGCGCCATGGAGGACGGTATCGCTGCACCACACGGAGACAAGACCGATACATTCAAATCTTAACTCGAAGAGCTCCAACAATAACCGCCATGATGTTAGCCGTGAGGCTTCATCACTCTTCAGGGAACTTGATTATTAATTGTTTAAGTTACCCAATAAAATTTTAAAGAAAACTGTTATTTCAGTCTTTTTTTCGAACTTTTGTGTTAGTGGTTCAAATGTCAAAAATCCCTTTATTAGGAAAATGGCAAATTTCTTTATTAATGCAAAGGTGACTTGGTTTATCGTTACTGTGACAAACGAAAACACTTTATTTGATGAATCCTTAAAGAAAATTTTAATTAATATCAATCAGGAGAAAAGTTATTGCAAAAATATATGTTGATCCCTAGACACTTTTGATGTGTGTAGTAGTAAAAAAGATTCATAATCTTCCATAAATTAATCAAACTAACTGACATACATAACATACCTAGGTACACTCATCGGCCCCTTGATGCAGGTCAGGAAACCTGACCTATTGAAAAAAGATGTCAGGTCAAACCTAGTACAGTCAGCAACACAAATAAGTACACATTTAGCAGTACAAGCATAATTAAGAAAGAGATTTGATAATTGCAAACAGAATGGCATCAAAAGGAGGAGAATTATATCCCGTTACGATTGGGAAAAGGTTGACAAAGATTATTGCATGGACACAATTTATAGAAAGCTTTTTTTCCGATGTTGTTAGGCAGAAAGTATAGAACGTCACCTATTAGCATGTTATCGTACTTACTCTTAGTTCTTGCAACTGTCCAATAGGTCATGTCCTTTTCCTCTCCCGGCGTTTCCACTCTTACCTGTCTTGCAAACAGATCTTATACTTTATAGAAGCAACTATGCACGGATATTGCAATTGCCTTAATTTGGAATACAACCTGTTTTAGAATACGATGCACATTGGGCACCTGGCAACTGCGAAAATTTTTGACAGGAGCCATATGTAGAATAGTTAAGGTGCACCTGCTGAAATGGCACCTGAGCTAATGAGCTCAGGTGCCATTTCAGCAGGTGCCCAATGTGGAATACCTTCAATAACATAATTCGCACTAAGCTTTTCATAATGCGCGCGATAAGAGTGGAATTCACAACCTATGTCTGTGTTCCCGAACGCAAACAAATCGAATCTCTCCAAAGTTCAGAACAGGTGGCTTACCATGATAGTAATTTCAGTGTGGGAACGAGATGGCGCTTGACGACTTGTATAGCTGTGTCTCCTTCCCACAGTGGAATAACTCTCGTTTTAAGACGTTATGATCGGCCACCAGGCTTATTCTGGGTAAGCTTACTCCATCGTAGTATTTGTCTCTCTCTAACCTAGAATAAAGTAAAGAGAAAATAAAACTAAGTTGCTATGTGCAACACATTATGCTCGTGACTGTACCTAGGTAATTGCTTTTACCTAATTGAGTGCTACCGAGTTAATTGTACAAGTGTTTGTGGATGTACTTGTTAGATGAAGTTATTGTTATAGTGGCGTTCTTATAACGTCATTAGGTAATGTGTGCGCTTAGTTAGGAGCGATTGAGTTAGTGTGACGTCATAGTGTCTTGTGTGTGCTGACGTCATAGTGTCTTTTGTATTTTGGGATTCTCAAATGAGTGCACTAGCTCTGAGTGGAGCGGGAGGGACTGTCAGACTTGTACTGACTATAAAAACTTTTTCAAAAAAAAGGTAACCGACTTTTTTTTTTTTTTTTGCGTGGTAAAATCATCAAATGAGTCCTCCCACCCCGGGCAGGGCGGGAGGGACTGTCAGACTTGTACTGACTAAAATCCACGGTGTCCTTCAATAGCCCTTTATGTTCCGGGGTCACGGTAATGAGATAAGTCCCGCGACCCCGGCAGGCTTTGGCCCTCTAGAGAGGGGGCCCCGTCATTATGCTGACGCTCTTTGAGGCGCGCGTGGAACACAACGCGCCGTCGACCCGGGCATGGTCCATGGTCGGGCAGCGAGTTGCCCTTTACTCGCCGCCCGCATGCCCGCGCCTACGGTGGCCGGAGATCGTCTTGCGACGTCCGTCGCCGTGGGCGTCCACCACTGCGGGTGGGGCGGAGGGAGGACACTGTCCTCTCTCTCACACGGCCCGCCTCCTCCTTCGCGAGCATGACTGCTTCGCAGAAGGAGGCGACCGCTTCCCACTCCGTCTCGCCCCGCAGCATGGCCGCGACCAATGCCGGGCGCGAGAGGTCTCCGCCTATCGCCGCCGTGAGGACACGTCGGTGCTCTGCCCAAGCGGGGCAGTCTTGCACCGTATGCTCTACTGTGTCCTCCGGGCGATCTTCGCAGTGGTGACACCCAGGCGTTTCCTCCTTTCTCCTTATACACAGGTACCTCCCGAAACTTCCGTGTCCGGTGAGGACCTGCGTCATGCGGTAGGTTAGGACGCCGTGACTCCTATCCAGCCACTCCTCAAAGAGGGCGTGCCCGGCCGTCGGTTGCGACAGTCGTCCCCTCCATACAAGGTAACCGACTTCCCACAAAAAAGTTCAAAATAACCTACAAAAAAACTCTTCTTTCGAAAGTCGGTGACTTTCTTTTTTATTTCATTGACTTTTTGTCACTGACTTTAGAATAAAAGTTTTTTTGTAGGTTATTTTGAACTTTTTTGTGGGAAGTCGGTTACCTTGCTCTTGCATCGGATGTCCTTTTTTATTTTTTGTGCCCAGGGCCGCGGTGGCCATTTTGAGTCAGTTCTGTGACCTCAGGCAGGCGCTACCCATAACTCGTTGTCCGCAAGCACGCGTACCTGCTATTCCCGGATGTTCGACGCTCTGGGTGTCTCCGGCGGTTGCTGGAGCGTGCGGTGGATTATGTCGCTGGCTACAGCACGTATCTTAATGAAATTATCACTTTCATCGTTCAACAAAAGGAAGAATAACCTCAAGAGATGCTAGCAAGCAAAATTTTGCACGCTTAATATCAGTAGGTTGTTTGTTCCTACACACCACTTTATCTTCTACCTCAAATTCTCCTCTCTCAGGTCTGCTGGAAGAAATTTCTTTTAGAAATAAGCAGTGCCTTTGTACTTTTTTTTCCTTTTAAAATATTTTCCTGTAAATATCTGTGTGTGTACATAAATAAATAGGTTTTTCCCCTGGTTTCACTTAAAACTGCTTGGCTCCTATTGGTCGTAGCGTGATGTTTTATCACCTATAGCCTTCCTCGATAAATGGACTATCCAACACAAAAATCTTTTTTCAATTCGGACCGGTAGTTCCTGAGATTATCGCGTCTAACCAAACAAACTCTACAGTTTTTATAATGTTGCTTTTATAATTTCTCAGAACATTATTCAAGTCTTCTTCATCTCCCACGCTGAATAAACAATACTACCGTTTTCTAATCACCGAAATGACCACATAATTGAAGCTCTGACAAAACAAAAACAATGTGGGTAGATAGAAAAACAAATCGACGTCACTTTCTGAACGCATGGGAATTAGGAATTTTCCGTTATGGCTTCTCGCTTGAAATAGATACGTTTCCGGGATCTCGGTATAGACTTTTTTTTTTCGTGGTAAAATCATCATGAGTGAAGATGTTATATTAATATATCTTAGGCCATCACAGACGACGTAGATACGATACTATAATATTTTATGTTAAGATGTTATCTTACGATATAATATTTTATATCTTAAGATGTTATCTTACGATATATTTTGTATCCTATGATGACATCTTACGATATATTTTACATCTTAAGATACGAATATCGCCCTCTATCTTACGATACGAAAATATGAAAGATATGTTATCTTCGTCGTGTGTGACGGTCCATTGAATAGTATGGCGAGCGATATGGTATCTTAAGATAAAATATTATAGTATATTAGCCGTGTGTGATGCGCTTTACTGTCCGTGTAAACGGAAACGGACTGTCGAACTTGTACTGACTTGACTAAAATCCACGGTGATCCTTCAAAAGCCCTTTACGTTCCAGGGTCACAGGTGAGACAGTCCCGCGATCTCAGCAGGCTTTAGCCCTCTAAGGGGGCCCCATCGATTAGCTGTCGAGGCAGCTAGGTGGTGAAGTGGACGCTGTCCTCTCCCTCACGCGTCCCACCTCCTCCTACGCTAGCATGACTGCTTCGCAGGTGGAGGCGACTGCTTCCTATTCATGGCCTCTACCAATGCCGGGCGCGAGAGGTCGCCGCTGTGTAACAATTTTGGTGTACAATAAAGCATGTTCTATCTATCTATCTAAGTATTGGACAAATTACTTTCATAAAGATATTAACTTTAAAGCTGCACTTAAGTATCTCTCGTTACTGTCTATCAGTAATAAATCATTTACTTTCAAACAAATAATACAGAAATTAACATTTAAACTGAAACAAATCTACAAGCATCTAAAGAAAATAATCAAAGTTACGAAATAGAAATACTTTGCAGACGATCTCGTTTATGAAAGTCAAGATAAATCATTTATTTATCTCGACTTATTTTAGAAGTTATCAAATCGTTTATTGTGGATCTATCTCTGGGTTTGTCTTTACATATACTTTTTATCATCCATACGTACAGGTTTTTAATTTTAAATAATGTTTAATTATGATTTTAGAGTCGTTTATCAATCGAGACACGCATCTGTCAAGTTACGATACGGTTGGCGCAGCGGCTGAGCGATCGACTGCTGCGCAGCATGTCACGGGTTCGATTCTCGCACGGAACAAATATTTGTATGATCTGCAAGTAGTTGTTCCGAGTCTGTGTGTTTGTGTATGTGAGTTTATACGTTTGTAAACGCACCCACGACACAGGAGAAATAAAGTGTGGAGTAAAGTTTTAAAAAAAAGTTGCGATGTTGTCGTCTTTGACAAGGTACAAATCTGACGAGATGCGTTTTTCTGTCAAGATGCGTTTTCAAGCGAAATGCATAATTGAACACTTGGGTTCTGTCATGTTTCTTTTGATCCAACTCGAGGAGGCTCTCGAAGGCAGTTAGATAAGGGTCTAATTCTTACAGTAGTACTCCATGAAACACACTCTCTCTATAGCCCTGACCACCTGTTATTACACCTTGTTCTCGATTCGAAAAAAGGTAAGAGTTCCCTTAGAATCACATGTAGATAATTAATTAACTGTAATAAATTAGCATGTAGTGGAGTGCTCTTTCATATTTACATTAAGTATAATAAGAACACGGTGGCGATGCGTCGAGCGTAGCGGGGTGTCCAAGCGGCGAAATAAGCAATCGCTTCCCGCGCCGCGCCACCCGTGTCAATCGCGAGTGTTTGCATTTATGAAACGCTGCACGCCCCGCCTCGCTCGACGCTAGACTCAAGCGAGGCCGTACACTAAGTAGCTGCATTAGGCTGCGTTTCCACTGAGGCGGAGCGGAGTGCGATTCACCAATCACAATACTTAAAATCCACTCTCTCCTATCTCACTCTTCTCCACTCAAGCAATGTGATCGGTGAATCGCACTCCGCTCCGCCTCAGTGGAAACGCAGCCTTAAAAGCTCTTAAGACTGACGCAAAGGGCTTAGGTACAGGATTAAAGATGGGTCCTATATCACAGAATAATTAATAGTACTATACGTACAGAAGGACTACTCCAAAAAAAAAAATCAAACAAATGTAAAATCTATATACGAGAGAATAAAGTACATTTTAACTGGCAGCCGTACCGCCCACCTACTTTTATAATAGCCTAAACTTCCCGTGCGCAAGCAAAAATGTACTGAATGGTTACGCCCGAGAGTTTATTTTTGTTTATCTGACGCCAACGACATTAAAAGGTTACTATGGGTCAAGCTCAATAGGGTTGCGACTTGCGAGTTTAGGCACAAATAGGTAGGTACCTATGCGTATTTTATGCATTTGCTAAATTACATTATTACCATAAATACCTATGTTCCTCAAGGAATTTTGTTTTTATCATCAGCCTATATCTTTTTGGTTTCGTCATCGATTACTACATACATTATTGATTGTTAGCACAGAATGATAAGAGTAGGTACCTACGGCACCTTACGTGAGGAATAATATTTATAATAATATTATCTTTTCTACCTAATATTGTTATATTTTTGAACATTTATCTTACAAAAAAAAAGAATAATATTTAAAAGATTTTTATCGTCTATGGCAAAATAGCCAGTCCTTATTATTTGCACTCAACCTAGTAACCGACCAATTACTATCGCATACTGTCACAGGCCCCGCGTTGCGTGTCTTTGTAGGAAGGTAAAAAAGTGGCGCAGCGAATTACGACCGCTGACCTTGAATGCGTAGTGTGGCCATTTTCTGAGTTAGAACTTTTAAACAACAACGCAAACATCTTTCTACTTTCTACCGATCTTAATTCTTAGTACTCAGCTTAAGGTGAGTGAGAGTGTCGTCTTTTTATCTTGGTCGTCCAGTAGGCTCACCCCCCCCCCAATTAGTATCTCGCCTCATTTCCAAACTTGTAACCTCATGATTAGGTATCATGATCAGTTAAGCCCATACTTCACAAGCAGGGAGATAATTTTGTTGATCATTACTAAATATGTACTATATATTTTTTTTCTTCATAATAATATTGTGTTATTAATTTACCAAAAGCACCTAAAGCAAGAAACTTGTGCGTAACTACACGTAACGTAACAAAAATATTAAGGAGACGGAGCGCGTGCGTAACGGGTGGCGCGTGGCAGCCGTAGTGAATGGGCCACGACATAATGGCCCCGCAACTACTTGCAGTTTTATGCCTACACCGCGGAGTGAGACAGGCCTACCTATATTTAGAAGTACCTGGTGCGGGTAGGATTACATAAAAGGTACAAGAAGGATTACTTCATACCTTTTGAGCTTGCGGACTCAGAACATCAATTTTGAGCTGAGTACCTTTTAAATGTGAATGGGTTTTGGCTCAATGGTCGGGAAATATGGCCTATAGCACTTGGGGATTATATACTACTCAAAACAAAATAAGGGCCACCTGGTTTTTATCGATTTATTAAATATTGTTTAAATATTACTAGTTACAAGGACTGAATCTGATTAATATAAATGGTTTTAGATGGAAATACACAAAAATTAAATATGTATTCCAATAAATCGTTAAAATAAACCAAATTGAATGAAAAGTGAGGAATTGCAAGAATGTATCAAGTTACATAAAACATAAAAAAATCGAAAAAAATACGTCTTTAATGTTCCAAAGTGTTCTTTTAAGCTTCTCTTTTAACTCTGTTCTCTCTGTTCTGATCATTTTATGGGAGGTGGAATGGTCTGGATTAAAATACCGAACATTTTCTTTTAGGATACTCTACCAGCAAGTTTTCAGACAATTTATGAGATCCAGCTGCGTGTGGATGGGAATTTTACTTTCTTTTTCACTCTTCTTTAACTCATCTCTTAAATGCTCAATAGAACTCAGGTAAAAATCCTGAGTATCCACTGTAACATCGTAATTCGAGCGTAAGGGAATGTGTGCACTGTTAGTCGCGTCGTGTTCGCTCGAGCATTATCCTGCTTCAAGAAGAACTCAGGTATTCCTTGCTGTGCGAATGGGATAATGTGGAGTTGCACCACATTCTCTACGCAATTTTGAGGAGTTACAGCACCCTCGTTAACAAGTGCAAGCCCAGTTTTGCGTGATAGAGATAGCCGCCCCAGAGCATAACTCAGAACTCGCCAGAACAGTCTTTTTTAAGAGTGCAAAGATCTGAAACTTGTTGTTTAGATCTTCTCTACATTCTTATGAATCAGTTTTTATTGAAACAAATAACCCACCAGTCATCAATAAAAAGCAATGAAGCCTAGTCAAAACAGTTCAATAAATTTTCTTCTTCGCAAATGTTTCACGGTTTGCACCATACGCTGCAGTTAACTGGAGGCGAACCAAGCATCTTCTTGAGTATTGTTAGTCTTTATGGAGTCGATTCGGAATAGTTTAGTCAATTATAGGGGTGCCTGTAGCTCGACGCAATGGAGTTTGTACGGTCCGCGCAGTAGATTTTCGCTTTATTTGCGCGGTTAAACAAACTTAATGGTCTTCTTGGGCTTTACTTACTTACTTTCTTCCTTGATCACGGCGTCTGGTGATATTACCCGTCTTTTAAGACCAGTTTCAAGCATTTTGAACCACTCGTTGGGAATATTCCACCATTAAACCTACCTCTTCTGGCTACGGACCCCCTGGATTAAGGTGACACCCCAAGTGCCTGTTTTTGCGTCCACATGTCTTCGAATACATGACATTATGATTTTGAAAGATCATTATAGCCTGCTTGCTGTATTAGTCGAAGAAAACTCCGTTAGAAGTTTGAAAATTAAAAAACACCATACCGTAAATTCTAAGTAATCTCAAAAATCGAATTAAAAAAAGTTATGAATTTCTAATTATGCAGTAGAAACAATATTAATACTTGAAAGAAACCATAACAAGATATTTAGTATTTATTATGTACCCAGAATAAGAGCAATACTTGTTTAAAGTGCAATTTAAAAAGTGGCCCTTATTTTGTTTTGACGAGTATATATAGCTTCCCATTAGTGAAAGAATTTATGGGATGGGAATGGGATTAGTAGTTTCGAAGATTACCCCTACATCCAAACTTAAAATGTGAAAGAAAATATTATTAATGTTAACTTCTGATAAATACGGACAAAGCTACATTATTCTAGAGTGACATCAGCTTTGTTTGCTTGCCAACGAAATATTTTTGCTGGCTCGCTAGTTTGCTGAAAATCCCAAATCCCAATCAAAAATTGCCACTGACAGGTACATAATATGTTAGCGTTATTTAACGTTAACATTTTGACCTTTTTTAACTTACGCATTTTCCTTTTTTTATTTCTTCTCCGTGTGGTATAGACAAGTACCGTTTAAGTACATAATTTCCCAGGTTAAGTTTAAAAACATAATTATACTGCCTTCTCTAGAATAGCATAATCTAATATATAAAATTCTCGTGTCACAGTTTTCGATGCCATACTCCTCCGAAACGGCTTTTTTTTTTTTTTGGGGTGGCAAAATCATCAAATGAGTCCTCCCGCCCTGGGTGGGGCGAAAGGGACTGTCATACTCTTACTGACTAAAATCCACCCGTGTTCCTTCGGATGCGCTTTACGTTCCGGGGCCACGGTATCCTGGATTAAGAAAAATCCGCGACCCCGGCAGGCATTGGCCCCATAAAGGGCCCCGTCGGTGACGCGTGAAACACGACGCGCCACCGACCAGGGCTTGGTCCTTGGTCGGACGGCGAGCATACCCATTACTCACCGTCCGCAAGCCCGCTCCGCCGCTGTGCCCTCTGCTGTTCAGAGGGACACGCGTTGGAGCGTCCACCCGACAGGCTATTCGCATACGGGCAAAGAAACCCCTTAGGCACACGTTGCCTAAGGAGGAGTTTTTGCCCGCATCCCAGGGTGCACCGGCCCGAAAAACTGGTCTTCCCCCCGGACGTATCCGAGAGGGAACTCCAGTCCACGGGCGCACGTGGAGGTTTCCTGTCTTAGCACCCCCTCCGAAACGGCTTGACCGATTTTGATGAAATTTTTTGTGCTTATCCGGTATCTATGAGAATCGGCCAGCATCTATTTTTCATCCCCCTAAATGTTAGGGGTAGTCCACCCCTAATTTTTTTTTTAAATTATTTATATGTCAAAACAACGTTTGCCGGGTCAGCTAGTGTACGTATAATATTTGACTAGGTACCTATAAGAAATTCTTTACTAGCTCCCCTCTAAGCCATATGTTAGGTATTCCATACGTACAACTTTACGCAAAAACAAAAACTGCCTGTACAAAAGAGGAAAAAAAAACAACACGTGACCTGCGTTGTGTAACACAGATAAAGCAAAGGCATTCGCGCATGAAGTTAAAGGTCACATTTGATATTTGTATTCAGACCGGGACGGAAGAAAGTATTTACATAATCAAGACTGGCTTCCTTGGGAAAATGGCGGGTTTTCACAGCATCTGTTGTTGATGAATTTGTGATGTAACGTGAATAATTTGATGTTTTGAACGTTGAAACAAACAGCGCTTTTATAAACTCGTTTTGAAATTCGAATCTGTTCTTTGCGTGCTTGTTTTGGCGCCATATTGTTTAAGACTGTTTTTCTTTTTTTTTTCGTTTTGAAAGTGTTTCCTAAGGGACTTTACCCATGGTCGCGGGACTTATCTCATTACCGTGACCCCGGAACATAAAGGGCTATTACGTACGTTAGTACGTGTCTGACAGTCCCTCCCGCCCTGCCCTGAGTGGGAGGACTCATTTGATGATTTTACCACGATAAAAAAAAACCACTACGACTACGACATATGACAAAAAACACGTTGAGGCGTGCGTGGAACACAACGCGCCGTCGACCCGGGCATGGTCCATGGTCGGACAGCGAGTCGCCCATTACTCGCCGCCCGCATGCCCGCGCTTACGGTGGCCGGAGATCGTTTGCCGACGTCGTCGCAGTGGGCGTCTACCACTGCGGCTGGGGTGGAGGGAGGACGCTGTCCTCTCCCTCACGCGGCCCGCCTCTTCTTTCGCGAGCATGACTGCTTCGCAGAAGGAGGCGACCGCCTCCCATTCCGTCTCGCCCCGCTGCATGGCCTCGGCTTGAGAGGTCTCCGCCTATCGCCTCCGGGCGATCCTCGCATGCAGAGGTGACACCCAGGCGTTTCTTCCCTCCTTATCAGACACAGGTACCTCCCGAAACTTCCGTGTCCGGTGAGGACCTGCGTCATGCGGTAGGTCAGGAATGCCGTAGTCATCATCATCAGCCTTTAATGTTCCCACTGCTGGGACACAGGCCTCCTCTCTGTGAGAGGGAGTGGGCCATAATCCACCACGCGGGCCCAGTGCGGGTTGGTAGATGTCACATGTCTTCGAATTTTTGGTTCTAGGACATGCCGGTTTCCTCACGATGTTTTCCTTCACCGTTTTGAGAGCAGTGGTGATAAAATAAATTACACAAAGTAATGCGCCTGGCGGGGTTCGAACCCACGACCTACAACTCGTAAGTCGGGATCGGACCGATACCACTGGGCCACCACTGCTCAATGTCGTAGTGGTAAGGTTGATTTTCACTTGTAGTGGGAATCGGTCGAATTGCAATCGTATCGCGTCATAAGTAAGCTCCCTTAGTAATTTACTTTAGAGATGTAACCTGCACCGGAATTTACGAAGTGATTGTTTTGCTGAAAAAGCGTTCATATATAGGGTGTTAAAAAATCAACTGCAGGAATTTCGTGTGCGTACTCGGTATCAAAAACCAAGTACATTCCAAAAAAATTTTTTTTTTGAGCCTTTTTTTTGGCCTATTAATATGTCCAATAAAATAAGTTATTTGTATTTCGATAAATTGCCAGTCCAAAGTCTGCAAAATGTGATGGGAAAGTTGGAATCAGCTGTGAACGCTACACACGGGTGAATGACCTCAAAGAGCAATCAAATTCATTAACATGACCAAAAAAATGCATGAAAAAAAAAAATTCTTTTTGAATGTACTTGGTTACGTATTACCACGTTTCTAATAGTCACTGCCTACTAGAAATTTTGGAAGCAACTTAGTTTCCTTCAAAATAGATTAATGGACGCTTTGAATATCGATTAAAATAATTTATTCATTTACTTTGAAGTTTCGCAGTGATACGATTAAATATTCATTAAGGCCAGTTCAGAAACTATGAATAAACTAGGTTTTGACAGCGGCTTCAAACGCATAATCGAAGATTATCCTACGGGAACACAATACCGGTTTAAAACCGAGGAAGACTATTATCTGTGCCTTTCATTCAGATTCAGCCGTTCTGGCGTGATTCAGTAACAAACGTCAATCTATACATCGATTAAATGTTTCTATTTATTTAGTAAAAAGTAGGACAATACAAAGTCCTCAATCACAGCTGAATGTCTGCACAATTAGCTCAAGAACCACTGGCTGGCTAATGATTCATGAAAAGGATTGCAATATAATAAATAATTCACTAAGGTTTTCAATAAATTGGTTAAAATACAATGGTAATTGTTGAAATGGAAAAAAATACTGGCGTGAGCCGCATACGCCAGTAGTTACCTACATGAAAACAACAATCAAATGTATAACGGTTTTTAGGGTTCCGTAGCCAAATGGCAAAAACGGAACCCTTATAGATTCGTCATGTCTGTCTGTCCGTCCGTATGTCACAGTCACTTTTTGTCGAAAGTATAAGAGCTATCCTGTTGAAACTTGGTAGGTTTGGTAGGATTTTCATACAAAAATAAAAACAAAACAAATTTTGGGGGTGCCCCCCATACTTCGAATTGAAACTTAAAAATTTTTTTTCACCGAACCCATACGTGTGGGATATCTATGGATAGGTCTTTAAAAATTATATTGAGGTTACTAATATCATTTTTTTCTAAACTGAACAGTTTGCACGAGAGACACTACTCACGAAGTGGTAAAATGTGTGTCCCCCCCTGTAACTTCTAAACTTAGAGAATGATAAAACTAAAAAAATATATATGATGTAGACCTTAACAAAAACTTCCAAAGAAAATTGGTTTGGATGAGATACAGTTAGCAGTTTTAAAGATATAGTACATTTTCAAAAACCGCAAATATAACTTTGCCATTCATACAAACACTATGAAAAACAAAGTTATTTTATTGTTTGTGTATATTACTTACTAATCTCAATATAATTATATCCCTAATCTATGCTTGCTACTACGGAACCCTTCATGGGCGAGTCCAACTCGCACTTGGCCGGTTTTTTTTTATTATAGGAACAACTTATACGTTCAGAAATATGCCTGCTAGTTCTCAGATAAAGTATAGTTCTGTAAAGAAGTCGAGCCCGATCGAGTTTTACCTCTTTGTATTCAGATACGCTTGTTTACACCTGAAAGGAGCGAAGAAACTTTTTAACAAGTAGGTATGTGGGGATAACAACTCTGTATAATACGTACCTATTTTTGTGACAGATCCATCAAAATGCATGTGTCAGTATGTTATATATCGTTTTTTGACGAATTGTCAATGACGTAAGTCGGTGGGGCAGTGTTATTGAATTATTCCATTAGAAACTTGGAAAATCTGAATTCAAGCCTGATTGATGGCAAAATTTCAAAATCTATCACAGACAGTGTACTTAAATATAGCTATGTTTATGTACACTGTGTATGCAATATGTGGGTGCACTATTAGGTTTGTCTCTCCTTAATATTTCGGAGGCTACATCTGTGATTTTAAATTAAATTATCCGCAACCCGCCTCTCAGAATTGATATCCCAATTCATGCTAAACGTAGTTTTCAAGGTTCGGCACTAATTGAAAATCTAGTCACTCATATTAAACCGGTTCAATTCTAGATAATTATGTCTAGCTGGGAAATATCGATAGATACACCCATTCCATGTTTGAATTTAAACGATTCTATGTAAAAAGAAAATACACAGTCAGCCTATAATGTTTCTATGTCTGGCACACAGGCTTTTTCTCCAATAATTGTGTTGCCAGTTAAAAAATATCCTGACATTGACACATCTGAAACATGTCAAAAAAATTGCGAGTATAAGTAATTCGACTTTTAAAAAGAAAACATGAGCGAGCAACGAGCATAGACAAGCTATCACATAATATGATGTACAGCTTGGCAAAAATGTCCTGAAACGGTACTAAAAAATTTCATCGTTGGCAACTTCACCCACTGTCACGTCTAGTCAGTACATGTAATGTCATTTTATGTTATCGCTGGCTGTTTTTTGTGTATTTTTTATTATTGTGTTGAATTTGGTGACTCAAAGGGCTCAAAATGAACAGAAAAACCATTCGCAGCTCCGCTAGAGCGATAATTTATAAGGTGTATACCAGATGTTTGGCGGAATTTGAAGCCGGACAAATTTTATCGAATATCAACGATGTTTATGAAAGAACTGCTGAAATGACAGGTAATATGTTATTTTATGTAAGTAATTAGATATAATATGTTTGTTCAAACTTGTAATAGATAGTATAAACCATTATTATAACTGTTATTTACATTGAAAAACATTGATGAATTAGAGGTTATGTTTATTTGCAAAAGATGGACGCTCATATAATTTTGATACTTTTTGTGTTACTTCCAGAATAAAAATAACTAAGTTTTTTTTTCTAGGTAAATCCGTTAGTACCATACGGCGAATTGCTAAGGAAGGGCAAACAAACAAAGGCGTTTTCTCCACTCCAGGGAAACATAAAGCAGGGCGACTCATAAAACAGTTGGATGATTTTGACTTGTGCGCGATCAGACAAAAAGTTCAATTCTGTTACACTGTCAAAAAGATTGTAAGTCGAATTTTTAACCATTTAATATGATATATACCTAAAAAGATACAATTGATTTTATATTGTTGCTTCAGCAACAACTTACCTTTTGTCTTAAGACACATTTACTTTATTATTAATAAAAACCACATAAAAGAATCATTGACTTTTATTTTCCTCATAATGAAAATCAATAAACACACGTACTTACTTGCGCATTATCATACAAAAGCGAGCGTGTGTATCGAGTAGAGAAATTTGTTTATTTGATTTAAGTTTAAGTAATGTAAAACCCGTCAAAGACATCATCGTCTGCCTAGCCTTTTCCCAACAAATTTTGGGGTCGGTCCAGTCTAACCGGATGCAGCGTAAATATTAGTATGTTACATGGAGCGACTGACTATCTGACCTCCACAACCAAGCAATTGAGTAATACAATACCACTTGGAAAGTCACGTTTTCAGATTTTTGTGTTTCTGACGCACAGTAAAAATCTACAAATAACATACAGGACAATCTTCAATCATGGCTTAACCTTGAAGATTGTCACGAGTAGTTGTTTTATTATTTAGCCCCGAGCTCCTATAAAACCCGTCAAAACACATTTAAAAAAATATTTGAAAAAAATAATCAAAGTATCAAGATCGTTATTGCCGTACTATATAGGGTTACAATATGTACGATAGAGGCGCCACCATTATTTTCACGACTTTTTTGCCAAGCTGTAGGTTAAACGATATCTTCAAAGACTTCACTTGCAATAAAATATGTACGGTAATAGATAGTCTGTCTTTTCCTCCGTACATTATTGGAAATGGGCACATCTCTCATTTCGTCTGTTCAATTCAAACGGCAATCGTTCATTTGACTGCACACTGTTCGCGCAGTGGTTGCTGGACAAAAAATGGAAGAAATTGAAACTCACAGATATGTTAGGGATAGATATAGATTACCTACTAGCTTTTGCCCGTGGTTTCACCCGCGTGATAGGCGAAAATTAACCCACGGGAAGATCATGTCGTGATGATAGGTATCGTATGTTTTGGTCCAGGTTATAAAATATCTGCGGGACGATTCTGCTACCACATACGTTTTCGAGTGAAATACTAAGAAACATCTATTCATTCTCACAAACTTCCACATTTGCAATAACAGCTATACGAGCAGTAAAAAGAAAATGCTTTGGCTTATTTTCCAGGGGGAAATCAGGGCAATAAGTTTGTATGGGTAAAAAGCCTTCAATCTGATACAAATCATTAGTGGATAAAAATGAATAGAAGTAAGTTAATATTCATGAGTAGGTAGTCACAAAAGAAACTGCAATGTACGAAATAGGCAAAACGTTCTAAGTATATTTTCTTCTTAAACCCTTGCTCACGTAATAAAAGTTAACCAAGTGTAACAAGTTACTATGCCTCTTGGTGGCGTGGGGTTGAATATATAAGTAGTTCTAGACAGTGTCGGACTAGCTCTCTAGTCGAGGTGGAGGGCCCCAGCTTACACGGGCCCCCGTTACGGGCCTAGCTTGCCCGCAAGCCAGACAAAAGGCAAAATGTGGGTTCCAAAGGCCCAGTTTTTGCGACCTAAGTGTAAAGTAGATCAAATATAGTCCGTAAAATAAGTGAAAAATTAAAAAGAAAAAGGTTGAAACGGAGCAGGCCATCCCTGAAAATTTTTGATTTTTTTAACGGGCGATAATACGGACTTGTAGGGTGGTCTAATCTCTAAGCACGAAACCTGGGGTTTCGGCACATATTACTGTGGTTTCGGTCTTAGTGACAGACGTGAACTAAGAAAGAATGATATTACGACAGGATGATATGACAGGAAGAATGATATTAACAGGAAGTTCCTTAGAGTCCGTTCCACTACTCATGACCTGCGGAAATTCGAGGTACTATATTTTTAAATGCAATTTGATGATAGACACTAGCGCTGCGTCTGAATGACTTCAGTCGTCTTGGTATTATCCGTCCGCAATTTGATTTTGACGTTAGTTATGTTCGTACATCTGTGTCCGTTCCCGTGTTTTCGTTGATGGACTTAGAAAGTTGGGCTCTTCCGGCCCAATCCGACCCTGGCCTTCTCTTTTAGCCGCCATCTTACTTAGCACGTTGTCGATATATTGTTTCAAATGTTAGTGTAAAAATAAAGTGCCAATACCAACTTTATTGAGTATACAATTACAAACTTATTTTACTACACATTATGCGAAAGTACGTGAGGGAGGATGGATGAATGGATGGATATTTGCTACTTTTTACGCAAAAACGGTTGAACGTATTTAAAGCACAGATAGTTAATAATTGATTAGATTACGAGCTAAATTGAAAATATGTGTGAAATTAAAATGTGACATTCGTTTAATTTTTTACTGAAAACGTTTGTTAAGGAGATTTCGTTCCTTTTGTTAAATGACTATTTAAATTGTTTTCGTAAGTACTCATTCACATTAATCCGTCAAGACGAATCGTGTTTTTGACCAATCGTTTTTTTTTCACGAATCGTTATTTTGATTTGTATGGGCGGCTGTACATTTTAATTGCCCGTGTTCACGGAATCGTGAAAAATGACAGATATGTCTTAAATGACGTTTCGTCTTCCAAAAACCTTCAGTTTTAAATCACGAATCGTTATGAGACTGACCCAGTGTGAGCACTAACTTAAGAGTTTCCGATTCTTTCATATTGATTTATCTCATGTTTCATATTTTCTACATGTACAAATTTTAACTGTAGGTATTCTATGAAAGTACTACTCGCTAAATGTTCGAGCTCGCTACTATAATAACAATTAACCTTTTCGCCTCAATATTGTTACACTTACAAGTGGAAACAGCACGCAATTGGCGTTGTATTGGCAATAAAACTTTATAGCCACTTGGACTTTATTCTCCATGCAGTAAAGCTGGTTTTCATTTACGCCTCAGTCACTACGCGCTAAGGTATTTTGCGTCACTAATACATTCAACGAAATTAATTCGATTTACATTATAAGAAATGGTAATAATACATTTTGGCAAAGCGCACATAAAACCGAATTGTCTTCCATGAAATTACTGTATTTTACCAGATAGTGTAACTTTTAATTGAACCGATTTTAAATCGAGTCAGGTCGTATTTTTGCGAATAAACGATTCTATATTTAAATTAAATTAAGCGGTTCCCTAAAAATAACTTTTTTATTGGCAAACTCGATTTTAGTGACAAAAACCTTTTTAATTGATAATGATGACTTCTTGATTTGTTAAATTGCTGAAGATAATCACAAAACTGTGCTAAACTAATTTGAACTCTAGATATAAGGAACTCAGATTCGATAGTTTCTTCGTAAACTATCTACGTTACTATTTCACTATTTGCAGTTGGGAGAAGTTGTTCCAACTTTAATTAAGTGTGGCAACACAAATGTTTGTCGGGTAAACAGTATAGTTTGTAAAATACTGAGTTTAAAACTTGAGAGCGAGAGACGGTCCCTAATCCTTGAGATTAAACTCGTTCCTCTGTGTTTTAACAAGAATAATATTAATTTAAAATGGAAGTCTCGCTTTATGAGTTTAGTGAAAGAGTTTTAATTACTTTCCTTATTAGGAAGACGAGTTAGCCGATGATGAGTTGATATTTACACTTGAAAAGTTTATTATCTCATCAAATATTGGCATAAAGGTCTTGAAGCCATGCCAGACAATTTGCAAAAAAAAATAAATTGAAAAATTCTAGAACACCGTTTGAAAATCCTGGCTTGAATTATGTCTTTTGTAATTCGAATTTCAAATTAGTGTAGAACTGTCAATTGATCCGGTGACTTTTGATATTAAATTAACCTCCAACTGTTCTCAACATTTATCACAGTTTGATAGGCAATTCGGAGAAATTGTTAGTCTAATTGAATAGGGTAGATTAGGCTTAATAAAGAAGGACAATTTCGTACTGTTGCCATGGTAGGAATATAAGAGCATGTACGTCATACGGCATTTCTTACAAACTCTCATGTCCTTTTTAGGGTTCCGTAGCCAAATGGCAAAAACGGAACCCTTATAGATTCGTCATGTCTGTCTGTCTGTCTGTCTGTCCGTCCGTATGTCACAGCCACTTTTGTCGAAAGTATAAGAGCTATCCTGTTGAAACTTGGTGTAGATGAATTATGTGAACCGCATTAGGATTTTGACACAAAAATAAAAACAAAACAAATTTTGGGGGTGCCCCCCATACTTAGAATTGAAACTCAAAATTTTTTTTTCACCAAACCCATACGTGTGGGATATCTATGGACAGGTCTTTAAAAAGTATATTGAGGTTACTAATATCATTTTTTTTGTAAACTGAACAGTTCAGTCAGTCCAAAGTGGTAAAATGTGTGCCCCCCCCCGTAACTTCTAAAATAAGAGAATGATAAAACTAAAAAAAAAAATATAATGTAGACCTCAACAAAAAGTTCCAACGAAAATTGGTTTGGATGAGATAAAGTTAGCAGTTTTTGAGATATAGTACATTTTCAAAAACCGCAAATATAACTTTGCCATTCATACAAACACTATGAAAAACAAAGTTATTTTTATTGTTACTTACTGATCTCAATATAATTATATCCCTAATCATGCTTGCTACTACGGAACCCTTCATGGGCGAGTCCAACTCGCATTTGGCCGGTTTTTTTGTCGAAATGACAGACCCGAAAACTGAAGTTAGTTTGGTGAAAATGGTCTTGAGCACGGTGGGCGCAGTGACTGAGCGATCGATGGCTGCGCAGCGTGTCGCGGGTTCGATCCCCACAAGGAACAAATATTTTCATTACCTGCAAGGAGTAGTTTCGGGTCTGGGTGTTTGTGTATGTGTGTTTCTATGTTTGTAAATGCACACAGGAGAAATTACAAGAGTTGGGCAAAGTAAAAAAAATGTTCCTCTATCGTGCACTTTTTTTAAGCTGATAAAATCATCAAATGAGTCCTTCCACCCAGGGCAGAGCGGGAGGGACTGTCAGACTCGTACTGACTAAAATCCACTGTGTCCTTCAATAGCCCTTTACGTTCCGGGGTCACGGTAATTTGTGAGTCCCGCGACCTCTATCGTACACTAGAGGCGCTTTTTCATTTTCATACAATAAACGCCATAAATACTACGCTGTACGTAAAATACGGAAATCTTGTGATAAGGCCTCCGATTTTAATGTAATATACATACGCAGAATACATACTAAAAAGTTATTTGAGAACGTTTTCGAAGATTTTGAATTTTAAACAGAAACAAAGATTACCAATATTTTTTTTTTAAAATGACATTTCGAATGCCATTGAACTTTTGAAGACAATTGGATACCAGTTCAATTAAAATTCTTGTTTGAAATAGTAAATTATTAGAAAAAAAATTGATTATCTGAAACATTTTTTATTTCTTTTTCTTACATTATGTACTTATTTCACAAGGAAAACATTACGTTTAGCCTTATAAGCTTATTAAGTTGGTCTTTTTTACGTCAAGAGTAAGTAAATAGGTAATGAGAAATAAGGATAATAACTTTGTATCCTTGTTTTTCTTATTACTCTCATAAAATATGAAAATATTATGAGAAGGTAATTCTTTGTTTATGTCTGAGAAAAGTTTCCTATTTACATAATATGTAGGACTCTAATTGGCTGGCATGTAGAGTTGGCTATAAGAAATGAACAATATATTTTGCAATTTACCTCTTTAGAAACACAATAATAGTTCTGAATTTTACATTTCTATTAGGAAGAGAAAAAAAATATTTTGTACAATATGGTAAATCTTAAACAATTTTTTAATTCTTTCACCTATTAAAAGTTACATTATTGGTCAGTTACTTGGCCTTTATTTATTTGATATTGTTACCCATGGGAAGTTGAGGCCCGATGCTAGTCTTATTCATGTATTAAACTTTATTTTTTAAATAAATCATAAAATAAAACTGTTACCAAATCATAATATTAGTAACATCGGCTATCTTTAAAGCCAGGTAGTCCCACAAAACTTATCGCTGTTCTTCAGCAATATATTTTATTTTACTTCGAAACTTCTAAATCCTACACATTTTTCACCAACATTTACTACACGAACTGAAGGCAACAAAGAAAATCCCGCCAATACAACACAATTTTCCCCAACACCCGATGTATGCCGCCTCGGAATGTAAACGTTGATTCCCGCCATATTTACGCTCGCTGCCTCCGCCATTTTGGTTTTATTGCCGCGTATATAAATCCGGGGTAAAGATCGTGGGATTTGCTTTAGTGCCACCATTACAATCTGTTGATACACGCGTTTCTTTGAATGAAAATACTACCTAATTTAATCTTCAGGAAGTAGTAAGAAAAACAAATTATTCTTATAATAGGATATTGAGTTCAAGCTACGAGCTAACGTTTTTCCGTGCCGACACCAGTCGGAACAAAGCATCATGCAACGCTGCGCTTTATGTAGAAAGAGACAGAAAATAGATAAACTGGTGTGAATGTAGCCTCATGTTATAGACAAAGAAAGATAAGGAGTATTAAAACTCCAACGGTCGACACACACATTTTTTTTATGAATAGAATTTTCGTGAATAAAGTTAGAAAGGAACAATAGAGAGCACTCGTTCTTTGTTAATCTTTAATTAAAACGGTTTCCTTGATGTTAATGACTGTTGAGTCGTAGCGAAGGTAATTGTTTACTTCAAGTTAATAACAATTTTAATAAAGGTACAAGGGGACCATAATTATTTGTAAAGATTTCTACAATATTACGTTTTGATTTATTTTATTTATAATTTTAACCTATCTATTACATTATTAAATGTTTGAACATTTCAAAATATAAAAAATAGTAGCTCATCGGTATCCGGAATAAGGTCTAAGCTACTGGCGGCGGCGAATAGTGCTTAACATATTTATGATAATATTTTCAGTTATGTGTATACTTATGTGCCCCTAATATGGTTTAATTTAAAAGTTTTCAGTACTAACATAGTATGTTCTTCCGCAGGTACTCGGCTCTGACACAGAATGGCACTTCGCGCACCGGGGGCTGCCCCACGCGCGCCCGCGCCGGTCCATCGCGCACACGCGCCTGCTCAAGCAACATCCACTTGTAAGTACCCTGTTATGCTGTGTTTGTTCACCAGTTGGCGCCACTGTTGAGTGAGGTCCTGAAGTGTTATTTAATAGCTGTATTTATCATTTTCGATTTGTAGCCGCCCGCTACAAATCGAAAATGATCCCACGGGTACATAAAATCTGGATAAAAACTATCCTATGTGTTAATCCAAGTTATAAACTATCTGTTGCGCGTCCCGTTTTGTTCAGAAACAAAGGAGAAAATACGTTTCCGAAGGATAAAACTGCCTCTTCTATTGCAAGCGGGGTAGATCTCCACTGTATGCTCCACCGTCTCCTCAGAGCGATCCACTCTATGGTGACATCTGGGCGTTTCGTCTAGTCCAATCACCTCAGGAACCTCCCCAAACATAACTGACCGGTGAGGACCTGAGTCAGGCGGATGTTGAGAACGCGGTGGTGCATCTCCAGCCACTCCTCAAAGAAGGGTCGCGGCGTGTCCGGTTTTTTTTGAGCTTTATGTAAGACGTGGGGAACCACGTCTTACTACTTACTTAGTATGGTATTAGTTCAACTAACTGGAAAGTTAGTTGAACTAATACCATACTCTTATAATATAACTAAACTAAGCATGACTAATAACTTCATACAGAGAGGGAGTAGCAATTGTACCTAAGATTATTTTTAAATTGGCATTTTTTTTAAATTGCAAGATGGGTTTCCTCTTGACCTTAGTCTAAGTTATTAATGTTCCAAATTTTCCTTAGTTAACTGTGCTCGTACTTGGTACTGTTAAAAATAACCTTAAAAACACACATGAAATAGAAAATCAAATAGAATTTTATACTATCTAAACATCTCAACTAAAATCCAAATGAAATTAACTTCCCACTAGCCAAAATCCAGTTATATCCTGAACATGTGTAAATGTTAAAACGGCTCTAATTTACTGAGCGCGGTGACTGATCTCATTTACCGAAGCGAGAACACGTTCAGCGAACAATTTCACTACACTACAAATTGCCTGACAGTCGATTGGACAGCTGTACGGTTCAATACCTAATACGTTTTGTAGTAAACTAGAATTCAGGTGTATTAAACGAAAATACTATTTCTACCGTAATTCGGGAGCCTGTGATGCGAATTTTCATTAGTATTTTCGGGGAATATTCTGCGAAGTAATGAATGGATATAGATGGACGTTTATCATAAAGGGTGGGGGGCATTGTGTGATTTCTATTAAGCATTGAGGTGATATTTTATTTCGTTAACTTCTGTGCGCGGCGTAATGTAGAATTTGATAAACAATTCAGGTTATACTTTCCTTCATCATCAGCCGAGAGACGTCCAATGCCCTCATTTAGATCGCAACGCCGAACGACATTTCGCCACTTGCATCCATCGTTTGCCCGCGACTCTCACGATGTCGTCGGTCCACCTAGTGGGAGATAATTTAACTATTTTAATGTTAACTTCTTTTCTGACAACTTATTAACTTAATAGACCGGAAAGTACTAGGTTTAAAAAAATAAAAAGAACTTTTATAAAATGGCATCGGGGAATGACGTAATCGTGTCAACCACGTTATTAGCGCTTCATTACCCCCGATAAGACTTAAAAAGCTCTATAAAGAATTTCTTCTAACAAGTTTGGTCTTAGCCATCTCATCGTTTTACGACGTTTGAGTATGTTTATAGGGTTCCGTATTTCAAAAGGAAAAAAACCGAACCTTTAAGGACCACTTGTTGTTCGTCTTTCAAAACCTTTCTGAAGAACGCGTGGATTATTATCGAGTAGGTAACTCAGGTTTACAGACCATACATATTTTTATCATCATCATTATTAACTCGTCATCATTATTTTGACCAGTTTGTTAATATCATCATCATTATTTAACCAGCATCACTTAAGTTTTTATTTATTATGGCAACAAACAAGCTTACAGACCTTACCTGATGGAAAAGGGTCACGGTAGCCAACGCTTGTAACACCAAGGTTTCGCCTGCACGTTGTCGACATTGCATACAATTTAGCCCAATTTGGTATTTCATTGGGAAAACCTCGAAAGAGAGCTCATTCCACAGCCCGATCGTTCTCGAACGAGAATACCTATAAAATCGGGATGTTCGCGACCAAATATGTTTATTAAGGCAGGGTGAAAACTTTGGACAGTTTTACGTCTTGTGACACCAGACGTAAAGCTTTTGTCAAACAGACGGGTGAAGCAAATGCGATCCGAATCCTGTCATATAGAAAAGCGAAAGCGGTCCGATAGTCTATGTGACAGGCTTCAAACAATTCCATACATTACAAACAAAAACGCTTCGCGTTCGCTTCGCCTGTCTCTGTTTGACAATAGTATAAAAGTGTCCAAAGTTTTCGATAGATACAAGCTACCGATGAATATTTGATTTCTATAGAACTAGTATGAAATCATCCACTCCCAGCGCAAGCGTACACATCATTTGTGTCCAGTTGCTTCCACTTAACACATACTCATTAACGGTTCGCAGCTCGCTGTGACGGTTGCCGTGTCGGCAACAAAGTGTCTAAGTTTGCGTCTAAGGCTGCCTGTCCATTGAAGCGGAGCGAGCTGGGTGTGCGAGCTGGCGACAGCTGGCTGACAGTGAGGCGGCAGGGATGGGTATAGGCTCCGCACAGTCCGCCCCGCACAGTCCGCTCGCTCCGCTCCGCATCAGTGGACAGACACAGTCAGCAACTCCGCTCCGCAATACTCGCTCGCTCCGCTCCGCCAGCCAATGGACAGGCAGCCTAAGCGAGAATGGCTACAGTTACAAAAAAAAACAGTTCCATTTTACACTTTCATCTATCCCTTTTTCCTCGAGTGGTTTCGGAACCTATTAAGCACCAAGTCCACTTTCCCGAACACAATATTAAAATTGGTCCTTTCCGTACCACACTCGACAAAATAATACGCACACTAAAATACGTACTTGAAAAACAAGACATTTTCTTTTGTGTCAAGAGTACGATATTTACTTTTCTGGAGATTTCTGTATTGTTCGTTTTTCGAAGAATGGAGGTACGTATATTCGGAGAATATAAATATGCCCTTTATGTCTCAATCATCTATTGTAAAATATTAATTTTGTAAGCCTTGAATGGTTTTGAAATATGGTAAAAATGGAAAGGAGAAAAAAGGGCCTTACTAAAATGTGCTCTCTCAATCCCACCCTACTGTCAGACTTGTGCAGATTCAAATCTACGGTGATCCTTCGCGTTCTTTCTTTTACGTTCCAGGATCACGGTTACCTGGTGAGACATTCTCGCGGCCCCGGCAGGCTTTGGCCCCTCTAAGGGGATCCCATCAGATTGCTGACAGCTCTGCATGTCATAACCAATGGGATCATAAAATCGGGATAGAAATCATTCTATAATGTTAATTCAGGTTTTATACTATCTTTGTACCAGATTTCATTCACACAAACTTTGACATTAATATTAGTAAGATATAACACTAGCAGATACATAAGCCATTGTTTATATTTAAAAATGAGACTTACTGTAACGGCCCGTTTACGACTTTGGTCTAAGCGAATTAGTACGAATTCGCTAATGGTTGCGCTTCGTGGCGTGTTTCAAACATTTCTATACTTTTCATCTTACCGCTCGCCGCGCCGCCCTGCACTTAGCACCGCTCACAGCAACGTCATGAACGGACTGACGTGAAAAAAGTTTAATTCTTATTTTATTCCTGGTTTCACGGTAAACAGGAATTAAAAATATGTGATATAACATAATTGCTCACACGAGTAGAATAAATTGATAAGTACATAGAAGTTTCGAGAAAAAGTTTATAAGCTGTAATGGATCTTCACGAGAAAAACGATTTTCCTTCCGTAAGTTTATGGAACGAATACAGAAATATATTTTTTGATTTCATTGTTAAAGTACCTACGGGTATTACCTAACTTTTTGAAGAATTAGATATTTAAGCATGACCGTCGTACAACCTTTTAATATTTATCTTTCTACTTTAAAATTGACAGTCGTGACTTTTCGTCGGAAAAGGTTAAGGTAATAATCTCAGAAATAATAATTAGAACTTGAAACGGGATATTTATTTTATTAAGTAAGTAAATTATTATTAAGTATACAATTTATAGAATGTTAAAAAAAATATTAAAATTATTATAATATTTATTTATTTACACCTCCAAATACAACTGTGATAGGTATAAATACGTACCACAATTAGGTAGACTTCATTGCGGACTTAAATATACTTACACTACAATTCTCCATCCTTATTTATAATTAATACATTTTTTTTAGCGTGGTAAAATCTTCATATGAGTCCTCCCATTCAGGGCAGGGCGGGAGGGACTGTCAAACTTGTATTGACTAAAGTCCACGGTATCCTTCATTAGCCCTTTACGTTCCAGGGTCACGGTAATGGTACAAGTCCCGCGACCCCAGCAGGCTTTGGCCCTCTAGAGGGGGGGCTCGTCATCTTGCTGACGCTCTTTGAGGCGCGCGTGGAACACAACACGCCGTCGACCCGGGCATGGTCCATGATCGGGCGGCGAGTTGCCCATTACTCGCCGCCCGCATGCCCGCGCCTACGGTGGCCGGAGATCGTCTTGTGACGTCCGACGCCGTGGGCGTCTACCACTGCGGATATAATAGCAAATAGGATCTAGCTGATTTTTCCTTGACATAAAAGGTTGAATGATCAAAATACGTATACATCTAGAAACAATTAATTAAAATACGAAGAGAGGGAGTGAGGTACAATAGAAATACCCACTTCGATAGAAAGGTAATTAATTCATGTTTATTACCAATTACTTTCGTTCTTAGATGTAAAACAAAGGGAATGGGTAATCCTTTGTAAGCCCAGCCATTAAAGCACCTCTAAGCATTAAATAACTATAACTTAATGGTCTTGGTAATTTTTTAAATATATTTAATAATCCATTTTTTTTCTCATGTAAAGAAAAATGTTTATTGAATTGGTACATGATACAAGTGAGTAAGCAAATCTTCACATAATATTCAAAACAAAGTCCTTAGTTTGGGGTACTTATCCAGAAAGACGCAGTTTCGAGTCCCGATCGCAGTCTTTTTATTTCAGAAAACAAAAAATAAATGTGGAACTCGGAGACTGCCGCGGTGAAGCTATTGCATATATTTTTTTTATTTTAAAATAATAAAATCGCCTACCGCGTATATTTAACGAGAACATAATTTATTTAAAATGTTTGTGGTGCACTACTGTAATAAAGAACTTCTTTGTTGTAGGAGAATTTTATAAGTAGGTTTGATTGTGAACCTTTTGTAGCTGGCCGTTTAGAATCAGTAAGAAAAAGTAAATTGTTTTTATGACGGATATTTTTATGATTGCCGAAGTCTCCCGAACTGAAACGATGTTAGACGATTCGTGGTGACAGGTATTTTCGTTAGG
Source organism: Agrotis exclamationis (assembly GCA_950005045.1). Taxonomy (NCBI): domain Eukaryota; kingdom Metazoa; phylum Arthropoda; class Insecta; order Lepidoptera; family Noctuidae; genus Agrotis; species Agrotis exclamationis. The sequence continues at coordinate 14,304,651 of OX465436.1, read as the reverse complement.
TTTTTGGAAATTTTTTGATTCGGTCGCCGCGATCAGAGCCTGCGATAAAAGCTATGCAATACTTAGCTTACAAATCTTTCATTATTCACTTATTAACTAGTAGCGTAAACCATTATACAAAATTGTTTTCGTATTGTTCTGTAGTTTTTGCGTACGACCATAGGTAAAAGGGTACCTACGTACGCTACATTAATTTATTTTAAAACACGAAGCAATCCCAAACCGCGCACTCTCATAAACGTATTTAATATTCATGTAACTCTGGCAACATTTTGACCTTTCCTCTTTTACCGGACTCGACACAAAAACAAGCGCAAACATGGACTCGAAATGTGTTTCGTTAGCATTGAAATAAATACTTGTAAAAATTTAAATTCGAGGGCCTAAAATTCTGGGTCGTATTATCATTGGCTTTTAGGCAGATCCCGCCGAATTAGCTACTTACTTATAATATTTGTAATTTTAATTAAAATCTTAAAGTCAAAGTTTTTGAGGATATATTCTATCCTGGCAGTATGATCCCGTGGGATATTTACCAAACTTTATACAGACACCTAATTTAATTCTTGTCTAATAAAATGAAAAAAAAAATAGTACACCTAAAACGTAGAGCAGTGGTGGCCCAGTGGTATTGGCCCCGTTTTACGAGTTGCAGGCCGTGGTTTCGAACCCAGCCAGGCGCATTACTTTGTGTAATTTATTTCACCACCACTGCTCTCAAAACAGTGAAGGAAAACATTGTGAGGAAACCGGCATGTCCTAGAACCAAAAATTCGAAGACATGTGACATCTACCAACCCGCACTGAGCCCTCGTGGTTGATTATAGGCTGATCATGATGAAGTTGAAAAACCCTTTGGCGCATCAGGCGCTAATAGGATGGGTCGCAATGTGTCGGGGTCCTTCACGCCAATGAGCGTTTTCACATTAGACTATAACGGTACTAGACAGACTAGTACTGACTAAAATCCCCGGTTTCCTTCAACAGGTAGCCCTTTAAGTTCAGGGGCCACGGTAACCTGATAAACCAATCCCGCAACCATAAAAAAAATCTTATATTGTTCTTTGTTCAAAACCATCAACTAGTCTGATCTATTACCCCTCTAAAAGATGTGAATTCCAAATAAATGACTTGTAATCCAGGAGTAAAAGGAATGAAAAATGGCTTCTACAGTCTAGAATTCCGAGTCAATTCACGCCAGTACCGTCATCCATCACTTTAGATAATACCTTCGTAGATTATCAAGACATCTGCCGTCAGTCCGCGTTAGATATATTGTTCCACGGATTATGTTAATGGCAGGCTAGCAGATACTAAAAGAATTAAAGATTTTGGGCCCAGCAGTGGGATAGAAATTGCTGATAAAAAAGGCAGCAGATATTATAGTTGGGTCACGGGACTGTCTAAGTGTATGGCTCTGGAAGGCAAAGGGCAACCGTAGGAACTGGATGGACTTTCGTAAACCCGTAGAGGATTATTGACGTAATGATACGATAACTGCCCCGTTGGTCTCGTGCTCGCAAGCGCGACTGCTGAGCCTCGGTCCCGAGGTCGAACCCCGCATCGGGCAAAAAGTGCTATTGGATTTTATCATTAGAATTTCTCAGTACCTAACTAGTAGCCGGGAGTTTAAAAGTTGGCGGGATAAAAACCTACAGCCTTACTACAAAAACTTAAACATCTGTTGAACACTTGTCTAAAAAAAGTGTTACTACAAAAACTTAAACATCTGTTGAACACTTGTCTAAAAAAAGTGTGACTGCAAAACGGACCTTATTTCAACGTCATAATCTGACATTTTTTTAGACAAGTGCTCAACAGACGTTTAAAAGTTTTTGTGGTACCGCGGTGGAGTGTCTCGGAAAGCACGTTACGCCGTTGGACCTACGGATGATATTTCTCTGGTCGTGTGGGATTGCCGTCCCATCAGAATATGAGAGTAATGGAACAGAGAGTGCATCTGTGTCTGCGCACACAGGTGCTGCACTGTAATGTCCCCGCGCAAATAATAATAATAATAATAATTCCACAACTATCACACAACGCCATTTAGTCCCAAGCTAAGCAGAGCTTGTGTTATGGGTACTAGACAACTGATACACATACTTATATATTTCTAAATACATACATATTATAGATAAATTACACCCAGACACAGAACAAATGATCGTGCTCATCACACAAACATTTGTCCTGGGTGGGAATCGAACCCACGACCACCGGCATAGCAGTCAGGGTCACTAACCACTAGATCAACAGGCCTGTGAAATGACTAATATCTGTTGAGACAGCGGCCAACTGTGCCCGAAATCGGTCAGGACGACTATTAATTTGTTAATAAAGCTGACGAAAAAATTATGCTGATATTTCGCAAGTTCATAACTCAGAGTAGCCATCAACAATTTCTCAGTAAGTCACTTAAACAGAGATTGATTGATAGATGGCCTTTTTCATTATGTAAGCCTGCTAAAATCTAGTTAGAATTCCACGTCCTTCGCTGCGAAGCCTACCTAATTGGCGGGATCTGCCAAGACGCATAAATTACGCGACAAATCCAACCGAATATTATTTTGTACAAGAAAGTTTTTCTTACATTTCGAAAAACTTTTCAGAATTCATTTTTATGTTGGTTGGAACTGATGTTTTTGGCTTTCATTCGTAAAAGTTCTCTCGTTTCTAACTTTGAGATGTCCGGAAATTCATTACTTAATTTATTTTTTATTTTTTTTTATTCAAGAGTTTTTTTAAATGAAATAAACATTGCCTCCCCACCACACTAGGCATTAATCCTGTATTGTGGGTGCGTTAATTAAGTCAGACCGGCGGGCAAGTTGCAAAAAAAACCGAAATTAAATTGCAACTATTTATTAAACTTATTACAGTATTACATTAAAATATAAATTGAGGTGACAATTGTTCGAAGTTGGAATCAAAAGTGAGGAAATATGTGGAAATTGGTGCCATCATCCGGTCGCCGTCGTGTGTCACGTTGTGCGACATCAGCGTTTTCATTCCTGTCGCCTGGCTGATGCAATGTTGATTAGGTATTGCGTGAGTTTCCCTTAATTTGCGGATTCTATGGAGTATTGGTACTTAACATCTCCCTCCCGAAGATCAGCGACTATTGTTTGACAGGTTCGATAATAGCGCTGATAATCTCGGCTGAGGTGCAGCAGTATGATTGTTGATCTCAGCATAAACTTCGCCGCATTCAATCTCACTGGTTTGATGTTCAGTAATCGCTTTTTGCGAGCGCTGGTTTATGTATCTTCGTATCGCGTAGCCAATGCCCAGTGCACTTGCACTTAATAGTACTAAGTATAGCGGTGTGATGGTGTAATACACGCTATGAATATCGGCTTGATTTATTTTCAACGGTGTTTCCATAGATATTTCTTGGGTAGCGACATGGAGGCTGCGGAGATCTGCAGTGTTGAGAGTTAGCTTTCGGGCTTCTAGGTTGTAGACGGCTTCGTCTTGGAATGGAATGTTCATAATTTTCAGTACTTGTCCCTTGATACGGTCATCTTTATTTGCCAAGGTGAGCGCTGGGGTTTGTGCAACGCATCCCTTTGGAATGGTGATTAGATAGCTTCCGTGCACGATGTTATATTGTGTTTCAGAGCAAGATAAACGAATCTTCGTGGGTGTAGGAAAGCTCGCTACGTAGTGACGATCGTCGAGTGCTTCCACAGCTTCCGTCTTAAGTTGGGTAGTGGTGAACTGGCAGGATTCGTCAACTTGCTGCGTAGTTATCAGGTGGTGGATGCAGTCCCCTTGATTCCTGTAGCGGTGGTTTATGTTGTCCTCGCAGAGATAGTATTGGCTGGACTTCGGGCATTCTGCCTCTATGTACATAAAATCCTTGTCATGAATTGCCAGGAGGGGATAGGAAGGGATTAATACTTTGTTATCTTTATTAGGGATTATGGATAATTTATATAGTTCATAGGTAGAGGGAAAGACAACCGGGAGTTTGAAAACCAGTATTAAGTTCTGACCGCTATAGTAATAACCCAACTTAATGATATCAAAATATTCCCTAAAACTAATATTCAGTACTTGTTCTCTGCCATAGAGAGCAATCAACTGTTCTATCATCCTATTAAACATATTTAACTTAAACATAAGGAAGTGCGTGCTCTTCGCACGTATAAAAGCTAGTAAGTTTTCTAATCTAAGTAGTTCGTCGGATAATGTTTCAATATTATCAGCTAGCATTAATAAGAACTGAGCCAGATGGGCATATTTAACTATGTCTTGTTCGCTACGTAAGTTACCTATTGAAATACTGTCTACGGCGTCCTTGATTTTATTTTGGTTTTCTATTAATTTGTGCAGAACGTCCGAATTTTCAGACATCCAGTGTTTGTTTAAACTCACACGATTATTCAGTTCTGTGACGATTTTATTATCATTCTCCTGTAAGGTTTTAATAGCGTTATCATAACGAATGGCGTCGCTGTAGTCTAAGTTTCCGGAGATGCTCTTAATAACAGAACCTAATCCGTCTATAAGGCCTCTTTTAACGCGATTAGACTGAAATAATTCTAGTTGCTCGGATAATAATGAAATTTTGCTATTAAGATGCTCTATGTGTGGTTCATATAATGATAGCGTCTTATTATGGAATTCAGGTGAAATATAATCCAGTTGTTTCTTAACTACATTTATATTCTTACGCATGACATCTAAATTAACTGGTTGGATGAATGAATGATAGTGGGAAATGATTTTAGTCTTTCCTAACATGAAAGGTAGTATGCCAGGTCCATTATCCAAACTATTTAATATTATCTCTTCCGCTTGGGCCAGGCTCAGGATCAGTGGAATTATCCTGTAACAATCGGGAACTATTAGGGACCCTTTTCAGGCGGGACTTGGCAACAGGTCCACGTTTCTTTTTAGTATAAATGTGGATTGGTAGGTCGGCTAAAACAGTATCGCGCGTAAATCTGGGGGCTAATTTGTGACGGTTCGCCATAGGGTTCCGTACAAAAATTTGCTGATTTGGGCTATACTCTTGCTCGGGCTCCCTATCTTTATTAAGATTTTCGGTAATACGTGTACGGTCATGAAGCGATGACTCATTGATAATTTCGTAGACTTTTTGCATTTTATTACGGTGTTCCTGTGAATATAATTGTAGAATATTATCCGAAACATTAATATCTAACGGATCACGTGGATCTAAGTGGCCGGTGATTATATCTAAAGGTTTGCACTTCGTAAAACTATGAATAGAGCTATTGTAACCTAAGATCGCATATGGCATTAAGTTAATTACGGATTCCCCACGGTGCTCTAATTTCAACACGCGCAGGTGTTCTAATAATGTGGAATGTAGTCTTTCTACCATGCCATTTTCATTAGGTGTATATGCCAAAATTTTATGATGTTGAATTTTATGTATTCGTATAAATTCTAAAAATAATTGATTAGTAAATTCCGGGCCTCTATCTGTTACAATAGTTAAGGGAATTCCGTGATGGGTACTGAATACTAAAAGGGCTTGAATGACACTGACTGCTGTTGCGTCCTTCAAGTGATAGGCCTGAGCATATTTTGAAAAAGCATCAATGATTGTGAGATACTTATGCGTTTCGACACTTAAAAGATCAAGGTGGACTATCTCAAAGGGTCTGGTTGGAGGTGGTACGATATGAAACTTTTGTTTTATTGGGTTCCTATCGTACTTGGCCTGACCACAAATATTACACTCATTTATGTATTTCATTATATGCTCCTTCATCTTAGGCCAATAATACTTGCTGGATAAAGACATGTAACACTCGTTAATCCCTCGATGGTTCGTCTTACCTTCGTGGTAATTGCGAATTATCTCTTGTTGTTTTAGGTAATCCTTTACGTTATCTAATTCGACTTTTGTTAATACCAAATCCATGGATGAACTTTTAAATTGATTTTGAATAACGGGAATAATTTCATACATAGCTAATGCGGGTTTAATGAGTATACCGGTCTTTACCTTGGGGTTAACATATTCCTTAACGGCGTTTACGATATCTTCTTCGAGATTATTTTTGGAAATTTGAATATGTGTCCTAACATGCGATTCAAAGGGCTTTGAAACGGAAGGGCGGCTCTTTACGTCATCGACAACTGTAAAAATAATTTGCTTATGATATTTATTGAGAGGAAAATCCGTTATAGGTATTTCCAGTATCGGGTTCTCCGCGTCAGTATGTACCGTAGCTGTCCTTGAGAGATCTAAGGAAGGAGGCTTTTCGGTAGGGTTAGCGATAAGCGAACTAGTCTCTTCATTATGTAACTCAATTCGTGATAACGCGTCCGCATTTGTATTATATCGACCTTGTTTGTATACTACTGAAAAATCGAACTCACTTAATTTAAGTCGCCAACGTGTGAGGCGCGAGTTGGGTTCTTTGATATTCATAACCCACTGCAAGGGTCTATGGTCCGTTACAATTTTGAATTTCCGACCGAACAAATACGGCCTGAAATATTTTGTGGCCCAGACAATCGCCAGTAACTCCTTCTCGATCGTGCTGTAATTAATTTCACTGCTATTCAAGGTCCGGGAGGCATAAGCAATGGGCTTATCCGAACCTATAGTACCTTGCGATAAAACGGCTCCAATGGCTAAATTCGATGCGTCAGTGGAAAGAATAAATTCTTTAGTAAAGTCCGGGTATTTTAAAATGGGATCATTAACTAATAAAGTTTTACATTTTTCGAAACACTGAATATAATTTTGATCTAGAGTAATTTTTGAGCCTTTCTTCAAACACTGAGTCAAAGGTTTTGTGACTTTTGCAAAATCCGGTATAAATTTTCTATAATAGCCAAGAAGTCCTAGGAATCTTTTAATCTCAGTGGGGGTTTTCGGAAGCGGGTAATTTTTGATTGCCGATATTTTATCCGGGTTTGGCTTTATTCCATCACTGCTGATAACATGACCTAGATAGGCTGTCTCGAGTTTGAGGAACTCGGACTTGTCCATCTGTATTTTAAAGTTGGACTGTCGCAATCTGTTAAATACTTTTTCCAGGTTGATCATATGTTCCTGTAGTGACGTAGAGAAAACGATGACGTCATCTAAATAGACCAGGCATATGTTATTTTGAAGGTCTTTTAGTACATTGTCCATTACCCTTTGGAAAGTGGATGGACTGTTCTTTAATCCCATTGGCATCCTTAAAAACTCAAAGTGGCCATGCTCAACAGTGAAAGCGGTTTTGGGGATGTCCTTGGGGTCCATCTCCACCTGATAAAAACCACTGGCCAAATCCAGGGTTGTGAAGTATTGACAATTACCTAATTTGTCCAAAATGTCCGCAATGTTAGGGATAGGGTATTTGTCATCTAAAGTTTTCTCGTTTAATTTCCGAAAGTCTATTACTACTCGCCATTTAGTCTTACCCGAGGCATCAGCCTTTTTGGGTACAACCCATATAGGTGAGCTCCACGCAGACTCGGATGGTCGGATTATTCCCTGAGCTAACATCTTACTAATTTGTTCTTGGACTTCTTGCCTATGCACAAAAGGATAACGGTAGCTTTTAGTGTGAATCGGTATCTCATCGGTTGTTTTAATAGAATGTTTGATTTGGTTAGTAAACGTTAAGTTCTCGCCCTCTAAATAAAATACGTCCGCATAACGCGCACATAATAATTCCAAGTTAATGCGCTCCTCTTCATTTAAATGACTAGTGCGCAGACGCGATAGTACTTCCTTTACGCGCTGAGGCACTTGTTCGGTACGTTTGCACTCGTGATTATAAAGTTGCGCACACACCGGGCGATCCATAGAAAATATAACGTCGTTTCGCGTGGGGTTATGTATCTCTACTATGCCCCTATGGTTCTTTACGGTAGTTAAGCATTCGCTAATATGACAGTTTGAGATAACTTGCTCCGGAATAATAACTTCCCCGTCTTGAGAATTAACTGGTAACCTAACTAATTTGGAAGAATTGGCAGGTATTATTTCTTCATATAAGTTTGCATTACGCGAGTCGTAAACCTGTATGGGGTTGGATGCATTCTTAGTAATTAAAGATTTAGTCTTAAAATCAATGGTAGCTTCCCACTTATCTAATAAATTTGATCCGATTAACCCATCGAAATAATCGTGAAACTTATAGACGAATAGTGTGACATCATCCTTATCATTTATTTCTGGGAAACAAGGTATAGTTACTGAGTAATTGCTACGCGTCGTCGCGTGCACATTACAAACTTCAAACGGATCATATTTCAATTCAACATTAGGAAAATAAGTTTCTAATGCGCTAGGACAAATAAAAGATTCGTTAGCGCCTGTGTCAATTAAAAGCTTTAAAGGGGGGTCCTTGATTTGCAAGTAAGGTAGTGTGCGTTGGGTTTGCAGATTGACCTCTATTTTGGTTTGTCTGACTTTCGAGACGTCTGAAAATCCTCGCTATTAGTACCTGAAGGGCTTTCGAGTTTATTAGAGTCCTCGGTAGGGGCAGCATTGTGTGTTATTTCCGGTTGTTGGTAGCACACTTGGTCATAATCAGAATAATAGTTCTCAATATAATAGTCATAAGGTTCGTAATAAGAATAACCGCCGTAATAATCGTTATAGTCGTAATAATCGGAAAAATCATTAAAATTCATCTCTCTTGTTTTAAAATAGTTGCTAGGCGGGGGATTACCCGACCTAGACCAGTCATGTCCTTTCACAGCGTTACTGGGTGGCAACGGTTTTGACACATAGTGGCTAACACCACTCATAGGTCGTTGCTGTTGGGGGTTGCCTTGCGGTGCCGGGTTACGGGGTGGAAATCTAAATACATTATTCTGATTATAATTATTGGGTGCAGCACGGAATATTTGTTGAGTGCGTGATGGACCAGGCTGGTTCTGATGGTTAAAATTAGGTCGCCATTGTGGAGGTCCCTGTGACATCATCGGCTGTCCGAAAGAACTCCTAGAAGGTCCCGGCATATTAAACATAAACGGTTTAGGTGGCGGAAGATTGAAATTCTGGTTAGGGGGTAGTTTTTGTGACGTGGCTTGTTGAGCTAATTTCTTATCAGGAATTTGGCTGTTACGTTGTTGTAAATAAACTACATTTTGCTCCTCGTGAACATATTCCAACGCCTTCTCGATACTTTCAGGTCTCATGCAACGAATACGTGAGCCCAATGGATCTTTAAGACCGCGTACAAAAGATTGAAGGGTTAGCTTTTTGTAAAGGTCCCGCTTCGCTTCGACGGTTGTAGCTATGGTTTCGTGCAGGGTAACATATGTCATGAGTGTACTGAATATGTTCTGACAACGCTCGTAATATTCCTGAGGGCTGTCAGAGCCTTGAGATAATAATGCTAGATCGTTATATAACGCAGTTTCATCCCTTTGGTCCGAAAAATTATTGACAAGAGCTTTACGTATGCCTGACCAATCTGATGGGACACCATTAGAGTTAATCAAACGTGCGGCGGGGCCCGTTACTTTATTTAGTATTCCGTTAATTAGAGCAATCTCATGAAGTTTATTCGGGGTGTCAAGTTTCGTTACAAATTCGTCTATTAATTCGTCACACAACCGGATGAATCTTGTTAGAACATTAACATTCCCGTCGAACTCGGGTACTAATCTAAGAGCCTTAAATATGTGGTCCAAATCGGCCATTTTATCTTCACTTAAATTACAACTTGAATTTAATTGTCTATTGAGGTCTAAAGCACTATTTCTATTACTCTGCCTACTCTCTAACCTAACACTCCGCGATTCTCTCGGATGGAAAATTTTGGAAAAGTTTAAAGACAGGATAACTTAAAAGATAAGGAATGAGCAATCCACTAAAAGATTTTAATGTACTCACAGTTTCATTTCGGCCTTCTCGCTCGTATCGATGCTCGGATACCCTTGCTGCTGCTGGTCTCGACGTGTAGATTCGGATCCTCGAACCGCGAACTACCAGGATAATCGTATGGTAGTTTTGTAGGAATCCACGAGGATCCTACCGACTGCGCCAATTAAGTCAGACCGGCGGGCAAGTTGCAAAAAAAACCGAAATTAAATTGCAACTATTTATTAAACTTATTACAGTATTACATTAAAATATAAATTGAGGTGACAATTGTTCGAAGTTGGAATCAAAAGTGAGGAAATATGTGGAAATTGGTGCCATCATCCGGTCGCCGTCGTGTGTCACGTTGTGCGACATCAGCGTTTTCATTCCTGTCGCCTGGCTGATGCAATGTTGATTAGGTATTGCGTGAGTTTCCCTTAATTTGCGGATTCTATGGAGTATTGGTACTTAACACGTTTACAAACATGTAAAACATACACAAACACCGAGACCCGGAAAAATATTAAGGTATAGATCTTATAATATTAGTTCCGTCCGGGAATCGAAACCGCGACATGCTGCGGTGCAGTCGATCTCGTCACTGTGCCAACCGTGCCGGCGATAAAAATTATTGTACCACTGTTTAACATTAAAACCATGTTTGCTTATACTGCTGTTTGTTGTCCCTAAATAAATTAATAAAAAACATAGAAAATGGGAAGAAGAAGGATTATGAAGATCCTCAGATGAAACTGCTCTTTCTTTTTTTATTTGAGATTGGTTTAGTCTTAACTCTAGTCTAGGTCAGATGTGATAAACAAAGTTAACAATAGAGATAGCTTAACCAGAAGATTTATTTATTTATTTAAACTTTATGCAACACCAAAGGTACATAGGCGGACTTAATGCCTGAGGCATTCTCTACCAGTCAACCTAGGGTAGTGGAGAAATAACATGGTAGGTGCATAAAAAGAATGAGATTATTTAGGTATAAATTAAGTTAAAAAAAGATAAATTTAAATTAAATAAACATACATATATATATATTTGTTATAATATATAGGTAAATATATAATATATAAATATAATATATACATATAAAAATAAGAAAGGAGATTGAGACGACTCTGCTAATGGTGTAGCTGTAGAAAATAAAGACGCAGCTTCCGCTTAAATGCAAATTGACTGGTGGCCGTCCTGATAGCGAGAGGAAGCGCATTCCAAAGAAGAATGGACTGAATGTGAAATGAAGAATGAATAAAATCAGAAGTATGAGAAGGGCAAAGTAAGAGAAGATTATTAGAAGAACGCAGATTCCTAGCATGCAGAAGATGCCTGTTCACTCTAACTTTAAAGTAACTTTAACAGAGTAAATTTTATTACGTACCTCCTATATCACACAGAGAATCACCCAATTTGCTTAAAAGATTCATTGCTTTTGTATATTGATTATTAAACTATGCTCTCTTTTACTAAGAGATTTGACCTTCAAAAAAAAATAACCACTGCCACAGATGTCCAAGGAAGTTGGTTCTATAAAAAGAGCTCAATAAAAGTCCAACGCTGCAATTAACCTAATTGTTTCTCTTAGGAAAGCCAGTCCTAATGAGAACTATTCACATAAATGTGCACATTAAGTTTAATTAACTTACCTACCTTAATGTTTGGTCAAGGGCATGCGAACGGCGAGTAATGAGAGACTCGCCGGTGATTATGGACCATGCCCGGGTCGACGGCGCAAAGAGCTGTCAGCAATATGACGGGGCCCTTTAGCCTGCCGGGGCCGCGGGACTGTCTTATCAGGTAACCGTAGCCCTGGAACCAATTCGCACTAAGCGTTTCCAAACGTCTTTTATAATGCGGACAGCGAAGGAGTGGAACTCTCTGTCTGCGTCTGTGTTTCCGAACGCATACAACCCTAATCTCTTCAAAGTTAGAGTGAACAGGCTTCTTCTGGGTAAGCTCTCTCCATTGTCGACCTTGTCTTAGTCATTCCTGACCTGGACTAAGGTCAGGAGCAAACCCATTTTACATAAAAAAATGTTTGCTAGCAGTGGTCATTTTGCGATAAGGACATTTTGTGACTGAGCCAAACTGACAGACATACACATGAAAAGACTGCGCATGGAACAAATATTGGTATGGTTTACAGAAAGTTGTTCCGTATATCATTATTATGTTTTTTTTTTGTCTGCAGGAGAAAGTCTGGTGCATAATTAAAAAAAAACGTATAAACAGCTCTAAACATTCTCTGTTGAGATTCAGCACCAGTTTTACTGAATTTGCACTATCAGCCAGATTTATTAACAAAAATAATTTATTCATCACTTGTTAAATTAACAATGTTTGAAGCTCCAACACCACTGAAATAACAGTAAAAATAAACGTATTATTATACTCTCTCCGAGGTAAGAAAATGGAATTACCTCCAATTTAGTTCAATTACGAAAAGTACCACCCACTTTAGCATTTTATTTCACTGCTGTTTCATTCCTTAAGAGCACGGAAAATGCCTTCAAAATAATATTTCGCGTCGAGATTTTTTTCAAAAGGAAATGATCGTTTTTCCGCCTAATGGAAGGATGGGAAAAGGTGTTTTCTTAACGGCTTGAGTAATAAGGGTTTTTCTTGTTTTTTCATCCGGCTTGAAGTGACAGGGGTACAAGGTCACAGCTAATCGGTTGGTGAAACTTCACAGACGTAATGACGAAATTGCATTCTTAATTTTTTTTTAATTTATTTCTAATACTCAATACTCAAAGTTTGAATGATAGAAAATGTTTCCGTCATTTAGTTCAACTCTGTACATTTATATGCTTTTAAAAAAATTAAAGAAATTCCTATATTTATTCTGTATCATAAGTGCGTTTACATACTTTTAAACTTACATACTGATAGCAAAACCCGGAACAACCAAATTGTAGAACATACATTTTTTTCTCTGCATCACCCAAAAAAATGCCTATGGCATTATGTCCGCCATTGCACACTTATATGCAGTAATAATTAAATAACCTATTTCTTCTGAACACGAGTTATTAAAAAAAAAACTAGCACTTATAACAATATTACTCGTATTACCTATTGTTTGTTTTTTTCAAATCTCATAATATGTTTCAATTGACCTAAATACAAAGTATATGGACTTACTCATGTAAGTAAACACATAGCCTTCAATAAGTACAGTTCCACGAAAAAATATAGTCAACATATTGAAGTATTTACAAAAGGTTTCGTTCGACAATGTCTCGATATATAACAAAAGTGTAATACGTCGTACATTATATAACAATTGTGAGTCCCTACTGTGTGAAGTGTTCACGAGTTGAGTTCAAAATTAGGGCACGTCTACACGGAATGTATGTCAATCGCAGAGTGCCATATTGTTGTGAGTGCATTCAAACTAATTATTATAAATGAGAAAGTAAGTTTGCTTGTTTTTTTGCTTACCTTTTCACGCCTAAACCACAGAATAATTAATAGTACTATACGTACAGAAGGACTACTCCAAAAAAAAAATCAAACAAATGTAAAATCTATATACGAGAGAATAAAGTACATTTTAACTGGCAGTCGTACCGCCCACCTACTTTTATAATAGCCTAAACTTCCCGTGCGCAAGCAAAAATGTACTGAATGGTTACGCCCGAGAGTTTATTTTAACGACATTAAAAGGTTACTATGGGTCAAGCTCAATAGGGTTGTGACTTGCGAGTTTAGGCACAAATAGGTAGGTACCTATGCGTATTTTATGCATTTGCTAAATTACGTTATTACCATAAATACCTATGTTCCTCAAGGAATTTTGTTTTTATCATCAGCCTATACCTTTTTGGTTTCGTCATCGATTACTACATACATTATTGATTGTTAGCACAGAATGATAATAGGGTACCTACGGCACCTTACGTGAGGAATAATATTTATAATAATATTATCTTTTCTACCTATTATTGTTATATTTTTGAACATTTATGTTACAAAAAAAAAGAATAATATTTAAAAGATTTTTATCGTCTATGGCAAAATAGCCAGTCCTTATTATTTTAGTAACTGACCAATTACTATCGCATACTGTCACAGGCCCCGCGTTGCGTGTCTTTTTGTAGGTAGGTAAAAAAGTGGCGCAGCGAATTACGACCGCTGACCTTGAATGCGTAGTGTGGCCATTTTCTGAGTTAAAACTTTTAAACAACAACGCAAACATCTTTCTACTTTCTACCGATCTTAATTCTTAGTACTCAGCTTAAGGTGAGTGAGAGTGTCGTCTTTTTATCTTGGTCGTCCCACGCCCCCCCCCCCCCCCAATTAGTATCTCATTTCCAAACTTCTAACCTCATGATTAGGTATAATGATCAGTTAAGCCCATACTTCACAAGCAGGGAGATAATTTTGTTGATCATTACTAAATATGTACTATATATTTTTTTTCTTCATAATAATATTGTGTTATTAATTTACCAAAAGCACCTAAAGCAAGAAACTTGTGCGTAACTCAAAGACATTAAACTATATACGAGCATAGACGGGACATCACGAAGAAAGTTGTGATCCACAAATTTTTACCACTCGGTAAAAACTCGACCAGTCTAGTTCAAGACGTCCGCTTGACAGGTCGCGTGACCGTGCGTCAAAATTTAAACTTCCATGGACGATTATAAAAAAATATGCCTAGTTGCGCTTTGCGTAACTGCAAATCAAGTTATAAGAAAACAAATGGACTTGAAAAAAAAAATATTTTCGTAAATATTTTTTATTTTTACCTGGTTTTTAAATATTTTCTGATATTATTCTAGAACTCTTGCATTTTTTAAATAAACGCCATCTGTTGCTCAGTAGCTGTACGACAATATGCTAAAGAATTAGAGTTGTCTGTTTATCGATATGTGTTATCGATATTTATTAAGTCGAAGAGTAATTAAAATATCAAATGAGTAATTTTGTATACTGACTTGTTTATGAATGAAAGAGATACTTATATACGGTAAAGTTTTTTAGGAAACTTTGAAATATTTTTATTTTGTTCAAGGGCGAGCTGTCCACAAAAATCAATTAAAACATTTTTTTATGCCGTTCGACACGTTTAATGTAAGGATCATTTTATGATATGGGAAAAATAAAATCGAGACAGTGGAAGTTGGTCAAAAGCAAAAGACGTTTTCATACAAATTGTATGAGTGAAAAAAAATCACTTTTTTATATTGTTCATTAGGTGCGTCCACACAGAGCGCGCAGCCTCGCGAGGCATTTTCCGCGCGAGGAAACTGACAAGCGAGGCTGCTCACTCTGTGTGGACCGTCTATTGTTTTTCGACCGAGGCACGAAACAATATTTACGCGAGCAAAACAAAAGCCGACACTGGATGGCTCGGGCGCTCGGTCGCTCGACCGCGGCAGCGCTGTCACTTGCTTCGCCCGAGACACGTCCACACCAACCGAGCTGCTTCGCGCGGAAAATGCTTCGCGAGGCTGCGCGCTCTGTGGGGACGCACCTATTGACTAACTTAATGATATTAGTTTAATAACAATACTGTTGAACATAATCGTCAAATTGATAATATAGGATTGTATTAATAACTAAAAAATTTATTTTTGTTCTGCCCTCACACACTTTTTAATTTTTTTCTAATATTTAAATCCTAGTTAACTTTATCGATGTTTATGTATCGATAATTGTGCTATTCTAAAATGTTGCACCCCTATCACAAGATGCTCAGTTCTGCCATCTATTGTGTAATGGCTGAAATATATTCTGATGAATTATTTTAATACGTGGTTTTGCTATACAACGCTAGATAGCGCTACTGACGCCCGACATCAACGTTTTTGTATGACAATAATCCCAATGCCCGCTCTATAGTTCTTTTAAATCTCTTTGGCGTAACTACACGTAACGTAACAAAAATATTAAGGACGTCTCCTTAGCTCCCGAGCGCGTGCGTAACGGGTGGCGCGTGGCAGCCGTAGTGAATGGGCCACGACATAATGGCCCCGCAACTACTTGCAGTTTTATGCCTACATCGCGGAGTGAGACAGGCCTGCCTAAACCACTAAACCAATCAGTTTTCAATTTTGCATTATACGTTGTCAGGTGTACAGTGACGGAGATAGGGTATAGGATAACTTTCATCCCAAAAAAAGTACTGTTTCTGAGATAAACAACATTAACGTTCATGCGTTTATAAACGGCGACACATGTTCGAACCGTACTGATTGAAGCCCCGGGCAAAAGTTTTTTTTTTTTTAATCGTGGTAAAATCATCAAATGAGTCCTCCCACCCCGGGCAGGGCGGGAGGGACTGTCAGACTTGTACTGACTGAAATCCACGGTGTCCTTCAATAGCCCTTTATGTCCCGGGGTCACGGTAATGATATAAGTCCCGCGACTCCGGCAGGCTTTGGCCCTCTAGAGAGGGGGCCCCGTCATTATGCTGACGCTCTTTGAGGCGCGCGTGGAACACAACGCGCCGTCGACCCGGCCCGGGCAAAAGTTAGTACTAGATATGAAATTAAGTTATTTGGGGAGGGGATTTACTCGGATTTTTTTAGAACAAACGTGCACTGATTTTTAGTTTCCTTAAGGCGCTAGTTTCCTTGATGGATTAAGAAGAGCATTATTCTTTCATTGTATTCTGTCTCTCGCTCGCTTTTCCTACGCACCCCACCAATAATCGTGTCGATATGTATAGTCTAGTGTGAAAACGCCCTATGTCAGACACTGTCGATTTTGTTTGATTGACAAGGGGAAAAAATCTACTATTTATTCTGAACCTGCCCTAACCTTCGTCACGTATTTTATTAAGTACTATCGATACTCAGACCTTCTTTGCCAAACGTTCGAGCATTTTTACACAAAAGACTCTTTACAAATTCCTCCATATGTTTCAAGTATAAGGATTCTATGTATGTATATGGAGTATTGCTTTCGTAATACATAAGTTAAGGAGGCTCTTACTAATAAATACAGGTTTGTTTTGAGTGTAGGATAACTCAACAACAGAAAACGGTAAAATATGCAAAACGTTTCAATTAAGAAGAGGATGAACTTGGGGCCACATTGTGATGAAAAATATCATTAGCAAAAAAATAAAATCAATTAAATTATTGCCGGGCTAGCCTATTACATATATATTGCTATCAATCTAGACCGCGTGGCTACTACTGAGTAAAACCCAATTGCACTGCGTGCCTGACCTAGTATCGAACCCCGGACCTCATGATAAGCCAACTCAACGAGGCAGTCACAGAGTGAAAATATAATTAAAATGATAATTGTCATATTCTCAGTTGCCTCAGACTTCCTCGGAAAATAACCACATATATTTTTCTTTCATCGTTTTTCTTTCAACGTTAAAAATTACAAAGCGTGCAAACATGAAAATTCATGAAATAACTTAGAAGCAAAATTCATGAATGCAGTTATGGAAAACAACTGGGGTTTTGATACATATTTAATGTTAGAGCGTTCTTGAAAGTTTTATTTACTTTTTAGTGGTTAGAAGATTCTTATTTTTTGCTTTAAGGTGAAACCGCACTAGGCGGAACTGCACTGCAGCGGAACTACGCGACACGACGCGGTCGCGTCAAAATATTCTTAATATGAAATTATACGAGACATCACGCACTAAGCGGTAACGGAACTGCGCTACAACCGAACTGCGTGGCAAAGAAAAGCGCACTAGGCGGAACTGCACTTCAGCGGAACTGCGCGACACGACGCGTCAAAATATTCTTTATATGAAATACTCGTATATACGAGACATCACGCTCTAGCGGCTCGCAGCGGTAACGGAACTGCACTGCAACCGAATTGCGCGTCAAAGTTGACCAACTGACCAAAAGTGTCGCGACGTGTAGTTCCGCTGCCGTGGAGTGCGGTTCGACTAAGGGCCAGGCCATTTCGTCGTCCATCTTGCTCAGAGGTTGCCTAGCAACTGAATATATTTTTGTAGCGCCGCTGCAGTTCAAGTGCGGTTTACTAAAAACTGACGCGTCGAGTCGCGTAGTTCCGCTGCAGTGCAGTTCCGCCTAGTGCGGTTTCACCTTTACTGTGATTTGTAAGTTCTCGCTTGACTCTTAATTGTCGATGAGTCTTTTAAAGGTGAAATGAGCCTTTTTTGTCCCACTTCTGAACAAAGGTCCCATTTGTTTGTAAGTCTATGGCCCTCTACGGGGCGCCCCGTCAGTAATAAGGAACACATTACACGCGTTAAATTCCTAACATTAAAAAGCCAACGCCTAGATACAGCTCCATACATAATAAAACCAAGCTTTCCATCATAAAGAAGTCATTATTTACAAGCTATAACACATGTTTTATGATTATATTCATGGCGGCATCGACTCGGAATATCAACGAGGTGATTTTAAACGCAAACTTGTGAAAGTTGGCAGTTTTCTGACGTTCAAATATGAAAGCGTTATTGGACGCCTTGAGATGTCAACTTTTCTAGGCAACCACGACGTTTTCGCTGAAATTGTTGACAGTTGATAAAATTAGATTTTTCAATGTATTTCGTTGGAATTTTGAATGGTTTTGTGTTCACGGGAAGGATTATTTGATACAGCACTCCGATTTCTTATTTTCCTATATGATTTCCAATTATCCTTTTGTGGTTGGAATTTCTAACATTCCTGAAACATGTATTTTATCAATTAGATTAATAAGTTTACGGTGCAAGTTTAGATACACAACATTTTAAGCCCCTTAGGCGATGAATCGTTCCTTGAATGATGCACACTTACATCATTCAAGGAACGATTTAGCAGTGCGTACAAAATTAAACATACTAAACTTAATCTCTATTTTATTTTTAACCGACTTCAAAAAAGGAGGAGGCTCTCAATTCGGTCGGTATTTCTTTTTTAATGTTTCAATGTAAACCGAAATAATCTTATAATCAACGACGTGCAATAATAATTCGGTGCTTCCAAACCAAATATTATCATTTAGTTGGATGAAATTAACAGTACCTACTCGTGCGGTTCTTGAAAATTAGGTCAACCATCTTGCATTATCTGCATTAGTGGGTGTTGTAATAGCTGACTAAGGGATATCGTCAAGTGGATCAGCAGAAGTGTAAGTGCTCTTTTGTCTGATCATAATAGGGACTTCAATGACGTGTCATTTTGGCTGTAAAAAGGCTTCTCCCCCTTGATTTCCATACTTCTGGTAATAGGATAGCTATACGATAGATATAGGGGAACAGTGTATAAGACGGGGACACGAGGTATGATGGGAAATCACACACATAAGGCAAACTTAACACAAAACTAACGTAGCACAAGCGCCAACAGGACGCCATTTCCGTCTGGCCGCTTGCAAATGACGTCCTGATAGCGCTTGCTCTACATTAGTGTTGTGTTAATTATGTATGCCTAAAGAGTGTATGTCCCCATTATACCTCGCGATTATTAACGTCCCCGTCTTATACACTGTTCCCCTAATACTTTTTATTCAGCATATTATAAAAATTACAAATATGATAAGATGGATCTTATTAAAGAAGCAGGAACTAGAACGCAGGTAAAATGGATCTGCGTTTCTAAAACGGCCACTTTAACAATGTTGCTAAAGAAAAACGATAAACTTCGTTAAATTGGATATTTTATTCTATTGCTCAATTATAATAGTTAATAGTTTATTTTGTTAATGAACGAAACTAAGTGCGAACATAATATGATAACTTATTTCTCCCGGGCGAATGGTTTGTCTTTGCTGGGACAGAACACTTTTATTTCGAAATATAAAATACAGAAACATTTAATTCAGTAAATCAATACAGCTTAGACTTTCATGAATATTGATGAATTTACAGAAACTTATTTTGATTGAAGACATTTTAATAATATTCAAAACAAGGCCATAACGATTTTTACCGTTCTATTTAGATTTGTATAATTTAAATATCATGAGATATTGGGTTAACATTAAATGTTATCTACACTTTTTTTTTAAATTTACGTGGTAAATTCATCAAATAAATCCGACCTTGGGCAGGGCGGAAGCGACTGTCAGACTTGTACTGACTAAAATCCACGGTGTCCTTCAATAGACCTTTACTTTCCGGGGTCACGGTAATTCGTTAGTCCCGCGATCATGTTGTCTACACTAGTAATACCTACTTAATATTACGTGTAATAATAATTTTATAATAAAATCTAGCATCATTACTGACTGATAAGTCGTAGATGAAATAATTTGAAATGATTTAAGCAGTTTTTAGTGTATCCAGCCAGTACAAACAAATATACAAGAAAATCAAATCTTTTCTCTTTATAATATTAGTATTGATTATATTTTACATTTAACATTTCAAAACCAAAACTTACTTAACTATCATAAAGCTAACGAATACCTATCGCAAATTATATCTTTACATGAAAAGATATTAAAAGCTAAGTTGAGTTAACATATGAGCCACTTGCTGACTTTTGTAAAGTTTGTGAATTGCTTTCATAAAATTTTATACGAATACGTTTTCATTTAAAATTGAATTTCAGATATACATTTAGTGCCTGAAGTTAAATGCGAAGTTTCCATAGATAGTTTGTAGGTGATTCAGATAACAAATCATTTATAAAAGTTTTAGTGTATCTTTGGTTTGTTACTTTGAAATGATTTACTTCCAATACACAATAGTTATTTGTGCAACAAGAGAGCAAAGTCGTTTTTTGCTGCGAGTGCTGATTTTGAATCCAGAGCAAGCGAAGGATTCAACGATTGAATCACGAGCGTAGCGAGTGATTCTAAAGTTGAATCCTGAGTGTGGCGAAGGATTCAAAGGCACGAGATGCAAAAAAACTTTGCTCTCGTGTAACACACATAACTTTTCACTTCAGCAGCGAGAACACTTTAGGAGATAAAATAATAAACAGGAATAGATTGAAATAACTATTAACTTATTCAACTCTTTACGCCAGCAACGAAATTTTATTCCCGCTCTTTTATTTAAATTAAGGCGTGTTCGGAAATTATAGCACCCATGATATTTTATTATTCAAAATATTTACGTAACATTATTGAAACTAGAAATAAATATTTACAGGTTCAATATCAGTTTTATTTGCAGTAAATACTTATTTTCGTTCAAATACTACGTATACATAAAAGTTAAAAATTCAATAAATTACACTAAGACATAATTATCTTTTTGCAAAATTTCTTTAGTTAGTACAAACCGAGCGTGTAATTGTAATGAGGTCGAATTCAAAATCGGAATTTCGAAAGGGCTGGTCTTTGTCCCTCTCTCTTGGTAATAGCGGGAAAGAGATGGTAAATGTTTCGAATTGTATGATTAAACCCAAGGCTGAATAAGATATTCGCGGCTTTCTGAAAACAAAAATTAAAAAGTTACTTTGTCTCACTCAGTGAGCAAAATCGCATTTTGCTCACTGATTTCAGGCAGCAAAACCTACATGTTTGAGCTACTGAAGTGAAAAGTATTTTAATTACTTTTGAGTTAGCAGGTGGAGGTTTACCTCTCTCTCAAGCATTCTACCTCCTCTTTCGCGAGCTGTTTCGCAGAAGGAGGTGACCGCTTTCCTTTCAGTCTTGCCCAGCAGCAGGGCCTCGACCAATGCCGGGCGCGAGAGGTCACTGCCTATCGCCTCCGTGAGGACACGGCGGTGCTCTGCCCAAGCGGGGCAGTCCTGCACCGTATGCTCCAACGTCGCCTTCGGACGATCCTCGCAGTGGTGATACATAAATGGTCGTTGGGTGATACCCAGGCGTTTCTTCCTTCCATATCCGACACAGGAACCTCCCGAAACTTCCGTGTCTGGCGAGGACTTGCGTCAGGCGCAAGGTGCTGCTCCTCTCCAGCCACTTTTCAAAGATAGGTCTTACCACTTCAATCGCGGCGTGTATCTTATTGTATTCATAACCACGTGCGAGTTAATATTCAGGCCAAGTTTAAGGGTACGAGTACATTAATCAGTTTTTCAGAAACCCATTTATCCCGGGTTATTGTCGGTGGAATACTAATATAAACAGCCCTTTAGGGAGCCGTGACGGTTAAGAACCGGGTAGTGACGTCAAAGTAAGATCGTGTTTTTGAATAAATTAAGGGTTTCTGACTGCCGGGGTCATGGTACTGTCTTAAAAAGGTACGCAATGTAAGAGACTTTGTGATTTTTTAAGCTATTGCATAGCTTTTATCGCGGGCTCTGGGCGCGGCGAGTCGCGGCGACCGAATCAAAAAATTTCCAAAAACCTAACGAAAATACTTGACACCACGCATCGTCTAACATCATTTCAGTTCGGGAGACTTCGGCAATCATAAAAATATTCGCCATAAAACAATTTACTTTTTTTTCTTACAGATTCTAAACGGCCAGCTACAAAAGGAGTTTTCACAATGAAACCTACTTACAAAATTCTCCTACAACAAAGAAGTTCTTTATTACAGTAGTGCACCACAATCATGAAATAAATGATGGTCTCGTTAAATATGCGCGATAGGCGATTTTATTCTATTAGAATTAAAAAAAAATGTTATGCAATAGCTTCACCGTGGCAGTCTCCGAGTGCCACATGTATTTTTATGTCAGTAAGAGTCTGATAGTAGTCCTAGGTCTCATTTAATTATTTAACACCACAAAAAAAGCAAGAGTTTCTGATTGCGTCGTTAGTTACGTAATAGGATGTGAGGCTATTTATTTTCAGTTCTCTTCCTGTTCCTTCATTTACCTTTCCAGGGCCGCGGTACCCATTTAATACAGTTGCTTGTATCCGGTAGGTATTTGGCCCTATCAGTTTGCTTCTTGAGTCGCATATTTGGCCCTATCAGTTTGCTTCTTGAGTCGCGCGTGCAACATGATGCGTCGTGGACCCAGGTCGGTCCTTGATCAGACGGCGAGGTATTTATTACTCGCCGTCCGCAACACCACGCCAAAGAAATTTGCAGTAGCCTGGAGTTTAGATTTTAAAATTATAAAGTATATTTAAAATATAAACGTTAAAATGTGAGTAGTGAGGATTATATTCATCTATTCTTTGGAGAAATCATATAAGACATTATGTTATATTGTATGTCAATAGTTGTCATAAGATTTTGACCTTTAATATGTACCCACGTGACTTGGTTTGAAACTTTAGTTTGCTTGAAGCTTTTAAGCTACATAATCTTTCACCAGAGATTAATCTATTATATTTAGGTCTGTTAATCTTTTGTAACAAGTTACAAAACAAAAAAAAAGTGCTTTATTATCGGTTTAGTGGAAAATAAAATAGTAAGGTTGAATATTATTGTACTATTATTTTTATGAAATATATAATTTAAAATACGATTATTAATTCGAGTCAGTAAAATGACATTTCCAATGTTCCTGGTTTGTTTCATTTTGTATGTATCAGTGACAGTTGCACTTGTCATTTTACTGACTCGAATTAATAATCAAACTATAGACGCCATATCGATACATAAACGAGTTTATAGCATTCGTAGCCCGTAGCGCTTAGAATAATTACGTAGCGTGCGTAGCATCGTAGCATCTCTACGTCGTAGCGGCGAATAGGGCATAATCATTATAACCAACTTCAAAAAAGGAGGTTTTGACACAAAATATTGATGAAGTTAGTTTGTGAGTCTGTTTACGTTGTCAAAGCTAACAGACAAGGCTCCTGAAAAATCGTTAAAAATAATGCTCAACTTTTCTTCATTTTCAAATTTGGCCAGAATTTTCACCAGAAAGCTTTTTTTATCATTTTTTTCAATTTCATAATGTTATCCATTATCAGCCATATTAAGTTTAAAAACTGTATCTAAAATACAAAAATATTCTGTGCATTTAACTAAAATCGTCTACTCGTGTAAAAATAGACTAAAGTTCATTCAAGGTTATTGCAGATTCCCTGAACAAGTACATTTAGACTTTTTGCCTCCCAACCTCGCTGTAAAGTGGAAGGATTTTCAGCTTTGTTTAATAGTTTTTAGCTCTCTGGGAATATTTACTGCGTGTAGTGTACCACTAACTACCCTACTTTTACTTAATATCTGCTTTGGGAGCCGTTTCAAAAAGAATTAGGGTTGAATTTTAAATTGTCTCTTTGTTTTCGTATATTGTGATGTTGTTTGTTTCATAAACGGGCGTTGTTAGTTGTTTAAAGCCAATGCTCATTTAAATCAGGCAGTATTTTTTTTTAATAAACATTGCCTCATTTTTGAAATTTCTATAGAGCCACGCCTTGGAATGGCATCTACAGTTGTTTCACAGTAATTATATCTTGTTATTGGAACTGCAATACCGTACAATTTTGAAACCTAGGGCGCGCGCCGTAAGAGCGCCTTCACAGTAAACGTATGCGCAGCGCAGACGCCGCGACAAAGCGGCGCAGGCGTCGCGTTGTTGCGGCGTTTCCTCTGGCGTCAATTGAACGCTGCGTTAACGCGGCGTAGACATCACACGGAACATGGAAATGGAACGGCGTCTGCGCTGCGCATACGTTTATAGAAACGCCTACTCTGGACAAACGCTTGTGTGAAGGCGCTCTAAGATAGTAGATAGCTCACAAAAAAACGGTTCCATGTAGCCTGTGGTGTTGTTGCCCAAGGCGGAGTGCAAGGAGGATCCCACCCATCCCAAAGCAAATTTACGCTATCAGTCCATTACCTAATCGCTAATACTATCACGTTACTAACATATCTCCCCTTTGTCCTCAGGTTCACACAGCAGTCCAACAAACCGGCTTTAAAAGGGTGAAGCGGGGATTTCGCCCCCTCAGGCTGCCGGAGCCTGCGCCGGCGCCGGCGGCAGAGCCTCGCGACCCCTACTTCCCCCTGCAGTGGTACTTGAAGAACACGGGGCAGAATGGGGGAAAGCCTAAGCTGGACTTGAATGTGGAGGCTGCGTGGGCGCTGGGGTATACCGGGATTAATGTTACTACTGCTATTATGGATGATGGTTAGTACTTCATCTTGTTATTTCTTTCTTTACTTTATTTTATTCATCTTACGACATTATTACAGGTTTACTTAATGCGATAGGATATAGAGCCATAGGTTATTTTTTCAAGTCTCGTTAATATCGAAATCTACGCAGACGTTCTCTTCAGATTGTGAATATTGTTATCACAGATAGCATTAGCTTTTCTGTATATGCCTGCAAATATATTGCGGCGACGCACTCATAAGGGCGAAATACATATAAGTACATGAATAATACATTATTTGTCGTTGTGTATGTAAACCTGTGTAACCATGCTTCGACAAGTACACATTTCCATCCAATAACAGTTTAATCTGATACAAATATACAGTCTCCAATGACAAAAAATAAATAATAGGAAACTTGACTCACAAAACATTGTAGGTACGGAACGTAAAACCTTTTCTACGAACATAAACGTCCTATGAGGATATGATTATGAATATATTTTATCAAAGAGCACAACATTGTGTGACATTTTTTTCTATAAATAAAAATCTAAATTAACCTTTGACGTTACCTTTAGTAATTAGAAAAATATCATATATTTTTTTTTTTATAAAGTTCATTCATTGTTTTTTTTTTTATATAAAATTTATTAGTCAGAAATGTGGTTTCGATATATTTTTTTAGTTCATAGACACCGTATTGTTGTACAACTAACATTTATATTTTAATTTGATAGAAATAAGAAAAAATGCTGAACCATATAATACACTTCTGGACACATCTATTGGCCCACCTTGTATTTTCAGTTTCGTTTGGTCCTAGCTAAACTCTAAGGTGGGCCAATAGATGTGTCCAGAAGTGTATTATAAAGAGTAAAAGTTTAACAGCCTTACTACAAAAACTTAAACATCTGTCCATAAAAAGTGTGACTGTAAAACGAACCTTATTTCAACGACATAATCTGACATTTTTTTAGACAAGTGTTCAACAGAAGTTTAAAAGTTTTTGTGGTACGACGGTGTAAGTTAGTTTGTAGGAAATAATCTCTGGAATTACTGATCAAGTAAATATGAAAATTATTTCACCAGTACAAAACTAAATTATTCTTGATACATATGAATTTATTTATTTTACAATTTTACCAGTATTACCCGTATTTATCACACACCCACATTTCACCACATGTGTTTAAATCGTAGATTATAACAGATGAACCATAATTTACTATTATTTTTTGTTACAGGTGTCGACTACATGCATCCAGACTTAAAGTACAACTATGTAAGTATTCTCATTTACTATAGATATTGGTAATTTAATATCTCAGTTATAGGAGTGTCCCAAATGTGAATGCATCTGAACCTTCGATGTTCTCAACAAGGCCTTCAACGCTGCTATAAAAATGGCCGCTTATTGGGTCCAAACAGTATAAGCCCCTTTGTACAAGTCTCCCTACCTTACGACTTTGGCATCCATTGACACGCGCCTGTGTACGAACCTCTATGAATTTGTATTGCGATAGTCACTTGGATGTGATATTGTAGCCCCTACATACTCGGCACGGTCAATTTTTGCTAGTCGCCAAAATGTAGCTCAAGCGCCTGATGTGGAAGACATTTTGGCTACACTAGGCTGAACTTTATTCAAACACACAGACACTAAACTAATTAGTTGGTATATTGGTGTATATGAAATGAAATCACACGTTTATGCATACACACCCACAAACACATACTCAAACACACACACACACACACATATACACAAAACATTCATTCACATACACTTAACCTCACGCCTAAACACACACACACATCATTCCCTTGCTTTCATAAACTGCCAAAATCGTAATTCGTACTTTTCTTGGTATTGGTTTCTTTTCTTTATATAAAACTAGCAGTTCCCCCGCGACTTCGTCTGCGCGTATTTCAAACTTTTTATCTGTGAATTTCTACTCCCGGCCACCCTCCTTATGGGATACTTTTGGAAAATCTAAATCAATATCCAACAAAAATTCTATCCACCCAAAAACAACCCCTCAGGGGTTCAAATTTCGCAAAATCCCGCCTGAGGTAGCACCTACGTCCTAAAAAGAACCCATGAGCAAAATTTGAGACTCCTATCACGAACAAAGTCGCGTCTTAGTGAGCATCTTTTTATTAGTGTGTTAAATTCATCAAATGAGTCCTCTCACCCAGGGCAGGGTAGGAGGGACTGTCAGACTTGTACTGACTAAAAGCCACGGTATCCTTCAATAGCCCTTTACGTTCCAGGATCACGGTATTCGTTAGTCCCGCAACCCCGGCAGGCTTTGGCCCTCTAAGGGGAGGCCCCGTCATTGTGCTGACACTCTGTGAGGCGCGCGTGGATCATAACGCGCCGTCGACCCGGGCATGGTCCATGGTCAGACAGTGAGTCGCCAATTACTCGCCGTCCACATGCCCGCGCCTACGGTGGCCGGAGATAGTCTTGCGACGTCCGTCGCGGTGTGCGTCTACCACTGCGGCTGGGCTGTAAGGTGGACGCTGTCCTCTCCCTCACGCGTCCCGCCTCCTCCTTCGCTAGCATGCCCGCCGTGATTGCGGCATGCCCGAAAGTGTGCGATGGCCGCGTCCTAAAAATCTCTATGCATATTTTGAGACTCCCAGCATTTGTAATAACGAAGTTTCATGCAAACTATCAACCCCAAAACATCCTCTTAGGGATAAAATTTCAGAAAATCCCGTCATAGGCAGCATCTACGTCCTAAAAAGAATCTCTATGCAAAATTTGAAACTTCTACCTCTCAACCCCAAAACAACCCATTGGGGTTGGATTTCGTAAAATCCCATCTTAGTGAGCATTAAATTCCTAAACATAACCCCCATGCAAAATTTGAAACTCCTAGTGCTTGTAGTAACAAAGTTTTATACAAACTCCAAGCCCAAACACAACCCCTTAGGGGTCGAATTTCGCAAATCTCGCCTTAGTGAGTAGGTAATTACTTCCTAAAAAGAAAACATTATGCAAAATTTGAGACTCCTAACTATCAACCCTAAAAAAAACCCCTTAGGTGTTGAATTTCCAAACATCCCGTCTTAAGTATCACCTACGTCCTAAAAAGAACCCTCATGTAACATTTGAAACTCTTAGTACTTGTAGTAACAAAGTTTCATACAAATTATCCATGCCGAAAAACAACCCCTTAGGGGTCGAATTTCACAACATCCCGTCTTAGTGAGCATCTTGTCCTTAAAAGAATCCCCATGCATAATTTGAGACCTCCATCTATCAACACCAAAAACAACCCCTTAGGGGTCGAATTTCGCAACATCCCGTCAAAGTGAGCATCTACCTCCTAAAAATATTCCCCATGCAAAATTTGAGACTCCTAGCACTTACGAAATTTCAAACAAACAAACTATCAACATCAAAAACAATCCCTTAGGGGTCGAATTTAAAGAAACCCCTTTCGTAAGTAGTACCTACTTCCTAAAAAGAACCCGCATGCAAAATTTGAAATTCCTAGTACTTGTAGTAACAAAGTTTCATACCAACTATCAACCCCAAAAACAACCCCTTAGGGGTGGAATTTCGCAAAATCCCGTCTTAGCGAGCGCCTACGTCCTAAAAAGAACCCCTATGCAAAATTTTAAACCCCTAGCCCTGGTAGTTCCTGAGATTTCGTGTCCTATGAGTGAGTGACCTTTCGCTTTTATATAGATGTGTATCTTATAATTAGCATAGCAAGTATTTGAATGTCGGTGTACCATGACACGGAAAGAATAAGAAATAGCTGATAAAATGGACCTTCTCTAATACAACAGCAAATTAAACACAAAAACATCTTACACCAACTTTAAGAGCCTCTTCAACATTTAACAAAAAGAATACCTTTTCAAATACTAAGGTACTCGTTAAATTAAACAAAAAATCATTTTATCTTTAGCGAGAAAAAGGAGGCTTTATCGCCTTGTTTCACGAAATGAGAAGTGAGATTTGTTCCACAGTTGAATTTTAAATGATACTGCCACGGCTACTGAGCATGTTCAAATATTTAAAGCCGGGCCCGAAATAATACTTTCGTGTAAATGGGTGCTTTTTTTTTGCTAAGTATTATTATCTGTGGAAACGTTTGAAAGGGCGCGTTTTGTGAATGGAATGGCTGGATTTACATAGTTTAAATTTGGAACTGTATTTTTTTTTTGCGTTATGAACGATGAATAATGATTTTTCCACTAAATTATTTTAAATATACAAGGTGTTAAAAAATCAACTGCAGGAATTTCGTGTGCGTACTCGGTATCAAAAACCAAGTACATTCCAAAGAAAAAAAATTTTTTTCGAGCATTTTTTTTCAAAAAAAATTTTTTTTTTCAAGCATTTTTTTTTGGTCATTTTAATGAATTTGATTGCTCTTTGAGGTCGTTCACCCGTATGTAGCGTTCACAGCTGATTCCAACTTTCCCATCACATTTTGCAGACTTTGGACTGGCAATGTATCGAAATACTTACAAATAACTTATTTTATTGGCCATATTAATAGGCCAATAGAAATAAGCTTGAAAAAAAAATTAATAATTTTGTAAAAAAAAAACTTAAAAAAATTTTTTTTTCTGAAAAAAAATGCTCGAAAACAAAAATTTTTTTTTGGAATGTACTTGGTTTTTGATACCGAGTACGCACACGAAATTCCTGCAGTTGATTTTTGAACACCCTATATGTATAATAGCTATTGCCAGCAAATTCGCTCGTGTGTATGTTGAAACTTTTATCCCTATAGGGATAAAAGTTCTTCAATGTGTTATACCGACTAAAACCTCAAAATAAAAGTTAAGGATAAGGTATTTTGACAAAAAAATAAATAAATTACAAATACCCAAAGTCTTGTTTGACGTTGTTTCTGTAGATACCGCATTTATATTTTACTTAACTTGGAAGATTCGATTACATCTAAAAAAGTCCCGGCCTTGAATTTCATAAACTTAGCACTTTATGAACTTGAAGTTGAAAATTTAATTTCAGCTTTATTTCAAGATATTTTTTGCCGCTGTCGTAAAAGTTTTTAAAGAACTTCGAGTTCTTTTGAAATTGGATTCCATTTTACTTGTAATTAAATTATCGTCCATTTTTTTCTGCGTTCTTTTATGTTTCGCTGCCGTCTTTGCCACGTGATTAAGTAAATAAAAATAAGTATGTTCTGATAATGGTATTGAAAAAGTTTCTAAACTGTAACTTTTTGCGTAGGGGCTTGGCAAAAGTGACTTTTATCGATATGAATTTCGCGTAACTTCGAAAAATGCTTCGAGACAAAACAGGATTCTAATAATAAATTTTCAAAGATAAAAGCAACATATTTTGGTAGCAAAGGATGGGACAAGTATCCTTTGGTCACTCAAATTTCTTTTTCTTATAGCATCAAATTGCTACGCGGACATCAGCAGCGTGTAGGTACGTTGCTATCTATTTCTCGCTGACGTACATGACCGATATAAGTGTAAAAGAAATTCGAGCCTAAAGACGCCGGTTTTACAATCAAACTTGCAAGTGTCACAGGAAATTATATAGCCACTTAATTCCTTTTTTTTACCGTGGTAATATCATCAAATGACTCCTCCCGTCCTGGAAGCGAAAGGGACTGTCAGATTCGTTCTGACTAAAATCCACATTGTTCCTTTAATTGCCCTTTACGTTTCAGGGTCGCGGTTACTATTTAGAAAATCCCGCGATCCCAGCCATTCAATTTCTTCTTCAGTATACAAGTTCAATTGCCGAAGAGTTTACTGTATCGCCTTGACTCCGATTAAGGTAATTACTGAAGGTTAATTAATCTTTATTCTGGCTTAATGCTGAGCTTAACTGTGCGTGCGAATTCATTAGGATTTAGCGGGGATTTCGAACAATTACCATTAGTCGCTCAATTTGCTTAAACTCCGATGTCGAGGTTACTTTAAGTAAAGTTTGTCATGGGGTTCAATGGTCTCGTTATGGCATTTTTTCAATAAAGTTTTAGAGGATATATTTAAAGCTAAAAAGTACTACAGAGCGCTATAAATGCACGGGCGAGTAATGGGTAGCTCGCCATCCAATCAGGGACTAAGGGTTGATGGCGCGTCATGTTTCACACGCGCCTCAAAGAGCTGTCAGTATTCTGACGGGGGAGGGGGGGGGGGGGGGGGGGGCACACAGATGTCCAGATGCCTGCCCAGGTTGCGAGACTACCACTGGGTAGTTTTTCAGTCAGTACGAGTCTGACAGTCCCTTCCTCCACCCAGGGCACGGGGACTTATTTGATGATTTTACCACAAAAAAGTACCGTAAATAGTTTGTCATACCCACATGGCAAAACGATCTTAGGTACAACTATATTTGCTAAAGATTTGCACCCAAGTTTGACTCAAATTACACCACCGAGTAATTTTTCATTTTACGGGTCAACAGAACATTTAATTTCGTAGGATTTTACTGAAATTGAAAACAGACCCTTTTCCTTCCCTTTCCAAATAACTCCAGTTGTTATGAAAATGGAATGGTTGAATAAGCTTTTGTAATACCGCTAGCCGTTATTGTTGTTACTACCCGGTTAAAGTGTATAAAGAGAGAGTCTTGATGGCCCAGTGTTATAAGCCTCGACTGACGAGTTGTTGGTCGTGGGTTCGAACTTAGCCAGGGGCATTACTTAGTGTAAATTATTTCGTCACCACTGCTCTGTAGTTTCATCTACGTACGGTTGTCTTCAGTTTGAAAAGTAATTAGGTTTTGATACGTGTTATGCGAAGCTGGGCAAGTTGTTTGTCTCCATATAAATTTTACTTTTTAATCATTATCAGCCATTATGTTTCCACTGCTGGGACAAAGATCTCCTCACTGTGAGAGAGAGAGTGGGCAATAATTCACCACGCAGGCACAGTGCAGGTTGGTAGATGCCACAATTCTTCGAATTTTTGGTTCTAGGACATGTCGGTTTCCTCACGATGTTTTCCTTCTCTGTTTTGAGAGCAGTGGTGATAAATAAATTACACAAAGTAATGCGCCTGACTCGGTCCGAACCCACGACAACTCGTAAGCCGGGGACCACTTATTGTTATTGTTCTATTCGGAAAAGAACTATCCAATTGAACAAGGTTAAAAAAGGTCCGACAAGTTTTTTACGTAAGAGAATTTTCGGAAAATTCACCGACTAAGTCAAATATTTGAATTCTTACGAAGTCGGGGAGAGCAGCTAGCTATGGTCATAATATGAGCTTGTTTTTATTACCTGAATATTTCATTCACAACATATATTTTCCATGTATCTTTTCGCATTGTTTGTCCAGCACAATTATGATGTTTGTTTAAAATGTTTGTACAAACATTTGCGATAGCCGTGGAAACTCAAGGGTTTGTTTTACAATGTGGGTATTGTTTTTGTTGCCAAGCCCTTTTTATTAGCTTGATATCAAACAAAGACACTTTTGAAATGTTATGTTTCAGTTATTGATAATAAGTTATCTATTTTAATTATGTTTTATTTATAAAAAACAGAGAGCTATAAGATACTAAAACATATATTTCTAAAACTTTGTATAAGCGCGATTTAAAAAATGACAGACATAGGAGAATGAAAATTGGCACAGTAAAAGGTTATGTGTAGAACGAATAGAGAATAGAATAGCTATTATAGCTAATACATATTTGTATAAAATATGCCTTAGAAATACATTAACATTAACACACTACCATAAGATTGTTACATAGCGAATGTCAAATTTAAACTATTATAAAGTTAAAGAGTTGAAATTCTTTTATGTTAAGGCTATGTAATATCATGGTATCACCAATGGGAGCCGAGCAGCGGGGTGAAACCACGGAGAATGGCTAGTGTCTAGTAAAAGTCAAACATCGATCATAGACGTTTTAGTCTTTGACAATAGAACCTCATTAAAATTATTTTAATTATTAATTTTGTTATAATTTGTTTGTTATAGAACGCGGAGGCTTCGTATGACTTCAGCAGCAACGATCCTTTTCCCTATCCAAGATATACAGACGACTGGTTTAACAGGTACGTTAACATGATTGATTACTTTTATCGAATGATCGGATGACACAATCACTGAGCTATTGTAGCGAGTTCGACTCCCAATCGGAACAAATATTTATATGGCACAATAAAAAGATGTAAACTCTCACGCAAAAACAGTCAGACGTCTGGATTTGACTGTTTTTTGAGTATGCGTTTATTTTTTTTAATATACCTAGGATACAGAAGAAATTTCTTAATGTAGATACAAGGAAATATATATACAGGGTGTAAGAGACATCGACGCACAAACGGATACCATGGGTCCAGGACATGATTCTGGACTCCACCGTGTTGGAATTTTTCGTCGGATTTTTCCTAATTTACTAAATTTAAAAAAAATGGATTTCTTTTTACTTTATACCTACTGTTCATAATCGTTATTCTTACCTAACCCAATGAGATTTTTAATAAAAAAAGAAATTAATTCACTACTTTCACTAAAAGTAGCAATGTAAATAAAACTAGAAATGGTGTCTTCTTAGATGTTTATAATGAAAGGTCATCGTATACCTAAGTACTGTGTCCAATACCACTGTACCTGTAGTACTTTAAGCGCGGCTCACTATTAAAAAAACAAACATCAAAAAATAGAAAAAAGCTGACGAAAAAGTCCAACACGGGGGGGTCCAGAATGATGTCCTGGACCCATGGTATCCGTTTGTGCGTCGATGTCTCTTACACCCTGTATATCGTACAACTTCCCGTTATTAGATGCGGCTTCGCACGCGTTTATGTCGAAAATTATAAACGAAAAAACGGAATACTACCTCATGGTATAATAGTAATATCCAAATCGAACAGATTACTCGTATTAAAAAAAGTTTTTGTGTTAAAGATTTACAAATATCCATCCATAAATCGGACTATCCATCCACAAAAACTTAATAACTACAACAGTTGACGCTATTTACATCAACAAACAAACAATAAAATTTATCAAATCTTTACGGTCGCAACAATACAGAAGCGGACAATTAATTTAAACACCTACTTTAACTAAGTAACACTAGCATAGCAACAAAAGTTCCCCTTTTACAAACAATTGAAATTTATATTTTATTTTCAAATCTAGAGTGAACAAGGTCGTTTGCGACATTAGAACAGAATTCCATTATATTTAATTTACTAATATTTAATGGAAGGGGTATAATTACTTAGGACTTGGCACTGTAAACCTGGTATTAATTAATTGAACTAAGTACCTTGCTATGTAAACTCTTTATGTGTAATTAGTCGTTGTTACTTTAGGCACCGAGTATAGATTTTTAGTGTAAAGGTGCTGACAGACTTGAGCATTCCCTTGTAACAGAACAACGAGCATTCACCGTTTTTAATTTTGTCGAACTGCACAACGAACAGAACTAAGCACAGAGCCAAACATCGCTACGAACATTTTCACCATATTTCTAGCGAACGCTCTAGTCACTGATCGTCCAAAAAGATTTTTTTTTTTTATTAAGTTGTTAGAATTGACAGTCGGCTCGGCAAAAAGTTCGCCAGAAAGCTCGTTATAATGCTCGCTAAAACGCATTCGTTTGTTTTTCTGTAATGTAACATTCGTAACAATGCTCATTATAGTTAATACTCAAGTTTTTCAGCACCTTTAAGTTTAATTTTATTGTAATTTTCGATAGAACGGCATTGAATGTAAAATCGATAAGTTTGTTTAACGAGAATATAAATGGTATTGAAGTCTAAAATAGTTCTGGTTTTGGATAATTCAGGGTTTAGAATATTGGAACAATATTCAGTTTTTCCCACGTTTTTATACACTCACAATTCTTGTTTGTTTGTATGTTTGTTTGTTTGTTTGTCGTTCCGGTTGGACTTTTGCAACTCAATTTTGAGGCACTTCCCGATAAGCTAGCAAGCTGAAATTTTGCACACACTCTGAGTTCTGATGACAATACATGACTAGCTAAGAAACGTCATAACGAATCCAATATGGCGGCCTCCCCAAGATGGTGGACTGGCTGTTTGAAATCCACCCCCATGATATGGGTATCAAATGAAAGGGTTTGCTGTCAGAAATATGAAAAAAATAGTCACGTGACTTAAATCCAATATGGCGGACGTCCAAGATGGCAGACAGCCCATTTGAAATGCACCCCTATGATGTGGATATCAAATGAAAGGGATTGCTGTCAGGAGTACGAAAAAATAGTCGCGTGACTTAAATCCAATATGGCGGACAGGCTTTGAGGCACTTCCCGATAAACTAGCAGGCTGAAATTTTCAGGGTAGCTTCAAACCCGATGAACAAAGATAAAAATAATAAAATAATTAATAGATTTAAAAAATCTAAAAACCCACGTTTTTAAATGTCCTAAAAATAAGAAAATAACCCTACGGGGCTGAGAGAGGGACCACTCAAAACGTGGGGGCGTATCTTTACAAGTTACACCCACGATCTATACACGTCATGTAAATATATCCCATAAATAATCCCTTAAATAATATACGCCCCCACGTTTTGAGTGGCCCTTCTCTCAGCCCCGTAGGGTTATTTTCTTATTTTTAGGACATTTAAAAACGTGGGTTTTTAGATTTTTTAAATCTATTTTGTAGTATATCTACGTAATAAAAAAAGCATATTTTAATTTATTGGTAACATTGTGTTTGTTAGTATCAAACGATATTCTTATGGTATTTGTGTATATGAGTTTAAATGTTTGTAAACCCTATGTTGGCGTAATTAATCTGTATTATTCACTGCAAATAACAGTTTTCTAGTACCAAGCGTCTCCCAGCTAATCTGCGGACATCTAGACGAACGGATACAGCTTCATTGTTAATTAAGCACCCTAAAAAAGACGCAAAAAGAGGGCAGTCCTCTTTTTGCGACTTTTTTGCTAACTTTTGCATCAAGGTTTAAAAAAACAATAAATATAAAAGGAAAACTCTAGCACACATTTCTCTAACACATCGTTCCCGCCATTCAATACTCACATATTTTACCAAATGCTCGACGAAATTGCGTTTTCTCAGACACTTTGTCAGCTGTCGAACTATGTGAGACTTTTCCACTTAAGTAGCTGTCTTGGTGTGTTAAAGTTGTCAAGTTAGATGGTTCGTACTTCAAGTGAGGTTAGATTGCAACCTTGTCGAAGTTAATAGTGGAGAGGTTGTGTTTTAGACTAGAGTTTTTAGGTCTTGTCACGACTAGTTTGGAGGTAAATTAAGTTATTGGTTAAGAACTATGTCTTTGTGATAGAATATCACCATATTATAAATTATTGAGTAGATATTTTTTTTAAAGCATATACGTTGTCCCAAACTAGAAATTTCCAGCCAACGAGAAAGGTCTTGTGGGTGCGTATACAAAGATTACAACTCATATAAAAAATAGCCAGACCCAGAACAACGACCTATAGGCCATATAAAAATTTGTTTCGTGCAAAAATCGAACCTGTAACACGCAGCGTAGCAGTCGACAGCTTTGCCATTGTGCCAATCGTGAAGTCAACGTGCGGGCGCGGTGCCGTGGCACCAAATCGTAATCACAGACTAGTTTTGGGACTCTATAACTTATAATCATCTCATCATCATATAATCACACATGATATCTCCAAAGGATTAGATAAAGGTGTATACCCAATAAACGGGGCGAGCATATTGCCATCGTTCGAATCTGCTACTGAGTAAGGGCGCGTTCCCACTATGTCGTGACGACTGATAATCGTGTAGTTTTAAGTGTCGTGGCTAGTGTATTTAAATAGAGGTTTTCACATATAGAACGACACGACTTACTGTCGTCTACAACATGTTTTGCAGTGACAACAGATTGTCTTGACAGTGGGAATTGTTAGCACGATAGTCGTAAAACGATAAAAAATCATTACGACTAAATCGTGACCGCAAATCTATCATAGCCACGATAAAAATATCGTCTCGCCGTTTACATAATGCGTCATCTTCCTTCTTTTCAAAAAATAAAACATTATTGTAATATCATCTTCGTCCATTGAACTAGAGCCTAAACCCACTACTGATGTCCAAGAAACGTAGAGGCTGACTGTAGATTTGTAGCTTGCTAATTATGTGTAAACGACAAAGCGATAGTCGCTAAACGATGAAAAAATTTGACGACAAACAATCGTATTAATGGGAACAGCTAGAGACGACAGTCGTCCAACGATAAATTAATCGTTACGACATAGTGGGAACGCGCCCTAAGTCCTGATGGAATATCTCAATAACTCTTTGCCCGACCCGGGAATCGAATCCAGGATCTCATGCTCGGCAGTATCGCTAGCGAACGTTAAACTGACGAGTTCAGTAAATATAACTTAACTTATAATTTAATGTATTAACTTTCATATGAGTTTACATAAAAAAATCCTTTTAGAATATGTAATGCTATAGACATTTTTTTCTTAAATATTTGTAAAGCTTTTTAAAAATATGCGTTGAACGTTTTTTTATCGTCACTTCATATTAAAAATTCATGTTATATTTTCTACATTACTCTTTATGAAAGCTCTTGATAAATTCATATAATTAATTCAGTACTTTAATATTTTACGATAGCGAAATATGTGGAATGCCTTTATTTACATATGGAACCCATTACAAAATGAAATTTGTTTTTTTTTAGATTTAGACTAGACCCCGCAAAAGTTTTTTATTTTATTAATTTACAAAGCGATTTATTTGACTTTGTTTTAAAGTCAAATAAATCGTTCGGTTAACTATTTCATTGTTTAAAACTTTAAATAAAAACCAATAGGTACAGACGCCAGCACATATTAACCTACCCGAATCTGACAAAATTTGCTAATCGAAACGTGAACCTTATGATTTTGTGATAAAATTGAAAATCTATATAAAAAATTACAGATTGTGGTAGCTTGGTGTGCGTGGAGCGTGGTAGCGTCTGTACAAAACATCCAATATTTTTTTAACTTCAAATGTATAATAAGTTATATTTAGGAATACTTGTTTTATCCGGGTCGAAGGACCAAAAAATGACCTATATTTTTCGTGTGCCGATGTAAGCACCCTCTGGAGTCACAGTAACTATGCCACCTCTGGGAATCCCGCAGGATCCAGCAGCACATCTAATTTACACTAATGTACACTAAAATTATTGTTTGTTCCACAGCCACGGCACCCGCTGTGCGGGCGAGGTGGCCGCAGCGAGGGACAACGGTGTCTGTGGCGTGGGTGTGGCGTATCACTCCAAAGTTGCTGGTAAGTTTACATTCTTTTTCCTCCTTTTGTTCCGTCTGTATAAAATGGAAAATGTTTTTCCATGGAAGTTAAATACTTTTTCACCTAATCCCATAAGTTCCATTAAGTAGTTTTGATACATACCCTTTTGAACTTATACCAAGGTAAACTAAAACTTTTGTTGGTAAACTTTTCATTCGGAATTATTTAAAAACATACCACCTCGAATTTATGCCAACCTAGTACTTATACCTCTCGCGCCCGGCATTGGTCGAGGCCATGCTGCGGGGCGAGATGGAGTGGGATGTGCCCGCCTCCTTCTGCGAAGCAGTCATGCACGCGAAGGAGGAGGCGAACCGCGAGAGAGAGAGGACAGCGTCCTCCCTTCGCCCCAGCCGCAGTGGTAAAGCCTAGTACTTATGGAATTGCCATTACGATTTAACTGTAATGGAACTAATGGAACTAATGAAACTAATTTTATATTACCTGAACAGAAAGCCAGTTCCATGGAATTAATAGGAGAAAAAATCCCAGTAGTTCCATATTAATGGAACTAGACAATGAAACTAAGCTACTATTGTATTGTCTACTTGAAAACTATTGTATTTTCTATAAAAGTAAAATCAATCGCTTTTTAAGAGTTGATAGTTTTAATAAAACCATAAAGTAAGTAAATACCAATTTAAATCCATAGACACGTTCTCGTACGTGAACCTCGAAACGCAATAAAAATCGTAACTCGTAGCTTTATCGGCTACGACGGCGTAGCAAATAGCTACGCCGTAGTAATGACGTCACGTACCTCGTAGCGGTTGCGTAGCTCTTTTTATTTACTCAATAAAACTCGTAAGCTTGTCATATAAGACTGTGACCTAGATTAAATATCTTTCATATAAAGAATAATTCCTTAGAGTCAGTGTTTTGTGATCAGAATATTATGTTATTTTCTTTGTTATAGAAGCAATTTTTGTTGCTTATTTAATTTTGTCTGTTTGCTATTTTAAAAATTTACTATTTAAATATTTCTGGAAAATTAGCTAAGTTATTCATTTATATGCGTGAACTATGTAAACATGACTGTTTCAAAAAAATGCGTGAGAAAAATCCCAAGTAAGCAAATACTTTATCATACATTTTTAATTACTTAATAAGATATATTTTTTAATTAAGATGAATAAATGTGGATAAGGCGAAAGGAGAATGTAAGGATCGTAGCGTAGTTTCTACTTACATGTAAACTATCTGTCCACCCATTTTAACCTGTACAGTAGTTATTGTCTGAAACAGTAACAAACATTCATCCATTCATCTTCACAAACTCGCATTTATAAAAGAGATCTCAACAGGCTAACCAGGTTCGATCACAGCACGACGTTATTAGTTACCCTCCCCTCTCCTTTCCCTCCCCTGTCCTCTCCTTCCGTCCCTTTGATACATGAGATCATCTAATTTGTAACCAGAAGCTGGACAGTATCGATTACCCTCTTCTAGCGGTCATAATTATTAGGTATCCAATGGCTAGGAGTTTTTGTTTATAATACATATAATATGAGGGATATGATTGGTGAGGTATTTCTGTTTGAGCAACGATTTTAGAGCACCGATCTTAAAAGGGGTTCAAAAAGGAAGAAACAAGAAAATAATTCAAATAGGAATCTGCCGGGGTCGCGGGACTGCCTCAGCAAATTACCGTGACCCTGGAGCGTAAAGGACAATTGAAGCTACACACGAACATTAGTTTTTGTTTATGCGAAACTCGTCGACGAAAATGAATATTAATAAAGCTTATATTTTTTTTCAAAAGAACCTTAATGTGATTTAACATTTAAAAACTAACAAAGAAAATGCATTATCCCATTATTCAAAGTATCTACAGGCCAGCGTTCATATTTGCATTAGCTTAATTTACCATCAACCCGAGCTATTTATACCGAGCTTTATGTATCCATATAGCGTCCATTAGCCGGCGGCCATTGCTCGACCGTCACCCGAGAGATACTCAAGGGCAATCTGACAGTTATATAAATTGTACGAGATAAATATAGAGGCAAAAAAATGGATGCTGGTTTAAATTTTAATAGAGATTTGAAGAGCAGTGATAAATTATAATCCTGGCTAATATTATAAATACGAAAGTGAGTATTTGTTTGTTTTTTTTTTCTTCTCATCTAGCAAATTGAATTTAATTAATTTTGGTACAGAGATAGATAAAACCCTGGAGATCATCATAGGCTAGTTTTTAAGCTATTGCATAGCTTTTATCGCGGGTTCTGAGCGCGGCGCGGCTCAGCGACCGAATCAAAAAAAATCCAAAAACCTAAGGAAAAAACCTGACACCACGCATCGTCTAACATTGTTTCAGTTCGGGAGACTTCGGCAATCTTAAAAAATATCCGTCATAAAAACAATTTACTTTTTATTACTGATTCTAAAAGCAACAAAAGGAGTTTTCACAATGAAACCTACTTTTAAAATTCTCCTACAACAAATAAGTTCTTTATTACAGTAGTGCACCACAAACATTTTAAATAAATTATATTCTCGTTAAATATACGCGGTAGGCGATTTTATTCTTTTAAAATAAAATAAAAATGTTATGCAATAGCTTCACCGCGGCAGTCTCCGAGTGCCACATGTATTTTTTTTTATTAAAAGTTGTAGTGGGTATGATATGGGGGAGAAAAGCGTTGCGGGCAAAGGACAAGCGAAACTGTAATCAACATGCTTAAAATCAGTTTATATCAGTCCTATAAATATTTTCGAAATTGAGACCGTTCTGAGACGTTGAGACCGAAGTCTTGACTCTTTAGTAATCTACGCTGAGACTTTCAAAAAGGTAAATTTTAAGTTATAAGTACAAAATAGACGTAGGCGTGGTTTAGTTTTCTCGTGTCTTTGCATTAATGAAGGTTTACATAATAAACTTGAATCCGGGGAAATATTATAAATATCAATGTAACTGCCTATTTATACTTTTTTTTATCGTGGTAAAATCATCAAATGAGTCCTCCCACCCCTGGCAGGGCGGGAGGGACTGTCAGACTTGTACTGACTAAAATCCACGGTGTCCTTCAATAGCCCTTTATGTTCCGGGGTCACGGTGATGAGATAAGTCCCGCGACCCCGGCAGGCTTTGGCCCTCTAGAGAGGGGGCCCCGTCATTATGCTGACGCTCTTTGAGGCGCGCGTGGAACACAACGCGCCGTCGACCCGGGCATGGTCCATGGTCGGGCAGCGAGTTGCCCTTTACTCACCGCCCGCATGCCCGCGCCTACGGTGGCCGGAGATCGTCTCGCGACGTCCTTCGCCGTGGGCGTGGCCTGTTTATACTTAAGTTGCATTTTTGACTGAATACATTTTTATAAAAGTCTGACTTGGGTAAGCACATTGAGTGATAGCTAACTTGGCAGTGTTTACATATTCTAAGCAAAATTGAAATGCGTAGAATTTAAGTTAGGGCAACTGAACATAACGGGATTTTGATTTAGGTCATTATTAATTCTAAGCTTACGATATGTCTAGTGACACACACATTGACACATTCGCTACCATAGAGAATGCAGATGTAAACTTTCCATAGACATTTGTGATGTAAAAGGGTTCTGTTTGCGGTTCAGTTCTATTTGTAATAGGTCTTACGTATATAGAGGATAGAAAGGGCCTCAATTGACACAGTTTGGTAATGTGTAAAAAGAGTTCTGAAGTTGCGAATTTCGATGAGAGTCAGTGGAATCTTCTGTTCTGATTGACAACCTTGTTTTTTTTTCTCGTTAAGTTCGTGTTTACATTGACACTTTTTGTTCTTTTGTTCACCTGCTATTGGTAGGATGTTTAATATCATATCATTTTTTTATTTCATAATTGCAATCACTATGAATTTCCCCTGTATTGTGAGTGCGTTTGTTAACTTCCAGACCAGTAACAACTACTTGCCTAGATATTTTTTTATGAGCGGGAATCAAACCCACGAAACGCAGCGCAACAAGTCAATTGCTCGACCACCGCGCCAACCACATGGCGTCTTGCTATAATACATTAAAAATGCGAAAGTTCCTAAGGATAGATGAATGTTTGTTAGGTACTGATTAACACAAAACCTACTTGACTGATTGGGTCAAATTGGGTACTCAGATAATTTAAAATATATAACACAAAGATACTTTTTATCTCGATATTGCGTTCCCACTGGCAACATCCCCTTCCAACCAGTACACACAGTAGCACAACAATATTCTCAGCAAAAAAAAAGCAACTTTTAACAGTTAATCCCTGAACGATGTACCGAACAGTGTATGACGTGGTCGGTATCTGTCCCTCCCAGACATTACCCACGCTCCGACGGACCGCGTGATTACACATTTTGAAACCCTGTCCTTTTACACTACATCCAATGTAGGCAGGCACTGGCCATTATTTGTGTTCGAGGTTTAAATTAAAAAAAGGCTGGATTAGATTCTCGATTGCAATGTTTTAAAAAAATAATCTAGTGCTTTGGGTGTTTTTTTTTGTTGTGTGCCAGTAATTTTAAATGAATTCAATATTACCATTCCACCATCAAAATGTGGACTGTTCGGGCAAGGTGGAGCATACGTGGAACATTCTGTTCCACGCGCGCTTCAAGGAGCTGTCTAGTGCCTGCCATATTCGTGGGACTGTGTAAGCAGGGGTACCCCGGGCTTAAAACGCAAGGGGCATGTGTAGGAACGGGTTGGTTTTAGTCAAGTCTTCCGTTCCAACAAAGGCGGGAGGAGACTAAGCGCCTTAAGTATTCAGGCGACTATCGCAATACACATCCATAGAGGTTCGTACACGGCAGGCGTCAATGGATATCAAAGTCGTAAGGTATCAGAGACTTGCGTCGCATGATGTACGAAGGGCTCATTTGATGATTTTACACCCAAATAAAAGATGCACTTTTAACTGAAACTACAGACCGTACATCATTTTTTCTTATTATTAATAATAAGAAA
This sequence comes from Agrotis exclamationis, assembly GCA_950005045.1. Classification (NCBI taxonomy): domain Eukaryota; kingdom Metazoa; phylum Arthropoda; class Insecta; order Lepidoptera; family Noctuidae; genus Agrotis; species Agrotis exclamationis. Next base: position 14,261,784 of record OX465436.1, on the reverse strand, counting down.
AAAGTACTGTTATGTCAAGGAGACATTCTGCATTACAATCCTAAAAGTCAACAGTGTCTGACTTCAATCCCTTTAATAGCTGTTGTAAAAAATACAAACACTTTGTAACCAATTGTAATTATTAATTGAAACTAAAGATCTTTACACGTTGTTATATGCAAGTGATGCATTCAAAATTCTCGGAGCCACATTTCATTTCATTTGCAAGCTATTATCATACTTTAAAACAGGTTATTACTTGTTCATTCTGTTAAAGTAACAAGTTTAAACTTCAAATTGCAGAGGTATTTCCATAAAAGTAATAGCTGTACGAAGTACCTAACCACGTTTTATGTTGAATTTTCATTACACTGTCAGTAGTTGTGTCAGGTGAACACAAATTATACAGGAATGCTTGAAATTATGTAGAAGCTTTTATTCGCACTTCGTCGTTCGTAATTAGGTGCGTCCACACAGAGCGCGCAGCCTCGCGAGGCATTTGCTGCGCGAGCAAACTGACAAGCGAGGCTGCTCACTCTGTGTGGACGCGTCTATTGTTTTTCGACCGAGGCACGAAACAATATACGCGAGCAAAACAAAAGCCGACACTGGATGGCTCGGGCGCTCGGTCGCCCGACCGCCGCAGCACTGTCACTTGCCTCGCCCGAGACACGTCCACACCAACTGAGCTGCTTCGCGCGGAAAATGCCTCGCGAGGCTGCGCGCTCTGTGGGGACGCACCTATTCTAATTTCATAAACAACCGAATTCGCGTTATTTTGTTATTGATTTAATGTTATATTGAACCGAATTTATCAGTTAGTAAAATTAATATTAATCATTATGTATTCACATTGCAATATTATAAAAAAAAAGTATTTTTGTCTAGAAATAAATAAATATGAATTCATTGAATGCATTTTAAAAAGACTTTGAGATATAAAATTACTGACATTTGTCAATAAAACAACCATACTTAGAACGTGCTAGTGATGGCTCAGTATTAGGTTGGCATTCATCGAAAGTAAATACTAAGGGCCGAGTCACACCGGAATGGCAGCGGCCGGCAGTGGCGCGGCGAGCACTTTCAGTGTGAAATAATTTTAAACTTTAACTACATACTTAAGGTCCATCCGCACACAACAGTGCCGACACGTGCCGATCCGTAACGTAACGATCAGTGTTAGTGAAATTTCATATTGTAGCATACATTTTGTAGGACGCTATCCGTACTTGTCCGTACTCGTCAGTGACAGTGACGTTCAGTGGTGTCCGTGCTGCGCCGACATTGTCCGTGATCCGACGTGAATTTGTAGCGGACAATATTTTGCCTGAGACTGTCGCAGTGTTTCAAGATGGACGACGAAAACTGTTGCAAGGTACTAAAATCACTGCACGTGTCGTGTCGGTACGGTACTGACATGTATGAATAGCACGTCACGGACATCACGGATCGGTACGGTACGGAACTGTCGTCACGTGCCGGCCACTGTTGTGTGCGGATCGGCCTTTAAAAGACCATTATCGCTTGAGAAGGTCGCGAGGCCGCCCGCGGCTGCCAGCGGCTGCCGGCGGCGACGCGAGGCCGCTCTCCAGCGACTCAACGAGCACTTTCAGTGTGAAATAATTTTAAACTTTAACTATATACTTAAAATACCAGTATCGCTTGAAAAGGTCGCGAGGCCGCCAGCGGCTGCCAGCGGCGCTGCCATTTCGGTGTGACTCGGGCCTAAAGAATTGTCAATTTATACGAAATGGATGCTTAGAACGTCTGGCTTTCGCTTGGCTGTTGCTTAGCTTCGACTATTTATCTCGGTCAGAGAGTACACTAACTACTTGTGCACTATGAGATTTCCCACGCTGATCGCCGCTGAGATTGACCGACAAACGAAAGCCGGTCAAGACGAATTCTACTATGGGTTGATATAAAACGAAGTATGTTAGTAAAGCATGTAAAAGAAACACACTACTTTGTCCATACACGACCAAACCATATTCTTCTTACTTTTGAATTCAACAACAACCCTTACCCTACTAAAAATATCAAGAATATTTTTACTTTACATTTTTCTTATTCCCGTTCCAGAGATATTTGCAAACTCTCACAGCATTTCAAAGCTTTTGTGTTTGTTTAAGAATAGCGCACTTTGCTCTTTCATTGAGGAACGTAAAATATATCCAAGGAATTCTTCAAGTGGTTGAGAAGCATCGTTCACAGCTCTTTGCCAATATTTTGCTCTACTTGAATTTTTGTGTCTGTCGTGACGTTGATATTTCAAGGGTTTTCCAATTCAATGACTCAAAGCAAGCATTAAACTGGAAAGCCAATTGGACCCATTTTATAAAAGCTTATGGTGCAATGGGCAGTTTTTCAGAGGAGCTCATGGCTGGTCTTCCGGAATAAGCCGCCCTTGCCGAGGTTGGTCTGTGGATGGGTGACCATCTGTCATAGCCAGTTTCCTCCGTGCCTTGGAAAGCACGTAAAGCCGTTGGTCCTGGTTGTCATTAGTAGATCTTTGACAGTCGTGACTGTAAGTCAGAAGCTCTAAAGTCTCACAACCAGTCTTTATAATATTACCCAGTTACTGGGTTGGACAGTCGCTTCTTGTAAAGACTGATATTCAGCTGCATCCGGTTTGACTGAAAGCCGACCTCAATATAGTTAAGAAAAGGCTAAGCAGATGATGATGGTTGGCAGTTCATCAAGCAATACTTAAGTTGACTTAAGTCTTTATTACCCGACTACGGCAAAGCCAAAAGGAGGGTTATGATTTTGACCGGTATGTATGTATGTATGTATGTTTGTCTGTTCCCTCATAACTTCTAAACTACTTATCACTACATGATAAATGAGCTGTCGTTAAAAGCGACTCAGTTGTCCGCTGGTTATAGGGTAGGTGACGTATCACCAAATCCAATATGGTGCCCTCTAGGGCATGTAGTGGTAACCGGAAAAAAAAAATATTTTCGCACCGTATCGACATGGGTATCAAATTAAAGGGCTTGATGAGCACATTTGAAATATATAAATTGTATAGCTTTTACTAGCTATTTAGCCCGTTTCTAACAGTGTCAACATTTGAAATTCTCTCGCTACTTTGCTTTTATTATTATATCAAATATTATTAATAATATAACCCCAAAATGGTGTGAATAAAAAATAAGTTAAAAATAACTAAAACCCGACTACGAAAAAAACGCGCACTGAAAAGTATAAAACAAGAACAATATTCATTTGACCGATATTGTTCTAGCCGTGGTCGCATGCCACCTGCGGTTGTATCACACAATCTTTATTATTAGGTGGCATACGACCACGGCTAGCACAATATCGGTCAAATGAATATTGTTCTTGTTTTATACTTTTCAGTGCGCATTTTTTTCGTAGTCGGGTTTTAGTTATTTTTTTAGAGTTGGAACTTATCAAATGAGTCTTTCCGCTCAGGGTAGATGGTAAAAACATCGACATTCCTGTAATCTTAGCAGACGTTCGGTCCTATTGGGTCCCGTCAATTCGCTAACAGCTCTTCGAGGAACTCGTCAAACATAATTCGCTGACGAGTCTGCCTCGGGCTTCGTCTTTTCTGACTGTGTCCCATCGCTTGCCATCCCTAAGCCTAGGTCTACGGTGGCTGGGGCTTAAAGAAGAGAATTGTCTCTCCCTCTCTCATTCCGCTTCCTCCTTCAATACTTAATTTTGCGCCAATTATGGTACGTTAGATACCTACTCGTATTTTCAAGCCTTCCATGTTGGACAGTGATCTTAGAAGCAGGACAAATGTTTTAACGTACTTTTCGACCTCATAAGAGATTTTTTTAAGAAATTGAACCTAAGACCCAGAAAAAAAAACAAATAAAGGCTGTAACAATACAGCGGTGCTAAACATAAAACGTTCAGTATCCGTTTTATTGTCCCGTATATTCGATCGTACCCGTAATATATCTCTTTGCCACGGGCGTACGGACTCCGTATTACCATACGGCACTGAGTAGGTTGTTTCTTTCAAAGTTTATTACTTACAACTGAAAATAAGTTGTTGTTTTGTGTCGATTTATATGTGTTTATTGTGGTTTAGCTATTCAGTTTGGTATTTTTTTATTCCTGTGGTAGTGAATTGGTATGATCGGTTAGTTCTTCTAAAACAGTGGTTCTTAACCGGTGGTCCGCGGACCACTAGTGGTCCCTGGAGGCATGCCAAGTGGTCCGCGAAGCCATCCAAATAATATGTGGCGTTCTCAGAAAGCAGTAGCGTTGAGACATTGCTATGCGTTACCTAACTTTATTTTCATCGACGTATAGTATGCGAGCAGGGGTTTTCGACGCTTCTGATGATTAAAAACAAGCATCGAAATCGGTTGAATGCCACTGTCGACATGCGTTTAGCTTTGAGTAGCACTGAACCAAGAATTCAGAAGTTAGTAAAGAGTATGCAGTCACAAAAATCACATTAAATTACAATCTGTAACTTTTACATTTTTGCTAAATAATAAATAAACGAGTGCTAATTATAAAATTGTGCATGTTTTCTTTATCAAACAATCCTTAATTTAGAAAAACCAACTGGGTGGTCCCCGGCAAGACAAACATTTGGCAAAATGGTCCCTCAGGACTAAAAGGTTGAGAACCACTGTTCTAAAACAACATAATAGAGTTTAATGCCGTTTTCTCTTTCATTTGAAGAGATGTTATTTCGAAAATAATTATTATTTTGCAAAGATTACATTTTGAATAAACCATTCAATATTATACTAAAAGTCTAGGCAGATGATTCGATGATTCACGGGATTAAATAAACAGAGTACAGGGGCATTAGAACGCAAAGAGCCAATTGATGGAACAGGGTGGTTTTCAGTCAGTATTCGTAGGCGCGGGCATGCGGGCGGCGAGGAGGTAGGTCGCCGTCCATCGACGGTGGGTTACGTTTTACGGGCACCTCAAACAGCTGTCAATTAACTGACAGGACCCCCGCAGAGGGCCAAACGCCTGCTGGGGTCGAGAGACTTAACATGCTAACCTGACCCCGGAACGTGACAGTTTCTGCGCCCAGGGCGGAAGGACACCACAAAAGGAAAAGTCGCATGATGAATTGATGATTGTGACATTTAACATGACCTACCACACCCGCTATTTACATATCGTGGAATATATCTCTTTGTAACACAAGCCAAGTTCTCAATAACAAAAGGGAAACATTTTGCAAACATCTCCCGTTACAACCCTACAAGAAAATCTGACGTCGCGGAAAATTACGACCTTCTTCAATTTTGTTCTCGAATTCTCGCGTTTGTTTTGTTTTATTTATATAGCTCTGATTTTGATGTTTGTTTTCAAGATATTAGGTAGGTATACGTGAATCAAAAACATTGTAACCTTTTGTACGAAAATTGTAAAACGTTTACCATGTGATATTCGTAATTGTTTATTAAGCGAAGGGGAGGTAAGCCCAAGACGGGTAGCCCGCCTAAAACGGGTATGCATGTTAAATTACGCGTCGTTCTTGCTAATGAGACGTTGCCTCTCCCTGTGAGGAGCCGCGTCCTGCACGCACACATTGAATTACGCGACGAACAACACGTAATTTAACATGCATACCCGTTTTAGGCGGGCTACCCGTCTTGGGCTTACGTCCCCTAATACATAATTGTTTCTTTTTTAAATGAACAGTTAGGTACCCCGCAACAGGAATTTCTCCTGTGTCGTGGGAATGTTTATACAAACATAGAATCCTATCCTACATCCTGACCCGGAATAAACACTAGCAGGCTATACAAATATCTGTTCCGTGCTGGGATCGAACCCGCGACACACTACTCAGCAGTCGACCACTCAACCACTCCCCCAGCCGTGCCGTCAAACAAATAAATAATCAGCTAATAATGTTCCCACTGCTGGGACACAGGCCTGCTCTCTGTGAGAGGGAGTTTCACAAGTCACAATATTTATGGTTTTAAGACATGCCGGTTTCCTCAAAATGTTTTTCATCACCATTTTCAGAGGTGATGAAATAAATTAATTACACAAAACCAAGCGCCTGGCTAAATTCTAACTCACCACTACAACTCACGGTGGTTTAAATTACATTATTAAAATGGCTTTATTAAATAATCCTTTTCACTTTCAAAAATTTCTCATTACTAACCATTAAAAATAAACGGTTTCAGCTCATACTTAGCACTAACCCTAAGCCTACACAAGTGATAAATTAGTCTTGGATTAGATTACACAAGGTTTAGCGTAAAGGCCTTTAAATATCATGTGTGAATAAGCCCTAAGTCCCCCGAGGCCCAGAATAAAGCTATTTATGGCCCTTCTTAAGATTAAGACCCAGTCCTTATTATGTTTGTTTATGTGGATAGGAACATACTTAATCTTAAAGGGAAACTCGGTTTTACTGATTTGCAAAGCTTAAGGCGATGCCCAAATATATACACCGGGGGCACCGTTAAACCTTTCTTTTTCGGTGCACAGTTATGCGTATTGCTAAATATTACCAGCAAAATGTATAAATATAGTACAATAAAATTCAAGTAATGGTCTAGTATCTGGAAAAATAATGACGGGGCCCCCTCACTAGAGGGCCAAAGCCTGCCAAGGTCGCGGGACTTAGCTCATTACCGTGACCCCGGAACATAAAGGGCTATTGAAGGACACCGTGGATTTTAGTCAGTACAAGTCTGACAGTCCCTCTCGCCCTGCCCGGGGTGGGAGGACTCATTTGATGATTTTACCACGCAAAAAAAAAAGTATCTGGAAAAAATCGCAAGAAAGTACACGAAGTTCCTTTTTCGTCCCGAATTGCTCCAAAAATTCGAAGACATGTGACATCCACCAACCCGAACTGGGCCCGCGTGGTGGATTATGGCCCACTCCCTCTCTCAAAGAGGAGGCCTGTGTCCCAGCAGTGAGAACATTTATAGGCTGATGATGATGACGATGAAAGAATATGGAAAAATGGTTGAGCATAAAAGTGGATTTAAAATAAATCTAAAGTTATTTTCAAATGCAGCGGACTGAATTTGAACTTGAATCTCGTAGTGAAACGCACCACGCAACATCAGCTGTCGTCGTCATAATTTTCTTTTATGTTCTCTCGTGAGATAAAATTGACGTAAAGTCAGGAATAAAATGTTAATTCTGTTATAAAATTAGCTCATTTTTAATCATGTTTTTTATAGGAGTTTAATATCTCTTAAATAGCGACCTTGTGACTAGATGTCAAAACATCGAGACTGCAGAATCTCTATGTTCTCTGTGAATCTTGCTGTAGCACGTTTTTGTATTTTTTTATGATAACATCTTCAAATCATATCAAACCTTTGACAGTAAATGCTCTAAGGCTGAGGCCGCACTACGATTTTTTTCAGCAGGCGATTAATCGCTGCAACCGCGAAACCGCTTGAGACGCACACACTACGATTAAAATCGCGAAACGACTCTACCGAACGGTCTATCGAATACTGACCAAAAAACCGCCTGTGGTTAACGCCAGTGCGTGCGCGTCAACTAAGTTCTATAGATTACAGTTTTGCCGTGGCTTTTATCCGCGAGTATTTTGTAGCACATCACGGTTTTAAAATCAGTCGGCTTGTATTAGTTTTCTAGGGGCAGGAAATTCACGCGATTTAAAACCACAGCGGTTTAACCGTAGTGCGGCCTAGGCCTAAACGACAATGCAAACCGTTTCAAACAAAACCGGCCAAGTGCGAGTTGGACTCGCCCATGAAGGGTTCCGTAGTAGCAAGCATAGATAAGGGATAGAGATTAGTAAGTAATTTACACAAACAATAAAAATAACTTTGTTTTTCATAGTGTTTGTATGAATGGCAAAGTTGTATTTGCAGTTTTTGAAAATGTACTATATCTCAAAAACTGCTAACTGTATCTCATCCAAACCAATTTTCTTTGGAAGTTTTTGTTGAGGTCTACATTATATATTTTTTTAGTTTTTCATTCTCTTATTTTAGAAGTTACAGGGGGACGACATACATTTTACCACTTTGGAAGTGTCTCTCGCGCAAACTGTTCGGTTTAGAAAAAAATGATATTAGTAACCTCAATATCATTTTTAAAGACCTATCCATACACGTATGGGTTTGGTGAAAAAACATTTTTTGAGTTTCAATTCTAAGTATGGGCACAGGTATGGGGGTACCCCAAAATTTGTTTTGTTTTTATTTTTGTGAAAAAATCCTAATGCGGTTCACATAATACATCTACTTACCAAGTTTCTACAGGATAGCTTACTTTCGAAGAAAAGTGGCTGTGACATACGGACGGACAGACAGACAGACAGACATAACGAATCTATAAGGGTTTCGTTTTTGCCATTTGGATACGGAACCCTAAAAACGGTATAGAACTTCGATGATGACTAAACAGCATAAAAAACACGTTTTTAGTTCGAAAAGGAGATTGCTCTGCGCCCATACATTGTTCGCCCTGGAGCCAAGAGCATCGGAAAATTATATTTTGTGTTGTCGATCATTAGTAAACTCCTATATGATCTTATTTTTATAGCGGACTAGCTGCAGAAGAGATATTTATTCCAAAAAAAGAATCAGATTTTGAGGTTATAATCGAACCATAACAACGAATATTAGGCATAGTTTTTCATAGCTTAGTGATTTTTAGAAACTGAAAAGTAATATCATAACATATTTGGCTATTTTAAGAACCTCCCTAGATAATTGGGTAGGTACCTATGCAGTTTAAAAGTCACCAAAACACACCGATACAAACAATTACAAACAGCAAGCGACGCTATTGTAATCATCAGTAGACTGACAGTGACAAGTGACTAGGGAAGACGATCTGAAATCGATTAATCGAAGAATCGATTTTTCAGGTTCAATAGATCGATTTTTTTTTATCGAAAAAATCTGATTTACTGATCATCTTGATCAGTAAATGATCTTTCTTGTTTTTCATGAAATGGATAATATTTTTATTAAGTATAGATGTAAACTTGAAAAATAAAATCGATTTTTTAGAAACCGATCTTTTAGACCACGATTGTTTTGTAAGTCGATACATTGGCTTACGATTCGAATCGATTTAAATTATACTTTAAGGAAATTAAAAATTCAGTAGATCGATTACAATCAATTGGTCATCACTATTCTTTATCGACACGACATGACGTTTGGTGAAGATGGCGGCCATTAATGTTATTAGTCTCGTAAAATACTTTTTATTGTTCATTTTAGCATACAGCTAGTCCGTGTTACAAAAGTATTTGCAACTAATATAATAAAATAGACAGTTAATTATCGTGTATTCCAATACATTTTGTTGCATAGGGCCATTCTGGACATTGTCCTTTAAAATAATACTTCAAATCTGCGCTTGGTATTTGAATTAATCTGACATGTCTACATAAATGTCAGAAATAGTTTAAACTACCAGCTAAAGCACTTCCTATTTTCGTGTTCGCGAGGTTGACAGCGCGTCTAACTATATGCGACTTCTCATTTCCTGGCACTACGACTAACTGACGCGAAAACTTAATTTAATGGCTTTAACGTGAAGTTTGGATCTATCAAACATTATACAGGTTGACTTTTAATTGATGGCTGTCTAGAGTTCAAAGTTTTAATATTACCAATTCTATGAAACAAAACCAAGTTATGTATATTTTCTTCTTGTTTTACACAAAGAATAAAAAAATTCTACGAGTAAAGTGTTATGAATTCTGTATTAAATTTCTAGACCCAGATTTAGAGGATCTATTGAATTTTTTACTGTGTAATATTAGATTAAATTGCTGTTCGTAAGTCTCGCTAAAAGTCGAGACCGTGGTTTTGAACTATTTTTGGAAGTTCTGGGAAGGTTTAAAAGGTGAATAAATATGATAAAAATATTAGGAATATAGTAAAAGCAATAATTTCGTTTTCCCTTAGAAACTATTCCTACCTGTCAATTAATATTTTATGTTCGTCTCGTCGCGTCGCGCGTCGTTCAGAAATTAAATAGGCGGTACGAAGCTCGCCGGGTCAGCTATGTCGTAGGTTATAAAAAAAATCGGTTGTCTGTAAAGTCGCTTTACTGACGATATAGTTAAACGTGACAACGTCATAAGAAAATACTGCACTTACGTTGCTATATAAACAATTGAAAATTGAAACGCCTCAGAGCGAGGTAACGCCGCATGACGTCATGTTTTTCGACCCTACAGCCGGCTCCATCGAATTATATCAAAAACAATTGTTCATACTAAATTACAATACCTAGACTGTCAAAATGTGGGGAATAGTTAATTTTTTACAGCGTGCCCTTTACATCTTCATTTTCCCACGTTTTTATACACTCACTTTTCTTGTATGTTTGTTTGTTTGTTTGTTTGTTTGTCGTTCCGGTTGGACTTTTGCAACTCAATTTTGAGGCACTTCCCGATAAGCTAGCAGGCTGAAATTTTGCACACGCTTTGAGTTCTGATGACAATACATGACTAGCTAAGAAACGTCATAACAAATCCAATATGGCGACCTCCCCAAGATGGCGGACTGGCTGTTTGAAACCCACCCCCATGATATGGGTATCAAATGAAAGGGTTTGCTGTCAGGAATACGAAAAAAATAGTCACGGGACTTAAATCCAATATGGCGGACGTCCAAGATGGCAGACAGGCTATTTGAAATGCACCCCTGTGATATGGATATCAAATGAAAGGGTTTGCTATCAGGAGTACGAAAAAAATAGTCACGTGACTTAAATCCAATATGGCGGACGTTCAAGATGGTAGACTGGCTGTTTGAAATCCACCCCCGTGATATGGGTATCAAATGAAAGGGTTTGCTGTCAGGAATACGAAAAAAATAGTCATGTGGCTTATGTTAGGCTAGGCTATTAATCCAATATGGCGGACGTCCAAGATGGCGGACAGGCTTTGAGGTACTTCCCGATAAGCTAGCAGGCTGTTTTCAGGGTAGCTTCAAACCCGATGAACAATGATAAAAAAATAATAAAATAATTAATACTTAGATTTAAAAAATCTAAGAACCCACGTTTTTAAATGTCCTAAAAAGAAGAAAATAACCCTACGGGGCTGAGAGAGGGGCCACTCAAAACGTGGGGGCGTATCTTTGCAAGTTACACCTACGATCTCACGTCATGTAAATATATCCCATAAATAATCCCTTAAATAATATACGCCCCCACGTTTTGAGTGGCCCCTCTCTCAGCCCCGTAGGGTTATTTTCTTCTTTTTAGGACATTTAAAAACGTGGGTTCTTAGATTTTTTAAATCTAAGTATTTTATTATTTCATGAGTTGTTCGCGGCCGCGGTTTCACCAGCGCTGTCCGATCCCTTTTGGCCGTAGCGTGATGTTATATAGCCTTCCTACATAAATGGACTATTCAACAAAAAAATAATCTTTAAATTTACCAGTACATAATAGAACCAGTAGTTCCTGAACTTAGCGTGTTCAATTAAAAACGTTTTCAGCTTATAGTATAAGTATACATAAAATTATAGTTTTTTTATATTGGTAAAATCATCGAATGAGTCCTCCCACCCCGGGCAGGGCGGAAGGGACTGTCAGACTTGTACTGACTAAAATCCACGGCGTCCTTCAACAGCGCTTTACGTTCTGGGGTCACGGTAATTCGGTAAGTCCCGTGACCCCGACAGGCTTTGGCACTCTAACTCTAAAGGGGTCCCCGTCATTATGCTGACGCTCTTTGACCGGTAATGGTAACCCCATTGCCCTTAGAGCCATTGACATGCCCACGATTGGGCAAAAGCCTCGTCATAATCATACTTATTCTTTAGCTCTAAAACAAATAAGAACTACAGATAAATTTTACGAAAAAACAAACAGAAATCGTCCTAACAATCTAACAAAAAAATAATGACTAGATTGGTTATGTCGTGTTCAATAGATGTTGTTTTTATAAATAAGGCAATTGATTTCTATTTGTATATGTAAGTAGATAGGGTTGGTTTTCTCTGTTCCAGAAAAATGAAAGGGGAAAACTTTCGTTAACGAAAAAAATACATTGACAGATGACCGCGAAAAGGAGAATACAGTCTTTTCAAAGTGATCTTTACATTCCTAACAATAAGAGTTATTATCCACCAGCCAAAACCACCCGTTTATGTATTTGGTAAAATAACTGCGAACTAAAACATATTATTTGGAAATTCCTAACCTTTTTGTTATTCGAAAGGATTGTTTTTGTTAAAATAGTTTTGAATAGCCAGTAACAGACCATGAATAATGTTCATAACTGTTTTCAATTTATCCTCACTAGAATTTGATATTCTTTCATTGAATATCTATGTTTGTTCAATAGAGTTTTTAAACTAAATTGTTTTTCTGTGTGGAAAATTGTAAAATGTGGCTGTGATATGAAATTGTTTTAGTATTTTTATTGGGACGTAGGATGGAGACATCACTTCACATTTTCTTTTACGTGTTGCAATCAACAAATTTTAATGAGTCCTCCCCTCCCATTCAGAGCAGGAAGGGAGGAACTGTCAGACTTGTACTGACTAAAATCCACGGTGTCCTTCAATATAGCCCTTTACGTTCCGGGCCCACGGTTACCTGATAAGACAGTCCCGTTGCGATCGCTTACATAAGATGGCGGCCTAACGCAAGCCAATCTTGAAATAAAAAAAAAGTTATAAATGAACGTAAACAAAACTGGTATACAAACTTCTTCGTTCACTCTCCGCTTAAAAAGAAAAAAGCAAAACACTCCGTTTAAAAAAGGAATTGGAATGGAATTCAAATGAAAAGGCGCCAACATCACGACTCCATTTTGTATCTGTAAATATTTGCGAACCGCGTCGCTTCGAGCGCTTGCAAAAGCCAATATAACATTTATTGTTAGATGCATAAAGCCGTTTTAAGTACTTTAATAAGATAAACGGGTAAATTGCCATTATCTGCTCGCGTTCGTGGAACGATTTAGAGTAGCGTAGCATTATGGAAGCATTACCATGTTGACGCATCGGTTGGGGATTTACGGCTTCATCAGGTGATTGCAGGCTTTGCCATCCCTTGTAAATTCAGGATTATACAATCTTGTACAATGATAATTGTATATTTCAACTACTTAGCTTTTGCTTTAAGTTTCACTCCATTTCTCCTCCTTAAAGTTAGGACTTTTTCTTTTTTTCTCTCTCCTCCTTAAAGTTAGAACTATAAGGAGGAGAGAGAGCTTTGTCTTTATCAGACACAATAAATAAAAATATATGTTTTTTTTTTCAAAATTCCCTAAAATTTGTTCAGCATTTAGGGTGAAAGCGTAGGTAACAAAAAACACTAATTTAAGCATTTATGATATTAGTGAAGATTAGCTTTTGTTCATGTGGTTTGTACATAATCCAAAATCATTCCACTGGAACGACGACGAAACGAACGAATGATACGGGATAAAAAAGTAGCCAGATATAATGCATCTGTGCAGCTTTCAATCCAATCCATTCATTCATTCTAGCACGATTGAACAAACATCCATTCATTCTTTCAAACTTTTGCATTTATCTTGGATGTTCATTCATCGTGCTTTCACACAAAAACTACAAAACGGATTTGAATGAAATTTGGTACAGAGAGAGGTCAGATAGTCTGGAAAATGAATAAATAGGATAAATTTTGATCCCAGTACGTTGCCATGGGACAATTTACGACAAAAACTAGTTATTACTTAGCCGTTTAATTATCATATAAATTTATAACTAGGTATAGTTTTTGGCTCCTGGCTTGGCTTGTGTCAATTACAAAATAAATAATCCCACGAGAATGTTTTACATACAGTCTGTGACTCGGGAGTAAAGTAACTGCCCATTAGTGAAATAATTTTCGAGGTCGGATTAGTAGGTATATAGTTTCGAAGAACCCTATAACAAAACTTACAAAAAGTTTATTGTTAGTAGTGTAGATTGCCAATGTCAGCTAATAGAGTTAGGTTCGGAATTTAAAACGATCCTAATAAAATCGTTCAGACTGCGACGAAATCACTTACTGAAATGGAAGACATTTTGAATATTTGAATTCGGAACGATTTCGAATAGACGGGTTGTCTATTTGTTCTACAGTTATTTTTTTATTGTCTTTGTATTTTTCTTTTTTTTTTTGATACGAGTAGTAGGCAATATAAATACTAGATCTAGTTTTGTTTTCTTCTAGGTAACTGATATTTTTATCTTCACTTCTATACTATTTTTTTTTTCATTAACTATTGTTGACTTGAATGACCCTGGCAGTTGAGAGGGTGTCATGCTCACTCAAATGTCTCGCTGATGGTGCCGCGTGTGTGGGGTTGAGCTGAATGGTGCTGATGCATGTGTCATGTTCGTGAACGGGCGCTGTCAGTTGGGACTGGTCATCTCTTAGCTGCCACGGTTTATTTTAATAATTATTGATCATTTTGTTTTTGATTTGTCTTTTTTTAATTGTTACAATGGACACTTTTAATTAAAAACTTGCTACATCGTACTCATATAATGTACCACCTCAAAATGAATGATGTAACAAAGGTTCTGTATAATTCTGGCGATCTAAAAAGAGTGTCCATGGAGTTTCTTGCCCGTTCTTCTCCATAGAGATCTACTTCTTGGAACGGGCATCTACGGTACTTTCATAGTTTTTATGTCTTGTTACTGGGACTGTAGCACCATAACTTTTTCGTGTTTAATTATATTATTTTTTTTGTCTATGTCAATTCAAAAGTGCCTGTAACTGGCCTATTTGAAATAAATGCTTTGATTTTGATTTATTCTGTGCCTCACTGCTAGACAAAGTCCTCCTCTATCGCCTTCTAAATCTCTCTATTTTGGTCAATTTCTGATCATGTTTGCTCCGCGAAAATAATCAGATCGTTCTCAAAAACTTGATTTAATACATTTGATTAAAATGTTTTTAGGCCATTACGTAGTCTGCGCGATTTAATCAAGCGATGAATAGCTCTATTCCACCGATTTCAATTTAATTAACTCTTTTAGAAATGAAGATCCGAATATTCAATATGACCTCTCTATTCTGTACCTAGCTAATATTTTATACTTAGGGACTTCAACTATTCTTACCAAGGGTCATCGTTTGTCATGTTAAATATGTAATATATACAACATCATCCAGGATTGGAAGACGACCCCGATATATTTGAGAAAAGGCTACATGCATCTAAGCGGAAGTTGCGTCATTGATTTCTACAACATTAACAGACTCGTCTCCATGGAGACGAGAGAGTATATTTATTTATATATTCATTATAGAAAATATAATAGTGTGTCTATTTAAATTATATTTTATTTTTATCAAATTTTATTTTTTATAATCTCATTCTTTTAATGCACCTGGCACATTATTTTTCCAACACCCTTGTTTGACTTGTCGAGAATGCCTCAGGCATTAAGTCCGCCTATGTAAGTACCTACATACCTACCATTTCGGAGTGGGAAGCGGTCGTCTCCTTCTGCGAAGCAGTCATGCTAGTGAAGGAGGAGGCGCGCCAAGTGAGGGAGAGGACAGCATCATCCGTCGCCGTGAGCGTCTACCACTGCGACTGGATAGAGCAGCCGCAGTGGTAGACGCCCACAGCGACAGAATTACGGTGACCCCGGAACGTAAAGGGCTATTGAAGGACACCGTGGATTTTAGTCAGTACGAGTCTGACAGTCCCTCCTGCCCTGGGTGAGAGGACTCATTTGATGATTATCCACGCTAAAAAAAAATGTACCTACCGTTTGTGTTGCATGAAGTTTTAAATAAATAAATAAACAAGGCTAGGCAGGTGGTGATGAAGGCTTCTTTTTCCAGAAGGTTACTTTTCTTCCTTTTCACCCACCACTCTGTGCATTTGTTGTGTGTGGTACGTTTCAATTGAACCTTCTTTTGAGAGATTCTTTATTAATCTTATTTTTTTGTCCCCAGGTATAAGAATGTTAGACCAGCCCTACATGACGGATCTGATCGAAGCCAACTCGATGGGGCACGAGCCCCACAAGATCCACATCTACAGCGCGTCGTGGGGGCCCACGGATGATGGCAGGACTGTTGATGGGCCACGCAACGCCACTATGAGGGCCATCGTCCGGGGAGTCAATGAGGTAAGTGTATGAACTTCCTCTTTGAACATATACAGTGTGTCCGGTTTCTGTCTGTACAAACTTAAAGTGTAGGTAGCTTGCAAAATTGCAAACGTTAGAGTTTGCATGTTAGGGACTTTACCCATGGCGCGACGAGATTGCAATTCGACCGATTCCAACTACAAGTGAAAATCAACCATACCACTACGACATATGACATAGAACACGTTGTTATCAACGGGTAGATGACGAAAAGGCAACACGGTAACATTCGGCAACATTCGGTAACTTTTGTGGCTCTTTGTTACTATTTGTTGATTGTTACTCATCCACACCGCAGTAACATCCGACAACAAATGTTGCCGTGTTACTGTATGTCGAGTAACGTTGCTTGACAATCGGCAACATTGTTAGATAATGGGGGTAACACGTAACACGTCAACACTTAGTAACATTTTGTTGGCGGATGTTACCGAGCAACATTTGGAAACGTTGAGCTACAAATGTTACCGGCGGTGTGGATGCACCGTACGACGTCAGGACAATCGAATTGCAACATTACTTCTTAGTAGCAAGGTTGATTTTCACTTGTAGTTGGAATTGGTCGAATCGCGTCGCATCGCGCCATGAGTCCCTTTGTTTTAACTATACATGCATAACCAACAGGCAAGCCTTAGCGAGTAGGTATATGTGTTCAAACTGTATAGTTATCGGTAAATGTTTCGGTTATGCGTGCACAGTTAAAACCATCATGCAAACCCTAACGTGTATGGCCTCCATAATAAATAACTGTAACATGTTGTAGGGGAACAGTGTATAAGACGGGGACGCGAGGTATGATGGAAAATCACACACTTAAGGCAAACTAAACACAATACTAACGTAGCGCAAGCACCAACAGGACGCCATTTGTTAATGGCCGCTTGCAAATGACGTCCTGATGGCGCTTGCGCTACGTTAGTGTTGTTTTAAGTATGCCTAAAGAGTGTATGTCCCCATTATACCTCGCGATTATTATCGTCCCCATCTTATACACTGTTCCCCTATACCAGTTATTAATAGTTACAGTTTAATGTAATAAAGGTATATATACCCTATATATATGTAATATATAGGTCCTATTACTATCTTAGATGGCAAAAGCGTCTGTTGTACAGTTGTAATCCGAAGGTCACAGGTTCTAATCATCGTATAAAAGTCACCGGAAAATTCACCGGGTAGGTCGTAATTAGAACCCGTGCGGAACCAGAAGCCCTAGCACAAGTTTCTAATTTACGTCATACATATTGCAAGTACAAAGTACGATCAATTACAAAGAGTTCCTGCTACGGCCACAAGGCGGGCCGCTCGTTTGTAAATCTGTAGGCGGTATCAGCTAAACATTTTTAAAAATAGAAAACATAATATTCCAAAAAGGTAGGTACAGTATTTGAACCAAACAATCTAGTCATAAGTCAGTAACAAAATCATGCTGAATATAGACTTTCATTAATAAAATTCTGTTTTAGCTGCATATAGAAACTGTCATTCGTGTGTGCTATAACAAACTGCTGGACGGGACACATTTGAAAATAGAATCTACACGTGTTGTCACCTGAAACGTTATTTTGTTAGAACTATTTTAGAACGTGTGTTTGTAGGTAGGGGTTGGCAAAAATACGAGTAAAACATAACAGCAAGCCTACCATGAACTAATTAAAAACGATTAAAAAGCAAGACATTTCAGTTTGAGTTCATAAACTGCATCGCTGAAAGTCGTACCCTGATGTCCAATACGCTCAGCGATATTTGGATTGTTAAAAGTGAATGAAAGATCGCAATTTGTAGCTGACTAGCGTTGTCTCTTTTTCACCAAAAACGTTTTTTTTTGGTGAAAAAGAGACAACGCTAGTTATATCAAATTGACCATGACATCTGACAACGATTGTGCCAAACTGAGTCGCAAGTTTTGGTTTCATTCATTCAATTTTGTACTGATTTGGTACCTTGACGTCGTATAGCAGCTCAACTGAAACGCTCAAACTGTCAAAATAAGCAAACCAATAAAAGTTACTATTTCTTTAACATAACTGAAACGTTTAGTGAATTATTGACGAATATCAAGTTTTTTAGAGGATTTTTTACAAAAACCAACTTAAGTGTACTTTAATCTTTCTTTTAAAGTTATAATACCTATCCTACATACATTTTTTCAACCGCATTTGGTTTTCTCTAATAGTCTAATGATTTATTTTTATTGAGTTTTTGAACGTAAGAGGCTACAGTTTGGCGGTCAGTTGGACCCCTTCAATAACGATGATGCCGAATTCATTAGGCGCTACCTAGGCTATCCAAAGAAACAAAGTCTGTCAAAGTCATTTGTAACGTTTTTGGTGAAAAAGAGACAACGCTATTTAATAATAGCGTTGTCTCTTTCTCACTTAAAACGTTTCAGCTACAAATTGCGATCTTTCATTCACTTATAACAATCGAAATATCGCTGAGAATATTGGAAGTCAGGGTACGACTTTCAGCGACGCAGTTTATGAACTCAAACTCAAATGTCTTGCTTTTTGATCATTTTTAATTAGTTCATGGCGGGCTTTTTTTTTTTGCGTGGTAAAATCATCAAATGAGTCCTGCCACCCCGGGCAGGGCGGGAGGGACTGTCAGACTTGTACTGACTAAAATCCACGGTGTCCTTCAATAGCCCTTTATGTTCTGGGGTCACGTAATGAGATAAGTCCCGCGACCCCGGTAGGCTTTGGCCCTCTAGAGGGGGGCCCCGTCATCATGCTGACGCTCTTTGAGGCGCGCGTGGAACACAACGCGCCGTCGACCCGGGCATGGTCCATGGTCGGGCAGCGAGTTGCCCTTTACTCGCCGCCCGCATGCCCGCGCCTACGGGCGGTGGCCTGAGATCGTCTTGCGACCGACGTCCGTCGCCGTGGGCGTCCGCAACCGCGGGTGGGTTCATGGTAGGCTTGCAGTTGTTTTTTTTAAATACGTTAACTAATATTTTTAAAGTAATTTTTTAATACAGTTGCTCAAAAAGTGGCATATTGCAGGGACGTATAGCGTTCGGGAAGTGGGCTATTACACACTAGTGCTTTTTTTACCTTTCCCGCACTAGTGCGTTCTCTTTCCCAACTGTCAAAATAATGTGTATTAAAAAGAAAAACCAACCATGAAGTTTTTATTAAAGAGTTTTTGTGATTCAAAGAAAAACGTATATAATGTTATTTCTTTATGTATTTTCATTAATATTTTCTAACAGTCTTGTCAAAGTTTCTTCCGTAATACCACCAGAGGGAGTCACGTTGTCGGCCTCTGGAACAATCTCTTCTAGGAAATAACCCATAAATTGTATGTTCCCATCTTCATCAATATACACATTTCTTATTTTTGGAGTTAATGAGATCCAAATTTGTCTCTTTTCATGTCTTCTTTTCAGCGTATTTTTTACCTTTTGAAAAGTTTCAGTTTTTGTAATTTCGTCATGTGACTTTATTGATTGCCATCTTTCTGGTATTAAATAGGTTTTTGGGTTTGTATCAGTCAATGTTGTTATGCACATAACATTGGTTTTTGGGTCTTCAGTAGCCTTTACTTCAAATTGGAATCTTAGTTTTTCCATATTGATGTTTTAGCAATATAGCTAAAAAAATGTTGTTTTATAATGTTATTTCTTTATGACGGACGGAAATAAAATAGCTGAATTTATTGGTGTTGCTCTACTTTAATAGAGAAACAACATTTAAAAGCTATTTGTTTCACAATATGTACTATGTAAAAATTAATAATAATATTTTATGAGACAGACTTTTTCAAATGACATTGACGTGTTCGTCAATGTCACTCTTCATAGAGCAATAAAAAAAAAAAGATTCGATAAAGGTTTGCTTCATTTACACGTAGGTATATTTCTAAAAAGAAGCTAAGTACTAATTTATTTCAATGTCAGATTTAATGATTTAATTGAACGAGTTAGGTTAGGTTTCATTTCACTGAATCTCATTTTCATTTCATCATCATCATCATCAGCCTTTAAATATTCCCACTGCTGGGACACAGGCCTCCTCTCTGTGAGAGGGAGCAGGCCGTAATCTACCACGCGGGCCCAGTGCGGATTGCTAGATGTCACATGTCTTCCAATTTTTGGTTCTAGGACATGCCGGTTTCCTCACGATGTTTTCCTTCACCGTTTTGAGAGCAGTGGTGTTGAAATAAATTACACAAAGTAATGCGCCTGACTGGGTTCGAACCCACGACCTACAACTCGTAAGTCGAGGCCGATACCACTGGGCCACCACTGCTCTATTTATTTCATTTCATATCATTAAAAAAAATCTACTGAAGACTAAGCTGTATGGCAAAAAGTTTTTTATTGAAAAAACTTTTTTAAAAAAAAGTACCGACTTCAAAACAAATACAAAAAAGTTTAAAATAACTTTTCTTTCGGAAGTCGGTGGCAATAGTCAATGACACAACAAAACAAAGCCACCGACTTCCGAAAGAAATGTTATTTTAAACTTTTTTGTATTTGTTTTGAAGTCGGTACTTTTTTTAAAAAAAGTTTTTATTTTACCCTTTTTAGTTTATTTATTACATATTCAACCCAAATTCTTGTAATATACAAAATTTTCTTACATATATGCACTAATCTTGTAATCCGTCACAACATAAAAAAAATCCATATCTCTAAAACTACTGAACCGATTTTGATGAAACTTGCAGTGTACCCTAAGTTGAACAATACCTAGTACAACAAAAAAAGAATTACTTAAATCGAACTTATAGTTCCGGAGATATGCGTGCACAAACATAAAAACATACATACATACATACATACATACATACATACATACATACATACACTTATGAAATTTGGCACATTTGTTCAGACGCTGATATAGACTAACATATATGAAAACTGGGCAGTTCTGATAATATTACATACATACGGGTCGAATTGATAACCTCCTTTTTTTTGAAGTCGGTAAAAAGGGTTTAAAATACCCTAGTGTCAGTTTGTCTAGATATCTTTATGTAATCTGTGGAGTTGTCATGTCGGTGGGAAATTTAAGTGAAGTGGATTTTGATTTTGTTAATAAATAACATAATTTCAAAGAATGTCGTAAGTATAAAACATTGTATAATTTGTTTATTTACTGAAACTAAATAATTCCTTCGAGAAGTTAATAAATCTAGTTCGAAAGTGAATAAATGCACAATAATTGCCTCGAGAAGCTATTGTCTTTGTGACAAGAAATCTAAGTGATTTTCTGTTGCATTCTAGTCGAAGAAGGAGAGTAACCTTCAATCAGCTGGAGACGTTGTGGGAGATTTTAAACGAAAATCAAGGTCTCGCAACGGGCTTCAATAAAACATCCCAAGCTCGAGAGCATGCAAAAAGGATGTGGATATTAGCGGCAGACAGTTTAAATTCTCAGGGTGATGGTGCAGAGAAAGATTGGAAGGGTTGGTGTAAGGTAAATAAATTTCATGTTTTATATTAGGTACTGAAATTGCTCATTCAGGTACTAACATGCGCCGTCTTTTCAGTACTGGAATGACTATAAGTGCAAGCTTAAATCTAAAGTCGCCAGCGCACGAGCTTGTCTGCAGAGAACTGGAGGTGGGCCATCAGACGAGAGTAGATTATTGACGGATTTGGAGTTAAAATTCCTGCAGATATTGGGGGAAGATTTTGGGGCCGGTCTTCCTGGAGTAAGAGTGGAACCATCTTTTAATATTGTAAGTTTGTATACTAAACTTTATAGTGGTTTCTTTGATTTTGATGTTTTTTTCTATTCAACATAAAAACATGAAGAATAATTAATTTGTGACGTGTATACACTATACAGTACCTATTTGATAGACATTGCTTAGCATCTTATAATAATTATTTACAGCCAACAGACAACCAAACTGAAGCAGAGAGTGCTCCTCAATTATCTGCTCAAAGTGAGCAATCTGAGAGCATACTGGCTAACTTCAACATGGATCAAGTGTACGATATCATAACACTGTCGATTCCTACTGAGCGGACGGCGTCGACATCTTCACCACCCGCACCTGCGCATGCAGCTACCCCGCCCCCTCCGCTAGCCCAGACCCCAGCCCCTCCATCAGCCACAGCAGCGGCGCCACGCGCCTCGTCTACTCAGCGCCGTAGCCCGCGTCGGCGGCAGCGCCGAGTGGTACCCATGTCTTCAGCCACAGCAAGACAGACAATGGTTAATATGTCTACAGAAAGACTTAGGATTGAAGACCGGAGAAACACGATTTTAGAAAATGTATTCCTCGAACTCCGAGAAATAAAAAGCATTTTAAATAATAGGTAAGAACATAAGTTTCTATTTTAGGACAGCGACCACCGCACAGCCCAGACGCAGTGGTAGACGCCCACGGAGACAGATGTCGCAAGATGATCTCCGTCCACCGTAGGAGCAGTCATGCGGGCGGCGAGTAATGAGCGACTCTGTTCCGTCCCAAACACGTTTCGCAAACGCACCTAGCAGTTTGACATTTGTCGTTTTGACAGATGACACCAATGATATTATAAGTAAAAAAGGTGTAGATACGTTATACGCGCTCAAAAACAGACGCGCTCAAATGTGGTTGATTCACAAACCTGGACCTCAGTCCGACGTTGCCAGCGACAACGGATGCACTTCACGTACTACAGAGTGAGTCAAAAGTAAAAGTGACTCAAAACCACCGAAAATGCCGTCGTGTGTGATGAGATATTGTACAAATTATACAAGCAAGACTTCTAAAAGTCAAAGAATCACTTATCATTCGTAAATATATTATTTATCTTAATATTTTCACAAATAAAACATTACGTTTCTAAAATATGGCGTCGTAAAAGAAAGAGTGCGAGTGAGAGTGCGAGTGAGATAAAAGAGAGAGCGTCACCATCTAGCTGTCACTTTTTTTCATATTGGTTTTATCAAGCTATCCTTTTTACTTGTAGTGAAATGTAATGTGTGTGAATAAAAAGTGTGTATGTGTGCTGCCTCTCTGCGCGGTACGCTTTTTTCTGTTGTTTTGTACGTGTATAACATATCTATGACTTATAATATCATTGGATGACACTTCCCCTTGTTGCTTGAACGAAACACGTTTGGATTTTGCTTTTTGGTCACGAAATTACGTGAAGATCTGGTTGAAGGCCTGGGATAGTTTATATCCGGTCTTGGTTATAATATTGTTCGTCGGGGCCCCATTTAGAAGGCCAAAGCCTGCCGGGGTCGCGGGACTTACCGAATTACCGTGACCCTGGAACGTAAATTGGAGGACACCGTGGATTTTTGTCAGTACGAATGTGACAGTCCCTCTCGCTCTGGCCGGGGTGGGAGGACTCATTTGATGATTTAACCAAAATAGAAAAAAAAGAGTTGACAGGTACTTTTTTATTATTACTATTACTATTTTGATGAATCTTTAAATAAATAAACCCATGCTTCAACGTCTACAATATATACAAAATGAAACAACAGCTTAATACATAATAATAACTTTATTTTTCAGGCTTCCCGGGCTGCCCACAGCCGATGAACAAGTCTAGCTCTTGTGGACAAGCCTTGCTGATGGTTATGTTGGCTGCTATCCACAACATCAACATAGTTATGTTGCATTTGAGCTTCTTGGTGAACCTCTTCGTCTGTCAGTTCTGGCACTGGAAGTTTAGCCCGAATGCAAATGTTGTGTAAAATGACACAGGCATTTACAATAGAAGCTGCAACTTCTGGCTTATAATGTAAGACTCTATGCACTAATAGACAGCGGAAACGTGCTTTAAGAAGCCCAATTGTCCTTTCAATAATGTTTCTGGCCCTGATATGCATTTCTGTATAATGTATCTCGGGCGTATCTGGTGCAGCGTCTAATATTGGTGTCATCAAATATGGTCTTAGTGGATATCCAGAGTCCCCTGTAAAGGAATATTTGACTTATTAGACTGTTTCAAAAACAAATCAAATTTAATATTAGAATGTAAATATTTACGCGTTAAAAACCTATATTTTCTATAAGTAATATTTCTTACCAAGAAGCCAAGTTGTTTCATCAAGTGCTTCTAGATAAGCCTTAATTGGATGTTGATTCCAGATGAAAGAGTCATGCGAAGCTCCCCCATAGCTGGCATCAACACTTGTGATGTACATATTAGCATCACATACCTAACAAAACAAAATATACAAATTAATGAATGTACCAAAGTTTTAACTTGGAATTGCAGTCACAGTTGTGTTTCTTATTTAATTGTAGTTGCATGGTTACTAAGTTTAAAATGTTATATTATTGTAAAAGTTTAATGTACTGTCAAAGTTCATTACCAGTTGAACATTTAGGGAATGGTAGTGTTTTCGACAAAAATATCTTTCTTCATGTTCATTTGGTCGTATGATGGCGATTTGCGTGCAGTCAATGCAACCCAAAACTCCTGGGATTCTAAATTGCTGATAAAACCTAGAATAATTGGTAATATTAATAAACAGTCTATCTTTTTACAATACATTGTTGATAATTAACGTAAGAATTTAAATAAGTAAGTATGTAAGTTATAATATTTATCTACCCAAAGTTGATAAATAAATAAACTGTAAATTTGTAGGTATTAGACTGAATAAAATATTTGCCCTGTGTGGGACATCAGCTAGTTAGTAATTACATTATTAAGTTTAAGAACAAATTGTTGTTGGCTACACCTAGTTTTTATTATTTGATTTTATTTTATTAAATAATGTAATTGAAAAGGAGGCTTTTATTTAACAATTATTTATATTTCATCATGAATCATTTTCAAGATGCTGTTCAGTTTTGTTACATTCAATGTGATTTAGGCTCAACTCACACCAAAAGAGCGGCGAAGGGCATTTTAACTTTATTTTCATTGCTAAAATACTTATTATCGCATGAGAAATACGAACGAGTCGCGCGGATGCCCGCGCCGCCGCTGGAATTCCGGCGAATTCCATAAACGGAGCCGTGCGACTGCGCGAGAAGTCGCGGGAAGTCCCGAGAATGTTCGAGCAGTCGCGAGCGGCCGCTGGCAATATCCCGCCCCTCGCGCTCGCTCCCCGCGCGCGTCTGTTGCGCGCGAGCATTCGCATTTATTCCTTGCAGTGCAACGAATACAAAAGTGATGGAAAATACCCATTTTTTTGTTGAAAGTGAACTGCGCATAAGAGAGCGACCCGTGAATTCATCTCGGGGAGAGGGCTCGAGAAGGCGCGCGGATTCCCGTGACTGCTCGGCAGTGCAACGAATACAAAAGTGATGGAAAATACCCATTTTTTTGTTGAAAGTGAACTGCGCATAAGAGAGCGACCCGTGAATTCATCTCGGGGAGAGGGCTCGAGAAGGCGCGCGGATTCCCGTGACTGCTCGAGAAGTCGCTGGAGTGCTCGAGAAGTTGCGGGACTCCGCGCTTCGCTGCCCTTCGCCGCTCTTTTGGGCTCAACTCACACCAAAAGACCGGCGAAGGGCAGCGAAGCGCGGAGAATCCGCGGGAATGCGCAGGAATTCCCGCGGAGGCGCGGGCATCCGTGCGACTTTCTCTCATGCGATAATAAGTATTATAGTAATGAAAATAAAGTTAAAATTCATATGACACTGAAACTGCGCTCCGCTTTGCTGCCCTTCGCCGCTCTTTTGGTGTGAGTTGAGCCTTAGGCCTCTGCCTCGAATCTTGCGGGCAGCGTGGCGGCGTGGGAGCAGGGCGGTGGCGGCCGGGAGCATGGCGGGCCTCGCAAACCCGTTCTCGAAACTAGCGGGCAGATCGCGCGTGACTATTGGCACCGTGCAAGACGGCGGAATAATGCGATTATAAAAAATTACGTACAGTTGACAAAGCTGAATGTACTCTGAGGTAAAGCTGTCAGCACCATGAGGGCTGCAATCGAATAGAACTACCCCCACCTAGTACTTCGCACCCAGAGAATAGCTGCGTAGTTTTGTGTTCGTGATTGTGTTGTGTTGTTTTTATTCGCGAACGAAATGTCTGAATAATGGCGGCAACATCTTTTTGATTCAAATTTATTCCTAACGCCCGATTTATTGTGGACAAAAGAACGCGCGGGCGGTCACCGTTTGACTAAAGTACACCGCTCGCTGCCCGCTCCCGCCCCGCTGCCGCGCCACTGTTTTCGAGGGCCGGTCCATTTTGATTTTTCGCATAAGATCCTGCCGCTCCCTCGCCGCCGCCACCGCCACCCCGCTGCCCGCAAGATTCGAGGCAAAGGCCTGAATGGAGGAAGGACCACGTGTCCTGCATTGGGAAGTATTATATAGCGTCGAGTGGTGAAAGTGGAATCTTTACGTTTTACGTTATTATACTTCGTGCTGAACAATATAAACCCAAAAAATATTGCTTTACTTACTCTCTTCTTATGGTATTCCTTTCCTCTAATGTCCTTGGGAAAACAATGTATTTATTTCTCATTTGAGGAGAATTCAAAACTGTGGTTATTTGATGCAATACTGATGACACCGTTTGTTGTGCCACTGAATGGCCAGCTATGTCTCCAACTGGTCTTTGATAAGACCCTGTGGCATAGAATGCCAGTACAATCAAAACCTTGAACAAATTACAACAATAATTGTAGGTACCTACACTTATTATAGTTAGTAAACATTTATGGTTGTAAAAATTGGATATACTTAGGTATGTAGTTTCTCAAATCTTTTCTCACAAACAAAAATAAAGGCTAGGTGTATGAATAAAGTAAACTAAAGAGACAAGAAGTTATTTATCTACCTTGTTCTCTAAGGTTAAATCCGTTGACTTGACAGGCTCCTTGATCAACGGGCTCAACTCTGCGCACAAATCGAGGACTAATTCTTTAGAAAGCCTGTAGCGCCTAATGAATTCTGCATCGTCAAAAGTATTGAAAGGGTCCAACTGGCCGCGTATCTGAAGCCTCTTAAGTTTTTGTGCGTTATGTGAGGCAGAATCTTCCTCCAAAAACTCAAACATCAGTAGATCATCACACATCTGTTAGAGAAAAACACATACAGTTAAAAAGGCACCTATGATAGGTATTTAGACTATTACAGCAAGATTAAAGTACACTTACTTTGGTTTTGATAGAAATTCACTAAAATAGCACCAAATCACTTTACTTTCGTCAAGAATCCACCAAACGTTTCGGTTAATGTTAGAAAAATAGACAATAGTAACTTTTATTGGATTGCTTATTTTGACAATTTGAGCGTTTCAGTTGAGCTGCTATACGACGTCAAGGTACCAAACTAGTACAAAATTGAATGAATGAAACCAAAACTTGCGACTCAGTTTGGCACAATCGCTGTCAGATGGCATGGCCTACTAGATTGAACGTTAAGCTGGTGTCAAGGTACGAATTAGAAGAACAGATCAGTTTAGGTCATAAACTGGATCGCGTTAAGAGCATGTGGTAAGGCCCCAGGACTTTTTTTTCCCTCGTTTCTACAAAAAGAAGTGAAATCCCACCAAAAACATTTTGTAAAAAACTGGCCAAAGTCTCGATAGAGCTGCTTATTTATCTCTAAAAAGTAATGAAATCTAGACAAAGTCGTGCCAAGTCTAAGGTTCCTTCGGGCACGCCGCAATCGCGGCGGTAAGACCCCTCTTTGAGGAGTGGCTGGAAAGGCGTCACGGCGTCCTGACCTACCGCATGACGCAGGTCCTCACCGGACACGGAAGTTTCGGGAGGTTCCTGTGTCGGATAGGGAGGGAAGAAACGCCTGGGTGTCACCACTGCGAGGATCGCCCGGAGGACACGGTGGAGCATACGGTGCAGGACTGCCCCGCTTGGGCAGAGCACCGCCGTGTCCTCGCGGCAGCGATAGGCGGAGACCTCTCGCGCCCGGCATTGGTCGAGGCCATGCTGCGGGGCGAGACGGAGTGGGAAGCGGTCGCCTCCTTCTGCGAAGCAGTTATGCTCGTGAAGGAGGAGGCGAGCCGCGAGAGAGAGAGGACAGCGTCCTCCCTCCGCCCCAGCCGCAGTGGTAGACGCCCACGGCGTCGGACGTCGCGGGACGATCTCCGGCCACCGTAGGCGCGGGTATGCGGGCGGCGAGTAATGGGCAACTTGCCACCCGACCATGGACCATGCCCGGGTCGACGGCGCGTTGTGTTCCACGCGCGCCTCAAGGAGTGTCAGCATGATGACGGGGCCCCTCCTCTAGAGGGGCAAAGCCTGCCGGGGTCGCGGGACTTATCTCATTACCGTGACCCCGGGACATAACGGGCTATTGAAGGACACCGTGGATTTTAGTCAGTACAAGTCTGACAGTCCCTCCCGCCCTGCCCGGGGTGGGAGGGACTCATTTGATGATTTTACCACGCAAAAAAAAAAAAAAAAAGTCTAAGGTTCCTTATTGCGATTTCTTTATTATTATAGTTAATGTTGAGTGACTTGGCCGTTGGTTAGTGGGTACAAGTCAAGATTGCAAGTGCAATGGTGTCATGGAGCACCTGGATTTATACCGTTCAACGGCCAAGTTTACAAACGTAGAAACTCACATAAACAAACACCCAGACCCGAAACAACTACTTGTAGATCATACAAATATTTGTTCCGTGCGGGGATCGAACCCGCCACGCGCTGCGATCAGCAGACGATCGCTCAGTCACTGTGCTATTATCTGTCCAGCGTTCTGGAGTCTGGATGCAGTGTGCAGCTGAATACTAATATATTACGACTAGTTTTTCTAAAACTCCGTATAGATCTCATGGTCGCCTGTTTAACCGTAACAATTTACGATGGCTTTAACACTTTGTCCGACCTTGAAATTGAACCCGGGATCTCATAGATAGAACCTTGCCAAGGTCTGTGCGTTGGTATCCAAATTCGGGTGAACGACCGAGTCTTTATGTACTCGAGTAAAAAACAAAAGAACAAACAGTGTAATCAAAAGAAAACTTTGTTGAAAAAGAAACTTTATCTTATCTCAGCGAGAGCTTTTTTCGCAGTGCAGTAAACGTTGAAGAGTTTCCTTCTATACTGACTTTAGAAACTTTCATGATAAGAAAAAGAGCATGTCCATAGTAAAATAATAAAAAAAGTAGCATTAACTTTTTAACTTTCTAGATTTTCTTTCTCTTGGGATTGCCAGATTTGACTGTCTAAAAATCATTTTGTGTTTTCAGTTGCCTTTGCGTTTCAAGGCCGCAGTGGCCAAACCTTAAAAATGAATCGATATAACAGTTTTATCGTGTTTTCCGTAAACATAACCCAGTTTAAATATTGAAATAAAACTTTATTAGTAAGGCGATTCACACACTGCTCCGCATGATGCAGCGTAGCGCGTGGATGCGTGTTCTTCCGTTGCTTGTAAGTATCTCCGTTTGTATGGAAAACACGCACAGTCTAACACACAGAAAATGCATCCACGCGCGTTCATGCGGATCACGCGCATACACGCGGAGAAACATGCACCCCCGCGCGTAGGTGCGGGGCGAGACGCAAGGTATGGCACACCGAATCCCGCAGTGCCGGGCGTGATTTTGAATGGGCGTGACGTGTGTGTTTGTGTGTGACCACAGAGTCACAGAGAACGGCGAATAAATGAGAGCCGCCGTGCGTGAATCTACAAAACGCACCTACGCGCGTGAGTGCGCAAAAAACCCGAACGATGATGCAGATCTGCACTCCCGCAGGAACGCGCGTAGTTGCGTCGACACGCAATATATGCAGCATGATGCGGGGCAGTGTGAAAATCGCCTTACAATAGATTCTCTTATAGAGAAATAAAGTTATCTATCACGTCTGTTTACGATAAACGCGATCTGTTTTATGTCAGTTTATAACGATAACTCTTTTATGCTTATATTAAAAATGTTTTACTTCGAGTTAAGGCGATATGACACGGTTTACGGTTGATTTTTATTAAAAAGGTGCATGTTTAACATGATTTTATTTATTAGTTTCGTCCACATTGCAGGCACGGTTGGCGTCGTGGCTGATGATTGACTGCTGCTCAGTGTGTCGTGGGTTCGATCCCCATACGGAACAAGTAGTTGTTTGATCTACAAGTAGTTGTTCCAGGTCTGGGTCTATGTGTGTAGACACACTCACACACCCACAAGACAAAAAAAAAACCAAGAGTGAGGCAAAGTCTTTTTGCCATTTTATTTATTATTTATTTATTCGATTAAAATATATACAATGTAAAAGACGAAGTCTAAAAAGTTGTATATATAAAAAAGAAAATTATAATTACAACAGAAAACATTGAGAAAAAATAAAATAATAATGTGACAATTAAAAAAATACTCGACTAACAATCAAAACACTACATTCTAGCTTACGTATTCCATTAAGAGCTGACATTATAACCTCTCAGAGCGGGATTAGTTTCAACCCAGGTGGTCAAAAGGGGTGAGCGAAAGGGGTGAACGGAGGGGGTCACCTGAGCAAATACCAACCTCCCGCCGGCTTTCATATTCTTTCTGTCACTTGCCTTAATGGAACCCCCCTTTTGAGTGAATGTAATGTGTCCAAATCGTGGAAAATAATCTTTCGTAGTAGTTACACTTTTGAAGTTATATATAACCCTACTTATGTTTAGTACCTACGTAGGTAATCTTAATTCCTCAGGATTTATGTCAAATCGGTAAGCTGATTGGAAATGTTATTACTACTAAGCTTAGTTAGTAGTAGCTTAGCTATTTGAACTATGTATGTGACAGTGCTAGTTAAAATGCTAAGTCATAAAAGCAGCGTTTACAATAGTTTTTTTTAAACATCAGCTCGCTAAATACCTATCACGAGAAAAAAATTACATTGTAGAAACAGGTTTTCTCGACAGAAAATATACAAAATGACAGAATGTAGTAAGATTATTATCGTTAGTCGTAAGTATACAAAACATTTTTATACTTCAGTCGTCAATCGTACCATATTCAGTCAATATTTTATTGAGTTGTATAAATAGGGGAACAGTGTATAAGACGACGGGGACACGAGGTATGATGGGAAATCACACACATAAGGCAAACTTAACACAAAACTAAACAAAACGCCATTTGCGTCTGGCCGCTTGCAAATGACGTCCTGATGGCGCTTGCTCTACATTAGTGTTGTGTTAAGTATGCCTAAAGAGTGTATGTCCCCATTATACCTCGCGATTATTAACGTCCCCGTCTTATACACTGTTCCCCTATGTTTATTCTTAGTAAAATAGAGATAGAATTAGTCAAACTACGCGTGCTGGTTTACCGATTAATCAGGTTTATGATTCTCTCTTCTAAATTATTGAACAATTTTAAGTTAAATCGCTTTTTCTTATAGAATACGTTTTGCCTATGATTATTTAATTTTGTTCAGAGCCGATAGATTGCCATGGAATCTAAACCGAGTGATTTCTAAAAAAATCTTATTTCAATTAGAGCGGTCAAAGCCGTCAACTGTTTGCGAACGCTAGGTAGCGCTAAAGTCGTGTGCATGGCCAAGGCAAATTACTTACTAATTTTAGATATGTCCTTTGTCCATCCCTCGGAATCCACTATTCTGAAAAGAAGTCCATTCAATACCTACCCGAAAATGGGGTTGAGAATCTTGATCCTTTGTCACAGAAATAGGTATAAAAGAGCTTTTGTTGGGATCCTGACTTCCTACTCCTGCTATAGATATCCACTTTAAGGGGTGGTGAATCTTAATAAAAAATTCCATATATCATACAGTTCTATGCCTTCTCCTTTTAAAAACGATTTCGCTAGTACTTACCCACTTAAATTAATTCATTGCCGCTATCTTTTAAGAGAGCATTGGTGGCCCAGTGGTATCGGCCTCGACTTACGAGTTGTAGGTCGTGGGTTCGAACCCCGTCAGGCGCATTACTTTGTGTAATTTATTTCAACACCACTGCTCTCAAAACGGTGAAGGAAAACATCGTGAGGAAACCGGCATGTCCTAGAAGTCCCGCGTGCTACGGCCCACTCCCTCTCACAGAGAGGAGGCCTGTGTCCCAGCAGTGGGAACATTTATAGGCTGATGATGATGATCTTTTAAGTCCCGGTCTCAATATACATATTTAGAATTTGACATGGTTATACTACAAGTTTTGTACATGATTATATTTTATTATAGCTTCCCACAGAAAAATAAGAAATAAAATTTAACGTACAGTGTCACTTTTTTCCATTTTGTTTTAAACCTTGCTCCGCTGTAGGCATTTTTCTGTGCTTTGGGTGCGCTTAATTTATACACTTATTACTGTAATATTTTTTATTTTTTCACGTAATTGATACATGTGCGTAAAAAAATTAAGTCTTGAAATATCCCGAATTATTTTAACTGGGTGCGGGTCAAGATGTGGATAAAAGCTATGAAATAAATAAACTAAAACACAGTATGTATCCTTTTACCCATCTTATCCTATCCATACTTTAACTACTCAAATATTGAAGTAAACAACTCCATATCTACAGTTAAACGCTACTTCATTTCCTCATCGTTCGTCGTCATTTCCGCCGTACTTAAACTGAAAGTGGAACGTTTGAAAAAGGAGCACGGCAACACTTCCGGTCTTTAACTAGAAGGAACTTGGAGCTATTTGAGACAAAATTGAGTTTAATCTTTCTAGATCCATGAAGCGGTAAAAACAAGCGATTTCTTTTTGAAAAACGCTTCTCACTAAGAATTTCTTGTATAGTGGGTTCGTTTACAAACATGAACACCCACATGCATAGACAGTTGGATTGTCGTCATACTAATATTTGTTCCGTGCGGGAATGTAACCCGCGACACGCACCACAGCAGTCGATGGCTCCAGCCACTGCGCCATCCAGATCCCTTTACCCGTTCTGACCATCCATCCATTCAAACATCCAAACTTTACGCTATATAATATTATATAGATTCCAGCCATTAAAAGCAAGACGAAAAATACAGAGACTTTATTTTTATTTACCCACACGAATACAATAGTCAAAGGCAATACAATAGTTTAACAGCCAATTCTATCGCTTTCAATTCCAATTCACCGTTTATATTCTGCCTTTATTCCATTGCTGAAATGTCCGACATTCCTTTTTACATCGTTGTTTTACGTTCACGAGATAATCGATTCAGGATACTATCAGAAAGCAGGTACAAAACCCTTGGTTAACCCTTGGCCACAAACTAGTTACTACCGCGTTTTGCGACAACTACTGCAGGCAGAGAAAATTGTGTAGTTCATATAGAAGTGATATCTTGGGGATTATCTGTCATTACCTTTTTAACCAATTGTTTTACCTTTGACAGTCGTTACTGTTACTTACTTACCGCGTGGTATCGTATTATCCAGTTACTGGGTTGTGGAGATCAGATAAGTAGGCTCCAAAAAATTACTGATATTCAGCTGCATCTGGTCCGACTGGAAACTGAGCCAAACATTGGGAAAAGGCTATAGGCGAGGATAATACTAGATCTGCACTACACTCGATCCACGGGCTGTATTATGTGAATCGCTGGATTAGCTCAAGTCTTGCGACCGAAACGTCCCTTTTCCACATTGACATCTTTTTCCTATTACCTGACACAAAGGTCCACGATTCGAGAATTTTCCAATGTCTAATAAGCTATGCGCTAAATAGCGGTGAAAATATGGTAGGTTTAATCGTTGTCATGGCAACAGAGTCTAGTTGAGCTGAGTAAGTTTCTTAAACAGGTCTTAGACTATGAGCGCTGGTCACGGGCACGCAAATCTCATCACAATTCGCATCGTTCGAAGACGTGTACAGGGCCTTATACTTGCGGCCCACACAAGCGATCTACAAGAAACAAAGAAAGATCTCCTCACTGAGATAAATTATGTACCTTCGATATTCTTATTTTTATTACAAAAGGTTTTTTGAGGAAAATTCTTGCTTACTTTGTTTGTATTACGCTTTTATACGATGTTATCGTAAGGTAAATATTTAAGGCAATTTTGGATATATTTATTGAAAAGCTCTTGTTTACGATATAACAAGAAAGCGAGTTAAATTGGATATTCTAATACATCATATTTCTCTAAATTAACTTTTTCTAAACTGTTGTCCACTCTGGAACAAACACAGGTTATATGTAATCTTGCCGGGGTCGTGGGGCCAACGAATACCGTGACCACGAAACGTAAAGGGCTATTGAAGGACACCGTGGATTCTAGTCAGTACAAGTCTGCCAGTCCCTCCCGCTCTGCCCTAGGTGGGAGGACTCATTTGATGATTTTACGATGTTAAAAAAAAGTTATCTGCAATCTACGGTGGCAAGTGAGCAATCCCCCTGGCTGTAGTATTCTTCACCAGGGCCAGATGCTCGCGATTACTTACCATCCTGTCGGAGTCCGGCACCAAATAATTTTAACTGTGTTCGGTGTGCAGGAGTTCCAAGTCCTTCTGGGTGAGCTCGCTCCATGTTAAGTCTCATTCTTGCTTTTGGGCTAGGTTGAGGCAAAGAGCAAAGTAGTAAATTAAAAAAAACATCGAAAATCGGGCCCCCTTAAATATTTATTTTATTCTGTTTTTTAAGTATTTTTGTTGTTATAATAATAATAATCATTTATTACAAGTAACAAGACTCATAGTGTTAGTAACAATATATACTTATAAACTATGTTAGTAAAACAATTACAATTATAAAAACTAGACATACAAACATAAACAAATTACGACATCACTGCTGCAAGGTTACAGGCTCAGCCGAAATCTTGCAGCAGTGGTTTATATACACACAATCCAGCCTACCTGCTATCATAGACAGGATGCTGTTGGCGCTGCCCCGCACCCTACGGACCAAGGATGCACAGCGCTTTCGCATCGTCATAGTGACAACATATAACTATCACGGTTCGTGAGATATGCCTGGCCTGGAGCCTGGTGACGGACAGACAGACCAACAGACGGACAGCGGAGTCCCTTTGTGTACGGAACCCTAAAAAAAGTCACTAAATAAATCAAAACATAATATAAATTACAACTTTTTCGTGTCTATGTGACTCCGTTGTCTCTTTTTTTCTGGTTTTCCTAAATAGGTCTCCTACTGCAAAACTTCACCTCTATATTTTAAAGAAAACCCGATGAGTCACCAAATTAAAGCAAGAGCGAAGCAAGGTCGTTATTACAATTAGCATTATTTCACACTTGACACATAGATACCCTTGTAAACATAATAATACCAGAATAATGGCGGCAGGTGTTTAAAAGCCGACGTATTATTAGCATATTGTCGACATTAACAGGGTATCAAAGACTTGTCGTATACACAGAATTCCGGCTCCTAAAATACTCCTAATTCCAGCCACATAAGGTAGGGCTCAAAGTCATAAGGATGAAATATTGTGGGAATTTTGGTAAAGAGTTCTAACGAACCAAGGTATTTATGATGTTAAATGTCATCGTAGAAGGATTTTGTTATGTACGCGTCAATGAAAGGCAGAGATCTGGTAACGACTGGTTTATTGAAACTGAGGTTTACCCACATACATTAATATTTACTTATATCAAAGTACCGACATAACACTTTCCCCCTATATTTATAATCTAGTTTAACTAAACTTATGTTTTTAATCCTAATATACATACTTAAATACATAAACAGTGACAACCAATAACAGTGGTTATTAATACCTTAAACTAATCTAGACCTAATTTAGTTAACGACATGGTACGATGGATAAACCTATATTTTATTAAATATCAATGACAGCAACGTAATTATGTCTACCTTCTACGTGAGCAGCTGTGCAATGATGAGTGTGATGTATGAAAATATTCAATAAAATATCATTACATTTTTTTTATTAATTTGTCAATACAACGTAAAGCTGCCTTCCTACGATTCCGCGGCGTTGTCAGTGGATCGTCCTGTCTTTCAGGCGGAGTTCTCGAGGGAGGCGACTCATTTGCCAATTCCCATTCTTCTGCAAGTTGATCATTCTTTTCAGTGTCAGGCGTCGCCGCTGGCTCAGCATCAGCTTGATCATACGCTTCCTCTTGTACCTTTGACAATGAAAATCTGGACTTTGGATTTTTTGTTGTTAAGATTTGATCTATATGTCTCTTGTGTACACGGCCATCTTGAGACTTGACCGTATAGGAAACTGGACTTTCTTGACGTACTACCGTCCCTTCGGTCCACTTTCCCCGGTTCTTAGAATACTCTCGCAGTAGTACGGTATCATGTGGCTCAGCCACCCGCAGTGTGGTGTCCCGTCGCCGCTCACTGGCCTCCTGCCGCTGTCGCACCACATCTCGTGTGTCAGGCCGCAGCAGGTCCAGTCTACCACGCAACCGTCGCCCGAACATAAGCATTGCCGGCTCGCGACCAGTGTTACTATGTTCAGTGTTTCTGTACGAGAATAGAAATCTACTAAGTGCTGTATTTACATTTTCGTTTTCGACTTGGGCTTTTTTTAGTGCTCTTTTTACCAGTTTAACGGCATTTTCAGCCGCCCCATTGCTTGATGGATGGTATGGTGCAACAAGGGTGTGGCGAATACCGTTAATGTCCCGATATTTTTTAAACTCGGCTGAGGAAAAGGGTGGCCCATTATCGCTAATTATTCTTTTTGGTAAGCCAAAACGCGCAAAAATCTTTCGCAAGCTATCTATTACCACAGCAGCAGACGTACCAGAAACATGTTCAACTTCGACCCATTTTGAATGAGCATCTACAATAATTAAATAATACTTATTATTAAATGGCCCTAAGAAATCTAAATTCAATCTAGCCCATGGTTCCTCCGGCCACGGCCAGGAGTGCAACGGTGCCGGGGTGGGGGCTGAGCGCTGCGACTGACACGCGACGCACTCCCGCACTGTGCGCTCGATGTCGGACTCCAATGTCTCCCACCATACATAATTGCGCGCTATTTGTTTCATTTTTACGATGCCTGGGTGACCGTCGTGAATTTCTTTCAAAATTAATGTTCGCAATGATTTTGGTATTATTACCCGGTAACCCCAAATCAGGCAACCTTGATCCACACAAATACTTTCCTTACGATTAAAATATGCTTTTTCAGTTTCAATATCACTTGTCTTTGGCCACCCAAACATTACGTAACCATATATTTTACTCAATAATGAGTCTTTTGCCGTCTCAATTTTAACATCCTTAAAACTAAGTGGAAAATTTTCCTGCACGAAATTAAGGTAACTACCGCCATCGTTCTCACCTTTGGTTCTACTTTTTGTAGAATCCAATGGAAGACGAGAAAGGGCGTCGGCATGACAATTTTGTATTGATTTAATGAACTCAATTTTAAAATTATAAGCAGATAACTGGACAGCATAACGCTGTAGTCTACTTGCAGCTGTCACAGGTATTCCTTTATTCGCCCCAAAGATATAACTCAATGGACGATGATCACTACGTAAAATAAATTTTCGGCCGTATAAGTACTGGTGGTGCTTGCGCACACCGTACACGATAGCAAGTGCCTCCTTGTCCAGCTGCGAGTAATTTTGTTCGGCGGCGTTTAGTGTTCGCGACGCGCAACACACGGGTCGCTCGCTACCGTCCGCGTACCGCTGCGCTAGCACGGCACCCAGCCCGTATGCACTGCTATCCACTGACAACACTAACGGCAAAGTAGGATCGTAGTGTGCCAACACTGGCGCGCTGCTTAATGCTTTTTTCATTCGACAAAAAGCACGCTCACACTCATCATTCCATTGCCATTTAGCATTTTTTTGTAACAAGTTGTACAACGGTTTCAATATGTCACTTATATTAGAACAAAACTTAGAGTAAAAATTAACAAGTCCCATAAAACTTTTTAATTGGGTTACATTTGTTGGAGATGGGGCTGCTACAATGGCTTCAATTTTCTTAGAATCTGTGTGCAAGCCATTTTTATCAATTTTATAACCTAAATAAGTTACACACTCCTTAAAAAATTGACATTTACTGAAATTAATTCTTAATCCGTTTTGCTTTAACTTTTCCAGCACAGCTCTCAAGTTTGCTAAGTGTGTACGTTTATCTTTTCCAGTTATACATATGTCATCCGCAAATACAGCCGTTGAAGGCAAGCCACTCAATGTTTCCTCCATTATTTTTTGAAAGTTTTCAGGAATACATTTTATTCCGAAAGGTACTCTTTTATAAATAAACGTCCCGACATGAGTGGTGATTGCTGTCAGCGGCTGTGATTTTTTATCCAATAAACACTGTTGGAATGCATTAGATAAGTCAAGCTTTGTGTACTGTTCGCCACCCCCCAAGGTCGCAAAAAGTTCTTCAATCCGCGGTAAAGGATAATGAAAATCTTTCAGAATTGGATTTATTGTTATTTTATAATCCCCACATATTCTTATTGAGCCATTTGATTTAATTACTGGCACAATAGGAGTACCGTATTCCGATCTTTCAACTTTGTAAATAACTCCTTCTTGTTCCAAACGTTTGAGTTCGCTTTCGACTCGCGGGCGCAGTGCCAGTGGCAGCGGGCGCGCCTTAACAAATACGGGGGTTTCATCCTTGAGATGTAGCGAGACAGGTGACTTGAACGTGCCTAACCCTTCTGCAAACACTTCTGGAAATTCGTCTCTCAAAGCTTTCGCTACCGAGTCCGAATCGCTCATATTGTGACATTCAACAATTTCTATTTTTAATTGCTTAATCCAAGTACGGCCCATTAAAGGTGGACCACCATTTTCAATAACAAATAATTTAAGCGTCGCAGACTTAGAACCACAAACAACCATAACCACAATATAACCGAGAGTCTCGATAACGTCGCCCGTATAAGATCTTAGAGATAACAACTTAGATTGTATAGGTACATGTTTAAAATATTTATCATAATAATGCTTTGAAATAGCCGATATTTTACTGCCTGTATCAATTTCGAATTTACAAGGCACTTTTTCTACAACTAAGTTTGCATAGTATGGTCCGTCACCGTCATTACTTGTAACCAAGTTCAAAAAATTACCGTCATCGTCTGAGTTCGAATCATTTAAAAAGTACTGACCTTTCTTCTCCTTTGCACTATTTTCACTTTTACCTTGGCACATCACTTTTAAATGGCCCTTCTGGCCGCACGCATCACATGTATAATTTTTAAAACGGCACTTTCCGGCCACGTGGCCGGTCTTACCGCATCGCGCACACAGACGACGCTGCGACGTGGAGGGCGCGGGCGCCGCGCCGGTCCGCGCGCGCGCTCCGCCGCCGACCCGGTGCAGGCCCTCGCCGGCTGCCGCTTCGCCAGCCCCGCCAGCGCTCGCGCCGCTCGATGCGCACGCCGTACTCGCATGCCGCTCCGCTGCCTCAAGCGCCGTGGCTAACTCCACAGCCCTTTTGTAGTTAATGCTCTTTTCGGCAAACAATCTTGACCGCATCTCTTCGCTGAATAAACCCGACACGAACTGATCGCGAAGGTTTTCTTCCAGAGAACTACCGAAATTGCAGGTTTTAGCCAAATGTTTCAGACCATGTAGGTAGACACGAATGCTTTCTCCCTGCTGTTGCGTCCGCTGCCGAAAAATATGTCGTTCCGCTATTTCTGATCTCTCCGGTTCCAAATGGTTTTTGACGAGTACGACTAAATCCTCAAAGCTCTTTGTCTCCGGGTTCGCGGGTGAACACAAATCACATATAAGGTTGTAGCACTCAGAACCCACCAATGTCAAAAGCGTAGCAACTTTGAGATTATCACTGATGCTATTCAACAATATAAATACGAACGCGACGAATATAACTGTCCCAATTTTGTCCATCGATATTAAAAGGTTCTATTTGTCCAATCGGCATTATGGCAAACAAAATTCTATGTAAGTATCGAACTTTCTAGACCGACTGCGCCAATGTTATGTACGCGTCAATGAAAGGCAGAGATCTGGTAACGACTGGTTTATTGAAACTGAGGTTTACCCACATACATTAATATTTACTTATATCAAAGTACCGACATAACAGATTTGGTGTGACTTGTGGCTATAAATAAAATAGTAGTAAATATAAGGGCTGGTCGTCGAGTTAAAGCCGCGCTTGCAGAGGTCGATCTGTGGATAGGTGACCATTCATACCGAGCGGAACGAGGCTGCTTAGCGAAGAAACGGAGAAATATTAACTAAATCTTCGCTTCTTCTTCGTCTAAAGGTGATGCAATCCTATTGGTTAATATTTATCTGTTTGTCCGCTTCGCAGCTTCGCTGTGCACCTGTGGACAGGCCGCCATAAGACGAGCTAAATAGATTTTCAATTTTTTTGATGCTGTCTATTACTTTATTGACAAACTAATTATCTTCAATCGTAATATCCTACGCAATTTGTCTGATCACAAATCAAATTATCTTTTCCTTTTACATTTTTTATTTACTTCAAAATGCTATAATTTAGATTTTTATCGGAATAACAAGAATTTGTTTATTTATTTAATTCCAATGCTAAAATAATCCTGTGTCACTTTGATCTGCCTACAAGAAGATCCAATGAAGATATTTTTATAGAAAGGCGTGGGAATTGGATAAGCAGAAAATAATCATAAATATTTCTACTTATGAAATTGCCTTTCTGCAGTACTGGCCATTTCAAATTAAAAAAAATTTGTTTGGCTAAGAATTCTAATTTCAAATTAAAGGAGATGGACAAAAATGTTTAGGACCTGTACCCCAGAATGTACAAAAATGAAATATAATATGTATGTCGTTTAATAGGGCATAATATATTTGTCTTAGTTAATGAGTAAATATCATATCATAACTTTTTTGTAGCATAAGTATGTAAGTATATTAGACACAATAAAACCACTTAAATACATCGCACACCCAGAACAACACTGTATTATGTCGAAAAATCTCAAAATCGACTTGTAAATATAATTGAATAGCCGAAAATTTGCTGCGTATACCACGAAGACAGGCGTATTTATATTTACAAAAATGTCCAACAGATGGCACGCTAACTCTCTATTGGTGAAGACGCGCAACCAGGGTTGTACCGCGAACACAAAACTATTTCTAGTTGCAACTTGTCCGCCTTAGGGAACAGCACGCAGATCCTTTACGCAACAGTGAATTATTTTGTGATAA
Source organism: Agrotis exclamationis (assembly GCA_950005045.1). Classification (NCBI taxonomy): domain Eukaryota; kingdom Metazoa; phylum Arthropoda; class Insecta; order Lepidoptera; family Noctuidae; genus Agrotis; species Agrotis exclamationis. The sequence continues at coordinate 14,220,783 of OX465436.1, read as the reverse complement.
TGCGGTGTTGTTGAATTTATCATAAAAAATACTCCGAATCATTTAGTTTTAATTCAGTGTTGGTGACTGTGCTTATACAGCGTGTTTGATACTATTTCGAAATAGTACTCTGTTGTTGACGAAGGTATGTTAGATTTTTTGTATTATTTCAAAATGGTTCTGTATTGTTCGTAAAAGGTGAAAATCAGTTAAATAATGCACTATTGATGGTAGGTATAAATTATGCCCTAATTTTGTTAAAAAATCATTATAGATATTTTTTTATACTTATAATTGTTACTTACATTGTAAATTAAAAGAAGTATATTTACAATTTGTGTTGTTCTTTATTTACAAAAAGATTAATAATTTTGTTTGAGATAATGCACTATTGTTGAATTAATTAAATTTGTTATTGTTATTTGGCAGATGCTGAGAGGTCGTGGTCTCCTGTTACTTAAAAGGGCAATGGAAGCAACTACAGAAGAAACCGGACCTGTTCAACAAAGCAGCGTGGAAAAGGATGTCGAAAATACAACCGTTGCCGCATCAACCGATGAGATGTCAGCGAAGGCAGCATCAGCCGATAAAGCATCAGATAGGGAGGCACCCGTTTCTATTTTATCTGATCATAGCGATGAAGAAGATTTTATAGATGATACGGACACGGATCCTACTTTCGTAGTACCTGTTAAAGAAATATCTCGGCCTCTTGTAATCCCTAGAAGATTATCCTCTTCTTCTTCCTCGAGCTCCTCGTCAGACTCAAGCTCATCATCGTCAAGCTCCAGCAGCTCAAGTAATGACGACATAGCAAGAGTTGTTCAGCCTGATGAGCTTTCTCTGTTGACGTATAAAAACTGAAGATCTGGAAAACCTATTGTAGAATTCCAAGAGGCCAGCTACACTATAACATAAATAGGGATGGCGTTTTAGCAAAAGTTGTTCAATCTGATGAGCACTCTCTGTTAACTTATAAAAATCGAAGATCTGGAACACCTGTTGTGGAACTCCAAAGCCCTGTGACACTATAACAGATATCGGAATGACGCAAAAGTTGTTTAGTCTTACAAGAATGAAAGATCTGGAATCTTAGAATTCTACATCAGACGTTTTAGATTTTTCGACTTTGATGACTCCGTTGCTATCGCTGGCATAAGCAACAGGATCCGCGTACGAAGTCGCTGGCAGAAGCTAGTTCCTATTATAAGACTGCATTTAATTTAGAATAGTAGCACTGACTGAAAAATGAAACGTCGAGTTCCTATGTTATGAGTTATAAAAAAAGTATTTCTCCGTTTTTATAGTATTTTTTATTAAATATAATTGATTATTTTTTATTTGAAGATAGTGAATATTATGGTATATTTAAACCTGTGATTTATTGTAATACTTTGATGATTTATATAAGACTTGTTATTCTTAAAGACTGGTTATAATAAGTAAGTATACCCTTAGAGTCCAAGGTAAAACTTTGAGTTAAGATAGCTTTATGGTCCTAAACAGTGTTTATCGTTTCTTTGTTACCAACTTTTTATGGCACTATGTCCTGTTTTTAGAGTTTTTAATGAGAATTAATATCGTAGCTACTGTAAGTTGAAGTGCGTACGTTTTTTTATTACTGTTTTGTTCATAAAATTTTAAACAGTTTTTGTTTTATGTAACTGTTGTTTATTTGTTATTAATTTATAACAGTTTTTGTGTTACTTATAATTGTTTTGTATCCAACCAACTTTGCCATTAATATTTCTTATTTTTTGATTAACAGAAGATTAGTGAAGATTTTCTTTAGTTTTTTTTTTGTGATTTACATGTTATAAGGGTCCAAAACGAGTACTAGTTTATGTTCAAAATATAAGTACCTACTGATTTTAGTAAAATGTTGTCTTTTATTTCATTATTAATTGGTATATTCCTAAAAACTAAACAAATGGGTCGCTATTGTTTATTGAATTTCAATAAATAAACAGTAGAATAATAGTGCATTATTTCAGAATCAATCAGTAAAAAGGACGTAACTCAAAATAATTGTTTTATTTCGTTCAGTCATTCCACAACAGTGAATTAAGTCAAAAAATGCATCATTTTGCATTATTAATGCGTTTACAATCAACTGTACTTGATAATGCTGATACGCATTGGATTCTTTACATGCAATGTGCAGGACTTTCGCAATAACTGTCACATAACATGAGATAACGGTTTTTCGTCGATTCTGAAAAATGAGCTATTTAGACTTAGTGCAGTGTTGTTCTGGGTGTGCGACATTATTATATACATTTAATCATTAAATATTGCAAGTAAATTATCCAGAAATGCAGCTGGTGGAACAATACTTCCTTGGTATCTCGCCCATCCCAAGTACCAAAGTATCGTCATTGTATGGGCACAACATCCAACAGTCCGGTTTCCAGCTACACAATTACACCAATATCCTAAGATTGCATTTCTAGGTTGGTCTTGATTCGAGGGGTGCTCATCATAAACTATATAAGTATAATACTCACGTCTAGAAGTATGTCTAGATTTAGTTACATTTTCCTCTAAGCATTGATATTATTAAATGGCAACATTGAAGTAGTATGAACAACGAGTACTTCGAGTGCATAAAATGTCAGTTTTGACGTTATTCGGATTCATAGAGTGTTACTAGTAATAATTAAGTCAAGTAAAACCTTTATGTAAATAAATTAAAATATGCTATTGTCTGTGTACTTCCACTTTTTTGATCTATAAAATCATTAAGAGAAGGTTTGTTTGATGGATTACTTATCGTCAAAAATATATTTAAATATTTTGTTATTAATATTTTAATTGCTGTATGCGTTTAGTTATATTTTCCTCTAAGCATTGATATTATTAAATGGCAACATCGAAGATACTTTTTAAAGTGAAATTGAACGGATAAAATCGCTTAAAATTCTTTTATTTTAGTACTTTATTCAGAGACTGATATCAAATATTATTAGATGTTATAAATTCTTTATTTATTTTAATTTAATTAATTGTAATACTTTTAATTATGTACAGCTTGGGGCAAAGTTTGTCCATTTCCTTTATTTTAAAAACATGGATTTTTTATTCCAAAAGTAGTCATTTGTTTATTGATTAGTGTTACATTTTCATCGCATTTCAATCTTTTTCGTCATCATGGATACGTTAAAAATTCGAGTAATTATGGAATATGAGTACCGTCGTGGCAGCAACGCGGCACAAACAGCACGCAACATCAACGACGTTTACGGATCTAACACTACAAACCAACGCAACACCTGTTATTGGTTTGCTCGCTTCCGTTCTGGAAATTTTGACCTGAAAAATGAACCTCGCGGTCTTCCGAAGACTTTGATCGACAATGACGAATTAAAGGCGATTGTGGAAGCTGATAATACGATCTACGGCTGAATTAGCAGCAGCTTTCGACGTTAGCGTCAAAGCAATATTGGTCTATTTGCGTCAAATTGGCAAGGTAAAAAAGCTTGACAAATGGGTGCCCCACGAACTCAATGATCGCCAGCGCGAAGTACGCGTCGAGACGTGCCTTGCACTGCCCAACAGACACACAAATGAAGGAATTTTGAACCGCATTGTTACCTGCGATGAAAAATGGATTCTGTTTGATAACCGCAAGCGCTCAGCAAGTTGATTGGATCCTGGTTCAGCACCTAAACAATGCCCCAAACGAAAACTTACCTCTATAGAAAAGTGATTGTCACTGTTCGGTGGTCTAGCGCCGGTGTGATTCATCACAGCTTCTTACCAAACGGGGTGAGCATTTGGTCAATCGCTCGTCTCCGCTGCTCCTGCACGACAACGCGCGACCTCATAATGCACAGCAGACGGTCTCCAAGTTGCAAGAACTGGGGTTGGAATCTCTCCGTCATCCGCCCTACTCACCAGACCTTGCGCCTACAGACTACTACTTTTTCCAGAATTTGAAATACCCGAGAGGCAGTACAAAATGCCTTTAAACTTGTTGCTCCCGTCCAGCTGATTTCTTTAAGAAGGGCATCAATAAACTGCCACTGCGTTGGCAAAGATGCATTGATTTCATGGGTGATTACTTCGATTAATACAAATAAAAAATACATGTTTAAATCTTTTCATACAAAACGGCAATTTCATAGGTAAAGACCTATTATTTTCTAGATCGTTCATGTTACAAAATATACATGTGGCTTACCATGAAGTCTTAAAGCATCAGTAGTTTCACTGTGGGAAAGAGACAGAGCTATACAGGTTGTCTAGCGCCATCTCGTTTCAACAGTGGAACTAAGACGTCATGGTAGGCCACACGGACTGTAACACAGTAATCCGTATTGTATTTTTTGTCCGTATTACCTAGGTATTATATGTTATACGTTTATCTCCGCAGGGACGTAACGGCCTGGGCAATATATATGTGTGGGCGAGTGGCGACGGCGGCGAAGACGACGACTGTAACTGTGACGGATACGCTGCCTCCATGTGGACCGTCTCTATCAACAGGTGGGTGCACTTTGCCAGTAGAACGACCTTCAAGTCCAGTACTAGTAGAAAACAAGGTGTGTCTGTCTTCTAAATATTTATAAGCATTAACGTATCTCAAAGCTTTTTTGAGGAAAGACAAATTCAGCTGCGAGTTGGAATCGAACCCGCGTCTTCTGGATTAGTAGTCCAGACGTCATACAAATTGGGCTATTCTAAGTCCAGTCATCGAGGCCGAATCTTTCATTGGGATTCAATATCTTCAATCAACAAGGGATTGTTTGAACGTTTCTGATCCATAAGTCTCGAGTCCAAGTTCAAGTCCCATTCGCAGTGGGATTTTTCTTTCCTCAAAAAAGTTAATGTGTTGTACAGGGTTTATAGGGCCGGTCTTAAGCGCGATTGCTAAGCGTGGTTGCTATTGGGTTTTTCTAATAGAAAATTATCAGTAACAGCTTGTAATCGCAGTTTGAAAGTTGTTTGTCAGTGCCTCGGGAGTAAGTTCAGTCGTTATTTTTCCGCTCGTGTCTGATTGCGCATGACGGCCCTAAAGTTATGTATGCCCGCCTCGGCAAACATGCTTGACCCTCTACAGAAGCCCAAAAACATTATCTAAGCACAAAAAGTCTTTTTTTTTACTCATAAAATGGTTTTCAAGTACACAGAAATAGTTAATTTATAAATATCTCGTTTCTCTTAGATATTTCCCTGAAAAAAATATGAAAGTGGATTTCTTTAAAGTTTTGAACAAGTAAAATTACTTACAATGTCGTACGGTGATCATTTGTCAGGCTTGACCTAGTTTTATTTACTTTCAAATACTCTCCAAGTTACTATGTTGTTTTACTTCGAACTGACAGGAAGTAAATTAATGTTATTTTATATTATGACACTCTATTACAAGCCATGTCGTATGCCTCTGGGGTTCTCAAAGGTGGCTAAATTAGCACTCACTGAAGAGGCCACATCACACGAAATACCCAACCTTACCTTATTGCTATACCACCAATTCGCACTAAGCGTTTCCAAACGTCTTTTATAATGCGGACAGCGAAGGAGTGGAACTCTCTGCCTGCGTCTGTATTTCCGAACGCATACAACCCTAATCTCTTTAAAGTTAGAGTGAACAGGCTTCTTCTGGGTAAGCTCGCTCCATTGTCGACCTTGTCTTAGTCGTTCCTGACCTAGACTAAGGTTAAGAGCAAACCCATTTTACATAAAAAATATATTGAACTTAATAATATTCCAGCATTCATGCATGCATTCATATAACAAATCATGCTTGTACGGCAAGTATTGAGTACCCAGCTCACCATCCAATCATAGACCAGGGGGGTCTATTCTCTTAGTTCGTTAAGTAAGATATGGGTCCGTACGAAAGTAACTCGAAACCTTTGAGTCAACCCTATTCCCTATTAGTTTTAAATTCATAAGTTCTGACAACACATCGGAAGTTATGACAATACTGTCCGATCATGGTTTCACCAATTTTTAGTTCGTACAACGAACTAATAATCTTATGCCCGTATGCGATAAAGAGCAGCAAACTTTTTTTTTTGTATTTTTGTTTTTCTTTTTTAAACTTTGCCCCACACTAGGAATTTCTCCTGTGATGTGGGTGCGTTTGCAAACATAGAAACTCACTTACACAAACACCCAGAATTTTGAATTATACCTACTCAATTATTATACGGTAGTTAGATTGGAAATGTCGACCCCATCTAGCCTTTTTTTTTTTTCGCGTGGTAAAATCATCAAATGAGTCCTCTCACCCCGGGCAGGGCGAGAGGGACTGTCAGACTTGTACTGACTAAAATCCACGGTGTCCTTCAATAGCCCTTTACGTTCCGGGGTCACGGTAATGAGATAAGTCCCGCGACCCCGGCAGGCTTTGGCCCTCTAGTGAGGGGGGCCCGTCATTATGCTGACGCTCTTTGAGGCGCGCGTGGAACACAACGCGCCGTCGACCCGGGCATGGTCCATGGTCGGGCAGCGAGTTGCCCTTTACTCGCCGCCCGCATGCCCGCGCCTACGGTGGCCGGAGATCGTCTTGCGACGTCCGTCGCCGTGGGCGTCCACCACCGCGGGTGGGGCGGAGGGAGGACATTGTCCTCTCCCTCACGCGGCCCGCCTCCTCCTTCGCGAGCATGACTGCTTCGCAGAAGGCGGCGACCGCTTCCCACGCCGTCTCGCCCCGCAGCATGGCCTCGACCAATGCCGGGCGCGAGAGGTCTCCGCCTATCGCCGCCGTGAGGACACGTCTTTGCTCTGCCCAAGCGGGGCAGTCTGCACCGTATGCTCTACTGTGTCCTCCGGGCGATCTTCGCAGTGGTGACACCCAGGCGTTTCCTCCTTTCTCCTCAGACACAGGTACCTTCCGAAACTTCCGTGTCCGGTGAGGACCTGCGTCATGCGGTAGGTCAGGACGCCGTGACTCCTATCCAGCCACTCCTCAAAGAGGGGTCTTACCGCCGCGATTGCGGCGTGCCCGACCCCATCTAGCCTTTTTTTTTTTTTTTTTATCGTGGTAAAATCATCAAATGAGTCCTCCCACCCCGGGCAGGGCGGGAGGGACTGTCAGACTTGTACTGACTAAAATCCACGGTGTCCTTCAATAGCCCTTTATGTTCCGGGGTCACGGTAATGGTATAAGTCCCGCGACCCCGGCAGGCTTTGGCCCTCTACAGAGGGGGCCCCGTCATTATGCTGACGCTCTTTGAGGCGCGCGTGGAACACAACGCGCCGTCGACCCGGGCATGGTCCATGGTCGGGCTGCGAGTTGCCCTTTACTCGCCGCCCGCATGCCCGCGCCTACGGTAGCCGGAGATCGTCTTGCGACGTCCGTCGCCGTGGGCGTCCACCACCGCGGGTGGGGCGGAGGGAGGACATTGTCCTCTCTCTCACGCGGCCCGCCTCCTCCTTCGCGAGCATTACTGCTTCGCAGAAGGAGGCGACCGCTTCCCACTCCGTCTCGCCCCGCAGCATGGCCGCAACCAATGCCGGGCGCGACAGGTCTCCGCCTATCGCCGCCGTGAGGACACGTCGGTGCTCTGCCCAAGCGGGGCAGTCTTGCACCGTATGCTCTACTGTGTCCTCCGGGCGATCTTCGCAGTGGTGACACCCAGGCGTTTCCTCCTTTCTCCTTAGACACAGGTACCTCCCGAAACTTCCGTGTCCGGTGAGGACCTGCGTCATGCGGTAGGTCAGGACGCCGTGACTCCTATCCAGCCACTCCTCAAAGAGGGGTCTTACCGCCGCGATTGCGGCGTGCCCGACCCCATCTAGCCTTAGTCTTAAATTTGATTTATGACGTGTAAAAGTGATATCTACACCCCTATTCACAGAATAATCAATTTCATTTTATTTTATTTCAATGTTGGCATAAATCAGTATCCAAACAAACCAAAAAGTAGGCTGGATTAAGGCTTAATTCAATTTACAGCAGTCTAGACGTAGTACTTACTGTATCGCGGTATATCTGCAATACTTCTTACAAAGTAAAACCATTTCGTTTTGCTGTGAAAAATGGAATGCTTTTAGTTTCTCCTAAGTAGCACTCCCATTTTTTGTGCCTTTTAAGGGTGCCATTTATTTCTCGACTTACAATGTTTTATTCACTTTAAAAGAGTAGATATATACAGTGTGTTTGGTTCCTAATTACCGATACTTTGATACTTTAAGGGGACATTGCATTTATTCATTTTTATCGACAAACCGAAGACAGTGTTTTGATGAAACCACGATTGAGTGTAATCATACTAAACAATAGCTCATCTTAAATCCTAAAACCATTTTCCAGTGCAATCAACGACGGTCAAAACGCTCACTACGACGAATCCTGCTCATCAACGCTGGCTAGTACATTCAGTAACGGTGCCCGAGACCCCAGTACTGGAGTGGCTACCACGGATTTGTATGGAAAATGTACTGCAACGCATTCAGGAACATCAGCTGCTGCGCCTGAGGCTGCCGGCGTGTTTGCACTGGCCTTGCATGCCAAGTAAGTTATCACAGTCTTGGCTTTATTTTAATAATATTCACATATTGAACTGTAGCCCAGCCCATATCAGTGCTCGTCTTTCGGGCAGCTGACTTGGGAACGTGAAAAACTTTCTACTGTCACGCATTTAGGGGCATCAGTCAGTACATTTGAGGCAACGAGTGAATTCGCCTTGCACGCCAAGTAAGTTTTGTCCTTTCAGGACTAGTCCATTTCTGTGATTTAACAGTTACAATAATGTTGGACAACAGTACTGTAACGAATTTGGACGACGAGCGAAATGTACATAAACAGGAGCATTGCTCTTGCCAATCATCGTCTCAAAATATAAAAAGCATTTTTATGCACATGAGTTTTAACAGCAATATTCAATTAAAAATCTGTGGAAAATAAAAAAATAAATGAAATGCATTAAGTGTGCGGTTTTGCTACATTTGTGGCTCAAAGTGAAACGCTGCCATGTTGCGTTCATAAAAAAAGCTCACCCGCCAAGTTTTTCTAAAACAAAGGAAACTCCATTAAAACAAGTGGTTGTCTAAAAAACAATGTTATTTTGCTTCTTATAAGTGACTCTTTGTTCACAGTCCCAGTTTAACGTGGCGAGACATCCAGCACTTGACTGTGTTGACATCAAAGAGGAACTCGCTTTACGATGCTAAGGTATGCATTATGTTTTTATATGACATGTTTTTAGATGAAACATCTTTTGTAGTAAAATGCTGGGAACAAACTACTTCTCGTGAGGTTTTCGGATAGTATCTTCTTATTTTTCATGTCAAAAAACGTCGTCAGAGAGGATTATTTGAAGCACAAGACGCTTAAACTCTTTGGCCAAGTGTAACTAACACTCTTTAAAACCGACTTGTTTATAATATAAAATGGGCTTTTGATTTATACTGGCCTTTATGAATAAACACCAATCAAGATATTAGTAAATGACGCCAAGCGATGTTCGAGCTTTGACTTTGACAAAATATAATATCCACTTGTACGCCACTGGGAAGTTTTCTTCCCGCAAACCTGTCATTAGTGTCAAATAACGGAAACGCCGCCGGGAAGATTTCTTCCCAGTGGAGGTTAAGAAAAAAAAAACTCATAATCGAGAATATCATCTTATGGTTGCCCCGGTTGCCCTATGGGAAGTCTATGGGAAGTTACTCTACTATTTAGGCTATGGTCAGCCACGTCAATCAAGTGAAACGTCAAAAAAAAAATTCATTCGTTCAATTTTATTCATTCACTTTGACAAGACAGACATTTGACGGGTTTGACATTATTGGATGTTTGGCGTACAAGTGGATATGGTAGCTGTAACTTAACGCCATTTAACATAATGAAACTAAAGTTTGAATGCCAAGAAACATAAAAACTTTTACATTATTCAAATTAATACTTGTTGTTTTACTTCAAAGCGTGAAGCCTCAAGGCTTTTAGTCCATAAACTGTTGTCTTCAAGTTTAAATGCCAAGGTAAAATCGACTCAAAAGTCAAGATTTAGCCAAGTTTACTGTTTAATTTGATTTTGTTTTATTGCTCTTTCCTCTTTGATTTCTCATTGTGCTTTTGTTAATAAGACTGAGCGTGGGTGAAACCCTATAAATTAAAATTTATTCGGAGGTTATTAAACGAGTTGAAAATCTCATGGAAACAGAAATCAATTAATATTTCATCTTCAGTTTGTTTTTGAAGTAATTATAATTCATTGTTGTTTCGAAGCGCTCTGGAGTACTTATTATTAGAATACTTAGATATGATGCATTATGATTAGTACACATCATATCTAAGGATCATTAACGAAGGCTTAGTAGTATCATATTCATCATCTCACGTGCGCTTCGTGAAGGAATTTAGATTAATTTTCATACAAACATTCATTACATTTTTGACTCCCTTAGAGGATGAACTTAACGAAACATCCGTTTCTAGTGCGCACCTACGTTATTAAAGGAAAGTTTGTGCACATTCGTGCTTTTCGACCCAGCGATTTTAGCTGTGCGATGATCGATCAGTCAGTCAGCCAGTGATTTTTTTTTATATGTAGGTACTCTTATTTATATATACACAGTCTTTCTTTTAAGCCAACAGGGGGAAATTGGCATGCATAAAAGATACGGAAAAACTGTCTTAGGAACTTTTAGTTGCTCTTTTTTTATGTTAAAAATTTTGGCATATTTATGTTTTTGTTTATTTAAATGTGAGTTTTTTTTTGTATTTCTTTTAAACCTGACCAACTATTTTTTTTCGCCCCGTCAGTTTGCTGACAGCTCCCCGAAGGCACGCGCGAAACACGACACGACGCGCCACCGACCCGGGCTTGGTACTTGGTCGGACGGCGAGCTACCCATTACTCACCGTCCGCAAGCCCGCTCCGCCGCTGTGCCCTCTGCTAATCAGAGGGACACGCGTTGGAGCGTCCACCCGACAGGCTATTCGCATACGGGCAAAGAGACCCCTTAGGCACACAGTGCCTAAGGAAGAGTTTTTGCCCGCATCCCAGGGTGCACCGGCCCGAAAAACTGGTCTTCCCCACGGACGTATCCGAGAGGGAACTTCCAGTCCATGGGCGCACGTGGAGTTTTCCTGTCTTAGCACCCCAAACTTGACCAACTTAAAAGAAAGATAAACTAGTATACTAATAAATGATTTGTATCCTCAGGGTCGTTTCCACTGGACGATGAATGGCGTAGGCCTGGAGTTCAATCACCTCTTCGGTTTTGGAGTACTGGACGCGGGCGCCATGACTGCTCTGGCTGCAAACTGGCGCTCCGTGCCACCGCGGTACCATTGTGAGGCTGGGTCTGTTAATACGCATACGTGAGTATTATCTTTACCATTTAATGATAATTTTTCATACTAAAATAATGCAACAGTGGCAGTATAAAACAGTTTTCTTTAAGAACAAAGTTGGATATGACTGTTGTAAATATTATCTTAGTATCAAATATGTAACTCTGGTAATAATTTTACCTGTGGTAATATTTATTAAAGATTCGGTCTTAGATTAAAAAATGATGATTTATATATTATCAATTTCACAAAAGAAAATAGGGTTAAATAGAACCGTCCATCTTAATTTTCCTTTCGTTATTTATAATGTTTTCCGTATTTTTTAAGTCGTGTAAAGGAAGTCGTACAACATCTTAAGCTGATAGAATAAGTGCTTAGCGCTCAAGCTAACTGCCTCGCAACTGTTTTAAGCCCTTATTATAATCTTGTACCTAGCAATAGGTATACAGTACACTATTGACTAATTACATAATTATATGGATGTGCATCATTAGACGATTTATATCGGAACCTTTTAGCATTTTGGTCTATAGATATAATAAATTCTTAAGAAGGTACTTGAAGGAACAGCCAAGTCAGAACAATTCGCAAACGATAATCGTAAACGCTCGGTACCTCCCAATAGATTTTCAACTGTATAGCCTAGAGCCTAAAGTTGAAAATCTATTTAAGATTTCCGAGCGTTACCGACAGGAAAGATCGAAAACGATAAGCAATCTTCACTAGATCTTCAACGTTATATCCAATTGTATAAAGTTGAAAATCTATTAAAGCCTACTCGGCGTTTACGCTTGTCGTTTGTAACATGGCTACAGGGCCAGGGCCTGTAGCCATGTAACAAACGTTAAACGCAAACGCTGAGTAGGCTTTAATAGATTTTCAACTTTAGGCTCTAGGTTATAAAGTTGAAAATCTATTGAGGAGTACTGAGCGTTTACGTTTATTGTTTGCGACTTGTTGGGGTTGGTTAGGTTTTTAGCCCATAAGAGTTTGACCGTCCCTTCTGCTCCACCCAGGGAAGGAGGACTTTGATGATAGATGAAGACTAGGGTTGCCAACCCTACTATATAATATAATATCCCACTATTTTAAGGGATCAAATACTATATTTCTAAAAAATATAGGTATATAGTAGGCAAAACTACAATATTTTGCGTAAAGCGGCACGCAGCCTTAACTAAAGCCCGCTCTGGGGATCTACCGCGAAATATTACGCACGCAATCGCGACGATAGCAGCCAAGAGTAGCAAAAAATATTCATTTAAATAATAAAGTACATATTTTAACCTCGTACTATTTTCTTTTTCATTTTTTTGCCATCTACTATATTTTTAAGTTAATAACTTCAAAAATATTATATTCGATTGAAAAAAGTTGGTAACCCTAATGAAGACCCAAAAAAAGGTCTTAGTTTATTTTTACACCACAAACTCGCCTTTGGTCCCACATTTCAAGATATTAACCCGTCTTTTTTCCACTTTTCCAGTGAAATTCAATCGGAAGGGCTGCTAACACTGAAGATCGAGACGACAGCCTGTGCCGGCACACCCAGCGAGGTGCGCTACTTGGAGCACGTGCAGGCGGTGGTCAGCGCCAACGCCAGCAGGCGCGGGGACCTGGAGTTGTTTCTCACTAGTCCTATGGGCACCAGGTATGAAGGATCTCAACAGGTTTCATTATTTCTTTGATAAGGCATAAACGGGTTGTTGTAAGTTCGCCACAAAAATAATTTCTCACGAAAAAAAGTATTGATCCTGTTCTCCTAAGTAATACTTTCTGTTCAGATTCCGCTTTGTGTCCTATTTTTGTGTTAGATTTTATTATTTAATTGTTTTGCTATCCGTGCGGAAAAAGAAATGGGGCGAATTTACAATAATAAAAATATAAAAAAAAAGTATGTATAAACTAGCTAAAGTTTATACATACTTTTTTTTGCGGGGAATTAATTTTGTGGCGAACTCGTTCCACGTGCGCCTCAAAGAACTGTCAGCAAAATGACGGGGTCCCCTTAGAGGGCCAAAGCCTGCCGGGGTCGCGGGACTAACAAGTAACCGTGGCCCCGGAACATAAAGGGCTATTGAAGGACAACATGGATTTTAGTCAGTACAAGTCTAACAGTCCCTTCCGTCCTGCCCTGGGTGGGAGGACTCATTTGATAATAATAATAATATTCCACAACTATCACACAATGCTATCTAGTCCCAAGCTAAGCAGAGCTTGTGTTATAGGTGCTAGACAACTGATAAACATACTTATATATTTCTAAATACATACGAGTACATATTATAGATAAATTACACCCAGACACAGAACAAATGATCGTGCTCATCACGCAAACATTTGTCTTGGGTGGGAATCGAACCCACGACCTCCAGCATAGCAGTCAAGGTCATTAACCACTAGACCAACAGGCCTGTCAAATTTGATGACTTTATCTTTATTTTTTTTATCTTTATCGTTAAAAAAAGTGTGTTGTTACGGCCTGGTCAAGACTTTGGTCTTAGCGGTGAGCGGAGCGGTGGGCGGGGTGGCGGAGCATTGTGTACGCCTTGTATCCACACTAGCGGTTGGCAATAGCTACCGAACTCCTCACTCCCGCGTCGTTGTCCGTATCTCTGTTTCGTGGCGTCACGACACACTCATTTGCTTGTACTTTTGTTATCGCCGATTCTAGTGCTGCGTGCCGCTGTAACGATTCTCAAAGAAAACTACACGCGTTTTCGCTAAGAGCAATGTATCGTGGCGTGCTTCAAACATTTCTATACGTTCAACACGGATTAGCCATCGTTCACAGCGGAAAGGCAGTGAACTGGCCGTTAGATATCTTCTCAGAAAGATATGCTACTACGTTGACATTCGCAAAGGTCCAAAAATGTCCACTTGATAATGACTTCTCAGGCGGCAAAAGTAAACAATAGAGTCGTAGCGTATATTTAGTATGCGCCTCCGTAAGTCATAGAAAATAATCGACCCCTGTTTGTTCTGAAGTGTGTCTATTTGTTATCATTATCAACCACTTGTTGTTTGGGCAACTTGTTGGTCCAACCTGTAGATTTTCGAGAAAATTGGTTTTTATTCTTTCTTTTTTATAAATTCCAGATCAATGATCCTGAGCAGGCGCGCGAATGATGATGACTCCCGCGACGGCTTCACCAAGTGGCCGTTCATGACCACTCACACGTGGGGAGAGTACCCGCAGGGCACCTGGATATTAGAAGTAACTGAAATTTTAACACTTATTCGTTTTACTGTAATATTCCTAAAATAACTGCCTAAAAGATTAGGGGCGGGTTTTGATCAGTAGATGAGTTAAATATTAGTTAATATCCTATACATTTTTTTTTACAAATATGTTAATTAATGTACAGTTCTAAATGAATGAGGAGAGAATTGGTGATCGAAGGCATTAAATTATTTCAAACGTGAACTGGCCTTCAAGTTATCAACCCTACCATTTTTTTTTCCAGATTTTAGCTTTTTATAATAGGCTTGTTTAATGTTATGTATGAGCATAAACTGTCCCATTGCAGGCCAAAAGTCTCCCCCTAAGGCGGAAGGAGGGATGCTTCCACCTTTCAATGTGCCAATCCTTCAAAAATGCGTTCCGCATTCAGCTCCTTCTTATAACCAATTTAAACCAGGTCTAAATTCCTGATGAATACAAATGGGCCCCAATTTCCTCAATAAGTAATTTGATCCCTGACTTACAAATACTTTAAAATTCCAGGCGCGATACAACGGTGGTCCAAACAGCAACCCAGGCGATTGGTCTGGCTTCTTCCGCGGTTGGTCCCTGGTACTCCACGGTACCAGGGCTCCGCCCTACGCGCAACTGCAGCCCCAGGACCCTCACTCCAAGCTCGCCGTCGTCAAGAAGGCACATGAAGACAACGCGACCAACTAATAGACCAACTCACCCAAGTTTTATGAACTGATCAAGTTTGGTTTGAAAAGAGCTGGTTTTTAACGGTATTTGGATTAAAATGATGTTCAGTGGTGTATGGAAAGAGTTTCTGGTGATTGGAAAAATGTTTTTAAAATCTTCAAAAGGCTGGCGTATTGAAACAGTTGGAGGGTAATTATCGTTAAAAGAGTTAACGATTATTACCCTAACTCGAAATATTGATAATTACCCAAAAAGTGTCGCTAGTGTCAAGTATAAAAAGAAATATAAATATAAATTTTAAATTTATTAAACTTTTTTTTCTCTAAACTGTCGAGTTAAAGCGCAGTTTGGGTTATGAGAAAGAAATGTATCAAAGAACGCATTTAGAAATGTCAAAGAGTGTTTTTGTAAATCAACTAGTCTTGATCAGCGAAATAAAACTTGGAATTAAAATGTAGGCGTAACATAAACAATTAAATGACGACAAAGGATACATTGTATTTAGCTTTTATAATAACAATATACTCTATCTTCCATAACAACATTTTCTTTCAAATCTGTTAAATTCTTCTGAGTCGTGTCGCGTTGTTCATGTTACGCCTACTGCGTTCGTGCGTCTGTAAAAACTTATGTATTTTTGTACATAGCTTTCACAGAAGCCATAGGCACTCTTTTAAAATTATTTTTATGGATTGTATTTCTATTTTTAATGAACGGTAACTGCACAATTTTTAGACACATTAATTTTAGATTTATATTTTTTAGAATTTAAGTAGGTATTTTATATTTTTACTGATATATAATTCGTTTAACTTGTATTATTATTGTTTGCTGTTACCGTTTGTTATAAAATGTGAATGTTACAATAAAAATGGCGGTTATGTAACATTTTGTCAAAATGGGAATTGATAGGGTTGGATTAATTCCTTGCGTTGTTTTCTTTGGGTTTATTTGTTTTAAACTATATTTTTACGAGGAGTTGCTGCCATTTTTATTAAACACGGTCGAAGAAGGATATTTACTTCTCTAATTTTTGTTTTATTTCGTTGAAAGTTCAGAGTATTATTTTCTTAGGCTGTCAAGTCTAAAAATATTTCGTTTAAAATACTTTTTAATCTTTATTCTAAAACTAGTCTTATTTAGAAACAAAATGTTATTTAGTTTAGAAACTATTCTAGTCCCTGAATCCTATTTATTTTGTAATCTGATTTTTTATTACATTGGATATTTTCATTTTTTTTTAAACGCATAGGCGTAAAATATATAAAAGATGAATGCTGGACAGTAAAACAAATGGCACTGAAGTACAGTAACGGTGAAAAGTCTTGAGACGGATATTTAAAACGTATTTTTGCTTTTACTTTAAATTAAAATGACTTTATTTTTGTAACAAACGTCAATATGAATGTTGTTCATCTTCTTAATAAATCTATAAGTTACATACACAGACGGACATATCAGGTAGCGTCGTATTGTACCAAATTTTACATCCTTACACAAATATCAACTATTTATTTTAAACAAGAAGTTGAACAAGATTTATTGCGAATTAATGATCAAGGTTTTTTGGCATTTATTTATATGTATATGCTGGTAAAATTGTTTATTGAATGTTTAATTTCACTTTATATTTTTTTTATAAATCGTTATGTTTCATTAAATTCAAATGACCTTATTTAACCCAGCTAAATAAAGCTCATTTGAATACTTTTGTGTTTAATAATACTATGTGTCGAAAGATACGTATGTTAGAGTATTTACAAAGAATATATTAGAAAATTATCGTTATCGAGTAAGATATAATAAAGCTATTTATATGACAACATTATTAAACTTCCTTTTGGGGCCCACGAACATTGAATATGGTTATTTATCAACAGCCTCTTTGCATCTATTTTCTTAAAGAATAAAATTTATTATTAAAATAAAGTTTCAAGCATTTTCACTTCCATATTAACCAATTAACATTATGTATTTTACATTTATGGGCATAACCGTAGGTTTATTACAAAGTCGTTAGGATAATGGTTAAGAAATTTAAAAATCATATAAAGAAAAAATATATTATGTACTAATATTATAGAAAATATAATGTGATTTGGTGTTGTATTTGAATTAAATGACGTTTTTGTAATTGCTCATCCTTTCCCTTTTATAGTGTTTGTGTGAGAGTTTGCTACAACCTTATTCGTTAAAAACTAATGACCATTCTGTTTTATTAACTAAATTATGATTAATTACGTAAAAATCCCTTTCAAAGTTCTGTTCCTAATTCATTACACCATTAACTTGATAGATACGGAAGTTTTTTTTGAGGTGGTCAATTGTTCTGATATCAAATGAAACTCCACAGTAAGTTTTAACATTTAATTTTCATTAACAAATGTAGCTATTGGGCAGTTTGTTTATCTTACAATAGTAATAACTATACAGGAGTGTAGTGGAATTAGTATAAAACTATTTATTACACTATATACAATTATATTCTGGAATACATCTTAGTCTTGCCAAACCGTTGTGGAATGAGTGATAGCAGTGAGATGAATGAGTGTAGACCGCTTACTGGTTTTATTATCACTGGCATATACCAAAAATAGCTCGAGAGACGTGTCAAGTAAACTCGTGATGAAGGATGTTACCCTTAATTTTTTTTACTACGGGTAAGAATAATTAAATTATTTTAATTCACTTCAGTTTAAATTTAAACTGATTTATTATAGTTCCCTTTAAAATTTTGAACGACGGATTAGCTTTATAAATAAAATAAAGTAATGTGTCGGCACAGGTATGATTCTAAAAATGTATATACAATAATGTATGTGAAAGCATAGGTACAATGACACTTATTACTGAAGTTAAACGTTGTTTTAGATACAATAATTTATTTATAAAACGATAAGTGATATAGCTTAACTTTTTAATGGATATCACATCAGGTATTTATTTTTAAGTGTTATTTTATTATTAACTGAAAAAAATCTAAGCTAATGCATTATGTTTGGAAACTGTATTATTATACAGGTTTGTCGATAAATTAATACTAATTATTATTGAATTGTAAGAGGTATCAGCGACATTTAGATGATACCGCTTAAATTCTATAAGTACTTAAAATGAATCTCATGCTCTTCATCTCTAATGATGCTATATAATCCGATATTTTCTTTTTAATTAATATATTGTATGGTGTATCTATCGTACACCTTTATTTATTATGACAAATTTATTAAATTAAGGTACAGAACACTTAAACTAAAGTAAAAAATACAAATACCTACATACACTAACGTTTGTCACCGTTCCACTTATTCACAGTTTATTTTGGTACAGTCACATATTTATGTATGGTCTCATACAATTTTACTTTGTATGATTTTTTCACTGGCCATACAATTTATCTTGTACCCGGCTTCAGGATGCATTGTAAAGTACAATTTGCATTTGTATGAGTATTTAATGGTCTCATACACCCACTTATTAAAAGTTCATGAAATGTATTGATGATATTAGATGATAATGAAAACAGATTTGGTTGTCAAATCCATTCGTTTGGATGTATGGGCTCATACACCCATCTCGTTGTATGGCCTGCCGTTGTGCATGTCTACATCAACGCCGCGCTCCGAGATCCCGTTGAGCCCATTAGTGTGCCCACGGGAACTTAACTGTCAGAGATCTGTGAACAAAACATAATATTAAACTAAAGCAGTTTTTTACTTAGGGTAAAATTTGTTAAGTGGAAAATATTTTGGTTTAAGGTAAATCACGCTGTTTGCAATAGCATACAAGGTTGCGAGAATGTCATAATTATGATTTCCTGCCATAGGGTAAAACTCGTTAACTAAGAAAAAAATTGCCTTAGGGTAAAACTTATTATGGTGAGTTTAGCGTGGCGTAACTTACCCATCGTTTCCTGCTGTAACTCTAGTTTGTACGCTGGGTTGTCATAAGGCGGGAGGGACGACTCTCGGGGAGCGGATGGCACTGCTGTTAGCATAAAGATATACTTTATTATAGAAGGCGTAGTAGGTAGTTACTTTTTTATTAACTTTGCCTCTACTAATTTTCTCCTTTATCGTGGGTGCGTTTACAAACATAGAGAAGTCACATACACAAACATTCAGAAACTATGTGGGGGTCGAACCCGTGACACGCTGCACTTGACAGTCGTAACTTGCTGGTGACGATTATAATCTTCAGCCAAACATTTGTGCGACATCTGACCGATATCGTCAATCAATGCAATTCTGTATAACATCGCGTCATGCACAAGCTCGCTTAGTCAGAAGCCTGAAAGTCTGACAACCAGTCTTCCCATGGGGTATCTTTATATCACCCAGTTAAAGGGGGTCAGAAAGGCAGTAGCTCCATGTAAAATACTGATATTCATCCTTTGATTAAAATAAAATAGCGGTAGATATGTTACGTTCTTACGTTAAGTATTCAAACAGTGACTCTTATACGTACACAGACACATTTACTCACACAAACAATAGTTACAAATGGCGATGAAGCGAAAAGTCTGTTGAAATTCATGGCCCAAATACAATCTTAGATGGGTACCTAGTTCGTATTTAGGTTATGATGGGACTGTCATACGCATGGCGATTATAAAAGTCCCTAATTAAAAAAGAATAAAAAAAAAACAATAGTTGTTATTACACGCCAACAAAGAAGGAGACAAAATAATGCACAAAGGTGGCTTACGACCAAGACGGAGCATCACCGCTCTTCGTATTAGTTCGTTAGTAGGTAGTCGCCACGCCGAGCGGCGGCGGCGGCGGCGTGGCCTTGTTTTAGCCAAACGTGTCGCACATTATCGCATTGTATGTTTCTATCCCGCTCTTCAAAATTGAAATATACACGCACGCACGTCTCAACCGAAATCTACTCGTATTGCGACTGAGGACAATTAGACCACTTTGGCCTAGTTTATGCGGTCCATGCGCTATCGTGTAGTGACTTATCTTCCGCTATTTTATTTCAGTCAAAGTATTCATCTGCAAGTGGCGAATTGTCGTTCGGCGTGGCGGTCTAAGGGGGAAGCCTATGTTCAGCAGTGGACGTCTTCCGGCTGATGATGATGATGATGATGATGATTCATCTGCATCTTGCTAGGCAGATGTTGATGAAACATATTTACGTACTAGTAATAGGAACAGATCGTGGCCTGTGTCTCCTGAGCACGACCAGCAGCAGCAGCAGTGACGTCAGAGCCCCCAGCGCTGCCACAGCGCCGACACCGACCAGGGCACTGTAGTAGTCACCGCGGTGGTGACCCGCCACTGAGGACGCTTCGATCTCATCTGGAAGAAGAACAAAAATTATAAATTTAGTCTGTAGTTTAAATTAAACCAAATAAGACACTTGAGCTCCTATTACTAACAAGGAAGACAAAGTAAACCAGTAATCCTCCTAACTAATAATATAAAAGTATGTTAGCCTGTTTGTTGCACTTCCACGGTTACTTCTCTGGACCGATTTTTTTATAAATTATGGTATTCAGATTGATGAAACCCTGGAGGCAGCTAAAGGTTACAGGTGGGGAGGCGACAGAACGAATCCGCGGTATAAATTTAGTGAGGTTTCATTGGAGCGTTGCGTCGCGTCGCGTCTTAGCAACGGATAAACGCATTTTATGTACGCAGTCCGCCGCAGTCGCAGCGAAACGTCTCTGCTCTGCAAAGCAATTGAACACTATCCATTGTCGCAACGCTATCACCTTTGCGACGACGCAACGCACCGACAGGGCTTCACTCTAACGTACATAAACTTTAGATAGTTTTAATAAATCTCAATACTTACTATCGATAGGTTCTGGATTGTCCTCCGACTTTGTGTTGATCTCCAACACATTGCTTGTCTTCACTTTTCCGTTGGTCAGGAACATTTCCAGCCAGACACGACATCTGTTGGGAAATACAATCAGCATAATTAGGTATTTGAATATAGTTTTTTTTTTTTATTTAATTAAGTAATAAGTCAGCGAGTGAAAAAAATTGAACAAAATCGACGTGAACACAAACGTGTAATTACTCGCCTCGGTTGTGACGTCACTATGACAAAGAATTTCCTTAGCACTGTGTCAACTGGCTTCTACAACAACAATTTCAAAGTTGGAACACGTACTATCGATAAAATTGTCATAATGACGTCACATCACCCCGTCAGGCACTGTCGACGTGTTTTCGGCTCGGAGTTCATTTAATATAACTTCTTAATTAGAAAAATAAATATATAATCTTTCCATTAAAGACAAAAAATCATTGAAAGGACCAATTAGTGAGATGCTCTTAGGAATTAGTGCACACTAGTATCTTTAGACCGACTCAAGGGGGATGGAGGTTAGGGTCGCAGGAGTGTATAAGCTGGTTTCTAGGACTCTGGAACATAAAGGTCCATTGAAGGACTTTGATGGATTATCGTCAGTGCAAGTCTGACGGTCCCTTCCGCTACACCCAGGGCTCAGGACGCAGTTGATGATTTTACTACCCAAAAAAGGAGGAGAGGGAAAAAAATTACAGCTCCTTCCCTCACAAAGAGGAGGCGCAGAAGCCAGCACAGCAGTGCTAAAATTATAGGCTATTTAAATATGTATTTATCCACACACAGCAAGATGATCCAATAGGCTGTCGATGGCAGTGCATGTATACCAAGGGTTCCACACTTTGGGGGACCGCATTGTTTATAGAGAACCAACTGTGCTCGTAATTCTCAACAGTAAGGGGACGAGGAATAGCGAAGGAGGAGGCGGGACGTGTGAGGGAGAGGACAGCGTCCACCTCACGAGCAACCCGTAGTGGTAGACGCCCATGGCGACAGACGTCGCGGGACGATCTCCGGCCACCGTAGGCGCAGGCCTGCGGACAGCGAGTAGGGCGACTCGCTCTCCGGTCATGGGCCATTGCCGGATCGACGGCGCGTTGTGTTCCACGCCCTTAGAGGGCCAAAGCCTGCCGAAGTCGTTGGACTAAGGCGTTACCGTGACCCCTCAACGTAAAGGGCTATTGAAGGACACCGTGGATTTTAGTCAGTACAAGTCTGACAGTCTCTCGCGCCCTGCCCGGGGGACGACACATTCGATGATTTTACCACGCTAAAAAAAAGGGATCGAGCAATAAAATAGATTTCATTTATGTGGAGAAGACTTACTTAGTGTTAGGCTGTAACCCAGTCAGCGTAATCGCAGGCGGCAGATCCCTCGTCGCAAGTCTGAACTCATCCTTCTCTCGCTTGGCACCGCAAGCATGCGCGCCCCGGTACACGCGCACCCACCGCTCTGCAGGGGAGGGTATGCCGCGCCACCGGACTTCGGCAGCTTCAGAGCCTACTGTACGAGCCTCGATGGTGACTGTCCAGTTGTAGGGGTCTATGGAGAAAAAGAAAATGGGATTGAAGAACTGAATCTGATTAATTTGGCCAAAAACTTCAGCTGAGCTAGTCTTCGGAAATCGGACTCTATAAGATTTTTCAGTAAGAGTTTAGTCCGTTTAGTGGGTTCGCCTTTACAACATTGGACCTTAACGCAAGTAGCTTAATATATTTGATTGATTCGCAAAATATGTGTGGTTACAAGAAGGCTTGGCTGGCAAGAGGAACCGCGAATCCACACTTCTTTAAAGTCCGTCCTTTAAACAAAGTGTGGATTCGCGATACGGAAAATACTAGACAAAAAAATTTTTTGCCGGTGCTTTAGAAAGAAGACACATATAAGTTATACATTTTTGTGACATACTGTTTTGCGTTTATTTGATGATGTAGTAGTATTAATCAACCTTTCTCGATAATCTTACCACCATGCACGGTACTTTTACTTTAAATCAAAATCGAATAGAAACAATAAGTTCAAGCACCTATAGCTTATTTAATTCTCTCATAGGAGGCTTTATCTAATGGGTAGACCATTAGATAAAGCCTCCTACTTACCAACATAAGGATCAGTATTAAACTCGATCCGTCCTGGATCTATCAGCTCAGTAGTAGCCTTCGGAGGTGGAACGAGCACTAGGTTCGCTTCATATCGGCTGCCGGGACGCAAGTCGTGCAGCTCAGCGTTAGACCGACTGTGATGGAGGAGCTCTGTCATGCTGTAGATTGGAGTACCCACTGGACGGTATCTGGAGACGTAGAAGACAGAAGCTTAGAAGACGAATCATAAATCATGTTTTAGGATATGACGATCCGGTTAGCGCAGTAACTGAGGGATTGGACTGGCGCACTGTGTCACGGGTTTGATTCCCGCACGGAACAAATATTTGTATAACCTACAAGTAGTTGTTTCGGGTCTAGGTGTTTATGAGTTTCTATGTTTGTACACGCACGTCCACGACACAGGAAATTCCTAGTGTGAGGCAAAGATTAAAAAAAAAAACTATTATAAAAGGGCATAATTATGTTACATATAAACTCAATTGCGGAAACAACCAAACCTGAAACAACTAACTTATTGATTTAAAGCAGTTGGCTAATTGTTTTAGTCTATCAGTATTGTGAAACGGGAGTTTCACGAGGTTTTACTCAGACTAAAATTACTTTAAAAGCAGAAGCTGATTGCTCAGACCTCGTATGATCTATTTTTAAGAATTTTACGCATTCTAGAAGATGAAAGGAGAACCTTTAAAATATTAGGTATTTTTTTTAGGACTTCAATGCCAAACTGCAAAGGCGCTCCTCGAAGCACACTCTTTGCTGTCCAAGTTTCTCATTTGGCAGAAGACTTTTCTCAAAATTAAATTCCAGCATGTTTCGTTCTTACCTGACTTGTATAGCATCGATGAACTGCAGTTCATCTTCTCCAAAGCGTCTCCATGTGACGTGTGCCGTGGTATCGTTGACGTCCATGATTGTCAGACGACTGTCGATCTCCTTGCGTTTCTCTTCCGTTGTTGGAGTCAGCTGCATAGATATAAATAGCGATTACACCAATATTCTAAGGTTGGATGAAATCGGTACGGACGCGGACATCTCAGAGGCATTTTTTTGAATAATAGTCTGAATCGGATAGATACAGATGGTTTTCAAGACTATATTTTAGACTGATTCTAAATGGTTGATCATCATGCAGGATTTTTTGAAAACGAGAAACAACCAACCAACCAAACTAGAGCAGAGAGACAATGGGTAATGCTTTGTTCTTCTAAAAGTTTAAATAATAAAAATAACCTTCCAAGAAAGGGAACGAGCTGAGCAGAACAGTTGACCCCACATTGGACTATGAACCATAGTGTTACAAATGCATTTATAAGTTTTGTGTCAAAACATACCATCTTCGGTTCCAGTGTCCGTACAGTATAAATCTCGCTCTCTGGCTCCACAGGCAGATTGTGGAGGTACAGCTTCCCTCTGATCTTGTACGTGGTGGCTGGAGTGAGGCCGGTCAGTCTGAACTCCAGGCGAGGAGTCGTGAGGACCTCGTCTGCAGGTGCGAACACTTGCGAGTACCAGTGGGAGACGTCTTCGTCACTGAAAGGGGGAAAAGATCTTTAGATTAGGCAGAACTTATATAGCAGTGTCACTGCAAAACAGACAATGTATTTAAGGAGTGGACGGAAATCATACAGCTATCATCATCATCAGCCTATAATGTTCCCACTGCTGGGACATAGGCCGCCTCTCTGTGAGAGGGAGCGGGCCATAATCCACCACGCGGGCCCAGTGCGGGTTGGTAGATGTCACATGTCTTCGAATTTTTGTTCTAGGACATACCGGTTTCCTCACGATGTTTTCCTTCACCGGTTTGAGAGCACTGGTGTTGAAATAAATTACAGAAAGTAATGTGACTGTTTGGGTTCGAACCCACGACCTACAACTCGTAAGTCGGACCCGATACCACTGGGCCACCACTGCTCACATCACTGCTGCACATACAGCTATCACAGCTATGAACTACAATTGTCGAGATTTATAGAATTAGCCTATCATGTTCCTATATCTTTCCCTGAAAGAAAGAGTCTCCATTTTGTTTTTGGGTTTTTGACATGCTTGAAGATGTTTTCCTTCACCACAGAGGGTCACAACAAGTATGATGCATGATAAAATGCATTTTGACTTTTTGCAGAATATTTGTACATTGACGATTTAACAAAATAATTAACTACGAATTAAATATTAATCATGTAAATAAGAAATGAACATCATAACAACTTACGCTTTATCAGTATATCTCAAATCCACGCTACCCCTCAATCCGACCAGCACGGCCGGAAGACCAAACAGCATCTTAACACTAGTCGGCGAGTCTGCTTGCAAGGAGATCACAGTCAGCTTCTTATTCATGTCCGAGAAGCCTGGAGGCAAGGTCAGACCTGGAGGTAGACCTGCCAAAGCTGGCTGGTCCACAGTATGCGGTGGGCGATGAATATTGTTCTGATCGTAGTCAGGAATATTTTCATCCTGGGGGAAGTGGATCTCAGGTGGAATTGTTGGAAGAAACGAATGCTGTGGAGGTTCATCTGATGATGGTCGACCTGGAATTTGAATAATTGCATTGGTATTGACTAAATTATTAGATTTAATGTATCCAAATATACAGCGGATCTCAAATCGTCACTTTATCAAAATTGCTTACGTATTCTTTTCATGAGCAATAGAATAGAATATTCAAATGTTGCGAATTTTGATCGCGACAACATTCGTGGTGATTTTAGATCGGGTTTCGGTTTATTGGTTAGTAGTACAATGAGGTGATATAATGATTGATGATTGTTGTGTTATGTAACAGAGGAGGATAATATAGCACTATAAATACATCAACAGCATCTGTCAAATTCTTTCCAAGATACAACAGTACGTCGTTTTGCTACAAAACATTCTAGTAGGACAGAAAAAAGGCCAAAAAAGTCAGTCAAAGTTGGAAGTCAGTCGTTTACATCAAGGAGACACATGAATCAAGGCGAGGCAACAAACCTGCCGCGTCTCCGGGGGCTTTGTCTGCTGACCGTCCCAGGTTCTTATTCACTACAGACTCCACCTCCATCTGATTGAGCATTTGCTCCAGATCCAATGCTGTGTACGCTTTACCAGCAATATGCGTGGATTTTGAACTGTGCGCAATTGTTGAATGAGCATCAGGCTTAGCGTTAGGAACAGGTCTTAGCAGCACAGTCTCGTAAGGGTTAGGTTCTCTATTCAATACATGATGCGCTTTCGGATCTTCCAGCCGTAACACTTGGTACATATCAGTCGGTTTCTGGTTCTTCACGGTCTTAGTATTTAGTATAGTCAAGTGCTTTCTTAATTGAGATTGTTCTCGAAGGGTATTAGTATTGGTCTGGGGAAGGATCACTCTAGGAATAACGCGGTAGTCAACTGAATTGTTACTAGCAGGCTGGAACAGAGTTTTTTGTTGCTGGAGCTGCGAAAGCTCTGGAGATACAATAGGTCTAGGCTCTATCTTAATGTTGGAATAAGAAGATTCAGATAAAGGTTTCCTGTTGTGTGAAGGTAAGAAGAAATTTACGTCATCAGCTTTTGAGATTGGTATTTTCCTGATCAGGTTGTTATTATAAACTGACTTCACTGGGATTTTCTTAGATTCCAATGGCGATGAGGGCCTGAGAGTTATATGTTGTCTATGAATGTAGTCGTGTACATTGGATTCTGAGTTAACAAGATTGACATGTCCAAGGTGCATATTATACGAAGGTGCATTGTAAGCGGAGGGCACTTTTCTAAAAGTGTCTGTTAACTGTGGCGGTTCTGGTTTGCGGGGTGGAACCTGCCAGTTATCATGAGAATCAATCAAGGGTGGTTCAGCATTTATAGTTTTGAATGGTGAATCGATATCGTCTAGAGTGAAAACCGTGATATTTTCTCCTTGGGCATACGGGGAATTTACGGGTGCTTCGGTTGCGTATGACGGTTCCGCAGTGACTACGCCAGGAAAAACTGTTTTAAAGTATTTGGGGAGTGATTTGACGGGGCTTAAATGTCTGTAGAAGTCTATAGAGTCGGTGGGAATGGGAGGTGAGGGTACGACGGGTGCAGAAGTCGGATCGTCAGGTAGTGGCGTCACATAGTTCAAGATTTCACCGAGCACCGGCATCTGGTAATGCTGAAAAGATGATCCGTTTGCAGCTGCAAGCAATAATGTGAATGAGTGACATGCATGTGAAATTGTGGAATGAATAATGGTTTGATTCTGATCTAGGCCACCCGCAGCAGTCTTACAGTCTCTCTCCTATATATTATCTATAGGTTTAAATAAGATTACATTTTGAGCTCGGCAACACTGCTGCGTAGCAGTATCGCGTGCTACCAAGATCGGAATAATACCTTAATAATGAAGTTGATATGAATGGTGATAACGATAATTTTATTTTGTAATGAAATTGTCAATTCCATATATTTATGAATAAATAGATGAAAGCTTTTCAGAAAATGAATGTGGTTGGTGAGAATGCAAAATGTGATACGGAATAATCGCATAAATTATGTTTTTTGCTAGTTTTCTTACCATTGGGAATACATCCCCAGTGTTTGCAGCAGTCCTCATCAGATATATTGACGGCAGCTGGTCGATGACCCAGGGGACACCTCAACGTCTGAGGGGGTATGGCTGGGAGGGGGGAGCACACCTCCTGGCAGTCCAGCTCTCCGTTCTCGCAGAAACAGCGCTGTTCACAACCAGTGAGTTCTAATGGTACTTCACTCCAATTTGGTACTCTGAAAAGAAAGTAAAGTTCAAGTTAGTAAGTCTTGGTTAAGGATATATAGGATAAGGTTTACTTTTCTGTTCAGCATTCAGACTTCAATATTGCTATCGACTCCACGTTTTAGTTTAGTAGGAAATGCAAATACCTTCCCTGCTTAGGGTTACCATTTCGAAAGGACCCTGATAATTTTTTAAAAATGGAAACTTATTTTTTATTTCATTATTGATATTCCAACACCTACTATTGAACCCTGGGGGCCTACCATAACGTCTTGAAGCAAGAGTAGTTCAACTGTGGGAAAGAGACAGAGCTATACAAGTCGTCTAGCGCCATCTTGTTTCCACAGTGGAACTATTCTCGCTTAAAACTACTTGTTGTACGAAGTGATCATAGATGTCGATCGTCTATGAATAAATATTAATCATCATCTACTCACGCAACTCCTTTATAATGGCAGGTCCCATCGCTCAAACACCTGGCAGACCTGGGGCAGCAGTTGGGTGGGGTCGCGGGGGGAGAGGGGGCCCACCGTACGCAGCCCTTGGACACCAGCTCCAGACCTACATGTGATGGACACACCAGTGCTGCACATTCGTGTTCATCTGGACCTGTGCACTCGCAGAGCTCTGTGCAGCCGATGTGGAACTCCGCACCTGAGTAGAAGAGTTGAATGTCAGGTTTACTTCTTTTAGAGGGAGATAAGTAATGAATCAGCTACAACAAAAACTAAAAGTGCCAGTGCCATCTATGGTGAATGAACTGGCATTAAATTGTCTCCATCACGCAATGCGCGCACAAACAGAGTGTCCGTTGGCCACGCCACCACGACGCGTCTTGCATCTCCGGTGAGCGGGAAAAACAAAAACATGAGACGGAACGAGTGGGGCCACCTTGGCGCGACCGGCGCGGCGTCCGCGTTCATTTCGTTGCCGCTGGTCGCCATCGCTCTCTGCAGACGCTCTAGCGTGGCCGACGACTTTAGGCGTCCAGCGGGGCGGTCAGCAGAGCGTGCAAGTGGCGAAAGAAACAAACACGATTCTGCTCTGCGCCACTCAGGACACTCGCGTGTGAACCGCAAGTGTTTGTATTTTAATGTGAAACGCTGCACGTCCCGCCCCGCACAACGCTCGACTCGAGCACCCCTGGCCGTACACTAACACGAGCTCTCAACGAGTTTAGAACATAAAATACAATTTCAGCCTATTATCAGCAGTGGACTTCTGACGGCTGATGATATGATGATAGTGATCATCGAAAAAACCGACAGCAATGAGGGAGTAATGAAAGTAGTCCTCCTGATACAGCACGTCTAAACAAGGGAACCCACCTTTTAGTGGAGTATTGAGGAACAAAGCCTTGAAAAGTTTTACTGGATTTATGTGTATCGAAAACTAGCAAACTGCCTGGAAAAGACCAGTTAAGTAAGTTTTAAAATTCACACGAGGATTTGCTTATTGCCGACTGACGATTAATAATGCATGAGTGAACCAGGATGCTTAGCATCACTGTCAATCAGTCAATCAGTAACACGTTCAGGTACGACTGTTACGTCTTAAGGTCAATGCACAGTTTGAAGCAATGCCATGTGATCAGCATCGCCTCACTTCGAGCCTTACGAACTAAATATACTGCTATGCATATTTTAGAGCAGTGCTTATAAGATTTAAAAAGAATAACAGTAATTTGGCAATGAAAATACAAACTGCCAAAATGCGAAACATTATTTTTTCCTAAAATCTGGTCACGGAAATTGATGTTTCCTCTTATTTTCAGGAAGTTTTTTCCCTAAGTGACGCTTGCTTGAATCATAATCTAAACAGTTCAACGCGACTGTATTTTATACTATTAAATGTTTGTTATATCTTTATTTTTTAAGTTGAATAAAAATGATAATAATCGCTCTTATTGTTTAGAAGTTCTCGTATTTATAGCCGTAAACAACGCTTGTTTGAAAACCTGCTCTCCAAAATTTGACTACTATGCGTATTTATTTTTAGACGATTCTCATGTCCTTTTTTATGAAATGTTCAAATAAGGAAAATAACTTAAAGTAGCAAGTACTTATAAAACGAATTGTCAGTTTTTTTACGGCTAAATATGTTCCACTCCTTAGAAAAATACTCACCAATAGCATAAAATTGTCCATCATGATAGCACCCAGCCTTTGAAACATTGTGTATATCTTCATTTGGAACCTCATTCAATCCAATTCCACCATCAGACGTCGTGATAGTAAAGTTAAACTTGGTTCCAGTTTCCTTGGTCTTTAGAATATAGTCTTTTCCACCTTCCAAGTTCAGGATCAAGTTGGAATACTTCAATTCTACATCAGCAAAGGATTTTCCTCCATCATTGCTTAAGAGAAGGTGGATAGGATCTTCAGACTCATTTAAATGCATCAGGTTGACCTGGACTGAGTTGTTCTGAAGTACTTTCACGGAGCCTATGGGTTCCGTCAGTACTAGCGGTCTGCGCATGTCTTCGTATTCTTCGTAGCGTTTGGTTATGTGCTGAAAACAAACAACAGAAATAAATTGACACAATATTATAGTGTACTTATACGTACCACCAGATGCCAGATTTCTCTGGTCGTAGGATCCTCTCTTTTCTACTGAATATTGAGGAAGACCCTGTCCTCATACTCCTTAAAATATCATGATTATTTTCTCCTAAGGGTCCGTCTAAGGTACTTAAAGGAATAATGGTATCCACACCCACATTCGCCAGTTACGTTTTAAACTTTATCTTACAGGAGTTAGCCAATTGCCAACAACCAGGAACCAAATAATACTGATCCCACAGGAATCGAGCCTAAGACAAAATAACTGCGTATGCCACTGCTGCTGCTACTGTTACGAGTGTGCGACACGCATCAGTCTCATATACGCAGTCATTTTTTGGAGATCCATTCCACCCATAGAGATTAAAACGGTAACAGACAGTATTTATAATACTTTTAAATGTTTCGTGTGAATACATTATCAGATACATACCTCAGTTGTTGTAGTAGTGGACGTGGTGGAATTTTCCGGTTCTTCATGGACGTCATGACTGACGTCACAAACTTGCACTTCACAGCATGCGTCGTTAGGGTCCTGCACGTTGATGCATTTGTCTGACACTGGTAGGGGATTACATCTGTTGTGATGAAAATGGAAAAATTAAATTAATGTTGTTATATACAATATCAGTTTAACCTAACCTTCATTCTTTCAGGTACCTATTCCCTTAGTCCGTCAATGAAAATGCGGGCTCGTACTCGTAATTTCTAGTGAACACTACTCCCTATTAGTTCTGAAGTCATAAGTTTGGACAACACATCGGGAGTCAGGACAACTGTTTAATTATGTTGTCACCATTTGTTAGCTCATACGACTATATGTATAGATCGTAGGATCAACAGTTAGAAATACCCGAAGCTTCAGCTGTAACTTCCCCATACCTGGAACTACTGTAGGCCTGTACAACTAACTGTCCCGTGTGAGATTTGGACCAGAGACGTATATCGGTTAGCTCTCAGTTACAATAGATAATAATCATAAGGTGGCAGGTAACTGCTGTTTGAAAGAAGCTGGTGACCGATCTACCGACCTATTGGAGAGGCTTATGACCAGCAGAGGACTGCTATAAACTGAAAATAATCTTCAATGTTCAAACTACTTAGCCTTATAAGTGTGATTTTCTCATAGTCTTAAAAATAACAAATGATTTACCTGGGTCTGCAAGTCACAATGGACTTTGGTTCACAAGAGCAGGTCTGTTCACAGCCGATATTCCAGGTGGAGCCAACTGGGTGTGAGTCATTGCCGTATCGACACATTTCTATCTTTGATATTTTCGGATCTGGAAACAATGATAAAATAAAGTACCTTTTTAAGTTATTGCTTCTTTTTTCTGTTATCATAGAACTACGTTTTAACGCCATTGCCTGCATAACTTGTGCAAGCAGCCCCGCTAACAGTTTGTAGGTTAATATTCAATATTTGAGACATCCGTTGAGGATAATGACGCCCGATCTTTTACTACTAGTGCAACCATCCACTGACAAAAAAACAAAAATATAAAATATTTTAATTACATCTAACTTAAATGAAATTAAAATAATTTATATTTTTGTTTTTTGCCAGTGGATGGTTGCACTAGTAGTAAAAGATCGGGCGTCATTATCCTCAACGGATGTCTCAAATATTGAAGATTGACCCTTGTTTAATAGCTGATATTTAACAAAAACATAGTAATCTCATATAGGTACCCTTAATACACCTGACACTCTTCAACGGTTATTATGTCACCCAGTAACTGGTATATCTCGCTCAAAAAGACTACCAAATATAAAAACTTTTTTTTGGGTGTGGTCAAATCATCAAATGTATTTCCCGACCCTGTGTTGAGCGGAAGTGGCTGTCTCTTACTAAGAAGAAGCCCTACCCGTTCCATTGGTTGCCCACGCAGTCTCAAGGCCATTGTATTCTACTTAGATAGTCTCTCCCATCCAACAAAGACATGAGTTTTGAATTCTCAGCTAGGTATCTGTTCCAATCGACTTCATGTACCAAGCCAATGCCAGTTTGGCAGATGGAGACAAATCTCTTATCGCTCTTAAAATAAAGAGAGACGAGGAACGAAGAAGAAGAATGACTTTCTTACCAGCATTGTTCGTAGCGCAGGCTATAATAGAACAGCACTCATCAACAGGAGACTCAAAACAGAGAGGGTCGTTCAGTCTTCTGCCACGACGGATGTAGGGGTGCTTACAGCGCGGGGAGCACTCGAAGATACCGCCATTACTGCACTCGCAAGTCTCTTCACACCCTCGGTCCATATGCTCGCCGACCTGATGAATGAAGCAAATGAAAAAATATTTGAATAAGAGTCAAGAGCAAACCCATCCCAAGATGTGACAACGACAAAATCCGCAATGGAGTGAGCTTACCCAGAAGAAGCCTGTTCACTCAAGGTTCACTCTAACTTTGAAAGGACAGAACTCCTAATGACCGCTAACACAAAGGAAATGAATACCTTGTTTAAAGAACAATAGAATTGAAAATCGACCAGGCCGTAAATATTTAAGCATGGACTCAGATCAATTTTAGTGAAAATGGACAGAAACGACTCAATTATGGCTTGATTATAGAGAAATATACTTTAGGAAGTATTATGTTGATTCTTCGGGAATACGGTAAAATGAATCGCATTTTGATTTGCGTAGACACTAACAAATAATTTGAAGTAACTTATTAGTATGTGACTTAAAGACTTTACTAACCTTATAGCTAATTTCATTTTCTTTACACTCGATTTCATCTGACCCAGCCCTATCAACCGTCATCAACGGATGGAAAGGAGCTTGCAGATTAGCATAAAACTTCTCTGGAATATCCTTATGCTTATGTTCTGGTATCATTCTTGGTTCATCATCATCGTCTACATCTAAGTTAACATCACTTAAGTCCGACATAGGTTTCTTATGACTTTTTGACGTGTCGTTATGTAGTGCGATGGCAAAGTTCTGTAGCTCGTCTACATTTAGGTTTAATAATCTGGGTCTAGGTTTGATTGAATCTTGTGTTGGCATTACTGTGTCGCCAACATCTGGTTGTGTTGTTTGGTCTACTTCTTCTTCTGGTTTGCGTTCTGTTGATGCTTCTTGGGTTGTCGTTGATTTAGCTGTCGTCGTGGTAGTTATTGGAAGGCGGATCGTTTCAGTTGTTGGCTTTTGTGTTGGTAGTGTCTGTGATCTTACTTCATCTTCATCACCTGTTATTTTACCTGTAAAAGAGGATTGGTTCTTGTTAAGATTACTGAAATATTTATTTCAATAAGTACGAATTTTTGGGATTGTCTAAAACTCGGTTTATATTTCCTAAGTGCCGATATGACCCATAGTATTGAGTACTGGCTGAGTTTTAATTGGAGACGCCTATGTCCAACAGTGGACTGATATATAGGCTGATGATGATGAATGTGAGTTTAATCATATTATTATGATTTTTTTTAATTTAAGAAAAAAAATTAAATACGAGCGCTGAATAAATAACTTTAATTGTAATTGCATGGAAACTGATTGCTAAGACTATTTTTATAATAGCGATATCAAAAGTAATTTCACGATGCACGGAGGTTTATCTCGAACAGGAAACGTTTGTCTCAGCAAAAACGTAACATAACTGGTCTCAAAACTGGGGCAGGGTCAGTAGGCAACAGCGGTCATACCATTAGACTCACTCTTTAAACGTTAAACAATTACTAATCTTACTACTCATAGATAGAGTCTACAATTTATGGAGCAAAAGATGAAATCGGAACCATGCAGACGACCTGTCGATCGAATCGAAATCAATGTAACTGTCAACCAACATTGATTACGATAAAACAATTTATGGTGCTCCAAAATCTTTTCAAGCTATTGTAAACCTTAAAACTCCCATGATAAGAGTAAATTTTACACCAAGAAAAATACGCGAAGAATTTAGGACGAAGCGGAACTTAAGACAATGATTGTTGAACGTGAGAAAGTTGTCCGTGATTGGTTTAAAAACAAATGGTTATTGTCTTCGGTTCCTATAAATTACCGAAGATGATACGTGTGTCCTAATATTGGAAACCGTATCTGACCTTGACTTCTCACGTTCGTTATTTATGGATCTCGTCTTTCCATTGTTAAGCTTCAAGTGCTTTGATTGCAATTTTGTTAAAGAAAGAAGTATAATTTACTAAATATTAGTTAACCTGTTTATTGTTAACTGCGTGTTTATTGTGAATTTTGTGATCTATGATCTCGTTCACAATG
The DNA here is from genome assembly GCA_950005045.1 of Agrotis exclamationis. Taxonomy (NCBI): domain Eukaryota; kingdom Metazoa; phylum Arthropoda; class Insecta; order Lepidoptera; family Noctuidae; genus Agrotis; species Agrotis exclamationis. Next base: position 14,186,221 of record OX465436.1, on the reverse strand, counting down.
TGATCTATTAGAAAACAAAAGAACATCGTTCACTCTCAAAGAAGGTTATTACTTTATCTCGTAAAGTTTGACATGGATTCTAATAATCTTATGTTACCAAAACTGTGTCAGAAGATCGCATTTTTTTGCAATAATCAGTTTTACTTATCAAATTAGATGTGCATAGTGCAAAGTGGATCTAAAAAATCCACTTTGAGGGTTTTAAATCATTTTAGTTTTTTTTGGATATATTGGCATTATATCGGACAGTAACGTTCCCACTGTTACGAACACGACTTTTTTCGATAAAAGGTCCTGTGTTTCAAAACCCCTTGATATGAAAATGTTTAATGACTGATGCGTTAATTCAAGCTTCCTACTAAAAGATCTAGAAAATACAAAACAATCTCAGAAGTCGCCAGATTTCAATTTAAGGCGCACCTACAAGATTAGCCTGTTTTATAACGTGTCATTACTCAACAAAATGTCAAACAGTAAATAAATGACGTGTAGTGTGAAGGTAATGACTTTATATGCACCTGCGGGCAACATTAGCATACTGCTGGCCCTGTATGGCCCAACATTCAACATATAGCTATATGTATGGCCCAACATCTAGGCGCATGTGTCAATCATTTGCGTGGCTCTATTATGTAGAGCATTATGTTTGATTGCACTTAAGTGCGGCAAACGGTAATGATCTTAAGTTAGGGTTTGCACAGACAAGCGTGTCGTTGTGCGATTTTGTAGTTCATGTGTTTCGTTCATCTATCTTTCATTTTTTTCTTAGCTAAACAGGATTATTTCTTTAATAGGTTAACAGTGTGTCTCTATTGCTTCTGTTATTAATGTCTTCCCTAAAAATGTATTACTATATTGCTAGGGATTCACGTTCTACTAGTATTGTTTCTCAAAAATTGGAAAATTATCGAAACGTATTCAAAATCGAACATTACCGAATAACAGTAAGTTAAAGAAAAGATTACAAATACTGCAAATGCTTAAAATGTTAAGCTAAGTGACCATTTCAAAGCTTAAAATCTAATTAACCTGAGGGTCTCACAAGGCACGACACTATGCCCTTTAAAATATCCGCAATCAATGATCACAAAATAATAAAATCTAATATCCTATCAATACTTAGCCGACGGATATCCTTATATAAGTGAATGATGGCCTCAAGTCGACCTCTGATGGATGTAGGTTACTTTAAGGACGCGAGTGCCTCATTGGCGGACCGGTTGTGGCTACACTACGTTCGCGATTTAGCTTCTGAACTTGTCAACAGAAATGTGTTTTTTGGAATAACTACTTTTCTCCCCATACATAAGGTCAATTTTAGCAATCAACTCGATTTTTTTTTTACTGATGACTTCTCTAATGGTAGATACTCCCTCTCTTTTTGTGTTCCTTAATCAGGATCTATTCTGTTGATGCCTTGTCGTGGTTAGACACCAGATAATAAAAGTCAATCACAAATCAACTTAATCTACACCAGTATTGAGTTGATTTTCGCGTATATGGAAATATGTTAATTGGATACTATTATTTTAACAGGCTTCAGGCGCGTGCTCAAGACGCGAAGCTGTCTACCGATCGTTGTTTACGTTCATTGGTAGTTGAAGGTAGTATGCTAATGTGATCTTAAAATCAGTAGCTGATTTAATTAGAGTGGTTGCTGTTATGATTATCTGAAGCACTCACTCATATTCAATTGCTATGATTAATAAATGTACTTTGACATCATTTATTCTAAGGATTGTACTCGTATAATATTATAGCAAGGTAAGGTGAAGACACAGGATAGTATTTACACGCAGTTACTTTACTGAAGTTTACTGTTATGGAAATATTCTTAGTTTATTCAAATTCTACCAGCGTGCGTGGATATTATGTGATGATGATGATGATGATGCTAATTAAAACTTCAGCAATACTTGAGGCTTGGCCAGATCTGAGATTCCAAAATGATTTTTTTTGGAATGGCGAAATGTAGTAAGCTTTAGGCTTTTCTGTAAAGGAAAAAGTGAAGTTATTATGGCTGCACAAAGAACGAATGCAGGCAGCGAATTCATCGATAGATTTATAAGCCCCTCCTATGTCTAGACTTGACATGGCCACTAGCCATTTTATCCATATACATGAGACCGTATGAGGTTCTAACTAGGTGGACACACCCACGATACACTACCAAAGCTATTTGACCTTAAAAGTAAGGTGAAATAGCTGAAGCACTAAGCTTTAAACCTAGGACATTTAAACAGTCTATACCTACTACTTAATATAATTAAGTTGAAGAGTCTGTTAACCGTCTGTTTTGGTACGGACATGATGCGATAAGGAGGCATGAGACTCATGTGACTAAGAGAGTGATGAGTATGAATGTTGACGGATGGAGAGGAAGAGGAAGGCCAAAGAACAGATGGATGGATTGTCTAAGGAATGACATGAAAGAAAAAGGTGAAAACAGTGACGTCTGATAGGGGAGAATGGAAGAAGAAAACGTGTTGCGCCGTCCACAAGTAGAATGGTATAAGGGCAGGAAGATGATGTTGATGAGTCTGGAACGGCTCGATTAGTTTTTGAAAATTCTTTTTATGATTGATAGTTAAATTCTTGAGAAAGGTTACAGGCTATTTCACATAACGATACGACCTTTGTAGTAGAAGAAAAAGAAAAAAATGCTAGTCGAAACTGCAGAGCACAGCTCAGCTAGTTTATCTATTTCGTTCACACACGTAACGTAAGTATTTGAAGTTGAATATATGTAGTGGCCTCATTGTTTATGTTCTGAGAACTTTAACAAAGCTTAAATGAATTCCACATAACCATGTAAGTAGGTATGTGTACAGTTTTTACCTACTATGATAGGCACATAGTTTTAATTGAGGACGTGTACCTGTATGTGTACAGCATTATATGTATACCTACTACAGGCGGTGGTAGGCAGCGTTGCCAGATTTATCTTATGCCAAATCGTTATTTTCAATCTTTTGAGTGAAAAAAGCGGGACTCTTTCATCGAAAGCGGAACATAGTAAAAAAACGAATTCCCTATAGTCAAAAGACTGACCGTCTTTTGTGAAATAATAAAAAAATCTAAGTCATCCCCGAAAACGGGACAAAGCTTGTCCCGCACGGGATAATTAAGTTTGATTGAAAAATTGGGATGTCCCGCCAAAATCGGGATGTCTGGCAACGCTGGTGGTAGGATTCACTAGGGCTACCTGCCTCTCGCGATCACCAACCTGTCAAAGTCCCGCGCCAAACAGTTTTATTGTGTTTCGTCGATACGGAGGAGTTTCTGGAGAGGTAATCTATTCACTCTTGACTTTAAACGTCTCAAGGTTATAGCTTTCAGGAAACAGAGACTCTAGTAGTGTATTCGACTCTATAGACGCACAATAAATATGTTTTCAAAACGCATTGTTACAGGTGGGAGGCTCACCAACAATCTACAATCTTCACCCATTTCTTTATTGGTCACCTTCTTATAAAATCTTATTTTGTAAGGCAGAGGCAAAATGTATAAATACTTACCCTATAACTACCTACATAATTATAGCGGAAATTGAACCCAGTGCCACCAACCAGGCTACTAACTGTAAAAGTACGACGTTTAATTTCCATACGGTTCAAAATTTCACCTAATAATAAATAATATAATAATATATAGTCCTCTTCACCGTATCCGGCGACAGCGACCCAGACTACTTGTCTTCTCTTTCGTGAGCCCTCTGATGACTAGCAAAACCAAACTTGGTCTTGAATACCCGGTCACATCGTGAACAGAAGAGCTGTACCAAAATTTCACCTACTCAGTACCTAGTCTCATCAATTATTAACACTAATTACTAATTAAGAACTCCGTGTAGTAATGAATAAATCTTTTGTTTCTCATTATTTTCACTTGGTTGTGCTCTTTCTTATTATTATGGGAGCCGCTTTCTTTGTACACTATGTAATTGAAGTATCTTCGTTACCCGTATTAAGAATAACCGAGTTCTAAAAGGTGGATTTTGTGGTGTGTTCTAGTAACATATTATTTTTCCAATATTTTACGGATTTTGATCTTTTGTTTTTATTTTGAAGAAAATTCTGATTTTCATTTTAGAAAAGAGCTTTGGAAGTCAGTGACTTTTGCTTGATTAAGTTCCTAAAAGATGATTTTATTTTTTTGCAAATAAGTTTTTATTAAGGAGTTCAGCTGAATGGCGTGTAATTTTAGGACATATCGATCATAATTTAAAGGTTCTATACAGATATGGGCTATACATGTACATGTATAGAACAGTAAAATTACTCCTTCCCCCGTTTCCAGTAACCTATATTCTATGCCTGTACCAAAATTCGTCAAAATAGCTCCGGCACTTCTTAAGAGGTGGAAGCGTAACAAACAAATTAGACTCACTTACGCATTTATAATATTAATTAAAGTAATATGTCACAACAATAACTTGCAAATAAAATCACTGTTCTACCGTTATGCTCTTGAACTTGTGCGAAAATTCGCTTACAGTTACCAAGAAAGTGGGCCACGATCCATCACGCATACCTACCGAAAATGCACCTCAGTTCACGAAATTCCAGTGACTAAGTAGCCGCGTAAGTGTGTGCCACAATCAACACATGTTGCGTAAATCGCGGTAAACATCCGTCTTGCTAAGGGCGATGACACATTGACGCGGCAAAACGCTATACGCGAGCATGCGAGACAATGTCATGAACGTCGCGCTTAAACTGCTAATGAAGTAATGACGCGACGGATTTACAATTTTGTATCATTGAATATGTATGACAATATAGGGTGTAACAGATGAAACAGAATATCTATGAATTATTATGGATTTTCCATACAAAATACTGCATTACCCGACGCGAATGACTATAAAGGGGCATTACTATCCTTTTCAAACATTTGGTAAATAAAAAAGTCACTTTGGTGGTCATAAAACTTAAGGTTAAAAAAGATACCGACCGAATTGAGAACCTCCTTCTTTTTTTTTAAGTCGGTTAATAAGTATTGTCTTTTATACGTTTTAAACTCACAATACGAGATAACTTCGCAGCGTAGTAGCGTTTCAAAGAAAAAAAATACATTCGTTCTTTAACATGCTGTATATTGTTTTTGGGTTGGGTTTGAGTTTAGAATTCTAGCGACTGTCTCCTAGCCATTTGTCCCGTTCTTTGAAGCTAAGTTCACCATGTACTTTGTCAAGGTCGTTAGTTTCAAATAACAGATATTTAATAAGATATTCAAATCCCGATCGAAGAGTTTCACGATTTGCCTTAAGGTTCTACGGATGTGATGGATTTACTCACGACTTTACTCGTCAATGCATGTTGATTACTGAACGAAGGGCAGAATCTGTCACGATTGTGGGTTTAATAATATTATAAAGCAGTGTTGATGTGCCACGTTTAGTGATTAAGTAGGCATTTATTTATAAAGCCTACAAATATGTGTACATCAACAACTTTGCACGTTGATGATTTTATAAAATCATAATCAGTCTGTGAAAATTCACTGCTAGAATATAAGCTTCTCCTCTATAAAAGTAATTATTTATCAAATCATCCTCGCTCTTTTCCCAACTATCTTGGGGTCGGTCGCCTTCTAATCGAACCAGATTCTGAATACTTCAGTTTCACTTGGAGCGGCTGCCTGTCTGATCCTCATAACCCAGTGAACTAAAACTATACAATCTTAGTATAGTATATACGCGTCACGTAAAAAGAACACTGGAAGAAAGTAGTAGGGATGTGTTTGCGCATGGGTACAGTCTCGCATGTGCCTATTGGATGTGGATTCTTCGCGGGAAGCAAAGCTCAACTGACGAACCAATAGCGCACCGGCAAACATGCAGCGCGTGGCTCACCCGCCCCGCGCCCTACCTCAAACCACCAAATAGACCGATAAATCGGCTATGCGCAGCTTGACCGCCAGCGTTCTTTTTACCTGTACCTAAAGTCTAAAGTTTTTTTAGACTTTAATCCCCACTAAAAATTATCAGGTCTAGGTTCCTTTGACGTAATTCTAGTGCAAAAAACGTTAATTTATGTTTTCTAAAATTCTCAACCGCGCCCATGTAACTAAGCCCTTAACGCACGCATCCAAGCGGATATTTTGTTTATCCGCTCGCAGCATCGATTCACAAGGAAGTCCGACATCTCTCGCTTGATCGAGTTCACCTGTTGTGTTCTACCGATTATTATGTATCGGAACTTTTTCGTAACATCCGCCGTTCAAGTTCATTTAACAACATAATTGGTTTAACGTGTTTACTTAAGTAGATTAAGCTCGTAACTTCGATGTTGTTTGTTTAGAGTTTACTTTTTGAACGCGCTAATCTCAGGAACTACTGAGCGGAGCAGCCGCGGGACGAGCTAGTTTTTATATGTACTCGTATAATTCTATAGGAATCACACACTTAATTAACATCACCACTGCTCTTATAAGGTTGAAGGTAAACATCGTGAGGAAACCGACATGTCCTTTTTTAGCGTGGTAAAATTATCAAATGAGTCCTCCTACATTCTGTCAGACTCGTACTGACTAAAATCCACGGTGTCCTTCAAAAACAAACAAATACACAACGCGCCGTCGACCCGGGCATGGTCGGACATCGAGTTGCCCTTTACTCGCAGCCGGCACGCCCGCGCCTACGGTGGCCGGAGATCGTCTGTCGACGTCCGACGCCGTGGGCGTCTACCACTGCGGCTGGGGTGGAGGAAGGACGCTATAATATCCTCTCCCTCACGCGGCCCGCCTCCTCCTTCGCGAGCATGACTGCTTCGCAGAAGGAGGCGACCGCTTCCCACTCCGTCTCGCCCCGCAGCATGGCCTCGACCAATGCCGGGCGCGAGCCCGACATGTCCTAGAACTAAATTAGAAGGCATGACATTAATTACCAACCCGCACTAGGCCCGCGTAGTGGATTATGGCCCACACCCTCTCACAGAGAGGAGGCATGTGTCTCAGCAGTGGGAATATTATAGGCTGATGATGAGATGATTAAATGGGTAGTTCAACAGAAACTATTCTCCGCGTGACTTTCATGGCGAGTTTTTTTTTAATAATGAAAATAGTTTTTGATAAACTACCCAAATGTTGATTTCCTGAGGGATGTTTATGTGATTGTAACTATGATTGATTGAGTGATGAGTATGAATGTTGATGGATGGAGAGGAAGAGGAAGGCCAAAGAAAAGATAAATGGATTGTCTAAGGAATGATATGAAAGAAAAAGGAGTAAATGATACTGTGACGTCTGATAGGGGATATTGGAAGAAAACGTGTTGCGCCGACCCCAAGTAGAATGGGATAAGGGCAGGAAGAAGAAGAAGAACTATGATTTTATTAATAAGTCTATTTAAATTCATAATTAACGGATTAATTAGCCAGTAAGATAAGCGTAGTTAACTGCATTAGAAATGCGTCTTTCTGTAGCCTTTCTCAACATAACATTCATGAGCTCTGACAAATGTCAGTAGAATGTCCCTCAATATTTTTTCAGGGAGGCAAACAAATATTTTTAGCTGTGTCCTCAAACAGAAGAAAGAGAATGGAGCTGATTCTGTTGTCGTTAAACAAATCAAAGGTGAACTAGATGCGTTCAATGCACGACGGAATCTTGCGAGGTCGAATAAACCAGCCTAAAGTCGATGATTAAGGCCGATTTATATTTGTAAACATTATCGGCCTTATTGCAAAACTAAATAAACCTTGGTTTAAACCTGGTCTATCAAGTCCAGGCTTATCTGCAGAGCCATGGTTTAAATTTTTCCGTATTACAAAACTAAGATAAAACGTCGACTTTAGTACCGTCATTTGAACGATTGTCTAAACAATTACATCCACAATGTGTAATAACAATTAAATCTACCTTGTTTAAATCCATTTTGGGTTAAAATAACACAAAAACAACAACAACACAATGAAAAAGTTGCCCTGAGAAACTTTGACACACCTTTGACAGCTACTACTGTTAGACCATGGTTTATCGCAAAACCATGATTTGTAATAACGTTCGCGTTTGTGTAAACCGTAGTTTTACAAGATTAAAGGCGGTATAAGGCCACTTTTTTTGGGTGCTCAAATCGTCAAATGAATTCCTCAACTCTGGGTGAAGCGGAAGGTATAGTCAGACTCTTTTCATAATCATCATCATCATCAGCCGGAAGACGTCCACTGCTGAACATAGGCCTCCCCCTTAGACCGCCACGCCGAACGACAATTCGCCACTTGCATCCATCGGTTGCCCGCTACTCTCACGATGTCGTCTGTCCACCTAGTGGGAGGCCTGCCTACACTGCGTCATCCGGTCCGTGATCGCCACTCGAGAACTTTTCTTCCCCATCGGTTATCTTACTGACCAAAAATTCACCCTGTTCCGAAATTCCGGAAGCCTACCTACTTGTTGCTACTTATTATCCCACAATTTTAATAAATTTAGTTAAATCTTTTTTACTTCACAATCTCCTTCGTAATTTCATCTCCATAGCGGATACAACAGCTGTTCGTCATCAAAAGTCGGACATCCTCTTTCTATTAGTCTGTAATTGGAAATCAGCAGCTCACGAGTATGTGTCATCTTTCGCGGCTAACCACTTTCACTATGTCTCCTACATACCTATGTATGTATGTATGTACAGTGTGTATATAACTGGGACAAGGTCGATTTAACAATAGATATTCAATCACTTATGGCTTCATGATTTGTAAAGACGGATGGTTAGCGAAGATAGCGGCTTTTTTGTTTGTTAATTATGTTTCTTAACGGAGATTTATTGAAATGTGTGTTGATATTAAGCTACGGATTAATTATAATTATGCTTGTATACTATAACGTTGATAGATGCTTTCTTTAGAAACCGGAGGACTTACCACAAGATTTCTGTAGTTTACTTACAGCGAACCTGAAGTATTTACTGCGTTTAATTGTATGGAAAATTAAAAAAAAGCTCCTCTAGAGTACGAACGAATTAAAGAAATAAAACAATTATTTTCCAAGAAATTAAAGTCAAAGTTCCCGTTTACTTCAGGTCACAAAAACATGAAAAGTCATGCTACTAGATAGTGGCGGTCGCGGGACTTATCGCATTAACGTGACCCTGGAACGTAAAGGGCTATTGAAGGACACCGTGAATTTTAGTCAGTACAAGTCTGAAAGTCCCTCCCGCCCTGCCCTGGGTGGGAGGACTCATTTGATGATTTTACCACGAAAAAAAAAGGGTCTGTGGCCTTATCTCGATTCTTCACGTTTTTAGCATAAATTACATTATGTCTTCGTACAGATAAATAAGTTGAATGTCATTCACTTCTTAAATTAGTTAGACTTGTTTTTATAACACCATTAAATTAGTAGTAACCAACACCTGATACAAGCTTAAAATATGTGCCACATTCTTATGGAAATTGGAAGAATAAACATTAGTCAGACCGTTGTTGTATCAAATTATGTCATGTATATTAAGTATAGTTTACTGGTCCGCTAGTTTCGTGGCCGCAATAGTAAAGGTGACAAATCAACATCGAGCTATGCTGCGCTATACTGCGCTGTGCTATGTTTGGTCAACTCGCTCGTCTAATATTTTAATGAGGATACAAACAAACCATGCTGTGCTGCGCTGTGTGAGGCTACGCTCTGTTTAAAAACGCAGCAGTCTCGACCGAGGCGCGCTACCCGCCCGTGCTGAGCCGCGCTGTGCCGAACTGTGCTGTTTTTTATACAGCTCTGCCATGCTGCGCTGTGTCGAGCTGTGCTAGGTTTTTCAAACATGGAGCACGCTGCGAGCGTTTTTTAAAATAAAGCCATTTTAGACGGGATAAACGACTACACGCGAGCTGCTAATTACTTTTAATACTGAACTAAGCAAAGCGCAGCACAGCTTGATGTTGATTGTTAAAAAAACGTAGCTTAAGAAACGCAGCACAGCACAGCGCAGTACAGCGCAGCACACCTTGATGTTGATTATTAAAAAAACGTAGCTTAAGAAACACAGCACAGCACAGTGCAGTACAGGGCAGCATAGCTCGATGTTGATTTGTCACCCTACCTGAAGAGCGTAGAGAATTGAGTTCGATCCCAGCACGCGTGGCATGATCAATTGTATCTCTATTTTACCAAGAATCATCATCATCTGCTTAGCCTTTTCCCAACAACATTGGAGTCGGCTTCCAGTCGAACCAGATGCAGCTGAAAATCAGTATTTTACATGGAGTTACTGCATATCGGACCTTGACAACCCAGTAACTGGGTAGTACTATACCCCATGGTAAGACTGATTGTCAAACTATTTTTCTATTCTACCAAGAATAGACAAAGTTATTCCATTGTTATTTCTACACAATTCGACTGTTTCACGATTATGGGACGATCCGTATACCATTGAAAAATGGAAACATTTCTTTTGTATTTTAAATATTGTCATTCTTAGGCGCGGGCCACATAGAAAAGACGTAAGACGCAGACGGGGCGGAGACATGTCTCTTCGGCGTCTCTTTCAAACAAAATGTATAGAAGCGTCGCAACGTAAAAGATACAGAAGAGACGCGTCGCGGGCGCGACCCTCATACATTTGCGCCCGTCCGCGACGCGTCCTCGTCTTACGTCTTTTCTATGTGGCCCGCGCCTTAATACGGTAAAAATCTTTCTACGTTTTGTCATTTTGTGTTTTCAGTCGTCAACAAAACCCAGGGTTTTCGAGTTTTCCGTTAGGAATTTCTGTATTGCTTTCAGGAGTTTGGTAGGATGACAAGATATTTCCTTCCTCAATAAGCATATACATATAAAGCAGTGTTTAAACAGGATTCTGCGGCGTCTGGAACGCAAAGGGCATGTTAAAAATGAGGGAAGGTTTCAGTCAGTGTCACAACACAGATTACGTTACAGTCAGTGTCCAGGGTGGAGGACTCATTTCATGATTTTGAAACCAAAAACTGATAAAATCCTGCGCTTGAACTCACTTCGGTGATTTTTATTGCCTTTCTATCGATTTATTGAATATGAAAGTAATAGCAGAGAAAGTGCCTGTATTTGCGTAAACAGTCATTAATAACGAGCGGATTAATTATATGGGGATACATATTTGCATACTTATGCAATTTCATATATGACTATTTTTTATACTATAGGGTAAAGTTGGTAGAGATGGCCGTACGGGAGAGATAGACGATCGAAATATTTCGGTAACTACTTGCTGGATATCGCTGTAAATGCCAGGTCCGCTTCACATCGTGCACAAGTACAAGTGCAAGTTAAAAGTATTCAGAAAAAAAAGATAAAAGAGAGTAAAATCCAACATAATGTTTTCAAACTACTGTAATATTTCTTTATGTGTGCATATTTTACAATATTGCGATGTAATTTTGTAAAATTAAGGATTTCTTTTACATTTTCTAATAACTTCATGAGCGCAGCTACATTATAACCTCAAATTTCTTGACGTATTACTTAAACCTACGTTCTTAATGGGTGTTGCCATCTTTTCCATAAGATTAGGAGAGACGGCCATGCAAAGTTGGGGTATCGTGCCAATGACCATCACAATGTTTTGAGCGTAGACAAGCCGATTTAGGGACATTACTGCACATTTTTTCGGAATTTGAAAAAAAACTACTACTGACTACTACATAACGTCTCTCACCGAAGATTGGATTCAATGTATCTTGTCCAATCTTTGGGTTCATGAAAATTGTACAATGTGTTACGATAAGTGCATGCTGAGTACTTGTCGCCATAGGTAAAATCATAAAAAAAAACATGTGGTTCAAAAAAATAAAGCAAATTAGTAACAAGGTATACAGACATAGTACTGGCCATCACTACCTCACTCATATGGCCATCTTACACGGGCAACCTGGGAGAGATGGCCAAACGAGTTTTATTTTTAATTGTATTTTTAGACATGATCTCTTTAATTAAAACGATAAGTATGCCAATAATGTATAACATTAATGTTAAAATTATGAAAATATGCCAAAATTAACAAGGTAAAGTATTTATTCTTATTTCAGCACACCTTTGAAAAAACTATGGCCAACTCTAACGAATTTACCCTACTAATGTTTGTAACTCTGCGACATAAAATCTACTCAACCAACACAGGTACTTAACAGAAAACGTTTTATACGGAATTTGGTCAAGAATCACGAGAAGACTAAGTCGGTTAGAAGACTTTACTTCGAAATCTTCACTATTACTGAATGAGTAATACCTACTCATTCACTAATAATGCGACCAAAAAAACAGTCACCAAAAAAAGCCAATCCAACCAACAATTTCGCAAACAAACAAACGAACAAACCCGCAAACATTTCTATGGCTCTCCAAACGGCTTTTTGTTAATCTGACACAAATATTGCATCACGGAAAAATTATCACACAATGCGACACGACAACTCAATTACCGCCACCTCTATTGTATCAGAAATAAGGTTGAATATCGCGTGTGTTTGGTTTTGCGCAGACTTTCCCGCGTGGAACAATGCTGCGCGGGCGCCGATGCGGTCTCGCGTGACAGGCGCGTGTTATGTCAACGTTACGTGTCTTCCGATGCACTGCCGACTTGGTTATTGACTGGTGATTGCAGTCTTCATTGGTTTTGTTGGTTTCTATTAAAATAACTAGTTTGTCGGTCAGAATTTGCCCATAAAACTGTCCTAACCAGGGTTGGAAAAAAAAACAGTTTTTTTTTAATTTTATAAAACAAACTGTTCAAATTGTTTTAAACAAGTGTTTTTTTTGTTTTTTTTTTAGTTTCGGTCATTTTTTCAAATTAATTCGACTATGGGTCGACGTCTTAACTTATAAATAAATTATAATGTTTCATTCCTAGACTAGATCTTTTCAAATTTGCTGTTTGTAATGAAATATTTACAAAAAAATATCAATGAAAAAAAAACATTGCTGTTTTTTTTCTAATGTTTTGAAGTATTATTTCATTACAATGCCAATAAAAGTTAAAAAATGTGACATAGCAGGGGCATAACTCAAATTATTTAATGTCAAGGTATTAAGACCCCTGAATGTTAGTTTATTTTCATTTTACAGGCATTTATTCGCCATGAAAAGTAGTTAAAACGTGTAATAAAAAAAACACTGTTTAATTTTAAACTGTTTTAAACACTGTTTAAAACAGGTGTTTTAAAACAACTTGTTTTAAACAAGCCAACCCTGGTCCTAACCCAAGTCATCGTCCACCTTGTCATAATCCAGAGTTGCGGGACTAACGAGCTACCGTGACCCCAGATCGTAATGGGCTATTGAAGGACACCGTAGATTTTAGTCAGTAAAAGTCTGACAGTCCCTTCCGCCCTGCCCTGGGTGGGAGGAATCATATATTATGGTGAATTTTTATTTTTTGATTATAAAAAAATCGTAACGTAGAGTGTCCTAACATTACGTTTGCCCATACGCGATCTCCACACACATCCCGATTTATCGATCGTCTGTTATCTCCATACATTTTGTTATCCATCCAAGTCTTATTTTCACTTTTTAATATCAGTATAATTATAAGTTGTTAAGTCTCCGGAAGTAGCAATAATTTTGCTAATTAGTGCTTCCTCAATGGTAGCCCGTCTAACAGGTAACTCATGACAAAATAATGTGTTTATGTTGACTGTTTTGATTTCTTAGATTATGATTACAATTTTATTCAGAAGTTATATTAACCCATTAGAGGTCAAACAAAAAGTAACAAAATATTTTTTAAATGTTCTTTATTTTCGTATTGAAATAAGAATAAAAAAACACAAAATACAAGAAAAATAAATAAAATTACAGTTTTCATGAAGTTACAGGGGTGTACTTAGTTGAGTACACTGACCGCCTAAGTATGAAAATTTCCGAACATGCTTTTTCGAAAAAAAAATGATTTTAGGAATTTTTTGCATAGCCAGCGCACTTTTGAATGACAAAGGGCACATCGCAGCTGTTTTTCAATTTTTATTCCACCTCACGACCCATCCGCAGTGGGAGACGCTTACGGCAACGGACGTCGCAGGACGATTTCCGGCCACCGTAGGCGTGGACATACGGACGGCGAGTAATGGGCGACTCGCTGTCCCATCATGGATCACGCTCGGGTCGACGGGTCGTCCTGTACCACGCACGGCTCAAAGAGCTGTCAGCCAAATGACGGGGCCCCCGTAAAGGAACAAAGCCAGCCGGGGTCGCTTGTCAACAAGATGAAGGTGAGAAGTGGTTAGATAGGCGTCACGGCGTCTTGACCTACCACCCGACGTAGGTCCTCACCGAGCATAAGATGCAGGACTGCCCCGCTTGGGTAGAGCACCGCCGTCTTCACGACGGTGATAGGCGGCGACCTCTTGCGCCCGGCATTGGTCGAGGCCATGCTGCGGGACAAGACGGAGTGGGAAGCGGTCGCCTCTTTCTGCGAAGCAGTCATGCTAGCGCAGGAGGAGGAGGGACGCGTGAGGAAGAGGACAGCATCCACTCAACGACCCAGCCGCAGTGGTAGACGCCCACGGTGACGAACGTCGCAAGACAGTCTCCGGCCACCGTAGGCGCGGGCATGCGGGCAGCGAGTAGTGGGCAACTCGCTGTCCGATCATGGAGCACGCCCGAGTCGACGGCGCGTTGTGTTTCACGTGCGTTACTTCTTTATTGCAACGAATCTGAAAGAAAAAAACATTTGGTTTACTTACGTATGTTGTCACTGTACTCAACCAAGTACAGTAAAATTTAAATTACCTTAGTTTTATTTTAGTAATAAATAATCAATTATATTGTTCTTTACTACTTACTCTGACATGTATTTTATACAAGCAAAATGAAAAGAACAACTTCGAAGCAATAATTATTTTATAAAATCCTAATTTATTTACTTACCTCCACAGTGTTTCGGTAACAAAACTTCAACTGACAGTTTTTATCAAAAAAAATTACACTACCCTCGTATTATTTATCAATATACTTATACAGTGTTATGATGAAGTAAAATAACAAAAATACCTTCTTTAAAGGAGAACATTCACGCTCCATACATTTTTGGGCCTTTTCTGAAAGTGCCGGCCAAAGAAAAAAAGTAGTACCTATGGATAGTACTGGTTATTTGGAGCAATAATTACTATGGCACAAAAGTTGTAGGATTGCTCTCGACCAAGTTATACAAGTTCGAAGATTTGTCATTTTCAAACATATTTGTTAATTTTTGAAAGTACCGAGAAATACAAAATAATGATAAGTATTGCTAGAACTAGTGACTTCAAGCAATTAAACATAACAGAACATCACGCCTGTAATCCCCAAGGCAGAGGTGTGCCTAATTAAAATTAATAAATAATCACTTATTATTTTGTTTAAAGAAAATAGAAACATTTTCAAAAGTGGAAACCTCCCACCCGCATCGGTAACAGAGTCGAAGCAACCGGTAGCCAGGTGTCTTGAGAGAGGAACCACCTAATAATAAGGCCGTGACAAAAGTATCACTTTCTGAATCAGCTCTTTTTTCCGGGTAATAAAACGACCCGGTAGGCGTTTGGCTCTATATAGGCCATTGACAGCTCCTTCAGACGCGCTTGATCCTTGATAGGACAGCTAGCTCCCCATCATTTGTCGTCCGCTTGCTCGGATCCATGGTGTCGTCGTAACGTTAAAAGAGGTCGAGGGTGTCTTCTCCTTCAACTGTTCAAACTTCTTCAAACCAGGGATCTCCATCAGAAAATCCGCTCCATCACAAAAACTCTTTCTACTAAGACTTAGGCTATTGAGAACTCTCGGGGTGAAACAGTCACTGAAATAGATGCGATTTCCGAGACATGGACGGAATACTGTCAGTCACTGTTCCAGGACCCTCAATCGCGATGCTTTGCTCCCACGGAACCCACGGATGAAGAAGTAGAGCCAGACATTCTTTATGAAGAAATAAGAGCTGCGATTAAACACCTGAAGAATGGAAAAGCCACAGGTGCAGATGCTATCCCAATTGAAACCATTAAGGCTTCGGGTGAGCATGGCGTCCAAATCTTTCATACCCTGTGCAATAAGATATGGCGGACAGGGACGTGGCCGAAGGAATTGGCTCACACAGTCTTCATACCGTTGCACAAAAAGGGTTCCACAAAGTCGTGCAGTAACTACCGTCTCCTTGCGCTAATATCTCATGCAAGCAAAATACTACTGCTACTGCATATCCTGAATGAACGTTTAAATAACTTTTTGTCCAAAGAAGTTGCACCCGAACAAGTGGGTTTCGTAAAAGGTAAAGGTACCCGTGAGCAAATTCTGACGTTGCGCCAGATTATAGAGAAAGCCCGGGAATTCAACAAACCGGTTTACATTTGCTTTGTTGACTTCTCAAAGGCATTTGACTCTGTAAAATGGCCCGTACTATGGAAGATCTTGCTGGATATGGGCACGCCGAGACATCTTGTTCACCTCCTAAGGCGTCTATACGAGGACGGAACAGCGTCAGTAAGAGCAGATGACGTACTGTCGAGTCATTTCCACCTTAGTGCAAGAGTCCGTCAAGGGTGTATAATCTCTCCCCTTCTGTTCAACATATACATATACAGAACTCATAATGAGAATTGTTCTCGAAGACTGGACGGATGGTATTGCAATCGGTGGCTTGAGGATCTCGAACCTGCAATACGCGGGTGATACCACTCTCTTCGCTACTAGTAGTCGCCACATAGATGATCTGCTACGCAAGCTGGAAAGTGTCAGCCTCGCATTTGGCCTTAAAATTAACCGCAAGAAGACGAAGATGATGATTGTCGACCGTGCCAACAACACCTCGCTAGAAGTCACCCAAATTGCGAACTGTGATGTGGTCCAGTCATACATCTATCTGGGGACGTTGATCACAAACAATGGCGGGTGCGTAGAGGAAATAAAACGGCGTATGGCGATTACTAGGTCTGCCATGGACAAGCTCAAGAAAATGAGGAATCGAAACATAACGAAAGCCACAAAAATCCGACTTGTCAGAGCACTTATATTCCCCATATTCCTCTACGCTGCGCAGACGTGGACCCTGCGTGAGAACGAGCGGAAGAAGATAGACGCTCTCAAAATGTGGTGCTGGAAGAGAATTCTTGGGGTATCGTGGAATTCATTCCGTACTAACGTTTCCATAATGCAGGAACTTGACCATCAAGCAGCGCCTGTCTTCCATTGTGCAAACTCGAATCCTGACATTCTTTGGACACGTATTCCGGCGTGGCGACGAGTCCATCGAGCGCCTAGTGGTGCAGGGCAAAGTTGAGGCACCCGAGCACGAGGTAGATCGCCTATGAGATGGACGGACCAGATAAAAGCAGCTGTGGACAGTTCCCTGCACGTCTGCAATAGGAAGGCAGCCATCAGACAGGAATGGCGGCGTATTGTTAGGCGAGCTACTAACAGCTGAAATGACGACCACGACCACTCTGCCAAGAGTGCAACGACGAAGAAGAAGAAGATACACCTCTGCCCAAACCTTCTGGGATTACGGGCGTGATGTTATGATATGTTTAATTGCTTGAGGTCAATAGTTCCAGCAATACTTCTCATTACGTTTTGTTTTTCAGCACTTTCAGAAATCAACAAAATGTATGAAAAAGTCGAATCTTCGAACTTGTATAACTTGGCCGAGAGTAATCGTACAACTTTTGTGCCATAGTAACTATTCGTCCAAATGACTAGTACTATCCATAGGTACCATTTTTTTTCTTTGGCCGGCACTTTCAGAAAAGGCCCAGAAAAAATGATCTCCTTTACGAGATTTGTAATTTGCGCTTAGGGATATGGCTGTACTCAATCAAGTACGGTGACCTCTAATGGGTCACCAATCTATTCACCACTGTATAAACAATTCTTTAAGTCATGATAGGTTGTTATTTACTTTTCAAAGCATTTCATATTTTCTGCAACGACTTGCAACTTCTCCTACCCTTTGTCAGTTCTGGATTAACTCATATAAAGCATCACGTCTCAGGAGGCAAAGGGTTTTTGTCTGCTGTAGTCTGAGGTACCGCCGTATTAGCCGTATCTATAATACGGGGGCCCCAAGTGCCAAGGGCCCCGACGATTTGAATAAAAAAGAAACAAAGTTTTGCTCCTAAATGAAAACTTGTAGCTATAATAAAGCTATATAGCTAAAGTTATCGAACTCCTAACATAGCAAAATTTTCAAAAAGGCTATACGTAGTTGTTTTGTATGAGTTACGATCAGTCGATCAGCATTCTCAATTGTTTAGCTCCCTTCAAAATGACATCAGTACCTAGTAACATTAGTTATACGAGTCAGGATGCTATTGTCTTTATTCTGCAAAACTATACACTTAGATTAGAAGGGTCCCAAAGAAGTTTTGGTACAGGGCCTCTTCTGGCCAGCTACGCCGTTCACGTCGATACTCACTCTGCATCTGCAGGTCACTGTAAATATCAAAAGGATAAAGACATTTTAAAAAAATCTCTAACCAAAATCTAATCATTTTATCACCACCGTAGATACAACCAACAAAACTTCCCATTATTCGCCAAGATTTAATTTTATTGAGACACAAACCGAAGACAATTAGCGTCCTCTATTTACGAGGCCATTAAGGAAGGTGTTAAAACCCATTTCGTACCTTTTATGGCTTTTATTATGGGGTGGCAGAGTTCTGTGCCTGTTGTGGATAGGACTTAACACCTACGCGCTAGTTCGAACGTTAATCAGACTTGAGAACTGAAAGTTGGATACAATAGTCTAGTTAGACAGTTAGTCCATATTAGCAAGAAGATATTAACTTTGGTACATTTCTTCAGATTTTCCTTTATGTTCTGTTTAAATCATGTTGTTTAAATCATTGATTAAGCCTGGTATAACTCGCGCGAATACTATTTTTTTTTAATATAATATGTTTCTTTTATATCTATTTATTTAGTTTAAAACTATAAGACAACCATATGTTAGTCGCGGGACTGACGAATTACCGTGACCCCGGAACCCAGGACTATTGAAGGACACCGTGGATTTTAGTCAGTACAAGTCTGACAGTTCCTCTCGCCCTGCTCTGGGTGGGAGGACTCATTTGATGATTTTACTACGCTAAAAAAAGACAACCATATGTTAAAGGATTTGAAATCTAATGAGAGCTAGGACTAAACTATAAATGTTAAATTAGACTATCTATACATAAGTAAGCAACCGACTTCAAAGAAAGTAGGGTTTTCAGCCATACCTACGTTTTTAGGTTAGGTAATTGCTAGACTTTGCAATATAGTAGACCTTCCTTTAAGAAATATTGTGTTTATTATCCAGATCTTAATAATTTAGCAGTAATAATATTGTTAAGATAAATTAACCATGTATACCTATTAAACTTCATCAATTTTATTGACCTACATCGGTTGTCAATAAAATTGATGAAGTTTAATAATTAAGTAGTTTATTTCCGGAAGACCAGATAAAAAAAAATCGTAGGTCGGACTAAATAATTGCTTTGAATGTACTCGATTTATTGACCTCAACTCAAATTTATTTTTTAATTTCTATAGGACATCGCGTCAACAAAATTGTAATTTCCTACTTCCATATTAAGAAATCATGATAAAAGTTTGTCTAATATTACTAGACCGCGCTATTCATCCGAAAAAAAACGAATATCGGCCACGATTTGACGAAACAAAACAATAACAAAAACATGGTTGTTACATCTTATAATAACGTGCTTTGTTTCATCGTAGGCGCGTGTTACCGAGCACCAACGCCCGCGCAGGTAGGGTAACCATTACGAAAGTAAAGTCTTGACAGAAAACTAAAGATTTAACAAAAATAAACGAGACCGTTTTGAAAAAAAAGATCTCAAGTACTTACATGACAAAGGCCAGAAAAAGAAAACAAAAACGAGCTAAAAAGAAATAAAACCCAGATTAAGGTGTAGATTAAGGTATAGAGAAGTCTGGATATGTGGTCAAAATTCGAATATGACCGGAAATATCGATACGGATATGGCCACTCTACTCGCATCTCCATCTTTCTTTTATCTCAAAAAGTCACAACACTGCTCCACCTTCGTTTTATTGGTAGTTTTTTTTATAAAAGAATCCGGAAAATTAAAAAGCAAAAGTTAAGTAAAAAAGGTACCAATAACACTCATGTTTTTAAGAATGACTCTGAAAGCTTACAAGGAGCTTTTAAATACTTAAATTAAATTAGTGATATACGGAAATGTTTACTTAAAAACATTGACTTTGTTTTAGTTCAAAGTGATACTAAATTCACGCATCAAGGGTTTTACAAGTCTACTTATTATGTTGTAAAAAGTCTTGTAACACGCCAAAAGAGACAGCTACGGCCCAATATTTTAAGTTAGTTTTTTTGTTGAAATTTTATTGTATTAACACACAAATCATAGCAAGTTACAGCTAATCTGCTAGTCCTTATTTTACTTCTTACTAATGTTATAAATACGAAAAGTGAGGATGGATGTATGATCATTACTTTTTGGTCACTGAACAGATTTAGATGAAATGTGGTACACACGGCTACACATCAAGCTACGCAAAACCAGTATAAGCTGACCTTTAATTGTGTGAAAACTTGAAAAGATCATACAAAGCGAGGCCAAGACAAATCGGTTTTGTATAGCTTGATGTGTAGTCCACCGTACACAGATAGTTTATTATCTGAGTTAACCGATAGGGTAGTTGTATCCCGATTGTATAGACCCGTGGGTAATGTTCGAAGCCGATGGCTACAGCTAGTAAGTATAGTTACTAATCAGCCTATTATTTTGGTAAGGTTGATAAAAGGCTCTTTTCTGTGAGAGGCGCAAGCGTGGCAGACCTTACTCTACTATTATCGGCCATTGCAGGTTCCATATCCGACGTAAAGATACCATTCCCACATCTGGGACATAGATCTGCCTAGTGAATTAGCCACCATGTTAACACGTAATGGGTAAATTAGTTACTATTTATCTATATTAATAAGTCACATACGAGCATATGAACGATAACTACAGCGGAGCTGAAGCAATCACTCTGGCCAAAATTGGTAAATGATGATGATGATGTAATACGTATCATCATCATTTAATTTAACCAATTCATATTGCAAAACATCTCCTACAAAAAACTATGCAAAGAAAGCTATCTATCCGATCTCTCAACTACCGAATTGGCACAGAAAGAAGGCCTACAACGTCAATAGCACCTGATATGAAGTCCGTTGACATCAAATCTGTACAATCATCCCACAGAACGAGACAGATTAGAAAAAGAGCAAGAGGCTGAGAATGCGTCAGAAGGCATAGGGATGCGAAAGATTCGATAACTGAGCGGTATCGAAGTGTCGATGCTTTTGTTAAGATCATAATCTTGATATGAACAAATCACGTTTGTTTGAGCACTTTAATTTTAAATAGTTCTGAGAGGTCGATTTAAAAAAAAAACGGTATGATACACGAAAAACTAGTACAAACTTTTGAAGACAAATTCAAGTCTTCAACTCAGCTACAAACAGTTCATTTCAGCGTAAGAATCGGTTGGCAAAATGCTATAAATTGTAATCGAAACTGTTCAAAAAAAAATTAAGAAGAAACTTGATACAACTTAAACAATTCTAACTCATACCTACGAAAAATATCGATATACGTATAATTATACTTATCGATACTTTTATAACACCTCTACATCCCTACAAGTCGCAGGTCGGTCTCCGAAAAAGGCGTTCCGAGTCACGACTATCCACCGCCGCCATACTTTTAGACGAGCTTTACCAATTGGGAGGACATGCCTCGAGGCTTAACTAATGCCCACCTGACTCATAAATGGTTGAAATATTTGGAATACATCGACCAAGGGAAGTTTAATGTTTTGCTACTTAGTGTTTTAAGTAGGTGGAAATGATGGTGGGTTGTTATGTTTAAATATAAAATTTATTAAATATTCATCATCATCAGCCTATAAATGTTCCCACTGCTGGGACACATGCCTCATCTCTGTGAGAGAGAGCGGGCCGTAATCTACCACGCGGGCCCAGTGCGGATTGGTAGATGTCACATGTCTTCGAATTTTTGGTTCTAGGACATGCCGGTTTCCTCACGATGTTTTCCTTCACCGTTTTGAGAGCAGTGGTGTTGAAATAAATTACACAAAGTAATGCGCCTGATGGGGTTCGAACCCACAACCTACAACTCGTAAGTCGAGGCCGATACCACTGGGCCACCACTGCTCCTAATTTAATATTAGATTTAATATTATCTGGAATTACGATTGAAAGAAGTTTTTATTTATTGTGAAAGATATTATACAGTAAACTTTAATAATAAGTGTTGGGCAGACTTTTGGCTTTTTACAGAGGTTAATTAGGTATCTACTTACTTTAACTTTCTCATAAGCCAAAAGTCAAATACATAGATCGCAGGTAGACTCCGCGCAACGACTGAAGTCCTGCAGAAAATTCGTACGGAATCTTAAAGGATCTTTGGAATGTCAAAATTCACAAGGAAATATTATAATAGATAGAGTTTTCCTGAAAAAGTCCAAGTACTTTAATATTATAAAACATGTTTCAATGGTTTGTGTCCATAAATATGTTAATTTTGTAGCTAACCTTTTTTGAATTTCCACAAAGTTCAGCACACTAACAACTTGCAAAATAAAATATACTTATATCCTGCAAAATTATCAGGCGGTCTTATAAAACAGATATTTCTTGTTATGTATGAGTCAGACGTATTAATAAATAATATATTTTGCATAATAATTTATAAGTTTATTGTGTTGAAACATCGCGTAACGAACAGAAACCGGTCGATTCTTATTAGTTTTTATATCCGTAAAGGCTGTGGGACCTCGGATATGTTATTTTTAAGAATTATTAACGGTTTTATTACGAGCCATGAAGATGATGTTACGCAAATGTTTATAGAAACTAAGATTTTTTGGGTAAACCAGGAAGTGTTGCAAGATTTCAGTGTTTATCTAGTATCTATTGTCATGATAATTTAAAACTGGCTAAGCCAGTACCTATGCAAGCGCAGCGTAGGACGTCCACCAACGCGGTGGACAGAGGACCTTATAAAGGTCGCCGGAAGACGCTGGATGCAGGTCGCTTCCAACCGGTATATGTGGAGATCTAAAGGGGAGGCCTATGTTCAGCAGTGGACGTCCTATGGCTGAGATGATGATGATGATGATGAACTACCTATTTTATTTTCATCGTCTTTTGCATCTAAAACCTATGTCTTTTTTAAATTCGTAAAAGACCATATTATAAAAAAACACATTTTTTTAAAACCAGTGGTCCGCTGGAATCAGGAGTAGATTCCAAGATACCAGTGGATAAGGTTCCAAAGGCTGCCGTTGAATCAAGAGCCTGAGTTGAAAGGTAGTACTTCTCGACCTATCGGCAAAACATACTAGGGTAGAGTAAAAAATGTCGAATCGTTTAATAATAACTTTTTCTATTCTTGGAAGAATAGAAATATGACCACTAAGTATATGTGTGCTTTAAGTGACACAGACAAATATTGTCAACTCGGCGGATCTTCATAGATAGTTAAATTTTCCTTAATAGTAAAAAATACAGTATGAGTTTAGTGTAAAAATAGTGCCAAATAAATTACAATAGAAACATCTATGTTAATCCAACGTTTTGCAAACTCAAAGGTAATAACGAATGATTAAACTGAGATGAATCATCAACCAAAAATGTTACAGCCGAAGCTGTTAAAATATTTTCAAATAACATAAAAAAGAAATACTACTATTAACTTATAGCATTTTTCCATAAATATATCATCGTAGATTTTTTGTTAGTGCCACCACATAAGAATACTTTTTGTGAGCTTCCTAGATATTTTTTGTGGTAATAATATATAGTTAAGAATTGTGTTGTATTTTTTACAAGATACAAGATATTTATTTTGTAAAACATGAGTGCAGAATTATACAGGTCTTAAAAATAATGAGAGGTAGCTACATGTTTTGCCAATCATGGCGTACAAAATTAGTCGCACTAAGACAACTATTGCAAAAAGATAATTATGAAATCGTTAATAACAAATTAAAACAACGACTTACAAAAAAAAAACATAGGATTAAATTAAAATGTCAACAATTTAAATTCAATTTAAGTAAAATACAGATTAGAAAATAATAATAATACAGGTACACATTCCAAATTCTATTACAGAAGATTATCATTTAAAAAGTCATCTACGCTGTAATAGCACTTTTCTAGTAAAAACCCCTGAACGGACTTCTTTTGGCTAAAGGTAAACATTTAACAACATCAGGTATTTTATTATAGATAATGGCCGGGTGCCCTACCAAAGAAGCTCTTTTTCAGTAAGGCAGTATTGCACTTGATTGGACACAACAAACTCTGATATTGAGAACGAATTGGGGTTCTTTTCACGTCTGATTTTTTTTGAAAAAAATGCGGTTTTGCTTTTACGAAAAGTGCAGTTTCTAAAATGTATTAAAATTTGTTTGTCTGTTGAATTGTAAGGTTTTATTCTTTGATGTAATATATGTAGTTATAAAAAACGATGAGTGTCTTTGGTTTGAATTTGTGTATAAACATCTTGTAGTAGTCAATGCGTGAAATGCTGGTATTATAATGATTGTCATTGTTTTGGGAACATTATAAGCTGATAATGATGAACAAGAATGAACGTTAGTTTACTCTTGTATTCAAAAAAATACCTTTAAATAGCGGAGTGCTTATTTATTATTGAAATTATTCTTTTCTCATTTTCGACAGTAAGAAAAACCAGATTGACAACATATTTCAAGTCATCATACTCCGAAAGTTTGAGCAAAAACATACCGAGCAGGCTTGTTGTGAATCCTCATCGGATATGGACAAGCAAGCTCGTTTGAAATTCGCACAATCTCAACTTTTGCAAGCTAAACACGTTTTACAATAGAGCTCTGACCGACTGTTTGGTATTTGATTGCCTGCTTCTTCTGAGGATAATTTCAATTATTGCTTATAAAACTAGAATGACACTTAAAGGACTGGCTAAATAAAACAGTTTAATTTTGATTTAATTTAAATGCTGCTAACTTGGTGCCCTAAACGAAAAAGAAAATATCTTGTACAGCGCCGATATGCCTTTGTGACGAAATGAATTGGTGACGTAGATAGTTTGTTACGAACTGAGACAGTGACGTAACGCGTTTGTGATAAACCTGAGTGATAAACAAAGTTAGTGACGTACTGCGTCTGTGACAACCAGCGTAAATGACCTATCGTGGATCATAAACTGAAGAATGGCGTTTGTGACCAGCAACTTGTTATCTATGGAATTAGCCGTAGTTAGAAAAAGTCTAAAAAACCTATCGAATGGAATCACAGCAAGTTACTATACATATAATCTACTAGCAGTTCGCCCGCGACTTCGTCTGCGCGTATTTCGAACTTTTTATCTGTGAATTTCTACTCCCGGCCACACTCCTTATGGGATACTTTTGGAAAATCTAAATCAATATCCAAAAAAAAATCTATCAAATCAAAAACAACCCCTCGTGGGTTCAAATTTCGCAAAATCCCGCCTGAGGTAGCACCTACGTACTAAAACAAACCCCTAAGCAAAATTTGAAACTCCTAACTATCAAGAACAAAGTCGCGTCTTAGTGAGCATCTTTTTTTTAGCGTGTTAAATTCATCAAATGAGTCCTCTCACCCAGGCAGGGTAGGAGGGACTGTTAGACTTGTACTGACTAAAAGCCAATTCAATAGCCCTTTACGTTTCAGGGTCACGGTATTCGTTAGTCCCGCGACCCCGGCAGGCTTTGGCCCTCTAAAGGGAGACCCCGTCATTGTGCTGACACACTGTGAGGCGCGCGTGGAACATAACGCGCCGTCTACCCGGGCATGGTCCATGGTCGGACAGTGATTCGCCCAATACTCGCCGTCCACATGCCCGCACCTACGGTGGCCAGAGAAATTCAAGATTTTTAAATTTGGCACTAAGGTCCCGTCCCCATCAGTTCCCTTGAGCGCGTGGAACACGATGCGCCGTGACTTGGGCCTTGTCCTTGGTCGGACGGCGAGCTCAGCGAGCCCATTACACCCCGTCCGCAAGCGGTTGGATATGCCCCGCGATTTATATTTCGCGAATTTTGGAACTATTTAGTACGTACCTCATTTTGCCATAGCAAAAAGACAAAATAGTAGGAAGTCTATGGGCGTAGGCTGTATGGGCTTAAGCCCTTTGCCTTTTCCGTTAGAAGCAAAGAAAAATACCAAAAAAAAAACTATGGGCCTGTTGCCTAGTAACCAATGCTGTTGATTATATAAGTCAGAAAAATCATGTTAGAGCCCACGATAAATCAATTTTAGTATGATTCCCAGATGATACTACATATAATTATATAGAAGTATTTGTAATAGGAGTAATGTAGATGAATAGGTTTGTAAAAACGTCCACAGGATACTCTCCTGTTTCTGTCGTGAAGTGTTTCAACAACAAACTTGGTAGTGTCCACGAATGGATTAACACATCAAGTGATTGTGTCATGCCCAGCCCGTAATTTTTTTTTGCGGTAATATTTTAAAACTGTGATAGGTATCTCCTAAGATATTCATTGAAATCAAATGATGTCAAGGACATTACGTTCAAAATTAAATGCTTGTGATGATTAACGAATTTATTTGGATGAGGATTAATATCATGTTAATGAAAATACCTTCGCAAATAATGCATTATTTTAAAACAAATTTGATTTCCATAAAAAAGGTTATAGTGACTTAACCTTAAAAGATAGATATATCCTCTCGCGGACTTTATTTTAGGACTTTTTATGAGGAATAATTCCGTAATACATATTTTTTGCGTAACTCTAACCGTTTACGCAGCGCACGCAACGGAAGCTCTCGAAAAGGAATACATTTTCCCGATTTTGAAACATTTTTCATTGCTGCTCCGCTCCTATTAGTAATAGCGTGATGTTATATAGCCTATGTTACTCGCAGATAATGTAGCTTTCTAATGGTGAAAGAATTTTTAAAATCGGTCCAGTAGTTTTTGATTTATCCATTACAAACAAACAAACAAACAAACAAAAATACAAAGTTTTCCTCTTTATAATATTAGTGTAGACAATTACAATTCGATGCATGTAGAAATAGTCGCACACAGGCTAAGAAAAAACTATGTGTGTCCACATTTTTATCACGTTTCCAATCTTCACAAAAAAACATACCGAGTATACATTTTAGTATGTAAGACGATGCTCCCACATCTTCAGTCTGACAGTCTGATATCTGACACCATCACTAAGCAGGCAGTGATGTCGCGAAATAGTTGATACATTAGCTACCGTTATAACTTATTTATAAACCGGTAAAACATGACATGGGAATTTTGAATTTTTTACTTACTAGTTGATGGATGGTTTGTCATAATATGATATTGATAGTGTCCAGTTTGTTACAGTTTTTATAAACATCTATTATAAGCCAATGTACGTGACGAAAAAATGAAAAAATGTGCACGAAATAGAACGATTCGTCACAATTTGCAGCTACATGTAGACCTTTTTTTTTTACGTGGCAAAATCATCAAATGTGTCCTCCCACCCAGGGCAGGGCGGTAGGGACTGTCAGACTTCTACTGACTAAAATCCACGGTGTCCTTCATTAGCCCTTTACGTTCCAGGGTCACGATAATGGAATAAGTCCCGCGACCCCGGCAGGCTTTGGCCCTCTAGAGGAGGGCCCCGTCATCTTGCTGACGCTCTTTGAGGCGCGCGTGGAACACAACGCTCCGTCAACCCGGGCATGGTCCATGGTCGGGCGGCGAGTTGCCCATTACCCGCCGCCCGCATGCTCGCGCCTACGGTGGCCGGAGATCGTCTTGCGAGATGTAGAATATACCTTAACGACGCATCTTTAGCAGATTATAAGTCTCGGGCATATTGAAGCCCGAGCGCCTCTAATGATTCTAAGGGTGAATTCCCGAGCAAGCGAGGGCGTGTAAAAGTTAACTCCCGTGCAGAGCAAGCAATTGAATGGGATTTTTCTCTTCCTGTATTCCTTGTTCTGAATTCAAAACTACACATGAAAAGATCGTTAAAACTTTACCTTTACAACGGAATACATTAAAAGAACATAAAGCCCTAATTAAAAATATTACTTTTATGCTTCAATGTCATTTTTTACAATTCCAATGTAAACAAGTGATAACTTTGAAACATCCATAAAAGCTTTTAAGTTGCAACCGCCAAAGTTAATATCCATAAAAATAATAAATAATCAACGTTTTTCAATGTCACATTAACCTCAAAACTATTAACTGATATTTTTTATATTTATTACTAGCTGACCCGACAAACGTTGTTTTGCCATATAAATAATAATAAAAAAAAATTAGGTGTGGACTACCCCTAACATTTAGGGGGATGAAAAATAGATGTTGGCCGATTCTCATAGATACCGTATAAGCACAAAAAATTTCATCAAAATCGGTCAAGCCGTTTCGGAGGAGTATGGCAACGAAAACTGTGACACGAGAATTTTATATATTAGATTTTTGTAGATACGTTTCGTTCAGAAATGAAAATGATTATTTAAAAATAATTAATTTTAAAGTTGTCTTCATTACACCGTTTGTAAAATCACATAAATTACTTACTAATCTCATCCCACTTATATCTATATATATAAAAGAAAGTCGTGTTAGTTACACTATTTATAAGTCAAGAACGGCTGAACCGATTTGGCTGAAAATTGGTGGGGAGGTAGCTTAGAACCAGGAGAAACATATAGGATACTTTTTACCTTTTTTATTTAGTTTTTTTTTTATGCCGTTTCCGTGGGACGTGACATAAAACGTGATATAATAAAACGCAACTGACATGGAATGACAGCAAAACGAAAAATTTATCAATCAAAACATCAATTATTGACCGGTCGATGTGTTTGTATTGAGTTTCTAAGCTTATTGTGCCGATATTATCATAATTATCAATGCCATGTCGCCACCGAGACGATCAAATTTTTATCCTGTTTTCGTGAGACGTGACATAAAACGTATTAACATAATCAAGAAGGTGTTGGTGCCGAAATTCAATAAGGGATCTGAACAAAAAGTACTAGGAAAACATGAAGAATATGTTCATGCCGCCCAGCGCCCACTGGTCTTCAATGCTAAAAAAGTATTTTGGTGAATACTGAATACCCAAAAAATGTACTAGGGCTGCATAGATTCAATGCAACCATACGACGAAGAAACGCCTGGGTGTCACCACTGCTCAGATCGCCCGGAGGAAACAGTGGAGCATACGGTGCCGGACTGCCTCGCGCGCGGCAGAGCACCGCCGTGTACGAGCGGAGGAGATAGGTGGAGAACTGAGCGCCTGGCATTGGTCGAGGCCATCGGAAGGGGCGAGACGGAGTGGGAAGCGGTCACCTCCTTCTGTACAGCAGTCATGCTATGGAAGGAGGAGGCGCGCCGCGTGAGGGAGAGGACAGCGTCCTCCCTCCACCCCAGCCGCAGTGGTAGACGCCTACTGTGACGGACGTCGGCAGACGATCTCCAGCCACCGTCGGCCCGGGCATGCGGGCGGCGAGAAATGGGTGACTCGCTGTCCAACCATGGACCATGCCCGGGTCGACGGCGCGTTGTGTTCCACGCTTGCCTCAAAGAGTGTCAGCATTATGATGGGGCCCCCGTTTAGAGGGTCAAAGCCTACCGGGGTCGTGGGACTTACGATTTACCGTGACCCCGGAACGTAAAGGGCTATTGAAAAAACCGTTGATTTTAATCAGTATGAATCAGAAAGTCCTTACCGCTCTGCCCTGGGTGGGAGGACTCACATGATGATTTTACCACGTTAAAAATAAATGTCAGTTGCATTTAGCCACCAACTTTCCAATTGAATTAAAACTCCTTGAATATCTAGCTTACCACCTCACAATTTACGAATAAAGATTGGCTTCGTAGTCATCATGCTTCGAAACATAAACCAACCAAAACTGTGCAACAGAACGCGTTTGGTGGTAAGTTATTCGCCATGACCATTAACAAATCACAAGGCCAATGCTTGAAAGTTTATGGTCTGAAAATAGAAAATCCATGTTTTTTACATGGTCAGTTAGGTATTATTATATGTATATGTGGCATGTTCACGGGTCGGATGACCGCCTGCGTTATTTGTTCTTGCGCGTGATAATAAAACAAAAAATGTCGTCCATCATGTGCTTCACTGAACAGTGCAACCCATGCACC
This sequence comes from Agrotis exclamationis, assembly GCA_950005045.1. Lineage (NCBI taxonomy): Eukaryota > Metazoa > Arthropoda > Insecta > Lepidoptera > Noctuidae > Agrotis > Agrotis exclamationis. The sequence goes on along the minus strand of OX465436.1, from coordinate 14,156,057 downwards.
AATATATGCATGCATACATAGCTAATAAAGAATCATTGATTTTTTACTTCAATTTTTTTTTAAATTTTATTTGATATCCTAATAAAATATCGAAAATCTGCTCATTTATTACCTCGAAGGCGGAACAAAGTTCGCCGGGACAGCTAGTTATTAATAAAATGTTGTGGAAATATTCAACTGCCGTTAGCGATTCAATACTCTGATAAAAGTTCAACTACTTAGAGGGTATGCATTAATTAAACAGGAATTATTATCAGATCGATGTTTTTGTAAAAGTTCAATGACTTTTCAAATTAATATTAGTAGTAAGTATGTTTTTTTTTTGCGAATTAAAGATTGTCCGACCGATTAAGAATTCTGTGTTTCTGATCAATAGGTGCGCCAGGCTGCGCGCTCTGTGTGGACGCACCTATTGAGTTGTTTTTAGCATGATACATATCGGCTACTACACACCCACTACTGAATTTTTGCAAGTTTCTTCTTACAAAACATGCTCCGTTTTGTAGTGCTAGTGTACATTTACGTAAGGATCACATTCTGTAGCGTTCTTTAGTTTCTGCTAACACCCATGAAAAAAAGCGTAATTTTAGGAAGTGGAAAATCAACAAAATTGCGATATCCCACTCTGGATAGAGCAGGAGAGTCTTACTGACGAAAACCCACCCTTTTCTTTCAATTACACATTGCCTTTCAGGGCCGCGATAACTCGCTCGAAAAATTCCGTAAACCTGGCGTGCGAACAGTTTTAAAAAGAGGGAGGTTCTCGACTGTATTTTTTTATTTTTATTTTTTTCCGACTTCAACACAGTTCAACAAAACCGCTAAGGACCACTTTTTTATCAGTAGTTAAGTAAACTATTAGTTAAGCATCATAAAAATCTGTATAAAATCCTCCTACACGGAACTTTATGATAAACTTGTATGATAACATACAAAGTTGCAAGCATGTGTGGTCCCTCTTTTGTTTAGGTAGTCGCTCGATAGCTTGTAGTGCATGATGAGGACCGGTTATGACGTCATAGGTTGGACCTTAGGTCACGATGTAGCCTGGCCTTCTAAGAAACCCTGCTGAGTCACTTTTAGTGTTATAATATTGTGTTAGGAAGTAGCGCCGATAAATGTGTTGATGTTTGTTTTTTGCTTTTCATAATGTGCAAGAAGTATAGTTATAGGTAGTTCATTTTAAAGTTTTAAGGTTTCATAATCATCATCAGCCTATAATATTCCCACTGCTGGGACACAGGCCTCCTCTCTGTGAGAGGAGGTGGGCCATAATCCACCACGCGGGCTCAATGCGGATTGGTAGATGTCACATATCTTCGAATTTTTGGTTCTAGGACATGCCGGTTTCCTCACGATGTTTTCTTTCACCGTTTTGAGAGCAACGGTGATGAAATAAATTACACAAAGTAATGCGCCTGGCGGGGTTCGAACCCACGACCTACAACTCGTAAGTTGGGACCGAAACCACTGGGCCACCACTGTAATTATTGAAAAACAGCTTTGAATGAACCATCGTGATCGGTGAAGGAAGAAAATTAGCGTGAGGAAACCGGCACGTCTTTTTTTTGCGGAAGGGTATATCAGACAGGCCCTTGGTGAGTAGGTGTACTGTTCCTTCGGTTGCCAAGGTCAAAGTGTCTTGCTGAGACAGTCCCGCAATTAGAAGACATCTGACTTCTACGAACCCGCAGAAGGCGCTCGTGGTTGAATACAGCCGATTCCCTCTCACAAAGAGGAGGCATGATTGTGTCCCATTGTTAGCTGATTACCTTGCCCCAAAGAAAACGGAACCCTAAGATCACTTTGTTGGCCGTCCTTCTCTCCATCTTATCGTCTGTCTGTCTGTCTATCAAGACCCTTCTTGTCAGGAACGCGTGGAGCCAGTCTCCAACCCAATAGAGCAGAAGAATAATCAATATCTAAGTCAACGCAATCAAAAAATATGGCAGTTCATGCTCCGTGAGGCAGCATATTTTGGCTCTCGTGTTGTAACTAAAACCTTTGGTACTTATCCATTGTCCTAGAAGTCCCTTACTGCTTTACTCCAGAGACGCAAAGCCGAAGTCGATAATGGATGCTTAGGGCTAAAGACATAATTCATAACTAAATTGTTCTGTCTGGAGGATTTAATTAAATGGTATCCTAAGGATTGCTCGATTTAGCAGTCTATAACTTACTGGTTAACCTGTTAAGGGCCATATGAGGGCCATATCTTACTAATATTATTAATATGAAAGTTTGAACGGATTGATGAATAGATGAATGTTCACTTCAGAACGGCTGAAAGGTAGACTCACTGAGTTCAGTATCACAGTCAGTGTACTCGTGGTTGCAGTCCACCGTGTAGGCAGCGGCGCGGACGCTCGCCGCCACCAGCAGCGCGCAGCACAGCGCCACTGCGCGGGCGCACATCTTCGGTCACCGGAGCGCCATCTGAAGGACAAAAATAGGTTTCATTGAGATATGAGACACGTAATAAATACACAAGCCGTCAAATTACTGGAAATGAGGTCAGTTGGCCTACTATACTATGACGTCTTAAAGCCAGAGTAGTTCCAGTGTGGGAAAAGGACAGAGCTCTACAAGTCGTCTAGCGCCACCTCGTTCCCTCATGGTAGGCCACCAGGCCCGCAGCAATACTGTTTTCTAAAAGACGCGGCGTGGACGCAGATTCGAAACCTTAGCATGTATTAACTGGATTTTCAAGTTTCTGCTCTAAGTATAAAGTTGAAAATCTATTGGGGACAGGCTGCGGTTTCAATGTTGAGCGCGGGGTTGTGTTTTTAGTGAATAGCTTAGCTGCACATACCATATACTTACCTCTAATCCATCCAAAAGTTGTCTTGGAAATATGACTTTTAGCGATAACACAGCCCATTTTGTGAGCTTATGCGATGAAAATGAGAACTTTAAAGATGAATAAAGAATACTCTTTCTGTCAGTCTAACGATTCACTTGGAAAAAGATGAATTACCTAACTTAGCACAAAACCCGTCCAGAAGAGGCCTGTTGGTCTAGGGTTAGTGACCCTGACTGCTATGTCGTAGGTTGTGGGTTCGATTCCCACCCAGGACAAATGTTTATGTAATGAGCACGGCTCTGCTTAGCTTGGGACTAGATGGCGTTGTGTGATAGTTGTTGATGTCAAATGTACGTCCACGTGCCTTATCAATAAATCAGCTGTATAAATAGGTATACAGCTGTGTAAGTTTGATAAAAATATACTTTATACTGGTTGTTTAAATAATAACAGAAATAAGATAAAATTTTAAGTAATTTAAAACCAAAATTCACTGATGATCATCAAACGGTTGAACAAATCTTCATAAATTAAAGCTACTATATCGATCACGTCAGCTTTAAAAACACCGTCTATTCGTTTAGAAGCTATGACACTACAGATATACACACAGAAAGACAGATACATCAAACTTATAATATCCCTCTTTTTGCGTGGGGGTTTTAATAGTAGATTACGCAACAAGGGAGTAAAGCATTGCCTTACGTCACGGGCGTATTGAATCCCGAAGCAACAGGATTCTGGGGGTGAACCTCCGTAGCGCAGCGAGGAGGTTCAAGAATCCTTAGTGTAGTGAGGGATTCAAGTTAGCCCAAGACAAGGCAGCTTTACTCCCGAGGAGCGTACTCTGCTTTTCACACCTACTTACTGCCAGGAACTAATTCGATTTTTGAAATTTGATCTGTACCCTGAGCACGAGTTTTCAGTATTTGAGACGTAAAGTAAACTGGAACTTTGACAACTTCAAATTGACAATTTTCAAGGAAAAAATTAGTTCCTACTTCGCACACCAGAGGCGCTGTTCCATTTTTTCATACAAGAAACGCTGTAAATACTGGAAAAACTCTGTAAAGTAAAAGAGTGAAAACTCGTGCTCAGGGTACTGGTACGACAACCTTCGAACGTGAAGTTGGCACCACTGCAAGCGATCAGCTGTTGCGGTCACCGGCCGCCATTACTGCTACAACTCCTTGGTAAACGTTTTCATAGGTACTGTTTTATTTGAGGTTCCAAATTCAAATCACATTATTCCCACGGGAATAATGAAATTCAGTACAATATTATTGCCCGGCTCGAACGGGAGGCAGCAATGACCTGCTTTATTCCTTGTTTGCATGACATATAATTTGACATTTACGAGCAGGTGGTGTGAAAAAGTAATTATACATAGTCAAGGATTGTGTAAAATTACAATTACTCTTTAAATAGGTTTGAAAAGCAGGTAGGTATTCCTTTAGTTCTTCATGATCCTGCAACAAAAGTTGGCAATCCTAATTTGGCACCTATGATACTAAAGCCTTCTTCTTCGTCAGCCTCTTTATACCATCTTGGATCATTAAAAGTTGAAGGAGACGATCCTTTCAACTATTTCCACTCTTTACGACATATACCTCTTTGCAACCAATTTGAGCCCGCGACTGCTCTTACCTCATTTTCCTTTCAGTGCTTTTGTGGTCTTCTTTGACGTTGCTTTTCTCCCCATGGCTTCAATTCGAGAAGACGTTCCAGGCAATGTAGCCAGCCCACCCTAATTTTAGTTGCTCGTTTCGTCATATCTGTGACTGCGTGTATTAAACATACAGCAGTATCCTTCTAAACATACTGCAATCAAGTTTGCGCCTGCAGTCATGTGTTGATTATGTCATTCTCATTAATTAAGTATACCTAAAGCCATTATCCTTGTATGTGGGCGAGTCCCAAGAAGGCAACAAACGACCCATATGAAGCAGTCAGTGTGATCTTTTAATTTGTTTTTTGTTTAGCCTTAATATACTTATAAATCTTCAAAAGGTACTGTTAAACTTGAGCATTCACTTTTAATGAGCATTCTTGCGAATGTTACATTACAGAAAAACAAACGAGAACGTTTTAGCGAGCATTGTAACGAGCGCTCTGGCGAGCTTTTTGCCGAGTTGACTGTCAAGTCTGAATTCTTCATGAAGAATAATTTTATGACGACGAGCGTATGCTAGAAAGATCGTGAAAATGTTCATAGCGATGTTTGACTCTATACTAGGCTCTGTTCGTCGTTCAGTTTGACAAAATTAGAAACCGCGAATGTTCGATGTCCTGTTACAAGTAAATGCTCACATCTATGAGCATCTTATGACAAGCGAAATGAAACGGTATTATAATCAGATGAGTCAGCGTTTCTAAAGTAGAATAACAGCTGTGCTTGGATCAAATACTGCGTGCATTAAGGTCATGGTCGCATTGGCGCGATCGTCGCTTGTATGAATTTTAAGACGCGTTTTCTTAGAGGCGGCGTAACTGTTAGTTAGTGTAAGCGATTTTCTTTCTAATGGTGTTGCACCTGGTCAGTGCAAATGAGGCCTTAGAATGTGTTTTGGGAAAGCGATTGTTTTATGCAATCGTATCGTCGTCCTTACATTCTACTTATGCCTCGACTCGACCACGTTAAATTTATTTATACATCAGGCATTATCACAACTTTTCACGTTTTTGTGGCGTTAAGTTAACGTGGATGAGAATTATGGATGAAATTAATTCCTCCTTCGTACAATAAAGACACTTTTCATTTTTCACACCTACTATTTACGTCGTAATGCTTCAAGTATGCTGTACGGTACAAGCACATCTCAGTCGCTATTACTTCGCACCACATCTTTCTAAAGAACTTCAGTATGGGATGATCGTGTCAGGTGGTGTTTTATTTCTACATAAACCCCATGGGAAAATGTATGTATGTATAATTATCGTCGTGTTCCGAGTGATCCACTTTCCATAATGCATAACATGCAGACGAGGTTGCAAATTTCAGTATTATCAACATAATAATGAAATTCGCGACAACGCGAAGAAAAAAAACATGGTCAGTAAAAAAAGGAAAAAAAATTACTTGATATCTCAGAGAAATGAAGACTTAATCGTGTGATGATATGATATGGCTATCTTCTAGTGTCAGACTTAATTAAGCTGGGAACCCCACAGGCTACTGACAATTTTAGTTTTGTTTTGTTCTTAAACGGGTTTGAACTCACAGCCTCGTGCATGAATGGTGAGGTATTTGGCTCTAGGCCACCGCGGCTGTCAATTTACTAATTAAAATACTGATAGTTTTATCAGTATTTTAATTAGTAAATTGACAGCCGCGGTACACACCAAGTAACTGAATCAAAAGAAACGCCGATTAAAAGTTCTAAGATTCCTTTCAATGGAAACCGTTGGCTTATAAAGAATTGCGGTAATTATCAAAGTATATCTTATTGTCTTTGCGAAGGTTTTTAAACCTTCATTGTTTTACAGTAATCTGATCTTTTAGTTAGTTAGCTTATTGTATTGTATTAGACTCAGATTAAAGGAACAATTAGAGAGCAGGTATGCTGTTTTCTAAAAAAACCTATTTCTAGGCTGTACGCTACGACGAGCTCGTCATCGATTGCCTTAAGACAATGTCGCGACAAGTCGCTGCTGTCAGCAGCTTATTGAATACCAAACTGTAGTTTCGACTCTGGGGCGGCATAGCACAGTTAAGTAGGCAAGTAGTTCTTGAGGAGTAGGTAGAGAGTAGTGTAGGTCGAATCTCAGTAACGACAACCTCGACTTATAAGTTGTAGGTCATAAGTCTCAATCCAGACAGACACATCACTTTGTGTAATTTACTTCATCACTACTGCTCTCAAAACGGTGAAGGTTTTGAAAAAAGATGAGGCCTTATATGGAGAGACACTTAGTAGGAACTAGAACTCCTGCGCACCGATGGAACACAGTAAAAACTGTTTGGCGCCGGGCTTCCGACAAGATGGTGGATTACCATCGCTAAACTGGTCGTGGGACTGTCTTATCAGGTAACAGTGACTCTGGAACGTAAAGGGCTATTGAAGAACACCGTGGATTTTAGTCAGTACAGTTTTAGTGTGTATTGCGGAATGCATTGCCGTTGTTACGTTGTTACCAGTCTCTATAACTGTTTCGACCTAGGTTTGGGTGACGGGGCCCCCTTAGAGGGCCAAAACCTGCCGGGGTCGCGAGACTTACAGGTAACCGTGGCTCCGAAATGTAAAGGGATATTTAAAGACACCGTGGATTTTATTTAGTCAGTATACATGTCTGACATTCCCTCCCGTTCTGCCCTGGGTGGGAGGACTCATTTGATCATTTTAGCACGTAAAAAAGTCAAAACTGTTTGGCTTACCATCGCCATATTACGAGAAAACTACTCGCGTCCCAGCAATGGGAACATCATAGCCTGATAATGCTGTGCTATCGTACTGTACTGTTACTTGAGACTGAATCCGCACCTGTATCGAATGATAACCGAAGCCGTGTATAGACGTGAGCTGTTGTGGTCGCATTTGCGGTTGAAATTAGGTGAGAAATATATTTATTTATTTATGTTCTTATTCGCAGTTGGAGTAGGTAATCGTATAACGTCAAATTACGGTGCATTTTGTATTTGTCAAAAAATCTGGATGAAAGGAAAATTGACGGTCTTACAAAGCAAATTGGAGAAGCGTTATCGGATTCTAATGAAAATTATAACAAACCAGCTTTTCCCAGCGGCTTCGCTCGCTCACTGCCTCGGAACCAAAGCAGCTTTCAACTGGGGAAAGAATTTTTAATATCCGTTCAGTAGTTTCGAACACTTTTCAATACAGACAATGCTTTCCTCAGTGTAGACAAATAACAGTTGCATAAAAACCAATCGTTTAAAATGTTAATCAATTCATCAGCCAGCGGTAAACTTTATATAATCCTTTGTTTACTTATTATGACGTCACAAAGATTCACTTCCGCCCACGCAAAGACCACCATTGTTTGGATACCGCGGTGTTAAATTAATTGTATTGAAATTAGTTTTCGCTTTCAAACGAGGTTAAGTCACAAAACCGGCCAAGTGCGAGTTGGACTCGCCCATGAAGGGTTCCGTAGCAGCAAGCATAGATTAGACATATAATTATAATAATATAAAAGTTATATTTGCGGTTTTTGAAAATGTACTATATCTCAAAAACTGCTAACTGTATCTCATCCAAACCAATTTTCGTTGGTAGTTTTGGTTGAGGTCTACATTATATATTTTTTTTAGTTTTATCATTCTCTTATTTTAGAAGTTACGGGGGGGGGGACACACTTTTTACCACTTTGGAAGTGTCTCTCGCGCAAACTGTTCAGTTTAGAAAAAAATGATGTTAGTAACCTCAATATCATTTTTAAAGACCTATTCATAGATACCCCACACGTATGGGTTTGGTGAAAAAAAATTTTTTGAGTTTCAATTCTAAGTATGGGGGGCACCCCCAAAATTTGTTTTGTTTTGATTTTTGTGTGAAAATCCTAATGCGGTTCACATAATACATCTTTCTACCAAGTTTCAACAGGATAGCTCTTATACTTTCGACAAAAAGTGGCTGTGACATACACGGACAGACAGACAGACAGACAGACAGACAGACAGACATGACGAATCTATAAGGGTTCCGTTTTTGCCATTTGGCTACGGAACCCTAAAAACGAAATAGGCCAACGATCGAAATCAAGGATGACACCTTATTTTTTTTTTTTAATTCAGTTTACTTAAGGTCAGCATCGTAAAGCTTAGGCTGAAACTGCACTAGGCCGCGACGCGATCTGCGACACCTGAGCGATTAAAAATTTAAAACAAATAATACTAATGCTCACGTAAATGGCTACACCGTACATCAGCGATACCACGTGTAACCTGCCTCTCTTCCAGTCGCGTCGCAAATCGCTGTGTAATGTAACCTCAGCCTTAGGTTCTTGTCTCGCTAACTAATTTAATTAGACTCTATATAAAAAAGTTTATAGTTGCACATGTAATAAACATTTTAGGATCAAGCGAATCATAAAAGTATACAACCATGTAGAAGGATGGCTGGTTTAGGAGACACCTTATACCTATCAAGAAGGTACATACGCTAGCAGATCAATCTACCTACCTACATATGTGGCAAAATAATGTAGACTGTCGAAGTCTAGACCATGTATGTAATCCACGAAATGTACCGTAAGTATAGTAGGGAACTGGGGCCGCATAAACAGGCCAGCGTGACCCTGGAAAAACCCATATCAATTTGAGAGGACCACAGATTTACGAGTTGTAGGTCATGGATTCGAGCCCAGCCAGACGCATAACTTTATGTAATTTAAGTATTTCATTGACACTGATCCAAACGGCATGGGAAAACGTCGTGAGGAACCCGGCTTTTCTTAGAACCGACAATTCGAAGATAGGTGACATCTAAAAGCCCACTCCCTCTCACAGAGAAGAGGCCTATGTTTGAGTTGAGAGTTTGGCTATAGGCTGATTAACCCTTATTCAACCTTCCATGAAATTGTCTTTATGCCGGAAAACTCCATTTCTTGAGTAAGGGTCAAATCACACCTAGACGCGACGCTTTCGCACTTTTCAATAATAATAAATAATAATAATAATAATCCACAACTATCACACAACGCCATCTAGTCCCAAGCTAAGCAGAGCTTGTGTTATGGGTACTAGACAACTGATAAACATACTTATATATTTCTAAATACATACACATTATAGATAAATTACACCCAGACACAGAACAAATGATCGTGCTCATCACACAACATTTGTCCTGGGTGGGAATCGAACCCACGACCTCCGGCATAGCAGTCAGGGTCACTAACCACTAGACCAACAGGCCAGTCAACGACTAAAACACTCAAATAGAGCGACTAAAACCTTATTTTATTTACTACACGAAAATATACACATTTCCAGTATCGCCTCGTCATGTCGCGTCGCGTCTCGGTGTAAACTGACCTTAACACAAAAAAAGTCTTTCTTTCTCGCGATCTACTCAAGAAAGTGTAACAAAGCCATTCAAAGCGAACACAACTACAATAAGCACATACTTATATTTACATAATAAATCATTCATTCACTATTTACTTATTTAAATACAGCACCAATACATATTTGGCTCGATTCGCGTTGTGGTTGTAATCGGGTCACTTTCTTCTGCATTTGTTTAGTTGTCCAAGAAGTGATTATGATAACTTTAGGTACTCTTTAAATATTGCATTTGAACTCAGACGAGGAGAGATAGACGAGTGTTACAGACAAAGAATAGGAAAAAAAGTTCAAAGAAAATACCACAGACGGGAAAGAGAAATATAGGGAGACAACCGACTAGGTGGACAGACGATCTCATTAGAGCGGTCGAAAAAAACTGCATAGTCATGACACAAAACCGCCAGAGGTGGAAAGTTTTGAAAGAGACCCACACGACACGTAGCTATAGTTTCTAAAGTTTGAAGATGAAAGATGAAGAAGAGGCGATCAATTAATCCCCAGAAGACGGAACCCTGCCTTGCGGGGTTCCTATTTCTTGGTGGTTGAAAACTATAACCACGACTTCTAATTAAAGGATTCCTAACCTAACCTGTCCAAATTAGATTGCGATAAGTGAATTCAAATGGGGCATTATCGATTAAAAATACGTTGTTGTCATCTATCCGCCCGACTAGTAAAAAGTCATTAATCATCAATTTGCACAGGCATATCACGTTGTGACTAATTCAACGGTTGGCCTACGACATAATTAAGATAAAAAAGAAAGCCTATTAAGTATGTTGTGCCTGTAGAGCAACACAGGTTAAAAAAAAGTTAGTTTTCCACGATTTGGCAAAATAAAACTAATATTGAATGCTTGTAACCCATATTTTATGTTTAAACAATGATGGACCGTGAGACAGTAAATACGAGACTGACCTATGACCTTAGAAAGAATTACAAAAACAAGTAAACAAAGAAAGTTAAATAACAGACTTTACCGAAAATGAGAGAGTTAAGTAGGTATTTAGTTCCTTTTAATTACAGTCTCAGAGAGAATATAACCATATTAACAAGCCTGTTGCAATTGGTGATAATATTGTTGTCAGAACCAATACATACTCTCCTCCATTTACTTTTTTTTTGTTTATTTTATAACCACGTTCAACCTATTTTGATATTTGGCTAATACCTATACATAACTAAGTAATAATAAAAAAACAAGATTAAAATGACGTAATCTTACCAAAAAATTACGATTACCTAATTCATGACCCACAGAAAAATCCAAAAGCAGGTGATTACAATAATTAAGTAATTGAAAACGCTTCCTACTAACTTGATCGCTAATTTTGAAGCCCACATTCAAAATTTTAAAGGTATGCACATTTACCACATTTCGTCAAGACTGTCTGTAAATATAACTTAATTTAAAAGACTTTTTTTCTTCAATAAAAAAATATAATCATTGACATGAGTGTGTGATGAACTTTGCGGTTTCAAAGCAGTTTGTCAATTGCAGTTTATGTAAGGGAGGCCCCCTTACATAAACTGCTCGAGCAGTCAAAACTGCTCAAGCAGTCGGTCGGTATCAACTACTCCTGAAGCATCGTCGACTACTCGTGCATCTCAATTTTGTAGCATCGAGTTAGCATTTATCGATATTTTGTCCGTCGAGGTTCCATATTCTACTCGTTGAGTAGGTATGCGTGTATGTAGAAGACTGTAGTTTGCTAAGCAGTAGCAGCTTGAAGAAGTCGATACTGACTGCTTCGAGCAGTCAACGGATAGACGACGACTGCGGCAAGTAATTCCACTGTTCGAGCGGTTCCGTGCATGTCTGTACGTGAGTTATAAGTAGTGTTATTGTTGATTTTGATATCGTAAGCAGTCTACTGACTGCTTACGATATCAAAATGAACAATATACTTCCATAACTTCAGAAACGACTCCTTTCTGAAGTCGTTAAAAATCAATATAAAACACAAACATTGTTCTTGCTCTCAACTAAAAAGGAGTGTTGACTCTGCAATCCACATCTCACCGATATTGCAACCGGCATGACACCGTGGGTAGATCGCGAGATGATGGTAAAGCCACAGAAACTATTAAAATGCAGTATTACAACTACGAACAATTGATCGGAATCGCGTCACACATACATGGAAAGCATTAACACTAAAAGAGTGTCCATTAATTTTCTTGTCCGTTCTTCTAACTACAGTATGTTTAAAGTTATTTTTCACTTTAACTGGGACTGTAGCTTCATCTTTTTGCTAGAGTGCCTTTAACGGTCTACTTCAAATAAATAGGTACTTTGAATTTAGCATGATTAGTCGGGATTATCGCAGCAAGGCAAATGGTGACATTATTTATTTTATAAAGTTACGTTAGTACTTAAAATCCTGCAAGTCTGCCAATCAATCTTACCATTAGATATCGCATTCCCACCAACTGTGTTGTTTGGTTCAGATTAACAGCCGCTTCGTATAAAATTCTAGGTATGTAGTATTTAACTACATAATAATTATGATAGTAATATGAAAACAGACCTCAATATAGTTAAGAAAAGGCTAAACACATGATAATAATTTGACAATTCTAACACTCGGGTTCGATTTCAGAGATAGGTCCTAGTTGTTTTACTGGATACCTTTACACTGTGTCACAGCTTAGTTGCGCTTGCGTCATATCCAGGTCACACTGCAGCGCATCGCACTGGCGTCGCTTGCGCACTTTGATTTACTTGAGAACTTCTATGTAGGTAGGGTTATGTAGTTATGTTTATGTAATAATAAGTTCGTGGTGAACGTTTTAGTCACAGATGTTATTAGTTTTAAGAGTGAAAGAAATGGTAAAGGTCAGGTTTTTTAATGTACTTAGATTTTTTTTTGAGTATTGAACTTTTGAAACTGCCACTTAGAATTATTATGTAATTCTTTTAATATTCATCTAGAACAGGGGTCACCAATTAGTTTCGTTCGAGGTCCGTTTCATGAAATGACCATCGCGATCTGCAATCATTTCATAGAAAAAAAATAAACAAATAATTATGGAATGGATATACAATTATAACAAAGGTATTTTTTCACATTTCTGTGAGAAAAGTGTCATGTTTTATTGAACATTCGCATGTTTGTGTTTTATAATTGTGTTTTTTTTTTTTAAATCGATTATAAGCTCGTACTCTGTAGTGCAAGTCACTGTGTTGTCGCGGTCCGCACATAATAGGTCTGCGCGGTCTGCGCTCCGGTTGCGGACCGCGTTTCGCCATTTGGTGACCCCTAATCTAGAAACATAAACCTCTTTTGAGGAAGAAAAGAGTTAAACGCGTTAAAAATGCGTATTCATGGAAAATTATTATCATTGCTGTCATCATAGAAACGTACTTAAGTGAAAATATACTGCGATTTTTTCTTGAAATAATCTAGATTTAATGATTTAGTACCACTTCATCCCTAACAAATAGTAGATTATTAACCAAGGGGATAAAGCAGTGTCTTCTATCGCGGGTGACGATTTAAATCGCGAGCGTAACGAAGGACTCGAGGTTTACTCCCGAGCGCAGCGAGGGTGTTTGAAACTTAAATCACGAGCGAAGCGAGGGATTTAAGACGAGTCCTGAGTGTAGCGAGGGATTTAAGTTCACCCAAGACTAAGACAGCTTTATCACCGAGGAAAATATTCTACTTTTCGTACCATTTGCGAAAAAATGAACAGAATAATAATATGAGATAAGGATTTATTAAAAATAATGAAGATTAAAATAAATTAAAATAAACTTAACGTTTATGTATTTGAAGAAAACAAAAACACGGCAAATTCTTAGACTAATATTTTTTGTCGGAAAAGCAAAGGCATCAAGCTCATACGGCCTCGTCGGTTTTCGTAATTTTATTTAATCATCATAACTGCATAATAAATGCGTATTCCTTTTTCAAAAAGATGTATGTGAAGATGTGTTTATATACAAACTCAATGGTGTAAACACAGATGTAGTTCAGTATAAAGTATTCCAAATTTAAATCACATTCTCCCCCTAGAGGATGAATGAAATTCAGTACAATTTTCTTTCCCTGTTTTTAACAGATTAATAATGACTATTGTTATGTTCGCTTTTTGTGGCATAGAATGTCACTTTTTTGAGCAAGTGGTACGAAAAAGTATTAAAAATTGTTCTCAATAATCAAATGAGTCCTCCCGACCTGGATAGATCGGCAGGGACTGTCAGACTTGACTGATTTTTTCCAATCTATTCCTTGAGTCTCGCGACAATTTGTCATACTCTTCACGAATGTGTTTAAAATATTTATTAATTTAAAAATTGTATTTTTTTTATTTAAATCAAATTTTAAGGTAGCCCATTCAATAATATAATGCCATAAAGAGCTAATTACTATCTACTAATTACACCAACATTGTTATTATAAAAAAAACTAACTACACTCACTTTATCTATACCGACATCCAATCATTGTAACTATAGATCTACTTTCCACGTTTGATCTCGTGAAACGACGCAGGCGCATCGAAACGGTCCGATTTCTTCACAAACCTTCCCATAGACTATAGACGCGTGACATACGAAACTGTGCCATTGTGTGCCATAGACATTTACTAAGTGCCAACAAGTAATGATGTTCAAGCAACAAGATTTATCGAGATTATTATGCGATTCTCACGCGACATGACTCGTCCGAGCGGTTATGCTGACAAAACAAAGACCTGAATTGACTCGCGTGGAGACTCGGTGTGCTCCGCACCTCCGCGCGGACCGACGGTTAGCTTTCAAACGATTCACTTCTTCACCGTCCAACCACGCGGATGAACCATGTCGTATGAAAGTTGCCTTTCAGTGCCGCATGATTCTTTTACTACCGAAATGTAGAGTATTTTGGTCCAAATCCTGATTAGGATTTGACAGCTGTTTCTGATTGGATTCAGACGTTGCTTGGTTACAAACAAAAATCGGATAGAGAGAGTGACACCGAGATAGATTAATTTATTAACTTTTTAAGCTCTTTTTCACACATTTTTATCGCCAGCGCCCTTCCTGTTAACAGTGTCATGTAGGAAAATAAAGAGAAAATAATTTCCACTATTAATTTATCTAACTGGACATTTTATTTGAAAGACATTTTTAATTTATTAAAAAACCTTTTCAGCTTTGTTCATTCACTTTTAATCAGCGAGAGAAATCTTTAAAAAATCTAAAATATTTCATTCTTAAAAGTCCATTTGTCCAAAGACAATATAAATTATTGTTACAAACATTTTAAATGCACAATGTGTTTAAAAGTCCCACCATTTGCGTGTAAGTTATTTGGCTAACGTTTAAGCTGAGCATTAGTAAGTACTAGTCGACGCAATAGTAGTTAACAAGGAATTCGTTTGCTCACAGCAATCATGGGCCACTGTGTAGTTCGTTAAGATTAAGGCATGTTCACATGTGACATGGTCATGTCTGTCGCAGAACTGAGACAAAAAGTGGAGTAGGGAAGTTCTCGAATATACCGCGTGTAGGACGCCCCCCGTCAAGATGGACTGATGACCTGAAGAAGGTAGCTGACAGTGACTGGATAAACAAAACGGTAGCTGTGGCGTTCCTTGGGGAGCCCTATGTCCAACAATGGACTGCAATAGGGTGAGATGATGATGATGATGACATGCGATGTGACACTTTAATAATCTAAAGGTAAAAACGTACCTTAGACATAGAGCATGAACTGAGCATTGTCTGCTTTAAATATTGACGAGACTCTCAAGAAAAAAAAAGAAACAGTCCCAAGCTAAGCAGAGCTTGTGTTATGGGTACCTACTAGACAAAACTGATAAACATACTTATATATTTCTAAATACATACATATTATAGATCAATTACAGATAGAGTTGATCATGATATGCATGCATAGATGTGATGTGTATAGAAATGTAAAGAAAAGAGATAAAAGTCACAGAACTAATTTACCAACAACATATAGTAGGTAAAGTTGTAGCTAATTCGATCAGATTCCTAGAGTTATCAACAAGCATCTCAGTTTAACGCAGGCGTATCAAATCGCCATCTTGCTAATTAACAACAGCAAATTAACATGTAATTGGATCTTTGCTTTGTATATATGTATATGTTTTCAGACTAATACAAAATCTATCTTGATCTTGAGTAGATATGTTGATTTACGGGACTGTCTTAAAAGAGCATCACGGCCTGGAACACAAAGACGAACAGTTTCAGTTAGTAGACAGATCCGCTGCATCAGGGAGGAAGGAATCTCTTGAACATTTTTACAGCAGAAAAAAAAATCTAAGACTAAATAAGTACGTTCTCTTCAAAACTAAATAAAATATCACTACCTATACATTTTGACGATAAGTTCCAGTAGCTTCTGGGGAGGTTTTAGGTCTCATCTTTGCTTCCGGCCAAGAGCATATCCATTAAAAAAAAACACACACACACGGAAGCTGATATACGAATGTACACGAGTTCTAACGGAAGCCCTAGCTGGAGAGCTAGAAGACTAAATACTGGTGATTATATTCCTTTAATCACTACCATTTAGTCTCCTATGACTACTCTGTCATTACCATTTCTCCAAGACAGATCACTATCATTAATTTTTCTGCACTAGTCGAGCAGCTCTCGTTTTGAAGGATATGTTTTGATCTGGTATGACAACATACATGTACCAGTTTATTTTCTAGTTCATTGCCCTTTAAATCTGTACGGCCAGAGCAAGCCAAAAGCCATGTGCATGCCAGAACATGTTTTATATCAATCGAGTGTCTTTTTTTACACGTACCAGACAGACACATTTTTCACTTAGACGCGGATCATAATAATAGGCAGTACATCTACTCTGGACTATGTGTTTTCATCAACCAGTGTCAGGACACTGGCATGGCATGTCCCAGGGGACGGCGTACGAAATGCAGCCGGCTCAGACTGGACGAGGAAAGCTCATGACCGGGCTCAGAGGCGTACATTGGGAGAGGCCTATTTTCACCAGTGGACGAATGTAGGGAATATTATATACCTATGTCTGGTATCAACTTTGACAGAATCTGTCTACACAAGATACCGCCCTGGAACCCTTTGCTTCTGCCCTTTGCCCTTGGCTTCTGGACTTAGATTGAGGCCAAGAGCAAATCCATTGTAAATAAAAAAAAAGTGTGGCACTCGAGGACTGCCGCGGTAAAGCTATTGCATAGCATTTTTTACAACTTATGCAAATATAATTATGTATTTATTATATTTATTACTGTACTAATTAGGCTATGGTCAGCCACGTCAATCTAGTGAAACGTCAAGAAACGTTCTCCTTCCTCTCCCTCTCCCTCAATAAAATTGCCCCTTGCTCAATAAAAGCATGCTTTCCTGCTAGTAATGAGCACGTCTGTCCATACCTTTATGAGCACGTCTGTCCGTACCTTTATAATTGCCGAAGTCTCCCGAACTGAAACGACGTAAGACGACGGTGTCAGGGATTTTCCTTAGGTTTTTAGGAATTTCTTGATTCGGTCGCCGCGCCGCGCCGTGCTCAGAGCCCGCGATAAAAGCTATGCAATATTTCGTCTTCAAGGCAGTGCTTTCTGAGAGGTACTAAATACTAAATAGCCGTATTGCGTGTTCAACCGACACTATGCCTACACCCTTACATACATTGCCACATGCCGATTCCCACGTACAATACAAAACAATAGTTTTAATACACCCGCGGTTTTTCTCGCCTAATCGCCCACCAGTTTCGTAACTTATTGTGTGCATACGTAAGTTTTCTTGTAAGAAAAATGCATTGTTTAAACACAAACATTGGTAATGCGTATGGTGGTACGGTGAACTAGTGCCCTCCACGGCCTAGCAACCGAAATGAATTGTTAAATTAAATGATTGTTTTGAGTATCGCAGTTTAGACTAACTGTTTTAAATCTAACAATGACGCAAGGATACTGTATAATTTACCACGGGACTTGACACCACTCGTGCGCGCGGTTTAGCGGTTGCGAAGTTAATGTAGAGACGGTGCCCCGCGCGGAGAAGCGGTGAGCGCCGCTCGTCCGCGCGCGGCTTTGGTGAAGGCATCAACGGTTTTCAAACAAGCTAATACGTTATCATGTGAGAATCGCCTAATACTACATATAGGTGATTACGGAAAACACGCATATTTTCGTAATTTGGTTCCGATATTTTGTAGTTAAAACATCTGGTTTCACATCCAATAGGTACTTACTATCATAAGTTATTACAAAATTCATCGATATCCCTGACGTCATGTAGTCAGGGAAAGTTTATAAGCACCTCCAAAATACCATTACGACAGTATGATGCGTATACGCATTTTATTGAGGGCCATACGTAAGTAGAGAATGTATTGAGCTCTTGATCGATAGAAGGTCTATAAATATTACGATGTTGGTTATGTTATAGAATACGTATATAAATTATTGCTTAATTTTTTTAGCCCAAATAACATGTGATGGAGTTTGAATTTTTCTTTATAAATATTACAACATGGATGGCTTGAAGGGAGTTATAAAATGGTAGCTTTAAATATTTTACCTATTTACGGCCCGGTTGATGGCAATAGGCTTATACCTATTACTTTTACAAATCTTGTAAGTTAAATTTGATCCACTTCCCGGTTTCCGATTGAGTTGAATTTTGGGCGTATCTTTATATCGCGTGACAATGCAACATTATGATGACATGGAGCTGATCTGATGATGGAGCTGGAAGGTGGTCACAGGAACTCTGTAATTAAATGCTGCAAACCCATCGAGTTTAGAATCGTTTGATTCGTCTTGACAAGTACTTTGTCTATCGTTAGTATTTTTTTTACAATAAAACCTTGTTTTTAAAACGAACATAGTTTTTTTCAAATAACTAACTTTTTTAAGGGTCCGTACCTACCTACCCAAAGAGTAACTAACGGGACCCTATTAGTATAACTCCAGTGTTTGTTCGTCAGCGGGCTAAATCTCATGATCCGTACTCCAAGTGACCAAATTATTTTGGGCACATATTAGATCTGCCGATGCTAGCCAACTGGATATTTTGATGAAAATGTTCAGCTTGTCTTTCATTAAAAATCAAATGAAACCTAAAAATTACTTAAGAAGGTTGTGGTAATGCTTGGGTATTGTACTTCACTCCGCGGATGTCCCCCGTTAATTTTTACATTACATGTCATATCGCGCGCTGCCATCAATTTGGTAGTCCCCACCACTGACTTCGCACATAGCGTATAGACAAAGATAATTCTATCAAAACGGGCCTCTAAAGCCTCCAGCAGACACACGCGATTAATCGCGCTGCGACAACGAGCCAAGCTAATTTCCACTCTAAAAATACTGCGAATGGACCGCGACATGTCGCCCCGCGCGATTAATCGCGTGTGTCTGCAGGAGGCTTAAAGCAACAATTAAAATTATTTCTTAATTCTTCCATCTTTTAAGTAAGAAAATAATGACTCCATGTTCAAACATAGCGGTGTCTTAGCGTGTTTGTTAGAGCAATTAACTCTTACAGTGTTTTAACCGTAGTTATTTATTACAAGACATCTGTTTACCGTTAAGATGTAAGAAACATACTGAATAGCAGTCATAGGTAATATTATTTTCAGGCAATTGAAAAAACATTGAAACTTGCGGCAGACAGGAGAAATTACCTACTGACTACTTTTTTTACGTGGTAAAATCTTCAAATGAGTCCAGGAGGACTTATTTGAAGATTTTATCAGGGCCGGACAGTCCCTCCGGTTCTAGACGTTGATTGGTTTAACGCCGCATATTTTTATATGGGTTGGGGTACATAATAATGAGTACTATATTATATCAATCTATTTTATTAAATACGCAGGTGGCAGGAAGAAGGCTATCCTTCTATCGTTATTCTTACCGGGAATCACGCAGGTAGGAACTACCAGTCCATAAATATAATGATAGGCAGCGCGCCTTATATTGACATCCTTAATACCTTCACAAGAAGTGAGAGGAAGTAAACACAATCAATAAATAAACAAAACCACAACATAAAATCTTACTATTATTTTATAATTATGTAAAAGTTTGTGAGGAGAAATGTATGTGTGTGTATGTTTGTGGCTCTGTCACGCCTAAACAACTGAACGGATTTGGATAAAATTTGGAGCACAAATAGTTCAAAACCTGGATTAACACATAGGATAGTTTTTATCCCGATTTTATGTTCCCGTGGGGTAATTTTCGAGTTGTAGCGAAGCCGCTGGCAACAGATAATTATGTATATGAATTAATATATCATCTACCTAAACATGAACTTAGGTAAATGCTTTTCCAAATATATTAGGGTCAGCTTCCGATCTAACCTAATGTAGCTGCTTAAGGGTATTTTACATGGATTAGCTGCCAATCTCACCTCCACAACTCAGTACTGGATAATACGATATCCATTAGGAAGACTGACTGTCCGACTATTAGGCCAATAGATCGATAAATGCGTACATGCGGAGTCTAAGAACATTTAATTTAATATGGTTCAATGAAACATAGCAGTTTTTGCTGTGATCCCATCGAGCGCACAGTTTGTCAGTTTGCTAACTACTAAAAAATGCCATAACATAATATTGAAAGTTTAGCACAATCGCCATTGTTTAACTTAACATTCGCGCCAAAAAACCGTCGTCTCTATTTTTACTAGAGCATACATTAACCAGGCAAAGGTATGCACATAATGCTAGAGATGTCAAAAACGTCAAGATCCCTTATCTTGAAAGCGAGGGAGGATAAACGGAGCGCAACCAGTTCTCCGCTATTTGCGAAATCATCTTATCGCTGAGTGGAATTCTCCTTTTGAGGCTTGAGCTTTTTTTTCCTTTTTATGTGTTCCCTTTATAAAGCTGAATCATTGCACTGTAGGGCAACAATAAATGCAATCCAAGGAAGAGCTAATGCAGTGTAGTTTATACCTAGAGATTTTCCCTGAGGAATGACGAGCAACCTTGAGAATGGTTATGTGAAGCCCATAGGACTGAAACAAAATTGGCGTAATGTGGAAATACTATAGGTCAAAATGAACATCTGACAGTACATTCGGAGATTATAGACAAGATTTTGTTTTTGAATGAAAATCACACTGGTGCTTCGGGGCTTTTGATCCTTTGAGCTGCTTTTCGGGAGTTTTGCCCTTCAAGCTACTTTTAAGTAAATCATGCATTATTCTAGTTCATTATAAGTTACTACACGTAGTAATCGAGCAGGAAAACACAAAAGTCCAACACGCTAAACTAAGAAGCCGTTATGGGGATTTCAATCTAAAAATAAATGGCCAACCACTGGGGATTCTCAATGACACCATGGCTGAATATTAATGATCTGACATCAATAGCCCTTGTAGTACTTAATGTCCAAACGTGTTTAGAAATGAACATATTTGAAGACCACGCTAAAAACTGGCTGGGTAAGTGGATACGAAAGACAGGAGACGGAGTGCTGTCGTGTAGTTTAGGAGAGGCGTATCACCAGCAGAAGTCCTCAATAATCTGAGTTAACAGACTGATTATTTGACCTTTAAACTTAGACCTCTATCCCTCCATCCAAACAATGGAAATTCAGCTATAAAAAATCGGAACAACTAAAACCTGAAGAATGATTATGAGGCAGTATAACATTCCCGATTTATCAAAGCATTCTGTGAATCGTATTTGAATGGCCATTTATACAGTGGTTCCCATCGTGTGATTTGCGCAAGTTGACCTTGTGGATCGGGCACGCGGGCCACGCGGGCCATTGCGGGGTCATGTTCACAGCTTGGGAGCTTTTGGCGGTTCATTGAGGTAAATACTCGGTTGTCGGTCTTGAAACGTGTTTAAAGAGAACGCGTTTTTATACTTCTTTAGGCAGTTCAAAACACTTTGTGATTATATTTTAGTCGAATGTAAACGGCGAAATATTGGTGAATCTAAAAATTCACAGCACTTTTGTTACAGCTTTGTGTGCGGTGCCCCAGTGTCGAAACTATCTATCTACTTGGGCAACGGAACCTGGATGACACTTTGATGATTATTCTTTGTGACTTTGTAGTTTTTTTTTTTTATTTTATTGTGATTTGTATTTATTTCGTGTCACGCAATTTGTAATTGTTTTGTACTCCCATATCAATACCCTGAAATAAATGTTTTTTTTTCAATTAAAGGCTGTAGATATCCTTAGTCATTCGCACTGCTTTTACTATGTTATCGTTATAATAAATTTAAAACATTCATACAATTACTCACTTTTTTTCCATAAATTCTGTTATTATAACCAAATTATAGGACTTAAATATTACTAACGAAAAGTTGAATTCATTCATATTCTTCTCTGCTTCACTCCTCGAGGATTTTTTTTTAAATTTCTCTTTTATATTAATAAATAAGAATTGCAAAAATAATATAAGTAATAAATAATCTGCAAACTTGTCTAATTATTGCTAATAGCACCCCATTATGTTAAAATGATGATAGTTGTGTCAATGATTTATGATTTAAAAATCTCGTTTTCTGCAAGCCGTATGAGTAATTAATCAGCATTTTAGAAATTAATGGACGATTCAGACATTTCCCTCGTGCCAAAGCAACGTTTGTATGTAAAGTGAAAGCATTTAGACAATTTTTAATACTTTGACATACAATTTGGTACAATTCAAGTGAATTAAACTTGAAATTAGACGTTGGAATTTACGGTTTCATTGTGGAAAAGTAGGAACAAGAGAAAGCATTTTTATTGCACTATTGTTGTTAGCTACCTTTTTTCGTGAATAATATATAATTAGGTTTATTAGTTGAATACCCTCCATCTTGACGAGGTTCACTTTGGCCCTGGATTTTCTGTTTATTTTTTTTCTTTGGCCTGGATTTTTTGCCACTTCGACTCATGGATCGTGCGGGGATCGAACCCTCAACACCCTGCGCAGCAGTCGATGTAATTGTATTGAATTTTAGGGTAATTAATTGCGAAGAAATTGTGTATTGTGGAATGCATTATTGTTATCAGTAAAGTAAGCCTAGTCTCTATAATTTTTTAGACCTAAGTATGTATTCTGCATAAGCTTGTAAAGTAAGTAAACGTTTATTTGTATAAAGTTTCGTTAAAAACAGGTGAAGTTCGGCGTGGCTCTTAAAATTTTACACAGTCTGTTTATTTTGATCAACAAAGTTCTTGTATTTTCTTAAAAACAATAGCCTATCTTTTAATGAACATAGATTATCACTTAGTTAACAACGGCTTGATGTTGAAGTACCGTTTCGGAGAAAACTGCGAAACTAGAGCGTTGTGAATGTGGTCGTTTGCAATAATACATGTTAACTTGTGTTATTTCAGCTGGTAAGTATTTAAGTATTTCCTAGGAAAGTTAAAAATAAACAGATCTTGTGTTATTAAGTTTTATTAATCATACGTCGGTATGTCTCAGCTAGAAGAAAACGACATTATTGGTTACGTAAAAAATGGTTCTAACATATTTTTCTTAACATGCCAATGAGTTATTTTTTTAAACTACAGCGTAATTACCTATCATGTATTTATGAATATAATATTTAGAGTTAAAAAAAGCGTCATAAAATATGGGCATAGCGTTACCGTACGTTTCAGAAAGTTGTAAAGTAGTATAGGCACTTAGTACCTAGATATTTGTAGGAATTGGAATTTTAACACGACACGACTTTACATGGTCGAGTAGGTTGTTCCACACACATAGTAAAAAGCTGTAGGCTGACCAATAGGTCACCTATTTAACCTTTTATAGTTAAGCCTACATACATCAACCAGCCGGTTTAAAAAAAAAAACCTTAGCCGCATCGATTAAATGCCCACAACATTCTAACTGTTAAAAAGAAAGAAAAATCCTGTTTTGTAAATGGAACTTATCGAAGAAAACTATTTGATGTCGTAAACAAGCCTTATTAGAAACAATGATTAAAGCCCACGTCGAAAAAGACCGGCTTTTGAAACAAAGATTGTTTATGGTTAAAAAAACTACCTGTGGCATTATGGCCTTTCGACCCCTTGGCATGTAGTCTGTGCTTTGGCTATGGCTATAACCTTGACAGGCATCGGTGAGTTGTAAGCAGATGTGTGGATGGCCTTCGAAAGTGACCGGTCATATTTGACGGTCATAAAAATATGTATTTAATAGTGTTTAACCTACTGATTGGCAATTTAGCTCTTACAAATGTTTTAGTGCTAATAATCATTATTTTAGTTATAAAGTTAGGTGGAAAATTGAAACTAATAACATAGAAACAAGAAACTCTACAATCTTAAGTTCCTATATAGATACGGTAAAAATCAGTATACGTAATTAAGGTGTTTCTTTCACATTGTCGGTTGAACTGACTAAATAAAATATAATCTTTTATTTTGGATAAAAAAACTCTTACAATGTTATTGTTTTCAGCTTCTTCGGTATATAAACCTAATCAGATACAGTTAACATCACTAAATACATAACATCAACACATTCAACACGTTACGTCAAACAGGACAACTCGGTCCTTCGAGTCGGATACTTAAACATTGGTCGCAATTTCGCGCCCGTCACATTTGCATGTAAATTCGACGCAAGCGCAACGCGAGGAACCGTCGACGTATGCTAGTGGAATATTGATGTAATGGACTGAAGTTAGGGCTGACGGCTGATAGGTTTTTGGAGGCGAAAATCTACTACAGATTATCATTGTTAAGACGCAGGTCTCTGAATACCTTCTGTGAGATGAAACTAGGAAGCGGAAAACGTTTTATAGTGATCTGACTAAGGCAAACGTGTACCATAGTGACATAAAAAATACGGGGTTTTGAGTTTGAGACGTATTTGTAGAGGGTTCTCCAATCAGTATTCTGCATAATACCTAGAAGAGTATTTTCATTTTTGAATTGCCTTTCAGTTTTTTTAAAAAACAATCAAAAAGTAATATAACATTCTGTCAGTTAAAAATAAGCAATGCTTTAACCTATCTCAATTTAGCGGAACCTATTTAAATTCTTACACCACAAATGCTAGGTAATAGGTAACACATTTCTTAGTAAATCACATAAGAACCACATATAACGCAACATTACATAACCGCGTGCCAACCCTAGCGTGCCAATCGGCCGGTACATTTAGCGCGATAGCATTTCTCCCACGTTGCGCAGGCGCCACTAATATACACGGTCACTTGTAAAACAATCCCACTC
The DNA here is from genome assembly GCA_950005045.1 of Agrotis exclamationis. Lineage (NCBI taxonomy): Eukaryota > Metazoa > Arthropoda > Insecta > Lepidoptera > Noctuidae > Agrotis > Agrotis exclamationis. The sequence continues at coordinate 14,131,059 of OX465436.1, read as the reverse complement.
CTACCATACCTATACTTAAGTTTTTTTCTGTACTTTGTAATGAGCATGTTGTACAATAGGTATATGTACAGTCACAAACGAACACTAATTTGTTTATTCTTGAGGCTCTATATACTCTCGAGTTTATTTTTTATCAGGTGTTCTTCTCAGAGTAACCAAATATGTACGAAACATCAACATCATGTTATTTGTAAAAAATACGTGTAAAAGTAAATATCATTTCATTTACACAACATATTATATTGTGACGAGCAAAAGTGGCGAATGAAATATCAACATACAGAAATAAAATATAATTTACTACGATTATAAGTTATTTTATGTCTGGGAGAGGCCTTTTACCCAGGAATGGGGCAGAGTGGGTTTGAAAAAAAAAGTGTAAATTATTGGTGTCCCTGAGTGTACATACATAATTATTATTATTTAGGCAGTAATCCTCAAGCCTCCAAATAGACCTTAAACAATGCCGGCAGAATAGAATAGACATCATTTGCATAGCAAAAATTAACACGTTTCTACGAAACAATAAAATGAACAAATTGGCAGTCTTATCGCGTTTGGAGATCTTTTTTAAACAACAATGTGTGAATTAGAATTGTGGTGGCAAAAATGACATAACCGCCACACTTGGTTCACGGATTTATTGGCAAATATTGCACTGAAACAAAACTAGGTAACTAATTATATGCCGAGGGAAGCATTGAAGATGCTGGCATGACGACTCCGACGTGTAATGCGAGATTTGCCAGAAAAAACAAATAGGGAGGATTGGTAGGTAATGCGGGAGACCATTGCCTAGCCGTGAGACAATAAAGGTGAGTAAGAAGAATTGGGAAACAACACAAGGAAATGTTGAAGGGTAATTGGAGGAACAGGACGGGTTTTGTACGAATCTAGTAGTTCTGCTCCGCTTCACCCTGTGCAGAAGGACTCCTTTGATAACTTAAACGACATAAAAAACTTATAAGACGACTAAATATGAAGTATCTGTTAAAGGTATGGAAGATTTTTCCAACTATTTCTTTAATGATAAGTTGATAACTAAGTGGTTGATATCCCGTAATGATGCTACCCATATTCTCTACAAACACCTAGAGCGAGAACAGTAGTATTTCATGCAAACTCTGAAGTCTTTATTTTCCAAAATGACAGAATATATTACAAACTTGATAGGTACGTTTAAGCGTTAAGGTCTAAAAAGTTAACTGAACATTTAAGAAGAATACTATTATAGCTAAATTAGACCGATTTTAAACTTTTGATGGAAACAAGAAGAGTATTTCAATAATCTTTTTTTTTTAACAAGACTTCGAAAATGTTTTCTGGTATCCATATATCCTGCTTAAGCATCTGAGGTTTCATTAAAATTAATTCAGTCCTTTCCAAAAAGTAAGGTCTTGAAAGTTAGTATAAAATGTACCTAAGTAGAGACGCTCTCTCAAGAGTGAACCTATCCGCCATCCCACTCGAATAACTCAACCCATGTAATTACGTCTATATTGCAAGCACATTATGTAAAACGACGCTCATAAAAACGGTTCGTGTTAATAGATTCGCGGGTTAACGCACTATAATAGGAAATGAGAAAAAATAATGCATTGTGTGTGCAATGCGGTTATCGGTGCCTACATTGTTGTTATTCTCAAACATTTTGTGGCTACTTTCGCTTTTTGCTGGTTATAATCAAGTAGGTTAATAGTTTTTATGATTTTTGTCCATGAATATTTTCTGTGAAGATGAGTTTTCTTTTCTGTGCACTCGTTGATGTCTATTGTATGGAGATAGACATTGACCTCGATTTTTGAAGAAAATTATACGAAGAAAACTAAGTTCACCGTTCTTCGTGCTCAAAATACCTAAAAAAGGCATTTTTTGGTCTTTTGAGCTTAAATTTATCCTTCAATCCATATAAAGCCTTAAGATGTATGGCAAAATATGACTTGCAATATTTATATTATACAAAAACTGATAAATCATCGTGACAAAAAGCTCATTAAATCCCACATTATCGTCGACCGCTATAAGAAGACCCACAATTTATTAGTAAGTGGAAAGTTTCTTATGTTTGTAACCATTTGTAAATGCTTAGACACTAAGATGCGCCGGTGAGAGGCTCCGACCCAAAGTTGGTCCGTGGTGCGTTGACGGCGATGCGTTCCTAAATAATGCCGCTATTATACGCTTAAAACTTCAAACAACATACCGGTGGACTATAGAAAAACACTCCTGGCAGGTAGGAACACTTTCTAACAAAAAACAACGGAACAATCCTTTCACATTCACTGGCACAACACTGGGTCAAAAAAACTTGAAATTAAACAGAGAATAGTTTTAAAATCGTGGAGGGTTTATTAAGAAATGTTTTGTACGTTGATGACACGAGTCTGTGTTGTATATGCGCGTGCGACAGTCGCGCGTGCGTGTTGGAGTGTTGACGCGGTGCGCGGGACTGACGCGCTGCGCGGCCGCGGCCGACCGGTCGAGATTTCTCCCCGTAAACAACGAAAGCGAGCCTCCAAGCCTTTCTTCGACTCGTGGCGAAACGTGAAAGAGCCCCTACTAACGGCTCTGGGCACTCGAAGATGAGAGCGCGTTCCCATTTGCCTTCTATGGAGATTCTGGAAAAGTCAAAATAGTTTAAACTCTTTTAGGTTTTTTAAATATTATTAATAACGTAGGAGTCATTTCAGAGGTCACAACTGTGTACACGTAAGTGTTCCAGTATTGTCCGACTTATTTTTCAACGCCACATCTGGGAAGGTCTTTCCATTACACACCTTGCATGGTCACAAAAATTCACCGATATTCCAAAACTCGGCTTTTTTTGACTTATGATATTACCATTAACCTTCAGAATGTTCTCGATGGAAGTTTGAAGATCTCTGTAAAATTGGCTTTTGATATCGTAACTAAGTATTGCATAAATAACAGTTCTACGGTTCCGAGTTAGCGTCCTCTTGACCATGGTCAATGTTGACGCTGTGGTTTTTCTAAGCGTTACTTCGAGGTCTTGCGCTTTTTAAATGTTACATCCTACTTCGGTACTCGTTTTGATGGACCGTCTAATACTCAAACAAGTGGTAGAGGCCACGCCGGCTTTCATTTAACTCTTTGAGTCACAACATTCGATGACGCCTTGCAGTCAGGACACACATATTCGGTCAAGGTGGAAACGACACATCACTAAAAATATGCAAATTTTACATTTATTACACCACCTACGCCCGCCGGAATTTTTATATTTTACGAATCCAGTTTTCGAGATGAAAAGGATAAAAATGATTTTTTATTGAATCATTCGAGGTGACATTTTTATAGGCTCTGTTGTTGATATTTTGTAATCATATCGCTTTGGAATAATGTTGAAAATGTATCCTCGTCATATGGATGGGTTTGAGATATAATGGTCGAATCCGGCTCGAAGGACCAATTTGTTGGTGTCGTCGTGAGGTGTACATTTTTATTGTGTGAGTGTAAAAGTGCTAAAAATACATGAGTTTAAATAATATTATGACGATTAGTTTATAACAAAATTATTATGTAAAAAATATAAGTTGTAAAGAACAAGTCATTTTCTAGATAAGTTTATTTCTAAGTTTGATATCACTTCGAGTAGCTAAAACCGACATCGATAACTGTCTAGTCTGTCTAGATAAGTTTATTATTATTAACTTGATCGATCTATCTGCCGCTGACCTTAATGTAGAGATAATAATGTCGCTATGTATACCAACACGGTATAAACCTACCTACGATAATCGAGGTTTGAAGTTCATTCATTGCAAATGTTTAATGCTACGTACAATGCCTTTTTTTCTTATTTTTTACGTGGCACTATCGTCCAATAAGTCCTCTTAACCTAAGTGGCCGACCCTTCTAATAGCCCTCTACGTTTCAGGGCCACAGTAATCTGATAAGATAATCCCGCGACCCCGGCAGGTTGCTTCAATGTCTAATACGAAGTCTAAACCAAAATAACCCATTCCTGCACGAAAGAAATATTTGTCTTACCTTCAAGTAGTTGTTTTTGTGTGTGAATTTAATGTTTGAAAAAGCACCCACGATACAAGAGAAATTCATAGCGTGTGGCAATGTTAAAAAAAATATAGACAGACAGGAAGACAGTTATAGGGACCCGTTTTACTCTTTTAGTACGGAACCAAAAATGTGAGATCGTTATCTTTATCGCTATCTTTATTATCTTGCTAGCATATATGTTTTTGTAAAGCTTAGTACTACTTAACAAAGCAATTTAAATAAAAACCGGTATTAAAGTCTGTGCTAATAGCTACCAAAGTTATTCAATTCAATAACGCATAACTTTCTAAACTTTCGAGCTAAATCTGGTCTAGCTAATAAGTAACAATTTGATGAATGGTCAGGCGACGGCAGTTCGTCGACCCCAACACGATAGTCTGTTGTGGACAAAACATGAAATGATAAACTTGTTATCAAAGAAAGGGATAAGAATAATTTAGTTAAATTATTTACAATCAAAGCTCATTAAATAGGCTGACTAAAAATTCTAATTGTCCGTCAGTTAGATTATCAAATAATATTTGACCCGTATTTTTTCTTTTTTTACGCAAACCAAAATTGACGGAGATATGATGCTTTTAAAATTGCCAATACGTCACAATTCAGTACATTTTTTACTGAATTCTGACGTCACGGGCCCCCACTTTCGAGTCTTGATGTGTTATATCTTGGTAAATATTCAATGATTTTACATAAGAAAAAATGTGTCCGTTATTTTTCAAAATTCTAAATGACGGACTAATTAGATTTATAATTTATTGATACTGCCAAATAGCCTATTATTATCAGTAGGTAAGAAATAAGGTAAGTAATTAAGGGCATGTATCTACGCCGAACGGTATTTTATAAAAGCACTATAGGTTTCCCGTGGTTTCATCCCCGTTGCTCGGCTCCTATCGAGTCGTAGTGTGAGGTTTTTTTATCGTGGAAAAACATCATTATTATGAATCCCAGGGCGTGGCGGGAGGGACTATCACTTGTGCTAACTAAATTTTTACGTTCTAGGGTCACGCCAACAACTTTTCAGCTTTATAATATTAGTACTGTTAAGCTGACTGAATTTTTCTTCAAAATCTAGGTCATAGTCCTCTTGTGCATGTCTGGGGTTTGTATCAAATTGATAAAATCCAAGTTATGAAAGGTAGATTAACATTATAAAACAAGATTCCGAGTTTAACCTTCTTTTTAAATTTTGTTAAACAAAACGTGCATAGAAGTAGAAAAGAATAACGTAGATAGAAAAAATACGCCAACAAAAGTGTAACCTCATTTTATTAGTCAACAATCGTACCCAATAGTAGACCGTATGTTTCACTTAATAACATACACACATTTTATGTAATTCCTAACAACACTATTGTCAATGTTCTTTCATACACAACGGGATTCCTTGCTAACACAATGGTCGGAAATAATCAAAATCTCATCATTCCGAGAAATCAAATAAAACTGTTGAGAAACATTATTTTTTGTAAACAATTTTCGTTGATGGGCAAAACAATGAACGGGGAGTTGTAGAAAACGACGATACGCGGTGATATTTAGTAGGCACCCATCTTGTTACGTGGTGGACTACGTTCCTTTACTCTGAGGATCAGACCAGAGTGAACGTTTGCACAGGGATGAATCGGAACTAGGGCAACGTAGAGGCGGGCTTGCGGACGGCGAGTAATGGGGACCTCACCGACCGATCAAGGGTCACGCCCGAGTCGACGGTGAGTCGTGTTCCAGGGAAGCCTCAAGGAGCTGTCAGCAAACTGACGGACAAATGCACAGCGTGGTCGCGGAAATGTCTTAGGAGTCTACCACGCCCCTGGAAAGCAAAAGGCGAGTGAACGAACAGGGTAGTTTTTAGTCAGTACGATCTGTAGACCAATCCCTCCCGCCGTTAAATACCCAAGGCGGGAGGACGCATTAGGTGATTTTCCAACACAAAACGGAGTTTTTTTGCTATCCTAAGTAGGAGATAAGATGGAAAGGGAATTCCTTATGTTTTGAAATAGATTAAAAAACAGAAAATATATAATAAATATTTATTCGGAGCTCTACTCCATCATCAATTTATAAAACAACAGACTGGACTTAATTCACGCAACATTTGAACGTCGACTTCACAAATCCATTCATAGTAATAATACCTAATATGTAGTTTTAAATTACATGTCAATGCATTTTTACACCTAATTTAGTTTACCAATATATTGAGACGTATGAATTATAGTGTAAATCAATAATAAAATATATGAGGCACTTAAATTTCTCATTATTGTGTGAGTAATAAAATTATTTTTTTATAACTAGGTATTTACTTGCTATTTTTTATAGGTCCAGGAAGATTTATCAGTCTGAAAAAGAAAAGGATTATTTTAGTTTTTTTTTCTACAATTTAGAGAGCGAAAAAGCAAAGTAAATAGAAATTCTGTCGAATTTTATCATAAACAACAGATCAGAGATAATCTTTGAATTTTGGGTGGCGAAATTAGGTAGCGGAACTCCAGACGTAATGATATTCATAGCTCTAAGGCGCGGGCCACATAGAAAAGACGCAGACAGGGCGTAGACATAATTATGTCTCTTCGGCGTCTCTTTCATACAAAATGTATAGAAGCGTCGCGAACGTGAACACACAGAAAAGACGCGTCGCGGGCGCGACTCTCATACATTTTCGCCCGTCCGCGACGCGTCCTCGTCTTACCTCTTTTCTATGTGGCCCGCGCCTTAGAGCTATGAATATCATTATGTCTGGAGTTTCGCACAGATCAAGATGAGAATGGAATTAGTTGTCACCAAAATTTCTCAATTCGTTTTTTTTATATTTAACACAAAAAAAAACGAATTGACAAATTTTGGTGGCAACTAATGCAGATCATGAGTTACATTAAGTTTAGAAATTCTTGTTTCCCAACACAAGACGCAAGATTTTATTATGCTCCTAGAAGTACATAATTATAATAATTGATTTAACTATCCGTGAGTTTTGACATTTATTATAATTATGATTATATGAATTAGTTAATTAAAACAGTTACAAACCTTTAATTGCATTTCCCTGATCATGCGGGAAAAAGTAACTCTTCTTCTTTTTAACGTAAGTGGCATCAAGGTGTCCTCTGCGAATGAATAAAAAGACAAATTAAAACGACAATACAGGCTAATGAAGACAGAACTTGATCAATGATGCATATTGAATGGTTTTATTTATCAGTAGCGGATAAACAAGCAAGTATTTAATCTTCTAGCTTAATTACTATTAATCATATGCAGGGTGCAACCCACAAAAAAAATATATTGATAGTTAAATGTAAGGCCAGAGGGTCTTATAGGCTACTTCGGCACTATAGTAAAAATCGTAAAATGGAATATGCTATCTATTCCATCGCTCAAGCAATAGAATCCCTAGATAAAACATGCAAAAAAAAATTTATTGCAATTGGTAATATAATAAGTACTGCCAAAGTGGCCTTTTTAGACCCCCAAGCTCCAACAAAAGTTTTTCCAGCATATTTTTATGGTGGCATTTTCCGTGGGTTTCTCAAAAAACCAAGTATTTTATCCTACAGTAGTTTATACAAGTACATAGTTCTGCAAGATTTAATAATAAAAACGCTAACATTTAACCACTAAATAAACTCAATCAACAGATTTTCTAAATACCCAAAAAAAAACGTTTCGAACACTACAAATTGTATACAAACTGCTGTGATTAATCAAACCACGATTTCTATTGAGTATCAAAACTATCTATTCAGCTACAAACTTGGGAGTGGACGCCCAGCAGTGGGATAATGCTGACTAATAAACTACAATATAAATCTACAATTGCAGAACTATGCACTTACATAGAACGCCTTGTTTAAATCTTATCCCTCGTCTTAAATATGTGCCAAATTCCAGAGAGGTTTTTGTAAAACGAATACTTCTTTGTGTGCCTTTGAAAATAAGAAAGGAGTTTATTAAAGTTTGTCTAAACTTTTTGGTAAAGTTTCTTTTGTAAGAGCATAGTCCGCAAGTTTGTGGTCGAGGGTTGTATACGCGAGATATGACGTGGCGTGTTGGCATTAAATGTTTTAGGAATCGAATTTAGTGCGTCTATCAGTCGAACGTGATAATTAGTCGATATTTGTAATTTTAACTAATAATAATGCATCTTTAAAAGCTCAAAAGTAACTGAAATCTAGAAATTCTACAAAATTGTGATAGCAATGTAATAAACCTTGACTTGATGAGCTGCAGTCACGCAAAAGATAGCTTTAACTTAACATTTTAGTAAACATACTTTAAATCTTTAAGCAACAGGCACTGTGCAATACAAATCTATTTTTCAATTACCTTTTTTGTTTTGCCAATCGACTAATAGAGGCCTCATGAGAAACTAAACAAAAAAAAAACCACGCCACGCCAAAATCCAATCAAATGAACAGGTAACCTGTCTCATCAAGTACTTGAAGACGTTAGACATCACGTTATATTTAGCGACATCAATGCCGTACTGCAATATATTGTTTGCGCAGTATTCTGACATCGGAGCAATACAACTATTGTATACCAGTAGCGCATACATCCATTTCTGAGTTGAATTACTGGATATTGGTCGCAAAGGCCGATTTGGAACTTTTGTTGAAGATCCTGCTGTAAAATCTTTGTTTTTCATATGGTTGGTGGCAACGGGTTCTCTCGTTGTATGATCTAGTTCTTCTGAGGTTTCAAATCTGGGGAAGGATGGGGGTTAGAAAGGGAAAGGTCAAATAGGGATGATTAAAAGGGCTGGACTTACCGTTTGTCGAAATAAGATGGCGGTGTTGTGTCGAGTGATAACTCCGTGCTTGATGGCTGTAACAAATTATTCACTTTCTTTATTTCAAAAACGATATGATGACTCAAAGCAACCTGTTTTGACTAATTAGTATGAATTAATATTATTTATCATTTTAATTTCTGGAGAACATTATAGACTAAATCAGCGAGTTTAAAGCATCTTTTGTCTAGTTTCAAATATCTTTGTGTTTTGAAGCCTATGTTATGGCTCATTTTCAATGGTCGTTAACTCGTTCGGTATACAGCATGTCCCGAGTCCTCGCAGGCGAGATAACAACCAATGAAAGTTACAAGTCGATACGTGTTCGTTACACAGTCAGCAGTGTTCCCCGCTTGCTTTATACCGACCGTGATATCGACCAATGAAATTCATTGGTCGATATACAGCTTGCGGGTCTGCCACTCTTGTCAATAAATGGCGACGAACATGGAGGTTTTCCTACACTGCACGCGGGTTATCGACTAATGAAAACGGTTCCCCGAACGCGAGCCCTAGCTGTGGCATGCGTCTCAGAAATCTCTCGCACCTGGAATGCGGGCCCTAACAAATAGTGAAATTGCGCCATTAGGCTTTATGATAAGTGCAGTTTTACTTTTTAAGAGACATCTTTTATTTAACATTCAAAAATTGGAAACTTAGGGCCCATTGTTTGTGAAAATCCTATACATTTTCTGATGCTAAAACGCAGAAACAACAGAACTCACGTTATTCTCCTTATTATCCTCACTATCGGACGACACCCGTCTATTCTTGCACAGTTCAGGCGGACACCTGCAAGTGTTCCCGCAGCCCTTGTCGGACTTCTGACAGCCGCAGATCTTGGTGGAGCAGCTCCCCTTACACATGCAGTGTGCTGAACCATCAGAGCCACGCTTCACCGCTCGTACTGACGCTTCGGGAATACTGATGTCGGCTTGAGTGAAATTCATTGTGAGACGAGAGCGTTGTGCCTGTGAAATGGAGAAAGATGTTTACTATAGAGTATACATTTTTTTTGGCGTGGTTAAATCATGAAATGAGTCCTCCCACCCAGGGCAGCGCAGAAGGGACTGTCAGACATGTACTGACTAAAATTCATTGCCCTATACGTTCTGGAGCCACGGTTACTCGTTGGTGCCACGACCCCGGCAAGCTTTGGCCCTCTAAAGGGCCCCGTCATTATGCTGACAGCTCTTTGAGGCGTGCGTGGAACACGACGCACCGGCGACCCGGGTATGGTGCATGGTCGGACAACAAGTCGCCCATTACTCGCCGTCCGCATGCCCGAGTATAACTGGCCTAGCGGAAAAACGGTACTAGACCTTGTAAAAGGAACTGCTCTTTACTTCTGGATATTGACTTTATCGCAACGTCAACTTAAAAGATACTGATAAACATGAGCATTCACTTGTAACAGAACATCAAGAATTCACCGTTTTTAATTTTGTCGAATTAACCAACGAACAGAGCCAAGAACATTTTCCCTATCGTGCGATTTGCAATTTCTTCTAACCAAAAATTAAACTCGTCCTTGCTAATACGATATAATGATGCAGTTCAACTGACTTACGTCGACGCAGCGAGCGTGTTATGTTTTTCATCTACCCGTAGTTAACCGCTCGTTTTATGTCCTAAGTCGTAATGGTAAGAATGATTTTCAGTTGTAGTTGGAACCGGTCGAATTGCGTCGCATCACGATGCACCCTAAGGCGGTGTCCTGCGTGAGCGACAATAACGACGCGACATAATAGTAGTTGAAATAGAATCGCGTCGCGTCATATTCGTCGCTCACGCAACACACCGCGTAAGTATGTATACTAATATCTATCTGACCTGTATACGTTTAAAGAGTGGCGTGGCTCTCCAGTCGGGGTCCTTATTTCTGTCTTCAAACTCGTCATCTTCCTCATCAGTGGGCTCGACGTACTCCACCTTAGGCTCAACCTTGGGTTCCACTTCCTCTTTCTTCGGCTTTCGTTTAGCTTTCTTGTTTGCTGACGCTGATCGTAGCTGTTCTAATTCGTCTACTAACTTTTTCTGTGAAAGAGGAGTTTTTTTTAGTTCTAGTTTGTTGGAACTACGCGAGTTTAGTGAAGATTTTTGTCTACTTTAGTACATTATTATGGCGTTGTCAAGTATTAGACCGCTCTATAACACTGTTCCTGTTAAGTTTACGATCAAAGACCCCAAAATGACATCATTGTCTTATTAATTCTGATCTTCAATTCATGTGTTGATAAGATCCAGAATCGAATAACCCAAGTTGTCCTAAATCCCTACATAATCTAACTACGACATAAAACGCTCATGTCAACATCTAAACTGATCTTTAATTTTAATTGAAAAAGGTTCACAATCGTACATTTTCCTCCTCGACTTGTTCCAACTTCTCTTGCTGGTACTGTATAACGTTCTGCAGATGTTTGCACGCTTCACTCTTGCCGACAACGCCGCGCTGGAGTGCTACTAGGGCTGATAACTGAAAATACAAAAAAAAACTGTGTAAAGAAACCATAAAGCCTCATTTAGACGGAGCAAGAACTCTCATTCGAGTTTCACAACATTGCGGTATTTGTTTGATCAACTGAATTCGTTGTACCTATAAAGTCCGCAATATAATGCAACTCGCGTGCGAGTTCTTGCATCGTCTAAATGAGGCTTTATTAGACTACGCCGCACTACTGTTAAACCATGTCGGTGGCATTTGTTTGTTGCCGCGCTATTGAGCTGATTAGCTGTGGGCTGTGTAGCTCATAAAATACAAATTTCTCTGTTTTTTTTTTCACTTTGCTTCCCGGGCGCTTTCACTTTTTACCCGGCTACGGCAAAGCCAAAAGGAGGGTTATGATTTTGATCGGTATGTATGTTTGTATGTTTGTATGTATGTATGTCTGTCCCCTCATAACTTCTAAACTACTTATCATTACATGACAAATGCGGTGTCGTTAGAAGCGTCTCAGTTGTCCGCTTGTTAGGGTAGGTGACGTGTCACCAAATCCAATATGGCGCCCTCTAGGAGGTAAAGTAACCGAAAAAAAAAAATCGCACAGTATCGACATATAAAATTAAAGGGCTTGATGAGCACATTTGAAATATGTTTACATTATATAGCTTTTACTAGCTAATTTGCTGTTTCTAACAGTGTCAATATGGGTATCAATTAATGATAAATCTTAAATTGTGAAACTCAAAAACTATACATACAACATATATTACTTACTTGAAATAATATATAACCCCAAAATAGTGTAAATAAAAATAAAGTTAAAAATAACTAAAACCCGACTACGAAAAAAACGCGCACTGAAAAGTATTGGTTATAGTTATTTTATATGGTTTTAGCTATTTTTAACTTAATTTTTCTAGGTATATAAATTCTTACCTTCTGTTCACTCTGCAACTTCACCATAGACAGTTGTCTTTCAAACTCAGCTTTGCTATTCTCAAAGTCCATGGCGAGCCTGTCGTGTGCTTCCTTGATCTCCTCATATCTCGCTTGGAAACCTTTCTCGCTTTGACTGCTTAATTCCCTCTTAGCGTCGACCAGCAACTCAAACAGACATTTGAGGGCAACTTTAGCTTCTAACATTGATTGTATGTTGTCCCATTGTGTGCGGGCTTTGTTTTCTGTGAAAATTAAAATTATATATGATTGTAATACCTTTCATACTAAATTATTGACGAGGACACCCAATTGTACGGATTCGCGGGCGGCAAGTAATGGGTAGCTCGCCGTCGCCGCTCTATCAAAATCCAGGCGCGTAGTGTTCCACACACGCCTTAAGGAGCTATCAACAAACTGCCGAGGTCGCGGGACTGTCTTATCTAGTTACCATGACCCTAGAACTTAAAGGACAATAGAATAGGATGGATTTTTAGTCAGTAGTAAGGGTGCTTACTAAGGCTTCCAAATATTCGCATTTGATATTCGAATTTCTAAAAAGCAAATATTCGATTTATTCGAACATTAATTCTTAATAATTGTAGTTTTTTATAATTTTTGCAAGAAAATTTTTGACGACGAGAAACGACGCTAGAATATTTTGTAACGTTATTTTTAAGTCGGTAAGTTTATAAAAAAAAAGTTTTTAGTACATTTATGATCTTCTAACTCGTCAAAATGTACTCAACGGCTGTTTCTCCGCAATTTCAGGTTTCGTCCCATAATATTTTTGATCGTTATAATGAATACAATAAATTAAGAGTGAAAATAACGTTGTATTACTCACTGGTGAGATTATATTAACAAACTTTAGCAAAACATAAAGTTTAGAATAAAATTGTCCCTTTGCGTCATTTTGGTAGTCTTAAATTGTCACATGAATCAAAAGAGTGTACTATATCACAGCAGGCTCAATCTGTCACTAGGAAGTGGAACGAAATGAATTATTATTGTTTTTTTTCTGTTATTATTATCTAAGGAAGTATAAGGCGTTGACTGGTGGTTGACTGCCTCCGCTCGTGAAACATTGAGTGGCATGTTAGACTCGATTGGCTAAAACTATTCTGGTGTTCCCTTTCGTTTTGCCCCAGACTAGTAACACCTGCCGGCTTCGTTTAGGGCAGGCGTGAGGTAAATGACTTGCCCGTTGGTTCTGTAAGAGGTGATGATCTGATGTGGAGCAACGAATATGACCAAATCTATCACTGTCAATGATATTAGAAGTCATAGATATGTTATACACGTACAAAACAACAGAAAAAAAGCGTACCGCGCAGAGAGGCAGCACACATACACACTTTTTATTCACACACATTACATTTCACTACAAGTAAAAAGGATAGCTTGATAAAACCAATATGAAAAAAAGTGACAGCTAGATGGTGACGCTCTCTCTTTTATCTCACTCGCACTCTTTCTTTTACGACGCCATATTATAGAAACTAACCCCCTTACTTATAAAAACTTGTGTTGCTTAGCTACCGATTAAATATCACCTGTCCTTGTCATTTCTATTATAATGAATAGAGATGGCAAGTGACTTAAGAGCTATTTAAGATAAGTAACGTCTAATCAATGTTTATAAGTAAGGCCCTTAATGTTTTATTTGTGAAAATATTAAGATAAATAATATGTTTACGAATGATAAGTGATTCTTTGACTTTTAGAAGTCTTGCTTGTATAATTTGTACAATATCTCATCACACACGACGGCATTTTCGGTGGTTTTGAGTCACTTTTACTTTTGACTCACTCTGTAGTACGTGAAGTGCATCCGTTGTCGCTGGCAACGTCGGACTGAGGTCAAGGTTTGTGAATCAACCACATTTGAGCGCATCTGTTTTTGAGCGCGTATAACGTATCTACACCTTTTTTACTTATAATATCATTGATCACTGTAACTGAATCTGTTTATGGGGGTTCGAAAATGGTTGGTGCACGGTCTCTGTCGACTATTATTGGTGCCTTGCAGCCTTGAAGCGAACTGGAGTCGGTGGCGAAAGGTCTCCTACCAATGAAACGAGGGTACAGCGCGACCCGTCTCATGCGACTCACTCGCTAGTGTATGCCGCACCATATCCTCCGAGCATTGGAGCAGTGCAAGCACCGAGCGTCTGGCTCCTCGTTTATCTGACACACCCGTTTGTTCTTTCTGAAAGCACCGGTATCGCTCGAAACGTCAAGGAGCCGTGCTTCCTTCCGAGCTAGTCATCGAGTACAGACGGCATCTCCTTGAACTTCAATCGAGGCCAGTGATATAGCTCAACCTTCTCCCGCCATTCCACCACCACGACCGACAGAGCTGCATCAGTCGCTCATCTCGTGCAGCTACACTATCGCTGCGGTCGAACAAAAGTTGCGCGCGTCCACTATGCGACCCGGAAAACACACAGTGTGTGTGAGCCGCACTGTCGTAGCATATTTCGTAAGCTTGACGACTGTGCGGCCTCACACGTACCTACGCGTGTGGCGGCCCGCTGTTATGCCAGTGCCGGTCTTACGCGCTAGACGTGTTTCTATCCTTGAATACGGGAAAACACAAACGCCTGTGTTTTTTACAAAAATACGAGTCTGGGTTAAAAAAGATATTTATGAATAATATGTTTGCTCCACTTTTGCTTACAGTACACATCAAAGTACATAGAGGACTTTTACTTTATTTGCCTTTAATTTTATTGATAAATCTCTTCGCTTCTGTTTAATCTAAGTTATATTTTATTACTTTGATGGCAGATGTCCAAAAAACATCCTTATTTCTACTGTGAAAGGTGTTATGATTCAGATGCCAGATGTTGAAAAATGGAAATACTCAAAGACTATTGTGCAAGTGCTTGAAATTCTTGAGAATAATTACTTTTACGACCTAGAAGTCAAGTTTTCACAAAAAAATATAACCTTTTTGTGTAAGGACTGCACAATTGTTTTATTGTTTAGGTACTTGTAGGTTACTCTACCTAAGAGGCGGTCGTCCACAAAGGGTACTTTGATTCTTTTGTGTAGGGACTCAACAATTATTATATTGTTTTTATGCAGGTGCACTAGACGCTAGGATGTTAACAAAGAATCCTTTATTTAATTGTGTGGCTTCCTAATCTTTTGACGGTATTGTTTCAAAGAATCCGAAATCTTTACAAAGGTATTTCTTAGTTATTTAGCGAACAGTAGTCGTGAGCTGCTTTGTTTTTTTTTGTATTCAGATTACCTAGTGTTTTAATTCATGAAGTTTAACTACATACGTAACCGATCGAATCTGCTAGTGTAATTTGATCTACCCTGAACCTGAAACCTTAGTTTGTCACGACGAAGTTTTTATTATGATTACGTAATATTATGATGTTGTAGAAATCATTTTTTTTTCCTATTATTATAACTTCTCGTCACGTAAAAACTAGATAGGTTCCTACACACATTCTAACATCATTTATTTTGAAATCGACATCTAAAAATGTTCATAATAATTGTGAACATTGAATTCTCATTAGAATCTCATAAATGTAGGCCCCAATAGGTCTTAACAGTCAGTCTAAGAACTAAAAGAAAACATTATTATAAAACACATCAAACGTGTTAGCCGCACTATCGTAGGAACTAAACACTCACACACTCGTAAATTTGGAAACACGCGCAGCGCGTAAACCAGGCGGCCTACCTGAGAGATGGCGCTAGACGACTTGCCTAAACTGGATCGCGTTAAGAGCTCGTGGTAGGGCCCCAGAACTCGCGATACGAGACAGCTCACACGCAGGGCGTGTTTTGCCGGACAGTCGTATTAGACGATTCGCAAACACACACCGTGTGTGAGCGCCGCAGTTACAGTCATTTAGTAGATACACAACAGGTGTTTCGCCGCAGTTAACGGGTTAAAACGTCCGTCTGTGTTATTTTTGAGAGAGAATCTAATCAAAACGCCCTGTAAGCTTCATCACGCTTCTCTTCGTTCTCCCGGGGTTCATTTGTACGCAAAAACCTACGTCGTTTATAATTTCGAAAAATATTCGAATATGACCCAAGTCAGTATTCGAATATTAAAATGGGGCGAATATTCGAAGTATTCGAATATTCTAATTGGAAGCCCTAGTGCTTACCTATGACGCGATTCGTGCGGTTTGCAATTTTGCTTCATGCTAGCCCAGTACTAAATAAATTAAATTGAAATTTGATTTTGACTAACCTTGATCAGCCGTCAATATCTTCTGCTGCAGGTCAGATATTTGTGCCTTCCGCAGCGCAAGATCATCTTCTAACTCTGCTATCTTCTTCCTGTTTGCTTCCTCGTCTGTACTGTTGCGTAGATTCTCTATCTGCTCTGTTATCCAGGCCCTGTAGGTAAGAGGGATTAGAAGGAGACATGGGGTTATTTATCTGGCTTTCACTCCCATGTCTAAAGTCTTGAGCAACTGTTTTGCCAAAAGCAGATGTCCACCAATGACTTCCAATAGGCCCGGTTGGAAGCGGCTAGCATCCAGCGCGTTTCTGTGGTCTTCATCCGACATCCTACGCTGCGCTTACCTTTTATTTCTTTATTGGTATGTATTTTTTTTATTTCATACAGGCATTGTCAGAAATATTTTTTTTTAATTTCCGTTCATCACCATTTTATCAATATACAGGGTGTTAGGGACATCGACGCACAATCGGATACCATGGGTCCAGGACATGATTCTGGACCCCCACGTGTTGGAATTTTTCGTATTTTTCTTACCTAGCCCAATGAGATTTTTAATAAAAAAAGTAATTAATTCACTACTTTCACTAAAAGTAACAATGTAAATAAAACTAGAAACGGTGTCTTCTTAGATGTTTATAATGAAAGGTCATCGTATACCTAAATACTGTGTTCAGTACCACAGTACCTGTAGTACTTTAAGCGCGGCTCACTATTAAAAAAAAAACTTATAAAAATAAAAAAATAGGAAAAACTGACGAAAAATTCGAACACGGGGGTGTCCAGAATCATGTCCTGGACTCATGGTATCCGTTTGTGCGTCGATGTCCCTCGAGGCAGGGAGGCTCCTACTAAGCATGTTTGCCGATCTGAACGAATAAAAAAAACGGGAAGTGATTTTTCATTGGGATGAATTTTCCGTTCACAAGTGCCGCATCGAAAGTCTCGGCTCCAAAATCTGTGCAGAAGGCTCCAGGGCATAAAATCGTTCGGGGTCGCGGGAATTCGGGGTCTCGGGACTAACGGGTAACCGTGACCTCGGATCGTAAAGGGCTATTGAAGGACACACACCGTGGATTGTTGAATTATTCAGTAAAGATTTGAGTCCCTCCTGCCCTGCCCTGGGCATAAAATCGGAAACATATTGAAGTCCAGAGCATTTTCTTCTATGGTTTCTAACTTGTCTAGGGGAGTTGCACTCCTAAGAACACCTCATCAATCTAAATGTGATCTTACCTGTACTCCATCAACTCCTCGAGCGACTTCTCCGCCTCCACGATACTGAGGTGTACTTCTAACTCCTGTTCGATGTACTGTTGTACCGCGCCTGCCTTCACGTTACCTTTAGCACTGCGCTTCATTTGGGTGGACTTCTGGCGTTCTAGGGCTTCCTGTGAAACATTTTTCTTTTAGCGTAGGTAGTAAAGAGTCATCAAAAGAGTCCTCCCACCTAGGGCAGAGTGTACTGACTAAAATCCACGGTGTCCTTCAACAGCCCTTTACGTTTCGGGGTCACGGTAATTCGTTAGTCACGCGACCCCGGCTTCCTGTGAAACATTGGTTGAGTATTGGACACTATTGAACAATAATTCTAAATTACACTTTCTTGAAGCCCGAAAAACCGATTAACTTTCAAAAACTGTTAAATTTTATTTTTAAGTTAAGACCTAAGATGTAGCAGGACCACCCAAAAGGTCGGTGCGCTGGGAACTCCTGCGCACCGATAGTTCACAGTAAAAAAAATTTAACGCCGGACACCGACAAGATGGTGGTTGCAAGCCAGGCGGCCTTGTTGAGGACTACATCGCCTGTAGTATTCGCTCAGTCACCACATGTTACAGGTAGCCGCAAGGGCCGTTGCACGGGATAAACCTCTACGTGAATTTCACCCATTTGCCTTAACTGCAACTACTGGTATCAAGACAATGAGTAACAAACCTTCAGCCTCTTATTAACAGCGACGGCCTCCTCCATCTTCCGCTTGAGTACATTCTGTTGCTTGGCGTGTAAGTTTTCCATCTTGGCCATGGCAGTAGCTCTCTTCCGGTCCTCGTTGCGCAGGCGCAGCATGGCTCGCTCGTTGTCTGCCTTCCACTTGCGGAACTTCTCGCTCTCTTCGCGCATTTGTTTTATTATTTTCACCTGGAAATAAATGATTTGTGAACACATGGCGGTTTTAAGATGTTGGTCAAAGCTGAGGGATGCAGCAATTGTTTTTTAATAACCGAGAAATTATTCTGAATCACGCGTAATCAAAGATGATACAACATTTGGCCTTGTAGGTTGTAGGTCAATCTAAAGACAGGCTTGCTGCATGTTTCTGTCTATCAATCACTTATTGATGATTACTATCTAACCTAATGTGCTGATTACAGTCAGTCCTGTACGATTCTTTTAACAGTCAGCTCATGACCATGATGAATGGGTATGGCAATGGTACACTGTCCAAGTGTCCATGAAAAACTGTTTCGGCTTTTCAATCTTCGTAGCACGTGGGTGCTTCCGTGCATACGTGCATGTGTTTGTTTCTGAAGTAATTTTGGCTCTTTCGCTATAGCTTCCTTACGTCTGGCGGACTTCTGGAGGCGCTACGCCTGCCAGGACTATGCATCTCATTCATTTACGGGAGATGGAAGTAATACAACTGCACATACCTTAGTAGCCTTCATAGCCTGTAATTCAGCGTTGAGCGACGCGATTTTAGCTTCATTCTTCTCCTTAGTCTTGATGATGTGTGCTTGTTGCTGACACGTCTTCTTAAGATCCGAAATCTGTTGCTCTAGGGTAGACACCTTTGTGCGACGCTCTTCGTGAGACGGATCTTTGCTCTGGGGAGATGTTAACAGTTTATTAAATCAGACAAGTTCAAAATCTATTGAAAACTACTACTAGTGTTTACGTTTATCGTTTATCTATGGGGCTTTTTTTTTAAATGATAGTGTCGGCACCACCGTGACTGGTCTAGGATAAAGTGGTGTGATTAAACACGAAGAAGTCTACCGCAAGGAAAGAGAACCTGGAAACATGGTGGAAGCCTTTGTCCAGGAGCGGGACATTCAAAGTTTATAAAATTAATAATAGTAACACTATTATTGCCCTTCTTTTCTAGATAGCCCCATGATGTGGTTAATGTTTTCAATTCACTCAAGTCTAAAAACACTGGTGATTACTGGGGCATTTCTATTAAACATTTGAGCAATATAATTGACATTGTGGCCCCCTATCTTGCTATTACTTTCAATAAATGCGTTGACTTGGGTACTTTCCCTGATCTCATGAAGAGCAGTAAAGTCGTCCCTTTATTTAAATCTGGCTGTAAAAATAATATTGGTAATTTCAGACCAATTTCTATTCTACCTGCATTCAGCAAAATATTTGAAAAGTTAATACTCAGACAGTTACTTCGCCATTTTAATTCAAATAGTCTTCTTCATAATGATCAATACGGGTTCACAAAAGGCCGTTCGACTACAGATGCGGGTGTTGCTTTGTTGAAACACATATTTGACGCATGGGAAAAGTCGCAAAATGCAATTGGTGTTTTCTGTGATCTCTCTAAAGCCTTTGATTGCGTACACCACGATACACTATTGCGTAAACTTCGTCATTACGGTGTTCAGAATGAAGCCCTCAATGTAATTGAGTCATATTTGTATAATAGATCTCAATGTGTCGATGTTAGTGGCGCAAAATCTTCTAGGTTACCTGTTCAGCTAGGTGTACCTCAAGGCTCAATACTGGGTCCGTTTTTATTCCTGGTTTATATTAACGATCTACCATACTATTTGAAGAATATCTGCGATGTAGTACTATTTGCAGATGACACATCTCTAATCTTTAAAGTAGATAGGAATAGACAAGAGTTTGATGACGTGAACAACGCACTATCAAAGGTCATAGATTGGTTCACAACAAATAACCTTGTACTCAATGCCAAGAAGACCAAATGCATAAAGTTCACTATACCCAATGTTAGAAATCTGGGTCCCAGCATCGTCCTTGGTAATGTGGAGCTTGAAACTGTTGATTCAGCCGTGTTTCTGGGTATAACAGTAGATTCAAAACTACAATGGGGTCAACATATATCAAAACTAGCAGGTAGGCTTAGTTCGGCCGCCTACGCTGTTAGAAAAGTTAGACAATACACTGACGTTGACACAGCAAGATTAGTCTATTTTAGTTATTTTCACAGCATCATGTCCTATGGTATTCTGCTGTGGGGCAAAGCCGCTGATATCCAAAATATATTTGTACTCCAGAAACGAGCGGTTCGTGCCATTTACCAACTAGGTGCGCGAGATTCTCTAAAAGATTTCTTTAAAGAAATTGGAATTCTCACAGTGGCTTCACAATACATATTCGCCAACATTTTATATATCAGGCAAAACATTCAGCAGTACAGTAAAAATAGTGATATCCATAACTTTAATACTAGGAATAAGCACAAACTTCGTGTTCCTTTTCATCGGCTCCATAAGGTGCATAATTCATTCGTTGGGATTGGTATAAATTTTTATAACAAGTTACCGTCCTCTTTTCTAGACTTGCCATTTAACGTGTTTAAAGCAAAAGTAAAAGCTAACCTCTGTTCTAAGGCATACTATTCTGTAAGTGATTATTTAGATGATAAGCATAGTTGGTCGCTGTGTTGAACACAAGACATTGTTCATGTTCTTTTAACAAAATTGCTAGCTGACAGGTTATATGACTCCATGTAGCTCTGTATTTTTTTATATTTTTAGTTTTCTTACTTTAGATACTTTTTTAATTCATTTTTTTTTTGTGGGTGTGCATTTTTATTTATTTTTTGTTCGACGGTCGTTGGGTATCATTTTTACTACTCGTATTGTCGGAGCTGATGAAGATTGTATAATGATCTTTGTATTGTATAGACTCAATCTTTCTAGTTTTATATAGTTTAATAGCAAGCATTGTGTGAGTACTATGTGCTTCAGAGCTTTCAGTGTTAGATACCCACGTCTTTTAGTGACTTGAATTACCCTGGTGGCTGAGAATATGTCATGCTCACCCAAATGTCTCGCTGACGGTGGCGTGTGTGTCGGATCATTTAGTTCCCTTCAAAATGGTTGAGCTGAATGGTGCTGATACATGTGTCATGTTCGTGAACGGGCGCCGTCAGTCGTGACTGGTCATCTCTTAGCTGCCATGGTCTATTTTAATGATTTATAATTCTCTTGAATCGTCTATTTTATATTTTCCTATGGGCACTTTTTTATTTGCTACATCGTTCTCACATAATGTACCATCTTAAGATGAATGATGTAACAAAGATTCTGTAATAATTTTGGCGATTGAAAAAGAGTGTCCATGGAGTTTCTTGCTCATTCTTCTCCATAGAGATCTACGCTTTGGAATGAGCACCTACGGTACTTTCACAGTTTTTATGTCTTGTGACTGGGACTGTAGCACCATAACTATTTTTGTTTTAACTATTTTATTTTTTTTGTCTTTTGACAATTCAAAAGTGCCTGTAACAGGCCTACTTGAAATAAATGATTTGATTTGATTTGATTTGATTTGATAGACAATCATCAAATCTCCAGCTCTAAGTGGAGCAGAAAGGGTTTTCGGACTTGCCTAACTAATTACCAACACTATGTTTCCTCAGTTGTCCTTATGGTTCCAGGGCCACAGTAGGATCATAAGAGCTTTTGGCCCTATAAAGTTGCTGACGGTCTCGTGGCACACAATGCGCTATCGACTCGGGCCTGGTTCTTGATCAAACGGCGAGCTTCCCATAACTCGCCGCCGCGCCGATGGCCGGAAATCACCTCGCGATAATAATCGATAATAATCGCGAGGTGATTTGGAAAAAGAGGTCCAAACAATAGTTTGGACCTCTTTTTCCAAATTAGCACCATTCAAACATTTGTAGTAACAGATATGATTGCTACAAGACTTGCAATACCTTGTCTCTAATCTAGTGCTCTGATGAAGTCTACATAAATCACTGGAACCTTATAATCCATTCTAAGAAGACAATCATACCTTGTCTTTTGGAAAAGATCGTTTGTGGCGATAAAATCGGCCGTTGTGTCACCCTATTTATAAGATCTACTTTGTAAATACCTGTTATTTGTATAGTGTGCATGATAAAGTGTATTCAATCTATCTATCTTACCTTGGTCTGTTTCAACTGCTGCAACAACTCATCTCTCTCCTTTTCAAGATGTGCTATCTTCTCCTCGTTCTCTCGCAGATTCTTGTGGCTCTCCAGCATGTCCTTGTTGTTGGCTAGAATAGCTTGCACTACAGACGCCTTGATCGCCATGGCGCGGTTCAGCTCTTGAAGCTCTTGGTTCAGCGCCACCTGGTGATTTGATTTAGGAATGTTAGAGGAAATTTTAACTGAAGGAAGAATTATAGCTAAGGATAGAACTACATGATCAACAAGTACAAAAAATTACATACAAGAAGTGAAACAAGGTAAAAGTATTCCAGATCTGGCTGTTTGGGTGTATGTTTGTTAAAATACTCACAGAATAGATAATATTCGGTAAAAAATTCTTTAAAATATGAGTATCGCGGTTTACTCGACGTGTAGACACCATTAAATCGGTACCGTGAATATTGTAATGTCGATATAGGAAGGATATCTATAAAAAATTCTAGATTTGCTGTAAGAACTTAATTTCCTGCTTTCAAAGCTAAGGAGGAAATAATTTCTATATGCAAACTAGATTTTAGGAATTTAAAAGGACCTGCATTTTGCTACCTTCCGTAATGATTGAGAACAGAAATGTTAAAAACAGTTTAGAAATAGTAAAGAAACATCTTTATACCTGTCCCATAGCTCTCTTCTCCTCTTCCAAGACAGCCTGATCCTCATTCATAGGCATATCATCATCACCCTTCTCATGATCACCATCATTAACAAACGACAGCTTAATCTCATGATCAATCAACTCCTCATTACTCTTCAAGTTAACCGACTGTAGATCTTCCAATCTCGTTTTAATTTCTTTCAAATAGTCCACAACCGTTGTCTTTTGATGCTCATCATCTTTATCTGTGGTATTCAAATTCTCTATGGTCTGGTTGCACTGTTCTGTGAGCTCATTCAGCTTTCTTTCTATCTTGTCTTTGGCTGCTTCAGCGAGTAAAGCCTTTTCACATAGGTTTGTGTTTTCTATCAACATGTTGCTCAAATGCTCCGTGACCTGTTTGTGTTTCTTCAATAATTCGGCGTATCTGCTTTTTTCTCTTTCTAACTCATCTTGGAGTTGTTCGTTGTTTTGTTCGGAAATTGTCGGCATTTTGCCTAATAGTTGCAGTCTTAGTTCATTTACTAAGTTGTTCAACCTGAATCAGAAATATTAATATTAATTTCGCTAGAATGAGACTTACGCGAGCAAAGCTAAGGTCGCCCGATACACGGACTGCTCAAGCAGTAAAATTCAACTGCCTTGAAGCTCCCATTGCCAACTACTCCAGCAGTCAGTAACAACCGATCTTGCAGCAGTTCGACTGCTCAACGGTTCTGTATTTAGTTTGCTACGCATTTGCAGCTTTATATAGTCGATACTGACTGCTTTAGGCTGGCCTAAGTTATTCGTCACTCGTCATTATAATGGATTTACGATGCCATTTCGTCTTACGATGAAAATAGTCATATTTGGAATCGTAAGATGCTGTCGCGTCAACATTCGCATTGCTGTGCTCACGTGTAGATAATCAATTAGGATACTTAAAACAGATCTGTAGCTTTAATTATACGATTGTTTTCAAACATTTCCTGTGCTTTTAATCTCGTGAGACGAAATCGCACCTTTCACTCGAAAAGAAAGACATGGCTCAATACAAAAATTCTGGAATCTTCCTGTCTAAGAACGTAATAAGTACCATAAAAATAAGCTAATAGCAAACATGCGTGTGTCACCCTAGTTACTTGTCACGCCACAGCCTCTAATACTTCGACATAAGGTTCATTTTTGCATTACAAGGGTTCTGTTTCTTCTTCTTACCTAACAATCTCAGCAGCCTTAGCATCCTGGTTGATAATAGGCTTATTACGTATCCTTCTCGCTCGATCAGCGTACCGTAGCGTGGACACTGTCTCGTCCAAGTTGTAGTCAGCTGGACTCACACACGCCACCATTAAGGTAAGGGAGTTGCCGCCTAAACTGTCTGGAATTTCGAAATGGTTGAACGTTAGGACTTGTGGTGTTTATAAAAAAACAAAGCCGAAAAAAAGTTATACACATCATAATTTAAAGTCATAACATTGAGTGTTATCAAATCTCCATTATAAGTTAATACAAAACAGGTACATTGGAGAATAATATTAATGCTAAAGTTAAATTATTTTACATATGCCCACTATGCCCAGGACATCAACACTAACCATAGGCGTCTATGGCAATTCACTGTGCACTGTTAGCATGGACGCCTGTGCAAAGAGTGCCGCGAGAAATTTTCTAATCGCGAAACCTGTAAGGGAGAAATTGTATCATCGAGCCCGTTGAAGTCGCGATCGGCATGTACAATGGGGTTGATTAATCTTTTATTTACTTACAAACAAAAACTACGTAAAATGCAACCTAGTTATATCATCAATCTCACCTTGCAACAGCCTAGTAAGCTTGCTATCTCTATAACTGATAAAGCTCCTGTTGGTCCCGTCTCCTAACGCTGAGATCACATTGCCGAGTGCCAGTAGCCCCTGGTTGATTTTGACACCTTCCTTCAGACGTTCACCGCTCGCCTTCGTCTTCTTGATACGCTCAGACCCTGCCAAGTCTACCAGGTGGAACTTTGATGTTGTTGCTATGTTTCTGTGAAAAGCATGATATTTATTGGGTCATCTTGCTCATTATGCCAAGTGATCTGCGTGCCAATATTCTCCAAGGCAGAGAATTGGTGATAGATCTGTCAGAATAGTGTTACAATCAGCAGATACCATTTTAATTTTTAGATGGCAAAAACATAAAATGAGTCCTGCAGCACTGGATGCAGCGGAAGGGACAGTCAGACTCGTACTGACTAAATTCCACCATGTGTCATCCTTTACTTTCCAGGGTCATTATGTTACCTGTTTGGACAGTGCTGCGACCCCAGCAGGCGTGGCCCTCGATTGCAGTCAGATTGCTGACAACTCTTTGAAGCGTTTACATGATCAGACGACGAGTCACCCATTACACACCTTCCACATGCCTCGACTAACCAATTAATAGGAGTAAATTTTGGATGGCCATAGCCGGTATTTGTGCGATTGAAGAGATATTCAACAGTGGACTGCTATAGGCTGATGATAATGATGAACTACAGTGGAGGCAGCATAACTACAACTCGAAGGCCTAACTGTGAACGCATGATCCTCCATACATAAGCAACAGTACAATTAAACTCACTTGTCAGTACGACTCTCTTTAAAGATAACAATGGTGAAGACAGCATGACTGCGACTGGAGGCCTGGTTCATGGCTGTGGAGCCTGTCACTCTGCCTGATGATCCTCGCTCTAGCACCATCATGGTCTCCATTGTTGAAGTTACTGGCAACTCTGTTATACCTGGAAAAAATAATTAACATGGTTATTTCATTCACAGTGCCTTTAAGATGTTGGTGAAAAGTTTTCTTACAAGCTTCTATTTAACTTATTCTTAGTAACAATTTAATGCTTATTGCATTAAAGTTATAAGATCCCTTTTAACATAAAGTAATAGGCAGCTCAGAAGCAATGTTTGATATTTTTTTCCTCAACATTTTGTACAAAGTGGAAAGCAGCATCAGTAGCAAATAGGTAAGATCGCAGGCCACGCAGGGTAGGCTCTTGCAAATTTGATGAAAGGTCTATACCATTTTGAAAGCAAGCAATGCAAGCTATCTTCAGCAGACCATCCCTAAAACTTTCTCCTTGTCGATGTTTCGACCCGAGCTGATGGGGAGTTAATCAGACACTTTTGGCCAAGTCCAACTCTAGTGGACATCACAGTTTATAAATTATGTATATGTTTTTCTGAGCATTATGCAGCAGACCAAAATTAATATAAATTCTTACCAGGTAAAATAACCCCCTTATTAATATCCTCCCTAATCTCAATAATACTGTGTCCCCTCTCCTTCCCAGAGAGCAGGTCATAGCACTGCTCCTGATAGAGCTCCATGAAAGATACCGTCACTTTGAAGATGAACTTGTCCTCATGATTGTCTATGTAGTCAAATATGTCTGCCACGGCCTGGGGTATTACACCTGCAAAACAAACAATTAAGAAACCTAGTTATGATGGTCGCACATTTATTAGGTCTGGATTTTAGTATTTTTTCCACTTCACCCAGGGTTGGATTTATTTGATGATTTACATGGTGGCATAACACCCACCACCTCTCATACAGAAGAAGTTGTGTCCAAGTAATATTATAAGCTGAATCTTCTTCTTCTTCCTGCCCTTATCCCATTCTACTTGGGGTCGACGCAACACGTTTTCTTCTTCCATTCTCCCCTATCAGACGTCACAGTATCATTTACTCCTTTTTCTTTCATATCATTCCTTAGACAATCCATCCATCTTATAAGCTATTTAATAGTATAAGCTGAATAATGAACAAAAATTTGAATAGTCCAGAATATAGCAGCCATTATGTACTACAATTTTTTTTGTATGTGTCCTTCTTCTGGGCTTTAGCTGAAGAGTTTCAGATCAGAGTAGAAGAAATGCTAATAAATAAGGTAAAGAAATTGGTGGCCATCTTCATCTTCAACATAATGAGCAATGATGCAAGTCAGCTTAGAAGATTCTAATAAGACAAAGGTGAGGTAGAAAAAAACAATTTTATGACTATTTGTTACAGTTCTTTTCTTGTAACTCAATGAATGGTTTAAAAAATGTATAGCATTTAACTAATAGTTTACAGAACTATTGATCAAACAACTGTTACTGGTCAACATATACATACCCAGTTTTGTGGAGTCACCGTCAGATCCAGAATAGTTGGTCCCCATAGTGTATGTCTTACCGGATCCAGTCTGGCCATATGCTAGTATTGTTACATTGTATCCTGTGGAAAAGTATTACAAGTTTACTAAAAATATTTTAAACAGCAAGTGTGATTAGCAAAGGGGATATATTTTTTGACATTTATTGTATAAAAATGTATGTAGTAAAATACAGAAATTAATTAAAAACGGATTTACTCAAAAAGTTTTCTGGTAGTATTTTTTTTTCTGTGGTCATAAACTCACACAACTGATGCGGCTGGCCAGCACAGAATGACACTTTCTACAATTAAAAACAATCTGTAATTAAAAACTTTTTCTGATGTGCACTAACCTTGGAAAAGTCTCCCAATGAGACCCTTGACTGCAGTATCATAGAACTCTTGCTGAGTTATGTGCTGCGGGAACACATGATTGTATGTAAACGCCAGGTCTTTGATCTGGACCTGGGGCTGTCCTGGCACCACATCAATGCACTCCTCACATCCTCTATCAGTCTCCAGCTGCATCAACGGCCTAATCCGAAGTGCAACTTGCACTGTGTCAATAGTACCTTGTTTGTCTGCTTCTACCATCTTGATATTGTATTTTTACAACAAAAGAACACCTCTCCTCCTAAATCCACAACAAATCTCGCATGTCCCCCGTTTTCTCCCTTTCTGGATGATTAGTCAGCTGTCAGGTTTTTTTTAAGTCCAGTTTGTGGTTTCCCGTTTCATCAGGCCTGACATTGGGTGATAATATCTGTAAGGAGGTTTGATACACAAAAACGTAAATCGGTCAGTTCGTCTTATTTGTTAAAAAGGATCATAACTGGAATGCGCGACCTACAAATTAAATTTTTAGACACCTTTTTTTACAAGTTTTATCAACAAATGCATTGCAAGATGCATCGCTGTTTGAAAGGGATTTCGAAAACAGTTTATTGAAGGCAGGTTGACAAAATGGAAACTTACCGTAATACTAAACAAAGGAAAGCACTAGAAATTCCAATATCGAGACACAGTACGGTTAAATATTTGATTCTAATTAAGTTTTTACTTTCAAACAGCACAAATCACGACAATAAACGTTTTAAAAATAAAACGGTTCAGAATCAACGACATATTCAAATTTAGGGTTACCCTATACAAAAAATAAGCCCAAAAACCGGAATATCTAGTAACTTACTTTGTCTATGGCATAGACGTAATATAATAATCTAGACCGTGCACTTCAAGTTTTTTGCCACACAAAAATGAACTTTAAAATTCTCAAATTAGATTTCTTTTTTATCTAGCAATAATAGCGAGAGAAATAAGAGGTTAACTTTAGAGAATGCTGTCTCTTTTCCTCAATTGCCAGTAGATAAACATTGGTAGAAATGGTAGAAAAGGAGAACATTCCGCTCCATACATTTTTGGCCTTTTCTGAAAGTGCCTGCCAAAGAAAAAAAATGGTACCTATGGGTAGCACTAGTCATTTGGGGCAATAGTTACTATGCCAAAAAAGTTGTAGGATTACTCTCGGCCAAGTTATACAAGTTCAAAGACTCGTCATTTTCATACATTTGTTGATTTCTGAAAGTGCTCAGAAACACAAAATAATGATAAGTATTGCTAAAACTACCGACCTCAAGCTAAACATAACATAACATCATGCCTGTAATCCCCGAAGGGTTGGACAGAGGTGTACCTAATTAAAATGAATTTATAATCTCTTTATTTTTATTAAAAGGAATAAAAACATTGAAAAATATAAAAATCTATCAACAAAAGGTCCGGGGTCTTGAGAGAGGAACCTCCTAACAATACGAATCGTGACCAGAACTACTGCTTTCTGAATCAGCCCCTTTTTCCAGGTAATAAAACGACCCAGTAGGCGTTTGGCTCTATAGGGCCACTGACAACTCCTTCAGACGCGCCTGATCCTTTGATAGGACACGTAGCTCCCCATCAGTAACTGTTCGCAAGCTCGCACCCATGGTGTGGTCGTGACGTAACGATCTGGTCGTCTCTCGCAGCGGCTGGTATGTGAGGTCGCGGGTGTTTTCTCCCTCACCTCTTCTGCCTCCTCCTTCGCTGGCATTACTGCTGCAGAAGAAGGTGACTGCTTGCCATTCAACTCGCTCCATAACACGCCGCTACCTAACACTTCTGTAACCAAGCCAGCCAGACCTCCACCGTATACTCCAGCGTGTCTTCCGGGCGATCTACACAGCGGTAACGACCGGGCGTATCCACCTCCTGAATCCGAAACTAAGACCTCTTGAAACAACCGGGTGTTCGCAGTGCGGAGATTTGTCGCAGCAGCCTCCTTTGAAGGATTACCGCCTTTTCTTGGGATATATAGGTACAGGTAGGGTTGCCAACTTTTTTTAGAAGAAATAGAGTATTTCTGATTTCAAAGGAGGTAAATAAAGAGTACGGACTTCCAAAAAAGAGTATTAAAGTATATTTAATATTTTTGAAAAAGTATTTTTTTGTACTTTTTGCAGCACAATTTTTCTAACTCTTGTCAAGAGCTAATTTTTAATCAATTTCATTGAAGATCTGTTTCTCTCTTCCTGCCACTTCACATTCATGATCGAAAACACTCTCTCAGAAGTGGCGGGAGGAGTTTGCATAATACATGACTAGCACTAGTATGGTATACCTATTTTGTATAAAAAAGAGTATTTTAGCGTACTCTATTAGTCTTATAGATTATAAAGTACGCTTACATGATATAGAGTACAATACTCTATTTTAGAGTACGGTTGGCAACCCTAGGTACAGGGTGGAATTTTGTAATGCCACCTGGAGGGAAAGTACTCTTAATACTGCAGATAGAAAATTTTACTCAAAGGAAACATTCCTTTATTTTTGAATAGAAAGCAAACTGCATTCAAAGATTTTCGAAAATTCTCTTCTCCCACACCCGGGAATCGGATCGGAATCTGAAAAAAGTAAACCCTGTACTTTTAATACATCGATCGTTAGGGTCAATAATAGAAGGATGAAATCTCTCTAACAAACATGATAAATTAAATGAAAGGAAAACCAGGAAATCTGAAGTTACGAATTCAATGAGTCAAGTTTAAGATTCACCAAACCCATACGTGTGGGGTATCTATGGATAGGTCTTTAAAAATTATATTGAGGTTACTAATGTTATTTTTTAGGGTTCCGTAGCCAAATGGCAAAAACGGAACCCTTATAGATTCGTCATGTCTGTCTGTCTGTCCGTCCATATGTCACAGCCAATTTTTGTCGAAAGTATAAGAGCTATCCTGTTGAAACTTGGTAGGTAGATGTATTATGTGAACCGCATTAGGATTTTCATCTATACATATAATAAAACTGTAGAAAAGAAATTTTTGTACATTAAAAAAAAATAAAAAAAATATAGCCAGGATGTTAAAGGACAACCAATAGAACCCATTTCCAGCATTTTTAGAATTTTTGTCTGTTTGTCTGTTTGTCTGTTTATCTGTTTGTCTGTTTGTATGTTTGGTTATTCGGGCATCACGTAAAATGTACGAAATCAATGTAGATAATTTTTATACACAACGATTTAGCGTAACTTGAAGTAACATTTAGTTTTTGTTTCATTGCAATCGGTTCAGTCCATCAAAAGATATTTGAATTTAAAGTGATCCAGAAGTAAAATATTACGGTCAGTTCACACCGAGACGCGCAGTTCAGTAGCGCGATCTAGCTTCGAATAGAAAAACTACATATTCAAATAATTCATCTAAACCAACGATAACACGGTAGATGGCGTTAAAAAAAACCTGGAATAGAGGTGTTGAATTGAAGTAACATTATGTTTTTTATTTCATCGTAATCAGTTTACACCTTACAAACAAAAAATGTAAATTAATTAAAGCGATTTAAAGGAATCGTAGAATAGAAAAGGATAGGATGGGATAGGATGGGATAGGATGGGACAGGATGGGACAGGATGGGATAGGATGGGATAGGATGGGATAGGATGGGATAGGATGGGATAGGATGGGATAGGATGGGATAGGATGAGATAGGATGGGATAGGATGGGGTAGGATGGGATAGCATGGGATAGGATGGGATACGATGGGATAATATGGGATAGGATGGGATACGATGGGATACGATGGCATACGGTGGGATATGATTGGATAGGATGGGATAGGATGAGATACGATGGGATAGGATGAGATACGATGGGATACGATGTGATACGATGGGATATAATGGGACACGATGAGATACGATGGGATACGATGGGTCACGCATAGGTACGACCTGTTTCTGGGGCTGCCAGCGCCGGTAAAGGCAGGAACGGGCAGGCTCCGGAGTACGCCCATACTACTCAGGTTCCAGAGGCATTTAAACGTAGATTTTTCACTTGCACGAGCATGCGGGCGGCGAGTATGCCTGGGTCGACGGCGCGTTGTGTTCAACACGCGCCTCAATGTGTCATCACAATGACGGTCCCCCCCTTAGAAGGCCAAAGCCTGCCGGGGTCGCGGAACTATCGAATTACCTTGACCTCGGAACGTAAAGGCCTATTATAGGATTTATAGGACATCGAGGATTTTAATCAGTACAAGTCTGACAATCCCTCTTTCCCTGCCCTGGGTGGGGACTCATTTGATGATTTACGTACGCATATTTATGTATGCTCCAGAATGATGGTTTACAGCTAATGTTGTTAATAAAGAAGCACTAAAAATTACATTGTTAAGTTCCGACATCCACGCGAACGAAGTCGCGGGCACAGCTAGTACAATAATAAAAACAAAACAAATTCTGGGGGTGCCCCCCATACTTAGAATTGAAACTCAAAAAATTTTTTTTCACCAAACCTATACGTGTGGGGTATCTATGGATAGGTCTTTATAAATGATATTGAGATTACTAAGATCATTTTTTTCTAAACTGAACAATTTGCGCGAGACACTTACCACACCAAAGTGGTAATAAAATGTGTCCCCCCCCCCCCCCCTGTAACTTCTAAAATAAGAGAATGATAAAACTAAAAAATATATATAATGTAGACCTCAACAAAAACTTCCAATGAAAATTGGTTTGGATGAGATACAGTTAGCAGTTTTTGAGATATACTAGTACATTTTCAAAAACCGCAAATATAACTTTGCCATTCATACAAACACTATGAAAAACAAAGTTACTTTTATTGTTTGTGTATATTACTTACTAATCTCAATATAATTATATCCCTAATCTATGCTTGTTACTACGGAACCCTTCATGGGCGAGTTCAACTCGCATTTGACCGGTTTTTTTTTATAAACTGATCAGTTTGCAAGAGAGACACTTCCAAAGTGGTAAAATGTGTGTCCCCACCCCTGTAACTTCTAAAATAAGAGAATGATAAAACTAAAAAAAAAATATAATGTAGACCTCAACAAAAACTTCTAACGAAAATTAGTTTGGGTGAGATACAGTTAGCAGTTTTTGAAATATAGTACATTTTCAAAAACCGCAAATATAACTTTGCCATTCATACAAACACTATGAAAAACAAAGTTATTTTTATTGTTTGTGTATATTACTTACTAATCGCAATATAATTATATCCCTAAGCTATGCTTAGCCTACGGAACCCTTCATAGGCGAGTCCAATCTCGCACTTGGCCGGTTATTCAATTATTTTCTACACTGACAGGCGAGCCGGCTCCACTGCAATTCCTCGCTGTAGTGAGGTGAAAAGTTGTGTGTTGCGTGCAGCAGCAAAGTTATTCTGCGTCTCGTACCTTTGAAAACTTCGTTACGCTCAGGATTCAATTCAAGTCATCATCATCATCATTCAGTATAGTAATTATATCTGATCGCCGGCGAATCGGCCAACCTCCTTGCCGGATTGCTGCCTTGGCATCTGGAGGCGACTGCCCTCCAGCGCGTCTATGAGAGGCGCGTGGAGGCGCAGCGATGGGGCGAATCCCCGCTGCCTCGAGAAGTCGAGGCGCGGCGGGAAGAGCTACGGCACGATCTCAGGGCAGTGTGGAGGGAACGACTGTCGCAACCGAGCTCCAGGCACGCCGCAATCTTGGAGAGTGCGCCTCTTTGAGGAGTGGCTGGATAGGCGTCAAAGCGCGGCGTCCAGATCTACCGCATGACGCAGGTCCTCACCGGACACGGAAGTTTTGCGAGGTACCTACGTCCTGTGTCGGATAAGGAGGGAAGAAACTCCGGGGTGTCACCACTGCGAAGATCGCCCGGAGGACACGGTGGAGCATACGGTGCAGGACTGTCCCGCTTGGGCAGAGCACAGCCGTGTCCTCACGACGGCGGAGACCTCTCGCGCCCGGCATTGGGCGAGGCCATGCTGCGGGGCGAGACGGAGTGGGAAGCGGTCGCCGCCTTCTGAGAAACGGTCATGCTCGCGAAGGAGGAGGCGGGCCGCTTGAGGGAGAGGACAGCGTCCTCCGTCCACCCCAGCCGCAGTGGTAGACGCCCACGGCGACGGACGTCGGCAGACGATTTCCGGCCACCGTAGGCGCGGGCATGCGGGCGGCGAGTAATGGGAGACTCGCTGTCGAACCATGGACCATGCCCGGGTCGACGGCGCGTTGTGTGCCACGCGCGCCTCAAAATTGTCAGCATAATGACGGGGCTCCCTTTAGAGGGCCAAAGCCTGCCGGGGTCGCGGGACTTATAAATTACCGTGACCCCGGAACGTAAAGGGCTATAAAGGACACCGGTGGAGTTTAGTCAGTACGAGTCTGACAGTCCCTCCCGCCCTGCTTTGTGTGGGAGTACTCATTTGATGACCACGACAAAATAGTTAATTATATCTATCATCATCATCATCAGCCGGAAAACGTCCACTGCTGAACATAGGCCTCCCCCTTAGACCGCCACGCCGAACGACAATTCGCCACTTGCATCCATCGGTTGCCCGCGACCCTCACGATGTCGTCGGTCCACCTAGTGGGAGGCCTACCTACGCTATATCTATCCCAACTAGAAAATGGAGACAAGCTGTCTGCGACATGGTGACCCCCTCCTGAAATAAAAGCTGGATCCGCCCTTGCCTTAGACAATCCATCCATCTTTTCTTTGGCCTTCCTCTTCCTCTCCATTCATCAACATTCATACTCATCACTCTCTTCGTCACATGGGTGTCATCCCTCCTCATCACATGTCCATACGAAGATAGACGATTCCCTTTCATTTTTCCTGTAATATGCGCCACTTTCAAACTTCCCCATAAAAACTCATTCCTTACTTTATCCATTCTTGTCACTCCACACATCACATATCCATCTCAACATCCTCATCTCTGCTACATGCCTTGATTGTTGACGTTTCTCATCCATCTTTTTCACAGCATACACCAGGGGCCCTCTTCCTGGATGTCCGACGTCAGAGCATCCATTATCATCAGGAAGAGGTACGGGCTGAGAGCCGAACCTTGGTGCAAGCCAACTGCCACATTGAAGCTGCCGGTAGTGCCCGCTGTAGACCGGACTTGGGTGCTGCATCGACCACATCGACAAACTTAATCATTTCATTATATTGTGTATATGTAATTAAACATGATATATGGGTGAGTGGGGGTAAGTTGGAATAAAAATTTGATGAGATGAACAGTGTTGATTTGAAACTGTTGTCACACAACAGTTTCAAATCAACACTGTTTTGGTTAAATAAGCGTGGTCAAGTTGTTGCACTGTCTGAAACGAATAGTTCTCAAAATCACCACCACAGTGTTGCCTGAATAATATTTTTTTTTATTTGACATTTAAAATTCTTAGTTTTTGATTATAAGACTAAAATGAAACAAGAAATGTTAGAAACGTTTTTATTAAAACTTAGTTGTGTCCTTAGGGCAAACATAAAATAAAACCAGAGACGCGATTTAACCAGCATTACGTCAAGACGTCTAGCGAAAATATAACTAAAATCTGAACAACACAAAACGACGTTAGAGAGAACAAAAGTTAAACTTTTTACTGTAAAAATATTATTGACATTGAAATTAAATGCCCACGAGATTATAACCCAAAATTAAATAATTAAATGCAACTTTGAGAATTCTTCATTAAAAGCTAGATCCTGTTTACTTACTTTTTCTAAAATCCTAAAAGGACCTTAGTAATATTTAAATTGAGGTAAAAATCTTTTGCTTAGTTGTGGTCCCATTCTTAACCTAAACACATAATTTCTTACAATTAAATTAAAATTGCCAATGTTGTTTTACAATAATTATGATTCTGTGAATTTCCAGTTCTTTTAATTATAAAAAAAAAAAAACAAAAAAAGATGAATTATGTTTAAAAAATATGCTTACTGCTCAAGAATCGCGCATGTTGCATAATCATAATTATTATTTTATTAAATCAAAATTGTGTATAAATTATACCGATATTCTAATTCAACTTAATTTCTACTTAAAAATTTCATGTAGTCACACTTGCTAAACTGAAATGGCAAATACACATGGCCACAATATTCTTCACAATACTATTGATTAAAAATTGTACTTTGTTGAGGTACACATACACTTAAAGCATAATTAATCACAATTAACTCTAACCTATAGTATAAATTAGATTCAGATTATTTACACAAAGAATTTTAAATAACTATATTGTAAAAATATTTTGTGAATGTAATTTTGAGAATATTTTTATTTTGTGTGTAATCCTGTCTTTTTAGATTTATCTGCGGAATTATTCCGAGAGAGCTGCGATTTTTCATATCTTCATTACAACACCACCGCAATAAAGGTGTGTACAAAAATATAAATATAATAAAATCAGCTCTCTCGGAGTTATTCCGCAGATTGGGGTTAGAAGTGTCTAAAATGACTGGGCTAAGAGTATTTTAACGATTGAAGACAAATTTCACCATGGAGCGAAAAGCGATCGTCATATCTAAAAATTTCCTTGGCATACTTACTTGCTATTAAAATAGATATAATTATGTAAATCGTCAAAAAATTACACCACGTTAGCGCCACGCAGCTCTTAAACTGTATGTACAGTCAACTGCAAATGATCAAAATCAGAAATTCAATACTAAAAACGGAGTTCGCGTCAGAACTGTATGGCGTCAAGGTGATTCAAAAGTCATCATCAGCCAGAAGATGTCCATCGCATCGGTTGCCCGCGACCCTCACGATGTCGTCGGTCCACCTTCAAAAGTATGTGATTGTAATTTACCAAACCTTTACTACTAGTTCATATACACAGTTCTGACGCGAACTTCGTTCATTAGTATTGAATTTCTGTTTCTGATCATCTACTTTTGCTGTAGACTGTACTGTTCAAATTCACGTCCATTGATGAAATCTGCCCTAGTTTATAATTACCGAGTTAATATTATTTTGAGTATGTATATTTTCATGATTACTAAATATTCATTTTTACTCAACAAGTAGGGGGAACTCCTCTATATCTTCACACATAGAGTTGAAGTTTGCTGCCCAAGCCTCCACTTCTTTTTCCTGTAATTGAAATTAATAAAGATTTACTTAATTGCAAGATGTCTTTCTTGAAAAATTAGAAAGGACTCATATAAGTATTCCTTTTTTTTCCACAACTATCACACAACGCCATCTAGTCCCAAGCTAAGCAGAGCTTGTTTTATGGGTACTGGACAACTGATAAACATACTTATGTATTTCTAAATACATACATATTATAGATAAATTACACGCAGACACAGAACAAATGATCATGCTCATCACACAAACATTTGTCCTGGGTGGGAATCGAACCCTCGACCTCCGGCATAGCAGTCAGGGTCACTAACCACTAGACCAACAGGCCTGTCGAATTTAAATGAAAAAAAAAATGAAATATACAGATACTGCTAGCCTACTTCATCCCACTGATGGGCAAAGGCCTCTCCCACGACTTCCAGTTTTCACGAGCCAGGTCTAAAGTGGACCACACTGATTATTGATGAAATATACATAAGAAGAATTTATTATTTTGATTTACATAGTTAGTAAAGTAAAAAATGCGCGTCTATTAATTTTCACACTTGAATGTACGCATCATCAGTCTGCCTAGCTTTTTACCAACTATATTGGGGTCAACTTCCAGTAGAACCAGATGCAGCTAAATTTCAGTATTGTACATGGAGCAGCTGCCTATCGGACCTCCACAACACAACCCAGTAACTGGGTAATTCGACACCCCATGGTAATACTGGTTGTCAGACTTGAGCTTCTGACTAATAGGAAGAACTGTCAAAAATCTACAAATGACAGCGAGGACCAACGGCTTTACGTGCTCTCTGAGGCACTGAGGAAACTCACTATGACAGATGGTCACCTATCCACAGACCAACTTCGGTAAGGGCGGCTTAACCCGAAAAATCGATCAATACCACGAGCTCCTCACACTTAAATGTACGCACTAGGTACATAAGAAAACTTTATTTTTGAATAAATAAACATGGAAACTTTATTTACCTCTTTCTTAGTCCTCTGTTTCCTGGGCTTTTTCTTCTTAGTAACTTTCTTTTCCTGTACATTAGGCATCTCAAAGGTAAGATCACCCAAATCATCATAATCAGTTGATTCATTTAGATCCGCAACAACCGGTTCTTGACTGTCACTATCTGACGAGGATTGTTGGCGGAATGTCACCTTCTTGGGTTTTCCATAGCTTTTACGAGTTGGCTGAAAATATTGAGGAAGTTTGATAAGATGTTTGTTTTAGAATACATATTTGTAATAGTTCTGCCCGCTGTAATCCTAGGAGTGGCAGGAAATCATAAAAGAGTACAAAAATTTAACAACCTATATTTAAGATGTTGAACAATCTTGATCAAGTCCATTTCATCTCATTCAATCCATCTCAATCTAGACAATCCCGCGTGTCAACACAGTAATTAATGTAACCATGATTTCACTATGAAAAATAGTACAAGCAAAAATAAGACTCACAGGTTTGATATTCCAGGAAACTGAACTTTTGGTGAAAAAGTAAAAAATAGTAAATTAATGAGTAAAAGTTACCTTCACATGATGAATAACTTCAATATCCTCAAACAAATGCACAGATTGAGAGTCATCATTGATGTCTTGACCCTCAACGTTAGTTACATTATCATCAACATTCTTCTCTGGGAACACCGGTGCATCAGCACCAGACTTCAATTCCTCATACACTTTATTAACTGCTTCAGAACTTGTTACTATTTTAGTTTTTGCAGCAATTGGCAATACTGCTCTTGTCGGTCCATTGATTTCTTGAAGCACTGCTCTGGATCTAGTCCTTAATGATCTACCTCTGATAGGATTATTTTTTTCTTTAACTGGTGACACATTCTCATCCTGATTTTCGCTTTCATCAAAACCGAAGAATGTAACGTCTTTATCTTTCTGTTTTCGAGGCGATTTTGCAGGTAAATTACATATATTTTCATCATTCGTTCTCTTTCTAGTTCTTCTTTCCTCCTTAGAGTTTTCTTTATCAGTAGATGCATCATTAGCACTACTTGCAACTTCTTCAGATGTATTATTACTAGGTGGAGCTGGTTGATCTTCCACCCCTTTCTTTGTTGACTTCTTATTCTTATTTGCCTCACCATTTACATCAACCATATCTTGATAAATAAGTTTAGTAGGCGAAACAGACCTCCCTCTTTTCTTTTTATTAGCACTCTTTTCAGCCATTTCTTTAATAAACGATATTATACTAGTCTGCTTTAGATTAGGTGTAGTCTCTGCTACATCTGTGAACATTTCATTTGTTTCTGGCAACAAATTAGTGTAAACATGTTTCTTTCTTGTAGAATCCTCTGGATTGATGAATGAAGTTTCAACTGCTGGAGTCATGTTAGGTTTGACATAGGTATTGTTAGGCCATTTTATGGGAAGGTTAACAAATTCTACTCTCCATGGGCTAGCCAAGGGGTCTCTTACAGACATATTCATACTACTACTAGCAACAGGTTGCTCATCAAAGAAACTAAGTTCCTCAATCAAATTGAGTGGATCATTGTTATGTACAGATCTTTCTGGAGTCTCTCTTACAGGTTCATGGCCATCAGAAGTCCTTAATACATTAGGCCTTGGTGAGTTTACTGGAGAATAATTGATATCATCATGGTGATCCATGCTTGGTTCTATATCTGCTGCTATATCTTCTACTCTTATTGAAGGATAGTTACATTCATGTACTGAGGCCTTGCCAGTGTCATTTAAAGCTCTATTATTTTCTTTAGTTACATTATTGGTTACATTGTTCTGCTCAACATTTTCTTCTACTTCTTCACCAATTTCTATTATTTGTGTTAGTTTAGCAGTTTCTCCAGCTTGGCTAGGTTTGATGGCTTTCTTCAATGCTGCCAATGCCTTGGATATGTTTTGATCATAACTGCTTTTATATGTAGTTTTTTTAGGCTTAGCAGCAGGAGTAGGTTTCTTTGTAACAGTTCTTTTATGTTTCTTTTTCTGAGGTTTAGGTTCTTCATCTGGGTCAAATGTGAACTCATAAATGTCTTGGTCATTTTTCTCACTTTCCTCAGAGGTTTTCTTACTACCCAGTAATTTGAATGATAGATTCTTATTTGTCTTTTTACTATTGATGGACTGTTTAGGACTTACTTTCTTTGTTGGTGATTGTGTTTTGTTTCCAAATGATGAAAATCTACTCATTGGTGTTAGAAATTTTCTTATTGGTGAAGGATTTTTCTTCACTGGGGACGGTTTCTTCGCTGGTGGTTGGATTTTAGTAGTTTTCTTCCTACTTCTGCCCTTAGCATTATTGTTACTGTCAGGACTACTTTTATCTGATGAGTTATCACTTGTTTCCTTTTGTAGAGCATTGATTTTGGCTAATCTAGTTGGTCTTGCTGTTACTTGCCTTTTTTCTTGTTCCTTACCTACATTTTTGTCTACATTTTCTTTATCATTTAGAACTGTCAGCTTAGTTTTACCATGTTGTATTGGTGTACTGGCATTTGCAGGTTGTATAGGTATATACCTGTTAGGGCTAATGGTATGATCTTCAAATCGCGATGGCAACCTGCAAATCCTCCTGGGACGGTTAGCAAGTAAACTACTGTCAGCTTTAGCTGGTGTTTTGAATGGAGATGGTTCAGATTTGTCAGTTTTTGACAAACTGTCTTTCTTGGCCGGTGTGTTATCAGATTTTGGTAAAGCTGGTGAACTTTGGATTGTCACAGTATTTGGACTATCTTTACTGTTAGACAAATTATTTAGAATAGTATTTTCGACAAACCGATTCGGTAATCTCCTGTCGCGACGTGGCCGCACATCATTTGCAGGTTCTTTATTTTCTTTCGATTTAATAATTCTTTTCTGTTTAGTTTCAATAGTTTGTTTCTGTTCTCCATTCTTGTTTGAACCTGTCTTCGAAGTTTTTACGATTGTTTTCGTGGTTTTAGTCGGGACTTCAAACGACGCATCATCTGATGCAGAGTTTGTTTTATCTGCTAAAGCTTTTCTTGGCGCTTTAGAAGTATTCTTTACTGGTTTCAATTTATTTTCCGTGACATCTATGTTTTCCTTCAGAGCTTTGGAAGATCGCGTTCTAGTTCGCGGGGGCATGACGCTATGACAAAACAAAGACTCAACATGGATTTACTGATAATGCTGCACGTCTTTAAGAATTGTATTGTCACCAATATAGTTTTTAAAACAAGGTTTTTGTAAAATTGCACACATTAACAATAATAAACTCAAATCACGTAAAAATAATATAACTTCCATCCGATGTGTGGAACTTTCTTTTCGTTTTCGCTCGTTTTTTTGACAGATCTTGTTTTGACCACAGAGCTTTTATTTATTTTTTACTTTACCCATTGAGATAAAGGATTATAGAGTCTGGCCAACGAAAGCTGTCCACGCAAAAGAGCGGGAAATTCAAAAAAAACAAGGCATGACAACCCCGGCTACACGCTGCCAAAACGGAGTTGATACTTGTTATTATTCAAGACCAATAAGGGATATTATTTATATCAGTATTTCATATTGTTAGATTACAACCATAAAAATATTATCAAATAATGCCCTAGCAAATCCAGGATATGGTATTTTTAACTTCTGCATGCATTGAAGTCTACATCTCAACTTTCCTGGCACGACATATTATATCGAAAGAATAAATAAAAAAAAGTGTTTTACTTAACGTTTATTTGAAAGAATAGTTACCTTTGACAAGGTTAAGTTACAATAGTTGAATCAACACAATACAGGGGTTACGAGTCATAATCGAAATTGGATTTAAAGTACTCTACACCTGATACTGTATAGTTTTGTTTCCTCGTCTTCGCCGTTAGTATTACTTAAAAAATATAAAAACCGTGAAAAAAAATTGTATTATTTTGTAAATAAATGCAAATGTATCAAGATGTTTCACCTTTATGAAAGTTCAGTGATTTGACAATATTGACAGTCCAAAAACATTGCCATATCAAAAGTTTAGAAAATAGGTCGTGGACAGCTTTCGTTGGCCAGACTCTATGTCTATGACTTTACCACTGACCTCTATAATTACCACTGGACTGGCTGCTGTCAAAGTGCTTTTGTGCCCGTTTGATATTCACCATTTTTTGGCGCTGTCGGACGTAGCGGGTGTCACCAAAAACACCCGCTACGTCCGACAGCGCCAAAATGGTGAATATCAAACGGGCACAAAAGCACTTTAACTGTAAGACTAGTGATGTCGACATCAGGGAACAAATATTGATAACACTTGTTAACTGTTTACAATAAATAAATGTATTATCATAATTACTTACTAATTATTATATTAACAATTTACAAAACACTTACTAATAATTTGGGTTGAATATTGAAACTAAAAAGGATAAAAAAAAAAACTAAAAAAAAATTTAACCGACTTCCCACAAAAAAAGTTCAAAATAAGCTACAAAAAACTTTTCTTTCGAAAGTCGGTGACATAAAGTCAATGTAATAAAAAAGAAAGTCACCGACTTTCGAAAGAAAAGTTTTTTGTAGGTTATTTTGAACTTTTTTGTGGGAAGTCTTTTACATTTTTTTAAAGTTTTTTATTTTAAAGCTAAAAATGTCTTTCCTTTATATTTCATTTATTAATTCTTTCTTTCGTTATTTAACATTTGCAGGTATAATTTTTTTATTTGGTCTCTATGTCATATCATTAGATCTCGTATCCATTTAAAAAGTAAGTACTAAACGAAATAATCCTAGAAAATCATTATTAAGGCCATGGAGATCAAGGAGTGCATGCTTCTTACTAGAAAAACGATCCCAAATCCGTGACCTTGAAATGAATGAAAGGCACACAACAATGCGTTCTGTTTCTTTCTAATAGTGTGTCCATGATACAGTATTTTGAGGATAATATTATTATTACATAATTATTATCATTATTAGAGCAGTGGT
Organism: Agrotis exclamationis; assembly: GCA_950005045.1. Classification (NCBI taxonomy): domain Eukaryota; kingdom Metazoa; phylum Arthropoda; class Insecta; order Lepidoptera; family Noctuidae; genus Agrotis; species Agrotis exclamationis. Next base: position 14,088,343 of record OX465436.1, on the reverse strand, counting down.
GGCCCAGTGGTATCGGCCTCGACTTACGAGTTGTAGGTCGTGGGTTCGAACCCCGTCAGGCGCATTACTTTGTGTAATTTATTTCAACACCACTGCTCTCAAAACGGTGAAGGAAAACATCGTGAGGAAACCGGCATGTCCTAGAACCAAAAATTCGAAGACATGTGACATCTACCAATCCGCACTGGGCCCGCGTGGTAGATTACGGCCCACTCCCTCTCACAGAGAGGAGGCCTGTGTCCCAGCAGTGGGAACATTTATAGGCTGATGATGATGATTATTATTACAGTGTTACAGAAAGTAGGTACTTATAGTATTACGAAATGCGTATTTTTTTCTTTAAATATGGGCAGACAATGTTTTAAACTCCGTTTATTATTGTCAGATTTCAAAAAAAAGGAAGATTTTCACAATCCGACTGTATTTTTTTTAATGCTAATGGTAGAGTCTGGCCAACGAAAGCTGTCCACGCAAAAGAGCGGGAAATTCAAAAAAAACAAGGCATGACAACCCCGGCTACACGCTGCCAAAACGGAGTTGATACTTGTTATTATTCAAGACCAATAAGGGATATTATTTATATCAGTATTTCATATTGTTAGATTACAACCATAAAAATATTATCAAATAATGCCCTAGCAAATCCAGGATATGGTATTTTTAACTTCTGCATGCATTGAAGTCTACATCTCAACTTTCCTGGCACGACATATTATATCGAAAGAATAAATAAAAAAAAGTGTTTTACTTAACGTTTATTTGAAAGAATAGTTACCTTTGACAAGGTTAAGTTACAATAGTTGAATCAACACAATACAGGGGTTACGAGTCATAATCGAAATTGGATTTAAAGTACTCTACACCTGATACTGTATAGTTTTTACCGACTTCAAAAAAAAGGAGGTTATCAATTCGACCCGTATGTATGTAATATTATCAGAACTGCCCAGTTTTCATATATGTTAGTCTATATCAGCGTCCGAACAAATGTGCCAAATTTCATAAGTGTATGTATGTATGTATGTATGTATGTATGTATGTATGTATGTATGTATGTATGTTTTTATGTTTGTGCACGCATATCTCCGGAACTATAAGTTCGATTTAAGTAATTCTTTTTTTGTTGTACTAGGTATTGTTCAACTTAGGGTACACTGCAAGTTTCATCAAAATCGGTTCAGTAGTTTTAGAGATATGGATTTTTTTATGTTGTGACGGATTACAAGATTAGTGCATATGTAAGAAAATTTTGTATTTTACAAGAATTTGGGTTGAATATGTAATAAAAAACTAAAAAGGGTAAAATAAAAACTTTTTTTAAAAAAAGTACCGACTTCAAAACAAATACAAAAAAGTTTAAAATAACTTTTCTTTCGGAAGTCGGTGGCTTTGTTTTGTTGTGTCATTGACTATTGCCACCGACTTCCGAAAGAAAAGTTATTTTAAACTTTTTTGTATTTGTTTTGAAGTCGGTACTTTTTTTAAAAAAAGTTTTTATGTTTCCTCGTCTTCGCCGTTAGTATTACTTAAAAAATATAAAAACCGTGAAAAAAAATTGTATTATTTTGTAAATAAATGCAAATGTATCAAGATGTTTCACCTTTATGAAAGTTCAGTGATTTGACAATATTGACAGTCCAAAAACATTGCCATATCAAAAGTTTAGAAAATAGGTCGTGGACAGCTTTCGTTGGCCAGACTCTACCGAATATTCATATTTTACGACTGGGTTGAACCGTTTTTGATGATTCTCTTTTTGTTCCATGCCTGTCATTTGGTACGATGAAAATTTCTTTCAACGGGGATGGCAACTCAAAGCTATTCGTAGATGTCGCTGCGATCGTTGTCCCATAAGTCAGATTACTGTGTAGCTTGTACAAAAACAAACACATATTTTGTTATAAAAATTGAGTTTATTCTAAAAAACAAATATGGGAAATTATTCGTCAATGCAAGTGCATATACTAAAACCAGAACTAAGACGCCGCGGTGCATCTACAAGAGGAAAAAAACGTGATTTAGTTGAGAGGCTAGAAATTTGATTCTACTATATTAAACACACATTTACTTGTAGTTGGGATTTAAAATTGTAATTTTTAAGTAGGTATTACATGTGCTAGCCTCTACAAAGAATATAGTACTGCTTCTGACATTCTATATTGAGAAAAATGTCATCAAGTTTTGTGTTTGTCTTCTTCATCTAATTTTACATCTATTTTATAGATTGGAGCAATATGATAAGATTTTTTACTTCCTAACACCACCACTATCACAAATCTCGGTCCCAGTGATAATTCTTCCACCAGACGAACCATTTCATGATATAAAGAGCGATGCAATACTTAACCTCCAATAGAAAAGTAAATATTATTTGGAAAGGTGTATTCGATTGTTTAGTTATGGTATAATCATAGAATTTCATTAATAAATTCAACTAACGGCCTGTCCCGGCTTCGCAAGTGTAGATATTTGTTTATTATATAGCTTTTCTTTATTGATAATACATTTATTGGTCTCACAGCAGTCATAGCAGCTACCCATTATTTCTTGATAGTGTGAATTGTCGGAAATTTGTGTGTTCCATCATTTTTACAGCCTATTACGCAACATCTAGTCATTTTACATCAATAAAAGCGTTTTTTTTTCAGAAAAATCCTTTGATTTGACAGTTCTTTTGGGACACTAATGTCACTTGTCACTTTGACACTTACCTTCCCCATTGTTGGTGACGTTTGTAGGGTGACCAATATAAACACTTATTAAAGGGACTAGCTTCCGCCCGCGACTCCGTCCGCGCGGATGTTGGTCTTCGCGTGGATGGTTCATTTCTCCATTTTGAGTAACTCTGACAATGACATCTTATAAATATCCATTGGACCCAAATACGGCTAAGCCTATAATAATTAAGGAGATCTATTGAGCTATTCGCGATTCAGAAATGCGCGTCATAGGCACAACGCCATCTAGTGGTGAGTGGTGGAACCTTTTTAGAAATCAATGGAGGCAGGCGTGGCGTAATGTTCTACTTTGATAATAGGTGTCGCCAGTGGTTCCATAATAAGGTTTGATACAGATTTTTTTTCTACGTATTTTTCCAGGATAAAAAGTATCCTATTTTATGCCCAGAATAATAAGGTATAATTATACCAAGTTTCATCGAAATCGAACCGTTAGTTTTCACGTGATGCCTGCACATACAGACAGACAGACAGACAGACAGACAGACAGACAAAATTTTTTTTAATCACATATTTGGGTTTGGTATCGATCCAGCAACACCCCCCGCTATTTATTTTTTCAATATTTTCAATGTACAGAATTGACCCTTCTACAGATTTATTATATGTATAGATAGTTTTATTTCGATTTATAGTGAGTACTTATATTATTAGATGTTTATGAAGGACTATGCTAGATTAAAACATAACCTACTGTACACTGTAAAGTCTGTAAATATAAATATGACATCTTTCTTACCGTTTTTTCTGTAAGACTTCCTTACTACAACTTCCTTAGAGAAAACTTCAATATTCTTTATTGTACACACATAATATTATTAAAATAACATTTCACATAAGGGTAAGTTATGCACAAAGGCAAGCTTAACCCACAAACTTCCCCTTGGATACTCAGGCTCCATTCTGCAATATTTGCTCTCGTTTTAGAAGCTGATGTTTTCTTTTCTGTATAGAGCTCAACATGTCAAACGATTTACAAAAAGATTTATATTGACCAACCATAAAGTTTTACAGAAAAAAAAACTAAAATTAAAAAAAATAAATTACTTAGCCATGTTAGGTGGTCGCGGGACTTATCTCATTACCGTGACCCCGGAACATAAAGGGGACACCGTGGATTTTAGTCAGTACGAGTCTGACAGTCCCTCTCGACCTGCCCTGGATGGGAGGACTCATTTGTAAATATTACCACGAAAAAAAAAAGCCATGTTAGGTAAAATAATCTAAGTTAGGTGTGCTAGGTTGTTCCGTTTTACGTTTAGATAATTTGACAGCGGATTTTATTATTATTTTATCATTTTTTACAATTTTTTTTTTACTTATAAATTACATTTTTAGATGTTTTTACAAAAAAGAAATAAAAAAACTTATAATATTATAAAAAATAGCAGTTCACCAGCACCGGGAACAGGGTCCGGGCTACCGTCGTACTTTTGCTTGCGCACGGGAAGTTTAGGCTAATATAAAAGTAGGTGGGCGGTACGGCTGCCAGTTAAAATGTACTTTATTCTCTCGTACATTGATTTTACATTTGTTTGATTTTTTTGGGAGTAGGATTTCTGTACCTATAGTACTATTAAGTATTCTGTGGAAAAAGTAAAAATTATTCCGCGCGCTTTTTCTTTTCGCTGTATTGATTTTTTTTTCAAGTAAGTACCTAATTAAAGATTTTTATTCGTTTAAGAAAGTCAGAGTTTTATTTATTTCCCCACAAATGTGTTATAAAACGTCGTATGACATACGTGCGGTCTGATAATTACAGCCTCTGCTTTCATATAGCCATATAGGTATACCTATAACAATATCATTTCAGCTGTAATTTTCAACTTACCAATTTTAATTTTAAAATAATAATTATGATTATGCAAGATGCACAATTCTTGAGCAGTGAGCATCCCTTAACCACTCTGTACGACAACATTTTGACACATGACACATCAGCTGAATCGACCGGGTGATTCGAAATTTAAGACGACACTCAAGATTTTTTGTACATTTTCAGCATCCGATTTTCAATCAAAATTATATTGCTACAGCTATTTCATACGATTAGTTTGTGAACAATATCTCTAAGAACGTGTTGAGGTCACTAAAACTGCGTGATTCTACTGTAAAATGTGTGTAATCATACAAAATGCTACATCATTCCAAAAACTAGATAATTTAGATGTGCTGAAAATATGTACATAAAAGCTTCCCACGTGATAAAAAACGGTTATACAGTGAAATAAATAAAGTAACTTACTACATGCATTATTACATTTGCCAGTGTTCATACATAATTTCATAATAATAACGAAACAAAGTCGTGATAAAAATTACCAAAAACTATGTTGCAACATGACACTTCTTAGTGCTGCCGTAATCCCAATGTTCATTATAACGATTAAAAAGGTTCATTCAGCCTAATCGATACTCGCAATCTAATCGAACATGGAAAAAAAAGTAAAACAAGACATAGAGCATGGACCGATTTATCTGCTTATTTGACTATAAGTAGTTAGCTTAGTCCATGCAATACATCTATGAAACTGAACCTGAAGATTCTTTTTTATAATATTTTGAGTATTATTTCGTTTGATGATTTTTTTATTACACAATAAATTATTTAATTTTTAATTCATGATTTCGATGGAAATAAATATCGGTATTACAATGGAGGCCAAACGTGTGTGTGTCTTCTAAATTTAAATTCAACGATATAGTTTTACCCATACTGTGTCTTCGGTAATTAATTTTTATTTCGCTAGGTATAAAAAACGAATCTAAAAAACGTGGAAAGACAAACACCGGGTACGGATCAAATGCTGGAGTAAGAGATGGGAGTACTTCCAAATGATTCCTTGCAGTAATAAACGAATTGAATTTCCAACTGGGCGTGAATGGCTAAATTAGAATCTATGAGGAATAGCGAAAAATACTGAAAGAAGTCTCGTGGCTGATTTTGATAAAAAATAAAATTACAGCATAATAATTAAATTGACATATTAATTTCCAGCAATCAAACCATCAATGTTATGTGAAGTAATTACATGCGACAAACGTATGGCAAAAGGTTTTTTAAAATTCAAACTTTAGTTAATGGCCATAGCTCACTACATCGTGTTCTCATTTCAAATTTTTATAATCACCTCGCGGTACAAATAGGTACATAACGAAATTTTTGAAATTCGAACTTCAAGTAAATTGGCGCGAATTTTGATCTGCGTACGATGACTAAATTATTGATTAATACTTCACCGAATTTGATCCTTAACAACGACCCTATCGAATAGTGTATAGTGTGTTCTTATTTTAATTTACAAGCTCGATTCCTGACAAGCAAATTGATTTTACAAAAATCTAAAGACGCAGACTTAATTTTTGCGATTGTAGTTGCGGGCTTGCGAACGACGAGTATTCGGTAACTCACCGTCCGATTAAGGACTAGGCCTGAGACGAATGCGCGTCGTGTTCCAAGCGACCTTCAAAGAACTATCAGCGAACTGACGAGGCCATAATAGTGCCAAACGCGTGCCGGGCTCACGGACTTGTATTGAAACCATTGAAAGGGTACTGCGGTCCTGGAACGCAAAAGGCATGTAAAGGAACAGGGTATTTTTAGTTAGTAATAGTCTCTGACTTCTCCTTCCGCTCCACCCAGGAAGAGAATCATTAAAAGATTTTAAACTATAACAGTGTGTTTTACTGAAGTTAAGTCGCGACTGCATCACATCTAAAGTATCCTTAACAAATACCTAAATAAAAATATTATTATACTGGTGTCGATACTGACGAATCGTCAGTATTGATCTGTATGCATGCCAGCACAGGTCAACTTACCTAAATCTGTCAAAATTTACCAATCGAACATTAAACTTCCACTATTGTGATAAGGTTGAAAATCTATTGAAGAAATTTGACAGATTGAGGTAGGTTGATGTGCTGGCATCAACCTACCTCAATCTGACAAACTTTAATAGATTTTCAACCTTATCACAATATTGGAAGGTCAATGTTCGATTGGTAAAATTTGACAGATTGGGGTAAGTTGATCTGCCTGGCGTCTGTACATTAAAAATAGCTAATAAATTAAAATGTTATTATTTTGAATAGCGAGTACATCAGCGAGCGCATTCCTAATTCAAATTTTGGAATTAATAAATTGGCGCGCATTCAAACATTTATTACTGACATTGTTCCTTTGTCTATTTTTGTTTTTTGGTAATTACAATGCACGTAAAATTATTATAAAGCTTTAAAAAAGAATAGAATGGATAATAATTGTATTTATTTTAATTTTTATTAATCGATTTCTTAAATTCCTTATTTATTTCACTCGAGTTGAGAAAAAATTCAATTATGGAATCGATTAGAATACTCGCTTTCACACATCATTACAATTAAAAAAAAAAACATGGCTGTCGATTACGAATACAAATTGAGTAGTGGTAATGAAAAATTCGTGTTTTTGGCCCTGTATTATAGAATTAAGCTAAGATCTGGGCTTTTTTACGTTTATTATAAAATTTGGCATGATATTTATCGTAATTGTTATTGAGTATAAGCGTGTGTGTGTGATCCAAGTGAAAAATAAAAATGTAAACAAACACAAGTGGCGCGAAACTTCGAGTTCAGATATCAAATTCTTCATTACCACTGCTAATTTATGTTGAACGTATGAATTCGTTACAATACTAAATGACGAGTTATTCATCCCTTCTATAGTGATACCTTGGATATCCGGAAACCACATTTTTTTATGATTTTTAGCCCAACCCAGCACTGCCATCAAAATGGCGTAAATCGTATTTACACTTTTGGATTTTGTAATGGTAAATTAAGAAAATGCGTTGTAAATGTAGAAGTTTTAATGGCGTGAACAAATCAGATTTTTATTTAACATTCTTAATTAATGCGCACTCATAGGATTTAACGCAGATAATATTATATTTTTTAATTTTTTAATGAGGATGTCGTATGACTACAACGTCTGCCCATTTCGGACCCACTAGGCCCACTACTGAGCCAGCGTAGGTTTACTTGTCGCGGCCGTTTCGGACCCGGTACCGAACTATACGGTTAAACTACTACTAAACATACCTAATATACGATTTATTTGTTTTTCTAAACTAAAAGAGCTGGCAATTCTCAAAATCATAATTATTGTTTATCAACAGTGGCAATTTTAATTTAATTATAAGAATTCTGTGTTTAGGTTAAGAATAGGACCACACCTACATAGCTAAGCAAATTATTTTTACCTCAATTATTTAAATATTATTAAGGTCCTTTTAGGATCAATGCATGTCAGATCAATTTCCAAGAAATCGCCGTGATCAAAGTCAGATCTGCCTTCATGCAAGTCGGACAGCATTTATTTAAGCGCAATAGTGTTCTCTGCATGGCTCCAACTTTTTATAATAAACTAGCGTCCCGTCCCGGCTTCGCACGGGTACAATCTCTACTATATTAGGAATAATTAGCAATAAATTAAAATTGCGACTATAATTTGAGATTTAAACTATCCTATCTCTCAAGTTGGATCGAACTGCACATGGTGTGCGAATTTTATTATAATCGGTTAAGTTGTTTAGGAGTCCATTGAGGACAAACATTGTGACACGAGATTTATGTATATTAAGATTAGGTACCTAAAAGTTGGAGGGAGCTTACTGTTGTATTATCTGTGTCATCCTTGAATATTGTCTATAGCATGAGAGTTGGTCTATGTTTATGGCTGGCGCGGCCATCTTGATGCAAGGATCGGAACGTAAACGTACGTATATACAGTTAACATGATTACTATATTAAATTAAACAAGTGCTGATTTATGCAAGAGTTTTATTGATAACAAAACATGGTGGCAGCGGTAAAAAAATAAAAAATGGATAAGGAAGATACAAAGACATCAGACAGACTGGGTGGTGTAAAGGTATCTACTCCGGGCCCCTTCAATTTCGTTCCAAATGAATGGCCGAAATATAAAACGCGTTTTGAACGCTTCATGAGCCTAGCGGGCTATGATAAAAAGGCAGACCAGGATAAAATAAACTGCCTCATATACTGCATGGGAGAAAAGGCCGAGGATATAATTGTACAATTCGGTGCTGAGGAAAACTATGGAAATCTAATGAAAAAATTTGACGATTTCTTTGCGCCCAAACGAAATGTTATCTATGAGCGTTTTAAATTTAACGCCAGAGTTCAACTACATGGGGAAAGATTTGATGACTTTGTTACAGAGGTGCACAAGTTGGCAGAGTATTGTGAGTATGGGATAATCAAGTCTGATCTTATACGCGACAGAATTGTAGTCGGCATGGGAGACAAAATTCAAAGTGATAGAATGCTACTAAAACCAAACTTAACACTAGAGGAAGCCATACAAATGGGCAAGCAAGCTGAAATTCAAAGCGAAGAAACAAAGAAAATGAGGGCTGCAAGTACTGCAACGACTGAAATAATGAAAATTGATAAAAGGAAACCTACAGGAAACTGCTGGTTCTGTGGAAACGAGCGGCATCCGCGAGAAAAATGTCCAGCAGCAAAAGCTGTGTGTCACAAATGTCAACGAGTGGGTCACTTTGCAATGATGTGTCGGTCAAAGGAGGTAAAAATGATTAATAATGATGAAGCAAAAGAGTATAAGGTTTGTATGGTACACAGTGGCAAATACATGGTAAATGTTAGCATATTCCATTCTGGAAAATTTGTTGATAAAGTGGATTTTCTAATTGATACAGGAGCAGATATAAGTGCCATACCACAACATGTAGCAGTCAAGGCCAAACTTCCGCTGGTGAAATCGGCAGATTGCATAAAAGGGCCAGATGGGTCCAGATTGCAAATTTTGGGGACAGTGCAACTAAAATTACAGTACAAAGACAGGATTTCTGAAGGTAAAGTTTATGTTATTAAGGATCTTAGTTCAGCTATATTGGGTAGGCCATCCATTGATAGTATGGATATATTAAAAGTTTGTGCTATTTCAGTATCATGTCAGAACAGTGAGTCATGCTCAAATGTGTTAGTGGAAGAAGAGTTCCCCAGCATTTTCAATGAATTAGGGGTTTTTAAAGACAAGTTTCACATAAAGTTGGTTAGTAATCCTACACCATATGTGCAAGCAACACCTCGTAGTGTATCAATTCCTCTGCTACCCAAAGTAAAGGAGGAATTAAATAGATTGCAAAGATTAGGTATTATTAGTCCAATTGAGGAACCTACTGATTTTGTGTCACCCATTGTTGTAGTTTTTAGGAATGACAAACTTAGAATTTGCGGAGACTATACACAAGTTAATAAAAATATTTTAAGGCCAGTTTTTCCAATTCCAAAGGTGCAAAATACTTTAAGTCGGTTAAGGGGAGCAAAATATTTTTCTAAAATTGATGCTACTTCAGGATTTCATCAAATTTGCCTTGATGAGGAGTCTAAAAAACTGACTACTATTATAACACCATTCGGTAGATACATATACAACCGTCTTCCCTTTGGACTTAATTGTGCTCCTGAATATTTTAGCATGAAGTTCTCAAATCTATTTAGTGACTTAAATGTAGCAATTCATATGGACGATATTCTAATTTTCCAACCTACTAAGGAATCCCATGACCAAATGCTCAGAGAAGTATTGAAAAGACTGCAAAATGAAGGCATAACAATAAATAAAAGTAAATGTGTATTTGGGGTCAAAGAAGTTTGTTACTTAGGGCACATAATTAACCATGAGGGAGTTAAAATAGATCCAGATAGAATTACAGCCATCAGTGAGTTTAAAAGTCCAACAAGTAAAAAAGAGCTACTTCAGTTTTTAGGCATGGTTAATTTTGTAGGTAGGTATATACCTAACAAATCTCACATACTTGCGCCATTACATGAACTTTTAAAAGAAGATCGAATGTTTATCTGGGGGCACCCTCAAATGCAAGCATTTCAGTCTATAAAAGACAATCTTCAAATGGCTCCCACTTTAGCACATTTTGACCCCAGTTTAAATATAATTGTTTCAGCAGATAGTAGCTCATTTGGGTTAGGAGCAGTCCTACTACAAGAAGATAAACAAGGTAAAAAATCAGTAGTCATGTATGCTAGTAGAACCTTAACAGAAGCAGAAAAACACTATGCTCAAATTGAAAAGGAATGCTTAGCTCTTACATGGGCGGCTGAAAAATTTAGGGATTATATAATAGGAATTCCAGTTACAATAGAAACAGACCATAAACCATTATTGCAAATATTACATACTAAACATTTTGATGACCTTAGTCCACGACTTTTAAGACTGAGATTAAAATTAACCCGTTTTGATTATAAAGTCAAATATATTCCAGGCAAAGAATTAGTGGTCGCAGATGCTTTGTCCAGGCGACCACTGCCTTTGTCTCATAATTCAAACAGTGGAGACGATTTACAATTTAATTTAAATGCACTTATTAGTGAAACTGTACCCGATGATTTGTTAAACCAAATTACGACAGAACAAAAAAGTTGTAACATTTGCAATCAAATAAAACAATTTACAGCTCATGGTTGGCCTGCTAAACATCTGTTAGGTATATTTAAACCATACTATCAGTACAGAGACAATTTCTCCGTTGAAGGAGATCTTCTCTTACTTAATTCAAGGATAGTCATACCAGAAAAAATGCATAAAGAAATATTAAACAAAATTCACGAAGGTCATTTAGGGATCTCAAGATGTAGGGAACGAGCAAAACAGTCAGTTTGGTGGTTAGGACTATCAAAACAAATTGAGGAAAAAGTAAAGACTTGCTCAAAATGCATAGAAACTTCACAAAATCATAAAGAAACCATGGTATTAGATCCACTACCAGATAGATCTTGGCAGAAAATAGGTATTGACTTGTTTAAATATTTAAACCATTGGTATCTGGTTGCAATGGACTATTACTCTAGATATTTAGAAGTTTTTAAGTTGCATGATTTGACTGAAGATAGTGTAATAATTAAATGCAAGGAAATGTTTTCTAGATATGGTATCCCAGAAGTAGTACGCTCTGATTGTGGTACACAATTTAAAACAAAATTCAATGATTTCGCAAAAGAATATGGGTTCAAATCAATTACTAGTAGTCCGTATTATGCTCAAAGTAATGGCCTAGCAGAATCTGCAGTTAAGATTGCAAAAAATCTTCTTACTAAAAATGACGATATTTACCTGGCATTACTAGTTTACAGAAACACACCCTCGGAAACAGGTTACAGTCCCGCTGAATTAATGTTTAACCGAAAACTCAGAGATAATCTCCCTATGATACCAAGCAAACTAAACAACCCTGTAGTCCTGAGCCAAGAATTGAAACAAAAGCATTTAGTAAAAAAACATAAGGAGATAATTTATTATAATAAGAGACATAGAGCAATAAACTTGCCAGAATTGGAGGTAAATGATAGGGTATGGCTTACTGATCTGAAGATATATGGCACAATTATATTCAAATGCAAAGAACCGCGATCATATATGGTGAAAACGGAAAGAGGGAACTTTAGGAGAAATAGATGGCATTTAAAGTTGGCACCTAACACAAATATTTCACCAGCGGAGGGAAGGTATGTTTCAAATGATAATGTTATTTCTTGGGAAGATTATTGTAAGGCTCCTACTGCTCCTTCAGATCCGATAGAAAGCACTTCCACAGAATTGGAGGAACGGTATCATTCAATTGCTAGTAGCCCGGAAGGAATCGGATCTGAAAGCAGTAGTGTAGCCAGACCTAGGAGATGTGTAAGTAGGCCTAAACATCTAGATGATTATGTGTGTGATTAGTTTGTCATAAAACTAGATAATTTTGTAAAGGAATATTTTTTTTTGGTTGTCTTGTAAAAAAGGGGAGATGTTGTATTATCTGTGTCATCCTTGAATATTGTCTATAGCATGAGAGTTGGTCTATGTTTATGGCTGGCGCGGCCATCTTGATGCAAGGATCGGAACGTAAACGTACGTATATACAGTTAACATGATTACTATATTAAATTAAACAAGTGCTGATTTATGCAAGAGTTTTATTGATAACAAAACACTTACTAATAGACTTGAAGACGAAATTAATAGTACATTGTTATCCAAAGCGTGAAAGTTACTTATTTACGTCCCGAGACAGGGTTTGGCGCCCGAACGTAGTGAGGGCGCTAATAGTTCGAGGGACTAAATAAGTAATTTACCCGAGGTAAACACTGTGCTTTTCATTACGAATACGAGGAAAGTAAAATTAACAACATTAGCTAAAGAAAAAATGAGTGTAGATCGGATTGTCACTTTGCCGCTTGTTTTTTTTTTAATTTTTGTGTTGCGGTCGTCCAGCTATACAGCCAGGATTTTTCATGTTCACTATTTAAAAATTGGCAAAGATTTTGTCGAAATCAGTATTATTTTAGAGAAATAGTTGAAACTAAATTATTTTAAAGTCATTATTTATATTCTTAATTATGTACTTAACTTTATGTTATTTTAATTTTAAATCGCTCTGTAATTTCGTGGCTGTATAAAAAGTTTGAACATGGTTCAATAGAAATGTCAAAATAAAACTACATAGTTTTTTTTTTCTTAAATTTGGCCGCTGTCAGTTGAAAGCGATTTTCCCTAGGGCGGCAATGGATAACTTTCAAACGGCTAATCAGACATGTAATGACCTATTTTCAGAGTATGAGTAATGAAAAACTATTTTTGACGACCAAAGCTTATTATACAATTAATTAATTTATGACCGAGTCATTTGCAGCAAGTTACATTTTGGTTAGGTCAATTGACATAATGTTATTGTAATTTTGACAATTTATTGTATAGTTTGACTTTGTAGCATTGCATAGTATTCTTATTTTATTGACATTTTTAAATTTTTATTGTTAATTTGACATTTTTTTGTTTAATTTTATGATTGAGTTATTATTTTTTAATTTGATTTTTTCTAATGAGTCTATATAACCTTCTGAATTATTTTATTTACTGAAAATGGTTATAGTATTAGCGTACCTAATAAATAAACAACATAATATATTTGCACGTCGCGTATGTGGTAAACATGTTGAACATAATTTATAATAATTTATCTTTCATGCATAATGTCACTGTTCTGTACGTATGTACTTATACACACACATGTTTGAGCAAATAAATAACTTACTGACTTACTGGATGATATGAGGATTTCAGAAAAAGTAAGTAAACAGGATCAGTACCCTTTTTTTTTTTTTTAGGTGGTAAAATCATCAAATGAGTCCTCCCGCCCTGGGTGGGGCGGAAGGGACTGTCAGACTCTTACTGACTAAAATCCACCCGTGTTCCTTCGGATGCCCTTTACGTTCCGGGGCCACGGCATCCTGTGTTAAGAAAAACCCGCGACCCCAGCAGGCATTTGGCCCCATAAGGGGCCCCGTCAGTTTGCTGACAACTCCTCGAAGGCACGCGCGAAACACGACACGACGCGCCACCGACCCGGGCTTGGTCCTTGGTCGGACGGCGAGCTACCCATTACTCACCGTCCGCAAGCCCGCTCCGCCGCTGTGCCCTCTGCTAATCAGAGGGACACGCGTTGAAGCGTCCACCCGACAGGCTATTCGCATACGGGCAAAGAGACCCCTTAGGCACACAGTGCCTAAGGAAGTCTTTGCCCGCATCCCAGGGTGCACCCTGCCCGGCCCGAAAAACTGGTCTTCCCCACGGACGTATCCGAGAGGGAACTCCAGTCCACGGGCGCACGTGGAGGTTTCCTGTCTTAGCACCCCAGGATCAGTACCCTTAGCACGAGTTTTCAGTATTTGAGACGTAAAGTTATCTGGAACTTTGACAATTTCAAATTGACAATTTTCAAGGAAGAAATTAGTTCCTTATTCGCACACCAGAGAGAAAAAACCGGCCAAGAGCGAGTCGGACTCGCCCATAAAGGGTTCCGTAGCAGCAAGTAATAACATACTATAAAAGTTCTTGTAGTTGGTTCCAACTTTGAAAGGTTTACGATTTATGACGTATTAAAAAAAAAAAACTTGAGAGGTGTCAAGGCACGTCGAAAATCGCTATGAACCTGTTAAAAAGGTTCAAGCGATTTTCGACCCTCCACCCCACACTACCCCACTCCACTCCGCTCCACTTCGCTCCACTCCGCTCCACTCCGCTCCACTTCGCTCCACTCCGCTCCACTCCGCTCCACTCCGCTCCACTCCGCTCCACTCCGCTCTACTCCACTCCGCTCCGCTCCGCTCCACTCCCTTCCACTCCACTCCGCTCCACTCCGCTCCACTCCACTCCACTCCGCTCCACTCCACTCCACTCCGCTCCACTCCACTCCTCTCCACTCCGCTCCACTCCACTCCACTCCACTCCACTCCACTCCACTCCACTCCACTGCACTGCACTCCACTCCACTGCACTCCACTCCACTCCACTACCTATTATAGCTGTAAAAATGAAGTTGACAAACTTACATTTGCAGTTGTTCTCCGATACATTTTGTTTAGGAAAATGTTATCCCAGTACGTTTTATAAGTTGGTCAACTATTACTCGTAAACTTGTAAAGCCCACTTAGTCATGATAATTTTCTTTTAAACTTCGTTATATATACTACTATTGTAAATTTTTTCACACCCCCAAACATAACCGTTTAGCTGGTAGAGGGGGGGGACACTCGAGTAGGGCAAAAATTAGCACTTTAAAGCTTAATATTTCACAAACGAATCTTTTTATCAAAAAATTGTTGATGGAAACTACCAATATTTTTTAAAGGCCTATTTAATGATACCCCACACTAATGGGCACGCGAGAAAAAAAAAAAACATCCCCGCTTTACGTGTACAGGAGGTACCCTAAAAAAAAATATTTTACGAGATTTTATTTTACCACTTTTTTGACGCAACAAATCCGTATATTTACACCAAATTACAGCTTTCTAGTGCTGGGCGTCTCTGAGCTAAGCTGCGGACAGACGGACGGACGGACGGACGGACATGGCGAAACTATAAGGGTTCCTTGTTGACTACGGAACCCTAAAAATGGAACAGCGCTCCATTTTTTCATACAAGAAACGCTGTAAATACTGAAAAGACGCTGTAAAGTAAAAGAGTGAAAACTCGTGCTAAGGGTACAGGAAAGTAAGTAATCAGGAGCTTTTAGTTAAGAATTCTCTCAGAGTTAATAATATTTTTACAGTAAAAAGTTCTCTTGTTCTCTCTAATGTCGTTTTGCGTTGATCAGATTTTAGTTTTATTTCGCGAGACGTCTTGACGCAACGACCGGTCGTTGTCTTGACGTAATGCTGGTTATATCGCGTCTCTGGTTTTATTTTATGTTTGCCTTAAGGACACAACTAAGTTTTAATAAAAGCGTTTCTAACATTTCTTGTTTCATTTTAGTCTTTTTGAATTTACTAAAAATAAAAAGAAACCATTCTGGTAACACTGCACTGTGGTGGCGATTTTGAGAACTATTCGTTTCAATCAGTGCAAGATAGATGGCGCGCCCGTGACAAGCGTGTCATTATTAACACAGTAAACTAGATAGCGCTACAAACCCCTTTCGTAAAAAAATTGAATTAAGATTTGAACTTGATTAAGGATTTGAGAAGACGTCTCTTTTTTGTGATATTTTTAATATTACAATATGTTCGATGGTTATTTACTTCATTTTGTTGTGTTCATTGTATTTTTGCTTGAATTTTCTTATCATTTACGAGTATTTGCATTCATCTGTTTTACCATGGCAAACAGTTAAGGAATTGATATTATTTATTGCCGGTACAGTCTTCTGTGGCATCCCAATGTAAGCGAGCATTTTTTTGAATATGTGATGTGGCCTATTTGCTAACTAGGTATATTATTTAAATGCTGGCATTTCCTCTTAGCCTATTGGTACGTAGATATTTATAACTCTCGAGAAATCGGGGAATTCTTTTGTGAGAGCACCCAACTTCTTGATATTCTGCACACGTCTCAAGTCTAAGATGTTCCCTGAAATCGTCGTTTAGGTAAACAGCTCAGTCGCTATTCTAGCTATAGCTAGCTACCTACCTACCTTGTATTTCACGCTTGCTTAGCTTAAGAGACAAATACGACATGTATAAAAACAGCAATCAATCAAAAACAAAGAAAACATCACAAACCATAATTAAAATTTGTAAAATTAATTAATTCAACAAATTAAGTTTCCACTCAGCCCTAATGTGATGCCTGACGATATTAAAATGATTGCTCTTTGGCAAATATGGCGGCCGGCTGAATTATACAGCGGAAGCAAATATTACCCTCGCAAACATACGTCCCGAGAGAGCGAGCTAGTTCGCGCACTCAAAATTAAAAGCACACAATGAAAATACAGTACCGAGAGCCCCTACTCGGATACCTATGTCGCGAAAAGTAAGTGCGTACTCCAACCATAGCTCTTAACACTACGCGTGGAGTGGCCCACGCATTGTTGTCAATGAAAACAGTCGCCGCCAGAGTGTTTTTTTGTTTATAGACTCTTCGATGTTGCCACTCGAAAATAAATAGCCGCGCGGTAACGAGCAATATGGGCCTAACAAGCTGTAACGATGTTTTGTCTTTACAATCGATTCGCGATTGTTTGTTATTGTTCCATCTCGCCTCGATAACAACTGAGTTTCGCGTTGAATCGCGAGCCAATTGGAAAACAACGAGGCTATTGGATCGTTAATAAATAAAGAGATGATAAAGCTGGTGGGTATTTCTTATTTATGTGGGTAGTTAGATGATATCAAAGTTCTTGGAGCTTTTATTTCAGTAAAAGCTTTTTAACACCACCTGCTCGTAAATGTCAAATTATATATACGAGTATGTCATGCAAACCGGCCGTAAAGCGAGGCATTGCTGCCCCCCGCTCGAGCCGGGCAATAATATTGTACTGAATTTCATTATTTCCATGGGAATAATGTGATTTGAATTTGGAACCTCAAATAAAACATAGTATGAAAACTTTTACCAAGGAGTTGTAGCAGTGATGGCGGCCGGTGACCGCAACAGCTGATCGCTTGCTGTGGTGCCCACTTCACGCTCGAAGGTTGTCGTACCACATCAAATTTCAAAAATCGAATTTATTTCCTCGCAGTAGGTGAGAAAAGCAGAGTACGCTCCTCGGAAGTAAAGCTGCCTTGTCTTGGGCTAACTTGCATCCCTCGCCACACTAAGGATTCTTAACTTGATTCCCTCGTTTCCACTTGGGAAAGAGTCCTTAGTATCGCTTTGGGATTCAATACGCCCGTGAGTCACGGGCCGTGACGTAAGGCAATGCTTTACTCCCTTGGTGCGTAATATACTATTTTTCGTTCCTTATAAATGTTTTCATATTGAACCTAATCACATCAATAAACTAACAAGTTTGTCAACTGCAGATGTTTTCCCACAGGTGAATTGGTAGAGTGTGAATTGAGACAATAAATTATTATTCTCTTATGTCTGATATGTTGAGCCTTCTGTAGATAAAACTCGGTACCTGCTCAACTATCCAGCCAATCACGCTGTAGTAACAATTAATAATTGAACACCTAATAATATCCACCCCGAGAGTAGACTTAATAAATTAACAATTGGAGTATTTCAGTCATTTAATTAAAGGGTGGCCGCGCACACCCAGGTTGTTCGGGTCGGGAATATTAACCGCAATTCTCGGTCAACATTCACAAAATTGACACGTCAAATATTTGTAACTTCGTCCTGGGACCACGTTAGACGGCAAACAGAATCGTGTCTGGTCCTCCCTTAATTTCCGATGTTTCTACACCATCGAGTCATTGTTCCAATATGATTCTAAGTGGTCTATTCTTACGGTTAAGTTTTGTGTGTCCCGCGTTCGTCGAGATAGCCGCTTGTCAAAACAAAATGGCGCTGACTGTGTTTGAATTGGGCCGTATCAGTCTCTAGCGGAGATTCATTTTGTCGCGTTGCTTAAGATCGTAGTAGAGTCTCCTACATATTGTCTCAGTACACAAGGTGAGTGTGTGCCCGCGTGTTAGGCTTGCATTTAAAGCTAGCTACAAATTTGTTGTTTCAGTACAAATACTACGATGATATTGTTTGCAGTTTGACTTTGCGTTCGATCGAGGAGTTTGTTTGGCAGCCTAGTGCCGACGTCGTAATAAGTCAACACTTGTATATTGATTATGATGATCGTTGTGCTACTGACGCTGGTAGCTACTCTATTACGCTTTTCTTTTGAAGAGATACAGAAGCTGGAAGGTATGAAGTAAACAAATTAGGTTCTTATTGAAATGGAAAATGTGTGGTTATGGATAGCTATAGGTTTATTGCACGTCTTATAAGATTCTTGTGTGCAATATAATTAGCTGAAATACTTATGAATAGCAGTTTTTAAGCCATGTCTAGTTGATTAAAGATATAATAGTTTCCAAAAATACCCACTTTATTGATGTTTTCTAAAGGATCAACTTAAAGAAAACTAGGTTAAATATATAAATAAATACAACAAGTGTACCAACTACTTATAATCCAATAAGCAGAATGGAATCAACAATTAAATCTCACCTATGTTTAGTCCTCAAATTTACCTATGATCAAAAACCACATGTAAGGAGTAAACACTAACTTTGAAAAGAGGAGCATACTTAACAAATATTATATTGTAAACTTTACATTGACATGGTAAATATTAAATAATATGTGTACAGGTAAATAATATTGTCGCTAGCCAAGTCTACCTGCTCTCAATGTTGCCATTATCATAAACCAAACACGTCAATATTTACCCACACAAACAAGGGCGTAATTTTTAAATAAATTGTGGCATTTCGCGAAATTGCTTCCGCAAATAGAATTGTGGACAAGAGCCGGCGTGAATGTGTGCGAAACTTTTTTCGGCCCGTTATTCGACCATGAGCTTTGTAGCTTTAATGGGACGCTCAACCGTGATTTTGGAAGCTGTGAAACATAATCAGCAAACCTTTACCTATAAAAAGATATTAAATAAATATATTGTAAATACTGTGATACACTTTTGTACTCGATGATCCTTTCTTTGTAGGTTGTCAATATTGTTGACTATTCAAAGACAGATGGCGCTACTTATATTGTTTTTGTCGAGACAATTTTTTCTCCCCACGGTTTTTTTATATAATTTATATCGGTTTTTATCTAGATTTCATTGAGTAAAAATATATTTATTTGAGCAGTTTTACAGTAAGTATTATAAAGAATGTTTACAGGTTAATAAAAACAAAATCATTGGTCTAAGTTCAAAAGTGTAGAGAGACGAATATTATGAAAAATGTTCAAGGTGATGTAGGTAATAATTAGGTATGTCAGACGTTTTACCATTATTCTAGAACTATATAGATAGTTATTTATTTACGTACGTGTCCTAGTTCCCCAACGTAAGAATATTCCTTCACCATTTTAAGATAATTAGAGACCATTAAACCAGGGCTAAGTGTATTAATGAAAGCAATATCTTAAACGAGCAGGGCCGGCGGCCATCTTGTCTCGGATTTCCCGCCATTACACTGGGGTAGCGTAGCGTTCGGAGCAAGAAAGATAATCCTTGGATTGGTCAGACTAAACGCGGGCAGTGTGGGGTGGAGATAGAAGAGATCCAATTTCGTTTGGCCACTTACATATACTGGATATAAATTGGACATTATTCAGTTGCGTGGTTGAAAGGTAAGTGAACTTGTCTTTTAAAGACACTATACTTAAGTACCTAACGTAAGTTACGTTATAATAAATATAACGCAAGTTACGTTTTATAAAGTAAGTTACGTTATAATAAATATATATAATGCTATACTGAATTTTAGTTTGAGAAGTTTCCAGAAACTTAGAATTTTAATGCTAAAGTTAAGCCTCCTGCAGACACGCGATTAATCGCGCGGGGCGACATGTCGCGGTCCATTCGCAGTATTTTTAGAGTGGAAATTAGCTTGGCTCGTTGTGGCACCGCGATTAATCGCGTGTGTCTGCAGGAGGCTTTATGCTTTTATCTATCTACCTTAAACGTACCTACGTTTAAACATTAATTGCACCAGATCCTGTTTCTGTTATGGTAAAAAAAATGTTAACGTGGGTACTTACCTATTTATCTTATAATAGTGTATTTTGTAGCTGTTGCCAGGAGTTTCACCCGCTACAACTCTAAAATTATTCTCTCTCTCTGTAGTCGGTCCCTCTTGTCTGAGGATCGTGGTCAGCTTCGGAGTTGCATCTGGAGCGCATGATCTGCCTTCACCGAAATTTAGAGGATGATGATTCCTTCACCTGATCCGTCCATCGAGTTGGTGAACGGCCGTGCGATCGTTTGCCTTCGGTGTTCCCAACCACAATCAATTTTTCCAAACTCTCATCGCCTCTCCGCACCAGGTGGCCGAAATAGGAGAGAAAATTATCCTACGGGAGGTTAAAATCAGAATAAAAACTATCCTATGTGTTAATCCAGGTTATACCTAAACTAAGTATGTATTTGTGTACCAAATTTTACCCAAATCCGTTCAGTTAATTTTGCGTGAAAAATAACAAACATCCATCTATCCAAGCAAACTTTCACGTTTTTAATATTAGTAGGATTAAGTAAAACATTCATCGGAAATCTGATATTTCTATTAGAGTTACGTAAGTCCGGCGGGAAAAATAAAGCAATGAGCGATAACTGAAAACCACTTAAGTACTCTACTACCAGGTAACTTTCGAGTAGGTTTTTACCCTATCATTTTTTAACCTGTCCTACTTCATACAACATTAGTGCAGTTGTTAGTAGGTGAGTTGCCGGACTGTCGAAACAGGTAATCTGGGAACGTAAAGGGCTATTAAAGGGACACCGTGGAATTTAGTCAGTATCTACGAGTCTGACAACTCTTCCGCTCCAACCTGGGCGGGAGGACTCTTTTGATGATATTAAAACTGTTAAACAAAAGTTATAATTTTATTAAAATCTATTGCTTTATGTAGGCATTAAGGATCAACACTCTAGAACGGTACGACTGCTTTACTTATTATTTCGTTCAGAACTTATTGTCTAGAGAAGGTTTTTAAGACGACGAGTACCTAAGTATTTTTTTCTGTCATAAAATTATACTGCACTCAAACCAAACCGAGCGGATCGTTAGTAGGTAGGTAAGCATATAATTTACCGGAATATATTTAGTATAAAGAGTACATTATATCTTAATGCATGTGAACGCCAATACCGTCTGTATTCCCCCTTATCAATGCAATAACTTACAACTACCTATCTACCAAGGAGAAGTTCTTGTAATTCCCCGAATCGATACGCAAACATCCTTTGATAGATGTTAACAAGAAGAGCGTTATTGCTTTGCATTCGCTTGATATTAAATGATTAAAGAGCCTTTATTGCTTTTGGAAATAAAAATTCTAGAAATTGATGGAAATATCAGCTTTAACTGATTCTTTGTAAGGTTTTAAACGTCTATTTAATTATCAAGGCCCTTGTTTTTGATTTCATAGTCCTTGAATGGCCAAGCAAATTGAGTTGGCTCCAAGTTTGGCTGCGAATTTGGCGCTCTCATCAGCGTCTATTAGTTCCTGTAAAAGCAAACAACAATGACAGTTTTTAAAGGACCGTGATCACTATCAGTATGATTAGAAGTGTCACTATTTTCATAATCCATAGAGTAAAATATGTCCTGTAGTTTGTCTAAAAGTTGTAGGATAACAATCAAAGATAAATAAAAAGTGGATCCCGGGACTGTCTTGGCACTATAAACGTAAAGAGCTATTGTACGAACAAAGTCGATTTTTAGTCGCAAAGAGACTGACAGTCCCATCCATTTGCCTGGGGCAGGAGGACTCATTTGATGCTTTTACCGCCCCAAACAAAGGTAAATAAATAAAACAAGATGAGGCCTACTTTGGAAGTGGAAAAAGCTTTACGTAAGTGGCGCGGACCCTACGCCCACATTTCGATAGTTAGATTTTAGTAATAATTATGCTTTTCTCATGAAAAGAAAAAAAAACTGTCTTCAAATGAAAATATATTTGTACAAAAACGGTACAGCAATATCAAGAATGATCCTGCCGTAGCAACAGCCAACTTTGTACCATAGATTATGTAGGGGCCGCATGGAGGCAGATGCGTTCAAGTTTCTATATTTACTTAGGCGCCGTGGCCCGCTTTATCAGAGCTATGCATGTCTAGGGGCCCTCGTTTGATCGTACACGCCCGACGGAATAATTGAAAGCTCGATGCGAACCTAATATATTGATGGGACGTCATAAATAAGGGAATTTAAGGATTACACTTTGTTGAGCTGTTAGCGAATTTTTGTAGTTGGAAATTTAAATGATAATTTTAAGAGTATAAATTATGTAAGACGTAATACTCTTTTTGTCATTTTCGAAATTGCAAAACAAGTAGCCAAAATAATCTAAAACGGTAAAGGAAAACATAGTGAAAATCACTATGTCATTCGAGGAATGCCTTGCAAAACCAAAATTTAAAGACATTTTGTGACATCCAACAACTCACATGGTACTCTATCTTTAGCATAAAAGGCTAATAATTATTGAGGAATTGGTACAGTGTCTTAATACCTGTATCCGAACGTAGATGCCATTTGTATTGCATACCTGTAATGAAACAAATCACAGGAAAACACAATTAACACATTTATTTTTTTGGGAATTTTGCTCGCCTATTTAAGAGAGACGTAATTGTTGCGACTATTTTTTATTTATTTCAGAAGAAATTTTCATATAATAGTTATTAATGTACAGTATGAAATCTAGATTGAGTTTTGAGGGCAGAATCCGGCCATGTCATTTGTCGCAGAATCCAAAAGCCAATCATTTATATTTCTACCTACTTATGTGGACAATAATTTTCCACTGGAACACCATGCAATGGCAAGTTTCCTAGACTCTTAGTTTATTTTTAAAATCCTGTACTGTCTCACTGCTCTGAAAAAGCCTCCCTCAATTTCTCCCAACCGGCCTCCTTGAATCAGCTTCTCATTATCCAAGAAAGTAACACAATTTACAACAAAACAAAATTTCAAGTGAACAAATTCTAATTTATTACATTGCTTAAGTTTCAAGTACATCTGAGCCTGCACGATTTCATTAATTTTCGAAACTTAAAGTTAGTCTCGGGGCCTTAAGCGCCGAATCTACAATTTATGTAAAACGGGCCCGCCGATGTGCAAACACACTACTTGATAATACTTGGTAACTGTTCACTGTACTAAGTAGATTAAGTATGTAAGTAGTTACTTCGGTTGCCGACTTTGTATTACTCGTACCTATTCATGTTTTGTAGTGTTCTGTGATCTGACAATTCACACCGATGTGGCTGAATTTGAAGAGATTTCTCCTGTATTTATAAAGTTAAAAGTTGTGTAATCCAATACACCCTTGCAGTCCGTGTTAACCTTGCATATTTTAGAAAGAATAAGTACTGCTTAATGATATCTTTCTATAATGTAATCCATGTGTGAAAATTGCCACTAGCAAAACAAAAACGATACCAAATCCCCAAAATCCCCATAATTTCTAATCAACATCAAATACAGCAAAGAAAAATCGCAGCTAATACCTCCACAATATAACACCAGCGAATTAATTCCCCAGGGTTCCCACCGGCCATAAATAAAGGCCTCGCTTCTGCAAACACACGGAAAGTGCGCAAACAACATAAAACACGGAATGATTGCAATTAAAAACGCATTGCGGGGTCACGTGACCCGGCGGCCATCTTGGAATCGCGCGGCTACGATGGTTCGACCGTTAATTATGAATTAGGCACGGCTGCACGGGTAGAAAGTGGACAGTTTATTGTTTGTTGATCAGGTGAGGGCTGTGGGCTGTATTAGTTTTTGAGCAAATAGCAGCGGATTAGGTAATATTTGAGGTTGAAAACAAAAAGGGCTTTGCTGTGTTTTAAAAGTGAAAAGGAAAGTTTTGAATTTGAATATGGATGGCTATAATTGTAGAGGATGGTAAAGAAACGATGCATGGAATATGTGAAGGATGGTTTGAGTAGGTGACCAAAGTCACCACAGAGGTGAATGCTGAACTGGCTATCAAATAAATTGATATAAGTGTGCAAGATACTGCATTTTATAAGAATTAATGATAGTGTCATTTTTTTAAATCTAGTTTTAAATCAGTCTTAAGCCGACAGCACTCGTAAATGATGCAACATCTCAAAAATACTTTTATTATAGCAAAACACAAATTGCAAATCAAAGGTTCGCGAAAAAAATTGGAAACTAGAACCGGATATCTGGGATTTGCCTGCAAGCGATGTTTGCGAACGAACTAGCGATTAAAGTAAATAGAGATGGGGAGCTTCGAATGCATGTCGGCCTATCGAGGAGTGATGCCAGTAGATTTCATATAGTCGATCTGTTATACTAGGTCGAGCTGAAACTTTTTGACCCAGAATTCTGGCTTCAATCTGCTTTTTTTATTGGTTTAGATAGATTTCAATTTGGGTGGGCGTTTGCAGGAATGTTGGTTCTTTTTAGCGAACCTTTAAACCTGTAGAGGTAATTATCTATCTAATACTTACTGTTAATTTACTTATCTGCCTTCATTTGCTCATGACTCTGTTCTCCTGCTTATTGCCTTATGCATTTCTTCCATCGGTCTTTGTTCGGTTCCCAGCTTCTCATGATTTGTCACCTATCAGTTTGGTTGTTTTTTTTTTGTGTTGATGTTACATTTAAAACTAAATTTAATGAATTTAACGTTTCTGAAATCAAAATTATCAAGTTACTCTGCTAATAAACATCCAAAGTTACCACATCATTAAGTTAAAGTGACCTTGTTTCTTCTGGGTAAGTTCACTCCATTGTAGACTTTGTCTTTGTCCTACCAACCTAACCTAAACTAGAGTCAAGAGTAGGTAAACCCGCCTTAAATTAAAAAGAAAACTAGTACTACTAACTACTAATAATTTCGCCGATGGCTCCTATCATGCAAAATTATTTGATGTGCTTTCTAAGCCTTGTCCATGTAATACAAGTTAACAACAACTTATAGTACTTAAATCCTCTATGTACTCGTATCTGCCTTCATTGAAAACATCCCTTCAAATTGCAAGATTAGAAAAAAATCCTAGAACATAATATAGAAACCGGAACCCACCCTACAAATTGTAATAAGTATTTTTTTATTTATAGGCCCTTATTGCCCGCGGTGCTAATATCGGGCAAGATCACGGATGATCCCGAGTAAGGGTAAGCGGTGCCGGGGGGATACACAAGCGATTTTATGCACCACGTCCCTTATACGATTTTTATTGAGTAACGCTCTATATGAAAAGTAAAATGTTATCTTTGTTACGTTTTTAATATTTATTATGTTAGGAACAAAAAGATATTGAAATTACTTTCTTTTATTTTGCTTTTTCTGGGTGAAAAATATTATTATAATAGCAATTTGACTTTATCAGTTAAATCTATCCTGACGAAATTCACTGTTTGTTATAATGACAGTAAAGGCAGAACAACATAAATTGTTGCTTTTTTGTTTGGCGCCTAAAAAACGAAATGACAAAATGGCGACCAACGAATATTTTCAAATTCCTTTCCAAAGGTTAAAAAATAATCAGTCGTGGGTAAGTTTCCCCGAGTTTTTTATACTTATCTGAGTTCTAAGAATTTCTTGCGTTAGTCGAGGTGTATGGAAATATTTTAAGATACAGCGAGTAAGTTTGTTCAGTGAGATAAGCGATGTAGCGGATGCCGATGTTTGCATTCATGTATACCTACATATACATATACGGGCACGGCTGTTGCCTGGAGTATGTTTTAGTACATAATAGAATAATAATACATTACCTACTATGTAATTGAATTGGTTTTCAATTTCTTCATAACGTATTACGAGTTTATTTGGTTACATAAATTGGTTCCTGCTTTTGTAGATAATGTGAGTATTTGTGTAGTGACACATTTACAATTTGAAAATATTGGGTATCTAAGTACTGGGCCTATTTTTGATTTCGGTAAAGACGACTCCGTACTGACGTGACCGAATAAGCGGATGCTTTTTCTATCAACAACTGGCTGTTTGTTAAGAATTTAATAGGAGTTACCGAAGGAGGTCGGATTAGAGTGACACTGGCTGGTGAATATTACTCTAGCGATGCATCGTAGCTATGGTTAATATGACAGCTGTCATCTGATGACAGATCAAAATTGGCGGGAGTGCGGTTATGTTACCACGTCGACGACGAATATTCGGTCAAGTCGAAAATTCTGATTCCGTGCGATGCGTGCCAAACATCTCAATTCATTAGCCGACCACATCAATATTATATTCGTTCAATAACCTCAAACGTCTTCAAAATCAGACCAATTCGAAACATCCTAACAGCCATCTACATACTGCGACATATAATATGAATTATGTATGTCGACATGTTTGTAAGCATACACTAAGTGCTACTGATGGCTTGTTTTATGTTCTCATATTTGTAGGCGTGGTGCACTCTGCTTTATCTACGTGAATTTCAATTAGATTTGCATGTTTGTTTTTACAGTTTTAGTTTGAGGTAGTTTTGTAATGGTTTTTATTACTTGCGCTATTGACTGTCTTCTGCATAAGTATCCTGTTATATTTAACTTATGATATTTAAAATTGAAATATAAGAAAAAAAGATCGCTTTGTGTCGCCCTATTTAAAATAATTGTTAATACCTGTAATTTGTATGGTGTGCATAATATGCTATCTATCTATGGTAGTTTCTTTCCTTTTTTTTGAACGAGTTAAATCATCAAATGATTATCCTCCCGTCCTGGGTGGAGAAAGGTGGTCCGAAAGGGCCTGTTAGACCCGTACTGTTTAAAATCTTTACATTCCAGTGTCATGGTTACCCGAGGTAGACCGGCGACCCCGACGTATTTTTTTTTATTTATCACTATTCACTACATGCTATAAAACAAAGTCGCTTCCCGCGTCTGTCTGTCCCTATGTATGCTTAGATCAGTAAATCTATGCAACGGATTTTGATGCGGGTTTTTTAATAGATAGAGTGAGACACGAAGAAGGGGTAAGTAATATATGTTATAACTACAAAATCTCTACTATTTACAAGAGATAACAACTGAATATATAATTTTATTTGATATAACGATCTGTTAATATAAGAAACGATTGACATAATTTTATAATGACTAATTTTATAAGCATAACAATCAATGAGTATAAAATCGTTTTGTATACCACTCAAAAGACATAAAACTTAGTTGGTCTAATTTTTTTTTGTTCCTAGTAAGTAATCTAGCTCTAATATACCTTGTAATAGTGCCACCTGCTACAAGCGGGGCTCCTTTTTCTGCGTACAGGGTTTAAAGTAACCTAACCTGTCCGTGTCGGGGTGCCCCAAGTCCCGAGCTCGCTACGCTCGCTCTTGCATCCTAGGTCAAATAACTGATTACTACCTGTCATGCTGGCTCGACGGAGCCCCGCTTCGCGGGGCTCCTATTTCTGCGTGCAAGGTTTAAAGTAACCTAACACGAAGGGGATGGCGGGGTCTTTCAGACCCCGCCATCCCCTTCGAACCTAACCTGTCCGTGTCGAGGTGCCCCAAGTCCCGAGCTCGCTTCGCTCGCTCTTGCATCCTAGGTCAAATAACTGATTACTACCTGACATTTTGCGGGGCTCCTATTTCTGCGTGCAAGGTTTAAAGTAACCTAACACGAAGGGGATGGCGGGGTCTTTCAGACCCCGCCATCCCCTTTGAACCTAACCTGTCCGTGTCGGGGTGCCCCAAGTCCCGAGCTCGCTTCGCTCGCTCTTGCATCCTAGGTCAAATAACTGATTACTACCTGACATGCTGGCTCGACGGAGCCCCGCTTCGCGGGGCTCCTATTTCTGCGTGCAAGGTTTAAAGTAACCTAACACGAAGGGGATGGCGGGGTCTTTCAGACCCCGCCATCCCCTTCGAACCTAACCTGTCCGTGTCGGGGTGCCCCAAGTCCCGAGCTCGCTTCGCTCGCTCTTGCATCCTAGGTCAAATAACTGACTACTACCTGACATGCTGGCTCGACGGAGCCCCGCTTCGCGGGGCTCCTATTTCTGCGTGCAAGGTTTAAAGTAACCTAACACGAAGGGGATGGCGGGGTCTTTCAGACCCCGCCATCCCCTTCGAACCTAACCTGTCCGTGTCGGGGTGTCCCAAGTCCCGAGCTCGCTTCGCTTGCTCTTGGATATTATTTTTTTTCTAGTAACAATAGCAATCATGAAGGCAAACAATCAAAGTCCAAAGGATAAGCCAAAGTCATCAAAGAAAATAGTTTAAACGTTAAATTATGTGTTTCAAACGTTATCATAATGATTTTCGCTTAAATAAACGTTATATCAAATAAAATTATATGAAATGAGAGTTAGAGTAACACAAACATTATGTGTGAAGAAATTATATCAATCGTTGGTATATCTCACGTTGATTATATCATGTGAACGTTATTGAAATGAAAATATATCAAGTAACTTTATATGAAATGAGACGCACCCCGAAGAAGGTTTATGTGCATTCAACATGCATAAGATAGTAAAGATTGCTTCCGTGTGAAGCCGGGTGGGTCGCTTGTTTATTATGTTAGCTCGCCGTCTGATCAAGGACTAGGCCAAAGTTGAAGGCGTCAGCAAACATACTTTAAGACCAAACACCTGCCGGAGTCACGGGACCAGGCCCAGGAACGCAAAGGGTTTAGTAAAGAAGAGTCTGAAAGCCCTTTTCGCACCTTCCAGGGCAGGAGGCCTCTTTTGATGATTATTATATACACCTCAAAAAAGGCCTCTATCTTATTTTGAATGAACAAACCTTAACATGATATGAACGAGGATAGAAAGAAGAGAAAATTGATACAACTTTGAAGTTTGAAATGTGATAATGACGTTTTAATATTGGCAGCTGTAGTTAAAATTTTTCCCATCGGAGGAGCTTCGCTTTATGATTAAAGTTGTAGTTCTAGGAGCTGATTAAAATTCAATTAATCTTCAAAAACCAAGTTCTCAAAAGCTAACTTAATACTTTACGCCTACTATTGATTCAAGCAGACTCAAGCCTCGTGTCAAAACATTTGAGCTCTAAATCCCAGGGTTTTTATAACCCGTCCTTCAACCCCCAATTGACAACTTTCGAAGTTTCGTAAAAGACGTTTTGAGTTGATCGGCCGCAGCGAGCGACCAGACAAGCCAGAGTCAACATACAGGGAATTAGTCCAAATTATGTGCGCCTAGCCCCCCTCACCCCTCCTGAAAACCGGGCGAACACCCGCTAACACCCTCCTCCGAATCAATATTTGTTGTCCGTACTCTTCTGCCTTAATACACGCACAATGCTCACACACACCTCCTCATTCAAAAACATACTTTTGACTTACACCTTACAGTTTAATTTCCATGTTCAGCATCTTGTGTAGTTATGACTTGTTGAATCCCAAAGCTGTGAACTCATCCCCAGTTGTTGCTTTCTCTTCAAACGCAATGCGGTCTCTTTCCAACGCAGTTTTCCAGTGGGTGCGTGGGACATCGGTATGTGGATTTGGTTGTACAAATCGTACATAATGTACCATTTTCTTATCGGAAAAATGGATTATGGTAACTAGACTTTAATGGGATGTGTTTTGTCTCAGATAACTTGAGTGTGGAAATTACGTATCTTGAGTTAGAACGTTGGCTACATACGTGTTCTTCTGCTATGATTTTGAGTTATTTTTACCTTACATGACATATTATTGTATACTTTCAATTGTGGTATGATTGCTTATATTATTTTCAGTTAACATTTTGTTGGAAAATTCCATTCGAAAAGTTACATGCTACAAAAATGTCGTCTGTATACTTACAAACGTAAAATTATGGACATTTTAAAAAACATCCACGAAATATTAATCCACAATAAAATGCGGTAACGCGTTGAATGTTAACAGTAAACATACAAAAGTGGCCCACAAAAGCCGTTTTCGTGTAAGTTACACATCAATTAATATAAAAACTCGCATCTCGACTCTTGTTGAATATTCATAAAGAGCCGTTAATTGCACAAGTCGGCAAATACTAGGAGAGAGAGCGACTCCACAGTTCCTGGTAAGGCACGACTCCCCCCCTTCGTTACCCCTCCCCGTCGTTGCAAAAGGCCAACCCTACGCACACACGCACAAACTCACTCATACACACGAAAGGAGCGCGCGCAACCGGGAAAACTACGGCCTTTTACGTACGTATTGTGTACAAGAACGCGATTGTAGTATATTTAAAGAAAATATGATTAATATCCATGGTTTTTCAGAGGAAATCTCTATCAGGCACAGCAGATTTCTTGGAAATATTGAGACGCTGTTGTTTCGTGTGAAAATTTTGATTACGTGGGAATTGTACCTACTTGTATTTAGTATCTATAGTGAAGTTTCAGTGCAAAAGTCTGTTAACATATTTAACCGCGTAGGTATTATAATTATTTGTTAAATTCAAGGTCTTCATTCTCGCTGAAGAAGTATTTAAACAGGTTTTTTAACTTGTAATTTACGAAAAACAAGGCCACAAACGAAACTTTCAATTTCTGGTCTTTCATCTGCTTTCCAAACATATACTACTCAGAAAACGCGTGTTGGGTGTGTGCGCATCTATTTACGAGACGAGTAAATATGTACCCTCACCGTTTGTGGAGGCAGCATTAATAATTCAATTGGTTGGCCCGTTCAGGTAGCATTTAAACGATTTTTAACTTTCCGTCAAACGGATTAATCGAAGCCGGAAGAAGACGGAACCTTCGGAAATGTTTGAATTTTATATTTAATTGACTCCGAATACTTTTTAATTATCGTAATTTGATTGTTTTTTTCTCGGCGTTTTTTACTTGTTCTTGATCTTTCGGATCATTATGGGCTTTTAAGAGATTAACTTGCTTAATGGTTGAGGTGAATAATTTGTTGAAATTCTTTTGTTGTTCGTTCTTTTTCGTTCGGAAATGTCAACAGCTTGTCTCTGGTCTGTGGAAATGAGAACTCCTTTCTTGTTTGTTCAACCGTTCACATTCTGTCACCTCCTCTCCTATTTTGCATACCACAGACAAACAAAAACGTGGTCGAGTGTCAGGATAATATAGTTGGTCGTGCTAACAGCTCGATCGGGGTCGTGTCGGACAAACAGCCGGACAAACGGCCGGCCGTGGCTTGATTTCTTTGCCAAACACTAATATTTGAAAACCAAGCTCGTCGCGATTACAGTGTGATCTTCATGGGTGGATTGCGCATGTGCGATGTTAGAGGTAGGTAGGTATCTATGATAGACGGCTTTGATGCTGGTTGTGTTTTACAATTTGTTTTTACGTTTCGGTACCTGAAAAGTAAACTTATTAAATTATGAGGATAGACAAAAACATCTTGGTAGGCTGTTTTACAATTTGTATTACAATTGGGGTAGGTACCTGAAAAGTCTACTTATTAATTTATGAGGATAGACATAATAAAAATCTTCGCAGACGGTTTTCTGAATTAAATAAAAGAAAAAATTCCACAATAATTAAATAGAATTAGGTTGAAATAAATAGTCGAACCTTAAGCCATAGCCAAGCCAAGGTCAGTGCTTGGGGACGTCAAATGACAATAATTTCCATGGAAATTATTGACATTTGACGTAGCCAAGCACTGACTTTGGCTTAGGTACGACTATTTATTTCGGCCTAAGTAGTGTGTCCAGTCTTGCCAAGGGGTATCGTATTACCTAGTTACTGGTTTGTGGAGGTCCGATAGGCAGTCGCCCTATGTGAAATACTGATATTTAGTTGAATCCGATCCTATTGGAAGCCGACCCTCACATAGATCATTCTAGGCAGGTCATGCACTTGAGTCCATAGATAAACGGGCCAAGAGGCTAATCGGTAACGATGCTCTGGTCGCTTCAAAGCTCCAGAGCCTTGAACATCGACGCCGTGTTGCCAGCCTGTCGGTTTTTTATCCAGTGTGCGATGGAACTGCATAACTTGGTTCCTCCTGGCCCTTTCCATCATCGGACTACAAGACGTACGGCAATGCGCCATCGGCATATGGTGGACATCCCTCCGGTGCGTACAAAGCGTTTTGCCCAAACCTTTATTGTACGCACAGCTAAGGAGTGGAATTCCCTGCCGGAATCTGTATTTCCCGACAGCTATAACCTTGGGGTCTTCAAGTCAAGAGTGAACAGGTTACTTCTAGTCAAGCGTGCTTCACCGTCGACCACATCTTCGTTTACCATCAGGCGAGATAGTGGTGAAACGCGAACCTATTTATAAATAAAAAAAAAATGATGACACCGATACGACGTCAGTTCCTGAAAAAATTAAAAACATTCAGTTAGAGCTCAAAAACATTTCTTTTAGAATGTTCCGAATAATACGTTTTATTTTTAATATTCTTACCAAGACACATTTGTACTATATCACCCGCGGACATATAAAAACACATGTGTAAACATCGTGGGTCTCTACTTCGGTAGTAAATTGGAACTATTGTGTAGCGGTCTAGGATGAAATTATTATTCCAATTGTGCGATTAAATTATTCTTAATAACAAATATATATAAATAATTAAAAAAAAACGTGATAAAATATGAAACAATGGGAGACATCATGTTACTTCTACTTCTACTATTTTTTTTAAGGACAAAGGACTTATATTACAGCAATTAATAAAAAGCGCATAAACATTACTACAATGTTATTTTAGTCTCGGTATCCACAGGTTTTTGGCCAAGTGTGATTACAGTTGAATAATTATGTAATATCTAGCCGAGCCGGTAATTTTTACAATAGCTAATATAATATATATGCTAACGATATTAATTGAGTTGCAATGCCACGTTATAAGTTGTATAGTTGTAGGATTTTTTGATCCACAAACTTTTGTAGACTTGTATACCTTTAAATCAATCTCCTCATCGAAATGCCTAAACTTAAGGAGCTCCTCCTCCATTCCTCATCCATTAAATACTAAAATATGGGAAGCAGATCACGTTTGTTCGTTGAAAAATGTAACCTAGAGGTGCACATTTTCATGGAATTTATCTTTCATAATAGCAAACATTTTTCTGTTCAAAATAATTTAATCACGAACCGTCGCAATCCCACTGTCTACAATTTCTGCAAAAATACCAAGAATTGAGATATCATCATTACGAAAAAACAAAATCATGACGCGTGAAGCATTATTCTAAGAAAACTGCTTTGCTAAAATACTTGAGTCATAATCGCAATTAAAACAGAGTCGTATATAATTGTTATGACGCGCAGATCTAAGTCATGTGTGCACTAGGATAGTCAAAGTTGAGTTGAGCGCCCCCTGTATCTTTGTTGAAATATTTGCCGTGTAATCGGTGACACTGTGTTAGGGTGCGACTACATGCGACGTTTTTGGGAGGAAACTGGGGTGTTCTATCGAATGTTACTGGTGAAAGATATCTATTTTTTTTTGTATACCACCGAATTGAATGATCAAACCGCTAAACTTTATTTACTAGGTAAGGAGATTTATATCCAATTAGTTTGCAAATAAAATGTCGATTTGACTCAATCCAAATAGTATGTAGTCACATGCATCACTCGATTATTTATTGGCTTCATTTAGTATTGGTAAACATAGGAATGTTCAAAAAAATGTAGAATTGGCAGGAAAGAAGGAGGGACATATTATGCAGAGGAGCTTCTCAGTAGTACTTTGTTTGGGATGGATCGACGATAGCCTTGCATTTTGCTCTTTTATTTCTAAAATTAAAATAATCCAATAAGCAACAAACAGTACCACTAAGTGTTAGTTTTTGTGTTATTTTAGCCCTTGTTACGAAAAGTTGATGAAAATTATAAATACCTTATAATTATGTGAATTTGATATATTAAAATTATCTCAATTTTTAACAAAACCATTCCACAGTTTCACTATTCCTGCCACTTCACACTCTGCCCTCAAACTTCACGATTAGTCGCGAAGTATGCACTCACCCTTATTCATATACGAATGCGATGTAGGTGCCAGCTGATTGTTGGCTCAGTAAATTTGTTCTCGTCTCACCCCGCCTGGATTAGCCTGTTTTTCTATTAAACACAACAGTTTTATCTTGGGGAATGTTATTTGTACATGTTTGTCTTGCGAAACTGACGCGAGTGACGCACTGTGCATCTGTTGATGCGTTTCTGTGTTTGCATTGCTAATTATTGTTGGGTTAATTGTAACTGTGATGCATACTGAACGACTGTGAAGATTCCTGAACTAATGAAATTGGTATGGCTATGCAGCTATCTAGCTATTCGTAACTAATATTACTGTTACTCTCAGCCTGTGCCATCCCAATGCTGGGCAAAGGCCTGTTTTCACCCTCTGGTGTTTGAGTTCATCATGACGCTTATGGGAAAAGCACCACAGGCCTCTGATATGGCTTTGGACTTATTTATATGCATATGTATAAGTCCAAAGTTGCTTGTTGTTGCATTGCTTCCAACTATTGCGATCCTGTGTAAATTGAGCCACTGGTCGTTAATTTTGTCCAGCACGCGTAGCATGGCGATTCTATCTCTATTCTTCCAAGAAACGACAAAGTTATTTCATCGTTATTTCTATACAAATCGACTGTTTTTTTTGCACAAGTATGACACGATTCTTACACCTTTAAAGAATAGAAACATATCTTTTCTATATTTTGAATATTGCTATGATTAAATCGATAAAAATCTTTTACGTTCTGTCATTTTGTCTATTCCTCTGTCGGCAAAATCCGTGTCTACGGCGCCATGCTACGCGTGCAGCATGTCCCGGCCGCCATCTTCTGCAACTAATAGGTATGTATTATAAATGTAAAAGTGAATTTGTTTGTTTGCTCCGCTTTCACGCCTGAATCTCAGGACCGATTTTGATGCATTATGGTACAGAATATGAGAATAGATATATAGATTGGGCCTTGAAGATAGTTTTGGGATATAGAAATGGGGTGGGAATAAAGACGGTAAGATCTAATTCATAATAATGCTTGGTTGCAAAGATATAGGCGAATTTCAATGACTGAAAAAGGTTGATGGACATTTTTTTATTGGTATTGTTTCGAAATTTCATCACTTGATGGTTTATGACTAATCTCCTTTCTCAGAGAAAACGTCATCAACTAATTATGCTATGGTTATGCTTGGCAACTCGTAATAATCTTGATACCTACCTATTTGTTTAATCTCATGTGTGATAAAAAGACGATCTTCACGAGTAAGCCAAC
Source organism: Agrotis exclamationis (assembly GCA_950005045.1). Lineage (NCBI taxonomy): Eukaryota > Metazoa > Arthropoda > Insecta > Lepidoptera > Noctuidae > Agrotis > Agrotis exclamationis. The sequence continues at coordinate 14,052,445 of OX465436.1, read as the reverse complement.
TTCCCAGTAAAAGACATAATCAACAATAATTAATTAATCTCCTAAACTGTTTAATTCATTGTTTATTTCCATTCCAGTTAACAACCAATAAAAATATAAACTCACACTCCCAATAAAGCTTAAAAAACTGAGCGAGTTAAAACGGTAGTAATAAAATAATAATTTAAAAATTCCAGTGTGTGTAACCTCGATAAAACTAAGATGGCGTCGGTTTATCGCCGCCATGTTGTTTGCAGAGCGCCGGCGCGAGCTGCGCAAGACTTTACTCTGAAGACCTGTTTTACAAAGACCTTTATAATAAATTATGCTAGAATATTAATGAGGAGTATTTTAATATTTGCGGTTTTTTTTGTATGTATGTTGGTTTAAAGCTTCGTAGGTATTTGCTGGGTCGGTTTGGAGGTGACTTTGAAGGCGTTACGTTTGAAAATAAATATCTCGGATGGGTGCTACCTACTTTGAATTTTTATTACATTCGGTTTTGTACCTGCTTTTAGGAGGAAAATACTGAAGAAATGTTTTGGCTCTTTAATATTATGACCAAGGAACGTGGACGAGCGCAAAAAGGGTAATCTGAGCAGGTGGCGTTATTTTTGTAGTATCTGCCTACTTTATGGGAAAAGGTCTGAAGTTGATGAGTATCAACATTTCACTGAAAATGTTGATACTCATAAATTATTGGAGATAAATGTATTAAGAAACAAATTAAAGATCACAAAATACTATATTGGATTATAATGTTGTTAATCCTATTTTTTCTAGCTTCTATCTTATCCTTTGTTTGGCCATAGACAATATTTATTGTGTCCACAACTTAACCCTTAAGTGCCAACATTACAAAACTTAACCCTCAAACTACCAACATCAGGTACCAAAATTACACAACATTAACCACATACTCCAATTTCAAAAATCATTATCGCAGAAGTTACAAAAAGCAAACGCAAGTTTTCTCCGTCGCGTCGTCGCATAAGGCCAAGGGGGCCTCGTATTGGGCCCAGCTAAATATGTGCTCTACACACAAACAGACAAACACAATATGTATGTACAGAGCACACACATCGCTTGCACAGAAAATATTTGGTAACACAGTTAATGTAATCCAAGGAGTTTACCTTGATAAATTAAATATAACTAGAGATAATGCCGATTGTTAGACCTAATAGAGTTTTATTAATTGTTTTCTTTGCAAATCTTTTAAATATTTGGGTTGGTAAACGATCTAAGTTAGTGGGTACCGGACTGTGTACTTTTTTTTCGGTATTATTGTTTGTTTTGCGCAATAGCTAAGCGATTGGTTGTTGCGCTGTTCGTCGCAGGTTTGATTTCCGAACGCAATAAATATTAGAATGGTTTTTAAACGGTAAATAAATACCAAGGGTAGGAAAACATTATGTGCCTATTTCGATGACATTTATTGATTTTTTAGTTAGTGAGTTGTTGATAGCTTGGTCAACACAAGCCGTAACTGTCACACACACGTCCTGGGTTCGATTCTCAGGTCGTGAAAAGTGTTATTCGGCTTTTCGCAGCAGGAATTTCTCGATAACAGCCTGGTTATTGCGTTTGTGTCCGGCTCATGGCAATAAGCCCTAAATGTGCCTCCCGTCCCTCCCTGGATGGGTGGACTCATTCGTCAACTCGCGCGCAATTAACTCGCTCGATCGAGCGAGTTGGCACATTCCGATTTTAATTATTTTTGTTGTCGTCAACTCGCGACTCAGCGAAAATTTACAGTCGTCTACAAAAGTGTTTTTATAAATTTAACATTTAATTTAATTGAACCTACTTCACATGTTTAAGACATGAAACGTATAGAGTAGGTTAACTGATTGTCAGGAGGTCGTCTTAGAGGTGAAATTCTGCTCGCGGTTCGAATCTTTCTTTCCAAAGAAAAGCTTTTGTTAAGTTACCATTTGGCGAAATTACTCAATAATTTTATGTATAATAGGGTACATATTTTGAACTTAGGCATAATGTCATTCGATATTTTGAATCATTCGACATTTCAATGTTCAGCGTTTTAAGCGTAGATGTAACATTTTTCGATATTATGTCACAATCGATATTTAAATTTTCGATGTTTTGAACATCGATATTTTAAGCGTAGATATTTTAATCTTCGATATTCAAATATATACTCTAATAATTAGCCAAATGGTATACTCGTATTTTTTTGATATTGTTGATTTTACTTTGTTATATTTGTTTAGTTTAAGTCATGTTACATACTAGGTTAGTAACCAAAATCTTTAAAAAATGTGATATTGTTGATAATCTTCAAAATGTAGGTAACATAATATGAGCAGTTTTTTATGTTGTAAAATATATATATATAGAATATATCTATTAAAAAAACTTTTTCAAAAGAAAATGTTACCAACTTCCCACAAAAAAGTTCAAAATAACCTTTTTTTTTTTTGCGTGGTAAAATCATCAAATGAGTCCTCTCACCCCGGGCAGGGCGGGAGGGACTGTCAGACTTGTGCTGACTAAAATCCACGGTGTCCTTCAGTAGCCCTTTATGTTCCGGGGTCACGGTAATGAGATAAGTCCCGCGACCCCGGCAGGCTTTGGCCCTCTAGAGAGGGGGCCCCGTCAACTTTTCTTTCGAAAGTCACCGACTTTCGAAAGAAAAGTTTTTTTTTTATTTCATTGACTTTTTTTCAACCGACTTTCCGACTTTCGAAAGAAAAGTTTTTTTGTAGGTTATTTTGAACTATTTTGAACTTTTTTGAAACTGGTGCCATTTTCGTTGTTCGTCAGGGCCTGTCCATACTGTACCTATAAGTCAATGACTGCACCAAACTAAATGAACATTTTATGGGACCAAATGGCAGATATACTGTATCGAACAAAAAAAATCATCGAAATCGGACCAGAAACCTCGGAGTAATCGGTGTAGACAATGTTGAAAACTTTTTAGGTTTTAGTTGATTTTTCAAAAAGTGCTAGTCCGATTTCGATAAATTTTTAATGGGATTATTCGGGAAGTATACCCTTTCCAACAAAAAAAAACAAAGAATTTTTCAAATCGGTGGGTAAACGACGGAGTTATGCCCGAACAAACATTAAAAAAAAAATATATAAACATCCGAATTGAGAACGTCCTCCTTTTGGAAGTCGGTTAAAAAACTACATTTCTTTTATTTCAAATTTAAATCGTACAACGCCATATACTTATAAAGTAGGTTTCTATATTGAATTTATTATAACACTTTTATCGATGACTGTACCATTTTTCGCTCTAGTCGCGAGTTGACGACAACAAAAATAATTAAAATCCGAATGTGCCAACTCGCTCGAGCGAGCGAGTTAATTGCGCGCGAGTTGACGAATAAGTCGATGGGTGGACTCATTTGATGACTTTTTTAAGTTAAAAATGACTTTAAGCCCACTTTCCAGGATTTTATTGCAACTACTTTAAGCATAACTAGAAATCTATGGTGCTCTGCTTATCCCTTCTGGTAATTCAGGCGTTATGTTATCAAGTTCTTGTTCAGAACAAAAATGACAGCACTAATGTCCTTACCTATATTTATAGGACATATCAGTGTCCTGTAGTCGATATCAAAATGGCAATCATAGAGCGCTCGTTAACACGTTCATTACGAGATCTATCAGATCTCTTGCAGGACTTTTGTATTGTGCGTTGAACATAATCGTGTTGTTTCACTCCTTGCGGGAGGATCTAACGTGTAAAGTTCTTTAGGTATGAGTAGGACAAATATACATATTTGCTTCCTACTTAAAGCTGAATTCAAGGACATTAAAAAAGAAATTAGAGATGGATTAGGTCCCTAACGCACAGTACTGTAATTATTTTCATTCCTTGCGTTAGGAGATATGTCGGTACTCGTGGAATCGTACGCCTCGTAGACGCAAGAGATGGAAGGTGGGCGGCGCGGGCGCTGCGTGACTCGTTTTAGTGTTGTCCTAGCATCGACGTAGTAGGTCGCGCGCACGTTTGCGAAATCACATCACTCTCTGGTAAGTTTCTGGTAGCCTAAATTTCGGTTATTAAAACAAAAACGTTGTTATAGTAAACTTACAAGAGACCTGTGACATCCAGCTTTTATTTAATACCTCCGTATATTTTTTTAAAGCAACAACAGCCTAAGAACAAAAATATACATAAGACACTCGAATAACGAAATAAAACTAATAAAATAAAATTAGATTCCATCGCATTTACTTCACTGACATAGTTGCATGCTGTTTATTTATACAATGCATTTTATTACAGAATTACCCGAAGGAAGTAGAAAGGAAGTAGAAGAAGAGACCCGAAGGAAGATGTACTGATCATGTTAAATATTATTATTATTTATTATTATTTGCGCGCAATGCAAGCAATCAATGTGCTTACCATGATGTTTTAATGAAAAACTTTATAATATTTAATTAATAAAACTTTTTCAATCGACAACTGAGATATTATTTTATTCCCATCACTACTTACTACACATATTGAACTATCTTCGGTTGCGGTACGAGATACAATCGATACCATATTTTTTTTTGGTATTTGTAGTTTATTCAAATGTCATAACTGCGTGCGAACCTAGCAAAATATAAAGCAATAGGCTATCTTTCACCCACAAAAACTTCAAAATATATTTGATTGTTTTTTTGGAAGATGTAAATTATGTTCAAAACTGTATCTTTAGGAGACTGATTAGGTCTCAAACGCACCAAAAGGTAGGTTAGTTACGAGATCTTTTAGGTCTCCAAAGCACCAGCTGAAAGTTCTTTGAAAGTGATGGCGCAGGGAACGTGTTAACTCAAGTGGTTATATCAGAAAAAATATGACGGTAATGTTGAAATATTTTCTGTTGCAATTTTCATTTTATCGATAAAACTTCAGTGAGTAATGACTTACATCATCATCTTCTTGCCCTCATCACATTTTACTTGGGGTCGGTGCACTGATACTGATTACTTACATACATAAGTTTATTAATTCAAGCTTTTATTCCGTTAGTCAAAAACCTCAGAACGCCATCATATTTGGAACCATTCTCTTTCCCCCTTATTAATAAACGTGGACTAAAGTTACGCCAAGGTTAATCCTTAAAAAATGTATGGTTAATCCGAAGATTAGGTAACCTTGGCGTAACTTTAGTCCACGTTTTTACTAAGGGGTATAAGTGTAAAAATCATCAATTGAGTCTTCCTACCTTGGGTGGAGCGAAAAGAACTGCCAATTCTTACTAACAAAAAATCGCAGTGTTCCTTTAAACGCCCTTTGTGTAACAGGGCAGCGGTTTAGCCCTTTTTAGTCCCGCGACTTCAGTCAGTCTATCAGTTTGCTGATAGTTCCTTCAAGTGCATTAAATTTCAACCAATTTAAAGCAAAAGGTTGGTCCCAAACAGAAGTCCTAGCAACCCTAATTAGCCTACACATCCCAATTAAACGCAAACGAAATATACTTCAAGGGTTTAAAGTGGTAGTTTTCTACGAGTGTGTCTTTACATTGAAATGTTGACGAATTGTAACTGTATACCATCTGCCCTTGACCTTGAGAAAAATCTGGTGATTCGCTTTGTTTCTACCCGCTTAGCAAAAACAATTGAAGTAGATAAGAAGACAGTAATCCAAAAAGTAGTCCTTACGACCCTAATTTATCTGCATATCCAATAAAACAATAAATTTTCATACTAAAGAGGGGGTTGTAAATTATTTAACTTAAATATGTGGAAAAAAGCTACCTGTTTTACCTAATTAGGCCCTAAAAAGAAGTCTTATTGACCCTAATTCACCTGCAAATCCCAAATAAAAGTAATCCCAATATTTCAGAGGTGTAAACTCGTAGAAAACACATCAAAATATTGACGTAGCGTGTAAATGTAAACCGTTTGCCCTTGACCGTGACCTTGGGAAGCGGGTTCACCCGCGGACGATAACTAGAGTTAATATTGGCAGCGTACACTGAACTGTTTGTCAAACGCTCTACTCTATCAATATATAAACATAATATTTATATATGAAGCGCTTTTGGTTCGTTCACTATGAGCACTTGTGTAATTTGTCTCTGAAACTGATAATCTGTGTGTCTATGTACATTTGTGACGTCACACTTAGTTTGTTTGGTGACAGCTTTAGGTTTTATTTGGGGTAAGGTAATAATGAGGAGTTATAGCTTGAAGTTATTTTGTAGTCCTGTGTAACAATTAACTATTAATTGTTATGCAAGGCTGCAAAGTTGTGTTTGGGCGCGAGTTCTTGAATGAAAACTGAGCAAGCGAAGAATTCTAGGATTGAACCCTAAGCGAAGCGAGAGTACCATTAAAGTTGTGTGTTGCGCTCGGCAGCAAAGTCATTCTGCGTCTCGTACCTTTGAAAACTTCGCTACGCTCAGGATTCTATATTTGAACAACTTTACAGCTTTGCATAACAAATACTAACCAAAGATGTGTTCAAAGTTTCAGTTTTATCTGTTAACCAACAAAGCAAGCCTTATTAAATGAATGTACACCTTTAAAGTATGAAAAACCTATTGGATTATTTTGAAAAGAGTGGAATTCACTTCCTGTGTTTCCGAACGCATACATCTCGAATCTCTTCAAAGTTAGAGTGAACAGACTTCTTATGGGTAACCTCACTCTATTGTAGACTTTGTATCTATTACCTCTAATCTAGACTATAGTCAAGATCAAACCAATCTCAAATAAATAAAAAATCGATGAAGAATATTTGGTTAAAAAATATGTTTTACCTCTATTACATGGGCATGTGGGTGACTCGCCGTCTGATCATTGACCATGCCCGGGTTGACGACGCGTCGTGTTCCACGCGCACCTCGGAGCTGTCAGCAACCTGACGGGGCCCCTTAGCAGGCCAAAGCTTGCTGGACTGTCTCATCAGATAACTGTGACCCTGGAACGTAAAGGGCTATTGAAGGATCACCGTGAATTTTAGTCAGTATAAGTCTGACAAGCCCTCCCGTCCCGCCCTAGGTAGGAGGACTCACTTGACGATTTTACCACGATAAAAAACCTCTATGACATTCATTTTCTCTTGGTCAAATAATTTATTTTTAACTTACAAAATTCTCTTGTGATTTCAGAGTTATTCACGTATATTCAAGTATGTTGATATTTTCGTGACATTGTGCAGAGTAAAGTTCGACGAACGATTTCGTCGTCCTTTTTGTCCGGGTTTTATTTTATACTTATATGTATAGTGACGAACTTTATTGCAGATTTTATTTTCGACTACTATTATTTACTGCTTTCGGCCACGTCGGCTAATCTCTTTCTCTTTCTTGAAGATTTGCCATCTGCGGGGGAGATATTATTGTGCACAAGTGTGTGCGCAGGCACAGATGCACTCTCTGTTCCTTCTCTCTCATAGTCGATGGGACGGCAATACGACACGACCGGAGAGAGATCAGGCGGCCTACCATAAACTCTTAAAGCGTGAGTCTTTATGCTGTGGAAAAGAGATGGCGCCAGACGACTTGTATAGTTCTGTCTCTTTCCCACAGCCTAAACTGGATTGCGTTAAGAGCTCATGGTAAGGAACCAGGCGTAGTACGTTAGTCGACATCAACCTATATTTTTTTTGGGCTATGTATCATAAAATGCATCATCTCGCTTGAATGGACTCGTACTGACTAAAAAACACCCTGCTCTGTCTGTTGTCCTTTGCGTTCCAGACGCGGTGACCTGTAAAGACAGTCCTGTAAAGACAATAATCTTCTAAACACCAAAAATAAACGATGTTATAATATTAGGTTCAGTCAAAATAAATTCGTAGCACTCATTGCTACGAGCCTACGAGCGTAGCAACTTGATTTGTTAGTATTGTAGCCGTTTTAATCATTCTGTGATGATATCACACAGTGTCTCAAGACAATGGTGTTTAACCAGTGTGTGTTGCCAGTGATGACATATGGCTCTGAAACGTGGTCTTTGACTGCTGGCCTTTTAGTGAGACTAAGAGTCACTCAACGAGCAATCGAATTTCTTTGCGGGATAAATTCCGGAACATGGATATTCGGCAAAGAACCAGAGTCACCGACATAGCTCTTAAAATTTGCAAGTTGAAGTGATAACGTTCGTAGAACTGACAACCGATGGGGAAGAAAAGATCTCGAGTGGCGCCCATGGACCGGAAGACGCAGCGTAGGTAGGCCTCCCACTAGGTGGACCGACGACATCGTGAGGGTCGCGGGCAACCGATGTATGCAAGTGGCGAATATTGTCGTTCGGCGTGGCGGTCTAAGGGGGAGGCCTATGTTCAGTAGTGGATGTCTTCCGGCTGATGATGATGATGATGATATTGGGGTTTATATTTATCATGGATTGATTGAAAGATACACCTGCATCCTGTAGATGACTATTTTTTTTCTAAATATAAAGACAAGTCCTTTCTTTATCCTATACCTATTGCGCCACGCCGCGCTTGTGTAAAGATGATTGAGGCGTTTTCGTCCATAGTAGTTGTAGCACGTTTGCGGACGGCTTGTAATGGGTAACTCGCCGTCCGATCAAGGACAAGAGATGAAAGAAGGAGCTGGAAGAAAAAGTGACGTGGGCCAAATGGCCTAATGCTTTCCGGGGTTACAAGACTGTCTTAAATGGGCACCGCGGCCCTAGTTTTTATTGTCGGTCTAGTCTGACAGTGCCGTCGACTCATTTGATGATTTTCAAGCGCAAGCATTTCATCCATATATTTTTTGACTATCGTAAAAGTATGTTCTTGATCCGAAGTCCTTTTCACAGACGTTATAGCATCGACTCGTGCGCCGCTTGGGTGTTAATGAGATGACCGACGGGTCCAGACTGCACAAATTATCGGCCTCGCCGTAATGTGACCCTCTCGCACCCTTTTACGTGCTGTGCTGCGTTTAGTCGTGATAGTACTTGAGAGAGTAGAGGGCTTGGGTGTGGTGTACAATGTTGTTTAGAAAAGTGATGGTCGTTTTGAGGCCGAGGATTTCATTAATTTTATCTCGGTAATTCCTATTAAGCGTAACCAATAATTGAGTTTGGATTTGTTATCATTTCTTCTGGTGCATGATAACTATAGAAAAATGTGAATTAAATGAAAAAAAAATGGTTTTCTATATTGCTTGCTTAGATTTTAAACAGTCTATATTAGGTCTGCCTAAATCCAGCCCAGTAAGGTGAACTTTGTTTCACCTATTACTGGATACTAAACTGGTCTGTATATAGGCATTTAAAATCTTCATCATTATTAACAATGATGAAGATTTTTAATATTAATTTACAATTTAGACAAAGCATTCGCATTTCAAACTAGCCTCCTCCCAAGCCTCGTGCCAGTAACTAGCCTACCAACACGATGTACCTAAACGCAGCACCATACCAAAAGCGCAAGTCCAGTTGTTTGCAGTAACAATTCTGACGTGTACAGATTCGTATAGCTAACGCGTATTTATTTAGCGATACACATGTAATTGATGGCTTCGGCCGAATGTCGTGCGACCATGTTAATTTCCTATACTTCATGTTACGTTCGTCGAAAATATCCTGTTTTTTTGGAGGTGTCAGTCAACTTAAAGACTTATATGTTGGTCATGGAATGACGAACAACAGGTTTTAAGATTGGCACTAATATTTTTGCCTCGTTGGTCAAGAGGGGGCTAATGCAATTGCTGAAGGGAAAGTCCGATCTGGGTCGAGCAGTGTAATTGGGTTTTTCAATTTCTCTCTCTCTAAAGGTCTCAATAGCAGCACATTGTCCGTAATTTTGAAATGAAACTATATGTTATGTATTTTTAGTGAGTTTCTACGTCCTTATTTTAGTGAGTGATCACTTTTAGTCAAAAACTACTTTCTGTTCACCTACAAAATTTAATTTCGCTTCCGTTGCCTTTACTATTTACGCGATATAGAACCCGGGATGTAACTTATAAGTCACTCGTACCTACAGGAATTTGGAAGGAAACACCTATAGATGATGATAGAGACAATTAAAACAAATCATCTTCTACTGCCCTTATCCTATTTATCGGGTCGGTCAAAATAATAACTAATATCGGTTATGGGGTAAGTGTAAAACGTTTTCTTTTCCATTTTCTTCTGTCACACGTTACAGCATGAAAATTATAGTTTTTTAGAGCTCTCTTCTTCTTCTTCCTGCCCTTATCCCATTCTATTTGGGGTCGGCGCAACAGCAAGTTTTTTAGAGCTCTACTTGAATATAATAGGTATAGAATATTTGTACGGAAAACTAAGTAGTTAATCATTTTATAAACACATGGCGACATCAAGATAATTACAGTAGCTACGCCTACTATCAATTAATCAAATATTCTACCTTCAAAGAAAAACGCCGTAAAACCACAGATAAATATAATTATTACATCACTAGTATGTACACTAAAACTTGAAGCATTTACAAGAAAAAATGACAGATAAATACTAAAATAAATATAAACACTTATGTATGCAAGTACTAAGCGTTGAAAAACATTGAATATCAATTCATTTTGTACTAAATAGCTGGGACAATATGAAAATCGTAAAGAAGAGTCGTGTTGGCCAATGAGCAAGATCAATAGACTCTGAACGTGCGACTTTCAATAATTATGTTTGCTGAAATCGTTAGACCGCTGAGCACGGCCATCTTGTGCGACTCATGGACAAAACGCTATGGAAAATCACTGACAAATCAAGTCTATGCGAAAGTTTGGATGGATGGGTGTTTGTTAGTCAATTACTTCAGAACGGCTGGCTAGATCTTGATTTCTTCGCGATAGGTTCTATACAGGGTGTTAGGGGGACATCGACGCACAAACAGATACCATGGGTCCAGGATATGATTCTGGACCGCCTCGTGTTGGGATTTTTCGTCGGATTTTTCCTAATTCTCAAAATTAAAAAAAAAAATGGTGTTTTTTTTTACTTTAGCCTGTTCATAATCGTAAATCTTACCTAACCAAATGAGATTTTTAATAAAAAAGTAATTAATTCAGTTACTTTCACTAAAAGTAGCAATGTAAATAAAACTAGAAATGGTGTCTTCTTAGATGTTTATAATGAAAGGTCATCGTATACCTAAATACTGTGCCCAGTACCACAGTACCTGTAGTACTTTAAGCTTATTTAGATTTGTTTAGATTTAAAATTTTCGAGTTTTACGCGGGAAGAGCCGCTGGCAACAACTAGTATGTAATATGTGCTAGTCTGGAGCCACTGCTTTAACTAAGATCGCTTTTAAGCCAATTCAGGAGTGCGTTTCTTCAGATTTGTGGAACTTAGGCTTCTTATTGTTATTTTAACATGTAAAAACATCATTTATAAAATACTGTAAATAAAAAATAAGTTAAAAATAGCTAAAACCCGACTACGAAAAAAACGCGCACTGAAAAGTATAAAACAAGAACAATATTCATTTGACCGATATTGTGCTAGCCGTGGTCGTATGGTTACGACTTTACATCCCCCTAGAGGGCGCCATATTGGATTTGGTGACACGTCATCTACCCTATAACCAGCGGACAACTGAGACGCTTCTAACGACACCTCATTTGTCATGTAATGATAAGTAGTTTAGAAGTTATGAGGGAACAGACAAACATACATACATACATACCGGTCAAAATCATGACCCTCCTTTTGGCTTTGCCGTAGTCGGGTAAAAAGACTAAGTCATAGGTAGTTCCACCAACTTAATTGTTCCGACAGACATAATTGAAACTACAACCGCCAATGAAACTGACTGTAACTGGTCCATTGCTTTGGGTTTGAAGAACATTGTCGTACCTACTCTAAAAGAGAATGAGAGATGGAGAAGAGGCTTACGTCCCAGCATTGGGAACATTATGTTCTATTCTTCGGTGCCTAGTTATTATTCAGTCAGTAAGTCAAAGACAGGTTTATATAAGTATGTACTGAAATGAAAACTACAAACAAAATAATTTAAACAAATATATAACTGAAACACGGAATGCTTCAGTGCTATATGTGTGCACTCCACTTAGTGGCGTTTTTTTAATTTAATTATTTTACTTATTGACTTGCAACAAATACTGAAAAGATGTCGTTGTTTGTACTTTTGTACAAATAATACACAACATTATGAGTTATAATGCGACTTAATTAGAGTCTATATTGGTTATGCACATGACTGGAATCTTTGAACGGAAACATCGTGAGGAAATCTGAACTTATAATAGTCGGCCTTTTTTTTTCTTGGTGAAATCATCAAATGAGTCCTCACCCCTACTGTCAAGCTCGTACTGACTAAATTCCACGGTGTTTTTCAAAAGCCCCTTACGTTCCAGGGTCACGGTTACCTGAAAAGCCTCATACCTCATAATATTATGTTTATGCCAATACATAAACATAATATTATGTACATATAAATGAAACAATATGATGTATTTAATTAACACAAATATTTTTGAAAGCGTTTTTTTTAAAACATCGAGATTATTAAGCTTACTTTCACATCATTCCGAAATTTTTATTTTTATTATTATTCACCAAGAGAACTCCGTTTAATTACCTATCAATTACTAAAAGAGCTGCCTTCTACACTGGCCAACAAGAGTAGCATGGCCAAATCTTCATATATTCCACCAAGAATGGACAAAGTTATTTCATGGTTATTTTTTATAATTCGATTGGTTTTTTGCACGATTATGACCATTGAAGAATAGAAATATTACTTTTCTGTATTTAAAAAAATTGTCATGCTTAAAAAGGTAAAAATCTTTCCATTCATGGTTATTTTTTTTTTTTTTTATAATTCGATTGGTTTTTTGCACGATTATGACCATTGAAGAATAGAAATATTACTATTTGGATTTCAAAAAATTTTCATGCTTAAAACGGTAAAAATCTTTCCACGTTCTGTCATTATATTTGTTTTTATAAAGTAGAGACACGGTGCCATGCCACAGATTACGCCATACTATATGTGCAGACTCAGAGGCTAATTGCCATACAACGACGCAACGCTGTTGCCGGCCCCGCCAGTCTCTTGGGCACATTACACCAGCGAACAGCGTTGAGAAGGAGTTTTTCGCTGCATTGTCATACATTTAGTTTATGGCTTATTCATTAGGTGTGTCCCCACAGAGCGCGCAGCCTCGCGAGGCATTTTCCGCTCGAAGCAGCTCGGTTGGTGTGGACGTGTCTCGGGCGAGGCAAATGACAGCGCTGCTGCGGTCGAGCGACCGAGCACCCGAGCCATCCAGTGTCGGCTTTTGTTTTGCTCGCGTATATTGTTTCGTGCCTCGGTCGAAAAACAATAGAAGCGTCCACACAGAGTGAGCAGCCTCGCTTGTCAGTTTCCTCGCGAGGCTGCGCGCTCTGTGTGGACGCACCTATTTTATTTTAAGCTAATAGTTACTTCAAAAAGTCTCCTTTGTTAGGAATACACTAATCAAACGTATACAGTCAACACTACAACAATAGTACGAGTACTGCAAACAGTAAATATTTATACCAACTAATATTATCATACACTGTATTCACTTTAATTGTCTGTGCTCAATTCTGGCAACATTATAAATTAATTTGTCTTCAGACTAAGGAATTATTTTGCCTGTAAACATTGAGCTCTCGTTTATTGGTGTAAATATTTAATATTTGATCCGTGTAATGTCTCATTATTAGGAATATTTTGTGTTGCTGTCGCGTTTTTTAGAATTTGACCGATAAGTCTGACAAATATTTGGACTAAAATACTTTTATGATGCTCTGTTTACTGTGGGGTAGGTAGATGTTGGTGTAGGAATACCATAGACACATAGATGGCCTGGTGGCCTATAACGTCTTAAGGGCGCATAACCAGAAAGTTGGCAACGTCGCAAATAGCTGTCAAATATTTACAAGTTTTAATTCATTTGGTAAATTTACTGTATGAAAATAAGAAATATGGCTCTGTAGTGCACTAAAACATTGATAAGGGAATGCAATAAGTAATATCGTAACTACGAATAAATAGTTTTAGATGTAACAAAAGTATTTGGAAATGCCTTCCAAATGCCTTTTTTACACCTGAAACAGTGACAACATCAAATTCAGTGTTTTAATTGACTTCCTAATCAATGTTTTAGTGCACTACAGAGCCATATTTCTTATTTCCATACAGTAAATTTACAAAATTAATTAAAACTGAGAGCAGTGGTGGCCCAGTGGTATTGGCCTCGACTTACGAGTTATAGGTCGTGGGTTCGAACCCAGTCAGGCGCATTACTTTGTGTAATTTATTTCAACACCACTGCTCTCAAAACGGTGAAGGAAAACATCGTGAGGAAACCGGCATGTCCTAGAACCAAAAATTCGAAGACATGTGACATCTACCAATCCGCACTGGGCCCGCGTGGTAGATTACGGCCCACTCCCTCTCACAGAGAGGAGGCCTGTGTCCCAGCAGTGGGAACATTTAAAGGCTGATGATGATGATGAATTAAAACTTGTAAATATTTGACAGCTATTTGCGACGTTGCCAACTTTCTGGTTATGCGCCCTTAAAGCCAGAGTAGTTCCAGTGCGGAACGAGGTGGCGCTAGACGACTTGTATAGTTCTGTTTCTTTCCCACATTGGACCTAGGTCTGACTGTTCATCGTCCAGCTGTCAAGTAAATACTGGCAAAAAGTGAGAGAGATAAGATGATTGTGCGACAGTGTGGTCAGAGGGTCTAAAGAGTCCAGGGTCTGATTAGACATATATTGCTACAGGTTTCCATATTAAGGTTGCTTACTTGAACCTTAACTCGGTGAAGGGAGTATTACTGGGTGGTTTAAAAAAATAGAGTTCCCCCCTACTCCCTGCTCCCACTTGCTCAAGGGGTAGATTTAAAAAGTACCTACAGCACAGAGAACTTTCATGTAAGAGCGAGCTAAGCGAGCTCTGGGCACCGAGAAACCCAGACTGTTACACAGGACAGGTTAGGTTAGAACGAGTTTTCACTCTTTTACTTTACAGCGTCTTTTCAGTATTTACAGCGTTTCTTGTATGAAAAAATGGAACAGCGCCTCTGGTGTGCGAAGAAGGAACTAATTTTTTCCTTGAAAATTGTTAATTTGAAATTGTCAAAGTTCCAGTTTACTTTACGTCTCAAATACTGAAAACTCGTGCTAAGGGTACAGGCCGTAAGTATCGGATTTTTCTTAATCCAGGATACCGTGGCCCCGGAACGTAAAGGCCATCCGACGGAACACGGGTGGATTTTAGTCAGTAAGAGTCTGACAGTCCCTCCCGCCCCACCCAGGGCGGGAGGACTCATTTGATGATTTTGCCACCCTAAAAAAAAAAAAAAAGGGTACTGTTTTTATTATTTACGTGCAATCTTAATTTGGCGACATGCACTATCTGTATTCCTCATAAAAGTAAATAAATTCTAACATTGAAGAAATATTCAAAAGCCTCTGTAGAAATTTAACTTCTTTAAAAGCCTTTTATTAACATAAATAATTGCACCATATTTACATTTATTTTTAAAACCGTTTTTCCTGTTTCGTATAATTTTCAACAGCAACAAAACATAGTTAACTATTACATCATTGCAACTCTAAACTCCATCATTTTCGACACAATTTCATAATTTAATTTTATCACACAGTTTCCATGCCTTCAGTAGGGTAAATACGCTAAATGTCGGCCCCCTTACGGCTTTTCTGTTTTGAAATCGGTCTGACGCAATCAATTTGCAACGAAAGGATAGCTTCCGATGTTTTTTGGATAGTTTGATTAATCTATTTCATGTTTAAGGGCATAAGGTTGACATTCCTACTACAAGGAAAAAGTAATAAGGTTTAAATGCGTCGAGAACGAAAAAACCCTAAAGTCGGCCATTTGCGGCCTATGGTCGGTCGCGTTTTTCCCAAATGTCGGCCGGGTATAGGGTGTTTTAAATTAAGACAGACAAATATAATTAACATGATTTATTATGGCAGGAGTATCACTAAGTATACATTATTAATACCTAGTATTTTTTTAATAGTATTTTAATAGTCATCGTAATAATGATTGTTTTTTAAACTTTTAACGTCTTCGTATCAATATTTATAATAACATTAAATATTTGTCGAACAAATCGGTAAATAACGAAAAAGGTTAAACAAGATTATATGCTATGGTATTTATATGTTTTTCAAAAAATTAAAAAAAGTCTTAATCTCTTCAGTCATATAAAAAAGTATGTATCCTTCATTTAAACTTAACTCATTATATTACTAACTAGCGTGGATAATGTAGCTTTCGAATGGTGAAAGAATTTTTTAAATCGGTCCAGTAGTTTTTGAGCCTATTCGTTACAATCAAACAAACAAAGTTTTCCTCTTTATAATATTAGTATAGATAAATTAAATGTATATAATAAATATTTAATTTTGAGAAAATAAGAAAAAGTAATCAGCCTGTATAGTTAGGCTCGAATTCGAGGCTGGCCGACATTACGATCTTTAATGTTTCTAAAGCCGGCCCCTATTTTGTGTACATTATTTCTCGAGATTCAACTAATATCGCCCCGGCCGGTATTTGGCGATTGAACGTAAAATAGATTTATTTGCCTATATGCGTTGCAAATTCTCTTATTAAGCCAATGGAATTAGTACAATTGGAATTTATAAAACAGACTGCATTTACTTTAAGTCGGCCACGGCCGAGAATCAGGTTTTAACTCAAAATTGGCATCCAAATGGCGGCCCCCTATTTTTCCATTAAAACAATACGTAAAACATTGAAAAAACTATCTCAAAATATAGTAAAAATCACTAATTACTGATAACAAAGCTTAAAACAAAAAAAAGAATATCTTACCGTTCTAATATCAATTCCCGATGTGTGGGTATTCACAGCAAGTAAGGTACTTTAGGTAAGATATTGACGCTTCGACGGCGCAATGGCAACTGACGCTCTGTGTGCGAAGAGTGAGTGACGTAATCGGAAAGTAACGGTTTGTACATATAGAGTATGAACTAAGTTTGTAATTCGAGTGACAAACTTGCCACTTCATTACGTTTAGAATGAACGCAAGCTGAAAAAGTGCAGACGGCCGAAGTTTGGGGGGGGGCCGACGTTTGGCGTATTTACCCTACCTCCTTATTTACCTAAATCTTTGGACTTATCAAGAAGCGACAGATGGCTCACTAGAACCATGGAGAAGAGAGGCTAGGAGGACTATCTTAAATGAAGAATAAGTTGAAAAATTGTTCAGCTTGAAGCAGTAAATAACAATTTAAAAAAATGGTGTTAAAGTAGCTGCAGGGTATGGAATGAATGTAATATGTAGTTGTAAACAGATTGAAAAGAACCGAACAGGGTTTAAAAAAATGTTAAATAGAATAGTTAGTGACAGTACAGTTTATAAAACTTGATCGATCTAAATAATCCAAAATGATAAAAAAAACATTAGACGTTTTTTTAAAATTTTCTTCATATCAGCCGAAAGTCGTCCACTGCTAAACATTAAGGGCTTATAGATTTGTAACAGGACTGGACCTGTAGCCATGTTACAAACGATAGACGCAAACGCTGAGTAGGCTTTAATAGATTTTCAACTTTATGTGCTTGGGTATAACGTTGAAGATCTAGTGAAAATTACTTATCGTTTTCGATCTTTCCTGTCGCTAACGCTAAGAAATCTTAAATAGATTTTCAACTTTAGGCTCTAGGCTATAAAGTTGAAAATCTATTGGGGAGTACCGAGCGTTTACGATTATCGTTTGCGACTTGTTGTGACTGGCTAGGGGGGCTGGTTAGAAACGGTTTGCAACCGGCGCGATCCTTTGGTCTTCATCAGGTCAATGGTCCACCTTGTAGGTGGACGTCCTACGCTGCGCTTGTCGGTGCGTGAAAAACTACGTCATACAGCCTCCTCTATTTAAAAATTTACCCTGACCCCATTGTAGAGCCAACTTAACTGACCTCATAAACGCATTTTTAATGCACACTTTTCACACACAAAGATAGCACTCCTTTCTTCTATACTCCGTGACAATAATGAGTAATTAAAAGAAAATTTTCCACGTTCTAATCAGCATCATGCAGTGATAAGGGATGTCTGTCAGCCTGTATTTATGTTGAGTGACGGAGCAGTAAATTCTTTGTTTCAGTACTTTCAGTTAATTCCTGATAAGACGTGATTTCCTCTGTGTACGCAGAAAGAGTGGTAGAAGATTAAATAGATGACAGTTTGTGATTGTTTTATTTAGTCTTTGGCTCATTACTATTAATAGAACGTTTGTTTAATTATTTAGTTAGGAAATGGGTGTGTTCATCATTATTTTTCTGGCTTGCGTCATAATGAGTACCAGAAATAAATTGTCTCAGACTTTTTGTATTTTAAAAAGCTTTTGGCATGCATAAGGTCAACGGTCATTAAAAGTAAACATAACGCATGATTGCAAAATTAAAAGGAAAAACAAAAGAAAATGTATGATTATTCGCTTTTGTTGCCTTCAACTCCAAAGGTCAAATTCTCGCCAAAACACCACAAATTGTTTCTCACAACCTTCCCACCCACTGCGAGGTACCAACACCACATTAGTACACACAAAATGCTAGTTTAAAGCCAAAGACGAGAGACTTTATTTGATTAACACTAATTAGTTGAACCGGCTCTGTCTCATCCGCCGGCGTTTTAAAGAAAGCGCGGAGCTTAAAACAAAGATATCAAACTACAGTTTAAAAACTCTTATCACCCTTAAAATAAACGCCAAAATATGTTTTCAAAATCGCATAATTATGTTGGTTTAGTAAATCCAATTTGTGTGATGTGGAGAAAGTAACTTTCTACAGCCGTAGTTTGTCATAATTTTAATTTATTGCAGAAATATTGGCTGCTTTCGATTCGGTTTTGTGCTTGATTGATTGTTTTAAGTTTTTGAATGCTATTAACTTTTAATTGTAATTGTGTGAAGTGTGAATTGTAATATTTCTTAGGATCAGTAGGTTTGCGCGGGCATGCGGGCGGCGAGTAATGGGCAACTCGCCGCCCGTCCATGGACCATGCCCGGGTCGACGGCGCGTTGTGTTCCACGCGCGCCTCAAAGAGCGTCAGCAAGTTGACGGGCCCCCCCTTTAGAGGTCCAAAGCCTGCCGGGGTCGTGACCCTGGAACGTAAAGGGCTAATGAAGGACTCCGTGGATTTTAGTCAGTACAAGTCCGACAGTGGGAGGACTTTAACTTTTATTTGATTTCGCTTTGTAAAATTGTGGTTATTCTACGTCTATCTTTAGGCCAAAAGACTGGGTAAATAATGATGATACAGCTAGAAAGAAGTTGACTACAGAAATGATGATAAAACCTACTATCTAATATTAAAAATGTTAATGTTTGGATGGATGGATGTTTCATATTCAGTCACGTTAGAATGGCTAGACTACTTGATGGTCCTTGACCACCCATTTATTCTGTTGAAGTCCGGCGCCAAACAGTTTTTACTGTGTTCCGTCGGTGCGCAAGAGTTTCAGTTCCTTTTCATCTTTACGTTAGATCGAAGCCAAGAGAAAACCCATTAGGTAAAATAAAAGAAGATAAGTAGGTTGTACTGCCATGTAATAAAAGTGAAGTAAATTATGACAAAGAAATTGAGATGCATTCATGCTTCCCAAAACAAATCGAGATAAGTGCTTAAAAAATCAGAATGATGACCTGCGTATTGGCACCGTGCACGACTTTAGCGCCACCTAGCGTTTGCACTGTTGACGGCTCTGACCGTTCTAATTGAAATCAGATTTCTTTACAAAACACATGGTTTTGGATTCCATGGCGATCCATCAGCTCTGAATAAAATTAAATAAACATAGGCAAAATGTATTCTATAAGAAAAATGTCAAATACAGGATTAAAATGAGGATTATGATTTATTTACTTTTTTCTCTTCCCGGCAGCTAACCATCTCCTGCATTGCTCATATTTCTAAGAACCGCTTGGGAATCAATAAAATTTAAATTTACTATTTCTGCTAGTATTCTTGCAGTTTACAACACAACAACTGCTGTGACCTATGTTTTTCTGGCGGAATAACGCGATTATAAAAATTACGTACAGATATGTCTGACAAATTGATTCGAAATTGACAGATGACAGAGTTCAATGAACTCTGAGACAGAGCCGTCGTACTCCGACTGCTCCCCATCACCTGCCGTTGAAGAAACTACGATATCTCGTCAGATATTCATTGAAATCAAATGATGTCAAGGGAAATTTTGTTCAAAATGAAATGTTTGTAATGATTAACGTATTTCTTTGGGTAAGGATTAATATTATGTTCATAAAAATACCGTCGCAAGTAATGTATTGTTTTAAAACCAATTTGATTTCCATAAAAAAGGTTATAGTGAGTTAACCTTAAAAGATAGATATATGCTGTCCCGGACTTTATTTTAGAACGTTTCATGAGGAAAAATTCCGTCATACATAATTTTTGCGTAATGTAAACCGTTTACGCAGCGCACGCAACGGAAGCTCTCAATAAGAATTTCCCGATTTGACAACATGTTTCATTGCTGCTCTGCTCCTATTGGTCATAGCGTGATGTTATATAGCCTATAGCCTTCCTCGATAAAAGGACTATCCAACACAAAAAGAATTATTCAAATCGAACCAGAATTTTCTGAGATTAGCGCGTTTTTAATAGTTGGCATAGGTGAATGTGCTCTTAGACAATCCGACATTAGTTTTACTTTTCGCCACCATGGACGCTGCAATCGAATAGTACTACCCCCACCTAGTACTTCGCACCCAGCGAATATCTTTATTTATAATCATGACTTCCTATGACAACGTCAGGGGCACCTTGAACAGTCAGCAACGCTGTCAACTTTGGTGACAGACTAATCTCTGTGACAGGCGCTCTTCTTTTGTTTTACAGCTCATGTCAACGTGGTTCTTGGCAATATGACGTCAATTTGTCACGTTCGGGGTCTACCGGGTCGGGTGCCTGGGTCAGGGTACTCAGGTAACTAACTAACCTAACCTAAATAATAATAAATCCACGGGACGATTTTCAAGGTTAAGCCGCGCTTGACAAGGTCGGTTCATGGATGGTTGACTAATGACTATCCGTCATAAGTGTACCGAGTTTCTTCCGTGGCTTGGAAAAGCACGATAAGCCACTGGGTCCGGTTGACATTTGTATTTTATCTTTGACAGTCGTAACAAGTGGTCAGCGCCACTAAAGTCTGACTGAGCTAAGGCCTTATCATGAATTTTCACTTATTCTGCTGTAAAGTAAACTGGAACTTTGACATTGACAATTGACAAAATTCAAGGAAAAAATTAGTTCCTTTTTCGCACACAAGAGGCGCCGTTCCATTTTTCCATACAAGATACGCTGTAAATACTGGAAAGACGCTGTAAAGTAAAATAGTGAAAACTCGTGTCGACTCTGATGTCAATTAAAATACAGTTTCTGTTTATGTTGTTATCCATGCAAAATTGGAATAATATGCATTGATATATACACCGTGACTTTTTAGTCGTCTTACAAAAGCAGCCCAGTTCATGTATCCAATGACTAGAACACGTTTATAATAAAAAAATATGTATTTATGAGATTTGAAAAAAATATTAATAAAACTTTAATTGGTTATTATGACACAAGGCGTAGTTAGAAACGCCCTTGTCTCATAGAAAATGGAAATGGAATGATCTACCCGACTATTGCGCTGGGTGGGTATACTCTACAGATTGTTACGTAAACATTTTAACAGGGTGTTTCATATTTCTAATGTACCTATTTATTAAAAATAAAAAATATTATTAACGATTAAAAAAAATTAAACTCGCCTAGAGGTATCTTAGGTCGGATACATTAAGTGGACGACTTTTGTAAGACGACTAAAAAGTCACGGTGTATATATAGCCTTTTCCCAACTTTGTAATGTTCGGCTTTCAGTTTAACCCGATGCAGCCAAATATTATTGTATTTTACATCTAGCGATTGCCTATCTGACCTCCACAACCCAATTAGTACTGGGTTAGTAATAGCTGGTAACACCAAATAAATCACTCCAAAACAGATGACAAATTTACTACAATCGAATAACAAACCCCACCCCTGTAATTAGTAAAATCATCAAACATTTAGCACGATCGATTCCCACCGTTTATCGTCCCATACATCTCGAACGATTTCACGGACAATCCCATACAAAGGAAACAAGTCAAATGGCTACAAAGCCCATTCATTTTAAACGGGGCCCCTAACAACATTATACCGATGTAATACATATTTCATTATTAATTTCCACCTTTTATGGTGCTTAATTTTATTGCTGTGGCAACCCCGGACGTATTTTTTTATAAGGCGTACGATGCTACATTGCCAAGTCCGTTTGACAATAGGGGGCGTTGTATTGTTGTACAATTTTTTTTTGTTGATAGATAGTTTTATAAACATGTGAGTACGGTTAGATGAATCATTTTTTATTTGGAGTAAAATGTAGTAGGCACAAAATAATCAAGCATACCTATAACTTTTGGACGTAATATCTGAATGCTCTTCAAATCATCGATAAATCATTTTCCCGTTTTATCAAAAGCTTATTTTTTTACAGTTTTCTGTTGATGGATTTTCTTTTTGACATACCACGGGAAAAGTGCAAACTGGTCTAACTTACAATCAGAAAAAAATCGTCAAAACGCCAAACATTCAGTTCGACTCCAAAAGTTATCTAAAAGTATCCCATTCTTTTGCCGACGGTACTCGATCTGACGTTTCCACGTCCAATAGTTCCTGAACGAACCTCATCCCATTCATAAGGAGACACCGGCATTCGCTTCCGCTTCCCTTTATACAAGTCAGATCGCGCGCCGCCGGCCATGACAACAAAAGACCGATTCAAAAATCGAATTCGCGATTCAAAAGCGCATCGTTGAGGTTTATTGGCTTATCGCTTGATTGATTGTGCGAACGCCGACGCAATTTTTTTTCTTTCTGTGTTGCCAGTTTGAAATAACTCGATAATATATTTTGATTTGGGCGTGGCGAATTGGCGATTCCCTTTGTCGGTTGCAGGAAGTTTTAAGCTACGCTATGTCCTGTAACAGGTACATTTGTATAGAGTTAGTACACTTGTGTTTGCGTTACGCCTATTAGGCCTTCAATTTGAAGTAAAGAGGCACGTATTGTGGACGTTTACTGTGCTGAAATGGTTAATATTTGTAAATAAATTATGTTCAATGTCGATTCGCTACTGTTGCTGTTGGTTCTCTTTGCATTATTATTGTTACAACAATGTCTATGTAACTTTCAATGATAAGTGTAATTGTTTGCATTACAAAGGTCTGATATGACTATGAAATTAGTAATTGCGCTAAAGAATGGCCTGCTTGTAGTGTCTGAAACTGGACGACAAATTCTCAATTGTTCATGGGTATAATGTACCTATCACATTATACACAGTTACTCACATAAAATATTTACAATAATTTTAAATGATGTTCATGGAAGTTTGTAAATAAATCAAGAAATTCTTTCATTAACAGACACTCTGAAATGAACAGAGACTCAAGTCGGTTGTAATTAGGTACGAAATCTATGTTAATCTATATGTTATATTAGCCTTCCTCATTAAACCACACATCATTATTGCCCCCATAAAAATCTAGCGTAAAATTATAATAGCCACGTCTTATTAATCACAGCGTTCAAAACTGGTCATTCATAAACGGATCTTTTCATTCCTGAAACAAAACATCCTAAAATCTTAGACTTAGTCAGCTGGGTTTTCCACTAAAAATATACATTTTATTATAACAAAGTATATTAGCATAAGAGAATAAAAGACAATACATTGGATTTCAAGTTTTCAACTCACGCACAGTATTCCTATTGGGCAACGGACTTCGGATCCGTGAATGAAGGTCTACAACTTTAATTTGGCGTACCAAAAAACCTGCCAATGCATTTTTGAACTTGTTAATAAGGTGCATTATTCAATGCGTTTGTTGTTTACTATCTGTATGTGTATATTTGTCAGTCGAAGTACCGTGACGTATTTGTGCTACCGTGGATAAACGGACAGAGAGACAATATGATGAATATGCACAGCGATAAAATACACAATCAGATGAAAACTACTTTTTTAAAACTTTTTTACTGTTGCCCTACTTTTATTGTGAGCCTGTGTTGCCAGCGTGATGAATAATAACTAATTAAAAGGGGTTTGTTTTGTTGTTAACAAATGCTCAACTGATTGCTGTTTTCCTACACCATTTATCTTAAACTCAACGCTTACCTATTTGCTTACTGATATTTATTTACAAGGCATGGCTTTTTGTACAATCTAAAAATCAAGCGTGTTACACAGGTGCATGTATCTGTGATTCGAGAGACAAAACAGATAGAATAGAGCCTTGTTCAGATAATTTAATTCCTGAGGCAGGTACATTAACACGAAACAATGCGTATCTAGTAATATCACCAGCCATTACTTATTACTAACGCTTCATAATTTACAATGTAATTTACTTAAACACAGTCTGTTAGAAACAATAAAATAATCTATGTACATATTTAACAAACACGCAGCCCACGAAAGTGTTCCACAGACTGTCCATTCATCAAAAAGACCATTAGATAACCATTATGAATGTTATTTCACGTCTGACAACACTCAACAATAGTATTTACATTCGATGTCAGTTTGTTTTACATCCGAAATACACATTGAATAAACGCGTAACATATTTCTTCCAACATTCTCTGTTCTTTTATACTTTGAACATAATGTCACGCATTACAAGAGGGCCATAGTTCCGTGGACCGTTCTTTGTCAGTACAAAGAAAGGTGAATGAGGAACAGAATAATAATAACACATGTTGGCCGGTAGGAATTGAGAAAAAAAAGTTAGAGATATGACAACACCGCCACGTGTTTAGAACACAATACAATTTCGAATTTTGAAAAACGTAATCTTTTGACGTTTGTTGTTGTTTTTTTTGTAATGTCATTAATACTTGCCATGTATAAAAATTAAAAGTAAAGCCTATAAATAGTAGGTGCGCGTAATTCGCGTGTTATCGTAGACGATATATCAAAAGGGTGGTGTGTTTTTAAGCGCGCGTGACATGTGATAATTTACGTATAATATGTACGTATGTGCTCAGTTGGCTCATAAATTCGCAAGCCCGTGATTTATATGGGGATTAGAGCGCGTTATCATTACATAACTGTGCGGTGGCTTAAAGTTACATATTACAGGTATCTAAGTATAATATAATCATTCATTATTATGATATGGCCGTAAGCCTCTAATGGTTTGGTGATGCTATAATTTACTAACGACATTTATTTAGTTAAATGACTATAGTACAAATGACGGGTGGTAGGTTTCATGAAAGTAAGAATTTGGAATACTGGGATTCGCTGTTAACTAAATTCTGTTTAACAGGGTACCCTGTTAGTCAAAAGCGGTTAAAAAGTGTTGAGTGCAGAAGAATAACGGATACTTAATTGTATCAAAAAACATATTTAGCTCCTTAATTTATTTTTCACCTGAATATTCGTGACTGCTGCTGAGATCCAAGAACATTAAATTTTGTCTGACACGGGACTCTAACCCACATCTCGCGATGCATAATAGTAACGATTGTGACCATTACAATAAAATTGGTTTATACAATAACTTAATTTTATAACGTTTGTGTACTTATTACATAAAGAGATAATATTTATAAAGTATAAAAGACTACCAAATCACCCCACAAAAATGTCAGCCAGTAATGAGATCCTATCAAAATAAAGATACAAAAACATGCATTCCACATTCTCAGGCACAATCACTCGATGTCTTTGCCATGTCATGTGTTGCCAGCGTTAAGGGCCCTTGAAAATGGCGCGCAAACTGACGGCTCCTAGCTAAATTAACAAACAAAATGGCGGGAAATTATACCTTAACCGCTTTTATTAAGTGTTCCCGCCTTTTCAAGTAGGGATTTTTATTTGATTTGGTTCTATTCATGTGACAATATCACATTTTGTAAATAATAAGGATTAAGGATCAAGTACTGCTTCTTTTTTGGTAACAGTAAAGGTTTTCTGTTACATCACAAAATGGCGACTATCCTTCTGAATTATTTAAACGCTCACTTATTATTAAACTTTTCTGAGAATTTTACGCGGCAAATAAACTAATTTACTTCCAAAAATACTTGTTTAGAAACCGCAAACATATTTTTTTCTATCAAATTAATATTCTAAGAATCATTCAGTATGCAAAATACAAGGAAACGCACGTCGCAAAGGAAATTATCCTAAAAATAAAATCTTCAAAAAGTACCTAAAATCTGCCTAAACTTTTACCAAAAATGTAGGGGAACAGTGTATAAGACGGGGACGCGAGGTATGATGGGAAATCACACACCTAAGGCAATCTTAACACAAAACTAACGTAGAACAAGCGCCAACAGGACGCTATTTCCGTCTGGCCGCTTGCAAATGACGTCCTGATGGCGCCCGTCTACGTTAGTGTTGTGTTTAGTATTCCTAAAGAGTGTATGTCCCCATTTTACCTCGCGATTATTAACGTCCCCGTCTTATACACTGTTCCCCTACGGGTTTGCTTCCAGTCTAACTGAAATCACCTAAATATCAGTTATTTATATGGAGTGACTGCTTGCCTATCTGTCCTCTACAACGCAGTACAAAGTAATACAATCCTTCTTGGGCATGCGGGCGGCCGAGTAAAGGGCAACTCGCTGCCCGAACAATCGACCATGGACCATGCCCGGGTCGACGGCGCGTTGTGTTCCACGCGCGCCTCAAAGAGCGTCAGCATAATGACGGGGCCCACTCTCTATACGGCCAAAGCCTGCCGGGGTCGCGGGACTTATCTCATTACCTTGACCCCGGAACATAAAGGGCTATTGAAGGACACCGTGGATTTTAGTCAATACAAGTCTGACAGTCCCTCCTTGATAGTCATACTTCCTAGTCACTAACTCATAAATCACTGAAGGAAAATTCTTAAACAAGTCCTTAACATACTTAAATTACGTACTCACGACAGAATAATGAAGAAATAAAAAACTTCCTAGTTTCCATCCAAGTAAAGTCCACGAGCAATATTTCTACGAAGAACGATTTAATTAATTAACGTACAAGAAAGTTCCTTCGGCCTTCGGAAAACGTTAATCTTGCTGCCAGTGGAAAATTCACAAAAACTTTAAGCCTCGCTCCTGCCAGTAGTTTGAGTAGGAAACTTGTAATAGGTTTAAACTCTGAATATTTAAATTGTCTACAGTGTAATTTTGAAATCACAATCGGTCCACCGGTTATTAATGTTTGTGTTCCTTTTGTTTTAATTGAACGGCTATAGACGTTTAATTGAACGTCTATAGACGTATTCTAGTATCTAATCTGGATATTAATTTAGGAATATTACATTGTTTTAATTAAGTCGTTGCTTAACTTTAAATAACTGGTTTGATATTGGCTCATTTCGTGACTTACGGTACCTTTTAAAACACAATTAGATTCTTTTGAAAAAATATCACCGCTTTTCTAATGCTACCATTTCTTTTCAACAGTGTGCGTTTAACATAATATAAATACAATAATAATAAATTTTTAAGCATTGTATCCAATTTTCATATAATTATATCTATTCTATTTTTAAAATGTAAAATGCCAGACGCCGCCACGCCAGCACATCAAGCTACCACAATCTGCCAAATTTCTTCAATAGATTTTCAACCTTATCACAAATAGTGGAAGGTTAATGTTCGATTGGTAAAATCTGACAGTTTCGGGTAGGTTGACCTGCTGGCGTCTGTACCTAAACCCCTGTGTCTGGCATTTTACATTTAAAAAATTAAATAGATATATATGAAAATTGGATACATGCTTAAAAATTTAAAAATATGGAATGAAACAAACACGCAACTTATCATAAAACATGCATATACGTAAGTACATTCAAAAAGAGTAGTATTATAATTTATACTTCAGCTGCATTTATAACACTAACCCAGTGTTGCCAGCACTTTTAAAAGAACCTATTTGGAAACTCATCGCTGTTGTCCTAAACATTCTTCTCGAGTAGTAAGACAGCGTGGGGTGGGGAGATAAATATTTACAGTATTTTCCGTGTGGCAACACCGGGGCGGCTGTAAACAATATTTTTAATCGACTCTGCAAACTGTGTCGCTTACACTTAGCGAAACTCGAAGCGAAAATAAAAACAGAATAAGACAACCTGTAGCGAATAAGTCGATTTATGTTTTTTTTTTGTTTGCATATTGTTAAGAAACAGTTAAATGGGTATTATTTTTTTTGTTAAAAAAAACGTTGCCCCACACTGAGAATTTCTTCCTCTATCCAATTCGGAACAGCTACTTGCAGATCATACAAATATTTGTGCCGTGCGGGATCGAACCCGCGACACACTGCGCAACAGTCGATACCTCAGCCACTGCGCCAACCGTATCGTCGATATTATATTGCATGGGTAATTGCATGAGGAATATGACATGACAGGATTCGAACCTACGATCAAAGTGTTGTTCTTATATAGAAATCGTTTCCACGTCTATCAAAATAAAATAGAGTGGTCCAATAGCGAGTCAGACCTAATCTCCCAACATATAGGTATAAAGAAGACTTTCATTAATA
Organism: Agrotis exclamationis; assembly: GCA_950005045.1. Lineage (NCBI taxonomy): Eukaryota > Metazoa > Arthropoda > Insecta > Lepidoptera > Noctuidae > Agrotis > Agrotis exclamationis. The sequence continues at coordinate 14,023,891 of OX465436.1, read as the reverse complement.
CGTCATTTTGATACGTTAGTCTCCTTTCAAAGTACCAAAATATTATTAAAATAGCTGTGTAAATAAAGTACATGAAGTAATTAATCTTTTCCAAAAATTGTCAACGTTTATTAAAAACCCTCTCTATTGACAAAGTACTTTAGTACCGGAGGTACTAAAGCTAAGGTACCGACTAAATCCCTGTAATATAACATTTCATTTAATAATTCCCAAAAGCAATGCCCGTACTTAGACGTTTGCACAGTGTTTTAATTAAAATAATTTAAAATATAATCGCTTTAGAGCCGGAGTTTGTAACAAGGGAAGTTGGGAACTCCAAACGGAGTAACAAGACAAAATAATAAAATATTAATAAACGCCCGTAGATGGAGGAAAAGTTTCATCGGCGGCAAATATTTGTGTTTTAAATAAGGCGCGCTGGCGATACGGTGGGGTTACCCGCGCGGACTCGAACCCGCTACCCCTTGTAGTCGGCACATTCAGTTTTGCTTACAGCACTTTTATGTTGGGTTTTATTAGTAGGTTCTGATCGTTATTTTGCTGGTTATAGGGGTTACTATAAACGGAAATCTATGCAAAAGGTTTGTTGTTTAGTTTTTGGGTAGAATGAATAGCAAAACTTTTTAGTTTGTTTTCTCTAATAAACTAAATGGCCAACGAAACAATAGATGCTCTAAAAAAAAAACTAATCCAATATTCATTTCAGGATACAACAAACACAGTTGGCATTTGCTGAAACGTGGGCGTGTAACGAACTCGATTCAATATTTCAGAAGCGGCTGGAACAAAGGCATTTAGCAAAATTGAACTGTTCAAAAACTCAAAAGTTAAATTTTGAGCGGTGGAGCTAACTACAATAAAAACCTAACATTGGAAGCTATTAGAGCGAGTGCCTAGTTGTAATATAATATTAAAATAGTTGGGCACGTGCCCCGGGCGGGCAGGGAAAATAAATCAAATAGAACTCTGATTCTATGAGTAAGTTCTAGTTAAAACATTGTCTATGTTATGCCCACAGTGGTCGATTGTGGAAACGCCATTTTGTATGCAACTGGATATGTTGCGTCTGACCGTCAATTGTAATAGTGGACTATTTTCTAGTTGTGTTCGTAGAATTGAGTTGGCTGTTTGAAAGCTCGGATTTTTGTTGACAAAGGTCAACTAGATTGGAATAAAAAGGACAGCTGTATTGGAAGGTGCAAAACTCGAAAGTCTAACAACCACTTTACTAGGTTTATCGTACTTATTACCCAGCTCCAGCTCCTGGGTTGTATAGATCAGATAGACACTTTGATAAAAATAAAATAGCGGTAGATATGTTACGTTCTTACGTTAAGTATTCAAACAGTGACTCTTATACGTACACAGACACATTTACTCGCACAAACAATCATTGTTATTACACGCCAACAAAGAAAGAGACAGAATAATGCACAAAGGTGGCGTACGACCAAGACGGAGCATCACCGCTCTTCGTATTATTTCGTTAGTAGTCGCCACGCAGAGCGGTGGCGGGCGGCGCGGCGCGGCCTTGTTTTAGCCAAACGTGTCGCACATTATCGTATTGTATGTTTCTATCCCGCTCTTCAAAATTGAAATATACACGCACGCACGTCTCAACCGAAATCTACTCGTATTGCGACTGAGGACTGTTAGGCCAATTTAGCCTAATTTATGCGGTCCATGCGCTATCGTGTAGTGACATATCTACCGCTATTTTATTTTAATCAAAGGATAGACACGAGTTCCATGTCAAATACTGATTCAGCTGCATGCGTTAGACTGAAAGCCGATCTCAACATAGTTTGGAAAAGACTAAGCAGATGATAGCCCTCTTAGCCCAAAAAGATGCAGCCAAATAGACTTCTTCGCTGCTACCGACAACGCAGTGGAGACGGCGGAGTTTTATATATATTCTTTATTGTGTACCATTTTCAAAAATAAATACATATAAACTAAATTTTGTTCACAAAGGTGAGCTTATCTCTTTAAAGAGATCTCTTCCAGCCAACCTGTAAAACTGATTCACGAAATAAATAATACGGGGACAAGACTGTACACACAAACAATTTCTGCACTTAATTACATAAAAAGAAAGTAAGAAAGTATTTAATTAGTGAGAAGGAACTAGAGATTAGGTTTTGAGAGTGAGATACTAAGCAAAGAAGGAAGGAAGGAAGAAATAAAAGGTGGATGGATTGTCTACTAAGGAAAGAAATTAAAGAAAAAGGAGTAAATGATACTGTGCCGTCTGACAGGGGAGAATGGAAGAACAAAACGTGTTGCAGTGAGATACTAAAACATCCTACAAATGTTTCATTTTAAAATACACTTCACAAAAAGCGGATAATTTTAAGTTATTACATAATAATATGTATAGGTATTATAAAGACAAGTAGGTATTCGTGTATGGATATATGCAAAGGAGTCGTAAGTAGATATTCGACAATCAGTGAACTGAGTGATTGGCGGGGGCGCGTGTGGCTTATCACGGATGTAACGGATAAACGGATGTGACAATTGGGATACTAATTTTATGAGCAATTGATGATGACAAGAAGAACAGGTTTTTTGTAATGAAGATCTGTGAGATGAAAGAAGATTCAAATATTACTATTTTAAGGAGAAAGTGGTCACTGAGATAATTAGTATGTAACAAATTCATAACCAACTGTTCCGATTATTTGAGTTTCTACTGTCATTCTATGTTTGTATGTTAGTACATAATACAAGAAAAAAAAAAAACTTAAATATATTTTACTGTAAGTACACCAAAAATTATAACACAACTGTTTCATAATATGTATTGTTAACTCGATGATTACAATGCGTGTCTATTATATAGCTGATAATAGTGTAATGATTTATCTTCCAGACAACCTTTGGATATTTGGATCTTAAATAAAAATATTTTAAAGAACCGCTTTTACCCTCTAAATCTATTTCCGGGTGAGAAGACCAAAAACCTACCGAATCCGGTACCATTAGTACCAGGGCTACGTCATTATTGGAAGTCTCTATATCCATGTGTCCGATGTGTCGGACGGCGAGGCGGGGTGTGTAATTGAATGTAAACAAGGCATTGTTGCTGCCCGTATCAATCAGGGATGAACGGCTGGATAGTTTTCTGCGAATCAAACATTAGGGGGGTGTGGTTGTGGATTGATTTTCCTTTTTTTTTTGTTCGTGAAGTAGTATTTATTGTGGGATTACCTGGATTTGTTGGTGGGTAAAAATAGATGGGAATGTCTTGGGAAACTGGACAGAGAAAGTAATGCTCTGGATGGGTAGGCAAATAGGCTAAAAGTTAAACATCTGTTGACCACTTGTCCAAAAAAACTATCAACGTCAAAACACAAAAGGGTCGTTTTGCAATTCCATTTTTTTTTGTGTACGCGTAGCTTTTTTCCTTGATGTAAATCATCAAATGCGGTCGGCGGTCGGCGAGTGGGTAAATGACTTGCCGTGCGATCATGGACATTGGCCGGATAGCCGGTGCGTCGTGTTCCACGTGCGCGAAGAGCTGTCAGCAATCTGACAGGGCTTCCTTAGAGGGCCAAAGCCTGCCGTGATCGCGAGACTGTTTTATCAAGTAGCCGTGACCCTGGAACGTAATGGGCTATTAAAGGAACACCGTGGATTTTAGTCGAGCGGGAGGACTAATTTGGTGATTCTATAAAAACAAAGCCTACCATAATAAACTCGTCAAACCAAAAACCATATCGAAATGAGCAAACGATTTCCACAACACAATGGCGCATGGTGTGACCTCCACCCTCATTACTAGGGTTAGTTGAAATTAGTGTTGGTCCACACCCTTGAAGGAACGCGTGCAGAACGCGTGCGAAACGCGTGCGGCAAACACCAACGCGTGTGCACGCAACGCGTACTGATATTAAAAGGAATATGTTAATGTGAGATAGAGAGTGTTTCGGGAAAGATAGTAAAGTTTTTGGAGCAGGGTCTATTGTTTTATTGGTGTACTGTGTTTTCCTCACTTTTTGCCAGACGCAGGTTCATATCGAGTACGGTTGTTTCGGGAGATAACTGTGCGGGAGTCCGCGCACCTCTACGACGTTTAGCTAAAAATTATAACACACTTTTTTCAGAATTAGATTTATTTTCTCTATCAGTTAACAAAATTCGCAGAGATCTACATAGAATAATAAATCAAATAGAAAAAACCGATGATTGATTGACCGTACTTTCATATATGTATAAACCTTAGTTTTATGAGAATAAGATTACCTAATTGATTTGTTGGATTAATTAGTATTGTTGTACTTGTACTTTTCGAACTTTCAATCCGAATATATAACCTGTGGATAACGTAGTTGGTTACGCACTGATATTATCTAGTTTATAAGCTATTGTTAATCATGTAAAGTGTGTAATTGTTGGTTTTCCTTAATAAATAAAATAAAATAAAAACTGTGTCGGATTGGGCAGGTGGAAAACCCCGGGTATCAAAGCTGTGTGGGCTGCCCGGAGGACACGATGGAGCATACGCCGGAATCTGTCCCGCTGGCTGGAGCAGCTGGAGCGGCTGAAGGCGGTAGGCAGTGGCTTTTCTTCTTTCTCTTTCTGTGTTTTTCAATGTCAAGTTCCTTACTTCGAGAGTACTTTATTAAGGCAAAAATAAGTTATCTTACTTCTTAGTTCTTATTCTTACTAAAATTATAAATGTGATAGTTTGTGAGTGTGAGTATGAGTGGATGACTGGACGTTTGATAAATAAATTTTGTATTCATCACAATTTTACTTCTAATTATCTTAAAGTCAATTTGTAAGAAATTGCACGAAGGCTTGACTACATTGCAGATCAATAATGGACAATGATTTCAGTTGATCAAAAAAATACCGCTATAAAGTCAAACTTACATCCAACTCGCGTGCAATTTCTTGCATCGCCAAACAAAATCACATCACCCTGTACAAAACTCTTCGAGTCCTCAATCCCTGCTGACTGCCCCAGATACACTCCACATTGTTATTCGTGTAACATTGAAACACTTAATGTCATCCTAAAGTCGTTACTTGTCATTCACCCTTGCATATGGGACACTGTCGTCATGACCAGTTGAGGACCAGTCGGCTTTCAGTCAGTTGCAATCATCATTATACTTTATCTACACTAATATCACAGAGATGAAAGATTTGTATTTTTGTGTGTGTGTGTGTGTGTATGTTTGTAATGAATAAACTCAAAAACTAAAACTACAAAAATTTTGTCACCGTTAGAAAGCTACATTCACCTTTAGTAACATAGAGTATGCGAAGCCGGATCGGGCCGCTAGTAATATCATAAATCATCATCATCATCATCTTCCTGCCCTTATCCCATTCTACTTGTGGTCGGCGCATCACGTTTTTTTCTTCCATTCTCCCCTATCAGACGTCACAGTATCATTTACTCCTTTTTCATTCACATCATTCCTTAGACAATCCATCCATCTTTTCTTTGGCCTTCCTCTTCCTCTCCATCCATCAACATTCATACTCATCAATCTCTTAGTCACGTGAGTCTCATCCCTCCTCATCACATGTCCATACCAAGACAGACGATTCCCTTTCATTTTAGTAATATCATAAATGTGAAACTTTTTATGTTTGTTACAATGACACATAACAGAAGAAGTGATTTTTAAGAAATCCTGGTCGTAGAAGTTTATAACGTAGATTAACACGTAGGGTATACTTTTTATACCGCTAAACGACTGGTATCAATCATATAACTCACACATTTTTTCATTCAATTCCACGTAGAGGAAGTCATACGCAAAGGCTAGTTTATTAATAAGCCCGATAAAAGGGTAATTTAAAGATAGGTATTTGAGGCTCGAGTGAAATGGCATATTGCTTTTTTGAAAAACAAAACAATTGCAGTTGATTTGCTATTTAATATTTGTCGAAGAATTCGACTCCTTCAGGATCCCATAATCAGATCCTCAATGGCATCACCTGTGAAGTATTCTCTTTTAAACAATGTATGTATTCGAATCAAGAAAACATAAATAAAAAAAAAGGTTCGGAGGAACCTCCTCTTTGCAATAGAAAAACAAACAATCTATGTACCTACCAAAAAATGTCCATAAATACCCAACTATTCTTCAACCTCATTCTTAGAAAAAAAATCTTCAAACCTACTTCGAAGTACCGACAAACCACGGCCATTATAAATTAGAGATGTCCCGATATCTTGGGAACCTCACGCTCTTAAAGTTGGGGTCTTGCCGCTGGGGTCCGGGGTCTAATCCGGCCGCTGGGCGGGTCGGCACGGCTGCGCTATCGCCGGCACGCAGCCGCATCTTACTAGATATAAGCCTACTTATACGTGTATTTGGTTATGTATGAGAGAAATTGGGAGAGCTTCGTAGCACTCGTAGCAGCGTAGTCTTGAGTCCTTTTGCTACGCGGTCGGGGGTGCTACGCCGTAGGCGGTGGCTTAATTGTAATAGTGAATTTATATGGTTTGTAATTATGTAGATGATTCTTCCTAATATAATAAACATCATATTCTATTTAACTACATATTTAATTTCATTCAACTTGTGAACCATAAGAAAAGTACGATGGTTGTATAAAAATACTAAAATGTCTTGTTACCTGTTCACATAGAATTATCAAATAAACTGCAAAGAATACTTTTTAAAGGAGTAAACATAGATACAATTTGTACTAGTAGGCATAGTAACACTTCATTTTTTTTTTAATAAAAAAAAAAAAAAACAAATATATTGCGTTCATTTGTCGTTATTCTCTCTCTCCTGCCGTCTATTCCACGAAATTTTATACAACCATTAATAAATTGCAACCATATTTTTCCGTGTACATTTGTGCACATATTGACATTTATTTAAAACAAATATGTTACTTACAGACGCTGTGAAGGTGGCAACTGTACCAATAGTAAATTATAAGTGGGACAAAAGATGCAATATATAATAGATATCATTTATATTTTTGTCTTTTCCGGGTTGTTTCAAATGCAGTTTTTTCAAAATTAGGTTTTGGTAAGTAGGACAAGAATATAATTGATTATAAAATACCTATTTACCTATGTATTATTTAGTGCAGTCTTGTAAATTCTCTATTAGGTGCGTCCACACAGAGCGCGCAGCCTCGCGTGGCATTTGCTGCGCGAGGAACTGACAAGCGAGGCTGCTCACTCTGTGTGGACTGGACGCGTCTATTGTTTTTCGACCGAGCCACCAAAACAAAAGCCGACACTGGATGGCTCTGGCGTCGGTCGCTCGACCGCGGCAGCGCTGTCACTTGCCTCGTCCGAGACACGTCCACACCAACCAAGCTGTTTCGCGCGGAAAACGCCTCACGAGACTGCGCGCTTTGTGGGGACGCACCTATTCAGTAAAATTTCAAATAATGTTTAATGTTTGTTCTCATTAAGACAGGTGTCTTTTTTACAGACGTCTTCTTTCAAATTTCGTTAATAGATTTTCAACTTTATCACAAAGTGGTTGGTTCAATAGGGACAATTTGACATATTGGGGTAGGTTGATGTGCACTGACTGTTTCAGTCTGTACTGACTGTTCCAGTATTACGTGAACGTCCAGTGTTATAAAAAAAACATAGAAGGACATAAAGGGCAATTGAAGGTAAAAACAGGCTGAGTTATCCCTCTCTAGAAGATTCATACATAAAAAAAGAAGGAATAATACAGAATGGAAGATCGATATTTATGTTTAAAGCCTCCTGCAGACACACGCGATTAATCGCGCGGGGCGACATGTTGCGGTCCATTCGCAGTATTTTTAGAGTGGAAATTAGCTTGGCTCGTTGTCGCAGCGCGATTAATCGCGTGTGTCTGCAGGAGGCTTTAATGGGATTGTTGTAAAGAATTCCAGCAGGTCCAAATTACAATACATAATCAAGAACAACAAAATTCTATCATCACTCCTCAGCAATACACAATTCTGTGAATAATTTATTTGTTTGCCGTCCTTAGAAAGAGGGTAATAAAAAATATAATTACAGTCCAAGTATTTGCCAAGAGCGAGTCGTAATTATGAAGAGGACTCTTTGCTAACAGCGCCATCTACCGGCGGGGGATAGTGTTTAATTTCCTCACTGTTTTATTAATAAAATTACCCCGTTTTTAGGGGTGGTGGGGTAATAATTAGGGGTGCAAGGGATGTCTATGTGGCGGGGAGATTAGTATGGTAATGAGAATATTAATGTTTTACGCGCTATTTAAGTAGGGATACCCATAACAATTCGTATACTTACGAGTACATAGTGCTAACACACGTACTATCGAACAAATTCATACAAAGGATCCGATGACTGATTTTCTTTCAAACAAAATTGAAACAAAGTGATAATATACAAATAAAGATCACAATTTTATCGTTTTTTTTTTTAAATTTTATCTTTTATTATAATAAGGACGGTTCACAGACGTGGTCATTCTGTTCAAGTTAACTGTTTTAAAAATACAATGTGAGAAGTTGTTTGATAGTATCTGCCATTATGCTCAGTTACCATAATCTAAATAACATAAACGTTGAAACTCTATATTCGTCACCATTCAACGAATATGCTTTCAGAATGATCTGCTCAGGGGTTTAGGAGAAGGTAACAAACAAACTTACTTACGCATTTATAATATTGTAGATATATTAAAGTTAAGATAACAAAACAATAACATAACATAGTTCTAAATAAACCGGAACAATGATTATAATTAGGCGGCTGGGCGTGCGGGCGGGCGGTTTCCGCCCAGCGTCAGTAATTGCAGCCGCACCAAGGCTGTGGCGACCGCACGCACACATACATACCTTGTTTATTTACCGATGTGGTCCAATGGAAATACACTAATTAGCATGATAATTAATTTTGTTATTGTTAGATTACTCATATTACTGTTTTTTTAATTAGTTATATAAGCTAAATATTATAATTTTATTTGAGATGGATGTGTGGAGTGACAAGAATGGATAAAGTAAGGAATGAGTTTATAAGGGGAAGTTTGAAAGTGGCGCCTGTTACAGAAAAAATGAAAGGGAATCGTCTGTCTTGGTATGGACATGTGATGAGGAGAGATGACACCCATGTGACTAAGAGAGTGATGAGTATGAATGTTAATGGATGGAGAGGAAAAGGAAGGCCAAAGAAAAGATGGATGGATTGTCTAAGGAATGATATGAATGAAAAAGGAGTAAATGATACTGTGACGTCTGATAGGGGAGAATGGAAGAAAAAAACGTGTTGCGTCGACCCCAAGTAGAATGGGATAAGGGCAGGAAGAAGAAGACACCTTTTACACAGATAAGATTAATCTAGAATATGCTAATTATGTGATTACATAATTAGTTAATGTTACCTCCAATCGTCTGAAACACAGGATTACCTAGTTCAGGCACGAATTTTAGTGAATTTAACATAGATTTAAGAAAACTGAGCCCTTATCACGAGTTTTCACTATTTTACTTTACAGCGTCTTTTCAGTATTTACAGCGTTTCTTGTATGGAAAAATGGAACAGCGCCTCTGGCGTGCAAAGAAGGAACTAATTTTTTCCTTGAAATTTGTCAATTTGAAATTGTCAAAGTTCCAGTTTAGGTACTTTACGTCTCAAATACTGAAAACTCGTGCTAATACAGAGACCTTTACGGTCTCTGTATAACGTAAGACGAAGTACATAGGTTTTTTGTTTTTTTTTTAGCGTGGTAAAATCATCAAATGAGTCCTCCCACCCCGGGCAGGGCGGGAGGGACTGTCAGACTTGTACTGACTAAAATCCACGGTGTCCTTCAATAGCCCTTTGTGTTCCGGGGTCACGGTAATGAGATAAGTCCCGCGACCCCGGCAAGCTTTGGCCCTCTTGGGCGGGGCCCCGTCATCGTGCTGACGCTCTTTGAGGCGCGCGTGGAACACAACGCGCCGTCGACCCGGGCATGGTCCATGTCCGGGCGGCGAGTTGCCCTTTACTCGCCGCCCGCATGCCCGCGCCTACGGTGGCCGGAGATCGTCTTGCGACGTCCGACGCCGTGGGCGTCTACCATTGCGGGTGGGGCGGAGGGAGGACGCTGTCCTCTCTCTCTCACGGCCCGCCTCCTCCTTAACGAGCATTACTGCTTCGCAGAAGGAGGCGACCGCTTCCCACTCCGTCTCGCCCCGCAGCATGGCCTCGACCAATGCCGGGCGCGAGAGGTCTCCGCCTATCGCTGCCGTGAGGACACGGCGGTGCTCTGCCCAAGCTGGGCAGTCTTGCACCGTATGCTCTACTGTGTCCTCCGGGCGATCTTCGCAATGGTGACACCCCGGCGTTTCTTCCTTCCCCATCCGACACAGGTACCTCCCCTAAACATCCGTGTCCGGTGAGGACCTGCGTCATCCGATAGGTCAGGACGCCGTGACGCCTTTCCAGCCACTCCTCAAAGAGGGGTCTTACCGCCGCGATTGCGGCGTGCCCGAAGTACATAGGTTTAAGAAAACTATATAACGTAAGACGTTACACAGTTTTCTTAATGTATGACCTCATTTTTTTTTATTTACCTACTTGTATTTTAGGTGCCTGTGGCGATCATGAACAGGATGACACAGCGCATGCAGGCCTCCTCCTAGATGGACTAACGACATTATGAGAGTTACGAGCAACTGATGGATACAAGTTTCGAATTGTCATTGGGCGTGGTGGTCCAACGGGGTGGTCATTGTTCTGCATTGGACGTGTTCCGGCTGGTGATGGTGATGAAGATACCTGAGGGCACAATTTACAATGAGTTGCATTATAAAAATCACATTAGGACATAATTATGACTATTTCAAATGAGTTGACTGGCCTGTTGGTCTAGTGGTTAGTGACCCTGACTGCTATGCCGGAGGTCGTGGGTTCGATTCCCACCCAGGACAAATGTTTGTGTGATGAGCACGATCATTTGTTCTGTGTCTGGGTGTAATTTATCTATAATATGTATGTATTTAGAAATATATGAGTATGTTTATCAGTTGTCTAGTACCCATAACACAAGCTCTGCTTAGCTTGGGACTAGATGGCGTTGTGTGATAGTTGTGGAATATTATAAAAAAAAAGAATATTATACATATTATATTTCAAATGATTCAGTCAGAAAATACAGACAAGCTGAAAACTTTTTTAGGTTGGAAAATCGTAAAGCCGCTCCCTCACCGGGAGCATTCGCGTGTAATGTAACATTGTAGATTCTACTTTGAGCGTTAAATATAGTACTGTAACAGAGAGGTATCCAACCTCTTCTTTTCCTTCAACCTCTTTCCTTTTTATTTATCTATTTCGTTTTTTTTTTTAATTTAAACATTTTACCTCCCTGACTGACGAGCATTTAGCATAGATTTGATACAAGGCGCTCATTGTGATGCTCGATTGTTCTCACTCACTGATGAAATATTCGAATCTGTAACGTTACATTACAGGTGAATGCTCGCGGTGAGAGAGCGCCTTTAAATGAGTCCTTCTGCCCTGCGTGGGGCGAACAGGACTGTAGACTTGATTATATATATTTGATATATTATCAACCTGTACCAACGCTAATTTCCACATTTCTTAAAAAGGCTTGCCTTTTCAGGAACGACATTGCTTTTTACACTAGCACTGTGCTTTCTTTTCAATTTGGTAATTCTACGAATAACATTTCAAGCAATTCATTCTAATCCCAGCTGATTCACACGTGCCATACACTGCAATAAAATTAAAACGACCCAGTGATTAGCACCCCAACTTATTTGTAACTTTAAATCGACACATTAGGATCAAACAGCTTGTCAAAAGAACGCAACATGCGTACTTTTGTCCGCCAGCACAATTAATTGTTGTAAACTTTTAGTTTTACACTGGCGGGGGTGAAAAGGGCAATGCTGGAGGCACGTGCTTGGTTTTTATGGCATTTTGGTTTTGTGTTCATGGTGGTTGAAGGCTATTTTGTAGGGTCACTATTATTTTGTGTCAGTTTTTGGGATAGACTTTGTACAAACTATCGCAATTTCTAATAAATGCGAATGATAAAAGATTCAAGAATGTTTGTACTTGGTTAATAAATTATAGCTTGATTTCGGTCTGAATAATTTATAGTAAAGTTATCATGTAAGTTTAAAAAAGATAAAATTACCAATCAGCAAAAAAATGCCGTTTTATTTTCAGACGGTAAGCGATGATAAAAAAAAACAATGAACAGTTATGTTTATGTCGAAAAAACTTACCCAAGATTTAAAAATCTGCAAGGTAAACAAAAGTAGAGAGTAAATAATATATGTACTTTTGTTCCACTGATTCATATGTAAAAATTCTAAACCAAATCTCGCAGAACAACGATCTCATATTCACCCTACTCTCTCCCCGCGTGTTAATCTTTATTAAGGGGTATTATATGTGCATTCATCGATGCTACACGATTCGCCTCCCGGGATTGGTACCGAGATTTATGTTCGGTACCGTTATATCGATACGTGATACCGATTTATTGGTCAGTTATCGTTTTGGTGATAACGACCGTTCGAGGTGATTATTGCGAATGTTATTTTTGGTTTTATATTGATGTTTCGGAAAAAGTTTGTTGTGAAATGTGTTGTTCGGTTGGTCTCGTGGTCGCAAGCGCGACTGCTGAGCATGGGGTCCTGGGTTCGATTCCCGTCGGGAAAAAAGTGCTATTGGATTTTTCTAAAAAGAATTTCTCAGTAGCAGCTCGGAGTTTGGAAGTTGGCGGTATAATACCCCCGTGCTTCGGAAAGTACGTTAAACCGTTGGCCCTGCGTCTGATCTCTCTCCGGTCGTGTCGGATTGCCGTCTCATCGGAACTATGAGAGAGAAGGAACAGAGAGTGCACCTGTGCCTGCGCACACACTTGTGCACAATAATATCTCCCGCACAGATGGCTAATGTCCGTTGAGATTGACCGCCGTGGCTGATATCGGCCAGGAGGACCATTATTGTTCGGTTAATTAAACATCTTATATTGCATACTCTATAGATTATTTATTATATGCTTATTATGTGATTATTTAATAAATTTGTGATACCTCCCTTCGCTTGAAACACAGGAATACCTAGTTCAGGCATAGATCATTTCTGAACTGTACATAGATTTAAGAAAAAATGTATTTAACGTATACCTACCTTATGTTTTTTGAATAAATTTATTATTATTAATTTAGTGATATTTTCTTGGAGCGACTGCTTGTCTATCATTCTTCTTTAGTAGCATCAAAGTGTAGTAACTTCCAGAAAATAATTTTATATTGTCTTCGCGCCTTGAAGGCGTCTATTGAATTAAGATGGCAGACTTTCCATTTTATATACACCGTGTTCCGGACGATATACATAAACTTCGACCAGATGTTCAAACCACGGAAGTAAGCATTTTTCATTATGGACACATTAATAAATTCTTATTTTTTGTTAATTTTCATACAAACTAAATACCTAGACGTAAATAACCCGATATGCATGCCTCTTTATCCGAATTGGCAACGTCGTATTTTCATTCATAACATTTGGCGGGCTGAAACAAATGAAATGCAAATAGTATTTGATAGATTTCAAATTAAGATACTTTCTCACTGCATAGCTCAATTAAATTTCATTAAATGAAATTACAAATATCTTTTTAACGAAGCCTTTTTAAGTACTACTTCCTTTGTTGGATTTGATTTGTAAAAGCCATAGAAGTATTTGCTAAAGTTTATGGATAACGTGAAGAACACGGTGTATATTTAACATTCTACTATATATATCTTGCCTTGTTTCATCCACCATCATCATTAGCTTGAAGATGTCCACTGCTGAACAAAGGCCTTCCCCTTAGACCACCACGCCTTACGACAATCCGGTCACTTGCATCCATCGGCTACCTGGGACTCACAATGTCGTCGGTCCACCTGGGGAGAGGCCTGCCTACGCTGGGTCTTTCGGTTCGTGGCCACCACGCGAGAAATTTTCTTCCCCATTGGGGAATTCTACGAGCGATGTGGCCTGCCTATTGTCAAAATTTTAAGAGTTGTGATGGTGCATCACAGTGAGGGCTATCGCGTGAATTCGCCGCTAGAGGTGCTAGTGTAGCGTGAGGTCCCGAAATGTTTGTTTATTGGCGGGCTGCACGGTTTTATTTCTTTTTAGTGTACTTTCTGAGGTATTACGGAATATTTAATGAAATATTATTCTTATTATGGCAAATACAAGTTACGGGTCAATGAATATCAGTGCTTTAAAAGCGGAACTAAGAAAAGGAGGTGCAAAGTTAAGCGGACTGAAAGACCAGCTAATTCAGAGTTAGTTGTTTACTGTTTATAAGCATATTTTATTATTTAATGTTTTGACGCCACAGTCCAGAATAATAACAAACTGACAGCCATACAGGACCTCACTCGCCAATGGCGCCATCTGGTGAGCACAAAAACGGTAGCCCTCATTACTTACATCTGCAACTCTACAAAACATAAATAAAACAAACTATTAAAACCTTGCTGCAATCTAAATACATGTAAGCATCAACATTTAGTCACTGCATTGTACTTTGATTTCTCATCAAAAACCACCCACAACCTTTCCCCAAAGGAAACTGTAACCTATTCACTTTTTATTACATCACAATTTCCCTCACATCAATTTCCCATGCATTGCAATGGGCTATGGGTTTATTTATTTTTTATGGTCGAACAAATTCGCGGGCTTAGGGGAGAGTGGGCGTAGGCGACGTCTTAATGAGATGCGGCGTAAACATTACCTACTATTCCTTAGGGGAAACTGGGGTAGCGCGGTACACTCCCTCTTTTTGATTCTGATTATTTACACACTATCTGTAATGATTGTTATTTGTTTATGGGACTGCGAAAAAAGAGTTTTATTTAAGTACAGAAATAAAAAAAACTTTTTCTTTAAAAAAGGAACCTAATTATAAAAAAGTGAAATAACTTCTTTTTCTTTCGAAAGTTTGGGGGCAAAAAAAACGAAGGCACCGACTTCCGAAAGAAATTTTATTTTACACTTTCTTGTGTAAATTACCCGTCGTCACTTTTCTATATTTCCTTTTTTCTTTTATTGTATATTAATAATGATAATCATGATTGTAGAATTGTAGTGGATATTTTATTTTAATTTCTAAATATGGCTTACAACCTAATTACCTTAAAAACCTTTAACTTCTCTAAATGAGTGTCATTACACATGCCACCCAAGTTCCCGAGGTTACCAGTGACGCTTGAAAGTCGTCAGCGACACGCAACGTTGCGGCAAATCGCTTAATTATTCATTGAATATTTGTGCAGGTGTGTTCATATATTCATGTGCTAACCTAAATGCTAACTGCTTACTGAAACTGAAAGAGATACTTACGTACAAGCCGAAAAAAACAATTCACTGTTTTAAATGCATGCGACGTGCATCGTAAAGATGATCTTTGAGGAAAGAAAAATTAAGCTGCGAGCGGGATTCGAACCCGCGTCTTTTGGATAAGTACCTACGCTACCGTAAAACATTCAAACGAGGGAATAAAAGATTCAGCTTCTGAGTGTGAGTTGCGGTTGCCTAATTGTTAAGGAATCTGGAGTACTAATCCCGACGACGCGGATTCAAATCTCACTCGCAGCTGAATTTTTCTTTCCTGTAAAAAACCATTTTATCTTAGCCTCACTTAATATGATATTTACGCACATTAAACGATCAGCTTATACGTGTTTGACATAGCTTGACTAGTGGCTATGTGTACAGTTGAGTTCAATAATATGTTGGCAGTGTCAATGATTCAAAATATTGTGAGCGTTGGTAAGCTCAATAAATTCTACAGAATCTGTAGATCAAAAATATATCCTCATGTGAACGGTTCAATAATATATAATTTGCATTAGGCAATAATATGTGAACACCTTTTGAAAAAATATATCTATACTACAATAGCTTTAATAATATCTGAGCAGGGTAAGCTTCATAATTATCTCCACAATCATAGGAAAGTATATTATTTGCTCGAATAAATAAGATCCTGTTTACATTGTTATAGAAATTACAGTATTTCAATTGTTTTCGGCGCGAATGCTCTTTAGGTCTTTTGAAATGAGTTTATTTCAATGCCACATGTTTTCGTATAATTTTGTATGAATGACATGTGCGTCAGTTTATTCTTATTTAAAAAATAAAATGTCTTTTGAAGGAAAACTAGCCAGTGATACCTAAATAATGTTGCAAACTCCTTGACCATGCAGTTTTAAGATTGCTAGTAAATCATCTTTATGACGTAGTAATAAGGTTGAAAAAGAATTACATTTAAGGCGCGGCCCCACCGCGGTGCACGCTGTGCACGGTGGCCACGCGGCGCTTTTTAGCTGCGTGTATTGCCTTCAATACACGGAGCTAACGTGCACCGCGTGGCCGCCGTGCACAGCGTGCACCGCGGTGGGGCCGCGGCCTTACTTGTTTAGATATTATTGTATTCATGTGTGCATTTTTTTTTTGCGTGGTAAAATCATCAAATTTGTACTGACTAAAATCCACGGTGTTCCTTCAATAGCCCTTTATGTACCAGGGTCACGGTTACCGAGTGAGACAATCCCGCGACCCCGGCAGGCTCCGGCCCTCTTAGGGGGCCCCGTCAGTTTGCTGACAGATCTTTGAGGCGCGCGTGGAACACAACGCGCCGTCGACCAGGGCATGGTCCATGATCGGACGGCGAGTCACCCATTACTCGCCGCCCGCATGCTCGCGCCTACGGTGGCCGGAGATCGTCTTGCGACGTCCGTTGCCGTGGGCGTCTCCCGCGGCGGCTGAGTCGTGAGGTGGACGCTGTCCTCTCCCTCACGCGTTCCGCCTCCTCCTTTGCTAGCATTATTGCTTCGCAGAAGGAGGCGACCGCTTCCCACTCCGTCTCGCCCCGCAGCATGGCCTCGACCAATGATGGGCGCGAGAGGTCACCGCCTATCGCCTCCGTGAGAACACGTCAGTGCTCTGCCCAAGCATGGCAGTCCTGCACCGTATGCTCCACCGTGTCCTCCGGGCGATCCTCGCAGTGGTGAAACCCAGGCGTTTCTTCCTTGCCCATACGACACAGGAACCTCCCGAAACATCCGTGTCCGGTGAGGACCTGCGTCAGGCGGAACGTGAGGACGCCGTGACGCCTCTCCAGCCACTCCACAAAGAGGGGTCTTACCGCCGCTATTGCGGCGTGCCCGGTTCATGTGTGCTTACATAATTGTGAATCTTACACTGTTCACATAATTATGATCTTAAAGTTGTTCATATAATAATGTCCCTTTGGCTGTATACATGTTACTGAAAAAAAGTAGTTACATATTAATGAATTATAATCTTGATCACAATTTAATGATGCTTGTAGTTGTCACAATATTCTGAATTATTTTGATGTTCATATATTTTTGAAGTCTAGACGTGCCAACATGTTAATGAACGCGACTGTACTACGTATAAAAGACTTTTTTTTTGTTTTAAAAGTAATTCTGTGGTACCAATTTTTAGTTTGACTGCTTGTGTTGTAAAATAGTCAAATAAGTCTTCCCGCTCTGGGTAGATTGGGAAGACTCATTAAAGAATCTATCATGTTCCTTCAGTAGCCCTAAGCGTTCTAGGCTCACGCTAACCTACTTAGACTTTCCCGCAACCCCGGCAGGCGTTTAGTGCTCGCGTTACATTATGTTGCGTTGTCGACCTGGGTCTGACCCTTGATCAGACGGCGAGCTACCCATTACTCGCCGCCGCCCGCTCCACTAAGTCGCTGCGCAGTCTCCGACGGCCTGGATCTGAAGCAGTCTGGTTTTAACTGGCAGTTTAATTATTTTCTTCAACTATAATTATGCAATTAGCTCGTGTCGCATAGTAGGTACAGTCGCGTTCATTAACATGTTGGCACGTCTAGACTTCAAAAATATATGAACATCAAAATAATTCAGAATATTGTGACAACTACAAGCATCATTAAATTGTGATCAAGATTATAATTCATTAATATGTAACTACTTTTTTTCGGTAACATGTATACAGCCAAAAGAACATTATTATATGAACAACTTTAAGATCATAATTATGTGAACAGTGTAAGATTCACAATTATGTAAGCACACATGAATACAATAATATCTAAACAAGTAAATGTAATTCTTTTTCAACCTTATTACTACGTCATAAAGATGATTTTACTAGCAATCTTAAAACTGCATGGTCAAGGAGTTTGCAACATTATTTAGGTATCACTGGCTAGTTTTCCTTCAAAAGACGTTTTTAAAAAAAAAAAAAAAAAAAAACTGACGCACATGTCATTCATACAAAATTATACGAAAACATGTGGCATTGAAATAAACTCATTTCAAAAGACCTTAAGAGCATTCGCGCCGAAAACAATTGAAATACTGTAATTTCTATAACAATGTAAACAGGATCTTATTTATTCGAGCAAATAATATACTTTCCTATGATTGTGGAGATAATTAAGAAGCTTACCCTGCTCAGATATTATTAAAGCTATTGTAGTATAGATATATTTTTTCAAAAGGTGTTCACATATTATTGCCTAATGCAAGTTATATATTATTGAACCGTTCACATGAGGATATATTTTTGATCTACAGATTCTGTAGAATTTATTGAGCTTACCAACGCTCACAATATTTTGAATCATTGACACTGCCAACATATTATTGAACTCGACTGTACCTACATAGTGATGGAAATTTTTCAACCATTGCTCGCCACTATAGATATGAATAATTAATAACTTAACAAACAAAATAAATAAGCCATCTTTTCTATTTATCACTATCCCGTCACACGCTCATTGTATTTATCCGCCAGGTCACAGTTTACTCGCTAGCAAGTCAACTTGCGCCAGTATTTACTCGCAACTCGCACTCGCATCTATTCGCTATCGCGCGACTCGGCAAACATCGGCAAACATCGGCCGTTCCATTAGTCCAGTTCTTTATTCAAATTCTGTTTGCTCATTGGTCGGCCGGCAGATAAAATCAACAGATAGGTACGGTACAGTGTGTTTGCTTATAAATTTTAATTGTGACCTAATGACATAGTTGTAGGGCGGAATTGTTTTATAATGGGTAGGTCGCGTTTTCATTGGAATCTGTAAATATGTGTGTTCGAGGTAAATGAATGAGTACGTAACAGTTTAAAAAAAAATTAAGTCTTTCAATTATAATCAGTGTATTCTACATGTTAAGGTAGGCGTGGATTAATGGGTTCGGGACGTAATTAAGCGCTGCGATAGCTATTTTAAGAAAATGGCACTTGCGACAATTACTGTAATAATTATTGGTACTTTAGATTAAAATATAGGTAAGTAACGTCCACCGAGTACGTGGCTGCGTGCGTCCTACGTCGCAATTCCTCGTCAAAACTGACGTTTTTCGCCATGGTTGCTTCACCAGAGCTCGGTGTTCGCTTATGAGGTTATTATTGCCCAGTTACTGAGTTGTGGAGGTCAGATATCGCTCAATGTAAAATACTAGTATTCAGCTACATTTTTTCGCCCCCAAGTCGACTCCAACATGGTTGTTTTTTTTTTTTAGGGTGGCAAAATCATCAAATGAGTCCTCCCGCCCTGGGTGGGGCGGGAGGGACTGTCAGACTCTTACTGACTAAAATCCACCCGTGTTCCGTCGGATGCCCTTTACGTTCCGGGGCCACGGTATCCTGGATTAAGAAAAATCCGCGACCCCGGCAGGCATTTGGCCCCATAAGGGGCCCCGTCGGTGACGCGTGAAACACGACGCGCCACCGACCCGGGCTTGGTCCTTGGTTGGACGGCGAGCATTCCCATTACTCACCGTCCACAAGCCCGCTCCGCCGCTGTGCCCTCTGCTGTTCAGAGGGACACGCGTTGGAGCGTCCACCCGACAGGCTATTTGCATACGGGCAAAGAAACCCTTAGGCACACAGTGCCTAAGGAGAGTTTTTGCCCGCATCCCAGGGTGCACCGGCCCGAAAAACTGGTCTTCCCCCCGGACGTATCCGAGAGGGAACTCCAGTCCACGGGCGCACGTGGAGGTTTCCTGTCTTAGCACCCCGACTCCAACATGGTTGGAAAAGGCTAGGAAGATGAAGAGAAATCAAAATCAAAGCATTTATTTCAAATAAGCCAGTTACAGGCACTTTTGAATTGTCAAAGACAAATGAAATATTATTAAACACAAAATGCAAAATTATGGTGCTACAGTCCCAGTCACAAGACATAAAAACTGTGAAAGTACCGTAGATGCCCATTCCAAGAAGTAGATCTCTATGGAGAAGAACGGGCAAGAAACTCCATGGACACTCTTTTTAGATCGCCAAAATTATTACAAAACCTTTGTTACATCATTCATTTTGAGATGGTACATTATGTGAGAACGATGTAGCAAGTTAAAAGTGTCCATAGTAGAAACTTAAAACAAAGACAATTCAGAAACAAAATAATCAATAGATAATTAAAATAAACCGTGGCAACTAAGAGATGACCAGTCCCAACTGACAGCGCCCGTTCACGAACATGACACATGCATCAGCACCATTCAGCTCAACCATTTTGAAGGGAGCCAAATGATCCGACACACGCGCCACCATCAGCGAGACATTTGAGTGAGCATGACATACTCTCAACCGCCAGGGTTATTCAAGTCAATAAGAGACGTAGGTACTCAGTGAATGATAGCTCCGAGGTACATAGTACTCACACAATGCTGGCTATGAAACTATATAATACTAGGAAAATTGAATCTATACAATGCAAATCTAGTTGAACAATCTTCAGCAGCTCCAACAATGGTATTAGGTATACTTTTACTATCAATTTATTTATACATTCACTGTCTTATGGAGCAGGACCAGCATGGAGCCAAGCATCATTATCAGCGATATAGTCGCTCAGTTTGTAATATGCCCGCTTACACAGTGTGCGTTTAATGCATGCTTTGAATTTCGTTTCATTCAGTTCAAGAACGTTTTGTGGTAGCGATTTTCAGTAACCCTACTGTTCATAGATACAGGTAACAACTTGGTATTAAAGGATGTAGCTACGTATACTTTCGCTTAAGCTAAAACTTTTTATTACACGTCTTCACCGCTTCAGAGGCAAGTCTCATCTCGCGAAATTAAGTTTCAAATATTAAATTCGCTTCTTTATGAAGAAGACACACCCTTCCTCCTTGAGAGACTTAGCCGACGCTGTAAAAATGAACTCAACGTTGTAAATTACAGCATACATACTTGTACAATTACTAGACTTTTCCTGCGGCTTTGCTTACGTTTACATGGTTTTTTCAATCAATGTAACAAATTTCTAAAAATTTGAAGCAAATCGGACGACATAATCAGATGTTTCTTTAAAAAAAAATTACTTAATTTCTCCCTCTTTAACTGCCTTATTAATAAAAGAAGAAGTAAAGTTACGCCAAAGTTAATCCTAAAATGTATGGTTAGACTAAGGATTATCATGGTTGTAACTTTAGTTCACGTTTATTTATCTATATATCTTTTTTGCATAAAACCTTGCGCCTCTATTCCGCAAGGTTTTATGCAAAAAAGTAAGTTCTGATCATCTTCAGGGTCCTGTCTTACACTGTACCAAAATTGATCAAAATCGATACAGCGGTTTAAAGACGCGACAGCATAACAAACGAACTGGCATATGGAAATTCATGGATGTAGAATCTATTGGTTGCCAGTCTAAACTTTCAGAGAAAAATGTCGTCAAGTTATGTTATGAAGAATATTTAATATTTTTCTTCAAATACGAATATGAATACGTTGGAAGTTTGGATGTAATTTCTACTTTCTGGTTACTGTCTTCGTTTATTCTTCTTTTCTTACCTATGTCTTCATTTTATAAACTACATGATCTAAAGAAATGTTTGCATGTGTAGACATTTGTACTCCAGTGGCAAACGTCAGTTTTATAAAATAAATTACTCAAGACACAGGTTTCTACTCAGTGTTGAACCGAAATTAAATTCAGATCCCGGAGGTTTACGTTTTTTAAAGCATAATTTATTTTTAAGCACTAAACACCCTTAACAAAGCTCATACAGAAATTGTCTGACGGTGCCTCCCTTAGAGGGCCAAAGCCTGCCGGGTTCGTGGGACTGTTTCATCAGGAAACCGTGACTATGGAACGTAAAGGGCTATTGAAGGATCACTGTGGATTTTAGTCAGTACAAGTCGGACAGTATGGGTAGGAGGGCTCATTTGATTGTTTTAAGGAATTCTTCTTCTTCGTCGTGTCGATGATTCCTAAGGTTTAAATAAGCTTCGGCCAAAACTCTGCCACTTTTACGGCATTGGAATTACTCAGAGCACAAGTGAGGAGGTGGGCCATCGTTTGTGCTGAGGCTCCGCAGTCGCACCTTTCCTCATCACAGTACCCCCACCGGACCATGTTAGACTTGCAACGACCAACCTGGCTTCGTAAACGGTTTAAAGTCTTCCAAGTGGGTCGTGGCAGTTGGTGGCCTGCTAGCAGCTTTTCTGCAAGCTCAGCGTAGTGTTCCGGAGGAGGATATCTGTGGAGCCACAGCTGTTTCCGGGTTTCCCCAGCCGTACTATAGCTGACTGATTTAGTGGAAGGAAACTTTCCCGGCTCCTCAGTCTGCCTCTTGATGTCTCCATATTGTAAATTTAAGGAATCATTTGATGATTTTACCACAACAAAAAAAAACTAAAATTTCAATTTATTTTATTACAAAGATGTCCTTTTATTTTGTCTAATTTTCACACCCAAAAACATTTTACACTCTAATCTCTCAGTCACAAAGGTCTAATTAAAACTGTAATCCACACCCTCGATTGAATGTAATTGTAACAACACGTTTATGCAATAAAAACACAGAGTTGTATACAACCCTCGCTGTGCTGTCAGCGAGATCGCTGCGATAGAAATAACGTTGAGGCCGACTGGGGAGACTTGGGGAGACAAGGTAACACTGAGTAGGAACGCACAGAAGGTCAAAACCTCGTGGGTACTGTTGCTTGTGCTCTGAGTTGTACGTCTACAGAATGCGTATCATGAACAAATCTATCTGTACCTTAGACTATGGAAAAAAGAATGGACTCGGCCTATACAATCTATACAAACAGTAGTTATAGGAATGTGATGTATTTCGACGGCATAGTTACTGACATATCGGCATCTCTTTTTAACTTACGATGGTAATCATATATAGAAAAGGACAACAGTAGTTTTATCACTACCAAAATTAGCAACATTATCTTGGTGACGTCACAAAATATCTCGCTGTGGCCGGTCGCCATGTTTTGTCACGGCTTTTTAATCTGTGGTCCTAATAAATAGAGTTTCGGTTTGACATTTTCAATT
Organism: Agrotis exclamationis; assembly: GCA_950005045.1. Taxonomy (NCBI): domain Eukaryota; kingdom Metazoa; phylum Arthropoda; class Insecta; order Lepidoptera; family Noctuidae; genus Agrotis; species Agrotis exclamationis. Next base: position 14,000,597 of record OX465436.1, on the reverse strand, counting down.
TATCGATAATAATTATATCGACAGGTGATTATTTAAACTCGATTTCTTTTTGTGATTTTAGATTGCCAACAGTGGTCTCCACGGTGTCTTTGGCCGCAATTTCGGTTGCATACTACGCCCACAGGAAAAAGCCAGCAACGCACACAGTTTTTATTCGTGATCGCGGCGGTGGCAATTGGGAATAAATGAGATAAACATACCATAGTAAAATTAGTTTTATTATGAACTTAAGTACCTACATGTCATTGTACAAGTAAAAATAAAGAGGATGAGAGGATGATAATTTAATTGCGATAGAATCTATTTATTATCCACGTGCCCTGCCATATAAAATGACACTCTGAGCGAGTGCGTTTTTATTATAGCCCGCATTACCACGTAAATAAAACTGAAGAAAGCTAATAGAAACTCATTTTCGAAAAACACCGTGCAATTCAACTTTTTTTTATTTAATTCTATCGATAATAAAATGCGCGCAGCTCTACGGTAAGCCGCCATCTTTGTGCCAGACACATTAGTAGGTATGCACGTTTTTTTCGTAGGTATTTCATGTCTACTCTTTTCCATAGTCTAAGATCTGTACACAACCAAGAATAGACAAAGTTAATTTGACTTTGTTCTTTGCTGGAATAAGACACGACCCTTAGGGCCTATGCATAACACGTTTTTTTAACGCGCCGTCGACGCGTGTTTTAAAAACGCGCGTCGACGGCGCACTGCAGAATAGAAACGCGCGGTGACGGCGCGCTGCAAAATAAAAACATTTTATTTTGACATTTTAAACTTTGTCATGTTAGGATGATAGAATATTCATACATTCTGTATATTATGACATTATCTTGTGTCCAGTATTTTGAGTCACGCTCAAACTACGCTATCAAATCCGAACTAATGAAAGTCAAAAATAAGGCAGGAATGCGATGCGGGTCTTAAACTTCGTGAATGAATAATAGAAGAATAGTCAATGACATTGCTGGTTATGAAGTGAATAATTAAGAATATTGGTTAAGACGCGGACTGACTACGATTTTAATCGCTTATGACCGCGTAAACTATTGTCACCACTATGGAGCGTCAATAAGATTGAAAATTGAAAAAATGACATTTGTGTTGAAATGTGACGTAAGCTGCGAATCGGCATTTATTTTACTGCTTTTCTTTAGATTATTTAAAATATAGACATAAAATTAAATAATGGTTTGGTTAAAGTTTTAAAAAAATGGAAAACCTACTAAATTCTTAAAAAAAACTGTTGTTATCGCTGGAAATACAGAGATCTTCGACGTCAAAGTTTATTTTTGTGCTACAACTTCCCAATTTTTATTGGGAATATCAAACTCTTATTTATTATTCTGTTCGGTTTAAATTCTTCTTTATACCCTTCTCTGTTCACTGTATTTTCGCGTTGCTTATTTTTATTACATTACGTCATACTCGACGTTCTAAGAAACCAATTTTTGGGAATATTGAGATAACACCGCGCCTTAAAGTGACCGTTTCATACCCGCTGACCTTACGTGTTTGATATGTTTAGAGTTTCCTTTTAGACTACTTGACGACGATACAGTGTAACAAACTAAGAGATCTTTCCAAATCTTGTTCAGTTCGAAAAGTGCTAAAAGAAATCAGCAATAGTTTTGTACAATGGTGTCAGACCGATCTTTGTTAACATTGGGTCTTCTGAACCTCTCCTTCATCATGCCGGGAGGGACTGCAACAGAAATCAAGGCTGAGTCCCGGGATTATCTCTCATTAGCACGGGGAGAGCTCGGCCGTGCGTGCCTACCCCGCCGTGACAACCCTAGCGTGATGCTGTGGCCGTCATCGTCGTCGGCGCTGATTGACCTCATGCAGTTTCGTTTTTGACCAGGGTTATCGCATTGTGGAGGATATAATTATGATTGTTTTGATAATGAGTAATTGAGAAGTATAGAAAAAGACACTTTGGCGTTAAGTTCAGGTAAATAAGTGAAGAAGAATGATACAGATGATAATAATACCTATATGTACAATGTGACCACGACTGATGTCCATTTGTCAAGTTTAATAAAACTAGTGTTTCATTCGCGTGTAATTCAAAAAATATCACTTAATTTTGGGAATTGTGCTTTTCGAGAATTTGCTATTTTGAGAATCAGGCTTTTTGAGAATATGCCATTATGAGAATTAGGCTTTTATAGAATTTGCCATTTAGAGAAATTGTCCTTGCGACTCGGTTGCCATTTTGAGAATTATTCATTTATTAATTAATTATTTTTGCCCTACAACCATAATAATTATTATCAAGATCCCAAGCATTTATAAAAGAAGACAGATCTTTATTCATACATATGTTTTTTCCGTAAAAAGTTTCAATTAGAGTTTGAAAAGGTTCCTTACAGTCATGTGAATACTGGCTAGTTTATCAAGAAAACTGAACCAAAAGCCATTTGATAAAAAAAATAAAATAAAAGAAAACGAAATTTAATGGCATCCCAGAATTATTTTGACACATATAGGCCAGTTACATAAGGAGGTTGAATACAAAACGCATACCTCCTTATTTTTAGATCAACTGACTATTACAACAAGAATCCTTTGATATACAATGCTCGAATGACATTTTAATTAGCTAGATGTAAACCAATGAGCAGTTGCAATGACAATGCAATATTATGATGACATGGTGCTGATCTGATGTTGGAGCTGGAAGGTGGTCATAGGAACTCTGTAACGAAACACCGCAATCCCATCGATGAGACTCGTTTGATTCATCTTGTCGAGTACTTTGTCTATCGTAAGGTTTTTTTAACAATAAAAGCTTGTTTAAAAAAAAATAGTTTTATAATGACTAACTTGTTTCCGATACTTTCAATCGTAAAATAAATCACAATTATTCATTCTCTGCATCACATCACATTTCAACACCCACGCTAAGACTTCGGCAATAACATTTAACCCCAGTACCTATAACCCCCTATAAGTACCGCCGCACACTTGCGCACATTTGTCGCAACAATACGCTACTAATCGCACGACAAAGGCTCGGTTTAGATATAAATACAAATCGTGTTGTTTTCGGTCGGCGCCCCCCTGCGCGGACCCTCGCGATTTAAGAAGGATTTTACGTGTGATGTGGATGGCTGCGATTTTTTTAAACGATTCTATATTGCAGCACGATAGATTTTTTAAGTTATTTTGCAAGTTTCATGTTTTTGAACTGCATAATTAATGTATCTAAGTCTATATAAATTATAATATGACACGTTTGAACATTCCTGGTGATCATTGTATATTTGTATTGTATTTAGATTTGTTCGTTCTTTTTTGTGTGAAAAGAGTTTTTTTTACTTTTTTGCCTTACAGTAGAAAAATACAAACTTATATTATATTTTAAATGTTATATCCACGTTTCTGTAATAGTTACAGTAGTTATAGTACAGTAATAATTACATCTGTTTTCAAAATAATTTATTTATTCTGTTGACACAGGTACAAGTTGTTCTTTTTTTTCTAATGCCCGGTAGACAGTAAGCATCACCCCATATTTGCGATTATCCTAAAGATTATCCTCCATTCGTCTATCCCTCCAAAGAGTGCAGAGGGCAAGAGTGCCGAGATTTTTATTGTTCAAGGATTACAGCAGAATATTATCATCGTTGTTTCATTGAATAAATTTATTCGGATTTCGTTGAATAAATGCTGCGTTTCGCTGAATAAATTTATTTATTGGTGTTTTATTGGGGCGTTCGTAACTGTTGATGTGTTTTAGGGGAGTGTTTCCTCACGAGGGTTGGGTTCCGTACGTGGGTGCCATATGTGACAGATACCTACTGTTTATATTTAATTTGATTGAGTTTTTTGATTGCTGATCTGATTAGGTGGGGCTTAATGTAATGAATTTAGTTTAAAATGTTACAAAATAGGAATGAAATAAGACGGAATATCTATAGGTAAGTACTCTTTATTTTAGAAAGAATTTAAAAATTAAAACACTGCTTTCTGTGTCATACTATTTTCTCACAGTATAACAGTTTAGCTTATAAACATCTGTAATCCAGAAACTGGTACCTATAGTCATGGAGGTCAGATAAAATAAAAATATTGATATCCAACTGAATCTGGTTCGCCTAAGAAGGAAAAGGTAAAACTGATGATGATGATGAAGCTCCTGTAGCAGCAGAGTTTAGCTTGTAGCCCCATCTAAACTTCAATGTAATCGACATAAACCCCGTTTAGAACAACAGTTCTCATTTACAATAGTAAATCACAATTTATGTACATTATTTTTATCAATAAACACAATGAACATTACACAAACAAGTCTCCACATCACTGTACAAATATTTTACTTCAAAATTCATACCTAAATAATATTCATGAATAAATAATAATGAATAACAGCTCTATTACCCGTGACGTCACTATTCATAGTTCACAAAATAACTTTATAATAATTAACCGAAGCGAATAAAATCAAAACAAACTGCTGAATTTCCCGGGTCTACTAAATTATTGTAAAATAAACCGTATTTCTATGGCATAAAATATATAATATCTATAGATGTCTGCCTAGTGATGTGCAATGAGTGTTCTATGGAATTTCACGCGCAAGTAAATCAATTATTCCCGGGCATAACATTCGGGGTCGGTATCGACTCCCGCGCATGTAGTATGAACTGTTGGGGCGGGACAATGCATGTCAGCAGCTAAACGCCTGCGGTATTCCGGCTTATTGATGTGATACAGGGGGTTGATTTGATTTCATTGAATAAATATTTTATCTAAACATGCTTTCTGCAAGAACAAGATTGGAAGTATATTTTCCTTCTTTTTAAACGGCATGTTTTCCATAAAAAAATAGTGAATAGGGGTAAGTAATTAAATAAATTGCGTTTTTGTTTTTTAAATAAAAATATAAACATAATGATTTTGTGTAAGAAAGTATTGGGGGTATTCCCATCTCAGCAACTATTTTCATAGAAGCATTTTTAGTATTAGTAGGAAATAGTTGCTCAAATAGGAAAATCCCACTATTGTGTGATTAATTGTCATAATGTGAGGAAAAAGCAAAAAAAAAAAATCTTCACTAAACTACGAAAAAAAGGCTTCATGCTTTTAAATCTTGGTACTACAGTTACTTAGGCACTGAAAAACTTACTTACTCCTTACACAAACACAAACGTGTGAAAAACATTAAGTACCGTACCAGTAGAAAAAAACTTGGAATTCCTTACATTTCTGAAGCTTTACTCGGCGCGGCTGGAGTGCGAAGTACTTTAATTTCGCTAACGAAGTGTTATCGACCTGTGATTAGCGTCCATACGGGCGCGTTAGTGGGCTTAGCGGGAATTAGTAGAAACATAGACGATTGCTGGCGTGTTGGTTATATTTTTATAATAATGTCGTATTTTGAAAATGATATTTTGTGTTTACTTATAAGTGAAGTAGATTTGGAAATGTTTGATGTTGCTTTTGTAAACGTATTTCTTGAAACTGTGAAGTAAAATTTTGGCCTTTCTCTTCCTCGCAATACATAAAAAAACATGACAAAGAAAATCTGGAAATTATATTGAAAAATGTGAGTACCTCACATGAATTTTCTTTAATACAGTTAGTTAGGTACAGACGCCAGCACATCAACCTACCTCAATCTGTCAAATATTTTTAATAGATTTTCAACCTTATCACAATAGTGGAAGGTTAATGTTCGATTGGTAAAATTTGATAGATAGGGGTAGTTGACCTGCTGGCTTCTGTACTTAGATGCAAGGCCAAAAAAAAGATTTTAGTTAACAATGTGTAAAATAAGCAAACAAACAAAAATATCCTACTACATTTCCACATCACCCTGTACATAGATAAGCCGGCCCGCGGCGCGGCGCAGCGCTACACTGCTAATACTACAAATTGAGTGACAGCGAAAGTTAATAAAAGCTGCCCATAATGTTAGCCATATGTCCGCACCCTTTGCTTTGGCACAACTGTTTAGCCTGATTTTTGATGGACATTAAGTAAGATATTAAAATAATCTCGAATAATGAATCTGAATTAATGATTATTTTAGAAAATAAATTTTCATCAACGAGAAATAGATTCTTTCTCACTTTGTTGACCACTGATGCATTCAATATCATCATCATCATCATCAGCCTATTACCTAATGTTCCCACTGCTGGGACACGGGCCTCCTCTCTGTGAGAGGGAGTGGCCCATAATTCACCACGCGGGCCTAGTGCGGGTTGGTAGATATCACATGTTTTCGAATTTTTGGTTCTAGGACATGCCGGTTTCCTCAAGATATTTTCCTTCACCGTTTGAGAGCAGTGGTGATGAAATAAATTATACAAAGTAATGCGCCTGGCTGGGTTCGAACCCACGACCTACAACTCGTATGTCGGGCGGGACCAATACCTCTGGGCCACCACTGCTCGTATGCAGCGTATTCAATATGAAGTAGTTTAATTTTTTATATTTGTATATAGGTATACAAAATCCAAATCGAATAATGAACCTTCTGCTTTTGTAATAAAGTTGGAAAACTATTAAAGAATCCTGACAGATTGGGTCAGGTCAATGAGTTGGCTTGGCGTTTGTACCGATCTCTAATGTCTTTATCTGTGTAAGGCCGCGTTTCCACTAAACGCACGTTACTTGAATACAAGTTGCAAATTGTACGCAACTTGAACAACCTGCATACAAGTAGGTAGTTTTCACTTACATTTTGTTGTTTTTCCAATTCAGGCAACTTATGTATACAAAATGTGACGTCATACTTGTATGCAAGACTTGCATTATGGAAACGCGCATTTGATCAAGCCGTCTTTGGGTGCTCTACAAGCTCTGACATGGCTGTGCTTATTGGCTGAAGCTACTAAATACCAAAAATAAAGTTTACCTCCACGTGCAAATAAAGAAAATTCATTTGCATTATAAAAACTCGAAGTAAATTATTTTACAAAGCAAACAAAAGATGACGTAAATGTCCATGAAAATGAACTAAAACGTACCAATTTAAAATTAACAGACAATTTTTGGGCAAGTTTAAATTAATAAAATATTCAATTTGAGGACTGTACCCGCGGGCACTGTCGGCAATAACCAGGGAATCCTCTGGGGTACTCTATACCCCACGACCCCACGCTATGGGGTACACGCTACCCCGTGGGGAACACTTGAGCCCCGGTTAACCAGCGGGGTTAACTTTAAGGCCCGAGTTCACCAACTGCAACGTAACCATTGATTACGTAACCGCCCCGTTAACATTTAACAGTTGTTTAAACGAACCGCGTTTTTTTAATGTTCACCATCCATTTGTAAGGAACGGTTAATAAAACAAGCGTTTTTTGAACGAATGGGTCGTAAATGATTGAATGGTATAACATTACTTTGTTAAGATGGTTATGTATCTGCTTAAGTTTGCTTTTACGCGACTGACATCCAAAAATGGCAGCATAACATAAGATGAATTGTCTACTTTGTCAACGATTCCACATCTGCGAGCGAGCCACCTTTTTATGAATAGGATGAACCTTTTTTTATATAAATGGGATGAATGGGCAAAACAAAAGGAAGAAACCAAGAAAGTGAAAGTTAAAACGCTGCATGCAGGAATTTATTTACTATTAATCCAAATTACTGTCAATTCAATCAAGCAATTCCAAGGCAATAATATTTGTATAAACAGAATCTTGTACCGAAAGCTTTCTCGTCATCTTACTCGAAATAATTGCGCCGTACTTGAATTAAACGGGGTGCGCGTAAAATTCGCTCAATAGCTTCTTAAATTATCTAACATATTATTCTCTTCAAAAATGTTGTTCGAAGCGTCTTGCATTATTATTTTTATCTCCTCAAAACGAATGAAATAACGTTGGGGAGCAAATAACCAATGGTTAAACTATGTCCGCTACTTCGTTTAAGTAAATCAGGCGTTTAACAGTCTTAAACGATGGTTAGTGCTTGGTGAACAGCAAAATATTGTTAAACAGGCGTTTAAGGTTTAAACATCGGTTAAAAATTTAAACATCTGTTGGTGAACACGGGTCTAAGTTGTGATTATTATAGCGATAAAGTATTTTATGGGTATGTTATCGGAGTATTTATGCACGAAAGTGTAATAATGACATCAAAACAGTATGTTCTGTCGATTCGTTCAGTTTTAACCTTGATGTGGAGTTACACGTGTTAGCGATGGGTAGCTATAGCCATAACTAGCCAAATACCGGCTATGAGCAAAATAGCCACGGCTATGATATCCGTCAACACGATAGCTAGCTATCGGTTACTGGTTGGCTAGATAACTGACAGGTTATGATATAGCCACGTAGCCGCTCGTAACCGCGTAGCCGCTCGTAGCCGCGTAGCCGCCACGGAGTATAGCTAACTGCTACGTTTTATAGCCGTCCCGGTATTCGGTAGCCGGGTCGCTAGAGTAGCCAAAATAGCCGATAGCTGTGTGCGCGCTCACTGCGCTACGCGTGTACGATCTTCATTAGTATCGTCGATCTTTTTCTCACAATATTCACAAAATAGATTAGACAAAGAAAGAGCATTATACTTAGTAATTTCGTTCGTTTAATGAACGAACTTATGAAATACGATGATTAGAGAGCTGGCTAGTTACCGTCAGGTATAAAATAAATAAAAAATTGATAGTATTTTGGTTATTGTGACCTCAGAGAGGAAATCATTTCTTTTTGATTTAGGATCGAATTCAGATCGGGCAGTTGATGTTGCGTTATTTAAGTCCTACCTAGCTACACCGGCGCCGCTTCATTGCGCCGCTAGTTACTAAACGCTATTGTTCAATAGCCAAGTAGCCAAATAGCTGGCTAGCTAGCTGGCTATTACACCACAAATAGCCGGTTAGCTAAGTTATTGAAATTTCGGCTAGTTACCCATCTCTAACACGTGTAGAAATAAGAACAGGAAAAACCCAATTAATACTAGGAAAAATAAAAAATATATATAAAAAAAATACATATGTACAAGAAAGTTCGACTATCATAATATTTTGTTTTCCTTCCTTCCTAATTTTCCTTATAATACACAGAGAATCTCACTAAAAGACGAGAATCACAAATAATTTCTTGAGATCTTTGAGTGATCTCGAATTTTGTTTCTCTGATTTCTTCAACGATGTGTATGTCGACTTGACAATGTAATTTTCGCTCCAAGGTGCATTTTGTTTTTCTAATAGGTAGTTTTAATTATGATACACACTGGCTTCGCTGATAACACATTGGTTAAGTAACAGCTTTGCATAAATATTGAAAAATAAAATAGAATATAGACATGGGATGTCCTTTTTCCAGTAACATTTCATCATATAGCCTTTTTAAAATATCAATATATTATATACTAGTGGCCCGTCCCACCTTCGCACGGGTATATTAAGAACCGTTCGTCCGATTTTGTGCAAACTTCACATAAAGCATCTACTAAATACTTCGAACAAAGCCTAATTTTGGTTTGGATAGGTGAGCCCGTTCTTGACATTATAACATTACAACGAAAAGTGGCATTGGCTTTTTATATATTAGATGTGTATACATCGTGCCGTATCTTTTTTCCAGCTATCAAACGTACCCCCAAACCAAACAACCAAGCATACACATTTACAACAACAAAAAGAATAATTTAAACTTGCAATTAACACCACAACATCAGCACGACCCTGTCACAAGTGCAAGGTACACTGCCTACTTTTTGCTTGCACTGCACAAGTGGTTTGACAGCAATAAAAATTCGCCATGTTTTTGCACCAGCCGCTCCTTGTAGCTGTCAATTACTTCTCCCTATGTAAGACAAGTATTGCACGCACTTGGTAGTGTAGTGTGACGAGTTTGATTAGGGCGCTTGGGGTTTGGTGTTTTTGGACGGTAGTGAATTTCTGTAGGATTGGTTGCTGCAATTGCTGTAGATTTTAGTAAGAACTAAAAATGTAGGTTAGGTTATCTAGTTTAAGAATCGCTATAATTACACGTAAAAAAACAAGCCCAATATGGCCCTTTATATACTTACTGTTTTGTAGGTATACTAAAGCTGTTGGTAAACCTTTTTATAAAATAAATATCTATTCATATTAGTTTCTGTGAGGTTATAGAAAAGCTCTAAGTTTTCCCGAATATTGTTTTTAATTTGCAATTCATACAATGTTTTAATTTGATGTCGTGATTGTAATAAATGTTAAAAAGTTTATTCTCAGAATTTTCACAACCACCTACATATAAAACGTAACCACAACGTACTCGAAAAAAACGAAAAATTTACCAATTGTCAATTAAACTTTTCAAAAAGCTCCACGCGTCAAAACTGTGTAGTCTCACTACACCGGGGACAAGACTTCCACTCCTACATAGCAAGTGCGCGAGTATTGGGCAAAGCCCGCCAGATGGCCTAGTGTTTACCCTACCCTGTTTGAGCACAACTTTGAATTTCGAACTATTAGCCGTACCCACACCTGTCGGTGTTTGCTACCCTCAATAACTAATAGATAAACTTCTGTGCGGAACCACGTTGACTCTGAATTTGTTGCGTGTATACCTAGTGTGTTACTTCCGAGCTCCTGAAGGTGTGATAGTTGAAATGTTTCGAATACGACCAGATATTTGACTCTATTTCAAAACACAATTTCCCTAAAAACACTTTTCATGTTAGGTCTGAAAACCACACACTTTCAAAAAACTGTGAAATTTGATTCTTTGTATCTCTGAAAGAAATAAATAGTAGGTAAATATCATTGAGCAAAATTACCATCCCGTCCGTTGCCGTCTATCGCCTCCGTGAGGACACGGCAGTGCTTAGCCCAAGTGCGGCAGACCTGCACCGTATGTTCAGCCGTGTCATCCGGGTGATCCTTGCAGTGGCGACTACATTTCTTCCTTTCCAATCAGACACAGGAACCTCCCGAAAAATCCGTGTCTGGTGAGGACCTGCCTCATGCGGAAGATGAGGACGCCATGGCTACAGCCACTCCTCAAAGAAAGGTCTTATCTTACCGCTCCCATCGTGGTGTCTAAGTCTTTCCACATTTTGCAAGCAATGTTTAAGTCAAGTGTTTTAGAGGCGAGTCTAGTTATTACCATCAGCCGGGAAGATTGAAGATTTCGGGTGACTTCAGGCTACCAAAACTGAACCTGGGACCACATTCTATGGGTCGTGGGATCGTTTAGGGTCACTTTTCAAGCTGCATACTGCGACCTTGGAACGAAAAGAGCATGTGAAGGAACAAGATAGCACGGTTAGCGCAGTGTCTGAGCGATTGGACTGCTGCGCTGTGTGTCGTGGGTTCGATTCCCGTACGGAACAAATATTTGTATGACCTACAAGTAGTTGTTCCGGGTCTGGGTGTTTTTGTATGTGATTTTCTATGTTTGTAAACGCACCCACGATACAGGAAGAAGTTCCTAGTGTGGGGCAAAGATTAGAAAAAAGTTTTACCACGGCAATTAATGGAGAGTTCGTTTAAGCTTCAAATAGCACAGGGTAACGCCAAACAACCTCTGTTAAACTTTGCACAACCCTTATAATTGACTTTGTTATATGCTGCCTGTGTTACTACTTATCATACTGTCCAAGTCACAGTAAAAGTGGACATCGTGGTTTTTTAGTCCAACGCATTTTTTTTTTTAGTTTACTGAATAGTTTCGCTGCGGGGCTCATCATCATCAGCCGGAAGACGTCCACTGCTGAACATAGGCCTCCCTCTTAGACCGCCACGCCGTACGACAATTCGCCACTTGTATCCATCGGTTGCTCGCGACCCTAACGATGTCGTCGGTCCACCTGTGGGCGGCCTGCCTACGCTGCGTCTTCCGGTCCGTGGTCGCCACTCGAGAACTTTTCTTCCCCATTCTTCGCTGCGGGGCTCAAGACTGTTAAATTCGGAATTCGTTGAGCTTTATTGCCTTGGTTTTGGCTCTGGTGGTCGCTACTGTCGGTTCTGACTTCCAAGAGTTACAGTGATTTGGGAATAGTAAACTCTTCTATAACTAAGTGTTAATCCTTGTCTGTAACGGAGGCGTAGTGCCTGAGTCATCGACTGCGGCGCATCGTGTCGCGGGTTCGATCCCCGTAAGAAACAAATATTTTTACGATCTGCAAGTAGTTGTTCGGGTCTGGGTGTTTGTGTATATGTGTTTCTATGTTTGTAGACGCACCCACGACATAGGAGAAATTGAGAGTGTAGAGCAATGTTAAAAAAAAGAAACGCGTGTCTTAACCACATCTCCTGACCTGACTTTCTGACCTGATATTAATTGTTCTAGGAAACCAAACTCCAACTCCTGGCTGTATGAGATGATGCCTGTCCTTTATTATGATTCCTAAGAATCCATTACCCGCTACCTCTCCTAACTTGGTCTTCAAACTGCAGCATAGGACGCGCACGCGATGTCCAGCCAGGCTGATAAGAATCGGCTGGACTCGGTAATTGTTCGGCCGAATGTTTGCCTGCACTAGCTTTAGCGCTGCAGTGTCTTCATCTAGCGCTTTACTAACAGCGCCGCAGTGGAATTTGTAGACTTCCTGATCAGCCAAAAAAAAGCAAAGATATTTAACTTGTTTTATAAGTAACCACTTTGTGGAGCCCTGACACAGCCACAAGGCGTCGCTGCAGACCTCATAGAAGATGACGGGATGAGCTGGACAAAACCAACGATCAATGCTCCACTTTGGCCCTGGATCGTGAAAACTGGAGGTCATGGGGAGAGACCTTTGCCTTGCAGTCGGAAGTAGGCTAGCAGTATCAATATCAGTTAAATTGTTTTGGTTAAATAAATGAGTTATTTAATAGACATTGTAAGATGGAGGCGTAACTGCATCACTGTGACAAGCAAGGTGTCAATTATTCATGATAAAAAGAAAAAAAAACTTCATTATTCATTAAACGAGCATTTTCTAAGCTAATGAGTCTCAAATTAAAAAAAAATAAAGTAAGTATTTTTTTGGTGTCAAAAAAAATTTCAAATTAGTCCACACTGGGTAGAGTAGAAGGGATTCTGACTTAATGACTAAAAGCCCGCCGTGCTCCTTCAATTGCCCTTTACGTTCCAGGGTCACGGTAAACTACTTAGATAATATCTGAAGACCCTATGTTTTGTAGTAAAATTATAAACAAATATTTGAGCACACCGTCAGATTCTAAGTTCTATTCACTCCAAGCTATATACCAAGGAACTCCACAAAGTTGTGAATTACATAAACAGTTATTGCAAGAGTACATATTTCAGGCTGGAGTAGATATGATGAAGAGTCTGCCGTCTGAATCTCAATAATAGCTGTGGAGGGCCCTCCGCCGGCCTCTCTGGGAAGCGATGTCACAGAGTAGTGTGGGAACAGAGGCGGCGCTCCTGTTTTGTTTTTGTTAAATGGTATTTATAATTCTGAGGCCTTCGTACAAGATTTCCGTATTTTATCGTACAGAATACTTGAAGTTTTAAAACTTTAATTGTATGGAAAATGAAAAGTGCCTCTAGTGTACGAACGAGGTACAAATATTTAATATCAAATTAGGGTTTACTTTTCGTAGCATTTTTAAGTGCTACGAAAACTCGTAGCACCTGCTTGCTACGAACTTTTCTAAAGGCTACAAAATGTGATTCAATATGGACAAACTATTTATTGACTAAATATGCCTTCAAATATTTTTATCGGTTCTAAATGAGTAGGAATCAAATCGTCGTGCCATAGCGCACGATCTCTAGCCTTTTTCGTCCAGCCACTGGCAGCTACGTTCTTCAGGTCCGTCTTGTCGGAGGCGTCACACGCTACATTTACTGACGCATGGTGTCACGAGACGGGGTCATCGAGAACCTTCTTCGGTTCTGCGACAGACATGACCAACAATAGTCAAGACAATCATAAAGTAATTTATTAAAAACAGTATGAAATACCTAAACTCATTTCACTGTAACCTCTGTCTCTCACACTACTCTATGACAACGAGCAGTAGCCGGGGGGTTTAATATTAAAAATAAAATAGAAAAGAGCGATCTCAGTGTAGTGGCGGGGTATTGTGTGCTTTTTAATAAATGCCCAAATCATCGGGAGAGGGCGTTGTTTGCCGTTGTTGCAACCAAGCTGCCGTTTCAATGTACCCTCAGTTTTTTAAAGAGCCTTTGCGGATTAGCCTGTGTAGGTATTTGTTTATGTGCTATTTTGTTTTTTATTGCGTGTTTTGTATTTTCTAGGTTGCCTTTTGTTTTGATAAGTAGCATATCGTAGCTCAGTTTTGTGGTATTTATATTTTGTACGCTTTTTTAAACTTTCTCAAAAGTTATAGTTGCGTTTGCAAACATTAAAACTCACTTGCACAAGCAACCTGGAACGTCTATGTCGTTCACCGAATTACATGTGTTCCGTCCGGGAATTGAACCCGCGACACGCACTCTATGGCTCAGTCCGACAGCCTTTAGCCTTTGGCCCTAAAGAGGCCTCGTCAGTTTGCTGACAGCTTCATAAGACGCGCCATGGAACACTACCGGTCCTGGTCCTTGATCGGACGGCGAGCTACCCATTACTCGCCGTCCGAAAGTTCGCGAGTTCGTTCCCCTTCTAGTTGCTTCTGACACTTTAACCAAACAAAGAAAACAACGGTTACATAGAGATACCCCAGCACAATATTTTTTGGAGTACCATCACTGGCTTCCACATTATAATCACAAAGCTGAACCTCGAACAAGATGGCGTCGAGTGGCGTATCAAAAACTGCATTACTGTGGACATTTCCCATCAAAGCAGCACATACGTAGCACTTTGTTGGGGCCGCAGGAGACAACGGTGACGTCGACAATGTGGACAGAAGTTTCATTAAAGACATTGTCCGGCCACGGACTTAGGTATTGATCATCATCGTTATGATCACGGTAAACGACCAACTGGCACTTGCATCCAATCCTTAGGCCCAGCTCAAAGACAAGCGTTGGACGGAATTAATTTGACAGATGTTCTTTCAGGTTTTCATGAAGAGAAGATTTCAAACTATTTTCAGGAAATTAACTATCCTCACGCAGAGAAATGTCTGGCTACCTATACGAGAACTTCTGGTTGCAACCGTGACAGCAAGACTCACTAGTTGACTTTACAACATTTCTAGTAATAAATACTGAGTAAGTAGTAGAGATAACAATGACTTAGTATTTATTACTAGAAATGTTGTAAAGTCAACTAGTGAGTCTTGCTGTCACTGTTGCAACCAGAAGTTCTCGTATACATTTCTTTGCGTGCTTTATCTGGTCGTGTGTTCTGAGGAGTCCTTGGCATTATTTAGCGACTGAGATTTTCAAGATTAAAAGCATCTCTTTACTCAATTTTGTTGTAGTCACATAGACTACCCGTACTTTCTGAAGGCTTTTTAAAAGTTCCTACTCATTTTCCTATAGCTTGTTACTTTGGTAAGCTAATTACACAATTCAGATACAATAGGACAGTAGCATCTTCATAAAATCCTCGACCACAATCAATCTTTCTTGAATCCTAGTATGATTAAACCTTCTGTGATCTCCTAGTGACTGTCATCGTAACAAGTGGCGCACGCCCGGGTCGTCGTGATCAAAGGGCACCGACTGCAGCAACCGCGCTGTTTGTCCCGGCTCTGTCGGCATATTGATCAATATCAAAAGCTCCTTGTGCATTTCGCTATGTGTGCTCCTATGTGTCGGACGGAATTAGGTTAATTGGTACAGCGAAATAGTTGCTTTTGCGTTGATGAGAGATCATAAGTCGAGTCGTTTTGGAAATCGGGCCATGCTCGGATTTTTTTTTAAGGTAAATACATCCGGGAAGAAATTGGAGATAACGAAATGGCTTTCATAGTATCAATCTCCCTAGGCAACATGTTATTACGGTGACCCCGGAACGTAAAGGGCTATTGAAGGACACCGTGGTTTAGCCAGTACAAGTAGGGCAGGCCCTAGCATGGTAAAATCACTTAATGAAAAAAAGGCAACATAATATGAGCAAGATATACTTGTTTTAAGAATTCATACCGTGTCATTACATTACTGAATTATATTGAATCTTTAACAAACTGCTAAAGTATGTGAATCACTTATTTTTAGTAGTTTTTGTTGCCAATGCGTAAAAATAGCCTTTTCCACATTGGCCAACATTAGTCTTGGATCTAAACAAACTAAAATTCAAGTGGAGAAATCTTTTATCAGCAAAATAATAACGTAAACGCACAGAACGTTTTTGGAAGGAAAATCAGCTGTTCTTTCAGATACCCCTTTGCGTTCCAGAGCTGCGGGAACCTCTAAAGACATCTCCCGCAAAACAGTAGTAGCTAGTATCTCTTCCTATGTATTTGCAAAAATATGATCCCAATTATGGAAATCACCCTTCAATATCCAGCTTTATCCCTAAGGCTCATCATAGCCTCTAATAAGCAATATCGGATGCGAAGTGTCTCATCGTAAGGAGGCCACTCACGCGCACTCACTTTGTCGACGATTAGCGTCGTGTCATTAGTGGCTCGCTTTAGCACCTCGTTGTGCCTACTTAGTCTCTTAACTTCGTGAGCGACTGATAAAGTCGCAAGGATATGCGGCGTGCGACTAAATTGACGCAAGTTGGCAACGGACTGCGAATTGGTGATGTAATGGATAATTTTACAGTTGATTATTGAAATATTGTATACGCATTAACGCCTACGTCGCAAATTGTAAACCAAAAAAATATTCAACCCAAATTCTTGTCAAATACATCATTTTCTTACATGTGCACTAGAATTTGGTAATCCTTAGCACCGGTATTAACATCGCTCATGTACACAATAAGCTAATAAAATTCCCTATCAAAAACTGCTGAACCTTTTTGATGAAACTTGTAAAGTGAACTATACCTCGTAAAACAAAATAAAAAAAAAATGAAAATCGGTCCACAATTGGCGGAGTAATCGCGTAACAAACACTCAAAAAGTAAAATCATCACATCATCCATCAATAAAAATGCTCACAAAATAAAAAATACTGAACCAAATTGGATGAATTTTTTACGGGACCAATGGGAAAGTATACTGCATCGAACGAAAAATACAGTTACACTAATGAATGAAAAGAATTACACTAATCGGACTAGAAACCTCGGAGTAATCGGTGTACATACATAAAAACAAAATGATAGTAAATTCGACTTCTCCAAACAGGGCCGAGTATAGTCTGCAGAAGGACGCAGGTTCCAGTCCTGCTCGTAGTCGATTTTTTCTTTCCGCAAAAACCTTTGCTTATGGTTTGTTTTATTTGCCATTCATACTCGTAAAATTTCTAGTACTTAATTCCATGAATGGATCAGACCTATTCGAAACTATGAAAACTAATTAAGATTTTTAATAATTCATGAAACTGCCAGTCAAACAAGGGACTGTTTCTCTGCTGTAGTCAAAACAGGAGAAATCCTTGAAGATTTCGATCTTAACGTCGGTGATGTTCAAGATAAACTTTGGCATTGATTTTTATATATGTTGACTTAATTAGGAATCTATGGATAAAGATAACAGTAATTAAACCTACAAATAAACACTACTAAAAACAATACAATAATACATTAATTAAACCTAAATATTTACCAGATAAACTTAACCGTGCTCTGCTGGCGCTGCTGCTGCGGTTGCTGAAAACCTCAAGCGGCGTAAATATAGTAACCTAAGTCGTAACTATATTTTTGAGCCGTTTGGGGTTGAAACTATAGGGCACTATAGCGTCCAAGTGCTCACAGCCTCTTCAGAGACATTTCGAAAAGACTTGTTGACGCTTCCCGTGACCCAAGAGCTGGCTTTTACCTTGGTCAGAGGCTAAGTATAGCCATACAAAGAGGCAACTCAGCCAGTCTCTTGGGCACATTACCAGCTGACAGCGTTGAGGATGAGTTTTTCGATGCTCAATAATAGTGTAATTTACTTAATTGGTGTAACTTAAAAGTAACTTATTGATCAAAAAGACACCTTATTTGTATTTTGCCCGGGTTTGAACTGACAACCATGTGCACGAGAGGAGAGGTCCTATCAACGGTACTGCTTAATTAATCCCAAATATCTGGAACAAGGTACCATCATTGCACACTAACCACACTCGGATGTACTCCCTGCCAATAACTGGCCAGAGTAAATATTGACAGCCGCGAGACAACGGCCAGTTTTTGAGAATTTCCAATGAAGGCCTGTCCGTGTTTTGTTTGTGTGTTTGTCCGGCCGGACGGTATCGTGTAATCTCGCTGTTTGTCCGGACAGGTCGCTCGCTGTCCGGTGTAATACCGCACTATTGGTATTGCCTCCCTCGTCGTCGTTCGTAATGTTACATGCTTTTTGGTGTGTGAGATTTTGTGGTGATGGGAATTTAGATACTTAAGGATAAACAAATGGGTTCATTGGTGTAGTTAAAAATGGATTATTAGGGGCACAATATAAGCGTGAAAGGCAGAACGCTACATGAGCAGAAACGCGATCGAGAAGTATGAATGGCAGAGTTACTGGCTACGTACTTACCTACTGCGCACTGGTCCGAGTGGAAGGTTGTATTTACGGGCGTTCTGGGAGAAAAAATATGATTTCATGGTCCCATAACCTTCCACTATAAGACGAAGCAGTGCACACTTAGGGGTCTATGATCTAGTACCACCGGGTAACAATAAACCCCTGACCTAACACGCTCCTAAAGATTCAAGTAACATAATTAAGACAGGTAGGAGCTGAAGGGATCCACATTCTAGCGATCGTGACAGATCGTGAAGGCCTTTCATCAAAATCGAAATCTTCATAATGTATAACCCCCACTTTGGATGCAGAAGAATAGACAGTCAAACTCGTACTGAGTAGGTAAAATCCGCTCTGCGTTAAATCATTTTTTCTTAGCGTTCCATGGTCACTTCGTCACGTTTCCTTTTCTGATCGATCTCGCAACGAAAATGTCCCTAATCGTTATTTCCATGAGGCTTTTATTAATATAATTATCAAAATTAAAAGAGCTATGCCCGGAGTTTCTTTGCGGGATAAAATCCGGAACATGGATATTCGGCGAAGAACCAGAGTCACCGACATAGCTCATAAAATTTGCAAGTTGAAGTGGCAATGGGCAGGCCACATCGCTCGTAGAACTGACAACAGATGGGGAAGAAAAGTTCTCGAGTGGCGACCACGGATCGGAAGACGCAGCGTAGGCAGGCCTCCCACTAGGTGGACCGACGACATCGTGAGGGTCGCGGGCAACCGATGGATGCAAGTGGCGAATTGTTGTTCGGCGTGGCGGTCTAAGGGGGACGCCTATGTTCAGCAGTGGACGTCTTCCGGCTGATGATGATGATGATGAATTATCAAAGTTAAGATACAGGCTGTACGCCCTCCGGGGTCGCGGGAGTATCTAAACAGATAGCCGTGACCCTGAAACGTAAAGGGCTTAATCACTACGAGTCTGTCAGTCCCTTACGCTCCATACAGGGCTCATTTGATGATTTAATGATTTTACCACGATAAAAAAGACCACCATATCAGATTTAAGCACCTACACATCAAAACCCAAAGTGAGAAATTCCTTAGTTTCCGTGCTGAGGTAAAATACCACCTCCATTCTTGGTATATGGGGTATGTAAATACATGGTCCGTATATATATTATGTAGTTGGTAAACAAACAGACGCATCACGTATGTTCTCCGAAGTGATGGCGGATCGTTAGCAAGTACGTGCGAGTTTGAGGACAATTTTAAGTTAAAAATTATACAACTGTGCTTAGAATTAGATTATGTTGGTGCTGGATGTGGTAGGAAATACTATGAGTATTATTATATCAGCTTTTTCTGGTGATAAAACATCTAATGAGTCCTCCCGCCCTAGGTGGGAACAGAAGAGACCGTCAGATTCTCACTGATTTAAAATCCACCCTGCTTTAGTTGCCCTTTGTGTTCCAGGGTTATGATTACCTTTACAGACGGTCCCATGACACTGTTGTAGCAGCTTAGGTTTCTTTTAGATCCAGACCACGTTAAATTAAAAATAAAACAAATTGGAGTTTAGTTAACGAGGAATTTACATTTTAAAATGTGTCAACGAATGGAAAAACGTCTGTGTTTTGAAAAAAAAAATGTTCATTACAAACAACATAATCTACAAAAATAAACTCTTTAAAATATAACGCAGTTTAGTCAAATTTGATTAGAGGACTAACAAAAAGTTTTATGACGGTAAAACTCTAAACCGATCAATAAAATTAATCTAATAGTTAGATAAAGGCTAGTCAAGTCATTATGCTGAACCTTTGGCACATCTGGAACTTCATTATCCGTGTACGTAGTTGCAACATTGTAAGCTGTATGTAGATTAGCTCTAAACGAGGAGGGCGCATGGAGAACACGCCTCAAAAATTATGACGCAAATGGCACAAAGTCGAGTTTGCGCTTTTTTAAAAGACGAGTAAAGTTTTGTTTTGTCGGGCAACAGAATTGGGCAGAATATCATGCAGACACGTTTTATATACCTATATATATATTTATGTGACAAACCAACAAATATATAATCGTCATCGTCCTAGCCTAAAACTAATTCACTTTTCTCTTAGGATTACTGGCTTAATTACCTCTACAGTTAAGTTTCTTACACTAATGGGCGTTTTTCCATTAGCCGGCACGGCACGGTGCGTGTTAGTTTAGTGCCGGTGCGGGTAAGCAAAAATGTATGAACGCCGGGCCGGTGCCGGCCGGCGCCGGTAAGTGCAAAAGCGAGCCATACTATTTCATACATTTTTGCTACCCCGGCAACGGCAGGGCGCCGGTGCCGTCGCCCCGGTGCCGGTGCCGTGCCGGCTAATGGAAAAACGCCCAATCTACTTACACAATACACACTAGTTTTTAAATTTTCAGTTTTATTTGTCATACTTTTTTTATGTAAAGTGGGTTTGCTCTGGGGTGCTAAGACAGGAAACCTCCACGTGCGCCCGTGGACTGGAGTTCCCTCTCGGATACGTCCGGGGGGAAGACCAGTTTTTCGGGCCGGTGCGCCCTGGGATGCGGGCAAAAACTCTCCTTAGGTACTGTGTGCCTAAGGGGTTTCTTTGCCCGTATGCAAATAGCCTGTCGGGTGGACGCTCCAACGCGTGTCCCTCTGAACAGCAGAGGGCACAGCGGCGGAGCGGGCTTGCGGACGGTGAGTAATGGGTATGCTCGCCGTCCGAAGGACCAAGCCCGGGTCGGTGGCGCGTCGTGTTTCACGCGTCACCGACGGGGCCCCTTATGGGGCCAAATGCCTGCCGGGGTCGCGGATTTTTCTTAATCCAGGATACCGTGGCCCCGGAACGTAAAGGGCATCCGACGGAACACGGGTGGATTTTAGTCAGTAAGAGTCTGACAGTCCCTCCCGCCCCACCCAGGGCGGGAGGACTCATTTGATGATTTTGCCACCCTAAAAAAAAAAAAAAAAAAAGTGGGTTTGCTCTTGATCTTAGTCTAGGTCAGGCTAAGTCGTAGACAAATAGCAGAAAAAAAAACATTATTTCTACTTTAATATTGTTTTCCCCGAAAACCCATTATAAGTCTCTTATCTAATCGCATTATTAATCGACTAAAAATCACACAAAAAAAAAAACGTAACAAGAAAGTTTTCCTAATTTTTATTCTCAAAATTAATAACGTCACCAAACGTCGAAAACCACTCAACAATCGTCAAGGTACACTCAGCTCCCCAGTCCCTAGGTCCACTCCATCATTAGCTATTCCAAAACTAGTCCACATCAAAGCTCCATGCGGTTGTAATCTCGGCCTGGCCTGCTCTTGGCGCTGAATTGAGCCATCTAATATTCCCTGTGTCTGTTCCCCACCGTCTTGGGGGACTATTCTGGGGGAATAGTTACGGGAGACTATTTTTGGTTAAGGTGGACTTAGTTTAACGTGTAGTATTATTTAAAGTTATGTTTTTGAAAATTATTATTTTTGTCCTTCGAGCCGGATTGGGGACAAAATATGTTTGATATAATTTTAACATTTTCAGCTTTCAAACGATATCATTCCGTGTCACCAAGAGTGTGTATAAAAGTTTCATAGCGGACTGTATGACTGTTTAAATTTCAGGACCAAAGCAATGAAGCTCAAAAAATAAAACATAACATAACTTAAGCTTAAAATCGAAATATCTCATGATAAATATCACAAACAAATTAAGGAAGACTTTGAACTAGAATGTGTCGTAGTTGTGGAGAACTAATACGTTTTCGCACTTTTTAAACAATAATATGTATAGATAGAGTAAATGTAAATACATGGTACGAGTATAACAAACCTGTAACATCTAGCACCACCCACAACCAAAAAACCATTTCTCAACACCACATAATCTCATAGGAAAACCATCTCATAAAACCATTAAACTTTAATATGTAGAACTTAGATAATAGGCTCCTATTACGGCGGTCAGTCGGTGCCTTTGATCCGCCCCCACTAGCCGCGCCGCCCGGCACCGCCCGCGCCCACTTAACGGAAATTAAAATTACATGTCTACGGGCCGACTATTAGCGGTTTTTTGTAAATGTAAACACTGTTTGGAGTATTTAGTAACTTATTTTTATGGTAAATAAGGATGAATAAGTGTCTAAAAGCAGTTTTTGAACGAAAATACTAATATTTTAAAGCTGAAGAGATTATTTGGTTGAATGCGCTAATCTCAGGAATTTCTGGTTCGGATTGAAAAATTATTTTTATGTTGGATGGTCTATTTTGCGAGGAAGGCACACACTACGATCAATAGGAGCCGAGAAGCGTTAATAGAAATATGCATCAATGCTGTGCAATATTGTGTTGCATTTTGTGCTAATCGTATATAAAACATCGTTCTGTTTCAGTGCAAAGTTTGAAGGAGACAGAGACGGAATACTACTTTAAACATGTTTAGCATGAAATGCAATAAGTAAGTTTACACGAAAGGGTAACATTTTGACACCTTTCAAGTTCTAATTAAAGTTTGGTCGGGGT
The DNA here is from genome assembly GCA_950005045.1 of Agrotis exclamationis. Taxonomy (NCBI): domain Eukaryota; kingdom Metazoa; phylum Arthropoda; class Insecta; order Lepidoptera; family Noctuidae; genus Agrotis; species Agrotis exclamationis. The sequence goes on along the minus strand of OX465436.1, from coordinate 13,977,670 downwards.
TCTCTCAAGACAAGTGTTAGATTTTAAGTGGTAGACGACACAAGTTAATATTGACGAACTTGTACTTAAAAGTACAAATAAGTACCTACAAGGAACTTAGCTAATATTAGTACCTATCACTGGTCCTTCATTCCATAAGATATTTAACGCTCAGCAATACGAAGCACCAAAAAATTAATATTGGTAACATTTAAAAGAAAAATAAAACAAAATTGTATTCTAATCGAGAAAGGTAGATACATTTATCTTCGACTTTTTTAAAGATATGCTCAAAAATTATCAAATCAGTCCTTCCGTTCTGGATGGAGCGAAACGGACTGTCAGACTCATACCGATTTCAGTAAATCCTGTTCCTTCACATGCGCTTAGCATTCCAGGACTGCAGTGCCCTTTCAAGAAAGTCCCCAGACCCCGGAAGGCATTTGGCCTTGTAGCCCAATCAGTTTGCTGACAGCTCCTGAAAAACGTTGCGCCATTGACTTGAACCTGATCGTTGATCGGACGTCGAGGTACACGTGTTAGGTGGATAAGGTGGTGAAGGCTGTCTTCTCCCTCACGTATTCCGCCTCCTTCTTAGCTAATCATGTTAAATAGCTTTTAACAAAATAAAGGTTACCCTCCCTACAAACCCGGAAATTAGTAACACCACGAATTACGTCACGAAATCGACAGATAATTTCATAATTAAACATCTCTGTTAAAGCGGCGACATCAATCAAAGTCTCCCCATTAATTTAAAAGCCTAAACACGTGAACAGATAATTCTTCAAATGACAAATATCGATGATATCAAAAATAACATGATATAAGTCCGATATCGGTTTAAATTAGAACCGTAATTCAGTGTCACCGGTATCGTTGTGCAATGCTTCTATCGGACGTCGAACCCGCGATACGAACGAAGTTTACTACCAAGGCGTCTACTGCACTTGAGTGGTCATATCTGATACTTGAGCTATCTAGTTGGTAAGGTATTTACGTTGCACTTTCAGAACAAATATGGCGAATTGTGCGTGTTACAGAAGGATAGAGATTTCAGGATTTTTCTGAAATGTCTTGGGTTTTTTTTTCTCATTATGTAATGTCCGTGTCGGAAAGAGGTTTTGGGTTATTTTTTTTAGCCGGCTGTGAAATGGGATAAGGGTAGGAAGATGCTGATCATGTATAGGTACTTATGTGCTCCGTAGCATATATGGACTACTAGCTTATACAAGCCGCGTTGCCCGCGTGAAGTCCGGTAGTAATCCCAAGGGATAAAAAGTATCCTTTGTGTTAATCTAGTTAATAATATTCCACAACTATCACACAACGCCATCTAGTCCCAAGCTAAGCAGAGCTTGTGTTATGGGTACTAGACAACTGATAAACATACTTATATATTTCTAAATACATACATATTATAAGTAGATAAATTACACCCAGACACAGAACAAATGATCGTGCTCATCATACAAACATTTGTCCTGGGTGGGAATCGAACCCACGACCTCCGGCATAGCAGTCAGGGTCACTAACCACTACACCAACAGGCCTGTCTAAAAACTATCTGCGTAAAGTTATAAACTATCTGCGGACCAAATTTTATCTAAATCTGTTCAGTAGTTTTTATATAAATGAGTTACAAACCACTATCGTTTGTCTTCTTAAAGAATTCATGACACGTTATTCAATGGGGTACCTATCAAAAGATAGTAGATCATGGTTATGGCCAATGTTCTTTTACAAAAGATCTTATCTATCTATCTATGAACTGATCTTTAAAATAACTTTTAAGGAATGATGATAGTTCAGGATCTGTGGTGTCTTCACCAGGTTTTTGTTTAGAATGAGTCCTCCCACCCAGGGCAGGGCGGGACGGACTGTCAGACTTGTACTGACTAAAATCCATGGTGTCCTTTAATAGCCCTTTAGTACCCCGACCAGCAGGCTTTGTCCCTCTAAAGGTGCCGCCGGTTCGCGCGCGAGACCGCGACAGGTGACCTAGACAGGAGACCGCGACACGGCCCGCGACCGGAGATTGTTTACCGTATCTGTCTCCTGTCGCTATCTCGCTCGCGAACTGCCGCTCATACATTGCCTAATGTTAAGTACTGTCGCGGTCTCCTTTCGCAGTCTCCTGCCACTGTCTCCAGTCGCGGTCTCGCGCGCGAACCGGCACCTTAAGGGGGCTCCGTCATTGTGCTGACAGTTCTTTGAGGTGCGCATGAAACACGACGGGCCGTCGACCCTAGGTCACCAGCTAATGTAAACATATGAAATTACATCCATCATTCATCATCTGCTTAGCCTTTTTGCCAACTACATAATTATGTCGGGGTCGGTCCGCTTCGAACGCGATGAAGCTGAATACCAGAATTTTACATGGAGCGACTGTCTATTAGACAACCCAGTAACTGGGTGATACGATACCCCATGGTAAGACTGGTTGTCAGACTTTCAAGCTTGTAATTAATAGACGAAAAAAAAACAATATCACGCTATATTTTACGTGGTAAAATCATCGAATGAGTCGTCCGATCCGAGACGTTGGTGGAGCGGATGGGACTGTCAGACCCGTACCTACTGACTAAAATTCACGGTGTTCCTTCAATAGCCCTTAACGTTTCAGAGTCTAGGATACTTGCTTAGACAATCCCGCGACCCCGTCAGTGATCAACCTAAGGTGATAAGAAGAAAACTATTTTTAGTGGTTGTGAAGAAGACCATGGTCCCTTAATACCAAACCGAGATAATACAAAACTTACTCGACAAGATTTTAATCTCAAATGAAACCGAATGATTGCCAACAAAATGTACCTTCATTTTTTTCCACTGACTGGCCTGTTGGTCTAGTGGTTAGTAACCCTGACTGCTATGCCGGAGGTCGTGGGTTCGATTCCCACCCAGGACAAATGTTTGTGTGATGAGCACGATCATTTGTTCTGTGTCTGGGTGTAATTTATCTATAATATGTATGTATTTAGAAATATATAAGTATGTTTATCAGTTGTCTAGTACCCATAACACAAGCTCTGCTTAGCTTGGGACAAGATGGCGTTGTGTGATAGTTGTGGAATATTATTATTTATTATTAATACAAAACTTACTCGACAAGATTTTAATTTCTAACGAAACCGAATGATTGCCAAAAAAATGTACCTTCATTTTTGTAAACCACAATTTCGAAATATGAGTCAAACTTCCAACAATTTCAGAACGATTTAAAAATTCCATTAAAATTAAACAATACGTTTTGCATTACGAAATTAACTCATGCCAAATCTTGTAATAAGGTTGAACGCAAGAAATATGGAAAAACTCATTCAATGTTAGACCTTACAGCTAAGATTTTATTGCTGATTTTGAATTAATGTTTAATTTAGGTAACTTCACTGAAAAAAAAGATAGGTTAACAGTAACCAAAGTTTGGCTACCAGTAGGCCCTAATCTAGGGACTTGCGAACTACTTGTTATCAATAACAAAATGAGGTTCGTTTAACTGTGTTGTGTAACCTGAAGCCTAACTTTTTTCGTTTAATTTAACCGAACAATTTGACTTCTTTTAATCTTACTAGTTGTGCTAAAAATAACAATTCTATTTGTTAAAAAGTAGACAAAGGGTTTTGCTGTAACTAATTAAAACGTTTTGTTACAAATATCTGTACTATTTGCTTGCTGGTAACCAAACTGTTAAGTTAATTTTACTTTACAGTATGCTTACAGGTTACAGGTTCGGTTTTATAGTAAATAACAAAACAGTTTTGTTATTAGTAGCCAATATCAGTTGAGTTATTAGTAACAAAAATACAGGGTGTAAGAAATGGCATGGTAAAAACTTTACAGACGCGATTAGGCTATGAAACTGAACAACTTTCCCTAAGGAACATAAGACTGGAAACAGCAAAAACTTTTGACCCACCCATATAAAAAGACGTTTACAATTAATGTAAAATTTGCGGTTTCCAATCATATTTTCCTTCGGGTTAGTTGTACAGTTTCATGACCTAATTACATCTGTAAAGTTTTTGCCAATCCATTTCTTACACCCTGTATTTTTGTTACTTATTACTTTACAGATATTTTTACTGTTTTGGTAGGTATACAGGGTGTAACAGAAATAAGAAATAATACAGAATATGGAGAAAAATGAATTAAAGTTTTATTAAAGTTTTTAAACAAATTTCTAAACATATTAAACAAAACAAGTATCAATCTCTTTAACTAAAACAAATCAACAACTCTTATTTCAGTAACACATAATTAAAATACTTCACTGAACACTTTGAATTTTACTCAGTATGAAACTTAATTAACAATAATATCACAATTATTATAATTATGATATTAATAACTAATAAATATTTAAATAGTTATAATTTATTTGGGCTTACATATTATTTTAGACTGAGTTATAGTTTGCAACACATCACATAATATGAGTTTCCCACCCAAATTCTTCGTTCACTCGTTCATCATATCTGAATCCTTTGGTTTGTCGTATTTGTTTGTACTTCAGCCTGAAAATAACGCATTACCGTTAGCAAAGTAGGTAGAGGAGTATTTCAGTCAAGAGTAAAAAAAAACAAAAAGGTAGGTAGGGTGTAGGTAAGTAAAGCAGATACTCACTGTATTTTTGTTAGAAAATGCGTCTGTTACTATGTCCCTGTGACCAGTTACTGGGACCAATTCCTTATGGTCTTCTGGTGATAAAATTTGCAAAGTGTCCAAGTCCACACTGTGTTCTGGAATTTGATAATACAAGTAGATGTAGTAGGTATTTTAGTTATTTCTTACTTCGTGAACGATTGGCAAGCTTGATTGATTTCTAAGTAACCTCTTCTAGGCCAAACCTACAACTCGAACAACAAAGTTATGAACCTAACCTAACCTACCTTCCATGCGCGCGCAACTCATGATGTTTACATCTTTTTATGATAGTTCTGAGTAATATTAGTTATGAATATGTTACTTACATACCTTTAAATTTGTCAATGTACATTCCAAGACCCCAAGAGTTTAGATAATCCTCAAGGTCTCTTGAATTACTTTCGTCGCCGTCAACCGGCTCGGCCACTGCCGCCGCCTGGTCAAAGTCACTCATGTTACTAAAAATCTGCACACTTTGGCGCACTAACTTTTTTTACAAACACCATAAAATCAAAGAAATCTCACAAACCGTTTTGTGAATGCTCTCACATGAATAAAAATGGCAGTCATTGTTTGCTTTGCTACCCGCCCGCCCGCTGTCCTCCTCCGTCCCCCGCCGCTTCCAATGATCACCCGAGGTTGATTTGTTTGTCAATTAGTAACAAAACAGACTATTGTTGTTTATAGATGAAATCAATGAATGGTTAGGTATTAGGTAACAAAACTGGTTATTAAATACTTAACAAAAGATTTGTACTTTGTTAATACGTGTGGAATAGTTACTAGTAAATATATTAATTTGGTAAAAAATAATCAAACACATTGATTGATATTAGGCACAAGGTTTAGATGTATGTAGAAATTAGTTTTGTTGCTACAACTGCGCTAGTTAGTCTATGTAAATTCAGTTCATATTAACAAAAAGTAAGGTTACTACATACCAAATATAAACCTACAAAACTAGTTTTGGATCGATTACTGAAAAGATTGTTTAAATTTAACTAAAGTTTATTTCCCTACAACGAAACTTTCACATAACAAAACTAGTTTTGTTGATCATTTTTTTCAGTGTTGGTGTAACTTGAGGGCCGCACAAAAATTGGAAAAAACACAAACAATTTTCGACTTTACCACAATTATTTTAATGACGATTTTAAATTAACGTTTAATATAGGTAAGTTGGTATTACTTTGTACAGAAAAAGGCCATTTTCTGTATATGTGCGTTGCTTGAAGCGTACACTCGGTTTGTTTGTTCAACTGAGATGGCGAGCGGAGACGAAAAAACGCCGAAACCGGCTCGACAGACGATTTCGAAAATATTTCTTATTCTTATGATATAGTAGGTACTGGGTGCAAAAACATTGATGTGTCACGTTTGAAGTTTATTAAAGGTACAATCAGTGCCTTTCATTTCTACCCACCCATTTTAAAAAGCAGAATAAAGGTAAGGTGGGTCAAGTAATCGCCACCACTGGCCAATAATCTTACGACTTATTCTTTCTTATGTCTCTATCAAAATGGGCATCAGAACACAGACGCGTTATTATAGAGTGACACTGTAACCGCAGTATCATAATGCCAATTTAAATTCAGAGTTGCATATCATTGATACTGCACATTGCAAAAAAAAAATCGAGTTAATAAACTCAATAATCTTGCTATGCTTAGACTCCAAGCTTCATGGAGGACGGGTAGTTAGTGGCCCCGGAACGCAATGCACTATTGAAGGAATGGAGTGAGTTTTTATTAGTATTTATCTACCTCTATCAGAGACGTGACTTTTCAGATCGTAAGGAGTAACTCATTTGATGACTTCATACCGTAGAGAAAAAAAAATAAGTTAGTTAAACCGCTCTACAGCCTCACCACCTCACTGAACAAACACAAAAGAAAAACATAAAAAATAAATAAAATTTTCCCTCCTCAGACTGCTCTGCTATCGGTACCTACATCTTCAAGATGGCGGCCATGCATCGACGCGGAACCGCCGCCGACTACAGACATTCCCATCTGTTATATACCGACGAAATATACCTATATACTGCACAATAACTTGGTTAGGAGGATATATACCTATATGTGAACACATTTGCACGTACACCAATGTGCTAAACGATAAAATGGTAATGGATTTTCAAAGTAACTTGAGTATAATACTTATGTGTTTATTTGTCGTTGCTAACGTTCCTATTTTGCTATATCTTACTTTGAGATTAGCATAGAATATCCAAGTTCATTTAATTTCTACAAGTGTAGTACCTAGGTACGTGAATTATTTAGGTATACCTATAATTAATAATACTACACACTTAGCAACTTATGACTACTTTTGTTACCTTGGGTATATATTACCTGTAAAAATAATAGGTAATGTAGGTGTAAATAAATATAAACTGATTAACGCAATCTGATGAAAAATTACGATCTTGTAAACACTTCAGACAAGAAATTGATTGCACAAGTTGGCGATGACTGAGCGATCAAATGCGTCGGTTCAGTTCCCGCACGGATCAAATTTTACAAACAGTGATTTCCTATCTGACCTCCGCAACCCAGAAATTGGGTAATATCAATCAAAATCAAAGCATTTATTTCAAATAAGCCAGTTACAGGCACTTTTGAATTGTCAAAGACAAATGAAATATTATAAAACACAAAATACAAAATTATGGTGCTACAGTCCCAGTCACAAGACATAAAACTGTGAAAGTACCGTAGATGCCCATTCCAAGAAGTAGATCTCTATGGAGAAGAACGGGCAAGAAACTCCATGGACACTCTTTTTAGACCGCCAAAATTATTACAAAACCTTTGTTACATCATTCATTTTGAGATGGTACATTATGTGAGAACAATGTAGCAAGTTAAAAGTGTCCATAGTAGAAAATTAAAACAAAGACAATTCAGAAACAAAATAATCAATAGATAATCAAAATAAACCGTGGCAACTAAGAGATGACCAGTCCCAACTGACAGCGCCCGTTCACGAACATGACACATATATCAGCACCATTCAGCTCAACCATTTTGAAGGGAGCTAAATGATCCGACACACGCGCCACCATCAGCGAGACATTTGAGTGAGCATGACATACTCTCAACCGCCAGGGTTATTCAAGTCAATAAGAGACGTAGGTACTCAGTGAATGATAGCTCCGAGGTACATAGTACTCACACAATGCTGGCTATGAAACTATAATATTACCTATATTTATATCGTATTGTATTATCTTACACCTTGGTAAGACTGTTTCTCAGTCTTTCAAGCTTCTGACTAACTGTAAAAGTCTGTCAAATATCTGCAAATGACAGGAAAGACCAAAGGTTTGACGTGCTTTCCGAGGCACGGAGGAAACTTACTATAATAGATGGACATGGTCCATAGATCAACCTTGGCAAGCGAGGCTTAACCTTGGATATCAACCTGTGTGGTTGTTATCTATACTAAAATATTAAAGAGGAAAGATTTGATTGTTTGTTTGTATTGAATAGGCTCCGAAACTACTGGATCGTTTGAAAAATTCTTTCATCAGTTGAAAGCTGCTTTGGGCCTGAGTGACATAGGTAATAACGGGAGGGGGAGGAGGGTGAGCGGGCTAATCCGCTGGCAAAAGCTAGTTATTTAGTAAACCTGAAAATTCCCTCAATACCCACGACACAGCTCACTCACTTATTTTCCCCCAAGCTGCGCCTGCGCCGTCCCTTTCCCCCAGATAACTGTGTTTGCTCATCGGTTCCGGGATGTCGCCGTCCTTATCTAATGAGAACTGATAACAAGAACTCTAATGCACTGAGATATTGCTGCGGTTTCCTTGTAAATATCGTTACGAGGGGAATATTATTATGTGAATAAATTGGATGCGTTTTGTTGGTTTTTTTTTAGCTGTGTCATAAGTAATTTTGTGCTTTATTAGTGAAGGCTTATAAAACTGTTTCGCCATATATTTATTTAATTGATACCTCCAACTGATTTGGTTCGTAAATATTTTTTTCTTGAAACACTATAACAAATCCTTCCGGATCTGGGTTCAGCTGTAATTTTAAATTACTTAAACTTAGAAGATTGATATTAAAAGATAGAAATAATAAAATCGAAATCCCTAAACACATAAAAATCTCATTCCAGGAAAAATCGTCAAAAAATAACACCAAGGTTAATTCATAAAGTAATTAAGAAAACAAAATTAAGCCTTAATCTAATCATGTAACTTCGAACAATTCAATTGATTCCGAAGTTAGAATAAACATAAGTCGAAGGTACTCCATTAAACGGACATCGGGAAGAATTTAAAAAAAAAATTTGAACAAATTACCGATCTTCGAGGCGCTCTTAAATAAAGGAGAATTTTTAAATTCAACCTTAATTGTTAGCCAAAGAGTTTTCTACGAAAGTGAAGCAAGAAGTTATCATGGAGAAAATTTTCGGAATTTCTGCCAAGATGTTTGAAGAAAGAAAAACCGGCCAAGTGCGAGTTGGACTCGCCCATAAAGGGTTCCGTAGCAGCAAGCATAGATTAGAGATATAATTATATTGAGATTAGTAAGTAATATACATAAACAATAAAAATAACTTTGTTTTTCATAGTATTTGTATGAATGGCAAAGTTATATTTGCGGTTTTTGAAAATGTACTATATCTCAAAAACTGCTAACTGTATCTCATCCAAACCAATTTTCGTTGGTAGTTTTGGTTGAGGTCTACATTATATATTTTTTTTAGTTTTATCATTCTCTTATTTTAGAAGTTACGGGGGGGGGGGGGACACACTTTTTACCACTTTGGAAGTGTCTCTCGCGCAAACTGTTCAGTTTAGAAAAAAATGATGTTAGTAACCTCAATATCATTTTTATTAAAGACCTATTCATAGATACCCCACACGTATGGGTTTGGTGAAAAAATTTTTTTTGAGTTTCAATTCTAAGTATGGGGGGCACCCCCAAAATTTGTTTTGTTTTGATTTTTGTGTGAAAATCCTAATGCGGTTCACATAATACATCTTTCTACCAAGTTTCAACAGGATAGCTCTTATACTTTCGACAAAAAGTGGCTGTGACATACACGGACAGACAGACAGACAGACAGACAGACAGACATGACGAATCTATAAGGGTTCCGTTTTTGCCATTTGGCTACGGAACCCTAAAAATGATTGATTTACTAACAAGTACACAATCTCAACTACTAATTCAGACGACGGCACTGTTAGCCCAGTGGCTGAGTGATTGGACTGCTGCGCTGCGTGTCGCGGGTTCGATTCCCACACGGAGCAAATATTTGTATGATCTACAAGTATGTGAGTTTATATGTTTGTAAACGCACGACACAGGAGAAATTCTGTAGGGCAATTTGATTTTTCAAACAAACATTAAACAAATCATATCGTAATCGTTCTGTCATGCATAGAGTACTGCTCTCTCCTCTGAGATGGATCCGCCAAATAACAACTAGATGCACTTGAATCAAAAGGAAAACGGGCCAAGAGGCTTATCGGTAACGATGCTCTGGTCGATTCAAAGCTCCAGAGCCTTGAACATCGACGCCGTGTTGCCAGCCTGTCGGTTTTTTAACGGTTACATTTAGGAGAGTATGCGATGGAACTGCACAACTTGATTCCGCCTGGCCTATTCCATCATCGGACTACAAGACGTGCGGCAATGCGCCATCCATATGGTGGACATCCCTCCGGTACGTACAAAGCGTTTTGCCAAACCTTTATTGTACGCACAGCTAAGGAGTAGAATTCCCTGCCCGCATCTGTATTTACCGACAGCTATATTGAAATTGAAATAGTGGTCAAACGCGGACCTATAATTAGGTGCGTCCACCCAGAGCGCGCAGCCTCGCGAGGCATTTGTTGCGCGAGGAAACTGAAAAGCGAGGCTGCTCACTCTGTGTGGACGCGTCTATTGTTTTTCGACCGAGGCACGAAACAATATATGCGAGCAAAACAAAAGCCGACACTGGATGGCTCGGGCGCTCGGTCGCTCGACCGCGGCAGCGCTGTCACTTGCTTCGTCCGAGACACGTCCACACCAAACGAGCTGCTTCGCGCGAAAAATGCCTCGCGAGGCTGCGCGCTCCTTGGGGACGCACCTAATGAATGACATAATATGGGAGGAATTTAATTACCAAAAATCATTCCCTCGAGGGGTAAAAAGATGATGAAATTTTGTAAAGAAGCTCGTCATTTTTCCCGGAGAGAAATATCATTGGCTTGACATAAATCATCAAATAAGGATAATAATATTTTACTTCTAAGAAATATTATTTATCCTTTTTATCATTTGCTCAAAAGACAGTGCAGGACATTCGCAATAAGTATTTGCGAGCAAATAAATTTTATTAGGAATTAGTTTTAAACATGTGTTACCTATTTAGTAATTTCGCCATTCCGCAAGTGAATCTGCTTTTGCAACAAGCAAGCAGTTATTTGGTGTTGTTTTGTGAATACAATCATACAGAAGTCGTTTAAAATTTTTCTTGTTTTTCTTTCACAGGTTTCAACGAGATTTGTATATCATTTTTAGCTCCGTTTACAAACTACTTACCACAAATATTGATTTCCAGTTTGGTCATGGGTAAAATACCTCGTAAAATATTAAATACAATGAAAAGTTCATCTTCAAAATAAAGATTTCAATCTCTTAACTTTCTCTGAAGAATAAAATTAAAATTGTTCAATCTCACGACGTAAGTTACTTAAAGAATTTAATATTTCACTCTTCTATTGTCCACTCCAAGTACCCTAGTGATTAGTCTCCGGCGATTTCTTCCACTCAATTGAACTTATGAAAAGTGCCCGGCGTCGCGTCTCCTCGCGTCTAGTCGCGTCGCAGTCGCACCGTGTCTGGTCGATGCTTAATCATTGTTTGATCTCATTATTGCGACAAATTTGTCGTCCGTCTGTATATTGGGCTAATCAAGTGGATTTTGTTTTTGTAAAAAGGGTATTTTTAGATAGATTCTGTTATAAGAATTATTTAACAAAATTAATTTCCCGGAACCAATTTAACAATTTACACAGTAATTCCAAATCTGTAAATTTAAATAATTCTTAGTAAAATAGGAGATGAACAAGATTAAAAATAGATAAGTAAAATTTTAACCGGCGTAAAGTTGAGGCGACCAATTGGTCGGTTTTCAATTGTCAAAAGAATTGTTAAAAAAATGGCCACAGTTTGAGATTTAATTAGGATTATAGTGTAGAATAAATAAAGACTATTTTAGTATAACCTAAGATATTCTCCAATGTTAGGTTTTCCTACACACACACTAGCGAGCAAAATTATGGAATCACTTGGAATTATTCCCGGATACTTCTTTAAATAAGATTTTGCATAATAATAACAATATTCCACAACTATCACACAACGCCATCTAGTCCCAAGCTAAGCAGAGCTTGTGTTATGGGTACTAGACAACTGATAAACATACTTATATAATTCTAAATACGTAAATATTATAGATAAATTACACCCAGACACAGAACAAATGATCGTGCTCATCACACAAACATTTGTCCTGGGTGGGAATCGAACCCACGACCTCCGGCATAGCAGTCAGTGTCACTAACCACTAGACCAACAGGCCTGTCAAAAATGAATGAATTTGGTACCAATTTAATTCAAAGTAAACAATTTAATTTAAATCTTTCAACTGGTACCATTTTATCATTCTTAGCTAGCTATTAAGTACTTAAAATCTTGCGGAATCAGTATGTTTTATATATAAGTAAGTAAACTTTACTATTAGCAGAAAAATAGCAGCAAAAAATCAAAAGTATAAAAAGGGAAAACGAATATAAAGTGGAAAAACACGATACTGGGCAAAAAATAGCTAATATTAAAAGCGAGTTAAGCTCGGACGGTCTTAAACAATAATGAGCCAACAAACTCTGTTGGCTTTGCGACGTCTACCAGTGAGGAGGGTTTCCATGGGGATAGAATTAAAAGATTAAAAGTGAGGTGAGGAAAAATAAAAAAAATAAAATTTCTGTATTTATCCTGTCGACGAACAGTTTACTGGGGCCTTACCACGAGCTCTTAACGCGATCCAGTTTAGGCTGTGGGAAAGAGACAGAGCTATACAAGTCGTCTAGCGCCATCTCTTTCCCACAGCCTAAACTGGATCGCGTTAACAGTTCATAGTAGGCCACCTGATGAATCGGGTAATCGGTGCAACAAAATATTAAAAGAGTAACCATGGTGTTTCTTGCCGGTCCTAAGTACTTATAAGTGAAATAAATAATTTTGATTTTTGTGAACGGTTGCTAAATCTAAGAATGTAGGTAGACAAGTCAGACGGAATAAATATAGAAGAGGAAAAAAATATGGGAAAAATATGATTTTGCAAGATATAAGACTAAATTTCAACAATATTATACAACAAACGCTGTTATTTGCTACGTCTACTAGTGAGGAGAGTTTACATGAGGAAATATTTGAGAGAGAAGAGGAATCAATATTTTTGTCTTTTGTTTTCCTCCAACTCGGTAATCTCTTAAGACATTCCAGCAAATAGTATACCCGCTGGTGACTTATTTCAGGTCCCACAACTGGGCAAAAATTGTTCCATGTAGCCTCAGCTTAACGCCTATACTTATCTATCTATAGCTAATCGTAGTGCTAAGTTATATAGACGATTTCAATGCTTGGAAATGTTGTCCCGATTAATAATACTATATGATTTTAATTGATGATTTTTGTTTTTAGGTCTAGTGGTCACAAGCCTGAGCAGTGGTGGCTTAATGGTACTTATCGGCCCCAACTTACGAGTTGTAGGTCGTGGGGTCGAACCCAGCCAGGCACATTACTTGTGTAATTTATTTCATCACCACTGCTCTCAAAACGGTGAAGGAAAACATCGTGAGGAAACCGGCATGTCCAAAAATTCGAAGACATGTGACATCTACCAATGAGCACTAGGCCCGCAAGGTGGATTATGGCCCACTCCCTCTGACAGAGAGGAGACCTGTGGGAACATTAATAGGCTGATGATTATGATGATCAGAAGCGTAAGCTAATACAAAATGTATGCATTGAGATGTCTTCCAGCAAGCATCAGAATTTTTCTGAGAATTTCAAAGTATGCGGTCGAGCTTATCCGCACAATAAACCCTAATGATGAAACAATAGAGCAGTGAAAGCACATACTACCCATCGGATATATCCGCAGAGCAAATAAACAGCGCAGTATTGCGTACCGTCGGCAGATGGCGACACCGGCACGTTTTGGCGTGATAAAAATAAATATATACGCCCTTTTACGTGACGGTAATACGCGTAGGGATTCACGTTATACGTGATGCGTAGGGATGGGTAGTTTTTGTTGGTCAGTGAAAATAGAACTAAAATTTGTGTAATTCTGGAAGTTCCTTTTGAAACAGAACTCTGGTACCTGGTCTAGATTCATCTTTATCATCTGCCTGCCTTCTCCCAACTTAGTTGGACGAAGTTCCAGTCGAACTAGATGCAGCAGAATATCAGCATTTAACACGGACTGCCTATCTGACCTCCACAACCCAGTAACGGGGTAATATGGGGGGGGGGGGTAACGGGGTCCCCTTGGGGGACCTGCCCACAGGAGCGGAGTTAGGCTGCGGAGCGGATAAATGGAGCAAGCACTAAATCTCCGCTCCTCTTCAATGGTGCAATCATATTAGTTAATATTTCTCCGCTCAAACGCTCTCTGCTGGCAGACTTTCGAGATTCTGATGAACAGTAACGACTGTCAAAGATCTACAATTGACATTATTTTTCTGCGTATTTTCAGGAACTCTGTATGTAGATACTCTATATCCTGTATACTGACACCAAAAACCCATTCAACACAACGAAATCCACATTGAAACCTACCAAATTCAAGCCAGCTTCGAAAATCAAAACGTGGCATGGACTAGAGTAGCGAAGCAAACGAGGCTGGCCCATAGAGCGGAGGCCAGGCACGCATAGTATTGACTGAGTCGATTGCGCATGCCTACCCAGCAACGGGTTTAGAACGGATGTCGGGAGACTGGATGTGGCAAGGACAAGGGGAATTGGGGGAAAAGGGTTTTTTGAGGGTATGAAAATTATCCCACGGGTAGACAAAATCGGGATAAAAACTGTCCTAAGTGTTAATCCAGGTTATCAACTATCTGTGCACCAAATTTCATCCAAATTCTTTCAATAGTTTTTGCGTGAAACAGTAACTAACATCCATACATCCTTATAGAGGGCCGCATTCATAATATTGGTAAGATTAGATTGTCTGGTAAAAAGCCGACGGATAAAAAATAGATTTCTTTTTTGGTGGTAATCATCAATGAGTTCTCCGCCCTGGGTTGGAATAACTGGGTGAAATGATAACCTTTTGAGAATCTGGCGTTTTGAGAATTGGCCATTTTGAGAAGAACTTGTCCTTTTAGCCACGGTTGCCATTTTGCGAATAAGGTTTGCGGCTAAACCGTACTGAATAAATACTACACTGTTTTTTCGACTGCCAACGTAAAAGCGCACGCTTTTAAAAAGACAGATCAAATGACACGCTGATTGGATCTCTGTATCTTAAATCAATGTTCCAGGCTTTTCCAGAATCTTTACTTCATTGACTCAACTCAGCATTCGGCACGGTATGACGAGACTAAACTGGGTTAAAATATAAACGTAAACTGAAAATAACAACATTGATGTTGCTAGGTACCTATTGAGTACTTTCGTTTAGGTATACACCGTGACTTTTTAGTCGTCTTACAAAAGTGGTCCACATAATGTATCCGACCTAAAAAGCCTCTAGGCAAGTTTCTTTTTTTTTAATCGTTAGTAATATTTTGTATTAATAATAAATAGGTACATTAGAAATATGAAACACCCTGTTAAAATGTTTACGTATCAAGCTGTAGAGTATACCTATCCAGCGCAATAGTCGGGCAGATCATTCCATCTCCATTTTCTATGAGACAAGGGTGTTTCTAACTACGCCTTGCGTCATAATAACGAATTTAAATTTTATTTTTAAATTTTTCAAATCTCTTAAATACCTATTTTTTATCATCAACGTGTTCTAGTCATTGGATACATGAACTGGGCTGCCGTTGTAAGACGACTATAAAGTCACGGTGTATATCTCACTATATTATGCCGCAGCGTTGTCCGCGTGAAATAAGTAACCCTCGGGAACTAATTCAGATTATGAACTATCTGTGTATCTTTCATAAAAATCCGTTCAGTAGTTTTTTGTGCGAAAGAGTAACACACATCCATCCATCCATCCACATTAACTTTCGCATAAAAACTATAATCAAGTGCACATTTACGTGAAAAAATTCAGGAAGAAATAATATTTGGTACCCAGATACTTTACGACATGGATCAACACATTTGATGCTTTTATCCCGGTAGGATTTAAAGAGCCGTAATAGTGGGATAAACGTTATCCTGCGTTTTATTCTACACTATAACCTATCCCTCAGTCAAATTTCACCAATACCCGTACAGCCGTTCTGACGTGATTGGGTAACAGACAGACATCAATTTCATTCATAGAAACTTTCGCACTCATAAAATTTGATAGATTTTATGTTGATATAGGGGTGGCTTTATGATGGGTAGTTGGGCTAGGTTAGTTTACCCTCTTCAGAACAACTAACATGTCGAACAACCATCAACATTTTTTAATTAAAAGAAATGTCTAACAGGAATATCAAATGTAACAAAAAATAACGGAAACATTTTAGTTGTAGCATTTTTATGTTGGCACTAACAGGATCCGATGAATACTGCTCATTTTACCTGCATATCTTTGTTTTAAACGTTACTTAGGTACTTAATTACTTTATTCATATCCAATAGGGAGATATACTTACTTACGTATAGATACTTGTTGTCTGCGTGTCACAAAAACCGACGCAGCGCCAAACTTGTAGATGAATTCTGTTTACCCCTCCCACCCAGGGCAGGGCAGGAGGGACAGTCAGACTTGTACTGACTAAAATCCACGGTGTCTTTCAATAGCCCTTTACGTTGCGGGGTCACGGTAACCCGTAAGTCCCGCGACTACAGCAGGCTTTCGTCGTCTAAAGGGGCCTCCGTCATTGTGCTGACACTCTTTGAAGCGCGCGTGGGACACAACGCGCCGTCGACCCGGGCATGGTCCATGATCGGACATCGAGTTGCCCATTACTCGCCGCCCGGTTACCCGCGCCTACGGTGGCCGGAGATCGTCCTGAGACGTCCGTCGCCGTGGGCGTCTACCACTGCGGCTGGGTCGTGAGGTCGACGCTGTCCTCTCCCTCACGCATCCCGCCTCCTCCTTCGCTATCATGACTGCTTCGCAGAAGGAGGCGACCATAGTTACCAAAGCGAGCATAGTTTATTTAAATAATTTGCATAGGTATATTTTAGTGAAAATCCGTGCGATTTGTTTCGTCCTAAAAGAAAAGGGCCTCGTATATGCGTCTTGCCCCCTCCTAGATTCGCTCTCGCTACGCTACTGAATAGGGCAAGCTATAAAACTATTTAAAAATGTTTAAACACCATCACAAAAGCCGCAAAACCTAACATTGTTTGACACTTGACAGCTATGTTTTTTTATTCTCATAACAACCTTTGTCACTGACATAACTTCTTTTTGTCGGAAATAACGTTGACAAAGGTTGTTTTTGAAGAATTGGTACAACGAAAAAATGCAAATATCTCATGACTAAACTAGATTTTGCAGAAGTTTAAAATACAATTAGAAAGCTTACGAATTCCCCCACAAGATGGCGTATCTAACTCAATTCATGATTTTTTTTGAAAAAGGTGTTTTTTGAAATAATTTCTTCAACTAAAAACTACTTATTTCAGTAAGCAGGTAAACATCACTCGAAATAAAACACTATTTCACAGTTCAAAGTAAGTACTATTTATTTCTATAAAACTTTCACAAAACACGATGACAAAGGTTTATAAGCAAAGACTCACTTAGCCATAGTTTACTTTCCATAGACAAATATAAACATACTTACTTACATTTTATTTTTCACAACGATATAAGCTTACTCATGATTTAACAAACAAAATCGTAACGGCAGCGGTTAAAAACAACATCGAGCCAAAAAAAGAAACAATACATAAATCAAAATGAAGAACAATCCATTAACTGGATCTACAATAAAAAAGAAAACAGCTAGCGTTCTGATTGGCTGGCGGGTTGGCGGGAGAATGTGATTGGCCGGCGCGCAGCCGCGGTGCGTTCCGAAACTCGATACTTTTTAATAATGGCTCCTTTGGATAATGCGATCGGCTTTTATATTACATGGAGGTATTTTATTACCAAAATGCGGTCTGGAGTGGCCGCCAACCGGGCCGCCGCCGGGAAAAGGGGCCGGTCGCCACTTCTTGTTGCGGCACGATTAGGATGGATAATGTGTGGATATTTGGGCCTGTTTTATTGTTACAATTTGCTTTTGGTTTAAAATAATTCCATATTCGAATAAATGTGGGATTTAATCCGGTAGTAGTTGCGATATTGTTAGGTATTTACTTAATCGGTGATATATTGTTGCACGAACCAAATGAAACTTACTTACGTAAATATCACCTTGCGACTTGCGTATATACCAGTTGTATTAGCAAATCTAAAATGATGAATTGAGACATCAGAGATATGTCTACAAAAGCGATAGGTGAACGTGTTAACATTTTTATAGTTAAATCATCACCGATAACAGAGAACAAACATTACAAATCGGCCGCAATCAAGCTCTAATAGATAGAACAAAAAAATCATGAACACAATCTAGAGGGCCGAGACTAATCACAGTGCAAGCACTGTAAAGCGTTATCAAACAAGTTATTGCTCAAATACGCAAGATACACTCGAACCTCTCTCATTGATGGGCCTGTACAAACAAATATATCGACTATTCGATAAGGGGCCAAGCGCGAATCGATACTGACCCGATACCGCGACGATCAGCAAATATCGTGTGTGATAAAAACTGAACGCACCGCTCGCGGAGACGAATGCATGTTCTTATTTTGAATTTACAATGACGTTTGGGGCAAAAGGACGCCATAACTTTATTGTGTGACTTGTTTGTCATTATTCCATATTTAAATATTCATGGCGTCATTTTTAAGCTTTATTGCTCTTATACCTACTATATATTTATTTCAGGATTAAGTTAAAGTTAAACCATATAAAAAATAAATAATAAGTAGGTAATTAATTAAAATTATTAAAAAAAAGATTTAAATGATTTCGTATCTACTTAGATACGAAATCATTTAAATCTTATAAACTATTGCCAAAGCTAACTAGACAGGTCTTTTCTAAATTGAAAGTTAGACTCAAATCAATGTGTTTGACTTCTGAAAACACTATGAACTTCTGATACAATGTAAGGTCTAAATCACTCTAAAATGTAGAACTTACTTGTTTATCTACTTGACAAGTAGAAATAATTATCTTAGTACTTCATTTAGATGTAAATTTTTTTTATGATTAAAAAACCACTCATAAAACAGCTTAAAAAAACAACGTTCAATGACGGAAAGTTTGCCGCCATTTTAACAGAAAAAGGCGCCAAAATTCTTTCTCAATGAACGTTCGAAATACGAACTCGTACACACTAACAATCTTTATCAGCCAGTCTGTTTGCGATCATTATCGATGCAAATGTTGTCTAACCGTCGATCGAGACTTTGTTATGATGATTCGCGAAAAGTTTGTAGGTGTACGATCGATACTAATCGGTAAAACAAATATTGGTGTAACAGCATTGAGTTGTTTGTAACCAAATTGATGAGGTTTGATAACTATCTTGGACAATTTTGATCTGTAAAATTAGTAAAAATGTGGAATAAGAACTTACATAAGGTTTCTTATTTTTTTTAAATTATAAGTATGTACCTAAGTCTTTTTACAACAAATATTTAAGTTTTTTTTATGGTAATTTGTTTGCCTATGGCTTGACAGAGTCATTATATTGATATCTCTTTAGTTCTATTATAACATAAATCCATACTAGGTATCCCTATAACAAAGACCTCCCTCCTTTTTCTCACGAATGCTGCCGTCGTCCATCTCACCATTTTCACATCATTATCTATGCTTACAGATAAATTAAAATAGCATAGATAACTTCATAGTTAGCTAGTAGTGAGTAACAAATACTCATAAAAGTTTTCAATGTGTGTGCCGACCACCCTTGAAATGTGTGCTAATCTAATCTGCTTAAGCTAACAAACTGCAGACAACTTTAACACCAGCTATATCTAGCCTTCAATACCTATCAAGATCGTAACTTGAGGAATGTCACAGCTTGGACAGTCGACTAAAAATATTTATGGTCATTTCTTATAAGACTAAATTGACGTGTAAGCCTCTTCGTACACAAGGTGACGCTAGTCTCCGATACCTTAAACCTTCAGTATCCATAGACGCGTCCCTGTGTACGAACCTCTATGGATTTTTCGGTATCCATTGACTCGTCCCTGTGTACGAACCTCTATGGATTTTGTATTGCGATAGTCGCCTGTATACCAAAGTCGTAAGGCATCAGAGACTTGCGTTGTCTTGTGTACGAAGGCGCTAAGAGCTTCAACGATCATCTCTTGAGGTTCTCGCGGTTGTATTAAGGACCTGGATTACTGCAGTACTCCCTGATACGGCTCGCATTGTGTCATTGTGAAGAGGTTCCTGTTTCTGAAGACGTTACCACTGGACAATCACCGGTAGCTTGGACCATGGCCTCGACATCGGCGGATGACTATTTTTCTAAATTGAAATGTATTTAATCAGTTAATAGACATAATAAAGGAAAATAAATATACATTCAGCGTATTTTAGCACTGCTTTCTTCCGATCTGAGATTTGATCATCCTTTTTTATTAATAGATCAAATCATCATCATATCAGCCCGGGATCACCCACTGCTGGGTATAGGCCACCCCCTTTTTACGCCATATCTCTCGGTTTGGTACTATTTTGGATGAGTTTCTACTAATCTTTGGGAAAAATGTTACCATACTTACGATTTAGCATTCGGATGTCCCAATGCCATCACCGTTGAATAAGGCATCCCCCATATTATCCAGATACTCTTTTCATGCGCCACCTAGAAAAAGTGTCTCCAACCAACAACCATCACGTTTTCAAGATGCCAATCCCTAAATCTTCGAGTCACAATAAAACATCTTTACTGACAAAATTAAATCAGTACATACTCAGCAAGTCAGTGCATCGTACGCAACCAAATATTTGGCGTCTCATATACATAGGTATTAATGAATCTTTATTAGCAAGCATCCATTAAAACGCTTAGACCCGCCGCCATGATGCAATAATTAGACATATCACAAAATGGCCGCCAGGTCAGTGCTCTCGCGCCGTCGGTCGTGCGATCGAGTGATCGAGATGCGAGTTTTAATGTACTGACAACAATTGAATTAATCTGATTTGTAAAGTATAATCTTGACAAATATAGGTTTTATGCCTTGATGGATTAGGCAGATCAGATGATATGATGATTGAATTCATGCAAGATTAACCGAAGTCACGATAAATGAGAAAAATGAAACTTTTCTGAAAGCGTCTCGTTTAGTTGGTGCATATTTTTATTATTGCCATTGTCAGTCACCTGCCCTCTTTCCGATTTATTTGAGATCAGCACATTATTTATACGTTCTTCATCCATACTTCTTTAAAAGTCTTTATCTCAGTCATTATTTCTAGTTCTGTAGACCTTCACACAGGTCTTCCATAGGTTTTTTTATACATCCCCTAATCTTTACAGCGGAAAAAATTATAGGTTCATACAAATCTTAATCCTAAGAAAGGAGCCAACAGGATATTACAACGCTGCTAAACTCTTTTTCAACCAAAGTTCTATGAAGCCATTCTCCACAACCCATTTCTACACCATTTCTATACGTGCCACAATGGTATATCTAAAAATAAAATTCCGATAGAAATCAAAGATTCGACAAGCCTATCCCATGGACGGCCTTGAACACAACAATGTGGGTGTAGCTATGAGTCAAGAGTAACGCCAAATACCTTGTTATCAATATTCAGTTCAGGCTAAAAATATACTACACTGCACTATACCATGGAAATACGGTACGATCTTCAAGGTGAAACCGCGTTTACCAAGGTCTGTCTGTGGATAGGTGACTATCCATTATACATCAAGTTTCCTCCGTGTTTCGGGAGACACATTAAGTTGCTGGTGTTTGCCAAGGCCTTGCAAGGTTGCTTGCCCAAGGTCTGTCTGTGGATAGGTGACTATCCATTACATATATATATTAAGCCATTAGTCCTGGCTATTATATAACATCAGTCAGTAGCCTGAAACTCTCATATTCAGTCTTACCATCGGGTACCATACCACAATACTAACTGGGTTATGGGGGTCAGATAGGCAGTCACATCATTTAAGATACTAGTATTCTTCTGCATCCAGATAGACTTATCATCCTATCCTTATCTCATTTTACGTTTTCAATTTTTTACGTTTTCTTCTTCTATTCCCCTTGTCAGTCGCCCCAGCATCATTTACTCCTTTTTATTTTATATCATTCCTTACACAATACATCCATCTTTTCTTTGGCCTTCCCTTCCTCTCAATCCATTAACATTCATACTCACACCTAGATTGTCGGTTCCATTCCAAAGTCAGGGAGTTTTTTTTCTTTTTTTCCATCAGAACTCTATCAGTAATAGAGAGGAATCTGTATGTAAATCATTTCTAATGGCAATAGGTTTGCCTCCTTTTACAACGGACTCAAAACATAAATGGCGAAAAGTTGGTTCCCTTAGGTACACCACTACCTGTCCCTTCCAATTACAGGCGTAAAATAATTCTCAGCATTTAATTTACCTTGGCCTTTCTATTCATCATCATCCAGCCCTTATCCCATTTTACGTGGGGTCGGGGCAACACGTTTTCTTCTTCCATTCTCCCCTGTCAGACGTCAAAGGCTATTCTGAAAGTTCAATTTCCAAAAAAGGAACAAATCTTTTTACCCTAAGTAAGTATAGGAAAGAAAAGGATTGAACAACCATAATGGAGCCAAAGTTTTTGTAAAGCAATTCATCTTGTGTCGGACGGTAGACTAGATCTGGACGGAGTCATAAATCATGGCCGGCCATGTCTCGCCGTGATTGGAACTTCTGACGCGTTGATACAGGGAAAAGTTCATTTGTGTTACCTTATTTCGATTATTGGAATTTGTGGAGGTAGTTTCGTGTATTAAAACTGGTAAAAGGTTTCACGAAAAGAGGTTTTGGGTGCTTAAATGTTTGACAAAATAATTCAAAAGTTGTTTATTTTTGTTACCGTATTAAGTAACAACTATTTCCTAGTCGATATGTGTTTTTTTTTGAGAGTGTACAAAAAATTCCTTTTGGCCTAACTTTAAGTCAGAAGGTGAGACCCATGACCTATCTTGGGTCTTATCAAGGTGTTGGTTGGCCCCCAGGGTCTAACCTAACCTAACCACCGCCAATGTGATAGCTCAGTTGTCACCACCACGTACTTACTACACTTAACAACAGCGGGTTTAATTTTCCCAAACTTAAAAATTAAATAACCTTAAACAATAATCTCTCTTTCAAACAAACAAAACACTTTCGCTTCCCGCTAGACGACACAACGCACTATCCAAAATTACACAAAATCCATTACCAAAATGACTAAGGTACTGGGTAGTGTAATGTCCACTTTCTTACTCCCCGGTACACTCCAGTATCCCATGATGGATGGTGTTTGTTCAGCAAATAGTTTTCAATTTTACGAAGGCGAACCGGACCGACCGGCTGGATTTCGCTTATGTTAGGATTCTCTTAAAATATTTTGTTTTATGTCGGATTTTGTAGGTCCATGTTGATTTTGAACAGAGGTGAAAATCTGACTAGTCGGTCACGTTTTTCTCCGCATTCAATTTTTATACAACATAAAGTAGCTAATAACCGTCACCAGTCTATCTCTACACCAAAATTCATGACAATCAGTCAAGCAGTTTAAGGATGAAAGCGTAACAAACCAACTCATCTTCGCATTCACAATATTAGTTAGGTCCGTAAATCGGTATTTAAGTAATTTACTTTAGTAGTACCTAATTGAGCCTTGGTCTCCTTTTTATTTTAGCCAATCCAAACAAACCGACTAAAAGTGTTTTCTAAGAATAGCTTTATATTAATTTCAATTAGGTGACTGCAAGTTTTTTTTGCAGGGCCACATTCGTATCTGTGTTGGTTCTTACATTGTGTAGAACTGTAGACTGTAGACCGATGTTCGCACCTTAAGGAGGTTATCAATTCAACGGTATGTTTTTTTTTGGTGTATTTTACGCGATTACTTCGTGAATTGTGGACCGATTTTCAAAATTATTTTTTTGGTTCGAAAGGAGATACTTCTGAAGTAGTCCCATAGTCACCAAGTCAGGATCTGATGATTGGATCTTGGAGAAATTGAGGGCAACCCTCAAATTTTATTGGTTCACACATAATTTTTCGCAAATCTTATGAAGGAATTTAAGTACTTGCGTATGGAAATCAGCATCTCATGTAGCTGAGCTGATGATGGAAGGTACAACTCCTCTAGTAAGGAGTCGGCATCGACTGATTTACTAAATTATGTTTGTGTTCGCATATTTCCAGAACTACAAATCCAATTTAAGTGATTCTTTTTCTGTTGCTAGCTATCGTTCACCTTAGGGAATACTGCAAGTTTCATCAAAATCGGTTCAGTAGTTTTTGAGATAGGGAATGAATGAAAGAGATGTCAACGATATTATTACCTACCTACGGATTACAAAATTCTAGTGCATATGTAAGAAAAAGATGTAGGTATTTGACAAGAATTACGGTTGAATATTCAAACTAAAAAGATTAAAATAAAAACTTTTTCAAAAAAAATATAACCGCCTTCAAAACAACCACAAAAAAGGGTATTAACCTACAAAACTTTTTTTTCGGAAGTCGGTGGCAAAATAGACAATGAAATTAATAAAGAAAAGCCACCGACTTCCGAAAGAAAAGTATTGTAGGTTATTTTACCGGTGTTATTTTACCTGTAAGGAAACAACCAGCTGATCGCACGCACATAGCAACCAACAAAAGGTATTCTAACGTGCGCTAAGAGACTGGCATTGTTTATTCAACTGCAATATAAGTTCTGGTGGGTCGCAGCTGTAGGTAGACACAGGTATTTATAGTACAAACATTGTGCCGGGAAATAGGGCTTTAATCAATTTATTGTGTTTTAGATACACTTGAGCCGAGGATATCGTGGCTAAATAATTACAGTCGCACAGGCCGATCTTCCGGGTTAAGCCGCGCTTGCCGAGGTTGGTCTGTGGATGGGTGACCATCTGTCATAGCAAGTTTCCGCCGTGCCTCGGAAAGCTCGTAAAGCCGTTGGTCCCGACTGTCATTTGTAGATCTTTGACAGTCGTTACTGTTAGTCAGAAGCTCATAAGTTTGACAACCAGTCTTACCATGGGGTATCGTATTGCCCCCTTACTTCGTTGTGGAGGTCCGATAGGCAGTCGCTCCATATGAAATACTGATATTCAGCTGCATCTGGTTCGACAGGAAGCCGACCCCAATATTGTTGGGAAAAGGCAGGCATCAGATGAAACACTGGAGCCCTCTACTCCTTGAATGTCATAAAAACCGGTCAATTGCGAGTCAGTCTCGCGAATGAAGGGCTCCGTACCATTATTTATAAAAAACTTTTTCAAAAAAGTAACCGACTTCAAAAACAACAACAAAACAAAAAAAACTTTTTTTGAAAAAAGTACCGACTTCAAAACAAATACAAAAAAGTTAAAAATAACTTTTCTTTCGGAAGTCGGTGGCAATAGTCAATGACACAACAAAACAAAGCCACCGACTTCCGAAAGAAAAGTTATTTTTAACTTTTTTGTATTTGTTTTGAAGTCGGTACTTTTTTCAAAAAAAGTTTTTATTTTACCCTTTTTAGTTTATTTATTACAAAATTTAAAATTCTTGTAAAATACAAAATTTTCTTACATATGCCCTAATCTTGTAATCCGTCACAACATAAAAAAATCCATGTCTCTAAAACTACTGAACCGATTTTGATGAAACTTGCAGTGTACCCTAAGTTGAACAATACCTAGTACAACAAAAAAAGAATGACTTAAATCGAACTTATAGTTCCGGAGATATACGTGCACAAACATAAAAACATACATACATACATACATACATACATACATACATACATACATACATACATACACTTATGAAATTTGGCACATTTGTTCAGACGCTGATATAGACTAACATATATGAAAACTGGGCAGTTCTGATAATATTACATACATACGGGTCGAATTGATAACCTCCTTTTTTTTGAAGTCGGTAAAAAGGGTGAAATAACTTAATTAATAACTTCTTTCGGATGTCGGTGGCTTTATTTTTTTTATTATTTCATTGATTTTAGCCACCGACTTCCGAAAGAAGTTATTAATTAAGTTATTTCACCCTTTTTACCGACTTCAAAAAAAAGGAGGTTATCAATTCGACCCGTATGTATGTAATATTATCAGAACTGCCCAGTTTTCATATATGTTAGTCTATATCAGCGTCTGAACAAATGTGCCAAATTTCATAAGTGTATGTATGTATGTATGTATGTATGTATGTATGTATGTATGTATGTATGTTTTTATGTTTGTGCACGCATATCTCCGGAACTATAAGTTCGATTTAAGTAATTCTTTTTTTGTTGTACTAGGTATTGTTCAACTTAGGGTACACTGCAAGTTTCATCAAAATCGGTTCAGTAGTTTTAGAGATATGGATTTTTTTTATGTTGTGACGGATTACAAGATTAGTGCATATGTAAGAAAATTTTGTATTTTACAAGAATTTGGGTTGAATATGTAATAAATAAACTAAAAAGGGTAAAATAAAAACTTTTTTTAAAAAAAGTACCGACTTCAAAACAAATACAAAAAAGTTTAAAATAACTTTTCTTTCGGAAGTCGGTGGCTTTGTTTTGTTGTGTCATTGAATATTGCCACCGACTTCCGAAAGAAAAGTTATTTTAAACTTTTTTGTATTTGTTTTGAAGTCGGTACTTTTTTTAAAAAAAGTTTTTTTGTTTTGTTGTTGTTTTTGAAGTCGGTCGGTTACTTTTTTTTTTTAAAAGTTTTTATTTTACCCTTTTTATTTTACCCTTTTTAGTTTAAATAGTCAACCCAAATTCTTGTAAAATGCAAAATTTTCTTACATATGCACTAATCTTGTAATCCGTCACAACAAAAAAAACCATATCTCTAAAACTACTGAACCGATTTTGATGAAACTTGCAGTGTACCCTAAGTTGAACAATACCTAGTACAACAAAAAAAGAATTACAGAAATCGAACTTGTAGTTCCGGAGATATGCGTGCACAAACATAAAAACATACATACATACATACATACACTTGTGAAATTTGGCACATTTGTTCAGACGCTGATATAGACTAACATATATGAAAACTGGGCAGTTCTGATAATATTACATACATAGGGGAACAGTGTATAAGACGGGGACGTTAATAATCGCGAGGTATAATGGGGACATACACTCTTTAGGCATACTTAACACAACACTAACGTAGAGCAAGCGCCATCAGGACGTCATTTGTAAGCGGCCAGACGCAAATGGCGTCCTGTTGGCGCTTGTGCTACGTTACTTTTGTGTTAAGTTTGCCTTAGGTGTGTGATTTCCCATCATACCTCGTGTCCCCGTCTTATACACTGTTCCCCTATGTATGTAATATTATCAGAACTGCCCAGTTTGCATATATGTTAGTCTATATCAGCGTCTGAACAAATGTGCCAAATTTCACAAGTGTATGTATGTATGTATGTATGTTTTTATGTTTGTGCACGCATATCTCCGGAACTACAAGTTCGATTTCTGTAATTCTTTTTTTGTTGAATTGATAACCTCCTTTTTTTGAAGTCGGTAAAAAGGACAAAAAATCACGCAACGAAAGTGATTTCTGAATCGATCGATTTCATGGGAGCCCTCTTGAATAATTATTTTATTCTGTTGTTAAGTATGCGTTCTTAGAGGTATCAGAAATACCTACATTATCTGTAAAAGTCAACTATGTAACTATCACGGTTTGTAAGAACAGTCTGGTGATGGACAGACAGACAGACACACATCGGAGTCTTAGTAATGGGGTCTCGTTTTACCTTTTGGTTACGGAACCCTAAATGTAGAACGAAGAAATTAAATTCTTTGTAAGAAAGTGATATTTTGGTAACACTTTTTTTTTTGTAGATGTAGGTCATGTGTCCGAACCCAGCCAGGCGCATACTTTGTGTAATTTATTTCATCACCACTGCTCTCAAAACGGTGAAGGAAAACATCGTGAGGAAACCGGCATGTCCTAGAACCAAAAATGATAAGACATGTGACATCTACTAACCCGCACTGGGCCCGCGTGGTGGATTAGAGCCCACTCCTTCTTGCAGAGAGGAGGCCCGCGTCCCAGCAGTGGGAAAATTATTGGTTGATTATGATTACTTATATTTTATGCTTTAAAACGTCTGTTAGGTATTAGGTGCGTCCACACAGAGCACGCAGCCTCGCGAGGCATTTGCTGCGCGAGGAAACTGACAAGCGAGGCTGCACACTCTGTGTGGACGCGTCTATTGTTTTTCGACCGAAGCACGAAACAATATACCTACGCGAGTGAAACAAAAGCCGACACTGGATGGCTCGGGCGTCGGTCGCTCGACCGCGGCAGCGCTGTCACTTGCCTCGTCCGAGACACGTCCACACCAACCGAGCTGCTTCGCGCGGAAAATGCCTCGCGAGGCTGCGCGCTCTGTGGGGACGCACCTATTAAGATAATAAATTATTGCTCATTGATAAGAGCTGTAGAATCACCGGAAAACGCCAATTCAGTCAAATAATTATCTATATATATGTACTTCTAGTAGATAGCTTTATTTATGATTATTTATATCACCGGATATACTTATCTTTCAGATACCTGTTAATCTAAAGTTTTCTAAAATATGTTTAGAATTGATTGCAATTTGATAACATATTGCACTTTTTTTTTGGGAAGTAAAATTCGAATTTGAGCAGGATTCAAACCTGCGTCCTTCTAGATCACTAGTCCAGACGCCTCCAACTAAGCTATCGCAGCCAGCACTACCCTATTTGCTATTTCCGACGCAGGTTTAATACGAATAAATATTTATTGCTTTTTTATAACTGAAATAAATAAAGCGTACGCACTTATGAACCGTCAAACAGACGATACGACTTTTCCTTGTATGTTACCTATATAGAAAAGGGTAAGTAGCTATTAATATTATTAGTATAAATTACAAAACCGATTAAGAAACTCAATACCAATTCAATAGAACCATTAACTCATTGCGACGATTCAAATATCCATAATCATTTGGTTTCCACACACGGGCAACTTGCGACCACAGTGGTTATCGACCGCAACTTTTACATATTCCCGGCACTGGCCATCAATTTCAAAGAAAGTTATTCCTGTTGCTAACTACTTTTTGATTTAATCCAGCATGATTTATTTTAATAAGATAAGTCCAGGTTTGTCTACAGGGCGAGCCGTTTCTCCATATTTCTATCCTTGCTTCCAATTTATTTAATGCAAAAGGTTCGACTTTTGGATGCATGGATTTTCGTTGATCAGGACAGACATAGTGAAGGGTTTTGAATAAATTTGGGCATAGACGCAACACCTATGTCATCTCCAAGCGGCCGAAACCGCTGGAATAAGCTAGTTTTTCAAACTTTAGTATGACTGCCTGAGAACTTTATTTAGAATGCATACACAAGATATACCAATAAGCAAATGACAACCTCCTCAAGACAAGCAATGCCATTAACAAATAAAAATGTTGTCCACTAATAATGGCAGCGAGTTGCCCGTCTATGGACGCTCTTAAAATCACAGGTGGCACTATTACGAAATGTCACGCATACGTCAAACTGTCAGAGATTGATTACGTAATGTTGGTACTTCTGTGAGATTCGACCGTAGCTAAGCAAACAATTTGAAGATGATCACGATGATATTAAAGTCACTATCTATGTTATCGAAATGAGGATGATCGCGTAAGTATGTCTGTTTGACCTGGTATCGAAAACTGATGACTGGATTTTGGTGATGATTTCTGTTTATTTCTTGAAATATTACCTAACGCAAGTAACCTGAAAGGGGCCTGTAAATAATATAGATAACATCACGCATGAAATCTTAGAAGGGTTCATCATCATCATCAGCCGGAAGACGTCCACTGCTGAACATAGGCCTCCCCCTTAGACCGCCACGCCGAACGACAATTCGCCACTTGCATCCATCGGTTGCCCGCAACCCTCACGATGTCGTCGGTCCACTTAGTGGGAGGCCTCCTGGTCATCATCAGCCTATAAACGTTCCCACTGCTGGGACACAGGCCTCCTCTCTGTGAGAGGGAGTGGGCCATAATCTACCACGCGGGCCCAGTGCGGATTGGTAGATGTCACATGTCTTCGAATTTTTGGTTCTAGGACATGCCGGTTTCCTCACGATGTTTTCCTTCACCGTTTTGAGAGCAGTGGTGTTGAAATAAATTACCCAAAGTAATATGCGCCTGACGGGGTTCGAACCCACGACCTACTACTCGTAAGTCCAGGCCGATACCACGGGCCACCACTGCTCACTGGGCCACCACTGCTCATACTGGGCCACCACTGCTCACTGGGCCACCACTGCTCGGTCCGTGGTCGCCACTCGAGAACTTTTCTTCCCCATCGGTTGTCAGTTCTACGAGGGATGAGGCCTGCCACTTCAACTTGCAAATTTTATGAGCTATGTCGGTGACTCTGGTTCTTCGCCGAATATCCATGTTCCGGATTTTATCCCGCAAAGAAACTCCGAGCATAGCTCTTTCCATCGCTCGTTGAGTGACTCTTAGTCTCTCTAAAAGGCCAGCAGTCAGAGACCACGTTTCAGAGCCATATGTCATCACTGGCAACACACACTGGTTAAACACCCTTAGAAGGGTTAGGCAAGGGTTGGCATCTGACACAGTCGTTGGGACTTTTCTCCTCTCGCCCTGTGTGTAGTGGAAGGGAATCTCAGATTTTTACTGAATAATTAATATACACCTTATCCACCCAATAGCAAGACTCAACCTGAGAATTAAACACAGATCACACTTAAGAATAAACATTTAAATAAAGTGTCTGAAGTGTAGTGTAGCCAAAACACAAGCAGACTAAACAGAGAACCACATAGTCCTGCTAATACTACAAAAGTGAAATTTTGTGAGGATGTATGGATGAATATTTGTTACTCTTTGAAGCAAAAACTACTAAACGAATTCAGTCAGTCAGTGAAATTTGGTACACAGATAGTCTAAAAACAGGATTAACATATAGGAAAGTTTTTATCCCGATTTA
Organism: Agrotis exclamationis; assembly: GCA_950005045.1. NCBI lineage: Eukaryota > Metazoa > Arthropoda > Insecta > Lepidoptera > Noctuidae > Agrotis > Agrotis exclamationis. The sequence continues at coordinate 13,946,607 of OX465436.1, read as the reverse complement.
TTAACTTAGGGGCATTTTTAAATTTCGAGTGTTAGCGGGCGAAATCGCTGCTAGCGGCTAGTAAGTAATTAATAATCAAGTATAGTACCTACCTACCATATAAAACTAGTAACGCTAGTTATCTGCTCCAAGGCGTTAACCGACAAAAGAGCTTTTTATCATTATCAGCGACAATTTAATGCGATGACGTCAGAGCCTCGTGATGTCGAGATAAAACCTCCTTGGAATAGAGGTTATGTAAAAATGTGGAAATATTCCAAGGAGTTATAATACCTACACTTATGCATGAAAAAATGACCATGGGAAAATAGTGTAGCGAAAATATTTTGAAAAAATATGCATGTCGAATAGAGAAACTCCTCCTTTTTTTCTTGCTAAAACGGATATTATAAAGTAAAGCTATCAGTTACTGAAATAAGTTTCCCGGCTCCAGCTGCTAAGCGAGAGCCTTCTCAGATGTTGTTCAAGGCTCTTGGCAATTAAGCTATTGATTTATTATTATGTACTTCTGTTTAGCCAATATTTATTTCAATCAGTATGCCACTGGAAATTTTATATAAAGAACGATGGAAACAATATAATTTTGCCTCTGGCTCATACAAATTAACATGCCAAAAAGTAAAAAAAAACCTCAGTAATTTAAATGTGCTGTATCATGTCGAAAAAACTAATGATAATAAAAAAAAATGCCAAATTCTTATACTTAGTCATAGAAGCATTTGGTCGTATAACCTAGCCTCCACTATTTCCCACAGAAATTCCTAACTACAAAATCTAGGAACACAAAAGCACTGCGAGCTAGCTCTTAGCACCTGTTCTAAGTAAAAACTTTTTGCTAAATACCTAAGTACAAGTTAAAAGAACATGTCTTGCTAAGTGGCTGTTCATAATTCTTAGAAGAAGCCAGCGGAAACATGTTTTAAAATTAACACATTTCATCTAGGTATGTTTTAGAAATAAAATATGATAATCATTTTGGCTGTCTAATAGCTGCGTTAATCATCTGACAGTGAAATTAAGTATTATAATTATATAAAATATGTTAATTATTTTTAAACGCATTAACGCATGCGACGCGCATCATAAAGATGATTTTTGAGGATAGAAAAATTTAGCTGCGAGTGGGATTTGAATCCGCGTCATCCGAATAAGTCTCACTTATTTGGACCTGATTTAGTAAACCAGACGTCTTACCAATTAATCTATCGCAGTCATGCTCTGCAGTGTCGAATTCTTCATTTCATTTTCCCGCCTGGCCACGGTATAATTCGATGCAGTGAAAATTCGCACGGCGCGAACAGAGAATCGTTTTGCGACTAAAATAAAATTATAGAAATGCAGGTACAAATGTATAAAAGTGTAAATTAATGTTTGTGTAGTATATTTGTATAAGTCGAAAGACGTCTCGTCGTTTCTGCTAGCCAGTTAGTGTCTTATGACGACGTCACAATTTGCGACGTTAATGCATATAAAATAATTAAATTTTAGTGAAAAGATAGTTACAAGGTACTGGCAACAAAGAATGGCCATCATATCCATCAAATACATTTCCAAGCATCTTCATCATTTTCCTGTCCTTATTCCAATTTACGTAGAAGTCGGCATTTCACGTTTTCTTCTTCTTTTCTCCCCTATCAGATGTCACGGCATCATTCACTTCTATTTTATTTTGTGTCTTTCGAAATGTTGATGTGCATTTTTTATTGCCGATAGGTACTTGTAGATGTAAAGATCTGAACAAAAGTGGCAATTGTCGTAAATACATTTCAAATGATGATTATGAAACGGAATATTTTACATTTATTATGTAAATCTTAAATAAATTTGTGGTCAAAATCATCTTATATTTGTGGTTTTAAGAAGACAAATTCAATAATGGTCTTTCCTGTGTTAAAAACCAGTTTATCGAAAAAAACTTTCACTTATAATGCTTCGTAAAACGCTTTTCTTTTTTATAAAATCACGGTACATAAATTAATATCTACAAGAAGAAGTCTTAAACAAAATCATTTTTTCTTAGACTTCTATCTTAGAACCTATTTGTCTGAAAAGTGTCTAGACAATGGAATATTTAGTTTTATGATTTCACTATCTAAAAACCCTATGAAATTAATCAGAAAAGATTTGAGGCCTTTGCACTAATGCGCTACGTAGTTGATTCAAACGAACAGCAGATACCTACTAAATCCTGTAGAAAACAAAGAAATGAAATAAAAATACGTTTAATTGTAATTGCTTTTTTTCAAACTAGATGAGGCTGTTTTGTACCTGATTACTTTGAGATGAAACAGCCGAAAAAAACTCAGAAGATGAAACGTTAAATTGGTCTTACCTCTTTTGGAAAAAGAGGTGATTATTTGCATTCAGAAACTGTATTTACCACAGATCGCAGAAAATATAAAAAAGACACCACAATACCAAAAATTATAACACCATGAATCATAATGATCTCAAATACGAGACCAAACTCCTTGATTCACCTCACAGTTCAATAAACAAACACCGTTAGTCGAACAATGAAGCTGTTTATTATCACAGCGACCACTGACATAATATCACACGTCTTCAAATAATGTTACAACAAAACTAAAACGAAAAAAAGACCTTTAAAAACTTAAGTGATTCACTATAAAAGTTACAAATCGACCAACTTGCTTAAACACCTAAAATCTCCAGCTTCCAATGAGATATAGATCTTATCGCCTTTGGTATAAAGTTGTGATTTATAATTAGGAGGAGGCGATTGAAGTTGAAATTAAGTTGGTTTTAAGTGATGACTTGGGAGGTGGGTAGCGCAGTAGCTTGGCTATAACAAGATGAATAGAATGACAGACAAAATCAAAAGTTGAATAAATAAAAAGGTATCGCCCACACGTAGAGGGACGTGTGTCCATTCTGGATAGTCTCTTCTGGAATTTTTAATCCGTGTTAGATATAAAAAAGGATAAATTATGTTTCGATTTTTAGAGTGTGTGGTATGTAGCTGGAGTCGCGTGACCGTCTGTAAAGGTACTCGTGACCCTGAAACGTAAAGGACAATTGAATAAACTGCATAATTTTGTGTTGAATCAGTAAAATTCTGACAATCCCTGTCGCTCCACCGGGCGCACGGACTAATTAGATGACTTTACGTCCAAAAACAAATGTTGTAAGCTGATCAATTGATGAATGCTTAAAAAATGTGAGTTTAAATCAACACTTGAAGTATCCTCTATGAAACTTTCAAGTTATAGGCCCATTACGCGTATGACCCACGGATTTAAGTCAACCCGTCGGCTGCAGACAGCTTGGCTCTGTTGCCAAACAGTGTCCATCTTATTACATATATTATTACACGTATAAAAGTCAGTAGGTATATATTTTACAGGTGCTTAATGTGCCCAGAACTAGGGCATATTTCACCAATTAATTCGATGTGCACATTAATACAATGTTTTAAAATTGACAGTGTCATGCATTTTATATGTTACTAGGATTGCGCGCCAGCTGGATACTTAAATTTCCCACAGGATCGTGATATTAATTGGGATAAAAAGTATAAACTTTGTAGGTTTTTTTACTTTTGCAAATCAGCAAACAAAAATTGCAGACCCATACGTAATTATACTAGTAATTACAGGTGAGCACACTAAAAACCAAAAATATCTGAATTTATTGACAAATTTTCAGTGAACAGTACAATGGAATTTTCTGTTTTTAGACTGCAAAATTTATCATCATCATCATCAGCCTTTAAATGTTCCCACTGCTGGGACACAGGCCTCCTCTCTGTGAGAGGGAGCAGGCCGTAATCTACCACGCGGGCCCAGTGCGGATTGGTAGATGTCACAGTCTTCGAATTTTTGGTTCTAGGACATGCCGGTTTCCTCACGATGTTTTCCTTCACCGTTTTGAGCAAAATTTATACTGACTCTTAAATTAATATAAAGAGAGTAAAAAAAGAGGCCAGTAACTATCAAAAGTTAAAAAAAAACGTCCCAAAGCGTCTTTCTTTCAAAAACAATTTAACAAAAAGGGCCAACAATCGTATCGTGCCACAATGGATACCCGTCCTTCATTCTTTGTCCACTCTCTGGGTCAGCAGTGCTGTGGTTAGGTTTATGACGGCAGTATACCACCCGCGGCGTCCCACGTTCGAGTCCAGGGCGCTAAATAGTTGAGCAACATGAATGGAATGAATGGATTCACTAATTGAGTATGAAATTTGTTACTGTTTTTTCTTTGCGAGGCCTGTGTGAATGAAAAATGCGTCAAATTTGGAGGGAAGAAAGTAAGCATAATGTTTAAGCCTTGTTTACGTATAAAAGAAGATTAGAGTGTGGCCAGTAGTACTATTCTATAACATTCACTCATTTCATTCGTTCATCATTTTGTATCTCGAACGAATGCATTGTTTTGAAGTTGTCGCAGATTATATCTAAACAACAAACAAATACATACCAACAAAATACAAATTATGCTTACTCTGTGGCTCACTCTACTCAATTTTTTTCTAAAATTAAACTGTATTATACTACTTTTCACGTTCTTGGTAAAAATGCAAAAAAATAATAATACGAAAATGAGTTTAAGTTGAAAGTTAACTACAAACTTGATTGAACTTTAAACAAAGGCAATGCCATAAGCTTCGTTAGAATAAGTTAATATTCTATGGCAAAGTTAAATACTTTATTAAGCCGAAGCTTAAGAATTAGCTAGCTTATTTATACTGTATTTTAAATTGATTATAACTATCTAGATTTTTTTGGTAAGTAATATTTTAATTTTTTTTTTTGTATATAAGATTAAATATATAATATTATATATAATCAATTTTAATGGAGTAATCTCTAAAACTTATCATCCGATTTCAAAAAACATTTGATTATATTCAAATAAAATGTTTTTAAAGAAGCTAGAATAAATTAAAGATATTTAGGACCATAAAATTGACAGCTAAATTACCTACATAATAATAGATAATATTTTAGTGATGCTAAAAGCAATAACGAATCGTCATTATTTTGCTAATCTTCCTAATTATGAGTTTAACACAAAATAATAAATCAAAGAATAGGTGATAAAATACTACCTACTGAATTATGCGAATTTACACTACAAGAAGTCATATTGCACAATCTGAAGTGTAAGTTAAACACAAATTAAACCAATACTTTGTCTCAAGTCATTGACAATTTCGTTCAACAAAAAAGTTTTTTCTCAATACATTTTTGCCGATTTCTTAAACAAATTAACACCCGAGTGCACGTGTTGGCCCTTTTGTGTACTTTTATAACTTTATTGTAGGCCTTTGTCGTTGGCAAGAGATAACCCGTCGACTGCCGCCGACATTGCGCAAGCCGACAAAAGTGAAAATATCCCGCAGTAAAAGTTGCATGATAAGTACTCGTTTTTTTAACAGTTTTACGGCGTTACTACCTTTGTTTGTAAAGAAAGGGTTAATGTTTTTTTTTTCGACTCCATAGTAATTTTTTGTAGAAGAAAATTCGATGGGAAATCTTGCAACATAATAAGGCTTTTTTGTTTTAAGAGTAGGTAAGTGCACTTATAATAATTAAGTAGGTCACGTTTTTCATCAATTTGCCCTGAGGTTAAATAATTTTTACGTGAGTATATCAAATTATCATAGTAACGTGGTTTATAATAACTCTGTAACCATTTAGTTATTAAATGTCCGGTATATTAAAATCGGTCTCAAATAAATTGAAATGAGAGTACCTAATAAATACATACGTTGTATTTTTGTCAAATAGGTGTATGTTTAAGCTTAAGTATTTCTTCAGGCCCTGAAGCCCTAGGATTATGTTATTTGAAAAAAAAGAAAAACAAATGAGATTTGTAAATACTTAATTTTATTAATTCTGAAACTAACAGATGATATATAAGTAACCTATCTAGATTCGAGTAGTACGACATAAATATTTATTTATAGCTACAAGAATTAATTTAGCACAACTATCAAATAAGTGCTTAAATCTCCAAGCTTTTGGTAAGCGTGTGAGGTCCGGACATAAATGTGTACATTTTTTAAACCATCTTTGAACCTAAATAATAATATAAACTTAAGTTGAGCAATTAATAAGATGTTAAAGTAATATAATTCGAAAAAATAATAAAAATAATATTTTATACAAAAATAGTTCAAGTTCATAAATAAAAATATATTTTATATAAAACTTCTGTGACATTCCTTTGTTATTTTATGAAATTAATTGTTTGTTTCTTTTTATGTTAGATAATATACAGGTTTTTTTGTATTCAGATTCAAAATTTAGAAGTCATCACAAACTGTCCATCAATTTTAAGAAAATATTAAATTCTAATTGACATTTAGAACATTGCCAATGTTCTTTTAAAAAACGAAAACCATTCTTTTTTTTAAATTGATTGAAGGAATTTAATATGTCATAATACATGGACAAATAGAATTTTGACATTTTTGTTTATAGACAAATTAAAGTTTGATATTTGCAATAGCGACAGCATGTCTGCATTTCAAAAATAACATCATTAGCTTTTAATATGCGCATTTTTAGATGAACTTCAAAATACATACTAAGAAGTCGTTGAATAAATATTACGGCTATTTACTCAAAAGGTACCGATATACCACAGAATTATGCGCAAGACCTCTTTACGTCACCAAAGGTTATTTCCAAGGTGTTTTCATCTAAATCGGTGCGTCAAGGCAAACATGGTTCTGTCAATTTCGGCAGCCTCCGGTCACTTTGAGTTATTTGACTATTGATCGACAAAATCCTTGCCATGTTAAGTGTTAATAGAGAAGATTAATTTCTGGGTCATCTTTGATATGAAATTTATTTTTGATGAATTGAATATTTTTATAACTTTTTTAAATATTTGTAGGAACAAATTGCAATTGCTTTTCGTAGTTTGATTCAAGGGTTTTGGCAATTTATAGGTCAAACATATTGTTTATAAATCAAATTGAAGTTACTTTATTTTAAATCTCTTGCACCACTTAATGAGTTTAAAGTTTAATATTATTAAAAATATAATTTTGCCATCTGATTATTTAAACGATTGTTAGAAAAGGTAAATTATTTAGAAGTCGTTTACCATTTAAAGAATATTTTGTAAAAATTTAACCTGTTGTTGTTAATCCTTGGTATTTTAGTCATATTTTGTATTACCAAATATACCTAGATCAAAATTTTAGCAACAATAAAAAATAAAGAAATCAGAAAATTCTACTTAACCCTGTAACCGCAACACCGCTTTATCAATTTCAAATTTTTCAAATTCTATCGCATTTTTCAAAAATTTCGTCTAAAAATGAAATTAGAAACACATTTTTAACATTAGTAGTAAGAAAATAATGAAACAACTCACCCACACGCGCTTGCCAATTGCCTCCGATGATTTTAAATGCTAAATTGACGCTTGCATATAAATATAATATTCAAATTGGAATGTGCAGAAGCCAAGATAGGTACCTATCTTACACCGAACACCATTATTTAAAGTTCATACAATTAACTTACGAGTATATATACAAAAAACTTAAATATCTACACTTTCTATCCATGGTCGATGACAGAATTCAGATTCCATTTTCGCCTAGCTAATTTTAAATTTAATATTTATACATATATTGTATTTTTTAAATTTATACACGATTTTTTTACACAGACATTGCACAGTTGAACCGTCCACGATATGACGTCACTTCTGGTTCCGTCGTATACCAACTCTTTACTATTTTCTTTTCTTTTGATTGTTTGTTGTTTTAACCCTTTTTTTTCGCAAACAGATTGATCTGCAATCTTTTTTGACACTTTAGTTATGTTAAATAGTTTATTTTTAGATTTTGTTTAAAAATGATGTTGTATTTGAATTAACTTCCAGCAATGAATTACCAATAAAATTTTTCACTGGGTTTCCTCTTTTCAAACAAAGCATAGAGACTACTTAGTAAAATTTACAAAAAACTGTGAAATTTTCACCAAATTGAATGGAATTTTCGATCTTTGAATGAATTTTTGTTTAAATAGAATCAATCACATAATTGAGTTAAGTAAAAGACATCAACGCGCTACACAAACAATTTATCTAAACAACAATAGATAAACAAAGCGATAACGTATTGATCGCGATATGTTCACGGTTTTATCTAACTAGAGTACGTCGACTTAGGCGGGCAAAGCTTCCACTTGGCTCTCCATCATTTTCACATAGAACCGATCACCCAAGAGTTGGTATACAAGGGAAAACCCATTGTAATGACTATAAAGGACACTTTCTCAGAAGTTCCACAAAACAATTTTAGGCCTAACTTCGCGCAGCCGCCGCCCGCCCCGGGGCACTCCCCACATCGTCCACCGTGCACTAAACATCTATAACCTACTAATAAAACGCACACAAAATGGACTCGTTTAAAATAATCGCAAATATTTACACAATATACAACCGTCTGGGAGCCGGGGGGAACAGCGGGCGCGGTAATATCACCAGAACACGAAACGCTCACTTGGAGTCCATCAATATCAGGGGGTGAGATTAGCGTGAGCAGATGTCGGCGCGGGAGGCGGCACGCACCAGGCGCGCCGGGCCGCCTACGCCAGCGGGTACTGTCACAAGGGCGGCTGCGCGTGCGCGTGGTGGTGGTGGTACAGCGGCGACTGGTAGTAGTTGTCGGCCGGCGAGTGCCCGTAGCCGTAGTTCACGTCGTACATCTTCAGGTCGGCCTTGGTGTCGGCGCCTGGCAGCAGCCGCGTGATGCTGAACGGATGCTGCGCCGGCGCGTAGCCCGTGGGCTCCTGTTTCAGCTGGGCGTAATGCTCCAGCGCCAGCGGCGTGTGCTCGGGCAGACACAGCTCGGGCGCCGCGTGTAACTGCGCCAGTAGCTCATCACGCATCTCCTTGTCCTCTCCCGGCGCCGCGCCGCCGCCCTTCTCGTGCGTGTGCTCACCACGCTTCTCGTGTCCGCCGTGGTGTCCGTGCCCAGTGTGCGCTTTCTGCGCTTGTCGTATCGATTCTTTCTTCTCATCTTTGAATCGCTTCTGTCGCCGCAGGAAGCATCCGTTCTCGAACATGTTACCACTGTCAGGGTGCAGCGTCCAGAAGGATCCCTTGCCCGGCTTGTCGGGCGTCCGCGGCACTTTGACAAAGCAATCGTTGAATGACAGCGAGTGTCGGATGGAGTTCTGCCAGCGCTGCTGGTTCTGTCGGTAGAACGGAAACAGATCCATGATGAACTGGTAGATCTCGGAGAGCGTGAGCATGCGCGACGGGTTGTTCTGGATGGCCATCGTGATGAGCGAGATGTAGGAGTAGGGCGGCTTGGCGTGCGTGTAGGAGCGGCGGTAGGTCTTGTCGTTGCGCGCGCGCTGCAGCGCCGACGTAGGCGAGGCGGCCTCCTGCTCGCGCGGCAGCGAGCCGTACGGCACGGCTCCGCCGCCGCCCATGCAGGACGCCATGGTGCTGGGCGGGCTGTAGCCCACGCCCGGGGAGCCCATGCACGAGCTGCCGGCCACCATGTTGTTGGAGTACAGGTTCGGGTAGGGCTGCGCCGGCATGCAGCCCATACCGTTGACGTACGGGGGCGCGAGGCCCGGCGACAGCGAGGACAGCGACGCGGACGTCGGCACGTCGCCGTACGACAGCTTCTGCGAGATCATGGCTAGCGCATCACCCGCGCGTGCACGCCGGCCAGGGGCAAACACTCGCACTGATTGAAAGAGTAAATAGAGGCCGGGGGCCCGCGCTCCCCTCCACTGCGCCTCGGATTGGCGCGCGGCGGGGCGGGGCCACGCCGACCCGCCCACAGTACCGCGCACCCCGCGCTCCCCGGGGCCCTGCCCGCCCCGCGCCCCGCACCCCGTGTGCCCCCGCTCGCCCCGCTCCCCGCGCCCGCTCCGCTCGCTCCGTGCGCGGCCGCCGTGCGCGAGCCGCCGCTAATAATACCGCAGCTCCAAACGATAAAACCATGGAATTATCATAAGTGTTCTGCAGGAATGTGTGCTTGTGACGACGACATGACACGACGGTTGAGACACGCCGTACATTCGTACAAGGCTCCACAAGTATTCACACACGGTGCGGTGATATCCGTTTTCTTAGAAAATGTTTTTCAGCGATAAGTAACGCTCGTGAATTGTTTGCTGATGTTTTCAGTTCGCGTATATGACTGTCCTTTGTTGTGGTTTCATTTGATATACCTGAATAATGAAATGTGTTATTTTGTCGAGCCTTCGGTGGGTAATCAGGGCCATGATCGCACAGTAGGCATAGGTAATATAGATATCATAACCCCCAAAACTAGACATATGAGATGATTCAATCGGTATTTTATTTCTCAAACTTATCTTTATTCCACAAGCATCAAAATTATTGTAACACAGATTTCTTATGATTCTTATTCTTTCGATCATTAACTTTCATACTTAATTTAATCCTGCGTAGCGCTACGCGGTGCTACGGCTACGCGTTGCTACGAAAAGATAAAACAAACTGTAGCAATAATTTATATTATATTCTTTTCACTATGAAATAGTTTTACATTAACATTAATTTTCTTTTTATATTATTATATACATCGTAATGGTGTCGTGTCGAGTACAGTGCAATACATTTATTCAGTTAGGTAGATAACATAGAAACCTTACCTACTAACAAAGAAATATTTTATCGTTTGTTCGTCAATTCGTTACGGAGCACATATTGTTAATTAATATAAAGTATGTGTAATGTTGGGGAATTAATTATGCTTACACACATCAAAAAATGTTTTTGATCACTAGCATAAGCTGATATTTTTTTTAATTTATGGAATAAGCAATTGAACTGTTTTATATTCAACAAAAAAGATTTCGATTTTTCAAAGTGATCGCAAACTTTTTTCAAGTGTGTACTTACATCGTCTTACTTATTTAGATACAGTGGAACCTGGTTAAGTGAGACCTCAAGGGACCTGCAAATTTGTCTCACTTAAAGAGGTATTCCACTTACCCAGTGTCTCAGATATCCAGGTATAAATAAGTATCTGTCTCATTTACAGAGGTTCCAATAATACAATTCAGAATAAAGGTTATCTCAGTTGTATAGGTGCGCATTAACGGATATTAACTTCAGTTTTTCACGTACTGACAACGATTTGAGTCTTCGTATCGGCATATTTCAAATAAACATTCGTATGACAGTAAATCAAAACTAAAACTGAAGGTCATTGAGGCTCAAAATTAGTTAAGTGCGGAATTTACGGGTAGAATAAGTAAGTAAACAAAACGATGTTATCTCAGTTACAGAGGTTAATGCATATAAAATTCACTCACTGTCTCAGCTATAGAGGTAACTATGACAATTAATCGAAAGAACGAATCCCAGATATAGAGGTTCGCTTCGTCCCACTAACAGAGGTAATGCAGTGCCAAAGTGTTGGGACCTCAGCATGAGTACCAGTTATGGAGGTTTCTCACTTATCCAGGTCCCACTTAACCAAGTTTCACTGTACATATAATTGTAGTTAATTTATCCTACCCATCTACTTTATAATTCAGAGGTGGAGGGCAGATAGGCAGTCGTTCCATGAAAAATTCTTGAATTTTGTTGCATCTAGTATACCTATGATGATGATGATGATGATGATGTGTGGACCCTAACATTGTTTAAAAGAATTGAAAGACTTGATGAACTAGTGTCGTGTTGTGGTATTTTTTGAGGAGTTCTATGAGCGACAACACTGCGTTGCGGCGGCATCGCGTCGCATCGTAAAAATTCTCGCAGTGAAAGTTCTTTACGTCGTTTTTGCGATACAACGACGCCGGTTTTGTGGCCCTCCCGCCCTATGTCCAGCTGTGAATAGTTGGATACCATAAGGATTTTCTTCTATTTAAATGAAAATCAAATGTCACAAGTATGACAAGAACATCACTTGCGGATGTTGAATTGTTCTTTGTTGAATTCCTAATTGTCAGGACAATGTTTGTATGACACTTTTTTTCTGGAAAATCCGTCGGAAAAGTTAAACAAAAAATCAGTTGCTTGTGGAAAATGGGGGCGGGCCGCTAGTAACACATAATAAATTCAATCATTCGTTTTAAAAAAATATAAATAAACTAGCGGTTTCACTCGCTACAACTCAAAAAAAACCGGCCAAGTGCGAGTTGGACCCGCCCATGAAGGGTTCCGTAGTAGCAAGCATAGATTAGGGATATAATTATATTAAGATTAGTAGGTAAGTAATAAACACAAACAATAATAAAAATAACTTTGTTTTTCATAGTGTTTGTATGAATGGCAAAGTTATATTTGCGGTTTTTCAAAATGTACTATATCTCAAAAACTGCTAACTGTGTCTCATCCAAACCAATTTTCGTTGGAAGTTTTTATTGAGGTCTACATTATATATTTTTTTTTAGTTTCATCTTTCTCTTATTTTAGAAGTTACACACATTTTACCACTTTGGAAGTGTCTCTCGTGCAAACTGTTCAGTTTAGAAAAAAAAAATATTAGTAACCTCGATATAATTTTAAAGACCTATCCATAGATATCCCACACGTATGGGTTTCAATTCTAAGTATGGGGGGCACCCCCAAAATATGTTTTGTTTTTATTTTTGTGTGAAAATCCTAATGCGGTTCACATATTACATCTAACTACCAAGTTTCAACAGGATAGCTCTTATACTTTCGACAAAAAGTGGCTGTGACATACGGACGGATAGACAGACAGACCGACATGACGAATCTATAAGGGTTCCGTTTTTGCAATTTGGCTACGGAACCCTAATTATCCCACGGGACGATAAAATGAGGATAAAAACTATCCTATGTGTTAATTCAGGTATCCAAACCCGTTCAGTGATTTTTTGCGCGTAACAGTACCTAACAAAAATCCATCCATCCAAAGTTCACGTTTAAAATATTAGTAGGATAGTAGGAAGTAGGGAGGATGCTGTTTTCTCTAGGCCACGATCTAGCCAAGATGGAGCAAGTTTACTCAGAAGGAACTTCGATTCCTGCACCCCGACGGCACACAGTAAAAACGTTTGGTCGTCAGATTCTCGGAGTCAGGCCTGTTGGTCGAGTGGTTAGTGACCCTGACTACTATGCCGGAGGTCGTGGGTTCGATTCCCACCCAGGACGAATGTTTGTGTGATGAGCACGATCATTTGTTCTGTGACTGGGTGTAATTTATCTTTAATATTTATGTATTTAAAAAATATATAAGTATGTTTATCAGTTGTCTAGTACCCATAGCACAAGCTCTGCTTAGCTTAGGACTAGATGGCGTTGTGTGATAGTTGTGGAGTATTAAAAAAAATCTGACAGGATAGTGGCCGCGAGGCAAGCGACCCTGGCCTACCACCGCGATTGAGATAGCTCAGCCATCGCCACAGGTTACATGTAGTTAGACTACCTGCAGGTAGCCTGACCTGGCTGGATTGCTAGGTGGATCCTACCCATCCCAACTTAGTAGGGAATAAGTGGTGCTATGCCCTACGGCATTCTGCTACACCCTATTACCATAAAGGTATGCCTATAAGAAAATAGTCATTATCTTTCTTATTTTTATTGTTCGGCGCCGTGGTTGAACAATTGGACTGCTGCGCTGTGTGTCACGGTTTCGATCCCCGTACGGAACTAATATTTATGTGATCTGCAAGAGTTGTTCTGGATCTGGGTGTTTTGTGTATGTGAATTTCTATGTTTATAGACGGACCCACGATACAGGAGAAATTCTAAGTGTGGGGCAACGTTTTTAATAAATAAAATCTTTAAATTTAAATACGGTAATCTAGAAAACATCGTAAGTATTTTAAATAATTTATAGTTCTGACTTTCTTAAGAAACGAGTAGCAGTAGGTATTACAGAAAACAATGATTTTAGTCCATTAAAGCAGCGGAGATACTGATAATAATTACTTCCTTTTAAACCTATTGATGTATCTATAGATCTTTTGCACGCTAAATACGAGTACTGTAGAATAGGCCATTTGACAAAAAAAATCTAATTAATCCGTCAGTTAGATTATCAAATAATATTTGAACCGTATTTTTTCTTTTTTTACGCAAACCAAAATTGACAGAGATATGATGCTTTCAAAATTGCCAATACGTCACAATTTAGTACATTTTTTACTGAATTCTGACGTCACAAGCCCCCACTCTCGAGTCTTGATGTGTTATATCTTGGTAAATATTCATTGATTTTACCTAAGAAAAACCGGCCAAGTGCGAGTTGGACTCGCCCATGAAGGGTTCCGTAGCAGCAAGCATAGATTAGAGATATAATTATATTGAGATTAGTAAGTAATATACACAAACAATAAAAATAACTTTGTTTTTCATAGTATTTGTATGAATGGCAAAGTTATATTTGCGGTTTTTGAAAATGTACTATATCTCAAAAACTGCTAACTGTATCTCATCCAAACCAGTTTTCGTTGGTAGTTTTGGTTGAGGTCTACATTATATATTTTTTTTAGTTTTATCATTCTCTTATTTTAGAAGTTACGGGGGGGGGGACACACTTTTTACCACTTTGGAAGTGTCTCTCACGCAAACTGTTCAGTTTAGAAAAAAATGATGTTAGTAACCTCAATATCATTTTTAAAGACCTATTCATAGATACCCCACACGTATGGGTTTGGTGAAAAAATTTTTTTTGAGTTTCAATTCTAAGTATGGGGGGCACCCCCAAAATTTGTTTTGTTTTGATTTTTGTGTGAAAATCCTAATGCGGTTCACATAATACATCTTTCTCATCATCATCATCATCATCATCAGCCGGAAAACGTCCACTGCTGAACATAGGCCTCCCCCTTAGACCGCCACGCCGAACGACAATTCGCCACTTGCATCCATCGGTTGCCCGCGACCCTCACGATGTCGTCGGTCCACCTAGTGGGAGGCCTACCTACGCTGCGTCTTCCGGTCCGTGGTCGCCACTCGAGAACTTTTCTTCCCCATCGGTTGTCAGTTCTACGAGCGATGTGGCCTGCCCATTGCCACTTCAACTTGCAAACTTTATGAGCTATGTCGGTGACTTTGGTTCTTCGCCGGATATCCATGTTCCGGATTTTATCCCGCAAAGAAACTCCGAGCATAGCTCTTTCCATCGCTCGTTGAGTGACTCTTAGTCTCTCTAAAAGGCCAGCAGTTAGAGACCACGTTTCAGAGCCATATGTCATCACTGGCAACACACACTGGTTAAACACCCTTGTCTTGAGACACTGTGGGATTTTCGATGAGAAGATATCACGTAGCTTCCCAAACGCTGCCCATCCGAGTTGGATTCTTCGGGCGACCTCTTTCTCGAAGTTGGACCTACCTAACTGAACAATCTGTCCAAGGTAAGTGTAATGGTCTACAACTTCGAGAGTATCATTCCCAACAACAACCGGTACGGGTGCCACATGGACATTCGACATGACTTTCGTCTTGTCCATGTTCATTTTAAGGCCGACCCGTTGGGAAACGATACTGAGGTCGCTGAGCATAGCATTGAGGTGCTCCAACGATTCTGCCATGATGACTATATCATCGGCAAAACGAAGGTGAGTGATGTATTCGCCATTGATGTTGATGCCGAATCCGTTCCATTCCAAGAGCTTGAAAACGTCCTCCAAAGCGTTCGTGAACAGTTTCGGAGAAATAACGTCTCCCTGTCTCACGCCTTTCTGCAATTGGATTGGTTTCGTGCTCTCTTCCTGAAGTCGGATGGACATGGTGGCGTTTCTATACAAACACTTCAACACTTCGATATACCTATAGTCGATATGACATCGTTGGAGGGACTGCAATACTGCCCAGGTTTCGATTGAATCGAAGGCCTTTTCATAGTCCACAAACGCCAAACATAATGGCCGATTATACTCCTCTGTCTTCTGTATAATCTGGCGGAGCGTGTGTATGTGGTCTACAGTACTAAAACCTTTTCGGAAACCGGCTTGTTCGGGAGGCTGGAAGTCATCAAACCTGCGTTCGAGACGGTTCGTAATGACTCTTGAGAACAGCTTGTATACATGGCTCAGAAGTGAGATTGGCCTGTAGTTCTTCAACAAGGTGTTGTCACCCTTTTTGAAGAAAAGAACAACCACACTCCTGTGCCATGCTTCTGGCGTAGTACCTTCGAGTATGACGGAATTAAATAACTTCTGGAGGACCAGAAGTACCGGTTTTCCACCCGCTCTCAGAAGTTCTGTTGTGATTCCGTCTTCACCCGGCGCCTTGTTATTCTTTAGCTGTTTAAGAGCCATTCTAATCTCGTACAGGCTGATGTCCGGGATATCCTCAGTGTAGTGTCGAGTCAGTTTAGCTCTTGCGTCTCGAACTGTACTGACACTGGGTTGTCGTGTTGATGTGTATAACTGTCCGTAAAACCTCTCAAGCTCTCTCAGGATCTCCGGCTTCGTCGAAATAATGCTGCCGTCGTTAATCTTCAGCTTTGTCATTTGGCTTTGCCCAATAGACGAATTCTTTGCGAAGACTTTTGAGCCCTGGTTCCGCTCGATTGCCTCTTTGATCCGTGCCGCACTATAGGCACGCAGGTCACGTCGCATTGATTTAGAGATTCGTCTATTGAGTTTGCCATATTCCGACATGTCAGCTGAAGATTGCAGCCTCATCTCGGCCCATACATCTTTCTACCAAGTTTCAACAGGATAGCTCTTATATTTTTGACAAAAAGTGGCTGTGACATACACGGACAGACAGACAGACAGACATGACGAATCTATAAGGGTTCCGTTTTTGCCATTTGGCTACGGAACCCTAAAAACATGTGTCCGTTATTTTTCAAAACTCTAAATAACGGACTTATTTATAATTTATTGATACTGTCAAATAGCCTATTACAATAGGCTATATTTGTAATAGGCTATAATTTGATGTACAAATATTATGATTATCTACGATCAGCGTGGGACTTCATAAATCTTAGGCTAATAAATACTTATCCTAGTTAACTTAGATATATCACTAATTTAAATGAATCGGATTTATTTGTATAAAAACTTTAGGCACATGTTTAAAAACTAGTACAAATGACAAGTTGATGGCTTGGTTATTTTTCCAGTCTTGCAGAGGCAGACCAGGTATGCTATTCTCTAAAATACAATTTCATGCTTTGATAACATAGGCTAATTAGACTCCTACTAATTATATAAACGTGAAAGTTTGTTTGGATGGATGGATGTTTGATACTTTTTCACGCAAAAACCACTGCACGGATTTTTTTAAGATAGATTTTATACCGATTCTATGTTCCTGTGGGGTAATTTCCGAGCTTTAGCGGACATAGCCGCTGGAAACAGCTAGTAAGATATAAGTGGAAGCTAGTAAAATAAATTAAGGTGAAATATTGTGAGGATATACAGTAATCGATTGTCATTCTTTCACGCATTCTAAACGTATTTGGACGACAATTTTGAACACAGGCAGTACCTAAATAAGATGCTGATTTATATACAGTGTGTCCGGACACGAGTTAGCGATACTTGAAGGGAATATTATAGACTCAATTTCATCGACAAAACTGCTTTTAAAAAAATTCTTACTCCAACACCTCGCGAATGGCGGCTATTTTAGTTTTTTGATTTGTCAAACTGGGGTATGTACAATAAAATGCAAATATCTTTGAATCCAAGAGACCTACATACATGCAAATGACTTTATTGCAAAGTTCAATGTTAAGGCTTTTCAAAACCTTGCAAAAGTTTTCTAAATAATATGTAGAAAGAACCAAAAAACGTGGGCAAACACGAAATTGTACACAAAAATTACTGAATATTTTCACATTTTATACTCTAGCTCGAAAAGTACCCCTGTACTTTGCTTAGGTTTTTGCATTAAATTAAAAGTATTTGAGTCAGGCTATAAAATTGTTTCAAAATTATCACTCTACGGTAAGTATTTTAGGAGTTATTCTCACTTGAACATAACCCTTCCTTAGCGCATGTACCACCAATGTTACAGAAGCTGTATTCTTTGGGCGAGCTAAACCGTTTCAACGTAAATTTATGAGCTGGCCTTATTAACTACCATGTAATTGATCCCAACGAATCACCATTAAACTGAAATAATACATATTTTTTTTACTTTATGAAATCGGTTTCTTTGAATAAATTAAAAAATGGGCCATTTCAGTTTATGGGTGATTAGTTGGGATCATTTACATGGTGGTTAATAATGCCAGTTCATAAATTTACACTGAAACGATTTAGCTCGCCCAAAGAATGCGACACCTGTAATATTGGGGTACATTCGCTAAGGAAGGGTTATGTTCAAGGAAGAATAACTCCTAAAGTACTTGACGTAGAGAAATAATTTTGATACCATTTTATAGCCTAACTCAAATACTTTTAATTTCATGCAAAAACCTAAGCAAAATACACGGGTACTTTTCGTGCTAGAGTATAAAATGTGAAAATATTCAGTAATTTTTGTGTACAATTTCGTGTTTGCCAACGTTTTTTGGTTCTTTTTACATATTATTTAGAAAACTTTCGCAAGTTTTTGAAAAGCCTTAACATTTAACTTTGCAACAAAGTCATTGGCATGTTTGTAGGTGTCTTGGATTTAAAGATATTTGCAATACCACAGTTGGACAAATCAAAAAACTAAAATGCCCCCCATTCGCGAGGTGTTGGAGTAAGAATTTTTTTAATAGCAGTTTTGTCGATGAAAATGAATCTATAATATCCCCTTCAAGTATCGCTAACTCGTGTCCGGACACACTGTATTTAGCATATGGACAGTTTAAAACCTGATTAACATTATAAATAAGATGCTTTTTATACGTATAAATAAATAAGTTCAGGCAGACGAAGTCGCGGATACAATAATTAATAAATACATCTATTGTATTATCCAAATGACTGTTCCCAATGCGACAAACATATTAGCAAATGCCAGTCATTAACTAATTTAACTTGATTAATGTTTTATCTTAAATTTTTCTTCTAACTTACATTTTATATGAATGACAAAGTTTGGATAGATAAGTTTATGTTACTCAATTTCGTCAGAACAGCTGAACGGATCTTAGCTCGAAATATGTTAAAGTCTGGAACAATACCGAAAATAGGAGTGTGCCAACGGTGCCCAGGCAAAGTGCGCAGACCCTGGAGGGGCGCAAAAATGACCAGGCCAGGACAGTTATACAAGCTCTCACTGGGCTCTAATCTTTAAGCACGTAACCCGTGGTTTCGGCCGTTTTCTACGCCCCGTGACATCAAGCCCGAACTAAGTAGGAATGATTATTATGATTTCACAGATAGCTCCTTAGAGTTCACCCCACCACTCATGACTGCGGAATTATGTGGTACTATATTTTTTTAATGCAATTTGAAGTAATGACATAGATAAACACTATTCTATGTCTTCCGCGTCAAAAGGACTTCAGTCGTGGCGGAATTATACGACCGCAATTTGATTTTGACGTTAGTTACGTATACATCTGTATCCGTACCCGTGTCTTCGTTAACGGACTTAGAAAGTAGACATCCAGACCAGCCCCCCTAGCCAAGTCCCAACAAATCGCAAATGATAATCGTAAACGCTCTGTACTCCCCAATAGATTTTCAACTTTATAGCCCAGAGCCTAAAGTTGAAAATCTATTCAAGATATCTTAGCGTTAGCGACAGGAAAGATTGAAAACGATAAGCAATCTTCACTAGATCTTCAACGTTAAACTTAAGCACATAAAGTTGAAAATCTATTAAAGCCTACTCGGCGTTTGCGTTTATCGTTTGTGACATGGCTACAGGGCCAGGATCACATTTGGTCAGACCAGAAGCTCGCACTAGGCACATAAAGTTACGGCACAGGTCTAGCATAATATATAGGACATCGTCTATCCGGGTAACTTTCCCGTAGGATAAATTTCAAATTAAACGCGGGTGAAGTCGCTAACTACAGTTAGTACTTTTATAAATGCGAAAGTTCATATAGATGGATGATTGGATGAATAGATGTTTATTTTGTTGTTATTTTTGAACGGATTTGTATGTTTGATACTGGGATAGTTCAGAATCTGAATTAATACATTTAATACTTTTTATCCCAGTAAATGACTTTAAGTTTATACAGACGAAGTCGCGAGCAAAAGATAATATCTAATTGTTTTTTTTTTTTTTTTTCGTGGTAAAATCATCAAATGAGTCCTCCCAGCCCCGGGCAGGGCGGGAGGGACTGTCAGACTTGTACTGACTAAAATCCACGGTGTCCTTCGGTAGCCCTTTTGCGTACCGGAGTCGCGGTATACGTATGTCCCGCGACATATCTAATTGTTTACAGATACAAAACAAACATATTAGCAAACGTTAGTTATTAGTTAAGTGTGCTTGATGATGTTTATTCATTAATTAACAAAGTAAGTTAAGTTATATTTTAAGTAGTAGGTAGGTAACGGTTTATTTATCCTCTTTGAATTTTAGATAGGTAATGAGGATGGTAACTTAATTAGCTATCTATTTAATGTTAATCATATAAGTGAAAGTTTTAATGGATGAATGGATAGATGTTTGCTTGGTTATCTTATTAGTTTTTCTAAACTTTGCCCCACACCAGGAATTTCTCGATAACTTTTGAAAGAGTAACTTCGTTTTTTATGTGAAGAATTCCCTCAATTTCTTCGGGATTCCGTCATCAAACTATGACATAATAATAAGTGGACCACCTTTAGAGTATATCTAGTTAAACAAAAGAAGAACTTTTCACATCGGTACACCATGAATTTCACGTTTTTAAGAAATTGCGTAACACACCAAAAATAGAACATAAAGACGTTTTGAAAACCTCCACTTTCATAAAGTCAGTTAAAAATATCAGCTGTGTCAATTTCTCTCCTATTTACCCTTTACCTCACAATTCATCAAGGTCTACCAATCTACCATACATCAAAGCTGCTTATACTAGGTACAAATGTTTGTCCGTGAACATACACGACCATGTTTGTTCGCTCGTAAAACTGCAGCCAACGACCATGGGCAGACCATGGGCTATTAAACTATAGTCTTTTTTTGTTTTATGGCTTCATTACGTCTAGGTGTTTGTTTAGCTTAGGTATAGGGGATTCACAAGGGCCGAATATTTCGTCAGTTACATTATCAAAAAATATTTGTCACACATTTTTTATTTTGTTACGTACACCTTACGTAAACCAAAATTGACAAAGATACAACACTTTAAAAATTGTCAATACGTCACAAGCAAGTACAGTTTTTACTTGCTTCTAACGTTGCGAGCCTCCATTCTCGATTTTTAAACGTCTAAATAAAAGTCACATACACAATAAAACAGCCAGAAACATCTATATGTAGGCCAAATAAATAATTGCAATCAAACCCGCAAACAGCAGAGAAGCAGTCGATAACTTAGCCACTATGCCAAGAATTCCGTAAGTAAATTAAAAAAAAAACTTGCCATAGTTGGTAATTAATTTGAAAAGATAAGAAATAGGGTGCCTACACAAGCTCCACACGCGGCAACTTTCCTAGCCAGACCCTACTACCTACCTACTTAACTCAGACAACAAAAAGTAATACATTTTATTCTCTCAGTAAGAACCCCCATCACAGACATAGTATATAAACGAACCCTACACAGCATCGTATGTGAATATGAATATAAAGTAAATAGAAAGAGATAATGTTACGGCGACCGCGCGGGCGGCCGATCGAGGCAATAGACTGGTGTGTTCTGTGTGGGCCCGGGAGTATACATCCTTGTTTATGAATTAGCGTATCCATAGGGGTTTAAGAAGAAAATTTAAACTCAATAAAAAGATACTTCAATTTTCTATATAAAACAAATTTCATATTATAAATGACACATAGTGATACAATATGATAGTATGATAAATAAAAGCTTTTCTCTTTTTGTTCGTAGCAATTGCAAGCAGTTTTAACTCGGACCAGAGGCTCTAGCACAAGATTTCACGTTTTTGTGACTTTTTGGGACGTTTTTGTGATTTTGATGGAAAAAGATGGTTCTTTGATCGAACACTAGCTTGTGCTTTTTCATTTCCTTATAAAAAATGGCGTCAATACTTCAAGACAGCGGTCTTGAAGCAATACGGTAAAATACGGAAAACTTGCAATCTGTGCAATTAATTTTATTAGCAAGTATCTCGCTTATAAAATCAATTGCGAAGATAGCTGGTGACAAAAAAAAACATCAATCATTTTTCATCAATGTTTATCCGTCAAAACTTAACATTGTATTTTTTGTTTCCCAGATGTCCCCAAACAGCAGCTATCACTAAAGTAACAAAACGAACCAACCAAACGTGTGCAACTCGACACCGGATCTGAGTTAATGGTGGATGCGTGTCGCGCCCTCGCGGCAGCTCCAGTCGCGACGTGTGTAGCGCGCCTTATAACCATATTATATTAACTGTTTTTGTGTTTAATATTAAGTATATTGAGTTTCTGTGTGTTTCAGTTGGGGGGATGCAGATGAGAGAGGAGACCGTTGAGTTACTTTTAAATAAATGATCGTATCAGTCTTGTTCTGTAATACAGGAATGTCTAGTTCAAAAAAACTGAATTGTATCTTTGAAGTGCCAATAAACACATTTTTTTTTAGTTTTACTAGCCCGATAAAAATTGCCTACTTAGTATCAAGGGGTCTAAAAAGACCCTGTAGAAGAATCGTGATACAAATTGCGATGCATTTTTTTAATCTATTTATCTGCTGTTTTTCTTGAGCAATAAAATAGAATTTTCCTTTTTATAATTCATCTAATGATTCTGATAAAGTCGCCTGTCTGAGTTGCAAAAATCCTGACGAAACTAGTTTTTTCAACGAACATGAAGTTTAATTTTATTGGCCGTTGATAACTCCCAGCCTATTTATAACCTGAAAATTTTCTGTTAATGATAGATAATGACTTCAATAGACAGGACAGACAACAGAAGATTTAGGGGTAGAATAAATGCTTAGATCTTTCGTAAAGTCCGTATAATTCCCGGCCACTGTAGGCACGGACTTGCGGACGGCGAGTACCTACCTAATGAGTAGCTATATAACCGTCTGACCAAGGACTAGGGCCAATTCGACGGTGTATCGTGTTCCAAGCTCGCCTCAAATAGCTATCTGGGGGGAACAAAGTATACCACCGTCATGAAACTATCTTAAAAGGTCACCGCGGCCATGTAACGCAAAGCGCAGGAGGAGAAACAGGTTGGTATTTAGTTAGTAAGGGTCTGAAAGTCCGTTCTGCTCCACCGAGGGCGAGGGCACTCATTTGATGATATTGGGGGATGGTAATATCGTAAACACAGCTTCCTGCGGAATCTAATCTTCCATTGTCCACCTGGAAATCCCTGAATCGTCTCTGGATTCAGGTGGGAATATGCAACTCCAACCTGATAAAGTGGGGCTATCGCATTGGAACGGCAGCGGGATGCGGATTTGAAGATCACAGTTGAGATGGCGGAGTTTTGGGCAAATCTACTATATAAAAATAAGTCGGATTTTCCTTCCTGACGCTATAACTCCAGAACGCACGAACCGATTTCCAAGGTTTTGCATTCGTTGGAAAGGTCTCGGGCTCAGTGAGTTTATAGCAAAGAAAATTCAGAAAAAATATATTTTTTTCTTCTTCTTTTAATCACCAAACGAAATGTTACATAAAACGAAGCCATCTGGTGGCGAAACGGAGTTCGCCGGGTTTGCTAGTAAAATATAAATACGAGTACCTACCGTCGTGCCAGCGACACGAAGAAGAAGACCTAATATCGTGCCCTACGTGTCTTGCTGATTGTTCGTTGCAGGAACTGATGGACACTTCTGAGGACGCTAGCTCGTCTCTACTTCAGAATGTCACTCAATTTAGATTATCATCGACACGCTAAGAACAAAATGATGTTTTTGACAGGCCTGTTGGTCTAGTGGTTAGTGACCCTGACTGCTATGCCGGAGGTCGTGGGTTCGATTCCCACCCAGGACAAATGTTTGTATGATGAGCACGATCATTTGATGTGTCTGGGTGTAATTTATCTATAATATGTTTGTATTTAGAAATATATAAGTATGTTTATCAGTTGTCTAGTACCCATTATACAAGCTCTGCTTAGCTTGGGACTAGATGGCGTTGTGTGATAGTTGTGGAATATATTATTATATTATCTAAGTACACCCCAAAAAAGCACTGATGTTCTTAAAATATCAATCTAGTAGCACATACCGAACATACCAATCTAACTGCCTCAATCAGCTAATTACTCGACAACTCAACTGACTGACAGTCGATCTTTGTACCATGCTAGATTGTACGTCGTACAGTACATACTGTAGGTACCACTTGGTGCTAATTGGCTTGTATCCTACAATGAGCAAGACAGTGTAAATGTCGTTAAAACTCGCATGCTGGCGGAGTGACGACTTAATTAGGTAGGTGTAAGGTACTTGTGTTATAATTGTGATGCTAAAAACATGTACTATGGTAAACATAGTTTACAAATGCAGTACTTCAGAAACTACGATGTAAATCATAGTTGCGAAAATCTACTATCGCGACAGTCATTGTCACGATAGCTTTTTATAAGAGGCACCAAAATTAGGGCTCCCGGACACGGACAGTTTAGGTTCGAAGGAGGCATCATCAGCTCGCTTCCGCCCCCGACATCTATTTCATGTTGAGTTCATTAAACCTTGAACACAGAAAAAGAAGCCCCGCTGCTGGCCCTCGTCGACATAACATAATTTGCTGTTATTGAAACTGCAATTGTTGCAGTAATAATAATAGTACCTACGTCGCGGTAACAAACTTCGCACTCCTTAGAACATAATTATTGATGGATGGACTGCATATATTGTGAAGGGTGGTATACTGGTAACTGCTGCAATGGCAAAAAATAGAGAGGTAAGGAAAAAAAAAAGATGTGCTGAGCTGATCAGAGCAATTAGGCATAATGATTATGATGTTGTTTGACCAATAGTTAATTAGACTGTTAGATAAAAAATACTGCAATGTTTTATTATGTCGCCTCTCATGCATGAAGTTGTGAGTTTAAACCTGGGTAAGTGACATAGTTGTCGTTTTCAATAGGTACTTATAAATCAATATAAAAAAATAGTCCGAAAGTCCGAGATTATCAAAAAATATTAGCCCCGTATTTTATTTTGTAAATGCATAATGGTAATATATTACCATTCAATATTTTCCGTAAAGTGCAAAATGGTAATATATTACCATTCCGGACATGGCGCGATCTACCTTTCAAATTTTGTCTATTTCTTCCTAACGCACGGTATTTCATCACCTTTATCTTTCGTATGCTAAACTTCAAAACTTTCTACATGCTAAAAATACGAAACGCGCACCAGAAACGTTCCATAAAAAAAAAATGTCAAAGTCAGTCTATGGTTTACCTTGGCTGTATGGGCTCAGCTCCCTTTGCCTGTCCCAAAGAGGCGAAAAAAACCAAAAAAAAAAAAAAGTCTATGGTTTACGCCGTAAGTTAATTTGCCGCTCGCGATAGAAATTTGCTTTATTAAAAAAATTGTCCGAAAGTCCGAGATTATCAAAAAATATTAGCCCCGTATTTTTATTTTGTTACGTAAACCAAAATTGACGAAGATACAACGCTTCTAAAAATCGCAAAACGTCACTCGGTCGGTGTAATAATAATAATGGAATAAAACTAGTGGAATAAACACACGATTTTCGATTTGTTTATGCAGTTAACTATAACTACCCCATTAAAATATATCAAAGATATTTTTAAAGGAGCTCAAGACGCAAATAAAAACAAAAGAAACTCGGCAGCAACAGTATCGTTGTATCAGTAGTAAGCTATGAACTTTGTTGTTTGCCCACGATTACGGCAGGCGGCTAATTAGCAGTGTTTGTTCCCGACTGTTTACTTTACAAATGTTTTGTTTATTACTGATAAATCAGGCAACTACTCGTTTACTGGGTCTTTAAGGTTATTTGGTTCCTTGATTCTTCTTTGGTATTGGGCTGCTATACCGTGGGACGGTTATGGCTGAAGTTAAGGCCTACGGCTCGAGTAAATAAAGTATTGATCGTAATATGACGCCTGTTATCTTCGAAACAAGGGAGGGCAATTAGTTTTATGGATTTTTTCATCAATTGATGGCACGGTTGGTGAAGTGGTTGAGCAATCGACTGCTGCGCAGCATGTCGCGGGTTCGATCCCTGAAATATTTGAATGATCTTCAAGTAATTGTTCCGGGTCTGGGTGTTTGTGTATGTTTGTTTCTATGTCTGTAAAAGCACCCACGATACAGGAAGAAATTCCTAATGTGGCAACGTTAAAAAAAATATAACCAGGCACAAATTCAGACTCCGTGGCTACTTAGAAATTCATCAAAACGAACCCGTCAACAGATTTTAACGATAACATGCAGTTCAGTACCCTGAGCACGAGTTTTCAGTATTTGAGACGTAAAGTAAACTGGAACTTTGACAGTTCAAATTGACAATTTTCAAGGAAAAAATTAGTTCCTTCTTCGCACACCAGAGGCGCTGTTCCAGTTTTTCATACAAGAAACGCTGTAAATACTGAAAAAACGCTGTAAAGTAAAAGAGTGAAAACTCGTGCTCAGGGTACAGGTTGCAAAAAATAAAAGGCACATAAAACAGTACTTACCCTTAGCACGAGTTTTCACTCTTTTACTTTACAGCGTCTTTCCAGTATTTACAGCGTTTCTTGTATGAAAAAATGGAACAGCGCCTCTGGTGTACGAAGTAGGAACTAAATTTTTCCTTGATAATTGTCAATTTGAAATTGTCAAAGTTCCAGTTTACTTTACGTCTCAAATACTGAAAACTCGTGCTCAGGGTACTGATACTTAAAGGTAAAATAAATTCCTTCCTAACTGAACATCTAAATATTAATTAGGTACTTAGATGCCAATCAAACAGAAACAATATTAAAAAAAAGAATATAACAAACAATTTCTTTCTCACTAATCTTTTCATAATCTGCATGCAATTCAACAAAAAAAAATACACCTCCGCTAAAACTGACAACAGCAACCCTTCCAAAAAAAACATAGATAATAATCTCACAATAGCATAGACAATAGAGATGATTGCATTAACACTATGCCCGATAAGCACAGGTATTTAAGCCAAGTCCATTCAGAATAATCACGTTTTACAACAACCGTCATAAGTTGAGACGTGTTAAAAATAGAAACTAACTTTAAAAGTACTGAATCTGACTTTTGTGTGAACAATGGGCGCCATTTTGACAGCTCAAATTAAAATGGCGGGAGTTGAGGTTTTTTTTTTACTAATGTGTCACAAATGCGGTCTTTTGTGGTTGTGATTGAGCTAAAATTGACGTGAGAATTTTGAACGAAAGATGATGAGTGAATCTTTTGGAATCTGTGAATGGCGCATGACGACCTCCCGTGGTTATGAACGTGGCATTTAGAAGATAACTGGCTGATAGTAAGGGTTTTTTACTACCTACTATTTATAACATAACACTCATTACGTCACGCGTGTAATATTGAAGGATTAACACAGAGGATACAGAGGAATATTATTATACAGGGTGATTTGTAATTCGATGCGGTCCTTGAAATGGGTGATACTAGACCTTATTTGCAACAATTTTAACCCCGACAACATGGGGTCTAAACTGACTGGTTTTGGACATATCGAACTTTAAAGGTTTTTCGAAAAATTTCTACCTCTCCATCATTAAGTGCTTATTGTTAGAAAGTAACGATAGTCACCACTTAGAATTTATACTTTTCTGATAGAATATGAACGACTGAATCTAGTGAATACAAGTTTGTTATAAAATTAATCATATCTTGGGAAATAAAGTGTCATAAAGTTTCTGTTTTGAAGTTTTCTGAAAACTTCCCTTGTCTTTCAAAACATATTTAAAAAAATAAATCGATGACACTTGGTTTACAAATTACAGAAAAAACTTTCTTGTCTCATTACCTTTCTAAAATGGTGCCACAGTACCCACTTTTAGTTAGTGTCTGACCAGAAAATTAGGGTTGTTACTGACAAGGTAGTAAATCAACGAAAATCGGTTGCAATGTTTTTTCGACCCAACATTTTTTTTCTGTGGTTTTTGTACAAACTGCTATCTGATATTAGCTTTTTGAGTCAATGCGCTTAATTTTGGCCGTAATCACATAATCATATCAGGCAAAGTCGGTTTTTATTTGGAGTATTTTACCTATGGACCAGATAGTCAAACTATCAATTCTCTTCCATTTAAAACAGCTACTTGAAACATAAGTACAATGACGGAATGTTTGTAAACTCTGGTTACATTAAAAAAAACTAAACTGGCGTGCATAAAAGTTAGGTCACCCTGCTGGTAGGACAGGTAAAAATACTCCAGATAAAGCGCGATTTTGCCTGATGCCATCGACCAGGATTTAGCGCATTGACTCAAAAAGCTAATATCAGATAACAGTTTGGACAAAAACCACAGAAAAAAATATGTTGGATCGAAAAAACTTTACAACCAATTTTCGTTGATTTACTACCTTGTCAGTAACAACCCTAATTTTCTGGTCAGACACTAACTAAAAGTGGGTACTGTGGCACCATTTTAGAAAGGTAATGAGACAAGAAAGTTTTTCCTGTAATTTGTAAACCAAGTGTCATACATTTATTTTTTTAAATATGCTTTGAAAGACAAGTAAAGTTTTCAGAAAACTTCAAAACAGAAACTTTATGACACTTAATTTCCCAAGATATGATTAGATTTATAACAAACTTGTATTCACTAGATTCAGTCGTTCATATTCTATCAGAAAAGTATAAATTCTAAGTGGTGACTATCGTTACTTTCTAACAATAAGCACTTAATGATGGAGAGGTAGAAATTTTTCGAAAAACCTTTAAAGTTCGATATCTCCAAAACCAGTCAGTTTAGACCCCATGTTGTCGGGATTAAAATTGTTGCAAATAAGGTCTAGTATCAACCATTTCAAGGACCGCATCGAATAACAAATCACCCTGTATAATTAGAATTCATGCTAGGTGCATGAATTCTAATTATATAATAATATTCCACAACTATCACACAACGCCATCTAGTCCCAAGCTAAGCAGAGCTTATGTTATAGGTACTAGACAACTGATAAACATACTTATATATTTCTAAATACATCATATTATAGATAAATTACACCCAGACACAGAACGAATGATCGTGCTCATCACACAAACATTTGTCCTGGGTGGGAATCGAACCCACGACCTCCGGCATAGCAGTCAGGGTCACTAACCACTAGACCAACAGGCCAGTCTAATCCAATTCTAAGTATTATTATTTTACCGTGGTACATTCATCAAATGAGTCCTCCCACCCAGGGCGGGACGGGAGGGACATTCGGACTCGTACCTACTGGCAAAAATCCACGGTGTTCCGGTTACGTGATGAGACAGTCCGCGACGCCGTCAGGCTTTGATCCTCTAACGGGCATTACGCGACAATGGCAAACTAGTCGAATCCATTCAATTGCCAAAGGAAACATATCAAATAAAAATCTTGATGTTATTTTCTACACAGATTTGTAAAACATTCACAATCTGAAGGACTTATTAAACCAAAATAAATAATTTTTATTATGAAACCAACCTTGAAAACTGAAAAAAAAAAAACAAATGTTTCATAAATTGTCAACGGAAAAACATTCTGTGTATTGTTTTATGTGTGTCCTTAAATAAATAAATTTATTTAATCCCACGTCCAGTTTGTTGGTTCACAAATCTTTTCCTTATTATGGTGTTTTATCACATAGTCGCAAAATGGAACGATCCTTACTAAACTACCATTAATGGCCCCGTGGGTAGACCCGTTAATATACTATGTTACCATAGCAACCTTTTTGGGAAATTTCACCTAAAACCTCTGCCTACATTTGTAACCTTACGGACAACCGCTAATTATTTTGTGTGGTTGGGATAGGATAGATAATCCGGACAACCTAATGCAGGTTAGCACCTTGCTTTTCATGCATGAAGCTGCGAGTTCAAACCCAGACAAGTACCCATGTGCCTTTATCAATTCATAATGTACAGACGCCAGCAGGTCAAGCTACCCGAAACTGTCAATTTTTCCCAATGAACCTTGAACCTAATGCTCTAGAAATAAAGTCGAAAATCTATCAAAAAAATCTGACAGATTGTAGTAGCTTGATGTGCTGGCGTCTGTACTTTCCAAGTTTACCTTGAAATGGTGCTTTTGACGTTAATTTTATGTAAAAAATTAGTTCCTCGTTCGTTTATTAGAGGCGGTTTTTTCAATTTTCCATACAAAATACTTCAAGTACACTATATGTAAAATACAAAAATCAATCAACAGGCCTCTGACATGGCTTTGGACATGAATAAATGAATTCATGTCAAAAGCCATGTCAGAGGCCTGTGGTATTCATAGAGCCGGCTTTACTCTGACACCATAAGATGACCACATCTTCACACGAAAAAGAACACCAGATGTCAAAGTCAAAGGTCAAAAGAGCTATTGACCTACCAACTACTCAAGAATGACACCAACAAATTACCAACAAAAAATAAATATGACCAGTCAAAAAAAGATCAATTCATTAGATACCTAATAACTTTTAATATGTTTAATGTTAACAACATAATTGCAAAGAGAAGAGCTTCTAATAAACCACTTACACAACTACAAATGTAATTAACAAACAGATTAAGTGTCTTTGGTTAACTGGCCCCACTCGTTTCTGGATGGGTTCACTTGACCACATAACTTATTTTCTTTTTTTAAGGGGTTAACGGGGCCCAAATTTAATTTATAAAAGTCTATTTTTTAAAGCTACCTCTTGATACAGTTGAGCACAAAATTTGGTTAGTCAGAATATAATACAACGAAACTAAATTAGATTTATTCAAAAATGTAAAATCACAAAACTAAAAGATTCAAGATGCTTGGGTGGAGTGAATTTGCGGGTCCATTTCGAGTGGGTCCAGTTGACCAGACTCCTAATGATCTACCAAGTGAATGAGCCAGCATGGCCCAGCCCCACCCAGTAGCCATCTCAACATATTTACATACGTCTACACAGTGGCCCACTCCAATCGGTACATACTTCAATCGAGGACCACTCGCGTGAGAGAACCATAAAAAAACTACATCATTGCGATATCAGTGTTGTAATCATTAAAAAATATGTCTGATTTGTACTTGTAATATATAGACGATTATGTAATACTATAGCTTCCGCCCGCGACTCCGTCCGCGCGGATGTCGGTCTTCGCCTGGATGGTTTATTTCTCCATTTTGAGTAACTCTGACAATGACATCTTATAAATATCTACTGGACCCAAATACGGCTAAGCCTATAATAATTAAGGAGATCCCTCTATTGAGCTACTGCTGTTGAGCTCGCGTTCTGTAGTAAGTATTTTTTTCATAGTAATTCCGACCTTGTATTTACAAATAACTGATCGGAACAGTAATCAAAAAGGTCGCGCTGACAAGCACGGTTTAAAATGACACGTATACAATATTAATTCCACGGACGACCGCTCGCCACACTGGACACGTCCGTTCGCATCAAAATTCAGAATTTATATGCATCGCGCGGCGCGGAACGCGGCTCCTTATATAGGAGTCGGGGAGGCGTGGCCCGCGTGTGCCGCAAACGGTTCAAGCCAAATCCGACTTTCGGCGCTACAGGTTACGGCGCTGAATCCACTGCGGGTAATGCAACGTGTGTTCGCGGTTCTACAGAACAACGTCTATGAATAAAACTGAAAAATAAGATTTTTTTTCTACGTATTTTTCCAGGATAAAAAGTATCCTATTTTAGGCCCAGGATAATAAGGTATAATTATACCAAGTTTCATCGAAATCGAACCGTTAGTTTTCACGTGATGCCTGCACATACAGACAGACAGACAGACAGACAGACAGACAAAATTTTTTTTAATCACATATTTGGGTTTGGTATCGATCCAGCAACACCCCCCGCTATTTATTTTTTCAATATTTTCAATGTACAGAATTGACCCTTCTACAGATTTATTATATGTATAGATATCGGAATTCTCAACATCGTATCAACGATTGCTTCTTGAGTAAAGACATATTTTTATTACGCACTCATTGCATTTTTTGACTTTGTTATGTCTACCAAATCGTTTAGACAACATAGAATAGGTTTTTTTTAAATGTTTAACAGATAAAATCAACAAATGAGTCTTCGGACTCAGGGCCGGACGGGAGGGACTGTCAGACTTGTACGGATTAAAATCCAGGGTGTCCTTCTATAGCCCTTTACGTTCCGGGGCCACGGTTACCTGATAGGGGTCTATTTCCTAGCGGTCTACCCCGGGCAACGGCACCACAGGCTTCTTGTAACCTGTGGTGATGGTTGAGCGATACCACTGGCAGTGGTAGTCCTCACCAGTACCACCTGGCTATCCTGTCAGAATCCGGCCAAGCAGTTCTTACTATGTTCCGTCGTTGCGCAGGAGTTCCAGTTCAGGTGGACTCGCTACATATAAGGCTTTAGGTTTGGTTCTGAGCTAGATAGAAATCAAGAGCATACACGTTAAAAAAGTGAATTATCCCTAACTTGACCCGACGTATTGTTCCTATCATAACTCGAATTGCAATATGGTAGGTTTCTTAGATGTGTCTAATCAGAGTTTAATATATAGAATACGTTTATTCGGGTTATGATGCGAACAATACGTCGGGTCAAGTTAGGAAGAGGGTTACGTTAGGAACAAGTATTATAATTTTTTTCAAGTTCCTAACCTAACCCGCAACCGGGTTAGGATTTCGGGTCAGGTTAAGAATAATCCAAAAAAGTCCTCC
This sequence comes from Agrotis exclamationis, assembly GCA_950005045.1. Taxonomy (NCBI): domain Eukaryota; kingdom Metazoa; phylum Arthropoda; class Insecta; order Lepidoptera; family Noctuidae; genus Agrotis; species Agrotis exclamationis. Next base: position 13,913,829 of record OX465436.1, on the reverse strand, counting down.
TTGCATGTGGACTGTTTAATATTTTTATCGAAATACGAACAACATTTTGGAAAAAAAAACTGCCAATACGTTATGAGATGACTACTACGCAACAGTATTAAACGCGAATTTTCATGGTCAAACCCAAAGAAATTAAAGTACCAACTTAAAAAACACTTACAATAACAGATCTACTATTTTTGGTATAACCACTCGAGTCTAGGCTATGAATTAATACGCAAGAACTTTTTACAACCGACTCTATAAAAACCTAGGAAGAAAAAAGAATATTGATTGGATCTGACCTGACTACTTGAAAAAGGTCTGTCTCTTCAACATTAAAACCGCAAAGTATTGAATTAAAGAAAAAAAACCTGTAAAGGCTTGAAGGAGGCCTTTTCCCAAATTACAAACAATTCAAGAAACAGCGTTTTGGGTCGATAGACAGTCTTAAAAGTGCACCGCAACCCTGAAATGCAAAGAGCACAGTCATGAAGGAACAGGTGGTTTTTGGTCAGTAAAAGTTTCGCTCTGCCCAAGGCGAGAGGACTCATTTGATGATTTTTACAAAACAAAAAGACAAAATGAAGTTGATAAGTAATTGCACAACTACTATCTAAGTTTAGGGTATAATGAGATAGGCTTCGACCCATCATCACCCAGAAACAAATGACACTCTAGAAAACCTGAGTAAAAAAATACGACCCAGAAAATTGAACGCAGGATCACTAGTTCAGCAATTATGTTTACCACCTCTGAGGGTATATCTTCGGCTTTTCCAAGAACAGCTTTCATACTTCTCTAAATGCTTAGCCAATACCTACTAATACATTTTATGGTCAGACTGAAGACTCTCCTGGTTTTCCTGGACACCGTGGGTGGTCCGTATCACGGCACTTAGCGCGTCACACAAAAAATCACATAGAAAAAATATGAAAATATCACACTCATAACAGGTAAGGACTAATGTGGATGTGGTGAGAAAGGTTCATGTTGGAACCGTGGTTCATGTGACTTTCTTTGCTCCTTTACTTGATGTCCATGGAGATTTTTTTAACATAATTGGACTTATCTTCCTTGAAACACTTCAAGTTGAAAGATTATACAATTCATGACGTAATGAAGTTAAATCCCAATGGATTTGCTGATGATAGAAATATGGACTCGGTTAACTTTTTTATGATGTTTTTATCTAATCCATGTTAACATTGTTGACCCACAGCTTGCTAAAGGCTCTCCCAAGTCTTTACAGGAGTTTTTGTGCTGCGCCACCTCGAACCAGTATTTGTGTCATCTTTTCTTATTCCTAGATTTTGTATGGTGTAACCGCAATCAATATTTCGAAATTTTAAATAATTGCATGTCAAAACTATCTAAAAACTTAATCAGCACATAACTGTTATAGTCACAGCGGTATTTGAACAATCTCTGTCTCAAACGATAAGAGAATATCCACACTAATCCCACAGTCCGCCATGTTTGTTTTCCTAGGTCAGGTACGGTGCGCAGACGCACAGGTATGCCCCATCCGTCCCGGCTCAAGAGCTTGTTTCCTTTGCCTTTTCACACGATAATGAAACAACAACTGCACTAAAGTTACCTAAAACGTGATTTTTATTAAACTTAGAGGTTTTTGAACAAAATCCCTTTTTGACAGTACCGTGTTGTGGTTAGATACGGGATTCGTGCGTAAGTAAATAAAAATATACTTGAGGTGTAATAAAAGTCAAACAGATTTGTCTATGTCCAGTTTTGGTTTGCAAAGTTTTTTGCTTATGACTTGGAGTTAAGACGTCCTTTCTATAATTTGATATGGTAACTTTTTTAAGAGTGCAGTGCGTGCGTTATACTTGGTGTAATCCATTTGCCAAGTACTTACTACCTTGTTAATTTTTTAAATTAATTTATTCTTCTGCGTTGTCACCATGAACTGTTTTTGAAGGCTTTATACTGGTTTAAGGTGTTACTACTGAGGAATCACCCAATTTTAGGCCGGAAGACTTTTTTAAGCTATAAAAGAATTATAATAAAGAGAGAGCAAATTTCTCCACAAGAGACGACAGTTAGATTACAAATCATTGATGTCAGAATTTCTTTTATTACATTCTTATTCAGCTAGTTATTTTTATTAAATAAATCACTTTTCTTTGAATTCAAATCATCATCTCCACAGCTTGCAAAAACCAACCAAATCTACGCAATAAATTCTTGAACAACCACAAAACGCTTCGTATAGGCAGTTATGCACCATTGATTACTCTTATCAAAACAAGTCTCTGTTGAAACTCCTCAAGGCTAGACTATGTTGTGATATGCTCGTCTTACAAAAAACCTGGTAGCAGCAACCACTTGTGAGTAAAATACTAAGAAGTTTCATAAAGGTGGTGATAAACTTGAGCATTCAGTTGTAATGAGCATTCTTGCAGAAAAACAAACGAGAGCGTTTTAGCGAGCATTCAAACGAGCGTTCTGGTGAGCTTTTTGCAGACACCACTATCAAGTTTGATATCTTCATTAAGAAAACAAAATTGACGATTAGAGTGTTCGATAGAAAGATCGTGAATGTTCGTAGCGATATTTGGTTCTGTGCTTGGCTATCTTGGCTAGTTGTTCAGATCGACAAAATTAAAAACGACGAATGCTCGATGTTCTGTTGCAAGTGAATGATCAAGTCTATCAGTACCTTTAACGCAAAAACTTGATGACAAATTATTTTTATAAGTTTTTTTCTGGTTGATTGAAATTGATGTACAGTACTTAATGAAAACATGAAGTAGATATTCGTATAAATTATTACTTGACCTATTGCGACATCTGACATGACATTAGAATCTAATTTCAACGAGCCGTTTGGTTTTTTTTTTCAATAATAAAAAGTGTATAATTTACATCATCATCACCGTCATCACTTCATCAGCCTATTTTATTTCCGTTATTGGGACACAGGCTTCCTTTTTTCAGTGAGAGGGAGTGGGCCATAATCAACAACGCGGGCCCAGTGCGGGTTGGTAGATGCCACATGTCTTCGAAGTTATGATTCTAGAACGTGAAGGTTTCTTCACCGCTTTGAGAGCAGTGGTGATGAAGTAAATTTCACACAGAAATGCGCCTGTCTGGGCTCAAAACTACAACTCGTAAATCTGAGACACCATTGCTCTCCGTGTATTTCTAAATAAAATGTTTTTGCTATTACTAGAAAAAAATCCCTATCAACTTGACATAAGCCTCTGTTCCTAAGGTTTTCAACTAAAGTGTAGTTACGACGCTAAGTAGGGACGCTGCAAACAAGGCTTCATAAATATAGAAAATAGAACTGCAGGCTATGACGAACATGATTTCATTAATACCTACGAGTACGTTCAATTACTATTCTAGTACTTTATCGATCCCCCTTGAAAAAAAAAACAATCTTTTTCTCCACTATGACTTGATATTCACAACAATATGTGAAGGACCTCTTGGCCACCGTTTAGTAGAGGACCATAGAGCATTACCATAGAGGCTTTAGGTTCTTGTCCCACGCTCCCCCTTCGAACGCGGCGTACGCGCACTTAAAAAACAATTAAAGTTATGCCACAAACTACACGATGACAGGGGCTTACATGGTACAAGTTTTAGGGGCATTTATTTTATGAGTAAGGTAAGAAATGGATATTGGCACAATAAAGTTCAATAGAAGTAAATTACTTTCGCTCTGTTAGAGTTAAATTTCAAGGTAACGTGACGCGGCAAAGATGGCGACAGTATAGTCATCACTAGCATAGTATAAAACAAAGTCGCTTCCCACTGTCAGTCCCTATGTATGCTTATATCTTTATAAGTATATACGCAACGGATTTTGATGCGGTTTTTTTTAATAGATAGAGTGATTCAAGAAGAAGGCTTTTATGCATATTATAACATGCATAAAGAGATTGCAGCCGGGGCGGGTCGATAGTATAGTATATTCCTGGATTGAAATTCATTCCAGGATTCTCAATTCTTTCGCCTACCAAAAAACATACCTACTGTTACTGTTAGGTAACATCATACCAGTGTATGATGTTGCCTACCTAAAAGTAACAGTATTTTTATGTAACAGTGGTTTGCTGTCGACTTTAGTTTAGGTCTGAGGTGACGCAGACAGTTTTTGCCTTCGCTATCCCACTCCTGGACAAAAGCCTTAAGGTGCCAGTTGGAGCGCGAGACCGCGACAGGAGACAGCGACACGAGACCGCGACAGGAGACAGCGACACGAGACCGCGACACTTGTCATTACCTAATGTTAAGAAGTGTTGCGGTCTCCTGTCGCGGTCTCGCGCGCGAACCGGACCTATACATTGCCTAATGTTAAGTAGTGTCGCGGTCCCCTGTCGCTGTCTCGTGTCGCGGTCTCGCGCGCGAACCGGCACCTTAACACTTCAAAATTAAATTGGCCCAGTTGTTCAAAAGGTCAATTTCACAACATTTAAGTAACTGAGTACTACTTCACTAACTTACTACATGTAAACCCACAACATCTCGATTACAACTCGATATCGCGAATCCCGGGCATCGCTCGCGGCCTAATCCCGGCGCATAATCCCGTACAAGTGGCCGCCTCAGGGGATCGCTGGGAACTTTATTACGGGACTTACGCATGTTCCCGCGGTTGAACGTCCCTGTTTCTCGCCGAATATTTAACAGTCGTTATAACGAATTAATTTGACCGCCCCTGAAGCAAGATTATCTGCAGCATATTAAAAGTTCTAGTGGGAGTATTAGGCCCTTTATTGTTTTGCATTTGTCGTGGGATTTGGACTTATTTATGTGATTTTCTACTTGTCTTATTTGAATTTGTTATCAGACATTAATCTGCTTATGAATTGATCAGAAAGACAGTTGACCTCATCAAGTTTTTGCGGCATTTATTTTGGTTTGTCTCGTTCATTCCTCTGAATACCCAGTGAAAGATTTGCAATCTCTAAGTTTGTATAAGATAAAAATTCTTTGACTAATTTCTAATCAACCCTCTTCGCAATGCTTAGTCTATTTAACCCAAAGGTTTATTGCTAGTAGAAAGCCTTTTGCATTAATTATTCCTATACCACTACCGTAAAATGAAGTCTAAACAAATAACACTTATTGATATTGACACGCAATCAGCAATTTGACTGGCCTGTTGGTCTAGTGGTTAGTGACCCTGACTGCTATGCCGGAGGTCGTGGGTTCGATTCCCACCCAGGACAAATGTTTGTGTGATGAGCACGATCATTTGTTCTGTGTCTGGGTGTAATTTATCTATAATATGTATGTATTTAGAAATATATAAGTATGTTTATCAGTTGTCTAGTACCCATAACACAAGCTCTGCTTAGCTTGGGACTATTGCGTTGTGTGATAGTTATGGAATATTATTATTATTTATTATTATAATCCAAAGACGTTTTACATTTATCGAGTCTCGTAATCCCTTTTTTCTTTTTTTTATCGTGGTAAAATAATCAAATGAGTCCTCCCACCCAGGGCAGGGCAGGAGAACCTGTCAGATTTGTGCTGACTAAAATCCACAGTGTCCTTCAATAGCCTTTTACGTTCCGGGGTCAAGGTAGTTCGTAAATCCCGCGACCAGTCCCGTTATCGAAATGTATCACTTTTGTTGTTAAGAACAATTCAAGTTGATACAACTGGTTTCTTCATAAAGTATCATGTCATGGCTGTCAGCTGTCACCAATAGCTCCAATTCTCAGCCTATTACAATCATTTACTTTTAACAATCGAGCTTGTGGGATTTGTGGTTGACCACAACGCCCTTCCAATTCGAGGATACAGGTCAAATTAGTGTTTTGTCGCCGTACCGTACCTTACCTATTTCGGAACATTATACCTTTATTACTGAGATATTCATATTCTCTAAGTACTTGTAGATGTTTAAGAAGTTTCAAGTATTAGTGCAAGAGTAGGTACATAATTAAGGTAAATTAGTTACTTCTTTTGTTTCAACTTTCCGCACCGCCGAATTGTACTGAGAATCCGCCTGGGAATCCGAGAAACCGCCGAATTGAATTGTACTGTATTGGGAATGTTTATTTATTTATTTATTTATTTACACTTCATGCAACACAAAAGGTACATAGGCGGACTTAATGCCTGAGGCATTCTCTACCAGTCAACCAAGGGTAGTGAAGAGATAACATGGCAGGTGCAAAAAAACATAATATTGAAATACAGAAAGTACAAAAAAAATCTACATAATTTTAAATAAACATACATATATAATTACTATAATAAATACACCTATATATAAATATATACATATATAAATATACATACAAGGAAATAGAAAGATGATTGAGATGACCCCACTAGTGGTGCAGATAATAATACCGCAACTTCCGCTTGAATGCAAATTTACTCGTAGCCGTCCTGATATCGAGAGGAAGCGCATTCCACAGAAGGATGGACTGAATATGAAACGAAGAGTGAGTAAAATCAGAAGTATGAGAAGGACATAGCAAGAGAAGATTATTAGAGGAGCGCAGGTTCCTAGCGTGTGAAGAACAAAGGTACTGAAAATGAGGGATGAGATAAGAAGGGGGAGTGGGAGAGATGAGAAGAGAGAAAAGCGTGGTCAAAGCGCGCATTTGTCGTCTCTGCCGAATGGGCAACCATTTAAGCTCACATCTGAAAGTGGACACATGATCATATTTCTTTAGATTGTAGATAAACCGGATGCAGTTATTAAGTAGCCTATCAAGTTTGTCCAGGAATACAGCATTCAGGTCAAAGTAGCACACGTCACCATAGTCGATAATAGGAAAGATTAAAGTCTGCACAAGCATAGTCTTAGTTTTTGCAGGCAGAAAGTTTCTCAGACGATACAGGCAACGCAAAGTCCCATTGACTCTTTGACAAACACTAGAGACCTGACTTTGCCAGCTAAGCGTCGAGTCAAGATGCAAGCCAAGATCTTTTACACAAGGGCTGATGGGGATTACGTTACCATTAAAAATAATAGGTGGAAGAGAGCTAATCCCCACCCGACCCATCATGCGCGAACTGCCAATTATGATGGCCTGACATTTTGAGGGGTTCACAGACACCCCAAATCTATCAGACCATTCCTTGACAGCAACTAAATCACGGTTTACGTCACCTATAGCGTCCGACAAACTCTCCACTCGTGCAGCAGCATACAATTGAAGGTCATCGGCATACAGATGATACGAACACTGAAGAGTTTGAGTAATGAAATTTATGAAAATGGAGAATAACAAAGGAGAAAGAATACCGCCTTGAGGAACACCAGCAGCCAGACCAAACCAACTCGACGAACTCTCGTCAACACGAACTGACTGCTGACGTCCTCGAAGATATGAAGAGAACCAATCCAGAGCCTCGGAAGAAACCATCAGATGTGATAGGATAGAAAGGAGAATATCGTGACTGACGGCATTAAAGGCATTGGAGAAATCAATTAAAACCAAGACTGTAACTTTGGTGTCCTCCATCGCCTTTCTAATGTCATCAGTCACTTTGAGGAGGGCAGAGGCAGTACTATGACCCGGCCTGAATCCAGACTGAAATGAGCTCACAAGGTTGTTCCGATGAACAAACCCTGAAAGCTGCTTGTGGACACAGGCCTCCAGCACTTTAGATAGAAAGGGAAGGATAGAAATTGGTCTAAAATGGTTAGGAAAACATTTTTACATTTTTTAAAACATTTAAGTTCCCAAACATGAGAGGAGTTTTGTTTTACTCTTGTTTTGCGAAGAGGTTCTAAATGTTTTATTAAATCAATAATAACTTGAACAGAATAGCATCGAAAAGCTCCATACATCGCAAGAATTTCACATAGACCTAAAAAACTCAAATAATAAACCACAATTAGCTCAAAAGCCCAAAAAAAAAACAATATTCCCAATCAAAGAACACAGCCCATATCACTTCCCACTAATTGTTACAATCCCACACAATTTCACACTGTCCCACGCATTTCAAACACCTTGTTAGACTCTGGAATAAAAACATCGCAGAGATGGTGCATCTAATTAAAGTGAGGGGGGAATGGGGGAGGCTGTGCTGCCAGGGGGGGCGGGGGGGTTGGTACACGGTAGCTGTGACGGGCGTTAAGTGGCTCTCGCAGTAAAACCATCATAAACTTGTGTCTTCGCCATAACCGGTACAGGAGAAGGGCATTGTGGTTGCTGGTTGAGTTAAATGGAAAAATTAGAACTATGTATGTGATGAAGGGCCGCGGGACTGTCTTAAAAGGGCAGCATGGCCCTGGAATGGAAAGAGCAGAGTAAAGGTGCAGATTCGTTTTTAGGGTTCCGTAGCCAAATGGCAAAAACGGAACCCTTATAGATTCGTCATGTCTGTCTGTCTGTCTGTCCGTCCGTATGTCACAGCCACTTTTTGTCGAAAGTATAAGAGCCAGTCGAAACTTGGTAGGTAGATGTATTATGTGAACCGTATTAGGATTTTCACACAAAAATAAAAACAAAACAAATTTTGGGGGTGCCCCCCATACTTAGAATTGAAACTCAAAAATTTTTTTTTCACCAAACCCATACGTGTGGGGTATCCATGGATAGGTCTTTAAAAATTATATTGAGGTTACTAATATCATTTTTTTCTAAACTGAACAGTTTGCACGAGAGACACTTCCAAAGTGGTAAAATGTGTGTGTCCCCCCTGTAACTTCTAAAATAAGAGAATGATAAAACTAAAAAAAAATATATAATATAGACCTCAACAAAAACTTCCAACGAAAATTGGTTTGGATGAGATACAGTTAGCAGTTTTTGAGATATAGTACATTTTCAAAAACCGCAAATATAACTTTGCCATTCGTATAAAAACTATGAAAAACAAAGTTGTTTTTATTGTTTGTGTATATTACTTACTAATCTCAATATAATTATATCCCTAATCTATGCTTGCTACTACGGAACCCTTCATGGGCGAGTCCAACTCGCACTTGGCCGGTTTTTGGTAGGTGTGTAGGGCAGGAGAACTTATAATCATCATCCTTGATGATAATTACACACAAAAAAAAGACGAAACTGACAAATAATACGTTGGTACAGACGCCAGCAGGTCAACCTACCCCAATCTGTCAAATTTTATCAATATAACATAAACCTTCCGCTAGTGTGATTAGGTTGAAAATATTTAAAGAAATGTAGCAATTTGAGGCAGGTTTATGTCTGTACATTTCAGGCAATCGCGGGATGCCTTAAATGAATATTGTGAGCATGCTAGTAAATGGTGGCAATAATATTTTAAAAAATTAAACAAACAAATATGTAGAAGAACCTATGCGATGACAAAATTCAATGTTTTACGACAAAATTAAAGCAATGTTGACACTTGTATGTACTTTCTAACAGTTTTTATTATTTTGAATCCTGTATAAAACCTGAAATTGTTTTAGGTAAGACAGGTTTGTTTGCCGTTTCAAAAAAGGACCAAAATATCTTTCACGTAGTCAAAAAGCTCTCAAATATATCTTACGTAGTCACGTCAGCATCCAGTTTGACGTTCAGGTGTACTGGACCACCCGTGTTCAAGCACTCTTGAGCGACTAGTTGTATCTCCGGGATTCGCCCGCACCTCCCATCTCACAGGACCTCTGATAGACAGCCTAGGGGCTTTTCTTGAATACCTAGGTATTTCTGTGTTGTTTTAGATAATAGCATTGTAAATACCGGTTATTAAAAATCATGATACAGACTTTGTAAATATTTGAAGTTGTGTTTAATATATAGATTTGCTCGTCTAGAAACTTTCGATAATTATTAGCAAAGCGCGTTTTAGTATTATCTGAAGGGTCTTTTTTCATAGGTAAAATCGTCAAATAAGGCCTCCCACCGTGTGTGGAGCTGTACAGACTGTCCGACTCTTACTGACTAAAATCCACCCTGCTTCTCGGTTGCCCATTGCGTTCTAGACATGCGGTGTCTTGCTTAGATAGGGTCCACAAATTATGTAATGAAAAAGCTGTAACCATGTCTTGATGGTTATCTTACGCTCGTTGGCTCTGCTAACGACGATAATTTTCAAACATAATCAATTTTACAAAATTTACAAATCATAGTTCGCCAAATTACCGCTACAGAACCTATATAAAAAAATAAAAATTTGTCCTAAAATTATCTCATCACTCAATCATCTAGCCTTTTCCCAACTATTTATTTATTTTATTTTATTTTGTTGAAGTTGGCTTCCAGTCGAACCAGATGCAGCTAAATATCAGTATTTTACATGGAAAAATCTGACCTCCACAACTCAGTAACTGGATAATAAGCCCCCTTAATAAGACTGGCTGTCAGATTCGTCAGCACTTAATGGGTAAGAAGTCTGTAGATCAGGTCAAACCCACGCATAATTATAATGAACACTTGGTCTAACTCCAAAACCTTAGCGCTTAGCCCACCTTATCATCCTCCGCAAGTGGTCCAAGCGACCTGCCCCAACATCGTCCTAATAAATGTTTGCCCAGACAATTAAACAGGGGCTAAGACAAACATTCCGTGGGTGGGCTGGGTTGCCCGCTCAAATTCAAATGACATAGCGTATTCTTATGACCGTGTTATAAGTTTTTTTTTCTAGTTGTTGAAAAGAGTGAGTTGTGTCAATATTGTGGTTTTGGAAAAAAGGGTTTTGGTCTGTTGAGATTAATTTTTTGAACGTGATTTCGGTTTAGTTTTGGATGGTTTTAACTTGATGATAATTTAGGAACTTATCAAATACAGAATTATATGATCACTTCCTTTTAACACTTTATTCTGTCTTTCGATAGTTGTTGAAGGAGGTGTTTGCTTGCAGTGGGCATGACACATACTGTTTGGTTTCATTTTTATTTCATATTATAAACCAGGAGGTGAGTAAAAATATTTTTTTTAAAATGTCTTATCGTAAACAATTGCCACATAGATACCTACGCGTATAATGATTGCTCTCTCTCTCTCATCGGAATAAGGACATCAATAATAAGTTCGCATACCAACGATAGTAGAAAAATAAAAATAAAATTTCACCACAAAAATCCTGGCAGACCAATAAAAATTTGACCACGCACTAAATTAACGGCTGCACTTCAAACCAAAAACAAATCCATTCAAAAAACAATATTTTCTCTCTTCAATCACACAAGGATTCGTCACAAGTATGATTAAATTAATTAAATATAAATAAAGAAAAAAACAACGCGTGTCGGACACTACGCACCCACTTCAACCGTCACGAATGACCGATTTCTGAACGAAAAGCGCGCGGAATGTTCCCGCGCAAAATTATTTTTACTGCATAACCTATAAAAAATTACAACTAAGTGATTTTGTACTCTATCTATCAAAAATAGAGGTTAAAATCGTCTGAATAATTATCTCTTCTCACGCTAAAGTAATTGTGGTCAGAATAAAGCACGATGCTTTAAAAAAATAACCTCAAAAGGGTCACACACTTCATGTAATTTTGAACAACCATTTTGTTTATATTGGGGTCTGGTGTAGATAATGATCTTTCGAACAAGGCAAAGTATCTGAGATTAAGTAATAGAGTTTTAGATGTAAATGTTTTAGTAATTAAATTATTTCTTTACGCTAGATCAATTCGGATTTTTGTTGACACAGAAAGTCATAATGAGGCTGTACTTATATTTATTGTAGGTACTTAAATAGATATTCTTGAGAAAAACAAATTTTCAGCAAAAACATTCACAAACGCCAGATTAAAGAAATCATGTTTTTAGTGTCGTTTAAAAATTTTAGAAGTTACAACAGACGGCTAAACACTGAATTGATTTAAATGTTGACCACACAGGGTTTGAACAGAAATAAAGATTACAAAATAACTCATATTCTATGTCTCTCCTAGTTACCTATACCTAGTTTCACATAGTTCTTTAAGCTCACTAAAAGCATTGCCATAAATCAAAAATTAAAATTCTGCACAGAATCTAAAAATCCCTCCATAAACCGAATAAAATAGCAGCCCCAAAAAATAGTTAACAAGATAACAGCCCTGACTTTTTAACAGTTAAATAAACGTATCAAATACCATTGGACACAGCTTTTATCATCCGAATCCTCACAATAGGCACCTGGTTTTCACGCATCAAACTGCCTCTAAACCTATTATGGCATCATCCATTTAAAAAGCACCCCTTTTCTACCTGGAGTGAAGCCCTCTTCCCTCCGGTCACACGGTGCCCTCCCTATTAAATAATGCTTGTAAAAATATCATTATAATCATATGCGTATGTTCGAGCTTCCGTTTTGTGATTGGTACATCACTAGTTTTTAGAGTTCCGTGGGGTGTATGATTTTTGTTGGATCTGGATGTCTACAACAATTAATGAAACGTAAGTTACGTAACGGACCTAGGCGTAGCACAAAAAAAAAACTACAACATTATTTTCCTAAATTATCTTAAAATTATGTTCAATTTAGTAAAAAAAAAAAAGCTCTTACCGAAGTACCTAACGCGATAGATTTTTTTATTTCTCCAATACCTACGGAACCAACAAGAACACCCACAACCCCTAATCAAACGGCAATATTTTTTAAACCAGAGAGGGTTAGAAACAATAACTGTCAGTTTGACAGCGCGCGCTTTTTTAGTGTTGCCATCGTACTTAATATGTAATTTGTAGGGATGGGAAGCATGATAAGCATTAGGGGTGGCTGATTGATTAAATACGCGTGCTGCTGCCTGATAGCCACCAGTTAAATGTGTTTAAATGATAAGGGAGGAAATTATGCGTGTAGACGTATAAAAAGATGGTAACACCGATTGTAATGAAATTAAGCTTATGGTAGGAGATTTATTTGTTTTTAAAGGTAGCTAGTGGTACCTAAGTATTAGTTGTTTTCTCGAATTACACAGCTTAACGCGCATTGTACCTACTCTAAAAGATAACATGAAAGGATATTGATATCAGGGAGACGTTTGCCCAGTAGCGGGTTAACAAAAAAATAAAAAAAAACGATTGATTACAAGAAAATCCTGGCAAAATAAAGCCTCAACGAAAGATACATAATATAAGAAATGTCTATAGAACAGAAAACTATTAACAAATTCCGGCATTTTTCCCCTTTGATAAATTCACATCATTCAATTTGGAAACGTGTTCTTTTGAAAGTTCACTCAAACAACAACAAGATTTAATATTCAGTACCCAGAGTATGCTCTGACGACGATACTTTTTGACCATACAATTACCCAATACCATAATGCACTATTTTAACAGCTTTAGAACATTGACGTTTCACTAAAAGGCGGCAGGTGTGATAATAACGCCAGGCGCGTGTCATGTGCACAAAATGCACTCTCATATCCGACTCGCGGTAATTTAATTATATACGAATCAATCTACGATAATAACGTATTATGGTATGAAAGGCACGCGAGTGATCATCGTTTATTATTTTTTGACTAATTGCATTATTGGCATTCTGCAGAACCGAACAAATGGGCATACTTAGCGCTAGACGCTAGTGGAACTATTCAATCTAAGCTGAAAGATTTTATGACGGAGCGGGGGGCTCCGTCGTAAAATTTTGAGTTAATCTTGAGGGCAAAGCCAGCCGAAATTGAAAAAGCGCCTGTAGTGTACGAACGAGGAACTGATTTTGCCATCAAATGATCAAATTAAAGTCAAAGTTCCCGTTTACTTCAGGCTAAGAGCGCACTACGAAAACTTATCTTTTGATTATTCCTAATCGTGATTTCACGAACTAGTTTGCGATTTCATTTCGCAATAAAACTCGCAACGATTAAATTTATGTAGTGCGCGCATAGTACTTACTTCACAAGAACAGAAAAGTCATGCTAGCCTCTTAATTCTAAACTAACATCAAAAATCTCAAATATCACAGTTATTTCTCCCTGTAACAGAACTGCAAATACAAAAATATTTCATGCTGTAAGTTGAATTAAATAACGTTACCTACATAAACGGGGAACGTTTGGTAACTCCGAGCACAGGTGGGGCTTAATCAAATTATACAAATTGCAACATACAATATTCATTGCGATAGGGACGGGACACGGGCGGTGCGACGTGGGCGGCGTCGCCGTCGCGTCGTCTCACAATTTGTGAAGTTTCTATTAAATGTAGAATTGTAGGGTTGTAAAGGGAATTCTTGAGTATTTAATGTTTTAGTTTAGATTTAATTTGAAAGGGTTTTTCTTAGAATTTCCCATTACGACGATTTTCTGTTTGGAGACAATATTTTGGTGTTACCAGTTTCGGTTCGACTTGTATTTTTAACCCATGTTAAGAATTTGATGTATATTTATGAAGAACTCTTTCCATCAAGAAACACTCTTTCAATTTCTACAATCGAAGAATCGAGTCCTGGAGAAGAGACCGTGTATCGTTAGAATATCTTACGTACGTAAGTGGAACGCCTGCCCAACTAAATGGACTGAATACAATAAACGGTTTCTGGTTCAAACTTGAAGCGACAGGCGCTTTTTTTGGGGTTAAAAATCATCAAATGAGTCCCCCCACCCTGGGTGGAGCGGAAGGAACTGTCAGACTGTTACTGAATTGAAATCCAGTCTGTTCTTTCGGTTGCCCTTTGCATTCCAGTACCCTTAGCACGAGTTTTCAGTATTTGAGACGTAAAGTAAACTGGAACTTTGACAATTTCAAATTGATAATTTTCAAGGAAAAACTTAGTTCCTTCTTCGCACATCAGAGGAGCTGTTCCATTTTTTCATACAAGAAACGCTGTAAATACTGGAAATACGCTGTAAAGTAAAAGAGTGAGAACTCGTGCTAAGGGTACAGTTCCAATGGCACGGTTCCCTTTGAATGGCTTTGAACGGGGCCACGGTTCCCTCCTTAGAGGGCTAAAGCCTGCCGGGTTTTCGAGACTGTCTCATCAGGTAATTATGACCCTGGAACGTAAAGGGTTAATACGTTAGAAAAACGGTTTCACGAGGACTGCGACACCCAGAGATGATTTTTATTGCACCTTTGCAAAAGACAATACCTAATCAAGTCCCTATACTTTATCGATATTTTTCACATCACTACAAACAATCGACAAGATGTAATTAATTCATGATCAATAATGATGTGGAGGTTACATGCGATGCGGTGGCAACATGGTGGCAATTGATTTGTGCCCAATTTATTGCCACCACGTCGATGTGGTGACGCTCGTTGACCGTCCTGTCTGCTTATACCACAACTCAAATATTCATTGTCATAATAGCGGCCAATCATGCGTATGTTTTATTATTTATTTAAATTTATTAATGTAAACTATGGCTGTAGAGCTAAATGTAAAATGTACTTACAGGTTCCGTAAATAGTGTACATCATGCTATTTGTTTTTAAAGATAAACACATAGGCTAGTTTTAGCTTCGCAGAAAGTTATCTCTGTCTCACGAAGCCCTAACTTTGACGAATGACGAACCTACGACAAATGCCACATGGGTAATGTGTGACAGATACCTATAACGTTCAATGAAGCTGAAACTAGCATTTATCTTTCCATAGGTCGATATGCATTTTTTATTGCCGGTACCTGCAAAGGATTACAATTTGTGTTTTTTATAACTTATAAGTATAACTTACAACCCGGCCTTTTCATAAACCTAAAACGTGACGATAGCAATCGAAATTAATTCGGAAGGTGAAGACGAGTGTACCTTTAGAAGTTCATTAGTTCCTGTATGTAGACAACACTAACAGGATAACGGTCTCATACAACAAATTTTCCTTACTATCCCTTAAAAAGAACTTTCCCACAGACTGTCGTTTAAAACAATCAATCCATTTGATCATAATTACAGATACCTACGATCCACTTCGCTACAAAATACTTTGAACCATATAATTAGAATAACGAGCATCGCACCTCTGATAACTTTCCTTTTCCCACAACAATGCGTTCGATGACGCGTTCCGGCGGAAATTCCCACCCATCGTTCAAGATGGCGCCGCCACGCGCCCGTCACGTGACCTGCGCGTGCGACGCACCCCGCACGCTCGCACTGTTTTTATTGGAAACGATCAAAAATAATAGAAACAATACTGTGTTGGTTCGCTCTCGAATAAATTAGTTCCGGAAGGCTGGGGTTAAAACGTAATTGAACTGCTCATTATTAACGCATAAAGAAAATGGGAGTGATTTATTATGTGAAGTAGAGGTGAAGTATTTTTTTTATGGAAAATGTTGCCACCTTGCTTTGGTACTCAGGCAACACAGAGCATTCACCCTGGAGCAGTCGCTTGTAACATAAAAGTTCAGTTTTCGGGGCCTCCTAACACAGGTACCTACCTATATCTTTTACACTAGGTATTCCCAGCGGTTCTACCTGCTCCTCGGTACTTTTTGGTCGTGGCGTGATGTTGTAATAGCCTTCTTTGATAAATGAGCTATCCAACACAAAAATATTGTTTCAATTCGAACCAGTTAGTTCCTGAGATTAGCGCGTCCAACCAAACTCTTCTCCGTAGATAAAGGTATCTGCAGTAAAACTTTACTTTAGTTCATATGCGAGCATTAATATCAGTAAGAGTCACTTGTTTCAGCACAAAAAGGCATTATATACTTTATTTTATTTCCTTTATTCATTTTTTTACCTTATTAAGTACATACTTACATTTTCTCATTTGTCCTGGGCGCGGTACAACGGGAAACCTGCTCCACCTGATGACACAGTTGGTACCAGCTGTTGACGCTGGGCTCCAGGTTGATGTGGCCTATCTGGACTTCAGGAAGGCGTTCGACACAGTAGACCACGACATACTCTTGTCAAAGCTGGCGGAAATGGGTTGTACCTTTCATACTGTAAAGTTCTTCGCCAGTTATCTTCGTGACAGGCGTCAGTATGTGGACTGTGGCGGACACTTCTCTGAGCCCTACTACACCAGATCGGGCGTCAGCCAGGGTACCAATTTGGGACCCTTATTATTTACTATCATGGTAAATGACTTACCAGAGGCAGTCAGGTCAACATGCATGTTATTTGCTGACGACCTTAAGTTGTCTGCAGTCATAAAAGACACTGCGGATCATGACATGCTGCAGCGCGACTTGGATAGGGTCAGTGAATGGAGTCACTGTAATAAATTAAACTTTAATGTATCAAAGTGCTCGGTACTCTCATTCACACGCACACGAACCCCACAACACCACCAGTACAGCATGGATGGGAAGCCGCTGCAGCGTGTCATGGAGGTTAAGGACTTAGGTGTACACTTCACCAGTGATCTGCAGTTCCGCAAACACGTGGTTCACGTATGTAAAAAGGCGTACAGAAACCTGGGATTTATGCTGCGTCAGGCAAATGACTTCACTAACATCAGGGCATTGAAGGCTTTGTATGAGGCTCTTGTGAGGAGTCATCTCGAGTACAATGCGGCCGTCTGGAGTCCGAGTGAAATCAAATACAAAATAATGCTCGAACGGATACAAAATAAATTTGTCAGATTTATTTACTTAAAGCTGTATGGAAGATACCCAGGATACCCGTTACTATATCCTACCCTATTTTGTCTCGGTATGGTAGGCTATTACAAATTAGAAGTTAGGCGTGAAGTGGCACTGGCAACATTCATCTTCAAAGTTTTAAGAAGTCTTATACAAAACTCAGGAATACTATCCGAAATAGGCTTTCATTTACCGGATGGGTACGTGGCGCGGCGGCGCAAGCCGCACCTACTGGTGGTTCCTCTGGCGCGCACTAACCTGCTGGGGCGCGCACCGCTGACTCGTGCGCTGCGCACTCTCAACACGGTTGCGGAGGCCATAGATATATTTAACTGTACACTGAGTGAGTTCACAAGGGCCACATACTATGTAGTATGTAAGGCATAGTTATTAATATAATATTTTAAGTTACTTTGTCGCATTAGTTTTACCAACTGTAATGGCAAACGTGACGTGTTGTGAAATAAATAAATAAATAAATTTTTAAATATTTTAACAAAAATAATAAAAAACATTTAAAAATATAAATAATAGTGGCCCACCGGTATCGGGAACAGGGTCCAAGCTACCGACAGTCAGGGCTCCAGAGAAAGGAACCTCCTGACAATGCGCGCCGTGTCCAGAAGAACTGCTCTCTGAATCAGGCCCTTGATCCAGCTGCCAAAAGAGAGCCTCCTTAGATTTTGGTCGAGGCTCTTGACAATTAAGCCAAGGGCCGACACGACTATCGGCACAATGATCGCTGAATCCACATCCCACATATCGACAACCTCGCGAGCCAAATAAAGATACTTTATTTTATTTATTTATTTTTTGTTTAGCTTTTGGTAAGAAGTTCCCTCTTCTTATCATGCCTACGATTTTCTCTCGGGTTTATGTATTCCAAACTGTAACAATGACATTGTAAAAGCAAATATTTTAAAAGATGAATATTTGAAAAAAAAAATGATTTTGATAGGAATTTTGTATTGTTACATTACAAATTACAATAAATACGAATACTCGTACTCTGGCTTTTTTATTGTAAGAGGTCTGTTCTAGCATCTTCTAGAAGGAAAATCTTTCAGTGCAGTGAAAACATTCTTTTTTCTAGGAAAGTTTTAGAAAAAACAACAAAGGTATTGTATTATATACTTTATTAAAACCCCCTCATACTATAATGAATAACTCTAATAAAAACATAGGCAATGTGTATGAAACAAAACATAAGTTTTATAGCACAATACGAGTATTTCCAAGTATCACAACTGGCAGTAAGGTTTAAAGGGACAGAACACACCATAGCCGCCATTTTGTCGGCGACTTTCGTACGCTTCCTGATTCCACACACAAGCGGCAAGCAATATACGTTAACGCTCAGTTGTCATTAATACATTTTCAACTCTATAATTTAGAACTGTAGGGGCGTCAGCTCTGGTCTGCGTGTGCTTTTCAAGTTGGTGATGATGATGTGTGAAATGATGTGGCCGAGACTATTTATGGTTGATATGAATATTTTAATTTACTTTGATTTAAATTACAATATTAGAATGTTGGAATTAGGTGCGCGTACAATGATGGTAGGTAGCGAGATCAGAGTAGAATGCCGTGACCCAGAGGGCCCGCTCTGGAGGGAAAAAATTACTCGACGGTTTTTTGAAATGCTGCTCGGTGATTGGTCGACTCGTACCCGCCCATGCATGGACGTAGTATGTGACAGTACACAGGTCCGACGTGGATTTATGAAGTCCGTGGTCTGAACATGCCCCCGGCCTTGGAAGTATCTACGTCCAACACCTTGCTGTCATCTTCGTCGTCGAACAGAGGACAGATTCGAGAAAATGCGCGTCGAACAACTCCTGACTTCGTTTGGATGTTGGCCACTCGAGCGATCCCGTCCTTGCCTGGCATTGTTGAGATGATCCGCCCCAGGCTCCATTTTAGTGGCGGAGCGTTGTCCTCTTTGATGATGACCAGAGTGTTTGGCTGAAGATCACGCCCATTCTGTTGCCATTTAGTCCTGGTTTGCATCTCCGAAATATATTCCTTGGACCATCGAATCCAGAAATGTTGTCTGAGCAGCTCGAGCCTCTGGTATCGTGTCAGCCGGTGAGCAGGAACCTCCGTTAGCTGTGGCGTTGCAGGCGCTGTTAGGAGACGACCAACCAGGAAGTGAGATGGACACAAAGGAAGGAAGTCGTTAGGATCTGCGGATAAAGGACTAATGGGACGGGAGTTGAGGACAGCTTCAATTTGTGACAATACAGTGCCATATTCCTCAAATGTCAGGTGTGCGTTACCAACTACTCGTAACAGGTGGTGCTAACATGACTTAACTCCGGCCTCCCACAATCCACCAAAATGAGGCGCATAAGGCGGAATAAAAGAAAACTTAATGTCCTGACTAGTTGCGTACTCAATTAAGTCGTCAGAACATTTAGATAAAAATTTTGAGAATTCATTTGCGAGCCCTACAAAATTCCTGCCGTTGTCTGAAATTATTTCATCAGGTTTGCCACGTCGGGAAATAAATCTCTTTAACGCAAGTAGGTAAGCATCAGAAGAAAGGTCACTGACAAGTTCTAAATGTATTGCGCGTGTAACTAAACAGATAAAAAGGCAAATGTAACCTTTTATCAATTTAGAACCCCTACCCTTACGATTAAGTACAAGCACTGGCCCAGCGTAATCCACACCACTACGTAGAAACGGAAAGGTCAGAGTGATTCTCTCCGCCGGTAAGTTGCCCATAATCGGAGATAAAGATTTACCTCTCAATCGTGTACACGTAACGCACCGATGAACAGTGCGCTTGGCCAGGTTTCTGCCCCCCACCGGCCAGTGGGACTCGCGTATATTGTACAGTAAGGCCTGCGCCGCGGCGTGATGCAGCCGCTTGTGCTCAAGTCGGAACAATAGCACTGAATACCAGTGATTGGCAGAAATTAATGACGGATGTTTCTTATCAAAATCAAAATCCGGTGACAATTTTATTCGTCCACCGACTCTTAGAATGCCATCACTATCTGCGAAAATGTTTAGTTTAGTTAAATTATGTTTACCTTTTAATAATTTGTTATTAGATAGTAATTTAAACTCTTCGGGGAAAGATTCGCGTTGGGACAATTTTAACAAAGTTGTGCGTGCCTTTCTCAACTCATCGACAGTGAGAGGGCCGCGTCGAATATTATTTTTGTTGCGAGTATTAAAAATAAAACGTAATACATACGCACACGCACGTTGCATACGATTAAATTGAGAAAACCTTTTAAAAGGAAAAAGTGAAGTTTCCGTTGTACATAAGAATGCGTGATTTTTTGCTGGTTTTAATTCAGGTAAATCGGACTGTGCTACATAAGCCTTATTTGAAATGGCATGACTGCAATTAAATTCAGGTTTACCTAAAAATGCTGGGCCCTCCCACCATAACGTGGAAGATTGAAGATCTTCTAGCCTGACTCCACGAGATACCAGGTCCGCAGGATTGTCTTTTCCGCTTACGTGACACCACGGAATTTCCCTAGCTATTTCGTGAATCTCAGCCGCTCGATTTTGCACGAAAGTTTTCAACAAATTTGGAGCCATCCGCAGCCAACCCAGTACAATAGTGGAGTCACACCAGAACACTGTGTAATCAAATTGACAGCGTAGTGATTCGCGTACTTTATTAAATAGCCTAGCACCTAGTAACGCTCCGCATAGTTCCAACCTAGGGATACTCACAGGGTTTAACGGTGCGACCTTGCTCTTCGAACAACACAACCTAACAGACACCGATGAGTCACGATTTATTGTGCGAATATAAATACATGCTCCGTATGCGGATTCCGACGCATCTGTGAAGATGTGCAACTCGATAGAAGCAGGGTCGTTACCTATGACGTGTCGCGGCACACTTATATTGTTGAGAATCAGCAATGAACTAACAAAACTGTCCCAAGTGCGTCTGACGTCACTAGGCACTTCGTCATCCCAGCCTATCTTTAACAGCCATAATTTTTGCAGTAAGATTTTAGCTATTATTATGGTGGGACTCAATAATCCCAACGGATCAAATATCTGTGAAATCGTTGACATAATATAACGTTTTGTAATTGGTTGACTTTTATCATTATTAAATTGCGTGTTAAAATTAAAATTATCCTTTATATTATGCCAACCTAACCCTAAAGTTTTGGAATGAACATTATCACCCAATGACATTTCCTTAACTAAGTCAGATTCGTTATTTTCGATGTTATTAATGTTGAAATTAAACATCCACTTTCGAAGAGGAAAACAACCTGACTTTAAAACGTTTGCGACGTTTTTACAGAAATCTAATAGTTGTTGTTTATTATCACAACCGGTAATCATGTCGTCAACGTAGTAGTCTTCATTAATGATTCTCGTGACGTCAGGATCCGTACAATCAGCCGCCAGCTGTTTTAAACATCTACAACTCAAAAACGGCGCAGATGCGGTACCGTAAGTGACTGTATTTAGTCGGTAAATATCCAACGGCTGTGACGGATCATCACGCCACAATATCAATTGAAGGTCACGCTGATCTTCGTGAATAAGACATTGCCGATACATTTTCTCAATGTCTGCACAAGCCGTGTACTTATGTTGCCTAAATCGCAATAATATAGACAACAGGTCGCCTTGTATCGGTGGGCCCACCATTTGTATTTCATTGAGCGAGATGTCATTGCTTGCTATGGCACTGGCATCAAACACCACACGCAGCTTGGTGGTGGTGCTATGCTGACGCAATACTCCATGATGCGGTAGGAAGTAATTAGGCGTCCCGACGCGATCAACACGACTCATGTGACCCAAGCGAATGTACTCGTGAATGAAATCGGCATATAGTTTTTTGTAAGTAGGGTTGCGTAATAAACGTTTTTCGAGGGCAAGAAACCTACGTTTTGCGTGTGAATAAGTCTCGCCTAAGATATCAGGTGATTTTTTAAAAGGAATGCGAACTTTGAACCTTCCATCACTATTGCGTGTAGTAGTGTCGATGAAATGTTGTTCACAAGAACGCTCCTCATCTGTGCGCGTGTCCCGATACGAAGACATATCCTCTAACTCCCAGAATTGACGTAACTGGGACTCGATTGACTGAGAAAAGTTACACTGACTGTACCTATCATAACGCGTAGTAGAACAAATCGGTCCGGAAATAATCCATCCCAACTTTGTATCTAATAAGAAAGGCCCACTAGGTAATCTTATTTTATTAGAATTAATTAAATCCCAAAATATATCTGCACCGATTAAAATGTCTATATTTTGAGATTCACTAAAATGCGGGTCCGCCAAAACAATATGTTCGGGAATGTTGAGCTGTCCAATTTGCTGTGACAACGCAGGCAACGCCGACGTAATGTTAGGCAAGACAAAACATTGTAAACGCGTAGTGTACGGGTGGATGCGCGACTTTAACTCGATATCACATATTTGCGTGGATTTTGTGACCGAGTTACCTACACCTCGTATTTCTTGAGTGGACTGTATAACTGGCGCATTAATTAAATTGCACAAAGATTGAGTAATGAAACAGCGTTCAGAACCACTGTCAAGGAGTGCGCGGGCTAGATGATAATTCTTACGATTATCAGCTATCTCAACTAATGCAGTCGATAGTAGAACCGGTTTCATTACAGCTGATTTAGTGGATATGTTTATGTGTGCTTTATTCGCATGGATCGTGGTACATTCCACAGCGGAGGACGATCCCGGTGCGGTAGGCGCGGTAAGGGGCGGAGGTACCGCACTCACGGTAGCCGATGCCTCATTAGCGTGCGACACATGAAGTGCGATAGAATGATTTTTATGATTATCGGAATGCAATAACGAGTTGTGTTTTTTGTTGCATAATCGACATGGCCCAAACTTACAATTATCTAACGTGTGATTCGAACGTAAACAATTAGTGCACAGTTTCTTTTCGCGAACGAATTTAAGTTTGCAATCTAGATCGAATTCGAGAAACTTTTGACACGCGTAAAGTGGGTGATTTGCGCTACAAAGTAGACAAAGCTTATTGTTAATAGTGGACTTGTGTGACCGTTGACCCTGTGGCTCATTGGTGGAAACATTACAGTGAATTTTAGACTGATTACTAGCAGTGTTTCGGTTTCTATCGTGATTGTGTTTGCTATGAGACACTTGCAATGTTTCCAGCACGTCAGCCCTGTTTTTGAGAAAGTTCAACAAATCATCTAATTTAAGCTTTCTCTTCGAATCGCTATTCCTAGACAGTAGTGTACATTTATATTCTTCCCACTCCCGTTCGGTGACTGAATCTAACTTAGAAACAACTAAATAGATAACCAATGTATCCCAAAAGTCTGTTGGCTCATCCAGGATTTTTAATGCGCGTAAATTCTTTAATACCGTATCTATTAGTTTTCTCATAAGAACTGGCGATTCTTTGTTTACATTCTGCATAGTGAACAACGACCGTACATGATTATGGACTAACAATTGACTGTTATTGTACCGATTGAGAAGTAAATCCCATGCAACCGGATAATTAGCACTAGAGAATTCAACAGAATTAATAACTAGCTCTGCACTTCCTTTTAGCGATGATTTTAGGTAGTGAAACTTTTCTATATTGCTAAGCTCCATGGAATTGTGCACTAAAGATAGAAAAGTATTTCTAAATTCCAACCAGTGCTCATAAGAACCGTCAAAGGTAGGCATACAAATCGTGGGTAATTTAACGGTCGGTTTGTTACTACATTTGTTTGAACTATCAGTGACCTCACTTTGATTTAACGAATATTCCGCTTGAGATAATAACGTGTAGTAAGTATTTTCAAACAATTCCCTTTGCGTTAATTGTTCATCTATATCCGAGACTGATTCCTCGAGTTTGCTTTGAATTTCATTGAACTCATTGAATAAACTAGTGGCTCCCTGAATCCGTAATTTCAAATCTATGCGTTTTTGACTCGATAACGTTTCATTAACAAGACTAGATAAGTAATTTGAAAACTTCGTTAATCTGCCCTTTATTATGCCGCGTTTTTTAATAAGTTCTCTAATAACTGGAGAATCGTCATTTGTATTACATCTATAGGGAGATTTATCACGGGAATTACTAGCTACTGAGATCTCTGACGGCTTTGGCTGACTCATTTTGGTGGACAGTAGAAAGAATGGAGTACTCACGTTTGAATGTGGTGACGGTCACGATGAGGTTTTCGTCGAATAATTGGCAGCGCACCCTTCGCAACTGAAATTATGTATAGCACGGTATCACACAACTGAAATGGAGATGAATAGGGCTGGGCAGGATGGCTGGTCGTACCTTTTATGCGCGTTTTCAGGTCGTCCAGCTCAAGTCTGCAGTCCGGCGAAGAAGGTCCAATATGTAGGGGCGTCAGCTCTGGTCTGCGTGTGCTTTTCAAGTTGGTGATGATGATGTGTGAAATGATGTGGCCGAGACTATTTATGGTTGATATGAATATTTTAATTTACTTTGATTTAAATTACAATATTAGAATGTTGGAATTAGGTGCGCGTACAATGATGGTAGGTAGCGAGATCAGAGTAGAATGCCGTGACCCAGAGGGCCCGCTCTGGAGGGAAAAAATTACTCGACGGTTTTTTGAAATGCTGCTCGGTGATTGGTCGACTCGTACCCGCCCATGCATGGACGTAGTATGTGACAGTACACAGGTCCGACGTGGATTTATGAAGTCCGTGGTCTGAACAAGAACATAAAGTTGAAAATTGATGAAATATTACAGGGCGTTTTCATCCGTTCCCATAGTCAACGCTCAGTAGTTTTCAATAGATTTTCAACTTTATGTGCTTGGGTATTAAGTTGAAAATCTATTATAGATAACTGAGCCTTTACGTTTATCGGTCACCACTTGACTACAGAGCCAGTGATGCTATTTTGTAACTTTAACGAGCTCATTTCAACTAAGTGAGTGTGCAATCGAACTGATTTCTTTTAAAGTAACTCATCACAGATTCTGGACGAGACAATAAAATAAACATAATTTTGAAATTGGAACGACGATGTCTCGATGAAAAACGCTATGATCACTTGGGTGAAGTGAGGAAATAAACGTTACAGTTAGTACTACAGGCACGTCAGTGGTTTAAAGCCCCATTCACACGAGCGCTGAATTATTGGAAATTGAACTTAACGGTCACCGACCAGCGCGTATGACACCAAATTATAAATTGTAGCGTTTTAAAAGCGCTGACGTGTGAACATTTATAAAAGGGAATGCATTTGTTCTTCTTTCGACGCTTTTTTTAACGCACGCTTAAAGTTGAAAGCGCTCGTACGAAGGGGGGGTTAGTGTGTAGTCTTATGTATAGAGTACACTCGGGTGAAAAAAAAAAATTGCAAAGTGAAAAAAAAATTAACTATTTCTGCATGTTAATGAAACAATGTAAAAATTTGTAAAATTTTAGGTAAGTATTTGGTTTAGTCATTTCAATTGAGTAAGTATTGATCATACAATATTTTGATTGCATTATTTTATATCTATCAATTCAATTCAATGCACCTACAATGAGATATTACAATTCTCATCTTCTAACAGCACAAAGATTTTACAATATACATTATTTCAGCGGTAAAATATGAATATGTAAAAGTCGATAAAATTTACAGCACTATACGATGTCGATAGTCGATAAGAAGCGGTGCAACATAGTGATGGCACTGTACAACAATATTATGATTATATGGGCGGACAAAGTTACGTAGTTAAGGCACCATTTCTTATTGCCCGTTTTGGAGTAGTTAAATAATCATTTGAAACATAGGATTGGCAATCAAAAACAAATCTGAGATATTTAATGTTAATTTTTGCATGCACGAGTTGAATTCAATATTTGAAACTACATAGTTATTACCCGCAACTTCAATCGCGTTAATTTAGAATTTAACAATTAATTCGGGTTGTATTCTGCTCAAATATAATAATAATAACATAAAAATGATTTGTTTTTCATTACTGTAGTTGTCCTCAGGAACAGAGGCTCTACCATGACTTTAATTTGAAGGAATAATTAGTACCTCTTTCGTCCACTAGAGGCGCTTTGTCATTTTACCATACATTAAACTCAGTAAATACTTCAAGTACTTTTTGTGGAATATTTTTTGTTTGTATACCCCTCTGGTTTTTTTTTTATAATTATATACTTTTTTCAACTCCAAAACGGGTCATTTATATAAATCTTATTGTAAAAACAAATGATTAAATATTTTACATAATTTGAGTGTAAGCTACATAATGAAATATACAAGCGTAGAAATCTAATGAATATACTGGACTAACAGATGTTTTTACAAAGACATTAATTTTGAATAGATTCTATACTTGTCCGAAATATTACTTAGTGTTAATACAATTATCTTATTGTTCGCATAAATATATGGATTGGGTTTCTAACTTTCTACACAGTTTTTTTTTTGCATCTAACATTATATCTTCACAATAATAGCATACTTTATTTAAAATTTTGATGTCATACTCATTAGTAAGTTGATTTTAGCCGACTTTAAAAATACCTGAGGTTGTGTATTCAAACTGCAACTATATTTGTATGTCTGTCCGCAGTTTTCTCAAAAACGATTGAACCAATTTAGAGTTTTCAAAAAAAAGGTCCATTATTATAAATTATACGTAGTCAGATGCAAAAACAAACTAATGCCTTTGATTAAAATAAAATAGCGGTAGATATGTTACGTTCTTACGTTAAGTATTCAAACAGTGACTCTTATACGTACACAGACACATTTACTCGCACAAACAATCATTGTTATTACACGCCAACAAAGAAAGAGACAGAATAATGCACAAAGGTCCAGTACGAACAAGACGGAGCATCACCGCTCTTCGTATTAGTTCGTTAGTAGTCGCCACGTTGTTTTAGCCAAACGTGTCGCACATTATCCCATTGTATGTTTCTATCCCGCTCTTCAAAATTGAAATATACACGCACGCACGTCTCAACGCACGTCTACTCGTATTGCGACTGAGGACTGTTAGGCCAATTTAGCCTAGTTTATGCGGTCCATGCGCTATCGTGTAGTGACATATCTACCGCTATTTTATTTTAATCAAAGCTAATGGCGGTTAATTACAAAGCCTACGTTTAAATATTATAAATAAACAGTTTCCTACTTAATCTCCAATTTGGTAAGTGTCTTATGCGTAGTTAATAAATTAGTTAAATTCAGTCTAATGTGATGATTGTCGGTGGTTAGTGGGGTTGTTCAGTATTACAAGGGGTTCAATTTGGGGGAACTATCTAGATCGGTAGACAGTTTTAGAAATTGTAGTTCTATTAGGCTATATTTTTGCGATAGCAGCGCCGTAGTAGAATTTTGCGGGATCAACTCACCGAGAAAATCTGCATTAAGTACTAACTTTTTTTTACATGTAGTCTGGGCAACGAATGATTGTGGTTGGAAAAGTTGAAAGCAGAAAATCTGACTTATGAACTTTGTTTGGACTAGTTAGAAGATAAACATATTAAAAGTCATAAACATATAAAAATTAAGAGAAGTCTCCTTCTGTTTTGCTCCATACCACCTTAAAAAGCATAAGTTTCCATTTTTTCTTATGTCATCATGCGATGAAGAGGGGTTTGAAAACACTTCTGCGAACGAAAAAAACGAAAGAACGAGACAGAAAATTTAACACATTTTTGAAAATAGGTCATTTTTCGGAGCTCACAGCTATGCAAATATTGGAGATAGATAAAAAGTGTGACAAACAAAGTTGTAGAGAATTTTATGAGGTTTTATTATGTAGTACAACAAAATTTTATACGACGCATCGTTTTCGAGATATAAGCAAAAAACCAAAAAACGGGACCTTCTTTGCCCCCCCCCCCCCTCCCTCGGGCTCACCTCGGAGGGGTCAGGACTTTTAATATGTTTTTCTTCTAACTAGTCCAAACAAAGTTCATAAGTCAGATTTTCTGCTTTCGACTTTTCCAACCACACACCCCTTTTGAGCACTCATTTACCAGACTAATGGTAATATCACCAAATGAGGACTCATTCCACCCAAGGCAGGGCGGGAGGGACTATCAGACTCGTACTGACTAAAATCCACGGTGTCCTTCAATAGCCCTTTATGTTCCAGGGTCACGGTAATTCAATAAGTACCGCGACCCCGGCAGGCTTTGGCCCTCTAGAGGAGGGCCCCGTTATTATGCTGACACTCTTAAAGGCGCGCGTGGAACACAACGCGCCGTCGACCCGGGCATGGTCCATGGTGGGACAGCGAATCGCCCATTACTCACCGCCCGCATGCCCATTAATTACTAACTTACGTACATAAGATTCGCTCTCGGTATGAGTTTTCAGATAGACGCAGTCTAAAGAGCCTCAAGCATGTCTATACGGTATCGTGGAACTGCCTAAATAGGTAACCCTGAAACGTAAACGGCTATTAAAGGAACAACGTGAATGTAAGTGTCTAAACACACTATGCCGAAGTTACGCGACCGAAGTTCAGCACAATTACGCCTGCAATGATATTTGAATTACTGACGACACACTATGCCAAAATTACGTCGCGTCATAGCGTACATCTTAACTTCGGTCGGGCGTAAGTTCAGCGGCAACTTATTCTGTGACCACACATTATACGCGACCGAAGTTCGGTTCGATTACCGACGAAGATCCGGGGGCGGGGAGCAGCAGGGAGCCGCTCGCGCCGAATTTCTGCCGCGTAAGTTCGGCACTTATGGTGTGTCATATCAGCCAAATACATCGGAACGTAAAATCAGCCGCCGAACTTCGATCGCGTAACTTCGGCAGTGTGTTTAGACACTTAGTCAGTACGAGTCTGACAGTCCCTACTGGTCCACACAGGGCGGGTGAACTCATAATTATGATTTTACTACGATAAAAATGTTTAAAGTCTACAGGTTGCATTAATGAGTTATAGCTTCAAAACAAATGCTTCGAACTTATCAAGGATTTGAGGCAAATCGCCGACTCGAAACAATTTAATTTTTTTAATTTTAGAGGTAAATAGCTCACTGTTGTTTCAAAATCTTTAAAAGAGTAAACACCTAAAAATTATAATTATATGTGTTCAAGTAACTAAGAAATATAGGCATTTCTCAAACTGCAATCGCAAAAACACAGCTTTATTTACAATTGTTCTAAGAGTATTTCAAAAATTATTTATGTAATAAACTTCTATGTGATGTTTAGTTATATTTTGTGACACATCTAAAACTGTACACAATTTAGTCATTTTTAGTTTCATCTAGCTAATGTTTCTAATCTAATAATTTTCGAATACAATGCCAAGTTTTACAATGTAATTATTCTAATATATTTATAGTTAAACAGAGTTTTAAGTGTTATATGCTGACTGCACGTAGTATTATTAATCATTTCTATTATACTGTATAAAGTCTATTTATATAAGTACAGGTTTATTTTTAAATATTCTAGCTACAATATACAATACCTATCTGTTTGACGGACTCATGTTCAGTTACTGAGGTATTTTTTTTTAAATTGACATAATAAAGTTAGTGCGACAATCTTACTCATAACTCATTCATAGTTTTTGAAATGCATAAAAAAAACCTTTGTTAAAAGGGACTTTCTACTCTACTTGATTCGATCAGAAAGAGCATATATCCATGCATTAAAAAAAAGTCTCGCTGAAGTTCAGACCATGCGACTCAACACCGAACCGAATTATGTATGTAAGTAGGACAAATTTTGTGATTTAAATTACCAATGCCACTCTTTAAGAACGCTTCAAGAACTGGCTTGACTCAAGTCGAGTCCGCTTCAATAAGTTAGATGACTCTAAAAATACCTCAGAAACTGGCCATAAACTACACAAATCAGTTATTAATAAACTTTAGTCATAATTTCACTCGTGTTATATTTTAACATAACTAATTAAACACAGAACGTAAATGTTAGAGAGCAAACAAATACAATCACACACAAAACACTTAACTACAGAATTAAATTCGATAAATAAAAACATTTTTAACACAAACATCACAATCACAATATATGAGCCGCTTGTTAATTTTTAAGACAAAAACATTTAAAAATGAGCTTTTTTATAAATAAATAAAGATGGTTATTGTTCTTGTTACACAATATAAATACCTAAAAACATTGTTTTTTGGGTTTAATATTGTCAAATAATACGTATTATGTTTTTGAGCAAAGCTTTTTGTTCTAAAATTATTTTAATATAAATTGACCTAATAGTTATTTCCAATATCAGCTTCGTAACAATTAATCAAAATTATCGCCATATTGAAAATGGTAGTTTGTTCTTCTAGTCAAACAGATAAAACAAACTTCACTGATTGATATAGACACAAAATATTCACAGAATACTGTAATCGATCAATTAATTAACAAACAAACAACAGAAATTAAGGAAACAAGGGTATTTCAACTAAGTTTTAATTGCGAAGCTGAAAATTAAGGCCTGATTCACGGTTTTCTAGCAAAGATTTTAAAGTTTATACAATGAAGACTACAATAAACAATAACATCATTATTTCGGGATAAGATAAAAGATAGGTATATGTAGGTAGGTACATATTAAAAGATCTTATAACAGCTGGGCAAAATCTCTAGTTTGGGTTAGGACATCGAATAAGAACTTTTATGCCGCGTCGGTAGTACGTATTAGGTACCTATATCTGATATCTGACATGCAGAAAAATTCTCGGACAACTTATCTTAATTTTTTTCATCTCAATATAATATGAAATTAATGCTAGTTCCAAGCATCTTTGTCGGTTGAAAATCTTTTAATGTCATTTTATATTTTAAAATGATGTGACCTCATTGTTCAGATGGGGGCTCAGCTACGATCACGCCATCTACAATGAGCTTTGACAGACCTTCATTGCGAGGAAACTAAGAAAAATCATTAGCACACAAATAGTGCTGACTTCTAGCAAACATTATTGAGTTATAATGTAAAGGTGTGAAAAAGCAATTGGTCGAAAATTGCAAACATCAACAGGCGTGCATCAAGTTTGTAAATAGGAGCTGATTGCTAGGTAAACGATACTGTAATCGTGTTATTGTGTTTGTAATCATTAAATGAACGCGACAATATTGCTCGGTAATCTGTTGGGCAAATTGACCAAAATGACACAATTAATTTGGACAAATCGAAATAAATAATTATTTTAAATTTTTTATTTTGATTTTTAAGGAAATCTTCAAGATAAGATTCGTTCCCGAATCTGTGTTTTTTTTTGTTTGTTTGCAATTTAGTTAAATTACGTGCGAAACTATGCGGTCAATAGTCAACAAAAAATAAATTTATCGATGTGATGATTTTCCAAAAAAAATATACCATTTTCGAAACAACTGTACCTACTACAATTAAGTCAATTTGCACAACTAACTGAAGTTTAATATCAATCAGTGAATATTAGTATTATCTAATCATTTATTTGTTTAGATAACCACGATTTAGCAAGATAAATTTAATATTAATTTTGAGACCAAAAATCACATAGGTAACGAAATGTGAGCAAATATATCTTATTTAATATATTTTTTAAATTGTGATGTTATATGAATACAATGTGATGAAGTTGTGAGCACCAATGTTAGTAAAAACATTAAATAAATAAAAACATGTAATGTCATAACAATAAAGTGTTGCAAGGGTGAAAAATTATTGTTTCTCTTTGTCGGAACTGTCACTATTTTAATTACTATTTTAATATAGTCAAGATTTTTCTAAAATATAATTTTGAGAAATAATACATTAAGAACTGAATTTTTCATATTTTGAAATCTCAAATGTGTGATAATTGAAAATAAAGCTAACTTCAATATTGAAAAATACTGAAATCGGCAGCCAAAATTATTTGTTCCAGTTTTACTTTTGGCAAAATCTTAAATAAAATTAATCAATTCCAATGACTGAGATTCAACACAACATGCCAAAAAAAAGTGCAGAAAAACACACTTATTCTAAAAAAACTGTATTATTTTAAACGTGATCACAAAAACTACAGTTTATTTGAAGTCTGTTTAAGAAAACTTATTTAATATCGACCAGAATAAATCCGCGGCGATAACAAAGGCCGCATTCGCGATTTCCATGTGCTACAAATCAGTCACAGGGCCAAAGACAACAGTGGCATTGTTCGCCGAATTGACGCTCGTTCTGCGCGTACGCACGCTCGTGTCGTGTTCGGCATCGCTCGGCAACGAATCGGGGCCGTTCGTCAGTTGGAGACCGTTGAATTTCGAACGTAGCTGTGTTACTAGACGTTCAAGTCTGCAACACGAGTTCAGTTTAGACTAGGTACCTGGAGGTGCAATGCTAATTATTTTCTACATTTCTACTGAGTAGCGTGTAATAATCCTACTAGCCTAATATGGAAATAAATGAATAAGCGTTCGAGCTGTAGTTCAAACCAGCCACCACACTGAAATACAGGGTTAAATTAAATTACTTAGCGAAACTCCACAGACGTGGTCGTTGTTTTCAAAATCTAAAAATAAGATAACATTTAAAAAATACCAATGAATTCTGATATATTTGGGATCTCGAACGACCACATTTTACGTGAAAACCCATATTAAAAATCCTTTCTTCTTTAAATACCTGGTAGCTTAAAAAAATCTTCAATTCAATATTATTATTTATGGAATGCGATAATATGATAAATTATATCAATTCTGTCGAGTTTCGCAATTAAATTTGACCTTGTACACATCTTTAAACCAAACCAAACATGACATAAAGCAGTATATACGCAATATATTACAAAAATAATATAAATTCAGCAATAATAAACATACTTAGAAACATATATTTAATATCACCAAGGCCAACATACCCACCCAGGCAACCTAGAATATTTATATATTTTATTTTTATAAATAAAATAAATCTTCCTACTCGAAAATATTTGAAAAATATACAGATACCGTCATATTACAAAACGAGGGTAATATCTTTTGAGCCGGGCTCAGGGAAGTTATTGAATTTTGAACTTTATTCCGACTGCACAGTTTATAATTTTTATCTGAAATCTTAGACCCAGTTTTAAAGTCACTTTCTTTGTATGAAAAGCACTGTCTATTTGATAGTTGATATTGATCTTAACTTAGTTACAAATAGGTTTCTTTTGGGTTGCAACCACTGACAAGTCAGAATAAATCAAAATGTTAGTTTGTAATTATTAGAATTAGATTACTTTCATTAACTGAAAGTTGGATTAACTGAAAGTTTTTCGTTTAGTTGCAATAAAGTCTGAAAGAATGACGGTCAAAATGGATGTAATTTTAACTTATTTCTCGAGTTCGTCATCTTCGAATATTTATGATAATGATTTCGCCATTTTTCAAGTAGCTCTATTTATCTTTCAAGTTCTTATATGCTACTATTTGAGACATATTTAATTGCCTAGTTTGAACAAACTACCTCGAAAGTTGAAACCTTTCCTAAAGATAAACCTCGTTCTATAATAACACGGCTTCATTGACTCTACAAACTTACTTATAAGAATGATCCTCAGCATTTTGCTTGGCTTTGCGCATGTCCGCTAGTTCTCTGCGCAGACGCATGCGTTCAGCATCCACCTCCTCGGCGGTACCGTTCGATATTTTGTTCTCGTTCGACTCCAAACTGATGGGAATACAAATTTTAGGGAAAATGGCACTCGGAACTATTCGTGTGTATTTAGTCAAAATAAAAAGCAACAAAAACCCCAGTGTGGGAACGAGATGGCGCTAGACGACTTGTATAGCTCTGTCTCTTTCCCACAGTGCAATTACTCCTGCTTTAAGACGTCATGGCAGGGTACCAGCAAGCACTTGAACCTATGGTTTTCTGATTTATTACACCAGACGCTAAAATACGTTAAGAATGGAATGACGAATTCGACCTTGTTGAGTATGACTGCGATGGGTTAGTTGGTAAAAGCATCTGCGGCATCCCTAGATGATGTCCCTCTCAATGAGCCTAAATTTTTTGAGGCTCATTGAGAACTGCGAATTGCTACGATGGTCTAATGCCCCCGTTCACGACGTTGGTCTAACCGGTGCGCGGTGGCGCGGCCATAGCAGCGATTGGTGGCAGTTACCGGACTCCCAAATCTCACACCGCTCTATTTCGTGGCGTCGCACTCATACCTTTGTACTTTTATTCCCGACGCTCCGAACACCGCACACCGCTGTAGCGATTCGTTCGGAGAAAACGCGCATTTTCGCCACTGGCGGCGCCTCGTGGCGTTTTCCAAACATTTAATCTCAAAGCGGCAAGGTCGTGACGTGTCGTAATGCTGAGCATTAAGTTTAAGTCCCGACTCCGGTTCCAATAAAACGTTCTCAGTGGTAGGACGGATAATGCTCGGTTGATGGTGATAGACTGAGCCATGAGCCCTTTAGGTAGGGTTGCCATCCCTAAAATTTGGAAACCAGGACAAGACGCGTGAAAACCCCGGATTTTAGAGTCCAGAATCCGGATATGACTGAGTAGAAGTGCGCACCGTGGCAACTGCGTCGGGAGGGGTGGGGGACGGTGAAGTGTGCGTGTGTCGCGGGCGGCCCAAGACTTAAAATTTTTAAATCCAGACTACAAATGAAGACCCCCGGACGCTCCCCGGATGCCTCTAAACTAGGACAAATCCGGGGAAACCCGGACTACGAATGGCAACCCTACCTTTAGCAAAGGCAGACGTTAAGTTCATTTTTCAAAATTGATAATAGTTCACAAACCCATTAGTAACTCTAAGTAGACGCAA
Organism: Agrotis exclamationis; assembly: GCA_950005045.1. Taxonomy (NCBI): domain Eukaryota; kingdom Metazoa; phylum Arthropoda; class Insecta; order Lepidoptera; family Noctuidae; genus Agrotis; species Agrotis exclamationis. Next base: position 13,878,690 of record OX465436.1, on the reverse strand, counting down.
TTCGTCTTCCAGTTTGACGATGCGATCCATCATACGACGCTTGTCCGCTTCCGAAGCTCGCAGAGAACTCTGAAACAATACAGTACACACTTTGTTACTAGATCAAATTACTGAGCTTAGTCATTTTCTTGCCCTACTTGGACCAGGGCTAGGTCTAGACTTAGCCCTGCGGGGCTATTGCGTATCTCGGTGTCTGTGTGGTGACCATCAAATAGCTGTCAAAAGGTAAATTCTGTATTGGCTTTTGCAAACAGACAAAGTTATTTTATCGTTATTTGTATACAAATCGACTGTTTTTTTGCACAAATGTGACACGATTCAAGAATAGTAATATTTATTTTCTATATTTTAAATATTTTCATGCTTAAAACGGCAAAAATCTTTCTACTTTCTGTAATTTGTCTTTTCTTCCGTCGACAAAACCTGTTTCTACAGCGCCATGCTACGCGTGCTAGGCAGACTTGTGCCAACTGAAAACCAGCGCTGGGTGTCTTTCGCCCAGCTTATATGCTGAGTTGGTAACCAAATATGCCTTATATGCTCAACAAAATTCTTATTGTATTTTAAATTTTATTTTGTATAATTTATGCGTGTCCAAAATCAAATTTTAATAAATGTTCTTCTATTCTATTTTCTTTTCTACTTGCTGGAACGCAAAGGGCAAACATAGGAACAGGTGGCTGTTTAGTCATTCAAGTAACAATCCATTTCACTCCACCCGGGAGGACCCGTTTGATGATTTTAGAACGTTCAAAAAAAGTAAAAAAAAAAACCATTATCTTTAGGAATACGTCCGAGAGACTCCGCCTGTACCGAGAGGCTGTATTTCACGTGGTACCACGTATGTACAAGTGCAGTCGTCGTTTGACTACGGGTAATGTATTCGAGGACACGACGTGCTGACCACGCGGCTTTCAAAGGGACTGTAAAATGCCGCTTTTTAGTGTTAAAGGGAAAGTTTACAGTAGATCTGACTCTGTGGAGAAGTAGTATTAGTGGTATGTAATATTCAAGACACGCCTGGTTTTGCGATTGACTGCTGTCCTGCGTATTGCGGGTTCGATTCCCGCACGTAGCAAATATCACCTACAAGTAGTTTGTTCTGGATCCGAGCTTTTGTGCATGCGAGTTAATATGTTTGTAAACACCCACGATACAGGAGAAATTCCTAGTGTGGGGAAATGTTTAAAAAAACTTCTGGAAGTCATGGGAAGAGATCTTTGCCCAGCAGTGGGATGAGGAAGCCTATTGCCGTCCACTGCTGAACGTACGCCTCCCCCAAACAGCTCTAACCCTCCCGGTTCTGGGCAATCCGCATCCATCCGCTGCAGCCACATTCTTCAAATCATCGACCCATCTTGTCGCAGGGCGTCTTACACTACGTTTGCCCATTCGCGGTCTCCACTCCAGCACTTGTATGCTCCATCTACCATCTGTCCTTCTACAGACGTGGCCGGCCCACTTCCACTTCAGCATGCTTATTCTACGCGCAATGTCGATTACTTTGGTTCTCTGGTACTGTACAGTATTACTTGAAGATCATTTATGTCACGATCTTGTCATATTTAATCTCCAATCCCACAAAACAATTCCTACTGTACAGATATTTTCTCTCAAGTGCAACATTTTAGCGCTGCAACTTTCTCACCCTGGTGTGTATTCCGTGGGCGCTGTTACCGCCGAAATTGCCTCTATCTCTTACACCGGAACCAGCCGTCCTAAGCTACATAGTGACAGTAATAAGTGGCTAGAATGAGGATAACATAACACTGAATTATAAAGCGCTTTTTAAGCTGAAAAAAGGTTGTTTAACACAGTCTATAGAAGCGATTTATATCATATAAAAGTCTGTTTGTTTGTTTTCTTTTTTTTAACGCTGAATCGATTTTTATGTCATTTATCAGATAAATAGGCTAGAATTTGCTTATCCTGTTATTGTTATACATATTTTTATTTATTAAGCTAACAGCAAAATAGTCCTCTATCGAAAAAAAATCCTTCCAAAAAGGTCCTTGGAGACTAATATCTAGATTCTAAAGAGTCTAAAAAGGTCTTCAACAAGTAAAATACTCAATAAGCTGTATTTTTACAGCACCAATAAGTACAGATGGTCAGTTCCATGAAGCTAAATTGACAAGTCTACTGCGCAATTAACAACGTACGAATGCAATCCTCTGCGAGATCTGGACACGGCATGAGATATTATCCTGCGATGGCCAGCCGTGATGAAGCTATTTGCTTGTGGTGCAAGTTATGAACTTCAGAAAATCAGGAATGATGGATTTGAAAAACATTTTTTGTACAAGGGAGATTAATGAAAAGACAGATTCCAGGGTTTTAATAATCGCAGGAATGTCTTAAAGGGCACTGTGGTACTGAAACGCAAAGGGCAGTGTGGGTTTTTAATCAGTAAAAGTCTGATACCTCCGCTCCAACCAAGGCGGGATAACTCATTTGATGATTTTCGTATCTACAGCGCGACTATGGCGAATCTTTTTATTTTATCCAGATAGTCTTCGTGGCTCAAATTAAAAGGGTTTCCTTTCACACATGGGCGTTGTAGCATTTTGCAGATTCAATTTACAAAGTCCAGAGTAATCATTATCACCTTATTTAAAATAGGAGCTCTTACACTTGGGAGACAAGTTTGAAACCAACTGACATCTACCAACCCAACCGCGTGGTGCATTACAGCTCACTCATCAAATGTTTTTTTTCTTTTTTTCACTCCCTCTCACAGAAAGGAGACTTGTGTAGCAGCAGTGAGAGCATTAAAGGCTGATGAAACGACAGGAGGGGACGCCCTAGGAAGACCTATACTGACCTTATTGGTGAAGTGCTTCAGAAAGAAGCGTGAAGAAGAAGCGTGCGTGTATGACCAGATGTATGAATTTGGATGAGGTGAAGGGAGTATGTAAGGATCGTAATAGGTGGCGCTCTGTAGTTTCTGTCTACCCCCATGGGAAGAAGACTGAGTTTATGTATGTACACGCTGATTTTACTATAAAAAAAATACGTGTGGCACTCGGGGATTGCTGCGGCTAAACTATTGCATAGCATTTTTTATCAACATATGCAATTATAATTATTTATTTATTACTAGCTTCCGCCCGCGACTCCGTCCGCGAGGATGTCGGTCTTCGCGTGGATGGTTTATTTCTCCATTTTGAGTAACTCTGACAATGACATCTTATAAATATCTATTGGACCCAAATACGGCTAAGCCTATAATAATTAAGGAGATCCCTCTATTGAGCTACTGCTGTTGAGCTCGCGTTCTGTAGTAAGTATTTTTTTCATAGTAATTCCGACCTTGTATTTACAAATAACTGATCGGAACAGTAATCAAAAAGGTCGCGCTGAAAAGCACGGTTTAAAATTACACGCATACAATATTGATTCCACGGACGACCGCTCGCCACACTGGACACGTCCACTCGCATCAAAATTCAGAATTTATATGCATCGCGCGGCGCGGAACGCGGCTCCTTATATAGGAGTCGGGGAGGCGTGGCCCGCGTGTGCCGCAAACGGTTCAAGCCAAATCCGACTTTCGGCGCTACAGGTTACGGCGCTGAATCCACTGCGGGTAATGCAACGTGTGTCCGCGGTTCTACAGAACAACGTCTATGAATAAAACTGAAATATAAGATTTTTTCTACGTATTTTTCCAGGATAAAAAGTATCCTATTTTATGCCCAGGATAATAAGGTATAATTATACCAAGTTTCATCGAAATCGAACCGTTAGTTTTCACATGATGCCTGCACATACAGACAGACAGACAGACAGATAGACAGACAGACAAATTTTTTTTAATCACATATTTGGGTTTGGTATCGATCCAGCAACACCCCCCGCTGTTTATTTTTTCAATATTTTCAATGTACAGAATTGACCCTTCTACAGATTTATTATATGTATAGATATTTATTACTGTACTAATTAGGCTATGGTCAGCCACGTCAATCAAGTGAAACGTCAAGAAACGTTCTCCTCCTCCTCCCTCTCCCTCAATAAGATTGCCTCTTGCTCAATAAAAGCATGCTTTCGTGCTAGCAATGAGCACGTCTGTCCGTACCTTTATGATTGCCGAAGTCTCCCGAACTGAAACGCCGTTAGACGATGCGTGGTGTCAGGTATTTTCGTTAGGTTTTTGGGAATTTCTTGAATCGGTCACCGCGCCGCACCGCGCTCAAAGCCCGCGATAAAAGCTGTATAACTTTTATCGCGGGCTCTGAGCGCGTTTAAGCTATTGTATAATAGCTTAAAAAACAATTAATATATCTCTGGTTTCTCATCCCGCGTCCGCCTGCGACTTTCGCCTATACGCGTTAAGTAAGATTACACTACTAAGTCTATATGCGCGCTCAAACATACGGACAGCCGGTGTACGGCTAATTTTGTTTGTTCCGACGCTTCCCCGGGCTGATACATTGTCATCGCAGTTACATTGACAGGTGGCTTCATGGAAAAGCGAAGAGATGGATAAACTTTAGGCGCAAAAGGGGTCGTATGTGATGATGTAAAATTGCTTACAACTGACTGATGCCTTGATGTAGCTCTAATAGGAGCTCGTGGCTAAATAATTACAGCCACACAGGCCGATCTACAGGGTTAAGCCGCACTTGGTCTGTAAATGGGTGACCATCTGTCATAGCGAGTTTCCCGAAAGCACGTAAAGCCGTTGGTCCCGGCTGTCATTTGTAGATCTTTGACAATCGTTTCTATTAGTCAGAAGCTCTAAAAGTCTGACAGTCAGTCTTACCATTGGGTATCGTGTTACAGTTATGTAAAATAATGTTATCAGCTGCTTCCGGTTCGACTGGAAGCCGACCCCAATATAGTTGGGAAAAGGCTAGCCAGATGATGATGCCTTGATGTAGCTCTAATGTGTCTTTGTGTAGCTTTGCGTAACATGTTTCAGTTATTAATAAGGTTTTTTTTGTTCATTTTCATTTACAAATAGGAATATATCTACATAGTGAAATTTATGCCATATTTATTGATAATGGGAAAAACAATCCAAGATCCTGTTTTTAAAATAGATCTTTCTTTTCAGGAAAGAAAAGAAAACTTGTACGGTACTAGGATGTGCATTTAAAATTGCAGATGTTCCACCTTCTATCTTTTGCTATATGCAACACCACCTGGCTTGAGTAGGGTCTTCCACATTGGGCACCCGCTGAAATGGCACCTGAGCTACTGGCACCTTATCTATTCCACATAAGGCTCCGGTCAAAAATTTTCGCAGGTGCCAGGTGCCCAATGTAGTATACTTCGGCTTGAGGGATCTATTCAAAGTCACTGAAAAGGCTTTTAGTGAATTTCTGGTCACAGATAATCAAGTAAAGGAAAAGAATCATTGACACGATGAAGACAAAGACCGCAAGCCATAGAGAAGATAAAGATAACGGACAAAGATGATTCTAGGATTAGGACAGGTCTACTCGAATTTGTGTGGTTCTTTCTTCAAAAGACCATTTCAGACACTATAACCTGCATGGTCTTCGTATAACCTGATCTAAATATAATGTTTGGACTTTAAAAGAGACTGTGACCTCTGAGTTTGTTTCAGCTGTTTCTTCTCAGAGTAGTCAGGTACGAAACACCGGCCGCTCCTAGTTTTATGAAAAGACGTTGAAAGAGTTGATATAACTTGCATAAATAAAAATCATTTAATTTCATTTCAGGATTTCGATCGAAAACAGGCTAGTACCTAGCCTATCCATAACCTGGAGCCCACACAACAATAGAGGTTGTTTTACAGTGAAAACCAGTAGGTAACCAATGGTTATTTAGCGGTTACCAGTGACGCATTAACCCGACCATGTTAATCGGGTGTTGCCGTTCGTTTTTGCACTTCAATCAAGTTATTACGAGGCGAGTGCTAGCGCTAATGAGACGAACAAACGAACAGACACCCACGCGTACATTATACAAGTAACAAGTAGATGTATGTATGGTACTGGTTTTTCTTTTTTTTTACTTGGTAAATCATCAACTAGTACACGCTCAATCTTTAAAATGGAAGTGGAAATATAAGCTGGACATGTGGCGCGCCTACAAGACCAGAGATGGACTAAAAGAGTAACCACATGGGCAGGTCCACAAGGCAAAAGAATGAGAGGTAGACCCATTGCCAGGAGGGAAGACGAGCTCAAAAAAGCGGCTCTAACTGGATCCAAGCTACACAATCTAGAGAGGACTGGCTATCTTTGGAGGAGGCCTTCACCCGTAGAGGGGCCCCTGCAGATAAATAAATTAAAATATGATTATAGTAACAACTTCATTTTTAGAACCTAACTAATATACATAATTATAAAATACTAACACTGAAACTTTTTTATGTTACTAACACTTTTTTTTTGTAATCTGCTTCGGAATGTAAGGCTTTTTTCTTTTATTTTTATTTATTAATATCCAATGAGTACTCACGACGCCGACGAGAGGGACTGTCAGACTCGTACTGACTAAATTCCACGGCATTTCTTCAATAGCCCTTTACCTTCTAGGGTCACAGTTTACTGATAAGACAGTCCCACGACCCCGGCAGGCTTTGGCCCTCCATGGGGACCTTGTCAGATTGCTGACAGCTCTTTGAGGCGCCAGTGGAACACGACGCGCCGTCTACCCGGGCAGTGGTGGGTACTGATTGGAATACCGTACCAGCGATCGGCCTTTAGAAAGAGATAGTACTACGGACTAGTTTCAGCTTCGCGTTATCTCTGTCAGCAGTGGTGGCCAGGTGGTATCGGTCCCGACTTACGAGTTGTAGGCCGTGGTCAAACCCAGCCAGGCGAATTACTTTGTGTAATTTATTTCATCACTACGTCTACAGCTCTCAAAACGAAAAAGGAAAAATTCTAGAAACAAAAATTCGAAGAAATTGTATGTATAATATGACTGACAAGAAAAATGTTGTGTGATTGGCTAAAGAATGCACATATCCGATAGCAGCGATTGTAGATGATTAGCTGATGATGAATTTCCTCAATTTCTCTAAGATCCCGTTATCAGATCCTGACCTGATTACCATGGGACCTTCTGAGAAGAATATATCTTGAAATAAAAGAAGAATTTTCCATATCGGTACATAATAGGAGTCAACGAAAAATCGGGGTACAATGCACATACATAAAAACAACCCGTCGAATTAAGAACCTAAATTTTTTCGGAGTCGGTCAAAAATACAAGCAACCGGTAACCATCACAAATTATAACAATTACAACGATTACTATTAAAAATGACCGCGGCCGTGTCTGGTGACGTCACGCGCGTCACGACGCACGAAGGGTGGAGGCGCCTCGCTGCACCGCCATCCACTTACATCTGCCAATATTTGCTCACCAGACCCCCTTTCAACCCCACCTCACCCCGCGAGACCCCTCGCACGCACCACCCGTTCATATTTCAAATGCTATGATGTGGGGTGACACTAAACACTACAAAATACAAAGTTACGGGGTTGTTGTTACACCGTTGTGTAATTTGAGGGTTGACGTTTGGTCAAACGCAATGCATTTTTTTGGTATCATGTTATTGCTAATAAAATAAATATAAATACTTCCGATGGATGGGACATTGAATAAATAAGCAGAATGTTAAATTTAGCAAGGGTCAGCTGTTTTTTTTTATAACTTTGCCTTACACCCAGAATTTTTCCTGCATAATGTAAGTACGCTTCCAAAAATAAAACTATCATACACAAACAGCTACACCTGAAACAAATATCTGTAGGTCATTCAAACCCTGAACCACGCAGAGTAACAACAAATCAACAATTCGGGTAGGTTGACTGTACTTCGCTTCAAAGCGATGAGGCATAAAACTTTTCGTTGCCAACTAATGAAATATTATATCAAACATAGAGACCAGTAGGTACCCAAAAACAAATTACAGGTGTTGACAAAAAGACACTCTTGTAATAGTCATAATCAGTATAGGATAAATATCGGGTATTTTTGGTCTGTCAATAATCAATTTTACAATAGTATGCTAATAAAAGCACGAAGGACATTAGAAAACTCCGCCACAATTACCATGTGTAAAATAGCCAGTCACACTGAATGGAAATAATGTAAATAGACATATTTATATGTACAGACGCCAGCACATCAAGCTACCACAATCTGCCAAATTTCTTCAGTAGATTTTCAACCTTATCGTGGAAGGTTAATGTTCGATTGGTAAAATCTGACAGTTTCGGGTAGGTTGACCTGCTGGCGTCTGTACATGCTGAAGCATTGAATGAATATACCAATACGATAAGAGTATTTATCAATAAAATGATTTTTTATTTCATAAAACTTATTTGTATTAGTTTGATGAAATGAAACAATTGTTTGTTTTACAATTAAATTGATTTAAAAAAACCTTATTTTTCAGAAATATTCAATTAAAGAACTGGGCACCACAATCAACCACCACAACTCCTGACAGCCAGAATCTACAGCGGCGATGAATATGAAAACAACCCAGAAAATGAAGTACATCTTTGTACTAATATTTTAGAAATACATTTATTTAATGTATTTCTAAAATATAAAATAGCTAGAAAATCAATAAATAAAACAGCGAGAGACAAAGAAAAAAAAGTAATTAAAACCATCAATAAAATAAATAATAGTGTTTACCTCCTTTTTCTGTGGCAGAGTTGGTGCTAGGCGAACGCCTTTTAACGGACTCTAAAATCGAGGGTATGAGCAACGCTTATAGGTGCGGGTGCGTGCAGCAGGTTTTATAAATATATTTTCACAGAACTATAAGAAACATGCACTCGCACCCAATGTTACAGTTCGGTGTGACAGACGGCCGCGTCAAACCGTTGAATGCGCGAAGTTGCCACGTTTGAGCTAAATCGATGCGTTCCGTTTTATTCACTCGCGCTGATTTTATAATCCAACGTATGCATACGGGTATGAAAATCAAAAGCTATGTGGATTTGCTGCCGTATTCACATTTATATCTTTCTCTAAGTTATTCGGGTTAGCGATTCGTTTGGTAGGTTTTAATTTTAAATTTTAGGAAGAATTTTGTTTTCGCCTATCCCTTTCATCATCGGACTACGAGACGAACGGCAATGCGCTATAATGGACATCCATCCCATCCATCAGAGTTCTTTCCAATCCAAGCGTTTTTAATAGTACATTGTTATCCAAGGCGTGAAAGTTACTTATTTACGTCCCGAGACGGGGTTTGGCGCCCGTAACGTAGTGAGGGCGCTAATAGTTCGAGGGACTAAATAAGTAATTTACCCGAGGTAAACACTGTGCTTTTCATTACGAATACGAGGAAAGTAAAATTAACAACATAAATTTTAACTAAAGAAAAAATGAGTGTAGATCGGATTGTCACTTTGCCGCTTGTTTTTATTTTTTTTTAATTTTTGTGCTGTGGTCGTCCAGCTATACAGCCAGGATTTTTCATGTTCATTATTTAAATATTGGCAAAGATTTTGTCGAAATCTGTATTATTTTAGAGAAATAGTTGAAACTAAATTATTTTAAAGTCATTATTTATATTCTTAATACTTAAGCCTCCTGCAGACACACGCGATTAATCGCGATGCGACAACGAGCCAAGCTAATTTCCACTCTAAATGTACTGCGAATGGACCGCGACATGTCGCCCCGCGCGATTAATCGCGTGTGTCTGCAGGAGGCTTTAATGTTAACTTTCTTCTTCTTCATCCTGCCCTTATCCCATTCTATTTGGGGTCGGCGCAACACGTTTTCTTCTTCCATTCTCCCCTATCAGACGTCAAAGTATCATTTACTCCTTTTTCTTTCATATTATTCCTTAGACAATCCATCCATCTTTTTAATGTTAACTTTATGTTATTTTAATTTTAAATCGCTCTGTAATTTCGTTGCTGTATAAAAAGTTTGAACATGGTTCAATAGAAATGTCAAAATAGAACTAGTTTTTTTTTTCTTAAATTTGGCAGCTGTCAGTTGAAAGCGATTTTCCCTAGGGCGGCAATGGATAACTTTCAAACGGCTAATCAGACATGTAATGACCTACTTTCAGAGTATGAGTAATGAAAAATACTTTCCTTGTGTGTTTCCAGCTAAGAACTGTAATTCCCTGTCGGAGTGTTTAGTTTTAGATTATCTTGCAGGCCTAGTATGTATCTGTGGATATCACAAGGCTTTGTATTTTTATTCCTAGGGCATGCGGAGCTTCATCCTTGCGGCCCGTGATTGTTTTGTAAACTGCAGATTTTCTTTAATAAATAAGATAACATTAATATTAATAAAATTGATTTTGCCACTTTGTGGTCTTTGCCCACCAAAATGTTGCAGACCGCTGTCCTAGAGGATGCCTATTTCGTCACAGTGTTGTCCTACACCATTTCAATTATAACGTGATACCTACTTGAGGAGGAAGACTAAACGTAGACGACTAGTGGCTCACCCTTTCTTTGCATGGGTAAGAAAGTTTTGACCAAGCTGATGAAATTTCCGATGAAAAAAGGATTTAAAAAAAAAATGTACACAATTTGGTTCAGTCGTTCGGAAGTTGTGCGCGTAGACACTTACGGCGATTCCTCCGTAGCAGCCCGCGAAATTCAAATTTTCATGTGTTTTTTGCAATTTGCATAATAATATCATGTGTTTTGATCATTGTTATATTTAAAATATACTTGTTATTGTCGCGAATCATATTTTGGTCAAGTCACGTTACAACTTGTCACTACTAAGCAAATTGCAAACAAAAAACACACGAGAATTTGAATTTCGTGGGCTTTTACGGAGGGATCACTTTATGCGACATTGTTATAAAGAAGATGATAAAGGTGGACAATGACATGATCAACGCCCACGAAAACAAATGATTCTTTTCAATTTGTAATTTTCTGTTATTCTAAACACAACAAACAGTAAGTACAAAAATAGATAAAAAAGACGCATAGCAATAATTCGCCGCGTCACACGGCACGCTTCGTAGGCGTTTCGCATCAACAACCGCGATGGTCGCAAGTGTTCCATGCTAACTCTAAGTGCTGCCACATTGCAGGTGGAAATGGAAGGACCAAATACTGATAAAAACAGAGAATTTTGGGATAATTGCTATCATCTATCTATATTCTATACTTCTATAGTATAGATGCTGGCACTTATACCAAAATTCTCTTAAACAAACTCTTCAAGCTGACGAGTTTGTATGAAAGAAAGAAAGTTGTGTTTATTGACAATAAAACTTATAACTAATTAATACTGATCAAAGTTATAGAGAAAGTAATTCAATAAAAATAAATGTAATAATAAGTTAAACGTGTCACAGAGCGCATCGACTTCCTGAAACAGAAAGTGTATGCATGGGCAAACCGTATCCGTAGGTATAAGCGGCGTGTGGAACGATATAATCAGAATCGCACGTTCCAAAGAGATGAAAGGTGGGTTTACAGGTCTTGGGAGCGACCAGACCAAGGTGTGGCTGACGGGGATCTGCCAGATGATGACGCCATGTGTTCATTTTGGCGTAGTATCTGGTCGGTACCTGTCAGCCATACTGAGGGTGAATGGACCGGAGACGTCGAGCGAGCGTGCGATCCTATAACAGAAATGGAGGCAATTTTGATAAGCCCCGAAGACGTAGCACGTGCAGTCCGTCCGTTACCGAACTGGAAATCTCCAGGACCGGACGGACTGCACAACTTTTGGATCAAGTGGTTCAAAAGATCGCACGTTCGCCTGGCGGCTTTGTTCCAGTCAGCCTTAGAGTCTGGATCGCTACCCGAATTCCTGACGACAGGAATAACCCACCTGCTCCACAAATCAGGTAGTACTGCGGAACCCAAAAATTATAGACCGATAACGTGTCTGCCAACTTTATATAAAGTTCTTACATCCATTTTGAGAGCTAAAATTAGTAAACACATTGATGAAAATTCTATCATGTCTGCTTCTCAAAATGGATGTGGGAACGGGTCCCGCGGTACTAAGGAGCTGCTCCTCATTGATATGGCCATTAGCCAACAGGTTCGCCGTTCTCGAAAGGATCTGTCGACATGTTGGATAGACTATAAGAAGGCCTATGACTCGGTGCCACATACATGGCTCATGAGAGTGCTGGAGTTGTATAAAGTTGATACAACTCTGTGCACTTTCCTGATGTCATGTATGAGGCAATGGAGGACAGTCCTTCGCTATCCAGGATGTCGAAATATCCAGAGAACTAGCGAACCGATAAGGATAGAGCGAGGTATCTTCCAGGGTGATAGTTTGAGTCCACTTTGGTTCTGCTTGGCCCTGAATCCTCTCAGCACACTGCTGGAAGATTCAGGTCTAGGCTATCGGTTGAGGAGAGGTGGTCAGGTTATATCTCATCTCCTTTACATGGATGACCTCAAACTCTTTGCTCCCAACAATATGCAACTGATGAAGCTACTGAAGGTAACTGAAACCTTCAGTAGCGCCATCAGGATGGAATTTGGTGTGGACAAATGTGCGGTCATGCATGTAAAGCGAGGGGAGATTGTGGAATCTGTGAGCACCCAACTCTCGGATTCCATAAGCCTTAGATCCCTCTCAGCAACCGAAACCTATAAGTATTTGGGTATGTCAGAAGCGTTGGGCATCAATGTTACTGGCATGAAACAATCGTTGAGGGAGCGTTTCTATGGCCGCCTGAAAAAAGTATTTAATAGCCTTCTATCAGGTGGTAATAAGGTGCGCGCCTTCAACGGCTGGGTCATGCCAGTCTTGATGTACTCTTTTGGCATACTCAAATGGACTCAAACAGAACTTGATGCCCTGGATAGGAGGGTCCGTACATTGCTGACTGCATATCGAATGCATCACCCACGGTCTTCGGTTATGAGATTGTATATCCCGCGAAAATGTGGAGGTCGAGGTTTTCTAAACGCTAAGACTCTCCACAATCGCGAGATATGCAATCTCAGGGAATATTTCCTAAAAGCCGACGTGGGAATGCATCGAGATGTAGTAGCGGTGGACAAGGGCCTCACCCCTCCTTGGCTAAAGAGAACTGGCGCAAACCTGCGGTGCTTGACACTAATCATCGCATGGAGGTATGGCAGAGCAAGGAGCTTCACGGACGCTTTTTCCGAGCTCTACATGGGCCTGATGTAGATTTGTCAGCGTCCGTGGCCTGGCTACAATCCGGGGACCTCTTTGGTGAAACCGAGGGTTTTGTCTGTGCAATTATGGATGAAGTTATGATGACGAATAACTACCGGAGATTTATTGTGAAGGATGGCACGGTTGACATATGTCGGGCATGCCACCGTCCTGGCGAATCAATCCGTCACATTATTTCCGGGTGTTCTCGTCTGGCTAACGGAGAATACTTGCATAGACATAACCTTGTAGCCAGGATAATCCATCAACAACTTGCTCTGAAGTACAGCCTTGTGGAATCCGAAGTGCCGTACTACAGGTATGTGCCCGACCCAGTTCTCGAAAGTGGCAATATCACACTGTACTGGGATCAATCCATCATCACTGACAGGACTATTGTAGCCAATAGACCTGATATAGTGGTGGTGGATCGATCAGAGCGGCGCACAATGATTGTTGACATAACCGTCCCGCATGACGAGAACCTCGTGAAAGCTGAAAAAGATAAGCAAATCAAGTATATTGATTTGGCTCGCGAGGTTGTCGATATGTGGGATGTGGATTCAGCAATCATTGTGCCGATAGTCGTGTCGGTCCATGGCTTAATTGCTAAGAGCCTCGACCAACATCTAAGGAGGCTCTCGTTAGGCAGCTGGATCAAGGGCCAGATTCAGAAAGCAGTTCTTCTGGACACGGCGCGCATTGTTAGGAGGTTCCTTTCTCTGGAGCCCTGACTGCCGGTAGCTTGGACCCTGTTCCCGATACCGGTGGGCCACTATTATTTATATTTTTAAATGTTTTTATTTTTATTATTTTTGTGAAAATATTTAAAAATGTATTTAGTAAGTTAAAAAAAGGAATAAAGGAGAAAATAATATAATAAGGGCCAGATTCAGAAAGCAGTTCTTCTGGACACGGCGCGCATTGTTAGGAGGTTCCTTTCTCTGGAGCCCTGACTGCCGGTAGCTTGGACCCTGTTCCCGATACCGGTGGGCCACTATTATTTATATTTTTAAATGTTTTTTTTTTTTTTTGTTTTTGTTAAAATAATTAAAAATGTATTTAATAAGGTTAAAAAATTAATATAATAATAATAATATTCCACAACTATCACACAACGCCATCTAGTCCCAAGCTAAGCAGAGCTTGTGTTATGGGTACTAGACAACTGATAAACATATTATGTATTTCTAAATACATACATATTACAGATAAATTACACCCAGACACAGAACAAATGATCGTGCTCATCACACAAACATTTGTCCTGGTTGGGAATCGAACCCACGACCTCCGGCATAGCAGTCAGGGTCACTAACCACTAGACCAACAGGCCTGTCCTAAATAAATAAATACTTATAATTTGTTTGTGTGGTTGAACGCGCTATTATCAGGAACTACTGGTTCGAATTATATAAATATTTTTGTGTTGGATAAACTATTTATCGAGGAGATTAAAGGTATATAACATCATGCTAAGACCAATAGGAGCTGAGCAGCGGGCTTGAAACCACGGAGAAACGCTAGTACTCATATATTAACACAAACTTTTTGAGTAGGTATTGAAATAACTACAAAATCTCTACAAGATTAAAATATAAGCGCAAGTAATATGTTTTATGTTGTTTCAAAAACTCGCCACCTTAGTAGTAAAAACCTTGGGTATTTTAAAACTGCATCAAAATGTTCCTTCTGCGTTTATCTCTGCCGTGCCTCTACGTTGGTACGTCAAGGCGTGAAGAGCCCTCAACGGGACCACCCAACTCGCTGCGCAAATAATGCTTAATAGCACCGAATTGAGGTGAAAAACCAAAAAAACACAAACTCAAGGAAAAAAAAACTTGTGAAATATGAAAAAAAACCTTGTTGGTTTTACAATTCCTTGAGGTTTTATGCAAAGAGTGGATAAATAGTGTTAGGTTTATGCTCTTGTCATTTTATCTGGTAAGTTTTGCCTACTGCATTTCTTGTTAGGTATTATAGCAAGTCTTTTCTCGCTTTTTAAATAAAATAATTAAATTAAAAAGAGATCGTCCGATCCAAAGAATTAGTTATTTCTATATTTTCAACAAGAACTAATACGAAAGCAATGAAACTTAGCTATTACAAAATTGAATGAAAGTTAAAGTTGATAAAAAGAAATCTTATCTTCTTCTTCTTATACATATACAAAAATCAATTGCTGTTCGTTAGTCTCGCTAAAACTCGAGAACGGCTGGACCGATTTGGCTAATTTTGGTTTTGAATTATTTGTGAAAGTCCAGGGAAGGTTTAAAAGGTGAGGCGGTACGAAGTTTGCCCGGTCAGCTAGTCTATTATATAAAAATCAATTGCTGTTCGTTAGTCTCGCTAAAACTCGAGAACGGCTGGACCAATTTGGATAATTTTGATTTTGAATTATTAGTATAACTATTTATTGCCCGGTCAGCTAGTTATAAAATAAAAATAAATATTTTTTAAATAATGTAAAGCGCCATCTGCGTCCTGTACAGTAAACTAAAAGCACCTTTTAATTTTAGCGCCATCTAGTGACACCCGCCCAAACAATTTCGTGCACATAGTCACAAACTGAACACATAGATGGCGCTACTAATCGTCGAAGTCCGTCTTTCTACAAATAAAAATAGAATGTTGTACCAAAATACAGATAGCTCACCTTGATCTCTTCAAGAGCTTTTTCCGTGAACTTAGCCTCCGAAGATGTCAAACCGTTCTGTGGAAGATAGAGAATAAAACATTAAGTTTTAAAACTTTGTAATGAAGAAAATAATTATGTATTGTTCTCGATTATTATGGGCTAAATTCCTTGCACGCGTTGAAGCCGCATGTTAGCGACCCAGATTCATTGATCGATGAACAATATGCTGTTAGATTGATAATGCCTACTATAAAGTACGTATAAAGTGGGCAGTCCATATTTCTTTTTTAAATTAATGATTTTGGACGGAGTTTTGTTGCGCAATTTAGGGTAAATCCTATTCAAAGCCTTTTGCTTACAGTAGCGAAGGGTGAAACTTTCTCAAAGGGAAGCCATTGAAACATTTTTTGGTCAGTAAGTTAATTTCATTTGTAACCATGTTTATAAAGGAAATCTGAGTGGAATACAGTTTTATTAATATTGGACAACATTTTTTCTTTGTTAGGTGGTAAAATCATCCTCCGTCCTGCCTGAGTCCTTGGGTGCAGCGGAAGGGACTGTCACTCGTACCGACTAAGATGCACCGTGTTATTTCAATAGCTAACGTTCCAGGGTAACGGTTGCCTGTCTTAGGACAGTTCTGTTGCAATTTTGGATCACCTCGTTTAATTTTCTAGCCATAACCAGAAAAATAGTAAAACATTTAAGATTCTCACCTAACGAAAAATAAAGAATTCAATGCCAAATGTAATAACTGAACGATCGAAAACCCTTATTTTTTTACTATTTAATTACTTAAGGTAAGGAAGGGATCACTTAATAATTTACTAAAGGAAATATTAAGTCAGCGGAATCAAACGCAATTAATTTTGCTGCTCAGGCGCTCGTGCTAAATACTTTACGGTAGTAGGGCAGTTTGCCAAGTTTTTCATTAAAATCTTCAGTAATTCCAGTTTCAGAGATGGATTTGCCTTTATTAAACTGATAGGACCTTTATTAAAGAGAGCAATGGTGGCCCAGTGCAATCGGTCCCGACTTATGCTGATAACTAATCAGATCAATGACGATAGTTTTTATCGTGAAAATAAGAAGAATTTTCCAAAACGGTCCAGGGGTCATCGAGAAATTGGGGCACAGGCATTAAAAACAAAACTCTTCCTTTTTCGAAGTAGGTTAATTAGAATCTATGTCTTTGTTGAGAAAATGTCTTAAATTATAAATAACTAACCTAGACATTTTGGCTGGACAGTGAGTTGTCTTCAGCCGTGGATTTGAACCCAACCTGGCTCAGGCACATAGCTATAGGGTATAGCTTTAAACTGACAAATATTTAAGTGTTTAGTTAGTAGAGTTTGTAATGCACAAAAGAACAAAAAAAAATGCAACTACATCTGAATGAACCATTTTGTCACAATCATTCACTCCCAGTCTCTTTCACTACTCTCAATTTCAAATTCTATGTTGCCCTTTAACCATCATTGCCCTTAAATACAACCTTGGATACGGCCCTGTCTAAGCGCATTACTATCTGTAATTAAATACATCCCCACTAGTATCAAAACGGTGAAGGAAAACATCGTGAGGAAAGCAGCACGTCCTAGAACCAAAAATTCGAAGATATGTGTCATCTACCAACCCGCACTGGGTGGGCCTATGTGGTGGCTCACTTCCTTTCAGGGCGGAGGCCTGTGTCCCAGCAGTGGGCACATAAGCTGATTAAGCCAATTATACTGTGTCCCACAGTGTCCTACCGTTTTTAAAAACGACAGCCGAAGACATTTTAGATCTACTTTCGTCAAATCTCTTGTGTTATCAATGTTAGTATTTTGGTAAATCAATCTTGACAGTTTGACAGCATATTTATACACTGATAAGAATTAAAAAAAAACCTTGAGTTCATAACTAACCTACACATTTTGACTGGATACAACTACATTGTATCCAGCCAAAATGTGTAGGTTAGTTATTTATAATTTAAGACATTTTCTCAACAGACTAACAAATAGTTTAAAAAATAAAAATAAATAGAAGAAATGAATAAATAAATATTTAGACGGCACGGTTAGCGCAGTCGCTAAGCGATTGGACTGCTGCGCAGCGTGTCGCACGTTCGATTCCCGCACGGAACAAATATTTGTATGATCTACAAGTAGTTGTTCCGGGTCTGGGTGTTTG
Source organism: Agrotis exclamationis (assembly GCA_950005045.1). Lineage (NCBI taxonomy): Eukaryota > Metazoa > Arthropoda > Insecta > Lepidoptera > Noctuidae > Agrotis > Agrotis exclamationis. The sequence goes on along the minus strand of OX465436.1, from coordinate 13,860,788 downwards.
TGTATGTGAGTTTATATGTTTCGAAATGCACCCACGACACAGGATAAATTCCTAGTGTGGGGAAACGTTTCTTTTTTTTAATAACCGACTTAAAAGGAAGAGGTAAGTACTCAATTTGTCGATATCGTTTTTAATGTACATATTATGTGCCCCAATTTCTCGATGACGCCTGGACCGATTTGGAAAATTCTTCTTTTTTACTATATCATGATAAAAATATCCCTAAAAATCTGATTAAAATCAAAATCAAAATCAAAATCAAAGCGTTTATTTCAAGTAGGCCAGTTACAGGCACTTTTGAATTGTCATAGACAAAAATATTATTAAACACTAAAAAGTTATGGTGCTACAGTCCCAGTCACAAGACATAAAAACTGTGAAAGTACCGTAGATGCCCATTCCAAGAAGTAGATCTCTATGGAGAAGAACGGGCAAGAAACTCCATGGACACTCTTTTTAAATCGCCAAAATTATTACAAAACCTTTGTTACATCATTCATTTTGAGATGATACATTATGTGAGAACGATGTAGCAAGTTAAAAGTGTCCATAGTAGAAAATTAAAACAAAGACAATTCAGAAACAAACAAAATGATCAATAGATAGTTAAAATAAACCGTGGCAACTTTACTTTTTTGGCAATTAATTATCAGCAATACATATATACAAATACATATATCACTATACATAGATGTCTTTATCAGTAACTAGTGTAAATATCTATTACATATGCCTGATTTGGATATCAGTAGATAATCTACAATCTATATAGTATATCTTTATCTTTGTATGTTCATTGCCGCATATGTTTCCTAATCTTTCACATAATAATTTCTACAGAAAGTTTTTCATAACATTTACTCCGCTAAATATCTATAATTGTAAGCTTTTTATGTTATAGTTATGTTTTATACATAATATACATACATAATTATGCATGAAGCAGAAATAATGCAGATGATCATATCAAGGATTTTTGGTGATTTCTATGTTAGCCCAATATCAAAAACATCATATGTATATCCTTTTAAGGCGGGCAACGAATCCGTATGATGATTTTTTTATTCATTTTATTACCTACAAAACTCTAGATAAAAGTGAATATTTCTAAACAATAGGCTGTTTTGTTATACGGTCAGACAATAGGTGTAGAAAACTCTTGGCTTTTTCAATAGGTGATTTTTGGTGTGTGATGAAATTGGAGCATATAAATGGATGCTTATTTTTCATTTCATGTGATTTATATCGTCTGGTTCCTGGCAATAAAGAAGTATTTTCTTTCTGTGATATGTTGGTAAAAAAAATATTTGCTCCAACTCTGTCCAAGCGTGGTGTTTGGACGATCCTGGGGATTCATATTCTCAAATGGCTATGTGCATAATGGCTAACATATCAGCACCAAAAAGCTAACGGGGGTTTTCCAAAACAAGGTGAATCTTCTATGTCACTCTATGATTGGGAACATCGTTAGTTTGCTATCTATCTCGCGATATTACAATCATCATCATCATCAGCAGCCTATAAATGTTCCCACTGCTGAGAGACAGGCTCTTCTCTGTGAGGGGGAGTGGGCCATAATCCACCACGTGGGCCCAGTGCGGGTTGGTGAAACGAGAGCAAAATAAGAATGACCGATGACCTTGTGTTTAGCGGTCTAGAATCAGCTTGAAGCTTACGTTTGGGGTCAGACAACTTAAAACCGATGTCGATGACGACTAATTTATATACCTTAACAATCTTCAGTCCAATGTTCCAAAAAGCGCTTTATTATTTGAAACCCAATGCTATCACCGCAAAATATCTACCAATAAGTGTCATTGCTTCCATTTGATTACAGTTTTTTTTATCCATCGATATATCTAATATATAAAATTCTCGTGTCACAGTTTTCGTTGCCATACTCTTCCGAAACGGCTTGACCGATTTTGATGAAATTTTTTGTGCTTATCCGGTATCTATGAGAATCGGCCAACATCTATTTTTCATAACCCTAAATGTTAGGGGTAGTCCACACCTAAATTTTTTTTTTATTTTTGAGACAAAATTTTTAATTCCTATTTTTTATGGCAAAACAACGTTTGCCGGGTCAGCTAGTTATAGATATAATTTTTTACCACAAATGCCAAAGACATAACGACTAATGTATTATGGTTATATTCGGGTTATTGAACTGAAAGACGACACCGCCCCGGTTTAAACATATTTGGAGTGAAGCCAAGACGTTTTGGAAATGGCAAATCCAGTCTGGACATCGTTCTCACCTCTATTGTGTACCGAAGTCTGGTCTTGTTGGTTTGGGCATTGTATGTAGAAGTAGGTGGTTTTGCTTAAAAGCTTCAATTATTGAGGTGCGAGGCCATAACTGATCTCAATTAAGATTTTCGTTACTTGGGAAGGAGGCATCTGTGATTTTAATTGCACTTGAAGACATGCATTTTTAATTCACAATTATTCGTCACAGACTCATAATTTTGTTAACTTTTTTTTAAGCTAAAGAGATGGGCACATCAGCGTCGCTGAGACTGGCCCGGAAAGAGGTGGCTATACGACCTGGATGCATACCGTGAGGCCTTGTCCGAAGTGATTTAGGACGAGAGCTCTTTGACTTGGAGGAGACCTTTGCTAAGAAATGAGACACCATGCGTTCGACACAAAAAAGGTACTCAATGAACTTCTCAACAAAATAAATAAAAGAGCTTTTCGAACCACTACACCAAATTCGATATTTTCTGTGCAAAAATGCGTAGTGAAAATGTGGGTAGGTCGAAAATTAAAACACAATATACATTAGTGGATAGCTACGCAAATTTTCGCATAAACAGACAAAAGAACACGAAACGTACCCGAGACTGTGGCCCCATTGTCCCAAAATGCCCAGGACCTCAAAAACGGCCCTGTTCAATGAGCATTTCTTACATTTTATCGCGTACGCAATGACCGACGTAGAAGAAATTTTTGGCAGTCTGGGAGAAAAGTTTCCGACAAATATGCACCAACAAAATATTTTTTTCAAAGCTGTATATTTAGAAGCCGAGACGACCTTGAATTGTTTTTAAAATTAACTTCAATTCTAGAATGCGAATGCTGACAGTCAGCTTGAGGCCTAGAATACTGTGATCCAGGAATGGCGTTGGTCACAGGGCTGCTAAGCTGAAGTGGGACTGGGCTGGCCACGTCGGCCGGATGTCCATTGAACTGTGGGCCCAATATACCCACTATGTGGAGCCCTGATGTAAACTGAAGGCGTCGCTGACCCGGACTTAGCAAACAGTAGCAGATGGCGGGAGCTAGATTAAAATTACCAGCCAGTGGCTTACAGTGCCCCTTTTTTGCCGTAGTTAAATCATCAAATGAGTCGGACGGTAGGGACTGTCAGATTCGTACTGAATACAATCCACGGTGATCCTTCAATAGCCCTTTACTTTCCAGGGTCACGGTTACTTAATGAGACAGTTCCGCGACCCCGGCAAGCTCTGGCCCTCTAAGGAGGCGAACCTTCAGATTGCTGACTGTTTTTCGAAGTGCGCTTTGAACACGACGAGCCGTCGATTCGGGCATGGTCCATGATCGGATAGCGAGAAACCCGGTACTCACCGTCCGCATAACCGCGACGCAGTGCCCCTGGATCGGAAAAGTTGGATTTCATACAGAGAAGTCTTTGCCAAGCAATGACACAAGCAGTAAGTTCAATTCTAATATCTGCAAAGTTACAGTTAAGGGATTTCTTTACCGTAGTGGAACTTAATAAAATCTGTTACGGATCGATGCCGGCGGTTCCATAGCTAATCTAGTATTTGTCATGGTTTTCATGGAACCCGGTAGCGATTGAGAGCTATGATTGGACGACCGTTATTAATCTATCTCAGTGATTATGGCACTGGATTTAAGAGAATTTGTTTTACGAAAACGGGTTGTATGATAAAAGCGGTGGCATTTTCTGGAGCCAAAATTTAAAGACCTGTGACTTCCACCAAACCTCATTGGACCCGTGTGCGTCGCATATTAGTGACTCAAACTGTTTCTACGTGGTTTGAAAACGTGAAAATGCCAGAAATTATTTCCAGACATATTTTTAAATGCAATAAAATCCTTAGCTAGAAATCTTGAAGGTCAAAAGTCAAGCCATCTTGCCTGGTATTGACGTTCCGTCATTCAATTGACGCCAGCAGTATCGATTTTGGTGAATAATTGAAGAAAAGGTAATTGTATGCGGTTAAGGGCATGAGTATCACGGTCAAACTACATGCTTATAGCGGCAGTAGTTCAGGAAATTAAAATTATACGCCTTGTTATTTACTTTGAAGGAGCTTGTAAGTAAATAATGAAAGCCGTACAGGTCTATTTTCAAGGTTAGGCCTGTTGGTCTAGTGGTTAGTGACCCTGACTGCTGTGCCGGAGGTCGTGGGTTCGATTCCCGCCCAGGACAAATGTTTGTGTGATGAGCACGATCATTTGTTCTGTGTCTGGGTGTAATTATCATAATATTTATGTATTTAGAAATATATTTAGAAATATATAAGTATGTTTATCAGTTGTCTAGTACCCATAACACAAGCTCTGCTTATCTTGGGACTAGATGGCGTTGTGTGATAGTTGTGGAATATTATATTAAACGTTTTTTTTTTTCAAATCTTCGACGTTCTGAAAACTGGTCTTACCGAAAACGGTACCGTAATACCACTGGGTTGTGGACTTGTCGATGTTTGATAAGCCTTCACTCCACTTAAAATACAGAAATTCTGCTGCATCTGGTTATCTATACTAGTATTACAAAACTGAAGAATTTGGTTGAACGCACTACTCTCAGGAACTACTGGTTCGAATTAAAAAAATATTTTCGTGCTGGATAGCCCATTTATCGAGGGAGACTATACGCTTATACAGGATGAATTTTCCAATTGGGGATGGCTATATCCGAAAATATGAAGAATATCGAAAAATGCAGAACAACCCGGTAACTGGGTTATATAGCCCTTTGGTAAGACTGTTTATAAGGTTTTACAGATATTTTAAAACCTGGATTTACACATAGGATACTTTTTGTCCCAGTTTAACGCTCTAGCCACAAGCAAAAGCTACCAACTTATATAAATCCGTAGTTTGCGACGAGGCAGTCTATAAAACAGACGACGTCTGAACGAGATTCAATAGTTTAAATGTCAAAGTTTACCAGAGCTATTGAACCCGAGAGAAAGGACGGGATACGATCGATATAAAACGTTTAGAAAACGGACTGACCGGGGTTACAACATAGTGACAGAAATTGTTTGTGTAACTACGAGTTTGCAGATTTATTTCTTAGAATGGCTTGATTGTTGATGGATAGTAAAAGCTAAATATAGAGGAAGACTAAAACCATCTAAAGAATTGAATGGGAGAGATGATATAAAAGATAAGAAAAGAAAATAAAGGAACCGCCGACAGAAAACAAGTCTAACTAAGAATTCATTAGGCAAACATGACTTGGTAATACCACCAAATCAAGTAGAAAATGAGCTGACGAATGTTTGAGCCCTTCTTTGTGGCACACATTCAGCTTCACTTTCTTCTGAACTAAAAGCATGAAAGGCTGCGAGACTGCCTAAGCAGGTTATCGCGGCCCTGAAAACCAAAGGGCTGAAGGAACAGAGTGGATTTTTTGTCAGTATGAGTATGCCACCCAAATAAGGGCATCATAGGCGACCATCACCAATTCGAGGAGAGTCATAGAACATAAGAGCTATTAGTTGTACTTACATCATTCCTCTCGAGGACCATGGCACGCACGCGGGAGTACATGGCGTCCTCACGCATGCGTGCTGCGTCCCTGATCTCGCGCACCAAGTCGGTCAGGAAGCCAGGAGCGTACTGTCCTGCCAGGTACACTGTAAGGAGAAAGGATTGTTGAAATATTTGAATTTTTTGGTGTTAATTTTCGGCTTCTATAAAAACTTATGTAAATTCTGTTGAAGATAAGGTAAAATATAACTTTGTTTATTAAAATGCCCCTCGGTTTCAAAAAACTTGTTTATTCTTCTCAACATCGATAGAATTTAAAATAAAAAAATAACCATACATTGGTTCTGGTCCCGGTTTCTTTACTCCAGACACACCCAGGGCAGGGCGGGAGGGACTGTCAGCGTGGAAAACACCGCGCCGTCGACCCGGGCATGATCCATGGTCGGACAGCGAGTCAACCATTACTCGCCGCCTGCATGCCTGCGCCTACGGTGGCCAGAGATCGTCTGCCGACGTCCGACGGTGTGGGCGCCTACCACCGCGGCTGGGGTGGAGGGAGGACGCTATCCTCTCCCTCACGCAACCCGCCTTTTCCTTCGCGAGCTTGACTGCTTCGCAGGAGGCGACCGCTATCCACTCAAACTCGCCCCGCAGCATGGCCTCGACCAATACCGGGCGCGAGAGGTCTTCGCCTATCGCCGCTGAGAGGACACGGCGGTGCTCTAGCCAAGCGGGGCAGTCCTGCACCGTATGCTCCACCGTTTCCTCCGGGCGATCCTCGCTGTGGTGACACCCAGGCGTTTCTTCCTTTCCCATAAGACACAGGTACCTCCCGAAACTTCCGTGTACGGTGAGGACCTGCGTCATGCGGTACGTCAGGACTCAGGACGCCGTGACGCCTATCCAGCCACTGCTCAAAGAGGGGTCTTACCCGCTGACGTGCTGGAGGGCAGTCACCTCCAGACTTCATTGCACTAGTAAAACTTGAATTTTAATCTCATAATCCTAATCAAAACTGTACTACCTATTCATTTCAAATTATTAAAAAAATATGAATAAAATATGTTTATGCTATCATTTTTATTTATTGAAAAAATGGACGCAATTTGCTATATAATATTATTCAATGCAGGTATAGTTTGCGTCCACGTGTAATCGATGTTGTCTATCTTTTACTACAATCATAATAATGTGGACGCAAATTGGCAGTTACAATTACATACTATAAGTGTTAAAATAAACAAAAATCCAATTTCTCTTTCATATTTTAATCACATAAAAATAAACAATTAGAGAAAACATAAATAGACGAGTTCGCGTCCACTGTGGACGCAAAGTGCACATTTTATAAATTCGGTGTTGTAATTCGCGTCCACCTTATTTTAACTGTTAACTTTTAAAAAAACAAGCAAATTCATAATTCATATTATTCGTTTTTCCATTATTAATGTCTACAAATAGCTATGTTTCCTAAAATACAAATAAAACAATAAAATATTTACCGTTAAACGCGCCGCTGCACACTATTTTTTTTTTTTACATTCCGCGCGTTTTCACTCTGCTGTTGAACAACCCCGGACTAAATATTTTTTCTAAACGGATTAGCGGGGCGGACGGAACTTTTGTCTATGTTATCGTGTCTCTTATACGTTGAGGTATAGGCGGTCATGTCTTTCCATGTCATTAGAGTAAGAATATACTTATTTTCGAGCATTTTTAAAGGGAGATCCGTAAAATGGACGCGAACCGGACGATGGACGCGAACAGGCGAACTTACCCTAATATACTTTTCAAAATATTGTTAATTCAAATGATACAACGGCCGTCTTATTGCTGACAATGACTATATCTTCCAGACAACTTATGGATGGAATAAAATAATTTTATTATTTATTCTCATTGCTTCAATGTTTAAGCTAGAATTTCACCAAACTTAATTAAAACTAGTTACTACAGTAATAAACCAGATAAACTAGCTATTTGAGTACCGACGACCGAAATTCTTTCAGTCTACCGTTATGGGGTTTCAGTAGTTTTACAAGGACATAATAGCTGGCTTACAGACGGGGTGAGTAACGCCAAATGTTGATGTGGCACGCAATGGCTGTCCGTGTTGCCACATTGCGCGAAAAATGCTGTTACAATATTCCATATTGCGAAATTGGTGAAAAACAAATTAAAGTTTTATTTGAGTAAGAATACCAAAGACAAAGTGCCGATTTCAATGAAACGATGGATGAACCCATGAAAATGAAAAGAGAGTTTTGGAAGAAAAACATTCTTCGCCGAATCCAAATGAATTGGGATCCAAGGGGTCTGAATGGTGGGTAAACTCAATTCGACACCCACATTTCTTGATCTACTAGTCGCAAAAGCTACCGCTGAGTATTTCCTGGGCTCTATCCCGCCCGAGACCAGTTTTATTGAAGTCTTCTATCAGAAATATGTCAGTGGCAGACCCAGAGTATGCATATTTTATCTACCAGTTAGTGGGTAGGTATACGTTCGTCCATGGCACCTAAACATAACTGACAAAATGTGGACAATAGCAAAATTGATGAAGAAATATATATTAAGTTTTAGAGAGCATTTTTCCGGTAACTCTTTGCTGTCTATGAGAATTTTCACACGGTAAAGAGAAATTGTATAAAAAATAAAACAGCCTATTATGGTATAATATGTGTTTACAATTATTAAAAATTAAAATCCAGCTTCCATTTTGTCAACAAAAACCGCAAAACAGCAAAACCTGGTAACGTTTGTTTTTCATGAACAGTTGATGTAATAATATACGCTTCTATTACAATCACTCAAACATATAGACATAACCTAAATTACATGGAATCAAATCTCAAAATAAATAAAGCTACCGAATCAAATCTAAATTACAGGCATGCCTATATCCCACAAATGCGAAAGAAGTTATAACAAACCGAGCTATCTTGGGTCACGTAACGCACGCGATTCCGCCGCACTACGTTGGTGGCACAGTTTAAATGTAGAACAGTAAGACAACGAGACTATTCTATAATCAAACGGACTGTGCGGGTAGTCAAGCATGCAGCTGCATGCATATGAAGACCTGTCACGATGTGACAGAAGAAAAAGCGTCCGGTGGTTGTCCAAGTCCTTAATGCACGTCGATTCGGCGCATATTATGTTCTTGAAGTCTAACAGGTAGCACACCTGATAGTAAGTATTTACTGTTCGCTAATGAATCTTCATAATACTAGGTAGAACTGTCGCAGTTACCTTCATATCTTGTAAGCCTATAAATACACCCCTGTTATTAAATAAAGCATTGCAACTTTCTACTTGACTATGTCAGAGTGGGTTATTCTTCCTTGGACGAGTTTTTTTTTGATGCGCAAAAAAAATCTACTATTTCTGAACCAGGATTGTAATCACAGTTGTTCTACTGTTTTCTATATTAACTGTGCCAATGGTGTGTTTCTATCGCTGTCTCATCTTCGTCAGACACGAATGGGTTGAATACTTCGCTGATTGACGTTTAATATTCAACGCAAGCTATCGAAGTGTGTGAAGAAAACGTTGATGGCCAATGTCCAATATTGGTATATTGGCTTTCCATTCCAAAATGCTTGGGTGAATCTTTAAGTTGGATTGAAACATTGAAAGTTAGCTATTGCAGTGTGCAAATGCTAAAGAGGAAATGGAACTATTGCGTACGGATTAGCATATATTTCAACCTCTTCCAACTTTCACGATGTCTTGAAGCACTTCGAATGAACCTAAACACGACTCAATGAAATTCGGCAAAAATAAAAAATAAAAATCGTGCTGTGAAATAGGCCCATATTTGTCATCTTCGGTGTGTGCACCTAAGGTGTGCTTCGTTCAAATGAGTCATAGCAGCCAAACCCCTCACGGCCATAGGAATACCGATAACATCAAGTTAAGATTACAGATAAGTTATGCAAATACAGAGCATGAGTCCTAGGGAGCGGCACACAGGTCAATGGAGACGTCGTGAACGTTCTCACGATGCATTTACAATGTGTCGCGGCTGTCATGTGAATATTTACATAAGGCGCATTTCGCAGGCGTATAGTTGTGGAGCTATTACAGACAAATGTTAACCTTAATACGTCGCTAAACACTCACACGTGTCCAGTTAAATGCATGCTTGTCTGCTTTCCGATGCAACGTCACTTTTATATTATTCACATTTTACGCTTTCCAGGGTCTGTCTGCCTTGTAAAATATCATTTTTAAGGCTACCAACTACTAAAATATGCAATCCTGGGTCCCGCAGAGGATCCTATGACTTAACAGTATTCATTATATCACGTATTCCTTATAAAATTTGACACCTTATTGAGTTACACCAATATGATGGTAAGCATAAGCATTATGAAAGTAAACGTAGGTTAGGTCTCGTTATGTTTTTTTATTTTTTCCACATCATTTGCCAAAAAGGAGTCCTGATTGTAAAATGTATGTCACTAAGATGCAATCTCAAAATGACATGCAGGAGGAATACCTCCTGTATGTAGTTTCAAATAGGGATGCATCGATACGCCTTTTCGCCGATACGATACCGATACCTATACTCTTATAAAAATATCGGCGATACCGATACGCTTACTGTGAATTAAAATATTAAGATAAAATAAACATATCACAAGTCAGATTTTTTTAAATATAAATAGTAGTGATATAGGTTGATATTAGGTAATTATACATTTTTGTTAATAATATTAACATTAATAAGATTTTTGTTTAAAAAACAAAGTAATCATAAATTTTTCGGTGAAAGGCGATTTCGCAAGTCTGTTTGGCAAAGGTTTCCCCGGGCATAGATCGTGGCTCGTTTGCAACGAAATAGACGAGACAACACGCTCGTTTACACTACATTTTTAAATTAAAAATTATCGTTAAATCGGTCATAAAAATATCGGCGACACTTCGGGTTAGCCGATACATCGGTATCGGTATCGGATGCATCGCTACTTTCAAACATCATTTCCTCATAGTATTTAAACACATTAGGATATTGAACACATTAGGAATGAAGATTTGTGATCAGTTTTTAAATGCATGACGATAAGCTCCTATAAATTCTAGTCTTACGATTCACTAAGTCTATAAAGAATTTCTACGAGTTCATGAACGTAGGACACGCAGTGCTATTTAATTTTGGACGTGATTCGAATCCTTGCTGGCCCAATGTAGTCACGGCCTAACTATTTTGCGTGCGCAATGCCAAAATAAAATGTGGCACATTCTTAATTTTGCAATGTTGGCCGATTGACAATACCGTTCTGTACCCTGAGCACGAGTTTTCACTCTTTTACTTTACAGCGTCTTTTCAGTATTTACAGCGTTTCTTGTATGAAAAACTGGAACAGCGCCTCTGATGTGCGAAGAAGGCACTAATTTTTTTCTTGAAAATTGTCAATTTGAAGTTGTCAAAGTTCCAATTTACTTTACGTCTCAAATACTGAAAATTCGTGCTCAGGGTACAGGTAACAAGACATTTTAGTATTTTTATACAACCTGCTCTTGACGCTAAAATAAAAGTTATAATGCGCCAAAAATGAGTAGTCTATCATTTTAGGTGCGTCCGATAGTGTTACCTACCGGCAAAAATCTCCCACAGAAACTTTCACTCCTTTTAGGGGATGAATTTTCAAAAATCCTCCTTTCCTTGACGCCTCGACAACATCAAATATTTATACAATACTTCAGGTCTTTGCAGCATGAAAATGACTAATTAGACTATCATGTAATGTATCATTGTATGGTTTCTTCAGATACATAACAACATAATCGAATAAATAAATAATTATGCGATGCTAACTAGTTTTATTTTAGCAGTCCACAAATTTTCCTGTCATATTTATTATGTAGGTAATTGTCCTGAAGAATTTATGTAATATATAGTGCTTACACGCTTGCGATGTAGGTGAAATCACAGTGTAATATCAACAAATAAGTCCTCCCATTCTGAGTGAAGCGGAAGGGACTTTCTGACTTGGCTGACTTAACACCATCCTAGGGGGGTATTACGTCTTAAAACCAGACTTGAGGCAGGCCAGGAACAAGCCTGGTTTTAAGACGTTGTAATACCCCCCCTGTTCCTTCAATTTCCCCAAGAAGGTTGCAGAATACTTTTTTTTTTATTTCGGCTTTGACCAAAGTCTCTCCTGATGGTAAGCGATGATGTGATCGATGGTGGAAACACGCTTGTTTAAAAGTAACCTATTCACTCTTGACTTGAAGACCCCATGTTTGTAGCTAACAGGAAATACAGACCCCAGCAGGGAATTCCACTCCTAAGCTGTGCGAAAAATAATAGTATTTGGCAAAACGCTTTGTATGTAACCTATTCACTCATACTTGAAGACACTAAGGTTGAAGCTATCAGAGAATACAGACTTCGGCGGCGTATGATGGCAGAAGAAAATACGTTGCACCGACCTAACTAACATGGGACAAGGGCAGATGCTTATTTTGTAGCATGGTGGATAATGGACCACTCCCTCTCATAGAAAGGAGGCCTGATACCCAGCAGTAGGGAAATTTATAGACTGATGAGGATTTTGTAGCAAAGTATGCATTTCATAATATACATTTTCGTATAATTTTTAAACTATGTGATGTATTTCGAAGAAACTGAGCCTCTTTAGGCGTGTATTTGATAACTGCGAAAGTTTAATTCGTCGCTGCGCTGGGGCAAAGTTTATCAACATTTACGAATAACAAACGACATGTAGTCACAATAACTTCTTTATTTTATTGAATATTGATTAGACGTAAAACTGGAAATACTTGAAACTCTTGTATTTTAGGTAATTGTGAGTAAAGAATAGCAAGTTGACAACCAATTTCTTTTAATAGAATTGAATATAAAAGATAAAACCAATTTTCCAAAAACATTTATAAATAAGTAAAATATCCTAAAACTTGTTTTAGTCTGGAGTCTTTTGACCTCGCACAAAACTTACTTATTTAAGTAGTTTTTTTTTATTCTAAAATTTCTGTTTTTTTTTTGTCGTATTTTTTTCTTTACTTTATCTATAGCTTACAAATTTCCGATAACTATGCATTAGTTTGTATTAAATTACGTAGGCAGGCATTTCTTGACCAATCCATGCATAATTGATGAACTATACAAAGACTATTGACTGTCCCCTATACAGCGTCTGAGCAAGGTCAGATTATGACGTGCGCAGTTTTATCTGCGCTTACACGACGTATATAATGCTAACATTTAGATTATTGGATCGAAGGCACGATATGATATGGGTGTAAATGGGGCGATCTATCTAAGCTATCATCATCTGATAATCGCAAAAATATACAACATTGTGGAATAAAGTATGATGAATTGCAGTTGATTCTTAGTCTTGAAATGATGCCCGAAAAACTATCATGGTTGTTTTTTATGCCAATTTGAGGTAAAAACGACCTGACTCTTCGTCTTCTTCTACTTCGTGTCCATCATCATCATCAGCCTGCAGAAGTTCACTAATATCCGTTCCAGCAATTAGGATACCTACCTTCAGGGGGCAATTTCTATTATGGAGCAACGCTGTTTTAAACCAACGAAAAACAGACAGTTGGGTTGATGATTGAATGCCAGAGAAAGTAGAATCTTCTTAGTTGCGTACTGCAATTGCAACAAGAACTGCACTAAGGAAGTCTTACATGATTGCGTAAAATTATGTTTGTTTGTTAGTACGGCAAAGATTCATTTATCTTATTTCGAAATCTACGTATAAAAGAGTCAGCTTTTCTCACTAATGAACCAACATTGTTTGGAAATATAATGCGAAAACCAAAAACATCTGTCAGTCTGTTAAATTTTGGATTTCTATCTCAAAAATTCAAATCAAACTCACCGCATTGATTTAAATTTGGTCATTACAGGCACTTTTGAGTAGCCAAAAATAAATCTTAAAATGAAGCCTACAGTCCCAGTCACAAGGCATTTTGTAAAAATACTGGGTAGTTGCCCATCGTAGATCTCTATGGAGAAGAATGAACTCCATGAACATCATGTATAGGGCATGGCCTTATGTTACACGACATGATACCTTTTATTATCATAGTATGTACTCTACGTAGAAAAAGTCGCGGCCATTAGGTAGGTACCTACTATAATAAAAACATTGCTCAGTGAAATGGTCGCAAAGACGACCATCGAATGCTTATCAATGAACTGTCAGATGATAAACACTTGAAACGCTCTATAGTCTATACGTCTTCCATTCATGCAAATGTATGAGAACATGTATGACAATAAAGTTGTTGACTTAAACAGTCTTGAATGGATCCCTTAGTCATTATTTCTGACTCAGAATCGTTGAAAGCCATTATTCAATGATACATTTTTACCTATGACCTTGAGGCCTTTGCCAAGCACTAGAACATTAAAGGCAGATTTTTTATTAACTTTGACCTAGATATTTTTTGACAGTCAAGGTCGATTTTAGGGTTAAGTACAAACATGAGTATTGCATGTTTAGAAGACGAGACATAAATATGGCATTCTCTTATTTATTTGTTTTCGTGTGTTCTGTTAAAATTACCGATAGACTTTTTTAGTTTAAATTAACATACTCGGTTTATTTTAATGGCTAAAAGTCCTCAAACCTAGACATAGTGGGTTCGATGGGGATTCATCATCAGCCTTTAAATGTTCCCACTGCTGGGACACAGGCCTCCTCTCTGTGAGAGGGAGTGGGCAGTAATCTACCACGCGGGCCCAGTGCGGATTGGTAGATGTCACATGTCTTCGAATTTTTGGTTCTAGGACATGCCGGTTTCCTCACGATGTTTTCCTTCACCGTTTTGAGAGCAGTGGTGTTGAAAATAAATTACACAAAGTAATGCGCCTGACTGGGTTCGAACCCACGACCTACAACTCGTAAGTCGAGGCCAATACCACTGGGCCACCACTGCTCTGCGATGATGATTATTCATCAGCAATCATGATAAATTCCACACAAACTTGCATTCCCTACTAAATAAACCCCTTTGTGAGATTAATAACTAAAACTCCATTAATATTGCTCACCTTGGCTATTGAAACAAGTTACGCTTTCAGGTTTTAGTTTTTGACAAACTGAGCAGACAGCTTACTTGCCATGCCATCCTGTTCGCAGAAAATCTTCGCCTATGATACAATGGCAAAAGCAAAGGCCCACACAGGTGCCTCCAGAGACTCTCTGGAGGTATCTGTGCCTCTCTGGCAGAGAGGCTAAAAATTTAATTAGCCTATTACTAACACATTGGCTAGTATGAAACCCATCGATGTTTAAGACAATGTTAGCCGCGTCCGCCTAACCGCGCGGACGTTCAGTGTAATGTCACCTGAACAAAATTGAACATGGTCGCACAACGTCACTGTCTTTTGCGAAAATGACGTTGTGCGATAGTGACGTTGTCCGAAAAAGACTGTCTGAAAGTAAAGTTGTGCAAAAGTGACATTGAGCGAAAGTGCTTGACGCCAGGGGCGTAGCTACCGCCGTATCTGCCGTATCAATTATACGGGGCCCCCGGGCCACAGGGGCCCCCAACGTGCGTAAACAAAAATTAATAATAATAAAAACTTAATGATTTATTAAATAAAAAAGTTATTTACTTTTACACAATTTGTTGGTCTAATCTATCTCTGGTGTTCTTATTATTATTATTTATATGTAATTCTGTTTTAAGCACGACATTGTCTATTTGAAATCCCGGGAAGATCCATATTAATATCAACATTTCTATGCAACTGTTAAATTTAATAATTTTACCTAATTCCGATCTCTGGACTGATCAGTCGCATCTTGAATTTTTTCGATGACCTTTATCCAATTTTTTGTTTATATTTTGGCGTAGATACAGAGAAATGCATTTTTTTTCTTGAGTAAATCTTTACCCTACCTAAGGGGCCCCCAAACATATTTTTATACGGGGCCCCGCCAAGGCACGCTACGCCACTGCTTGACGCTCTCTATTTTTGTAAACAATAGGTACTTACCATTATCATTAAGGGAGTGATTAGGCGTAGCACCCATACTAGAACTGGACCCCTTCAATATGGCATTGTGTTGTCTCAAATTCTCCAGTTCCACTGCGAAACATGAACAAGTTTTAATTGCAGTAAAGGAAAACATAAATGAATATAAATGAGCACATTGTAATCACTAATTACTGTAAAAACAGCCTGCTAACTGTTCATGATAAGTATGTTGAGGCAAAAACATTATGGATTTCAATTAGGTCTGTTTATGATATTTACCTGTGTTGAATAGTGAAGAGGATTGATAATTGATAAAAACATTTTTAAATATTCGCACTAACGCCTTTTTTACGTGGTAAAATCATTAGAGGCCTCTCCCAGGTTGGAGGGAAAAATCTATGGTGTTGCTTTGATAGCCCTTTAAATTCCTGGGTATGGTACCTAACTTGTTTAGTTAGACAGAACCGCGATCCTTTGCATTAACGCTTGAATCGCGAATTGCAGAACTATTTTTGTGGATAGAAAAATTCGACCCTGTGAGCGTGACTGTGATGGCTTGGCATGGTAAAGTCAAAGGATCGCTATTTCATATTATAATGCTGGCAATTGGATTTTCCTATCCACAAATAAAGCAAAATCTTTTTATTTTTGGGTTGGTTCTTTCATCTTTATAGTAGGTGAATCATTGTAATAAAATGCAAATAATTGAAGTAATTGTTATTTTATCAGTATAGTATGTGAAATAATGTGCAAGATATCCACTGGTAAGCCTAAACATCCAATAATATCAGACCTGTCAAATGTCTGTCTTGTCAAAGTTGACAGTTCTCAACTGTCACTGGGAAGAAAACTTCCCGTTGGCTTTTCCGAAATTTGACACTAATGACAGGTTGTGGGAAGAAAACTTCCCAGTGGCTTACAAGTGGATAAATGCTTTGTTAAATAAAATAATGTTTTGAGGAAAATGGTAGTTATCCTTTGGGGAATTACAGCAAATGTGATATTGTATTTTGTTAAGTCTAGGCTACCTAAATATAAGCCTAGTTGGTAATTACTGAATAAATCTACTATAAAACTGTCTGTCTATAAAATAACCTTAGATTTTATTAATAGGTTGTAATTTAAGGGTAAAACTTTTCCATATTGCGCTTGAGTCAAAATAAAGTATAAAAACAAAATTATTTTGACACCAATCAATGTTGAAGGCAGTTTGTAGGCTTAATAATGACTATGGTTGCCAGTGGCTTCACTCGCCTGTAACTATACATTTTTCTAGCTAGGTAATAATGGGATAAAATGTGTTAATTCAGTACCCTTAGCACGAGTTTTCAGTATTTGAGACGTAAAGTAAACTGGAACTTTGACAATTTTCAAGGAAATAATTAGTTCCTTCTTCGCACACCAGAGGCGCTGTTCCATTTTTTCATACAAGAAACGCTGTAAATACTAAAAAAACACGGTAAAGTAAAAGAGTGAAAACTCGTGCTAAGGGTACTGGTTATACATAAACTACTTATCAGTAGTTTTTGTGTGAAATAGTAACACACAACCATCCATCATTAAGCATGATAAGAAAGATAGATGTCAAGACTCAAGACAAGGCTTAAGTTTTCATCTCATATGAATTAATTAGTTCGTAAATCAGACACTTTATACTCTCATGACACTGAATGCTAATATACTCTGGGTACCTAACCCAAGTGCAAGACAATAGACTAGAAAACTGTAGATACCTATTATATTATAATAAATGGATAATGAGCGGAACTGGGGATCAGCTATTATGTTTTAATTTGACTATGTGACTTGCTGATGCGAGATTTTTCATTTGTCAAAAAACCATTTTTATGATCTGTTAGTGTTTATTTAATTTAAAAAATAGAACATTTAAAAGCTGTGGAATATTGTTTGCTGTTTTTTTTTTGTATCAAATACTTACTGAGGCAATATTTAAAATTGGCTGATATTTAAACTGATATGAACGAATTAAATAGGATTCACTACGGAGCAGTACTATAGTCTACTCTATTCTATTCTATTAAGCTGAACTTGGTCAGACGGGAAGCTTAATAAACATGGTTTTTAAACTAAGAATTTGTGAACAATGACTACTTCCCTAAATGCCAATTTTCTTCACAAAAGCCTCCAATTAAGTTAAACAGTGTCATTAGTATGAATAACATGTCTGAAGCATGTCTCATATCCTTGAAACACTATGCATTATGTGTGGGTGATTAAAATGTAGGAGTACTTATTTGAAAGGTTGACCTTATGCTTGCACCGTGGGTTGGCCTACCAAAAACTTGGGAAGGTTGCATATTATGCAGATTTTAACTTCAAGGTCTTTTAAGAAGAGTTATCTTTGTCTAACAGGTGAAAGGGCTTGCTATCAATGGTTTGTATTAAAGTATGTCTATGGAAGCTCTGAATTCTGACAACCATGATCAAGAGGTATTGCATTACTCGGTTAATTGGTTGTCGAAATCAGATAGGTAATCCCTCCATGTAAAAAAATCATATTCTGCTGAATCCGGTTACTGTAGAAGCAACCATTAGATGGGAAAGAACTAGGCAGATGATGATGTGAGTATTGTTCAAAAATTATGATGATTTAATAAATGAGTAACCAGCAGCATTGACCACTGTGTGTAGGTGAACAGCCCAGCATAACAATTATTTTAAATGATCAGGGTATCAACTGCCTTCAATATTTCAATAGCAAAGTATGAAGATTTAAATCCTTACCTTTGGTATCCATTAAGTCTTTATTCAGTCTTTCATTTGCCATTTTCAGGGAAGTTATTTGGTCTAGCAGACATGTAAGCAGTCTGCTGCCAACCTGACTGCCAGACATGTCAGAACTGGCTTCTGATCCTGACTCCACATCCCCATTAGCAGGTCTTGCTACATCAGGTAAACCTCTCACACAAGGGTCACTGAACCTCCTTGCATTGCAACCTTCTTCCTTTTCATTCAGGTTCATGTCACTGTTGGAGTTCGTATCACCGACAGACGTCACAATAGGTGGCAAGCTGGCGAAATCCTGGCTGTCAGTCAAATTCTTTGGTTGCAAGTAGTTGATGTTGTGTGAGTGGGTTGGTGTCCCGTGTCTAGGGGTGCTGGATACTTCCTCAGGCTTGTTCTCGCTCCGGCGTCGCAGTCTTGGCCTCTGCACCTGGATACTTTTGTTTACACTCTGCACATAACGATACTCAGGCCCATAGAATGGCATCATAGGTGGGTTGCAGTAAGTAGGCAGCGTGGGCAGCGACATAGGCTCAGGTGCACACCCGTACATATGCCTGTAGGGATCAAAACCCGGCGCAAACTGAGAACTACCCATCGCATAGCTCACATTCGGATTTACATACGTATCATACGTGTCCATGCTGGGTGTCGACTCCTGGATGTGGTGCATTGTCTTATCCAACCATTTCGACAGGTACGAACCTCTGCTCCCACGAGATTTTTTCCGCTTTCCCAGGGAGCCGTTATTATTCGACGGTTTGCCGTTGCCGTTTACTTGTTTTGGTGTAGAAGCCATTAAAATGTCACTTTTTATCACTCGAACACAAGTATGAATCACAAGAACCACACTTCAGCTGCTTCTTCTAAAGATCAAGACACTAGTATTTCCCATTTACGCTGAATATTAAAATCGCGCATAAAAATAACTTTATTCAATTCGACCGACTTGGGCAATGAATTATAAATGACGTTTACTGTCATTTTGCTCTTGTAATTTCTAATACAGACTAAAAAAATCCATTACTCCATTTTCAGCAGAAAGACTGGCGAAAATAAAATTAACCAAGACTTACTAAAACTAAATTAAGTTGTCTTTTATAAAATAAGATTACACAAAACTTTGTTGTTATCATTTTGTTCAAATCGTATTTTTTGTTTTTATTTGTAAGTCACACAACGCCATCTGTTATTAAAACTGGTTATTACATTCAATTTTGAGATTCTTTTAGTTCCATCACAGATAAATAGATGGAGCTAGTAGTATACCCTCGACTCCTTGCCTTGTATAAATAAAAATAAAATAGCCTTTATTGCTGTTTCTTTCTTTACAATTAACTAATACATTGTTACTTACTAAAAACTTAATTCTAACTTAGATTGACGTATTAGAATGATCGGCAACTGGTTGTTTTTGTGGAACAGCTTGTCTGTCGACAAAGGCCTCCTCTAAAGATTTCCACATAATCCTGTCTCTTGCTAACCGGCTCCATACCGGGCCAGCTACTTTCCTGAGGTCATCTTCCCATCTTTTGTTTTGTCTGCCTCTACTTCGTTTTCCATCTCTTGGGTACCATTCTGTTACTAACTTAGTCCATTTTTCTGTATTTTCTCTTAATATATGACCCGTCCAACGCCATTTAAGCTGTCTATAGGCTGTGTGCGCATTTTTAAATTTGGTTTTCTTCTTAATTATTTGTAATTTTACTCCATCTCTTCTCTTTATACCTAAAATACTCCTTTCTATTGAATTTTGGCAAACTTTTAATTTATTTTCTTGTAACTCTGTTAACGCCCATGTCTGGCAGCCGTATAGTAAACATGGCATAATGCATATTTCGTATACTTTCTTCTTTCCTGTCATTGGCATATCTTTATTCTTCATTATTTCCTTAAGAGACCAAAACTTTTTCCAAGTGTTAGTAATTCTTCGTTCTATTTCTTTATTCATGCAATCATCTGTAGATATAAGTTGGCCCAAATATATATACTCCTTTACATACTCTATTTGTTCGTTATTTACTGTAATTATTTCGTTGGCTGCTGCTTGTTGGGAATTCGTCATAATTTTGGTTTTAGTTAGGTTCATTGTCAGGCCGGCCTTGACACTTTCGTCGGATAATTGCTGCAACATTGTTCCCAGAGTTCTTGCGTCCTCTGAAAACAAAATCAAATCATCCGCGAAGCGTAGATGGTTGAGATTTTCGCCATTTATGTTGAGGCCATTTTTGGTCCAGTTCAAATTTCTGAAGATCATCTCTAGCACTGCAGAAAATATTTTAGGTGATATAGGGTCTCCTTGACGTACACCTCTTTTAATTGGAAATTCGTTGCCCGTAGATTCTAGTTTAACTTGTGCTGTGCTCGCTGTGTATACGTTTTTAATTATTCTTATATATTTTGCTTGCACCCCTTGTTTTTTCAGAGCGTCCCATATGTATTCATGTTCCAGCGTATCAAACGCTTTGTTGAAGTCAACGAACCCTATGTAATACGTTTTATTATATTCTCTATATTTTTGTAGAACTTGTCTGAGAGTGTGTATGTGATCTATTGTAGAAAATTTGCTTCTGAAACCGGCTTGTTCCTTAGGTTGGTTTTCATCTAGTGTAGTGATGAGGCGTGTAGTCTGTTTAGTATTATTTTTGAAAATATTTTGTAAATATTGGACATTAAACTGATCGGTCTGTAATTTCCTATGTCACCCTTATCTCCCTTCTTATGCAGCAGTATGATGGTCGACTTGGTCCAATCTTCCGGTATGGTTTCCGATTCTAGGATTTCATTGAACAAATCTGTAAGTCTTGGTGCTATCACTGGCAATGTAGTTTTCAGTAGCTCATTTGTGATTAGATCAGATCCAGGTGCCTTATCCAGTTTTTGGGATTCGATAGCTTTTATTGTTTCTTCCTTTAGAATTGGTTTAATCTCCTCTTCATTTACTGCTGAATTATATACCTCTATTACTTGTTCCCCTGTACGACTTTGGTATAACTTTTTGTAGAATTCTGTTGCAACCTCTAGTATCTCTGATCGTTTACAGGTCTTTCCTCTGTCTTTATTTTTCATATTTGGAATCCAGTCCTTTTTGTGATTCAATTCTTTAAATGCCTTCTTTATTCCTCCTGTTTTTTCTATATGTTTTCTTAATGTGGTTAATCTTCTTGTTCTCCTTTCTTTCCTGAGTTGTTCGCTAATTTTTTTACTTATTTCTGCTATTTTTTGGCAATTATTATTATTTCTTCTTTGTTTGATAAGTTCTTTCCGTTCTTGTAATAATTGTTTACTTTTAAATGATATTGCTATCTTACTAGCCGTATTTACTTTTTTAGTTTCTGTCTTTAATTTTTTGAGTAATCTGATATATTTTTCTTGAATCGATATACATTCTTCTTCCCCACTTTGAAAGGATACTTCGAGATTGTTCAGGAGTAGATCCGTATTACCGGTGCATTCGATGGCTTTCATAGTGTTGTGAAATTGTCGTGCTCTTTTAGCACGTGTCCCTGACAATTTTGCTCGTACTATTCTATGGTCGGAGTTAAAATTAAAATTGTTTATAACAGACAAATCTTTAAACACTTTTCTTTTGTTAGACATTATATAGTCAATCTCGTTTTTATACCGGCCATTAGGAGAGATCCAAGTCCATTTCTTTGATGTTTTCTTTTTAAAAAAACTGTTTAGGATGCTTAATTTATTTTCTAAAGCAAAGGAAACTACTCGCGAACCGTTTTTACTTCTATTGCCAAATGCATGACTTCCTATGGTATATTCTTCTCCACTTTTTTGTTTGCCAATTTGTCCGTTAAAGTCGCCCATAACTATTATGTTTTTGTACGCATTTGCAGTGGTGAATTGTAGGTCTTCATAGAATTTTTCGATTTTTGTTACATCTTCTTTTCTGTTTGATTCAGTAGGTGAATACGCCTGGATTATAGACCATAATTGTTCTTCCTCTCCATCGACAGGTAATTTAATATTGAGAAGTGCTATCCGTTCTGAAATACCTCTTAATTCTTGTATGTTTTTGGCAAGGTGTCTTTTAATCAGGAAGCCGACTCCGTATAATCCGGGCGTTTCTCCAATATGGTGTAGTATATATTTCCATGGTCCTCTATTCTTTCCCCAATTCTTCTCACTTCACTTATACCGATTATGTCCCATTTTATTTCATCCAATGCTAATTCAAGTTCTTGTAGTTTTTCCGTGGTTCCCAGTGATCGACAGTTTAAAGTCGCTATATTTATATCATTATATTGCTTTCTCCTGTTATTTTTTTTTATCTTTAGAGGGTCGTGGTCATTTTCCCCCACGAGGACCAGTCGGCTTGGGGGAGGGTATTTTGGTTCCGTAGTAATTATGTGTTTTAATTGTTGATTCCGATCGCCGGTATCTAATTGCTATTGTTCCTCCGTGGCAGGGTTTCCGGAATAAGATAGTGATCGACCTCTCATCATATCGAATGCGTTTATTCTTCTTATTGATGATGTATTTAATGTCTGTTGTTTCCTTGGTTGAGCATCAGTTTGTGGGGAGGTAGATATTTCTCTTTTCCTTTTATCGTTTTCTTTGACAATTAGTTGGTCATACTTTATGTATGCAAACTTTCCTTTTTTTCTTTCTTCTATTAGTTGGGGCTGTAGGGCCTTCCTCTTCTCTAAGGTTTCCTTTGCCTTGTATATTGTTCGAATAATTTGAAACAGTAATAACATCTCCCTATTACCGTAACAGCATTAATGATTACTATGAAACTCATCGATTGACGTTTCAAACAAGAACAATTTTTTGTAACAAATTACAACCTATATGATCGAAGCATTACAACTCATGTTTTGAAGACTAGATACGACTCAAAGCGAGTATTGAGGGCAAACCATGCAGTGCAGTTTTTCTGGCCCATTGCCATAGTCTGTTTTGCTTAATTAACAAGCTTTAGATAGCCTCTCCTCATTACTTACGGTAGGCAGAACTGTGGCACCAAAACCATTGACTTATATGTATATTACTGGCATACCTCTTCTTCTTCTTCTTCCTACCCTTATCCCATTCTATTTGGGGTCGGCGCAACACGTTACTGGCATACCTATATCTTATGAAATCATTGACTAAAACTATCCGAAATAGCGGTGTGTGGCCTCTTAGCACCCAGCAGGATATGTCTAGACAACACTCAGCCATCTTAATTATCATGTAAGTAGATACCAGCTGTTGACCTAAATGTCAACCTCATCAGAAGGTAATTAGACACCTAGTCGGTATTAAAAAAAAAACTCCTTGGCTCTCTCACACACCAGACATAGGTACTCCTGTATCATAGGTGCGTTTACAAACATTTAAACTCACCACACAACCAACCAGAGCCGGAACAACAGAACTTGTTGATCATACTAATATTTGTTCTGTGCGGAAATAGAACCCGCGACTCGACGCGTATCAGTCGATGGCTCAGACCACTTTCATCATCATCATCATCATCAGCCGGAAAACGTCCACTGCTGAACATAGGCCTCCCCCTTAGACCGCCACGCCGAACGACAATTCGCCACTTGCATTCATCGGTTGCCCGCGACCCTCACGATGTCGTCGGTCCACCTAGTGGGAGGCCTACCTACGCTGCGTCTTCCGGTCCGTGGTCGCCACTCGAGAACTTTTCTTCCCCATCGGTTGTCAGTTCTATGAGCCATGTGGCCTGCCCATTGCCACTTCAACTTGCAAATACAGACCACTTTGCTGGTATGATATTTGTAAAATTTTACTTAGTACTACCTACAGTTTAACTTTTCTTGGCAGCAGCAATTCTTGTGTTTTAATCCCAGGTTATGCTTTCTTTTGTCAAAAATAAACGGGGTTAGCGTATATGAGGAAGCGTGTTGTGTGGCCTTCTTATCACTTACTTATTTCCTACAACCCTTATCTAAGAATTGTGGTACCATTATCCCTCAAAATTGCGCAGAATCCCCTTGGAATGGGGACACTATGATACCAATAATTGTCTGTGTCCCTTGGTAAGCTTGGTGCTCTTTGCTTTATTGTGAA
This sequence comes from Agrotis exclamationis, assembly GCA_950005045.1. Taxonomy (NCBI): domain Eukaryota; kingdom Metazoa; phylum Arthropoda; class Insecta; order Lepidoptera; family Noctuidae; genus Agrotis; species Agrotis exclamationis. Next base: position 13,836,307 of record OX465436.1, on the reverse strand, counting down.
CGAATATTATGGATATTCTTGCAATTATTTTCTTTGCAAATAAGTGCTGTGTTGAATTGTTGATGAGAAATGAGTCTTCCTGCCCAGGGCGGGACAGGAGGGACTGTCAGACTTGTACTGACTAAAATCCACGGTGTTCCTTCAATAGCCCTTTATGTACCAGGGTCACGGTTACCGAGTGAGACAATCCCGCGACCCCGGCAGGCTCTGTCCCTCTTAGGGGGGCCCCGTCAGATTGCTGACAGCTCTTTGAGGCGCGCGTGGAACACAACGCGCCGTCGACCCGGGCATGGTCCGTGATCGGACGGCGAGTCACCCATTACTCGCCGCCCGAATGCCCTTTTTGTTTAACCTTAAATTAACAACGTGGAGTAGAGTTATAACCAGAGGCTTTATCACGGGTTTTCACATTTATGTGAGTAAAGTAAACCACTTTGACGTTAATTTGATCGAAAAGTTAGTTCCTCGTTTGTACACTAGAGGCGCTTATTCATATTGCATGCAATTATAATTATTTCAAGAATACACTGTACGGTAAAATAAGAAAACTTTGTGCTAAGGCCTCGCTAATTACTTCAGTTACCGATCATTTTGAGTCAGAATTATCAAGATTCTTGCATAACTGTAGTCTGCATTTGTGAAAAGGTACATAGATGCCAGCACATTAACCTATTAAGATCTGTATTTTTTCGAATAGGACATGAACCTTCTTCTTTTACGATAAAGTTGAAAATCTAATGAAATATGACAGATTGGGGTAGGTTATTATGCTGGTGTCTGTACCAGGGTGTTAAGAATTGAAACAAGTATAAAATGACAGAAATTTATTCTCTAAATATATAAAACAATTTGATTTATATTTACAATTAATTTTTATATTTATATCATTTATAAAATGTGAATGGTTTACGAAATGAATTGGACGAATATAATATTATATGTATGAAGAAACAGCTAAAGAATCTGTAAATATTTTACAAATTCTATGGCACATTGGTTGAAAGGGAAACATTTTTTTACAGAAAACAACACAAAAAATAAATTGTGAAAATATTATGAAAATTGGCAGTAGATATTAGACAAGTTCTTATATCAGATAACTCTTAAAAAAATCGTACTTAAAAACTAGAATTACTGAAACTAAAGTACGGTCAAAACAATATGGTAATATTGGTATAACAATTTACATAATTATATCATTAATTACTTTCTACATAAACTTATTTATTTTGTAGATTTTTTTATATTTCTCTATGATAAAAAATCTAATTTAATTGATCAAGAATCGATCTATAACAATCCCGTCCTAAGATAAAAATTAAACTAATTAATGTGTAAATATCTATCGAGATTTAAATTACAAAGAAAATAATTGCATTAATTCATATTGTAGAAGTTTAACTGATTGTACTTAATATGTACCTACGGCATGTAATGCAAACGAGACGTTTGCTACAAACGTTTTAAAAAAAACATGTTTACCTAACTTTAGGTAAATTCTTACTTGAAATTAACTGTCTAACGTGAAATCTGTTCAACTAAATACAGCCTTACAAGATACCGGTTTTAAATATTGCACATCGCGCTATCTCGGAAGCAATAACCAATCACAACGAACGACGAACCAGCGACAAACGTCACATAGGTGCGTGACAGAGATAGCGCTCTACGAAGCTGAAGCCGACTGTCTCTTTCTAAAGACCGAAGCGTAGAATTAAATACCGGTACCTATACACTATTTTCGTCAGGCAATACGGTCTCCTCTAACAGTCGTCCTATCAACTGAATTAATTTTAATTTTGTAATTTTAAAACTAATATTGTAAGAAATTGTTTTCTTTGAAAGATGTTTTGCTGACGAAAAATAGTGCAATGCTGATATGTCTTACTTTAATTGTCATTAAACAAACATAAAAATACAATTATTCGAGTGTGCGTGGACCACTAGGCACCTACCGAAAATCATTAAATTAAAAGTGCCTTTGACTAATTTTCACACGACACCGTTGGCCCTCACGGTTATTTTACTCAATTTGGAAATTTTTGTGCTGTCAGGCGGTGTTCGTGAATGAAGCACCAACGGATTTCATCGTGCCGTGAGATCCGTTTTACCGCCACACCGCGCGAACGAGCGGTGTCGCATGAAAATCGCCTTAACTGTGACACAACATAGGCAGTGATAGCGAATAAATAAATAGTACAAAATATTTGTTGAATGATATGAGGGAAAACGGGAAAAACAAGTAAACAAGATTATGATGCCTTAATTTCTAAATGAGTATACGATTTGATCATAAAATATAAATTAAAACTTACATAGCATCTTTTCTTAACTTTATCGTCGATACTCCGTTGAGAATTGTTTATTTTAAAATGATTATTTATGAATACCATGCCGATTAATACAATAAAAATATATGAAATTATATCGAATACCGTTATCCAATTTGCTTTTACAAATACATAATCTAACACCTAATGTGCAAACTAAAACAAGACAGAAATAAAGTAAAACAACAAAATGTTCATGAAATATTAATTCGAAGACTTTTTCATATTTTTACAAAATTTTCATATCAAAAATTCATAATCATTTCTGCCTTAAATAATCGACGTCAATCACAAATACAAGTCACATTTAATTCTGCCTTGTTAATCGCAGACGTTTCATAGATGTAGTTAGACTAAAACTATGATACTTATAACCATTCACGCATTCAACATAGACGACTTTCACACGAAACAAAATAAGTGGTGCCCCGCGCGATAAAACGGTGGGCGCCACACATCCGCGCGGTCGGGTGAAGTACGCGTGTGAAGCATTAACGGATCTCATGTAAATGATGAGATCCGCATTACCGCGCGGACGAGCGGTGTTGTGTGAGACTCGCTTAAGATATCTAGAGACATACAAAATACATGGTAGGTATCTAAATGTCGTACACAATAAGAATATCTGCTAAAATCTAAGTCACATCGTTGCATTACCAAGGATTCCACGCATTCTAAATAAAATTCACAAAGTTAATAACAACTCTTTGTCTGTACATGAAAAAATACTAACGGTTGCATAAACAAAAATGTTCTATAAATGGCGGAGCGCTGTAACGTGTACAACAAAATATCGCATGGAATCCCTTTGGCTTATATTGTTTTTCACCCTTTGCGACCCTGCATTCATTCGAGTGATTTCTAGCTTTAACAGAAACAAAATTTCTTTTGGAATGTTTGTGAGAGAAACTGAATTCTAAAATATATTTCAATAGCTTTGTTATCTTCACCAGTTGAATATCAGTATTCAATAAATCCACAACTGTTCCAAGGGAAATATAGAAATCACTCCTGACCACATTCACGTCTCCACAAACGAGGGTATTACTTAGAGTTTAACCTAACTTAACATCATCTAATGCCGTCAGAAGGTCGCTGGTGTTCTGCAGCATATCGGCTTCGGACCAGAAGTCCGTCGTGTTCATCTGGCCGTTGGACTCGAGGAGAATCTCCGGGGTCTGGAGGAAGCCGGGGCTCGGCTGCATCTTGGACAGGTATGGATCGCAGCCCTTCATCACGCCGACTGGAGATATCAGCCTGCTGCCGGGGCTGTACTGTTGGAACTTACCAACTGGTGATAGGGATTGGGGAGTGGAGTAGGGGCTCATGACGCGTTCGCGCTGGGCTGGGCTCATGGCCGGGCTGTGGGTGTAACTGTTCGGGCTTGACGGTAAGGAATACATGGGGCTTACATTCAGGCTCAGTGGAGACATGGGGCTGCTAATATTCGTGCGCATGGCAGTCATATTAGGAGCGTTGTTACGTATCATTTGTGGCTTGTTGTGCATCCCTTGTAATAAGTTTATTACGGGCAGCGGGATGTTGCTAATGTTTGTGTTCTGGGGGTTCCTGAGCAGCTGGTAGTTGGGGTGAAGTTGGGGGGTAGGCTGTGGCAGTTGTTGCTGTTGCAGGTCCTGGAAACACATAAAGAAATATATGAGTAAACAGAATTATGCTCAACTTAAAATACATAAAGAGTTTTCCCTGCAATAAAACGAAGTCTCTGGCCGGTAAATCCCTTAAACAGAAAAAAAAGTTCCACATAAAAAGGTGCACACACAAGAAGAAGGATCGAGTATTAAGTTTAGCCTTGACATTGAAGCATTCTCAGCCGTAATAATAATAACTGTTCCACATATCATTTACATGATCTTGGAAGGTGAGCAGAATTTGGACAATCCACCATTGTTATGCAAACACGCAGAGTAATTTGTTTTCTGGCCACGTGAGTGCGCGGATGACGTATTATGAGATCTTGCAGTAACACGGTATAATTTATGATCTAGAATGAAGCTAGATCTTAGTGCAGTGAGTATTTAAGTGGATGTTAACGGATATGCTCTGTCGCAGTTTTCAAGCTATGCAATATGTTTCAGGCTATTGTCTTGCTGTATAATAATTTGGTTGCAGTATTTTAAAGCAATTTTGACAGTTGCATTGCTGAACAAAATCTAGCTGTATTTACTTTGATAGGTGCAACTCTGTTATCTCTAACTATGAATATATAAGCGCTGACTATTTCTGTCGTAGGTATGACAAGAAAATTAATGCGGAGATGTCTTTTATTCTCGGGTACCTCTACTAGTCCGAGAGTTGACAAATACATTCATTAACGGTACTAACACGCTGTCACACTCATGTCAACCGTGAGATTGGTTGACCGAAATCACAAACAAGAAACAATCCAATCACTTGACAAGAGATTTGACAACCGATTAAATAGGTATAATAGGATTTTATAGATATAATAGTATTAGAAACCGGGTTTAAAGCCCTTCGTACACAAAGCTATTCTAATTTCCAATACTACCGCTATGCGACACACGAATTGGTATAACAGATTTTGTGCACTGGCCATCAATATTTCGACATCTGTCAGTTTGTGTTGCAGTAGTCAGGACAAATACCGTAATACAAATTTGACATTGATGTGATTGGATCCCACAGTCAGTTATTGCACACCAGCTTTTCCTCGCGACTTCGTTACGCGTGAAGTTTTGGGCACCGAACCAACGCGTTGCACTTGCATCCCATCGCCTGTGTATTATCTTTTCTGACTAGATCGGTGAATTTGTATGATACAATTTATGGCCTATTGCACACAGGAATAATGTGGCTTCCTACCGGTTTATTTTTAGAATTGCATCAAACAAATGTTATCTCTTTAGTATAGATTAGCGTACCGTTGTGTACGAACGGCCTTAGACCAATGATTTCGCATACGTACTTCAATCAACAAAACTTCTACTTCGTCTAGCCAGTTAACTACTTTCACATTTCATGTCGGCCTAATTTAAAAAGTGCTTTAATATAATTTGAAGTTGTCAAGCTGTTGTGGTGCATTGCGGTCGAACCCACGTTGATCGATTGTTATAACCCACTAACATTAAATGCATGCTACTTCTAACATCTATGTTATTTTAATAAACGTGTTGAATGCGGGCTTCTGATTGGCTGATTGAATGTATTGCTATTCAGTCCCTTTTATTCTGATCTAACGTTGGGGTCTTTATTGCAGTGTCATTTACTTGAAAGATAATATGACGTACGGGATTTACTAAAGGGGAAAAGCTGCAAGTCTGCGTGAAATCTGTTTTTTTTAACATTGTCATGTGTTCATGTATTAATTAAAAAACCCTAATGTACGTTGATTTGTATGGCTGGACATTATTATTTTAGGCCTTTCATCTACATTTATTATAGTACTTATTTTCTTCTGGTTATTAGCCTTTTTTATTATCATTTTCCTAACTAGGTACTTTAAAACTTAATGAATACGGCATATTTTAGATGTCAGAGTGATGAGACCTTTCGCGTGTATTTTGGCTTCTCCTTTCTCGGTGTAATAAAATTCTGACATCATAAAACGTTCCATTAGATTTTATTTCGCGATCTAATGTTAGATGTAACACCAAACAGCGCTTCTACTAAAATCCACTTTTATTATTACTGAGCACTCAACGCCTAAAAATGAAACGTGAAAAACTCATGGAAAAAGGTGGACGAATTTTTCACATAGCAACTTTTTTGTTTACGAACTTTTCGGATACCTCATGAATCTTAATCGTAGTTAATAAACTTGCAGATAATTGAATAAAAGAAAAAAAAACACTGTCAGCTAATTTTACTAATGGCTACATTCACGGCGTTTTAACAAAAATGCACGATAAATGGCATACTTTGTCAAGTAATCTGAACTACTAAAGTGAACTAAGCCGCATCATTTATTTCAATCAGGTCCACGAAGATCGTATGTGGGTAAATCGGAGATTAAACCCCACTAGCCATGATTACAGCATCCGTTACATTGTCGGGCCTAGCGTATATCTTTGGGATCTTTGTACAGACACTAGCACATTTATTAGACTTTCAACTGTATTACATTAGTAGAAGGTTCATGTTCAATTGGGAACATTAGACAGATTGGGGTAGGTTGATGTGTTGGCCTCTGTACTATCCCTTAGGGGCGAGTATGAGATCAAATTATTAACTAGTTTCTTACTAGACGCCATTATTTAAAGACTGTTAGATAATTCCACAGTTATCTTTAGTAGTAGTAAACTTTGGATTTAAATAAGATCATAACATTCCATTTATTATCTATCATGCATAGACCCGAGCAAAAAGTTTGTAACCCCTATCTGTAATTTGTATCGATGACGCTTTAGAGTGGCGCTTTAGAGATGCGAAAGGGACAGAAAGAAAATTACGAGGCACCCGAGTAGGGCTGTCACCCGTTCGGCTTTAATTCGTACTTTTTACTGACTTTTTAGTAATTAAAACGAGTGGAACGATGTCGTTAAAATCAGGCTTTGAAAAGTAAAATGGCTGGCTATTTAAGGGTCAGATTTTATATTTTCTTTTTTTTTTAAATGGCAACCCTGCTTCTAATCCGAAGTCAACAGCCGTTTTATAGTAGAAAGCTATCTACGGACGCACAAGGCTCCAAGGGTTGGCTTAGAAAGGATTTTTCCTTTTAGTTATTGCCCTTAAGACCACAAACAATTTCGTCTAGAGAGAAAAAGTTATCCAGTAACAATTTAACTTGAAAGTACGTGTTTGTTAGCATTAAATTCTTAAGCCTGCAGGGAAATTGGGCCTCTATTAATAATTTAGTTGGGTTGATATTTGGGTAGCAAGTTTTTTGGCAACGATGTTGAGTGATTTTAAGAAAAACTTTGTTGTTTGTGGTTGAATAAAAACTTTGTTTAGATCACATGCTACACTGGGTCTATTATCTATTCAGTGTTGTCTAGAAAAACATCCTGTTGTCTATAAAAAATAAGATTTTCTTTTATCTTCTGAGACGGACTTTGGCTAGACATCAGTAATTAGGTTTTGAAACACAATATTTATAATATAAAAGATATTTAGGTAAACATTCGCATGGTCAAATTCTGGATTTGTTATGACAAGCTCGTTATGCCAAAACGTGACTTTATCATGTTTTTTTTGTCACATTAGTATGCGTGATTTTCTTTTAATATGGTAATTCTTAGGGCCCAATAAAATCTGTTTTATTTTTGGAAAAGCGAAGACCACGTGGACCGTATGGCTTTAAATAGATGAGATATAAGAATACCAAAATTAGACCAAGAACAATAGATTTAAATAAGGCATATGCAGTCATATAAATCTATAGACATGTTTCCCCAATTTGCCTAAAATCTGAGCATATGCCATACCATGTAGATGGTAGATAGCAAAAAAAGCAGCCAACGAACAAACGTCGCATGTTTTTACTTCATCATTACATAAAATATTCGTAAGAATATTTGACATGGCCAGAAACTCAGAACGGTTGAAAAACTTGAATTATCGAAAACCGGCCAAGTGCGAGTTGGACTCGCCCATGAAGGGTTCCGTAGCAGCAAGCATAGATTAGAGATATAATTATATTGAGATTAGTAAGTGATATACACAAACAATAAAAATAACTTTGATTTTCATAGTATTTGTATGAATGGCAAAGTTATGTTTGCGGTTTTTGAAAATGTACTATATCTCAAAAACTGCTAACTGTATCTCATCCAAACCAATTTTCGTTGGTAGTTTTGGTTGAGGTCTACATTATATATTTTTTTTAGTTTTATCATTCTGTTATTTTAGAAGTTACGGGGGGGGGGGGGGGGACACACTTTTTACCACTTTGGAAGTGTCTCTCGCGCAAACTGCTCAGTTTAGAAAAAAATGATGTTAGTAACCTCAATATCATTTTTAAAGACCTATTCATAGATACCCCACACGTATGGGTTTGGTGAATTTTTTTTTTTGAGTTTCAATTCTAAGTATGGGGGGCACCCCCAAAATTTGTTTTGTTTTGATTTTTGTGTGAAAATCCTAATGCGGTTCACATAATACATCTTTCTACCAAGTTTCAACAGGATATCTCTTATACTTTCGACAAAAAGTGGCTGTGACATACACGGACAGACAGACAGACAGACAGACAGACATGACGAATCTATAAGGGTTCCGTTTTTGCCATTTGGCTACGGAACCCTAAAAAGGACTGCAAATAAGTGTTATTTGCTTATTTTTTTCTGTTTTTATACGAATGATTTCATTGCTGTCATTATAGCTAGCAAGGTAGCTGTTGAAAGCGGCTTCGGCCGTATGTATGTCAAAAATCATCCCACAGGATCGTTATCGAACAAAAGGCATCCTTTGTATTAAGTATTCCAGATTCTCTGTACCAAATCTCATCCAAATCCTTTCATTGGTTTTGTGCGAAAGAGTTACAAACATTTATCGACCGCTCCCTATTACCTACCCTCTTTAACTTTATAATATTCAAAGTTATTGGTCAGACATTGAGCGAAAATCTCGCTGAAATGTGTTTTACATTATTAAGAACAGGGAAAATTTGTTATTTTCGTCTATCTCTTATAAGTTTTAAATCTGATATGGTCACACTATCACTAGAACTCAAAACAGATACTCTAAACAAAAAAAAAAAAAGCTCTTATGATACCTTTCCCATGGTTTACTTTTGTTTTTCATAAATTCGAAGTTTGACATCGACCAAACCCACACTGGGCCCGCATGGTGGATTACGGTCATAAGTCCCCCCAATCTAGCAGGGCTCTGTCACACTGGGTACATTATACGCTGATTGTGCCATTTGCAATTTGCTAAACCAAATACTCGATAAGGATGTCAAGGATAGGAAACAGGATAATAAAAAAATCAATGTGCACCGTTTTAACCAGAACTATTTTTTGTCTCTTTTTATTTTTAGATATTTTCTTTCAACGTCACAATATTTATTTCTCTTCAGAAAAATAAATAAATATTCTCTAGATACACTTCATTCATAAACAAACACTATAAATATATTAAAATAACAACGATGATTATGTGATTTCTATGTTTACGTCTTTTTAAATTTTGATTATTATTTATACTTCGATGACAACTTCCAAGCACATAGTCTAAATTTCGAGTATTTCATAATTGCTTATTAATTTATTAGTTCATCGTTGAATGACTTGTTCTGTAAATACTTGCCCACTACAAGTGTAAAGGCATCCAAACGTTCTGTATAAGAGAACATAAACCGTAATACAACACAGTTACAGTTCTAAATTGTACTTTACATCATTTGGCAGTGGAAACTGTTAAGACTTCGACCGTAACTGCCTGGAACAATGGGACAAGAACGCACTACAATAAACTCTGAATAAAATACATAACGTTCGGAACAATACTAAAACATGATCTGACTAAAGTCGAACTAATTTTATATCGATGTGAAAATAAGATTAGCAGCAGTCGACTAACGTAACTTACAGTAACGAATAAATAGCGATAACCTTTGAGTACAGGCTTGATATTAAAACTATTAATATTGACTCGGCTACGAACATAAGACGGAGTGCGCGGCGGGCTCTCGCGGTAACTAAGTAACCTAGGAACGATACCGATACTTCACATAACCAACACGATATGCACGATCCACTTAACCACTAAATTCAACAATCGATTGCTTCAAAATCTTCAAATATACACCGTAAAAACTAAAGCGTACTCTAAACCTAGACATCTAAAACTAATTCTGGTACGCCTTGTGGCGTAAGCACGAGATTGCAAGACCGTGGAAGATTAACTAAACTAACCAGCCCTACTAAGTCCCCTCGACTGGTCGCCTCACGTGATAGCCCTGCGTTAGACTTTAATCTGGCTCGTACCGACGCTTATTGTCTCGTAGGACTCCCATTACAATGCGACTTTCAGTCAGATACTGGTTCATATATACGATAATATCACAAGTATCGACGGCACTGTATTAACATTAATTCGTTTTAACCGACCAGAGTAAAGTTCTGTGAGATAGCACTGGTTTTAGGCGAATAGTTTGAACACTGGACGCGCGTTATCACAGTTTATTTAGAGTAGTTGAGGTACAGCCTCAGGCTTTTGCTTTGTGTCTTGGCCGGCATGTCACCATGCAGATGTAGCCGGCGTCGACGTCGCAGCCGCTCACCAGGAGGTTCATGAGGACGCTTGAGGACTGCGTCGGTGTCTTTGACTGCACTGGAGACGGGCTGCGCTTAATGCGCTTTGCACACGGCTCCTGTTCCTGCTTCATTACTCTTTTGACACCCGTGTCCCATGAAGTAACACTCCTGCTTGGTATTAGACCTGTTGGCAATGTTTCGGTTTTAGTAAAGTCAAAAATAACGCTTGTAATATAATTATTCCGTAAAGTGCTGTGTATAATACCTTGGTCAGAATATATATTGGTTATGAGATCCTGTGGCGGTGGTCCCGTAGGGGTGGCCGTCAATAGGCGTTGTAGCGCGGGCGCTGGTGATGTGGTTTGCATCTCTGTCGGTTGTGGCCTTGCCATGCTTACGCTGTCGGGCAAGGCCCCCCACATCACCGCGGGCTCCAACACTGGCAGTTCATCACTGACCGGGATGAATGGGGAGTTGCCATCTTCAATATCATTATCTGATCGGTTGCTGTCGAACGCGTCCAATGACAGCTCTGTTAATAAGGAGGACTGCTCGCAAGAGGAGTCGTTTTCCTGAAAGTTTATATATTGTTAGAACTGCGAAGGAAATCAAAGCAATTAGAAATGTGAAATGTTTAACTGTTTGCATGTTTACCTGTGGCTCAGGCGAAGACAACAATAACGAGTCTGGGGTTAAAGAGTCTACTGGTGATCCGTTAGCCAAATCATCTCCCAGTAGACTGCAGTAGTTGTCGCTCAAAATGAAATCGTCGAACATGTCGAAAGGACTATTCTCTAGAGGTATACAAGCATCGCCAGCGGTGGGTGCCAAGTGTGTCAGATCTTCCGGCTCGTCTTTAAGCACTGTAAACAACACCGACATTAAATTGAGGAAATCCTGGTTATAAGATAGAATTCTAATAAAGCAACAACGGATACCTAAGCTGTGGAAGTTCGAGTGCCACTCACTTGTAAGTCCCTCGTCTTGGGAGAACATGAGAAAGCCTTTGTTCATTTCTTTCTTTCGCGGAGCGAATATGAGCTCTGTAACAGGAATAGGGCGTTCTTCTTCGGGTGCTATGATTTGGACTATGGCACCGTTGGCTGTTGGGTCAGCCGAGAGAGCCGGCACAGGCGCGGGCACAGGCGCCGCCGGGGCCAGTACGGGCTTCAGATCGGCGTGCAGCACCTGGTGTGCGGCAAACACCTCATCTTTGCACTCGATGCCACTGTGAAAACAAGAAACATGATAACACAATGCCCACACAGGGCGGGATGACTTAATGTCATCATGTTTGGTGTCATGGTCTACCGCCAAAACGTCAACACATAAATCAGAAGTACGTCATACAAGTGCCTTAGTATAATAGACTATAAAGTAAACTGCACGGTCATTAGTTAAGAGAGAATCAAACATTCCAGTGTTAATAGGTTTTGTGTATGTCGGGTGTAAAGACGAGGGAAGTGTGAATATCGAGTAACATAGGAACACTAGTTAGAACATACCTACTAGCGTCGCGGTGTAAGATATACAATAGCGCGTAATCAGTCAACAATATTCAAGGTTGATGTAGGTCTATATACACTGTATACGAGCTCCATGTCTCACGTTATGGTACAGATGGATAAACACTAATTTGTTTCACGTCTAGACTACTCAATGGTAATTGACATAAATACCATATAACTACAACAAGTTTTTGCACAGCCACATGATTTAGAACCGCAAACAAGGAAAGAGTCAGAAGAATAAAATCAAAATGAATTCAAACGTTAAAATTATATATGGGAAAATTAATTATGGTTTACATAAAAATAAGAAAATTAATAAATCAGTGGATGTTACTAAAACAGACACGGGAAAACTGTAAATATACGAACACATAAGGTAAAAACTAAAGAGAATAATTATCGCGGACAGAAATGATGTTAAAAACGAATGGGAATATACTGATGATTAAGAAAAATAAATGTCTGATTCGTACCTGACAAAAGTACCGAGAAACCGTTCAAGCTATTAGCATCCTCTATTTAAGACAAGAATGCAACGTTAGGAAAATGTCGAAGTTATTTTTACTAGCACAACAAAATGCAAAGTGCAAATGAGAACTGAGAGAAGTCATCAATAGACGCGTGCGCACGGTCCTACAGCTGACTCCCGTTTGACCATACTGACGCACCAGTACCTGATAACGAGATCCCACCAAAACATTTGTTTAAGTGAAGAAGAGATTATCTGTTGGGTTCGATTACAAAACAAATGAGGTCTTAATTGATAGCAAAATGTAGCAATTACAGAGATAAATCTTATAGTATAAAAATTTTGAAAATGGGATATTAACAATACTACAAGTAGTAATTATTGAATTGAAAGTAATTTTGAAAATGGGATATTAACAATACTACAAGTAGTAATAATTGGCTCTAGTCAATTCTGTTGCATAAGCAAATTAAACAATGTATTGGCCGACATGATAACATTTAGAGCAGCTCAACAAAATGAAATACTTCCAGTTTTATCAAGTAGCTTTGGTGATAATAACAAAATTACAAAACATTTCAGAACATTATCTACTGAAAAAATCTGTACCAGCAGATATTGCAACATTACAGCATCTATAATTTTGCCAAATCAAATAAGGTTCCGCGACAACAGGAAGTGCCCTATTGGTTTTGATAAGACCCAATTTCGAAACACCGAAAATCTCAGGTGAGTAGAAAAACAGTCACTATTAACTATATACTGTTTCCGAAAACAGCAAGAAAACTATAAGCTTTATGCGAAAGAAAAAAACAATCCTTTAAAAGAAAGTATTTGAGATACTTTTCATCAAATTATTTCTGAAATTACTCTGACCCTGAGTCTTATTAACTAAAACTTCATTACGCCAGAGATTAGAGCATTATTAGGATTAATTAATGAACATTCCATCCCCAGATAACCTAAGGTTTGGCCCTGTGGGAGCCATTTGCGTCAATGATATCAAAATCAACACTGATACTGATACGAAAAGTGTGAGATAAATTGTTGTTGACAATCGTTACGGTTCAAGTTTTCATTGACACTACATAAATAAGGAATGCAATGGAAAATTACACATGCTAACACATATTGAGAACTAATTAGTTGAAGAAGATGACAGAAAAGTTCACGGAAGCCTAAAAAAATTTTGTCTTGAAAACATCGCCGGTTATTTTTAGTTTTGTTTATTTTGAGTTACGCAACTTTTGGTCGTCTATCACGTTTTACTAACCAAACAGTTATGTCTACTTCATAAACAGAACACAATATCAAATTGCGTCTAAGTCAGCGATATAACGCAGGCTAGACAGACCGCTTGGGGTGTTTTTTATTTTGGCCCTTGCATTTACGCAATGTCTCTGAAAGTGAATTTTGAGTGAGAGAAATGGGTGGATGGTTAATGTTGCAGTTAGAAAGAGATATAATGTTGGTAGTAAGTGCGGCCTTGCAAATGACCTTGCTCCTCGCACCCCTGTATCAGACCCCTTGTTTCTCCAGACCGGCCATTCACTAGGAGCGCGAGAAGGGATGGATGCGCGCGCACGGCCGCCACGAGGTCCTATCGATTGAAGGTTTTAGGTTTGGATCCTCCGTCTTATGCCAATCAGACACCGACGAAATACCACATATTTTATGTGTCTGGGTTCTAACAAGGTCTCTTGTAGAATCTAGTATACAAGTCTTAGATCACAACAAACATTTTGAGACTCGTTGTTGTCTAGTACTTCGTACCTATTCTTTAAGACTAGATAACTAATCCTTCTCAAATGTCCATTTAGAAATGGTAATAAAAGTCACGGACTAACAATGTTTTGTATTAATTTAGAGCTAAGCGAGCGAAGTATCAGACACAATAATTATATTTTATTGACACTAATGAATCTGTCGTTGAATTATAATGGAGATAAAATCCTTGACTCTGAAGTCGTTATGCTTTACTGAAACTTTGTCAAAGCAATGAAAAACCAATTCCTACAAAGAGTTTTTAGTACAAATCATGTCATTAATTTTGCTAGAAAAACAGACGAAGAATTGTACAAAAACAACCAATCAACTGATAAAAATATCAAAATAAAACAAGATTAAGAAGATAGCGATAGCGCGAACGCTGCGCAACTAAAATATTTGGACACGAAAGAAATAGAAACAGCTGTTAGGCAGGTTAACCTTGGCCGTGATACCGTTCAATGGGCAACGCAATTCAACAATTACATGCTCCACGGTCGAGGTCGAGTCGTGACGATATACACATCAGACTCATTGGACATCAATTGTCTTAAACTGTACATCAATATAATACAGATGACACAGTGGAAAATTCTAAGCTAAATGTTTATGAAGTTGATGATTGTTTCTCTCTAACTTCAGACGTGATTTATGTAGTCATACAGGTGGTGATGAATAGTCATTTGTACTAACTGGTTTAATGTTTTAAGCTTAGGTATCCATGGCAGACGCTGTAGACGCGACAATTGATAAATATTTGATAATTGCTTCAAGGCTGATGAAACTAAGATTAGATTAAATCCACAATTTAAATATAAAGAATACCAATTTTCTAAGAGAGGGAAAGCTTATAAGCGGTGGAAATTTTGAATTATAAATTGATAACACCGGGCTCACATAATATTGACTCGAGCGACCGTGTCGTGAAGGGTTATAAAATTACCATAAGACTCATGCGTTCAACTGGCGGCTGGCGTGCGTCGAACAATGTGTACTAAAACCGCAAGTCATCAGTCGAGTGGCCACTCTACAATGTTAAGTAAACATAGAAAAGCAAACAGAATTCTAAGCAACGACTACTGACGAGTTGCAGGAGGCCCACAATGAATAAATTGCAGTCAGCGGTTATGATTTAACAATGCAAGTTATCAATTTTGTAATTCATAGATCTCGGTCGTTCAAATTAAATCAAGTAGAAGAATCAGCACATCGGTCTGCCAATCGAGTAGCGAGAAGTACGGCGCGGGAGTCAAGGCCGGCTCGGTGACGCGCTTATGTAACCGATCTGACGGCAGCGGGGGGACGGAGACCGCTAAAATTAGCGGGTCTCACACAAACAACACACTGACACGGCGCATCAGCGCAAACGCACTTGCCACAGCTCCTCACGCTCCGGGAATGCATTCAAACAAAATACAAAACGACACGATGCAATAACTAAGCTTCACCAAACGACAACCATAAATAAACACTAGCTAGTCTATGCAGACCCACATGCGTTTCTCAGAAACAATCGATTGTTAGAAAATGAAGGTAGAAATTAATATTATGTAAGAATGTTTAGTTAGCACTGAATGAAAGAATATCGTCATTATAGTTAAAAGGTAAACTTTGCAGCAAATCAAATCAATCTAAAGATCGGATATTACTTATTTATCGTGCTTTCACCGGTTAAACCACAATCATTTCAATCAGCGTAAAGATTTCTCAGATTTCTTGTACAGTAATCTTTGTGATAAGATCACGAAATAGTAAACAGGCACTGGTATGAGAGCACATCCACTATATGCACTATTCACAATCACTAAATCGCACTGATCCTTACCATGATGCGATAGGTGTAACGATGTGTTGTCAAACAAGTTTGTCTATGTTGAGAGACGCCGGCGTGTTACTCAATGTACAGTGAACAGCTGATCGGGAGCGCGAGTTCGTCGGGGGCGGTAGGGTGGCCGCGTGGGGTGTACGTTTGCGTCGAAGTCTGTAGCACGAATGATACGCGCGGCGGCGGCGGCGGCGCACTCGTGACGCGGCCCACCTAAACACATACATTACACAGTCGCGCGATACCAACTAATGATAAATTTTTGAGGATAGCCGGTGCGTTCATTCGACAGCCACGCGACTTTTAATCGAGTTCACGAATCACCGGTGAATCTAGCGGTGGTGGTCACGAACAGGTTAACGCGATATCACTTTACTTAAGAGTGATATTCACGTAGACGGGAAGTTTTGAGCCCTGATAGCTGATCCCATTCATAAAACAACTGATAAGAAGCGTGGAAAGATAACTGCATAACAACAAGAAACCCTACAACTTCAGACATAAGACGATTTCTAAAATATTCAATAGACCAGAAACAGAACTTGGCCTAGATTCCCAAGCTCAATTAGATAGGACCTTTATCATTGCCGATCGATTTCATGTAATTAATGAAATAAGTTCAGTAGAACTTATTTTAAGAACAATGGCTCCCGGACAGGCCAACGAACCACGCTACATTTAAACCGGGTTTATTTCCTGTTTAAATTCTTAGTAATACTTCCAATGATTTAATCTTGAATATCTATAAATTTCCATTATCTTTATGCAATGAATCGAAAAACTAGCGTTGGGTTAACTAGGACACACTGATATATATTTTTCCTGCATTTTGCTATATTATGCACAATGATTTGTAGAAGCTTATTGATTTTGCAATAAGCACTAGTTGATGTAATTTTTTCACGAGTTAGACAATGATGTTTAGCACTTAATTCCTAAATGCAAATGGTTTTCTATATGTTTTATGCTTTCTTCCTCCAGACTTTGATAATGGTTACCAATGTCTATTAAAAAGTCTTCCTAAAGTTATGCGCATAAAAATGTGCAGCCATTAAATTTAATAATCTTCTACTTCAGAAAACGCTGGCCTAAATTGAAAAACAACATTTCAGGACATTTTAATGTATACTACAATGTTATCAAGTTATTAAATCACAGACAATCTGTATTGCTGAACAAAGACTCGGTACCTTTCCCACAAAAATATTGTTATTCATATCAAAATTGAAGAAGCCCAAAAGGTAGAATAATACGTTATTTAAAATTAATGTTCTACCATCTGTATGAGAAAAGGCCAACAATAGCTTTGATAAAACAAGTGGAAAACTTGCCTCAATCAAGGTATTCGTTGATAATGAATAGGTTCAGTTTGCCAATCCATCAAGCGTTGCAGACATGACACTGGATACGTTTGGACGATGAAGCCGCGTTGTTCCACAATTTAGTCGCGTAATACAACACCGTGCTCTAATGGACCCTGACGATGTCAGTCAATGGGCCCCGGTGCCAGTATTGTATGCAACAATATTATGACTTATTGCAATAAGAAATCGCGTTTTATGGACCACTTTACAATGTTGTTGATCTTGAATTGAATCGTCCTCTTTGCCAAAGTTCAAGTTAACTATACTAATAACTTCAATTGAGTTGTTATTTTGTCCGAAACTTAGTAACAGTTGCTAATGAGCAAGCACAGCAAGTGCTTCCGTACTCTATGAATGATTTGTAAGTTATGAGACTAATTCCCGTCGTACCTCCGCGAA
This sequence comes from Agrotis exclamationis, assembly GCA_950005045.1. Lineage (NCBI taxonomy): Eukaryota > Metazoa > Arthropoda > Insecta > Lepidoptera > Noctuidae > Agrotis > Agrotis exclamationis. The sequence continues at coordinate 13,818,462 of OX465436.1, read as the reverse complement.
TTTGAATGCAAGAGCATGCGCGGTGATGACTAGACCATTTTGCAATTGTTCGCAATCATCTGATGTAATATGCGGTAATTAATTTATGAAAAAAAAAATACCTTAAAATATTTTATGTTGAATCCATGGAAGTGGTAAATAGGTAGAAGAAATAATCGAAAATAAAATATATAAACTGATGCCGTATTGCGCTATTTCATTATAATTTACCTCAGCAACGTCTATTAACCCGGCGTCATTGAGGTTGGGTCAAAATGACCCGGTTGGTTTTGAATTTAGAATATTTTTGAAAGTGTGCGTACGATGCTGCCCTTCTGTGCAGTAGCTGGAGCCAATAGTGTGTTCTAAACGTTTCTGACGAGAAATCAGTGTGACGGCCACCAAGCTGGAAACTACACGCGTTTAATTTTCAAAAAGGTAATTTTGACCCATCCTCACAATTGACGTTACCATTTTGCGCCATTTTCAAGTAATCAATTTTTATCACTGTTTATTGATTTTTGGTGTGTATGTTAACGGTTTTTTTTTCTTTTCGCTTTTCGTTTCTTTTTTGTCAAAACGTACTTATTTTAAATAAAATTGTATCGAGAGGAGAGAGAAAACTGACGAATTATGTCAATTTTAGAGAAACCAGCTTCCTCAAAAATGTTCGTATACATATTTCTAGTCTAATCTCTGAGCACATTTTTTTTATCGCGGTAATATTCCGGGGTTACGGTCGTAATTACCGTGACCCCGGAACGTAAAGGGCTATTGAAGGAGACCGTGGATTTTAGTCAGTACGAGTCTGACAGTCCTTCCCGCTCTGCCCTGGGTGGGAGGACTGATTTGATGAGCTAGCACACACATTTTTTTTATCACGGTAATATCATCAAATCAGTCCTCCCACCTAGGGCAGAGCGGGAAGGACTGTCAGACTCGTACTGACTAAAATCCACGGTGTCCTTCAATAGCCCTTTACGTTCCGGGGTCACGGTAATTACGACCGTGACCCCGGAACGTAAAGGGTTATCCTGGCAGATCCCGTGATCCTGGCAGACCGGGACTAGAAAGGGGACCCCGTCATTTTGCTGACACTCTTTGAGGCGCGCGTGGAACACAAAGCACCGTCGACCCGGGCATGGTCCATGGTCGGACGACGAGTCGTCCATTACTCGCCGTCCGCATGCCCGCGCCTACGGGGTGGCCGGGGATCATCTAGCGACGAACGTCACCGTGGGTGTCTACCACTGCGGCTGGCGTGAAGAGTAGACGCTGTCCTCTCCCTCACGCGTCCCGCCTCCTCCTTCGCGAGCATGACTGAGGAGACTATTTGGGGAAGGATTTGTTGGTGAATCATCAGAAAAGCCTCGTGCAAAATAACGCGATGTCCGCAAACAATGTAAAGTGTGTCCTGCCAAAAGGGACCGCAAAACAAAGCACACATATCAAATTTGCCCCAAATGTATTTTTCCTGAACACATCATATTTTTTTGTAGTGACTGCGTCTCTAACGAAGATTCTAATTAGTGTTTTTACATTTTTTTTAAAAGACATAATCCTTCAGGTTAGAAAAATGCCATAAGTAACCAAATATACTGATTATTATAATAAGAATATCCTAAAAGCACAAGAGATCTCTGATTTGTTACTTTTTTTAGAAGTTTATGTAAAATTTGATTAAACCTAATTAAATATTTTGGAATTATGTTTTTCTTTTACATTTTCAACAAATAAATACCCTAATAATTGTATAACAACAAAGTTTACGAATACACTCGATAACTATGGAAATATTTCGATTTAAATATACGGGTAATATTGACCCACCTCAACGCCCATGTTCCTATTTCCTACCACAATGACGCCGGGTTAATAAAACATACATAATTGAATAAGAACCGGTATTTTCCTGAAACTTAGCACCTTCTGCTAAAATAGTGGTAATATTACGTCTACAGCGTAGGATTCGTCACATGTTTCGCGAATTTAGTTGCCTACGTGATACGAGAAACGTTTCCCGCATCGATTCAATAGGCCCCTAACTTTTTTGGAGTGACTAGTCAACTTACGAGAGTTTGCGGTACGTGATAGAACGCGCGATCCACCACAACTTTGGAAGTTCCACTTTTTGTCAAAGTTTACTTATTTCCGATCCTAAAGTCAGGATTCGACAACATGGAAAACTGGTTTTAAACTGGAAAGTATTAATTGCAGAAGTATTATGGCTGACAGTTATGGCGTATTGTATTCAAGAAGGCAAGATGTGCTAATGAGTTGCTCAGCAACAACTTAGCTGCATTTCGTGAAATTCGCCATACGTTCTGCGAGCTGCAAGCTATTGTCCAATTAGAGGCACAGGAGACCGCTCGTTGGCCGTCGACCCGGCCCCACCCCTGGCTGGTACTGACGGGCTACGTGACTCGGACGCCATTGCACACACCTTGCATCATCGTCTTTACGAGACATAACTGTCGTCGACCATTATGACAAGAGTTCCAAATAAGCACCTATGAGGATAAACAATCCAACATAGGCTGCAAAATAAACAGGAAAGTGCATCCCAAGGGTTGATAAAACAAACAAACAAGGTAATTTTGTAAATTTATAAATAACTTTGTATACGATAAACACAATAACTTCAAAGCAAATGCATATAATTACGACTTCCATTTACAAGTGCACCTACATAATAATGCAACTGTTAATGATCACGAAGCAAATGACAAACAAACGTCATTTAAGGATTCATTTAAAACAATACTTGGAAGCGACACAGTTTAAAATAAAGATATCGAATGTCACTTGATTGAGTGACCACTTTCTGGAGTGAACAACGGTGCATCCACTATCTGGCCATCAATCACGAATTTTAAAACGGTACAAAATGAGAGCAGTCACAATACGTACAGAGACGGATTCCAATACATAGTCAACGATATTAATAATACAACAACATAACTTTCAATCCTATTGAGAATTCATCTCCAATACTATCTTATCTACACATGAACCCAACAGGAAGCGATATCCACGACTTTCTACGAACGGACAATGGAGTAAAAAATAATAAAAACCCCGGACACGACAAATATTTGTCGGAATAATAAATCAAACTTTTCGAATAAAACCTAGTAATCTATTCATGTGATGAGATTTATGAAGGTTTTATGATAGAAAGGAAAGTGAGTTGAAGAACATAAAATAAAAAGATTCTCTAGATTCTGATGATAGCGAAAATTTGGGAGAGAATGAAAAAATACCGCTTACAAATAAGAAATGAATCGTCTAGCTAGAAGACTCAGAAGATAGCATCACATAAGTCTGTGAGTCACAGTCATAAAACTGTAACAAGTTAACTGTATAAAGTTATAGATAGATAAGTTGAGGTGTATTAAACCTGTAATTACATGATAAGAACATTGTTACACAATGATATAATCAATGCTAGGCACATTTAAACGTGTTGTTTTCGCAAATGTACTAATTTCATAAAACGAGGATTTATCCAAAATATTTGATGGGATATGTGAAGCATGATATAGCTGGAAAGGAGATGTTTGCTGAGATGAGAAGTAAAAGAGAATTATAGAAGAAAACATGCAACGCTGACGACTAATTAAATTGGGATAAGGGCAGAATGACGATTTGGTGGATCCCAAAACTGAATGTTAAAATTTATGTGATTTAAACAGTGGATTTGAACAAAACTTTCGAAATTGAAACAACTCTTCTTGTTCATTGAGAATATTTAACAGCCCAATCCTGAATAGTGGGTGTAACTAACAGAAGTCAGTGACCCCACTCATGAATATTGATAGCTTTATTGGTAGTAGCCAGGTGTTATAGTTAGTAGAAATCAAAATATAAATCAATATTCGGTTAAATGCCACGTGCACAGCGTACAGAATTCTACTCCTACTCGTAATTAATAAAACATTAATATCGCCCAGCAATTATGTATGGGGCCCACTATATGTTGAGTAATATATATTTTGAAAAGGTGCTATTCAAAGATGTCAATACAAGTTGTGGAACACATTTCTTTTATTGTACCATTATCAGTACAAAAGGTAGTTTATGGAGTCCTTATAGAAACTGTTTCGTCCCAAGTAAGTTTTCGAGTAGACGCAATAATCAAAGTACTGCAATAAAAGTAGATGTAATTTAGATACTGCATGTGCCCAATACTGTCACGTAACCTATATCACAGATTAAGGATTAGGAAAATGAAAGTGAACAAAGTATAGCCAGTGAAATAAATGAATTATGAACTAATAAATAAATGAACTACGAAAGACTAAAATTATAGCATGAAACGATTAAGTGAATTTGCCGCAGCTGACGCGACGCGATGAAATCGTATTGTCGCGTAACAGAAGGTGGAGTTACAAAATTTGCCACCCAAAGGTGTACCCTTTCCATAATAAATCTTGAAGGGCGCTAAGCTGTCTACGCCTGTAAAGGGCAAGGATGACGTTAAGTTGCTGACCCTCTTTCAAGACCACTTCTATTCATCAAGTTTTTCTTTAAGATCACCATATGGTTGTAATAAATTCGAAACAAAAAGTGTAGGAACGAAATCGATACCAAAACTCATTAACGAAGTAGGCGAAATAACACAAAGCAATGTAATAGCGAACTGGAAAACTGAAAATGTTCACGAAACTGATGCTAAAAATACACGGCAAAGAAAAGGTTTTGAGAGATTTCAGCTTATGTCAGAAGCTGAGGAACAAACGGCGGGAGCGGGACACCCACGCGCCTCATTCAAGCTTAACTAAAATTGCAACGTATAGGTACCTACTCGGTAGTAGGAAGGTGGGGTGAACGACCTGGGGTGGCAGGCGGCGGTGCACTCGCGGAGTTGCATAAACCGTCCGACGACCGCAGAACAGCGAGTAGAATCCAAGTAATATTAGTACAACGCTAAATTCACATGAAGAAAGGAAAACAACCCGGTCTTCCTTTTATATTTTTGCACTAAGCTAATGAAACGTGAAGAGAAAAATTAAAAAACTAAGTTAACCGAGAATTGTTTCTCTTTATAACCACAGCCAATAACTTTCTTGCGGCTGAAAAAGCAATTGGATTTTTGCCTAAATGTGCCACAGCTGCAAAAATATTAACAACTATAAAACTCTTAGAACCAAACCAAAGATAAGATTCGATTGTTAATAAGAGTATGCTATAAACACTAAACGATGATGTAATGTTTGATATTGTATTGTGATTTAAGCAAATGCGTGTGTTTAATGATGATAATAACGTGTGCAAAACCGTCACTGTTTGTAATGGACAAGATGATCAGTATTCATCGTTTGAATCAATAAATAGATCTATCGGACTCTCTCGACAAAATTAGCACCTAGAAACTAGAAAGAAGTGTTGACATAAATTCCAATATTCCACAATTCTACGTGTCTTCATATATCAGATTAGCTCTAATTGTAAATCATGTCAATATAAAGATAACATGATCCTGATGTATGCCTGTTATAGAGTTAATGACACAAATTTTTAGCCATATATGTCAGTTTTGACAATCATCTCATCGACATCCAAGACATAATTAAGTTCTAATTATAGAAAAAATCTAGGTGTGTCCCTTCATATGCAATGGATACAGTTACGTGTTCTCGCATTGACCTACTTGCGGCGTGAAAATAAATTGCGGTGCAATGCACACACGACAAAGATATTAAGTCATGTGAATGTCCAGGTGTTGCCATGTACTCGATCTCAATGATAAGGTCCTGTTTAAAGGCTTTATTATCTTGATCGTATAAACAACATTGCATTTTAAAGCATACAATCACCAGGCAATTAGTTTGGTTGTAAAGACTTAAAGAGCACGGTAATTCTGATAAGGATTGACTTTTATGTTCAAGATATTGGTAAAATTAGTAATGAAAATGTTAAATTAAAAACTGCAAAGCTTGAAACAGATACTGAAGTATAATAATAAGCTCTGATCGAAGATCTTGTTTGCGATACTGTGTAGCATTCATAAACGTTAGCAGTAGCACATGTAGTAAATCTTTAGACCCTGTACAAGTAAATGACTTAGCATAACATATTAGATCATGACTAGCCAACAGGTGGACCATTCACTTCACCTCTAAGCCCGACTTGACACAATTTACCACAATAAATAATCCCTCTAAATGTGTAACAAGATAATATTATCTAACAGAGGTAAATTCACTTAGAATGGCCGGATTAGAACCTACAGCCTAAACAAACAAGGGACCAAAATTGCTGAACTAAACAACATGGATATTCTTTTAAATAAATTAATAATAATCTTGGTAACGAGTTTCCATCGGGTGTTAATAATGTTGTAACTATGATAAGGTTATCATTAAATAGAAAATTAAACATGGAGGATAATGTAGCATAGCAACTAGCACCCGAGATAACCCCAAGCGCATCTGATATTGATGCTACAACTGACGGTCCACTATCATCTGCAGTCAACATAGATAAGATAAATTTTCCATCGAAGTTGTTTAACATACCTAATAATAAGGCCGCCAATTTAATTAAATAGTATAAATAATAAGCAATTAATGAGCACGAATTAATTGACTCTTATATAATAAACGTGATTAAAGACGTGTTAGTGCCTTAGTACTAGAAGATAATGGTGCAAGAAATAGAAAATGTTCTGATTGCAATTTCTAATCAGAATCGTAGGTCAAGTATGTTTAGAAAACTTGGGTTAATGCAGAAACGTGATTTGAGTGTGACATAAAAATTTACGGCGTAGTAGACACCAAGGCGCAACTTACGATTCTAATACCTTCGCTCTTTGCCTTATGCGTGTTTGATTTTCAAATTGATAGGGCTGTAGTTAACATAATTGTACGAAACAGATAACTGATTGAAGTGTTGTCCTACTTAATTATCAACTGAAATCATGAGTTTCGCGTGAATCAAATTAGATACTGTGATTATGCTGTTGTTACTACGAACACTTATGATTGTGCTAAAATTGTTTGAAAAGATATTATCAATGACACAGCAGTTGACTGATTTAATAATTAAGTAAGTATACCTGAATGATCATACTTAAATGTGTTTTTGTAATTGACAAATCTGAAGAGGTATGAATTTGCAAAAAGAAATCAAGGAAAACGCCTTGCCTTGCCAAATTATCGTAAGATTATGTATGAGTTCATCAAGATGCTACAATGCCGATTTTCATGAAGTACAAACGCTACTTATGATTGTGCTTAAATCAACATAGGAAGAATGATACAACAGAAATCAAACCATTGAATAATTACCAAAGGAATTATACATGCATTAATCTTGAACGTGGTTTTGCATCTGACAGAGCTAAAGAATGACCATGCTAATATCCTCTAAGGAAAATGTTTGATGACTTAACGAATATGTAGTTACAATTTTAGCCAAGGATGCTAGATGATTGTAAGAAAGGGCAAAGTCTAAGAATTGAGGAAGACGACAGACGAAAACATATGGAGCGTTGTGTAGATTTACGAGCAAGACGTGATACATCATTAATGAGATATGTCGTAGAAGACTAGCTCAATTACTCTAGTATTTTGAATATATTACAGAAATTTGATACAAGATTCTACAAAGTTATCAAACTAACATCAGCAATGAAGACGATGTTGCTAAAAGATATATTGTTCATTAAAACTGTTAATTGCATTCTTCACAAGACTTTGTTAATTTAAATAGTGTTGAGAAAATTCAAATGCTTTCACACAGAAGCCATAATTTAGAAATGTAAGGAATATTACTGTGGTGTGTCCGTAATTTGCTTTCTAGTTTATTTTACCTCTTTGAGACGGAATGAAATATCCGTAAACAAGTTTTATGTTTGTAAATTTTTGGTGGTATGATTTCAACCGAGACACGCCTACAAAAAGACTAAAGTATGAAAACAAACGTGATAAACACGGCTCGTAAGAGATAAAACTCGTTATAACAACGTATGACTGAATGTTTTTCACGGTCTCCATTTTATAGACCACGCCATCATGTTGGAAATGGTGAGATAAAAACTGCTGACCTCTTAACATATTGAGTAAAGTGGAATATTTTAAACCAAGTGTAATATTCCCGGAGTTCAGCATTAGCATTGGCTACCTAATCCTTTAGGGTATTTATTTAAAGTAGAAAGGTAGTATTATCTCAAAGTTTATCTAGCCGTAAAGGTTCTTGCACGTGGGTTCGTCGTTGCTAAGTGAATAATTTATGACTAGAGAATGAAGGCCTAACGTTAGACTTATGAAAACATTTCGAAGGATGATTCTAAGACAAGAGTGGCTTTGAACGCGTAAGGACTACCTGGTAATTTTACCAGCATTTTTTATACCAAATAGAAGTGTTTTTCAAAGGCTTGTTTAATAGATTGTAATAAACATAGGACAGAGAATCTTTTAGATGAACCTACAAAAAATTAATGAAACGAAAAAAGGTTCGTTGTAAAAGCAATGTGGAAACGGAAAGAGCGGAAGACCCATTGCAATCTGCGTGACCTCAAAATGTTAACAGCTTTCAAGCGGCTGAGGAATGCGGCGTATAAAAGCGACGGCATTCATTGAAGTATTGGACAAAATCAATTTAAAGGAGGGTTCTCCTTTTGGCTTTGCCGTAGACGGGTAAAAAGATGGAAAATTGAAGCCGTAAAAGAATTGTAACAGAATTATGAAGTTCTGATAAAGATAAGTAAGCAATACTCTGAATTTCAGAGTGGTTTGCGGTAACATTTGTTGAAAATATTCTCTTGTTAGAAATGGGTCTGAACTGAGGGACAAAGTTATACGCTTAGAAACGACATCGTAAAACCAGAATGAAATGTTCCCATCGTTTATGACAGACGTTCGTAAATATAATTCGATTTTATTTGCAGTCGTTCTTTAAAAGAACTTGAACAAGATGTTCAAAGCAACTCCATTTAAATGAAGAGATTGAATTTCCCAGATCAAATATCAGTCAGCCGTTGGAAAAGATATCGGAAAATTCTTTTTTACGGACAATTGATCGGCCCTGAAATACTTTCAAGAAGGCATTTACGAGATTGAAGACGGGACAAAAATTTAAAATAGACTGAGAATATTAGGAACATCTGTAACTGTCCATTCATAGAATTTTGCAAATGTTTTGGCAGAAAATATATCTAAGCACGTGAATAACAACAAAACGTATAATTATTATTTAGGACTGTAAATAAAATGAGACATAAAAATTAAAGGCACGGAACAGAATTAACCGTGCAGGAAAATTCACAGTCGATAAAGAGCGATCACACTTGAACAAATACGTCATGCCATTTATCCTAAATATAACTCTTATTTATAAACAACAAACATAATGTATTTTTGGAGAATCCTTATTGTGAACAGCATTCGTAATTCAGAAAACCAGAATTTGAATCGAAACTTCCTCAACAAAGGTTGTATAACAAAACAAGAAACGAGCAACAAATAAATCTTAATTAAAGATCTATCGAGAATCTTTTGGAGTCACAGATCAAGGGAAGCTGATACAAAGTAAGATAACGATAACGTATTGTTTAATTAGCTATTTGCAGAGGCAATAAACAATAGAACAGTTGAAATGTAGTCAACAATAATAGCTTATTATAGAATTATCTTTCCGGATTTATTTACAGATGTTAGAAGAGTTGTTAATGCGTAATCGGTTAGTGGTGTGCCAAGTATCGCATGGGTGTGATGAAGCGGTGTGGACGCCAAACTGTTGTCCCTGACACGCAGTAGAACAGCCAGGTGTTATTTAGTATTATGAACATCTTCAAAACATTGACAGGCCTGTCAAAATTAGGTTACAGACGCAAAATTATGCATTGTTTGGCTGTGCTTGTGAGAGCTGTGAAAGAAGACTGAAACTATTTCATTGCCTATTTGCATATAGGTGAATATCTTTTTTTGGTCCCAGACTGATTTTTATGTATGTATTCATCATCTTGAATATCTAAGCGAATTATCACAGATATACCGATACACTTCGGCCACCTACCTACATATTCAATCAGTCCTGGATTTAAAAGAGGATTTAAGGACCCGAAACACACTTGTATTTTACGCAAATACGAGTCCCAAAAAGGATTTATCAGTAACCGTATTTCTTCCATAATAGGGCCTGGATAAGTTAAACCAATATCGGAATGTAAAAGTAACGAATACGAAAATGGGAACCGCCGACACGGCGAAGAAGAAGAAATATCTAATATTGAACAAATTGCCTTGCAGCTTGAGTCGGTCAGGGAAATGGTACGGAAAATACTGTCGAGTACGATCAAAGGATTTGCTCCTTGAGTTATCTCGCAGACGTTATCACAAATATTCTGCTTTCTATAGAAGATCAAGTATCAGATGACAAGGATATTGGTTTACGCGGAAAATCTTGTTTGGTTTGAGCGAAAAGTTTGTGTGAAATATAAAGTAAGAGTAGTATAATGTTTGTAGTACGCCTTAGTTTATGCATAATGAAACAAACTTGGATATTTATTCCAAGTCATTATGAATATTTTTACCGAAGGTATAACAATAAACAGGAATGTTTGTTTACGATGTTTTCAAGGAAAATTATAGTCACGTTTATTACGTCTCTACTTTTATAGCTCAGACTCTAATTAACTTAGTTAATTCGCAAATTGATAGTTATTAAATTAACGAAAGTGCTCTAAATGAGGGTGAGCCGACGCGATAAGGCTTTTACGTGAGAGATACAGTCGCCAACGGATATTACACCCACAATTTTGTACGTAATACGACGAAACTAACCTTGTTAACGTATGAGGATAGTAGACCAAGCACAAATTAAGACCTTACAAAATAAAACAGTAATACCAAAAATGTTACTTACCTTGAGAATAGAAAATATTTGAGAAATCTCAAGTAATTTTTAATGATCCTATTTAAAAATGCTGAAAACGGTGTTGAAAATATAACAAAAACACAAGACAAGATGATTGAAGAAGACAATTTCTTAAATCTAGACCTACCTGATGACGTAGTTAACGCAGACGACACTGATGGGCTTCTGTTGCTTGTCGGTGATGACGGTGGCCTGGGTTTGGACCCAGGCGTACCCGCCAGTCTTGGCGAGGAAGCGGTATCGGCCTGTCTCGCATTGCCCCTTCGAGAATACTGGAACAAGAAGGTTTATTTTAGTAAACTGATGCCAGTAACGAAAGAACAAGTGTAGTAATCAATTCTTGTATCACTTTATTAGATGAGATTCATATAATATAGAGCTACGGCTTATGGGAATGATATTTCTAAACATCATCGCTAAATGAAACAGTACCTAATAAAAATCAATAATAGAGTTAAAAACGCAGTCTCATCACTATCACAAATAGTTTTACATAAGCTACTTGAATACGCAATATGGCAATCAGTCAAGTACGTACTATACCTAAGTGTCAAAGAGAATCACTTTACGACTGATGAAATGATAAAACTAATTAATAAGTGCGTTACAAATTTGAATAGTACGAAAGTTACACATATTTCAAAGATACATTGACACAGATACAGGAAAAATATTGGGAGTATTTTTAGGTATCGTAAGTTGGAGCTACCACTACCACAACAAAATCTATTTTAGGAGAATATCGTACCGGGAAAATAAGAAACTGAGATATATTTTAATGTTGTTGACGATATTCAGAAAAGGGAACTAGAAGTTAAGAAGGAAAATGAGATCAACGACAGGATCGCGATTAAAAACGTTGAAAAGAAGAAACTCACACCAAGAGGAGACGCCAAATATTGTGAGAACAACACATTCGATACAAAAATAATATTTTTGCTGTTCGTAAGAGGGATGCCCGACGCCATTAAATGCCTCTTGGCAATAATATGTGATTGTGCCAATTACGTTTTAAATTGAATGAAATCGGTCTTCGCACAGCTATTGGGTATTGATACCTACGGTCATAAATTGAAATGTAATTACAAGATTGTACTATGAATAAAACATGAATCGGAGTCGTAACTCTTAAAACTAACAAGTTCTGAAGGACAGATTCAGTATTTCAGCTAGTCGTGATTGCCCGGAGCTTAAAACCTTGCTTGTCATGCACGAGCGCAAGTGCTAATGTGTCTTTGCATTATACCTTCTAAGTTTATCTTGGATATCGCTGACATCGGTGAAGAAAAAATCGTGAGGGAATTTGACTTGTATCTCATATGCAAGTCCAAAGCCATGACAAAGGCATGTAGGGTTCCAAAAAGTGGCCTAATTACGACAAGAGCCTTACAAACCACATACATGTCCCTAGGACAGTTCAAAATCAGGTATAACATTATGTAACGTATGTTTCTACATACAAACATTCTAGTTTAGTGGAACACGAATTCTGGCAGTGGAAAGTAAATGTACTCTTGTCCAAAGAAAACAACGTTTAGCGATTATGCTCCAACCGAGAACCAAAATACTCGTAGTACACTAAATTGCTTTGAACAATAATAAGATGAGTAGTCTATTGGTTAGCGATATTCAAGTGACAAAATTATGATATTACGTCAGCTATAATGTATCTTATGACCTCGATGTCAAGCTCTGCTTTCCCATATGCTGTCTACACACCGAAGCCGCCGGCACAACCCAGCGGGCAAGGCCGGCGGCCTGATTAGACAATGCAAAATCGTGAAAATCAGGCCACCGGCCGTCATGATAAGGCCGCGCGCCGGTCTTGCCCGCCGGGGAGGTATTCCACATAGGGCACCCGCTGACAAAGGCACCTGAGCTACTGGCACCTTATCTATTGCACATAAGGTTTCTGTCAAATTTTTTCGCAGATGCCAGGTGCCCTCTCTATGGAATACCTCCGCCGGGTTGTGCCGCCGGGCGGAGTGTCGACAGCCATACAGACACGAATGAAACCCTGTCAAGACAGTTTTACGTTCGATTTACGTCAGCGCTCTTACTTCAACAGGATCAATATAATGGAACAAATAATTTCGATGAAAGCACAATATTCGGCTGTTGGTCTCATACAGTGTTACTAATAAAGATTAATAGTGTCGACACAAGGCACAGGGATCGTAATAAAACCTCTCGGGTCCAGTTATTTCTCTCTTTGTGATATTAAGCCGAAAAATGTTTCGTAGATGTAGCAATTACTACAGAGCACAGATTAATAGTTCGTTTAATATCCCGGAGCGCGCATTAAAATTATTGATGGGAAGTTTTCTAAACACAAGTTGTGCCACTGGTTTATAATAACTTGACCACTGAATATAATATTTCAACATTCCAGGGAGTATTTACAAATGGATGAATCTCATTAGCCCAAACTGAAGATCTTTAATTTTATTCCGCCGCATCAGTGGTGAGTCTCAAAAAAAAACATCTAGCGAATTTCGTTTTTGTAATTTTCCCGGGTTATCGTTCCTCTAATGTAGCAAAGCTTTCACGTTTTATTAAAGCGAACCATCTAGTCTGTTTTGTTACGTATGCGAAGTTCTGTCTACTGCTTTGCCACGATTTTATTTATGCAACCACGATCGGTTGTTACTCGGTGAATATATGGCATACCTATCATACTTGATGTAATGTATCGCATAAAAATTGCATTTTTGAGACTGAAATAGTTTCAAGTTGTTTTGAATGTGAAAAATGTGTTTCGTACAGATAGAAAAATCAGATGTAATAATTATTTCAGGAAGACGTAAAACATACTTAAGGAGATGATGGGTTTTCGAGTTCTTTTTAATAATTTGAGTGTTTTTTTTTTGATATCACAGTGTTTATCTTAATCTTGAAGCACACTTCAATATAATAATCCTAAATTGTAGTTTTAGATAAAAACTGATATGTAGTACTGTTTAGAACTTGCCGATATAGTTCTGATAAGTATTACTCATTAATACTCATGTAAAACAAAAACAAAAAATCTACTGGGATTAACATTTAAACATTTAAATTAATTAAAAACATTTAAAACTAAAATCATCTCGATGCATAACAATATGTTTAGTAAAGACAAAAACAATGTTATCGAATATGAAAAAAACTCTAGTTAATATAAATAAACATAAAGTCATAAATATTTAGAGATAATATTCCACTGGTATGATGACAGTATAACGAAATGTTACTAAATATTGTCAGAAAGGACTCGGAAGAAAGTCCAATTTCCAATAAATAGAGTGGACTCCATAAACGGGGTAAAAAAGAAAATGATTTCGGTCAGGATTGTGTTGCTAGGAATGGATATAGCGTGCGGTACTAACATAACCCTAAAAGAAAAAGAATCACGCGAAATATACAGACAGATAAAAGAGCAACGGCTGATAGCCTTATCGTGAAAGAAATTTTGTAATACTTCGGCTACTCTATAGTTCATATGTGCCTTGACAACAGATAAGATTAAGTCAGTGAATCGATTTTCGAGTAATTAGGTAAAACGTTACAGCAAACTGTTGAAAATAGCGCGTGAAATATCCATGATAAGATTGTAATCGAATAAGACTGCGTAGAAATAGCTAGAAATCCTATTACACCAATGAAGGTAACTGAAAAGCAACCCTGACTTTAGAAACAAGTAACACTGAGACAGATACGAGTGCTTAAGAACTTTAACTGAAGCCGGCCAATATTCACAATACATGTTCAGTTAAACACAGAATAGTTGGAAGAACGCCAATATATCAGATAGCAACAGCACTTGCAAAAACAAAGGATTAAATCCGAAAAGCGCACGATATAATTAACAATAGCAAATTGTTGCAATGTCCTCTATCAAATGCATTCCATCGGAGCTCCGCCTCTTTATTCATGGTGCCAAGTGATTCGGAGAAAACGCTACTGCAACACGGCAGTATACGGCAGAACATTTCTGAACGGTTCTATTATGATGGAATGTAGGATTTTATTAAAGAGATGAAAGTTAGTCGAAGTAACGACTCAACTGAGACGCTAAGCCTTTGTAATAAACATGGCATTGCACTCTAGGACTAAAGCACGATAGAATTAGGCTAAGTAAAGGGATTATTCACTTAGAAAATTCTATGGTGACTAGGTGTATAAAAGGTAAAGACTGGGAAAGTAAATATCCACTTGTAAGCCACTGGGAAGTTTTCTTCCCACAACCTGTCATTAGTGTCAAATTTCGGAAAAGCCAACGGGAAGTTTTCTTCCCAGTGACAGTTGAGAACTGTCAACTTTGACAAGACAGACATTTGACAGGTCTGATATTATTGGATGTTTAGGCTTACCAGTGGATATTTGGGCTACGCAATTATGTCTGAGCTAACAAACAAACAAAAGAGGCTATACGAAGAAATGTGGTAAAAACTAGGACAAGTATTTACTAGGTTAGCATACACAATTTATTTATTGACGTACGCTACTGAAAATATCTTTGAATCATCGATCCCACAATCCCTTAAAACCAGGGTTTACAACCAGTGTGTCCTACCCGTAATGACTTACGGAGCCGAAACGTGGACACTTACCATCGGCCTGGTCCACAAATTTAAGGTTGCTCAGCGTGCAATGGAGAGAGCAATGCTCGGGGTTTCTCTGGTGGATAGAATTCGTAACGAAGTCATTCGCCAGAGAACCAAAGTAACCGACATTTAGCCCAGTCAACGAATGCTCAAAATAGGGTATAGAGGGAAAGTCTTGGAACACAATTATTGACTTTGTAACTTTGTTTAGCCTAGTTAGGAGGTGAACATATCAAAAGTCCCCGCCCCTAGCCCTTGAGCTTTGGGAGGGGGGGAGGTTTGAAGGCCCCATTTTTTGGTTTTTCGCTTATATCTCGGAATCTATGCGTCCTAGCGACATAGTACCTCGGAACAAAATAAAAGCTGATTAAATTTGCTACAAGTTATACTGAAAAAGCATTTCGATATCTTCTACAGTTTTCGAGATATATGCTCCTGAAAGTCTGTCATTTTGAAAAAATCATTCTAACTTTACATTTTCAGAACAGAAATCTTCAAAGATGCAACTAGTTAATAATTGCCGGCAAAAAGCTTTTAGAGCATTACATTTTCTTCAATAAAACTATATTATTTTCCTTCAAATGTTAATGTAAATGTTGCATATTATATTTTTTATAAAAGGTACCTGGTCTTTGAAAAAAGGTCTTTGTAAATCAATGTTTGTATCAATGTAATGCTAGCACATTACAATAGCTTAGACTAAAGCACATTTTAAAGAAAATGGATAAAATATTATAGTATTATTTAAGGAAATTGAGTGTTCCACAACCCTTTTGCCAGCATTTACTTTGTCTGTATCGTTAAAGAGTTATCCGGTAAAAAAGCGCAAAAATGTAAAGTTAGAATGATTTTTTCAAAATGACAGACTTTCAGGAGCATATATCTCGAAAACTGTAAAAGATATCGAAATACTTATGAAGTATAACTTGTAGCAAATTTAATCAGCTTTTATTTTGTTCTGAGGTACTATGTCGCTAGGACGCATAGGTTCCGAGATATAAGCGTAAAACCAAAAAATGGGACCTTCAAACCCCCCCCCCCTCCCAAAGCTCAAGGGCTAGGGGCGGGGACTTTTGATATGTTTACCTCCTAACTAGTCTAAACAAAGTTATGAAGTCAAAAATTGTGTTCCAAGACTTTCCCTCTATAATCATTCGTTGACTGGACTAATTGCGCTTAGAATCAGCATGCTGAAGTGGAAGTGGGCCGGCCACGTCTGTAGGCGGACAGACGGCAGATGGAGCAAACATGTGCTAGAGTGGAGACCGCGAATGGGCAAACGCAGTGTAGGACGCCCTGCTGCAAGATGGGTCGATGATTTAAGGAAGGTGGCTGGCAGTGGATGGATGCGGGCTGCCCAGGACCGGGATGGTTGGCGCTCTTTGGGGGAGGCTTACGTTCAGCAGTGGACGGCAATAGGCTGACAATATACTGAAAATAGGCTATGTTCCAAGAGAATCCTAATGTAGAATACTGTTCTGTAAAGTGTATCTTTAATACTCAACAAGAAATACCTTTTAGAGCGTTGAGCTTGAGAGTAAAAAGGAATCCATTAAACTTTAACAGTAGCTATGAAACTTTTATTAAAAAAAAAAACCAAATCAGAAACAGAGACACTAAAAGATACGGAAAAAATAGAGATAGGATTTCGTCTTGCTGAAATAAGTACAATGTTTAAGTGCGGTTTTATTGTTCTACTACTAGGGATTCGCGAAGAGGAGTTGGTGTAAGGGATAGTGCGACGAACTTCAATGGAGCTATAAATTGTGAATACCAGCTCAGGGTCGGTGAACTAAAGGCAATAACGCGAGCCCGCCTGATAGTGACTCCGTTGACTAGAGGCTTTGCTGTTACTACCTACAATGTATAGCACGGTATACTCGAGGACAGTGTAGATGCTTAGATTTTATATTGAAGTCGCCGTTAGTTGCAGATACGCTAGAGTGGTATTTTACGCTTGACCAAATTATTTTTTGGTACGTAACATCACATCTTATGTTTTTTTTTTTTCTATTGATACGGCTTTGGCATTATTTACATAAATAGCTTCAACTGCTATTGATCTGTTCTCACGCAGTATTGATGAATTCAAGATGTGCAGCTTATTAATAAATAACGTTGATGCAGATTGCAGTGTTATTTGTGAACGATGCAGAATTCCACCCGAATAATAATCCAAAAATAAAAACCTACACGTATTTGTGTCAGCTTCACCAAACAACACCGGCTGCTAATTACTCGTCGTTTATTTTTTCTTGACACAAAAAAATATTCTTGAGTCAGCTTTTCAAGTTTTTAAACCAGTCATTAGTTACAGTTTCATCTACTGGATCAGTTCATTATCTAGATTCAACCAAATTGGAAAGTAAAGCTAAGGGCTTATAGTTATAACCGAAGTGCCAGTTCCAGGTGATTTAAAGGGTTTAGTAATACGTGCTTATCTGTCGCCGATAAACGATAAGATAATGAAATATACGCACCCGTAGAACGCTTTCATTGTAACTTGATACCAGTAACATGAATCAAAGGCACGGGTAATATTTTGCAGTATTCGATGACTGTTATTGCTAATAAATTATCCTGTAACTATGATCTAACATCCGGGAAAACCAGGGTTGTCTAAAAGCGTTTTAGGTTAAAGATATCAAAGTCAGGGGAACACCTAGATGGTAATAGCCAGTATTGGCTGAATCACACTGAAAAAAAAAGATTCATTGTTTCAGAATTGGTAACCATAATTGACATCAAAATCAATATGATTAATGGAACCAACGACCATTTATATCTAGACGCCTCATGCACGATCTGACTAACGAAAATTATTCTGCCAAGTCGCTGAGGTACGACGTAAGCGAGGGGGACAGGGTAATGCGTTCTGATTGGCTAACGGGACGGGGTACTGCGTTTTGATTGGCTAACTCAAGGTCAGTGCGACAAGGGGACTCACAGGAGTGGTCGAGTCACGACGGTTATAAGACTTTTTTACCTAATGTGTTGACAGACATCGGTCGCCTGTGATTAGGAGTCTAGATATAAATGGTCGTTGAATGGAACTAATAATGTAGAAGTATCCAAGTCTATTTGTATGTAAATGTTAACACGCAAGTAACACGGAGGTGCTAATAGGTCCGGAACATCAAGGGTGTGTTATCATAGTTACTTAGTCTAATTTGAATCACAAACATCCATCAATGTAGGAAAACAAAAATGTTTATGAGATCATAATTAAAAGATTAGCTATCTTACGTGCATGACCTGTGCGTGGTAGTAGCGATACTTCCGTGAGAGATAAAATCTAGTGACAGGGTCAGTTTGCTTACTTATAGAAAATCTCCAGGTCTTCTAAACATTCAATTAGTAAGTAGTATCGATAATCCCTTTTAAGCCAGTGAGTTTGTAATTAAAATGTGTTTTTTGGAATTAGTTTACCTTGATGCGTTAAAAACATCATAAACCGGAATATTGCTTGTTTAAACATGCGTATATTACATAAAATATTGGATATAAAAGACACATCATGCCGCACATTAAGCCAATCATTAAAATTCTCATTAAAAAGCACTAAAAGTATACAGATAAATGAGGTTAAATATGCTGTAAAAATGTTTTTGCTCCAAGACTCCCGGAGTGAATTATTCTTCTTAATAATATGAGCACATTGAAAACTCTCTTCGCTACCTAAGTGGAACAGGAAAATAAACCTAAGGCAGGAGTCAACGCTCTGGGAATGGGAGACGTAATGAAAATTTCAGCGAGTACCTCTGCGTTAGTCCATATCTGATTTCGTTTTATGTTGTCTTTACCGACGTATGCAGACGATTTCCATTATGGTTTGTATGATCATAGAGAAGATTGGATAAAATATTCTGTGACGGAATTGGTACATTGACCAACTAGTATTACTGTGTAACGATTGCATAGCATGACATAGCGGTAGAAAACCAAACTACTAGTTTAGAAATGAACATGAAAGTTGATCATAAACAACAAAACAAGCAAAATGCTTAGCAGAAATGTCAGATACAGGACTCACTAAGAATACCACAATATGCAATCCCATTGTCTGCATAAGCTGTAAGCAAATAAGATAAACCAAAAAATAATGTTTGTGACAAACTTTGTGCAGATTCGTTGAAATAAGAAGTAGACAGAAGAAAATAAACAATGTTTATTGAACGAGACAGTGCCAGGCCATAACTTCGTGAAACCTTTACGACCATCAAACCTGACGATTACGCAGACGCGCATAAATTAACCTCAGACGTTGGGAATGTCTTTCTAAACTTTGATGAGATCATTAAATATTTCAGAATACCGACTTTAGGAATCCTGAATGACAAACAATATGATCAAAAAATTTCGATTCCCTGGCATCTTTGCATATTGTGGAAAATCACCGGATGGGATGAAAATAAAAGTTCATTTCGCTGAATTCAAGGGTTTTACCGTGGTAATTACAAGGGATATAAAAAGCGACTTTTATGTCGTAAAATTAATGTATGCCAATTAGTCAAACTGGAGTGTTTATAAGCCCATTACATTCATCAATGGTAAGTGAATTATCCACACCGTAAATGAGGTAATTGAGGACGATGATATAATTTTAGGAATGTATAAGAAGGAAATTAAATTTACGAAGGTTATATTCACATACTTTTGAATACTAAATTATTTCTCGTTTCGAAAAGCGATTATCAGTAGAAACAATTACCTTCAGGACAAAAGTAAATGAACAGACGATAGCATTAAACGCAAGCTAGAATAATAAAATCCAATGAGTTCCAGAAAACAGTAATTGTCGCCATGTAATGGCTGACCGCAATACTCGTAACCATAAACGTCCAGAAACAATACTGGTTGAGATTAGAGTTGTTTTCCATTAACTAGCGAATTTTAGCTAAAAATTAAAACAGAAAAATATTATGATTATATCTCGGTTTAATTTACAGCACGTAAATTCTAGAAGGTTAATGCCCCTTGGAAATAAAACGGCAAAGGACACGGTCTAATCATAATATCTAGATCACAGAAATATAGATTTTATGAATACGACGACATTTGGCGATGTCTATTCTGCAATAAACTAGCGAGAAATCGACACGATGTGAGCCGTAAACTATCCAAGCTCGAGAAAAATCCAGAGTGGCGGTTGCACGTAAATATTTCCGGGGCGACAACACACTATTTCTGGACACTCATAAAATTTGCTGCCGCTTGTTATCTCGCTCTGGACAGAAATGAGAATCTGCCGAAACTCGCCAGCGGCTAGATAAATGATTTCAGCAAAGGAAAAGGATAACAATAAAATGAAAACATAATGTGTTGACCAGTTGACCTTACCTAGAGTGAATTTTAAGCATTGTTGACTTGTACCACTAAACCGTACTGCAGATGAAATCTCGTTTTAAATAAAGCTCCGTTTATTATCTAGAATATGTTAGGAATCTCCAGTGCATGTCGTGTAAAGTAATACATCCAATTCCATCTAAATCCTTTTCAATGCGACCCAAACAATTTCATGGGTCGATGGTTCAATTGTAAAGCCTGTAGGACTGCAATTTACATTGTCCTCTGTGTTCCCAAACGAGATTTGAAAACGACATGACCATACCATTACAGGAGAGTTAAGATAATGTGTATGTGTGTATGAGTGAATTTATTCATTCCAATTTTCAAGTAGTCGTTTCTATTTGTGATCTAATAATATTGTTTGACGACTTAATAATCATTACTATAATGCTTTTCGATATTTTTTTAAAGAGAAACCAGTTGTGATCTGGCAATCTATGTAATGCCAGATTTTACTAAAGATTACCAAAATTACTTTCATATAAATGTAGATAAAATCAATTGTGGTAGAAATGGTTAGAAACCCGAATTTATATTTTATGTTGAGGGTCAGGAATCTGCTGATTTGAATAATCCTGGCGTACAAGAACGTGTATAATGCGGCATTTGTACGTCTGGGCACGTAATATAAGAATATTAAAACCTTATGGTCGATATAATACGGACAAATTGTAATTGAATAGATCTTAACAAAACGGATTGCATAATCAGGTACGTTGCAGCATCAGCTATTAAACTTAATTTAAAGAAATGAATCATAAATAAGAAAACGGATGCGTTAGTGGCTCTAAATGGAATATTAATGATAGATCAAATATTTACCATTAATATTATACCTACGAGTAATTTCAAAGTTTAGACGAGAGAAGAATAGAAAACAGATAGCAATTAATACTGCTCACACTATTTTTATAATGAAGGAATACCTATTCTAGTAAAGCTGGTTAGGTGGTTTCGGAGAACAGCATGTACGAACTTATATCAAGATTCTAGTGATATCGAACCAACGTTATCTACTATTACCTAATTACTGACGTTGAAAATTAATTTATTCTTGTATTTTCTTCGTAAATTCTTTCCTTATCACGCTATTGTTTAGTGGCACGTTTTTGTGACGTATTCGTTACGTCTGAACGATATTTTTAACACCGCCTCGACCTCTCACAGATGCCCGAAGGTCTGGTGGTTTCATTCTGCGGATGCTTTTAGCTGAGATCAGCTGAATGCCAACTCTAGTTTTTTGGGGAGTGGAAGAAAAAAGCTTGAAAGATTTGAAATGAACCGGTTTCTGTGATTGTTTTGTGATTTTTTGGCAAGCAACTGGCAAAAGTAGGTAGTAGAAGTTTTGCTCGTAGAGTGATATTCTTGCTCAGAGTATTATACATTACTATAGACACATTCGATGTAGTGTAAGCCAGGCTACATTGTAACCTCTACAAACCTAGGTATCAGTATCTTTAGCAAACAATTAGATGTGCAACAGCATCAATTGAACCAAGGCGGTATTAATTGCAGTTCGTTACCGATATCCGTCACCTTACTCTGCGATCTTATGAAACAGAGACAAACTGATAGATACTATACTTACTATTATTAGATAAGTTTACTATCATTACATACGTTACATAAAAGAGAAAGTTGGCAAATGTGCCAATAGGTATTCAAAATGTTTCCCAAATGATTCATTTGCAAGTTCAAGGCTAGTTTCTATTCAGTCGTGATCGACACGTGAAACCGCGGCTACTGCATCATTATCAACCCATTGTTATACGTTTATCACTACATTACTTGATAGTAACAACTGTACACTAGATAAAACTAGAATTCGCAATGATTTACGATGTGTGTTTGAAGTAAAAATACACGCAACAAGTAACGTGAGGTAATTTCGGTTCGCCTTTTTGCATCTTGTAATAAACAAATGCTGTTGTGTTGGTTCTGGTCCAGATATTCAGATATGAGTGACGTCATAACGCGTTTATTTAAACCACATCATGTGACTGGGTTCAACCGGAGAGGGGATATCTAGGATCATTTTCTTATTGTCCACTTAAAGGAGAGGATAAGATTTATGTGCGTTCAATTGGATAAGCTCCTCAGTTTTATTTAGGCAATTACTGTTGCAAGTTTTTTGTTGCTTGTGACCAAGTGTTTACACGATTATGTGTTGTTGTAGGTGGGTTGTTATCTATCACGCGCTGTACATATGCTTCGTGCGTGTTGGCGTCTGCTTTTTTTTAATCATTTGTATTGATCAGCTGTTACCGTGGTGCGAAAACACGACGGACGGCCATGAACCGTCGTCGGCATCGTGGCGCTCACGGAAGATTGGAATAATTTGCGCTAATTGTCATTTAAGACTCTTGAAATGCTATCACTTCATCAACGATGAAGGCAGCGATTTAAGGGCTGTATTAAAAACTTTAGAAACTTGAAGTTATATTTAGAATTGGGTCAATTATTATAAAATTAAGGAAATAGGTCCAGTACTAAAATCTTGCTTGTTCCGAACCCTTGCTTTCTCTTCAAAGCATAAACTTCAAAAATCAACTCATATTTCCCTTCCATTCTTCCCATGTATGCTTGTGACCTTATTCATAATTCAGCAACAATTTCTTTGAAGTGTTCTCATCTTTCAGTATAAAATTCACAGGCTTTAAAATGCAGACTAATAAAAAGTACCTATTAGCGTCGTCTTTTCAATTCAGTTTAAAGTTAATTACATCCAAGACATAGCACTACTTAATTGCATTAACAGCTTCATTTAATTAGGCCTGGATAAGATAGGATAAAACGTTCTGGTTCTATTTTAAGAACATTTTATCTAGATACTAATTAGAAGCCCAATTACTAATTTAGAAGTAGCCACTCTTTGTTTGAAAACTACTAGTTTAAAAGGATTATTTATTTTAAGTTAATCATCTCCTTGCCTTGTTCCTTATTCTAATTAAGACGAGGTTGGCATAGAATGTCTCCTTCATCTTCATCAGTCATCATTATCAGCAGCCTACAATGTTGCCACTGTTGAGACACAGGCCTCCTCTCTGTGAGAGGGAGTGAGCCATAAACCACCACGCGGGCCCGGTGCGGGTTGGTGGATGTCACATGTCTTCGAATTTTTGTTTCTAAGACATTCCGGTTTCCTTTACCGTTTTGAGTTCTTTGAGCCCTTCATCAGTAAGTCACTCAAAAAGTATATCTCTAGAAGCAATTATTCCACCGTCTAACCATATCCTGCTGATGACTTTAGTTTTATCTTTCGAAAGGCTCGCGTTTGAGCACTATCTCGCGGTTGGTAAGCCATGATGTGGTGGACGGTAAAGCACGCTGGCTTGTCAGCAACGTAATCACTCTTGAGTTAAAGACCCCAGGGGGTGTATTACAACGTCTTAAAACCAGGCTTATTCCGGCGAGTGAAAGTGACAGAGCTATACAAGTCGTCTAGCGCCATCTCGTTCACTCGCTGGAATAAGCCTGGTTTTAAGACGTTGTAATACCCCCCCAGGTTATATCTTCAAGACGGAAACATTCCGGCAGGAAATTCCACTACTTAGCTGTGTGCAACACGCTTTTTTACGTATGGGTGTTCATGTTCACCATGAATAATGACTGTGCAGTGAATGATGACATACTTTGCCATCACGTCTATCTTTTCTTCGCCGTCCTCCTAAAGTGAAGCATCACTCATTTGCATATTCTCACGAGTTATAAGATATTCCTCTATAATCTAACACATGTCTGGCCCACTCATTATGAAGTTCGCATTATAATATCACAAGTACCAACAACAAATGACATAACCGCATTATTACAATCTAAACCCGTCTCCTAGGTCAGCAATTCGACCTTCGTCAGTGTCAACCAAAATGAGCGTGATGAACTGGCGTCCCAAATAAAATGTATTTTTACTTCCTCTCGCACGTGCTAAAACACGCCGTTTTTGACGCTTGTTTGCGTAAAAAATAGATTGGTATGCTTATATTACGTAAATATGGACGGAATTAGAATTTAAAACGAACAACAATTGTGGGTTATTTGTGGAATTCTTTGAATGGTGGTGGTTGCAGGTTTAGTACTTTTTTTTTCCAAGCAGATGAGTTTCCGGAAATTTCACGTGAAGTGAGATAAGATGGCTAGAAAAAACGGTACAAGTGGTTCCTAGGCAACGCGATAAACCTCATAGAAGATATTGGGACGAGTTGGACAAAATTCAACGTCCAGGGGCCCACATTTGCCTTAAGGCGCTCCTTCACCTGTAACGTAACAAAAAAGTGCGCAATTTGATGCTCTGTTGTCTTCCAATGTTCGAATCTGTAACGTTACATTACAGGTGAATGCTCGCGGTGAGGGAGCGCCCTTAGAGACAAAAAACTGGAAAACATGGGGAGAGGCCTTTACCCGACTGTAATGGCAACAAAGGGTTTTTCATTGTAGGACCCTTTCTAAAATCCAGATTAATACTAACGAAAAGTGAGGCAAAACACCAATTGAATTGCAAAAGTGAGAGATTAATTATACGCAGTTAAATGATATAAATCCCCCTAAAAACGTTTACCGCCCCTTTGGGTGTACCAAAAACTCAGAAACTCATGCCATCTAATTTCATTTTTTGCCTACCAAGTGGGGGCAACATTACAAAACAATATCCTACAGGCTGGCAACACAAATGCTTATTAAAATAAATGAGTTTGACGTGTGGAGTTGCGGACGCATCCATAATGTAAGTAGCTCATACCTACAGATAATATGGTTCAATATTAGTACACAACAAAAGGTAAAACTGAAAAAAAAATATGTGGAGGAAAAACTCAGTATGTATATTGCAACGCGGTAACCTTAGGTATTATACAAAACAGGTATGATTTCATAACACAAATAATTCAAACGTTTGTGGAACATAACTGATACAATTTTATTGTGAAAATTAATTATGACACCTTTCACTGAACACGCAATTTGTAATCGAGAAATTCCAATGATTTGTTTATTTTCAAATAGCAATCCATACTTTGAAATTTTAGTATGTATTTTAGCTGCAATGAAATTCGACGCAGTGGAAACTATGTTAATTGTTACGGTTCCCGATCGTTCGTTAGGTTTTTTTATAATGACAGAAATATCCTATTGCCGGTTAAAACTGATAATCATAGGCATGAGATGCTTGCCATACATGATTGCACATACAGGTGCTAAAGATGGATTATGCAGATAAACGTATGAAAAGATAATAATTAGCCTTTAATGTTCTGCTGTAGACAGGCCTCTCTGTGAGATCAATGCCGGTTGGTAGATGTTACAAGTCTTAGATTTTTCTTCACAATGGTATTTAGCAGCTCGCATTTCAGCGCCGCCGGTAGATGCCGAACGTAAGTACTCGACACAAGCAGGATGAAAGTCGAATATGGGTATTTGGGAAGGGTTGGATTCGTCGATCAAAAAAATACTCCCGAATCGTGCCCAAAAAGAGTATAGCAGTAGCACCAGGAGTCCAAGACGCATTTTACATTTCGAATATATATTTTTTTAATATCTTATTAATTTCTCTATTTTAAATATGACGTTTTAAAAAATGCTATCGTTCCATGGCTAACATCTAAAAGGGCCGTTGGTCATAAATATTCAATGCGCAGCACGCGATAAGGTCTGCTTTGAATGCATCATTACAGGCTCCCGTTAGCGACCATAACAAATGTCTATTATTTCAACTCAGGAGAGCGATCTATGAGATAATCTACCTCAGATTTTAATAGCGGTAACTGTATCTAGTGAAGGATACGGGACGGAGGTATCGTCGATATATCGGTATCGGACAAACCGTTTTTTACAACTGAAGAAAACTTCAAATCTTTTCTTGATTAGTTTCATTACATAAATGGTCTACTTATTCAATGAGTAGATGGCTGTGCGGAAAGATAAGTGTGATCTCTCCATTGGCAACGCTTTCATGAAGTTTGATTTAAGACTGACGGCATTATGTCAATGCCAATTAATCAATTCGGAAACATCAAAGACAATAGCGCCAGGGATAGTACACAAACACATTGTTCAAGTGTTTCAATGAATACTCATCATGACCTGCGTAGCCTTTTTCCAAATAGGGCTAAAACCTCACCTCACGACATGACGTGATGCGATGCAATTCGACCCATTTCCGTCGACGACCAAGTAGAAGTGAAAATCACTCTTACTATTACGACATACTGATGTTATTCAACTGATTTACGCCGCGGTAGGTACGTAGTAAGCCCAATAGTATTCTATCAACCCACAGACAACCTCACGTAGGGTTGCCATCTCTAAAATTTGGAAACCAGGACAAGACGCGTGAAAACCCCGGATTTTAGAGTCCAGAACATGAGTCGAAGTGCGCACCGTGGCAACTGCGTCCAGAGGGGTGGGGGGACGGTGAAAGTGTGCGTGTGTCGTGGTGCCGCCCATGGGACTTTAAATTTTGTAAACCTGGACTACAAATAAAGCGGGGCCCCGGACGTTCGCCGGATGCCCTCTAAAGTAGGACGAATTCGGGGAATCCCGGACGGATGGCAACTCTAACCTCACGTAAAGATTTTTTGGCAACGTTTTAGGCAGCTTTTAGACAGTAAGACTCTGACAATCAGACGGAAGGGCTCAATTGAAGATTTTTACATCACCCCAAATAACATGGTCTTTTCTCTATAAAGGAAAAGGCAAGCTAGAAAATTGTACTTTTACTTTAACAGAAAGAAACCCCAGACAGTTGGTAATAAACTCCATCGTTCTCTCTCTTATCAACTCTGCTAGCAATGCCAATAAAGGTGGCAAACATAAAACAAACATCAAATAGTAATCGACGTTCTACCTACCCAGTCTACGTACAGTTTACTCATCGTAAAGAAAACGATCGACATCGTCAGGCGATTGCCATTTCCTTGTGTTTATGATTCAATAATTAACACGTGCGCTATCGTACATACGTTCAATGTGTAGTAAGATTCGTTCGTTCAATGAAATGCTTTGAATAAATTTGTTAGTGAAGGAATTAAAAAGGAATTAGAAAGGGTCCGCACTTGGCAGACGCCAACGAGCTATGGGGCGAAGAATACTGTGTGTCAAACTTACGGACCGCATTAGAAAATACATAATTAACTCCAAATCACAAATAGCCAATATTGGCCTACCACCTGCAAGATTAAAGTGGAACTGGGCTGGTCATTAACTCGATAAACGACAACGCGGCAGGCCCAGAAGGTGATGGCGTGATGAGCTGTACTTATTCTGAAAGGATTGACCTACAATCACACTAGATCGCCAAGAAGTTCAGAAACAAGTTTTATACGTTTAACACGTGTATCTGCCTGTGGCATCGTAGCTCCCAAACGGGTTGCTCCTAAACGATTACGATTTTTACTTTACGTTACGTTTACTCCACGCGTTCGGCCCAAATATCATGCCATAATACTGGTTCAAAAGGTACAGCTTCGACTTTTCAATTTGTCAAAATGGCTTCTTTGAATTAAGTCTGACATTTTGATTTTCATTTAAACCTGTCTGTCTCAGCATTTCTCGTCTGGGCAAATCTCTTTCATATTATACTTGCATAAGGTGGATTTTAAGTTACTTTACACTAGTATTGGAGTAATACACATCAGGTTATTTTAATTTCAAAATGTGTTAATGACTTCGCAAACTCAATTTATGTAAGTAAATAAGTAAGTGCTTAGTAAATACATTATACAACTAAACCATTGCCTAGTAACGAAGCTACAAAATATTTAGCAATTCATAAAATCATTCACAAACGAACTGGGAATATTTTACCCACCTATTGACGATAAAAATAACATGTTTTAGGCAAGTTATAATGGAACAATACAGATAAAGTTATTATATCTTTCGCAAAACACAACATAATATTTGATAAAATTCCACGTGTAGAATAGGTATTGTTTAGTACTGTCAATCACGGTTACAATATTATTGGAAGTTTATCTCATAAAAGTCACAGAAAATTATCGAAACGGAACCTTGTTTAAAGAGGTGTGTCATTTTTTAAAAAGAATACGTCACCCTTGCTTGTTTGTGCTAAAGATTTGACCGTGAACCATGATTTAATAATATTAAGTAGGTAAACAATTTTATAACATGCGTACTCCATTATTAGTAACAATAATTTGAACTGGTTTTGAACGAAGAGCACCGCCTAAAACCGGTTGGCGTTCGTCCCCCTTATCACAATTTCAAGGCAAGATTCCTATCAATAGACTACAATAGAAGGCCTAAATGCCCCTCCGTACTTGACATAAGAAAGTGATTTTTGCCAGGTAGTAGGTACGTTATGCTACGTAGAATAAGTAATTCAAAGTAAATTGCCCCTTAGAACTTGCCCTCATGTATGTTACCTATGTCAGGTTCTAATAGTTTTGAATTTCAAATCTAAATACCTTAATATAAAGTTCAAATCATAAAGCGTTAACTATCAACAACAGCTGTTATTTATTTGCAATAAAGAATAATTTAACAGTTGAAGCGCGATTCGTACCGTATCGCACCGTATTGTGTTAATAACTCGTCAAACGATCAACAGATGGCGCGGAGCTAAAAGATGCCACACAAAATGGCGCCGATCGAATGAGCGGGAAGGCACCGATTCATTCGCCAGCAGACGGCGCGTCACAAACGCTTGGCGTCATTTGGTTTTGACGTTTATCTGTGTATTTTGTTAATATTTAACCAATAATTATAGGATAAAATGGTACAGTGCGCAGTCAGAGGTTGCAGTTCGCGCACCGATACGATTGGTGTTTCATTTCGTATGGAAAATGCTGTGCACTTTCACAGGTTAGTAAAAATGTGGATTTATATCTCTGCCGATATTGTGTGTGTTACGTTCGAGTGCGGCAAATATGGCCGACGGTTATGAACAGGGCCGCACTCGACTCGTATTTTATGGTTTTTTACTGTTATACATAATTGATGTTGTTAGCATTTGTTTATTTATTTAATTATTTAGACAAGTTCATAATTTTAAGGTTATTTTTATAGTAGACTTTTATCTTCATTAATTTTTGGAAAATTAACTTAAAAAATACGTATTACTTGCTTAAATATGTGAGCTTTTATAAGAAAAAAAGAGCAATAACTAAACTGAACTTTGTTTCTTTCACAGAGTTCCAAAAAATCCTCGTATAAGGAAAAAATGGTGTGAGGCAATAAACAAAACTGAAGGCCAAATCAAGAATGGCACAAGAGTGTGTTCGTTACATTTCAGAAAAGATAATTACTACTCAACTAAACTAGGTTTAAAGAAACTGGCAGCAGGCTCTGTTCCTGAACTAAGATTGGTAAGCTAATTTTTTAGGGTTCCGTAGTCAACAAGGAACCCTTATAGTTTCACCATGTCCGTCCGTCCGTCTGTCCGCAGCTTAGCTGAGAGACGCCCAGTACCAGAAAGCTGTAATTTGGTGTAAATATACGGATTTGTTGCGCCGAAAAAGTGGTAAAATAAAATCTCGTAAAATATTTTTTTAGGGTACCTCCTGTACACGTAAAGTGGGGATTTTTTTTTCGCGTACCCCTTAGTGTGGGGTATCATTGAATAGGCCTTTTAAAAATATTGATAGTTTCCATTAACATTTTTTTGATAAAAAGATTCGTTTGTGAAATATTAAGCTTTAAAGTGCAAATTTTTGCTCGACTCGAGTGTCCCCCCCCTCTACCAGCTAAACGGTTATGTTTGGGGGTGTGAAAAAATTCACAATAGTAGCATAATTATATAACGAAGTTTAAAAAAAAATTATCATGACTAAATAGGCTTTACAAGTTTACGAGTAATAGTTGACCAACTTATAAAACGTACTTGGATAATATATTTTCCTAAACAAAATGTATAGGAGAACATGTTCTTCAACTGCAAATGTAAGTTTGTCAACTATTTTTATCTAACTTCAAAAAAAGGAGGAGGTTCTCAATTCGTCGTAATTTTTTTTTAATTTATTTTCCCCGACTTCTCAAAGACGCCTGGAGCGATTTTGAAAATTCTTCTTTTGATTGAAAGAGTACACCTTCCAATTGGTCCCATGATCATCAAGTCAGGATCTGACGATGGAATCCTGGAGAAATCGTGGGAACTCTTTAAATTTTAAATCATTCTTGACGTAACGTAACCCTGGTTTTAAATCTTTGTTACAGCCGCTTCCCTCTACACGCGGTGGTACTCAAATAGACAACATCTTCTCCAACTTTACCTGTGAAGTTGGTTTTTATTACTCCTTCTACAGTTACCATCGTCCTATGTGGGCCCGTTTTTAGACGTTATGAGTTGGCTACTGAATCACTTGGGTACCTAATAAATGTTATACATTAACATTTATTAGGTACCTAAGTGATTACATAACGTAAATTAAATTAAAATTAAATTCAGCGAATCAGTTTAGTTAGTCCGCATAAGTATTTTGATGGGCAACTACGGAACCCTACACTGTGCGTGGCCCGACACGCACTTGGCCGGTTTTTTTATGAATAACTTGTTTATTTATATAGGTAGGTATAGCTTGTACAAGAGATGCATGTATCAGGTTTTATTTAGATTAAAAATTGTCCTATATTATGAGTGATTTTAATGTCAAAATTTCATTTGCACTAATGTAACGAATGTTTCAATATTTGGTACTCTAGATATGTTTATTTTTTTATATTAACAGGAAAAGCCAAGATATTATGATTACAGTGACGATGATGCAATGTCGAATGCGCAACCTCCTGAGGAAGGTGTTGCATACCAGAATCAATTCCAACAAAGTAGTCCAAAAGACCAACCTATTGAAAATGAAACAACAGACAATGCTCCAAGCCCAGATGTAGTACAGGTAAGAAATTTTTTGAAGACATTGTATACTGCTTAAATGACCTTTCATTTTGACTTTGCCGCAGTCAGGAAATCAAAGCTCTGTATTAGGGTGCTCCCACATTTATCGACGCGGAATCGGCTTAAGCCGGTCGAAAAAACCTTTATGTCAACGTAATAAGGGTGTTACTAATACCATTCGCATCGGCTCGGCTCGGACGACGCGAGCCGATGCGAATGGTATTAGTAACACCCGATTCCGCGTCGACAAATGTGGGAGCACCCTTACGTGTGCCTAATTGAAAGAAACATTGTACACAGAACATAAATAGTAAACACACATAATATGGTAAATATTCCGTTTATAGTTTCTAATGACAGTAAAACTAAAAAAAAACCTTCATACTTAGAAATTGATAACATTTTTTTTTTACATTCTATTCCATAGCCTAAAGAAGAAAACAAAGAGGATGAAGAATCCATTTCTTCTGAAGATGAGAAGATGTCGGAAGTGGAAAATCAAGACGAAAATATTCACCTCGCTACCGATTTCCAACAAAATTGGGAAGAAAAATCAACAGATAGTGTTTCAGAATCTATAATAAAGGTAAATATATATTTTTTTACCTACATCATATTGAAATTTTTGATATTAATTTTGATTTAATAATTTGAATTAATTACGTTGTCTACAGCCTGGTATCCAAAAGTACAAAGTCAGGACGCCATTAGAAAAGAGATTATTAAAAGAAGTACTAAGATTAAAAGAACAGGGCAAGCAAAAAATGGAAGCCATTCATTGTTTGCTAGAACAGAATAAACGGCTCTTGAAGAGAAACAGCTTTCTTGAAAAAGCACTTCAAAACAGCAAAAAAGTGGCAGAAAGTGCAAATCGTGTTGCACAACAAGAAACAAATTTTTTTAAGTCTGCTGCAGTTAATCCGAATGTGTCAATAATAATTAATGATTGATCAAAGATTTGTTATGATAATTACTTCACAAAATGGAAATGCCATTTTCCCAGTATTTTAATTTGATTTTAACTGAATGACCCTAGAGGATAGAGGTTAGGGAGATTTTGAATTATTTAATTTTGATTTGTTTTTCAGTACTTATGCCAAAATATCTTTGTCAAGAATCGATTAAAATTGTATTCTTATTCTTACTTACTTTTTTATTAAAATAATTATGAAAAATCATCATCTTCTAGGCAAGTAAATCATGATGGAGAAATAAATGATAAATCTGCTGAAGGGCTGAGCTGAAATCAGGTTCTTACAATTTTATTGTTGTTATAGAGTAATTAACTTGTACTATGTTTTCAAATAATGTTCTTAGAAATTTACCCCCTTACTTATAAACATTGATTAGACGTTACTTATCTTAAATAGCTCTTAAGTCACTTGCCATCTCTATTCATTAAAATAGAAATGACAAGGACAGGTGATATTTAATCGGTAGCTAAGCAACACAAGTTTTTATAAGTAAGGAGGTTAATGTTTTAATTTTTATATAAATGCTGATTATTTATAATGAAACCATTGTAATTCCAAAGACGATTACTATTCAATAAATTAGTTTTTAATACACGAGTTTTTCTATATTTTTTTTTTTATAATTCTATCGTCGCCTGCCACTGTGTTATCTGTTATCAATCAGAGGCCTTATCATGAGTATTCAGTTATTGTGACGTAAAGTAAACTGGAACTTTGACATTCCTTCTTCGCACACTAGGGGCTCTGTTCCATTTTTCCTTACAAGAAACGCTGTAAATACTGGAAAGACGCTGTAAAGTAAAATAGTGAAAACTCGTGATGAGGGCTTAGACCAAAGGCTGCTTACATCACTTTATCCTACCCGGTACAAATTCACGATCGTATCAAGTCAAGCGATTTGTTGTAAAATAGGGTACCAAGTACGTTCAATAAATTGTTGGTGCTGAAAACGGAATTTATATTTTTACCAACTGTTGTGGATATAGATACTTTTTTTAGAGATGAGTCAGATTGTCTTTATTAAAGAGAAAACTCTTTTATGTCATTACAGAAAAAATAGAAGTTAGAAATGAAAATCGCTGCAAATTAAAGTTTATAGTTATTTTTCCCGACCCCAATCATAACACCAACGTTTTTCAAAACGTGTGCTGCCATCTATGTATCACAAGCCCAACTACGTCACTTGAAGTTTGCGATATTGTTGTACTGACAAGAGAGGGCGCTGTATTAAACTTCAATTCTCTGCTAATTTTGACTGCTTTTTTTTCTTATAATTTTATTACTTACATGATTTAAATTGCTGGACCAGGGAGCCGGTATCGGCTGCATGATGGTAATCGTACACGGAACGGCCGACGAGCTCGTCTGGCTCGAAACCGAGTGTATTCATCAACCTGGAAAGGATAAAAAGTATTAGAGATACAATTTCCAGAAATATATTCATTATTGAAGGACTACTTTAGTGATTTTCGAATTTGACGTAGGTGTTTACTGTAACGACACTTAGACACAGTTTAACCGAAATAAAATACCTATTCATTTCATTTTTAAGCCTAACACAGGAAATGTCCGTAAAGTTATTATTATTTTACCTAAAAAAATATTTAATTATTTTCTTAGTTCTGCATTATTTCATCACTTTCGGTCCTAATGAAGTATGGCAGCTATAACTTAAGCGACCACTTGTTCGTAAATCTCCAAAAAACGAGGCGCAGGAAACCATGACGTTCCAAAGGTCACCTCCAATGTGACCCGCAATCCCCATGCTCAGTTCATGCTTGCCGGTACACCTACATAGATAACCTTGAATGACCTAGCGCCACTCCCATCATCGCCCCTTATTCAAATTAAATATTTTATCAACAAAACCTGCCCTACACGATAAATCCTAACATTTTGAGTGTTTAAAATCCCTAAATCCTCTAAAAACTACTTACAGCTGTGCTATTTAAATATCCCGCCATTCTCACAATCCAACACGAAAAACACTCAAATTATGAACTTTTTAAATACACAAACACACTATTTGTTATCACAATAACGAACACACATCACCACACATAGAAACATCGAGTACTGAACTATTCCACGTAAGTTTATCGCGGACTGTGTACAAAACCGCGAAATCGCATCATGTTTAACCTACAAAATACATTTGAAGGTGATATTTTTGTTGATATTACACGGCTGGATGAAGTTGCGCGTCGTAAATACTAGAATACAATAGACGACGCGCAACCTAAATTCGGTCAGGTAATACGGGCTGTCTGGTTGGTAACAGCGCCATCTTTCGAAGTTTGCCATGATTTGTACTTGGTTGAAATGTGGCCGCCCTAATTTTCTTGACCGTGAGACTGATAAATATTCATGAAGTAATAAAATACAGTGGTTGTTATTAGTGCTCGTAGTAGATTAAAATAAAAATGTTCTCAGCACATGGAAACTTGTACTGTTTCTTTGGAACTGAAACAATCACACTCATTTGTTTCTTAGGACCTGTCACTATTAATTTAATTTAATTGTTTTACAATCAGCCTACAGGGTTCTCACTGCTGGTACAGAGACCTCCTGTCTGTGTGCGCATTTCGGAATTTCACAACTTTAATTTACCAGGAAAGCTAGGGTTTACGGCTCGTATGTAAGGTCATGACCTAAGATGGCTGTATCCCTTGACCCTAAACGTCTTCAGTCTTCATTTGTTTCTTTCAACCCTCGGTCACTAAACTATTATTGAGGTAGGTTATGTCTCATTCACGCCCATAACGTCTACAAGTGAAATAATCGTTCATGTATACGAGAACAATGCAAAAACTATCAACTAGGCCAAAAAAAAACTGAGAGGTGATTATGTTGAATTTACCTTGTGTACCAAAAGACCAGTAGTAAGTTAAAACGTACTAGAGGCTCAAGCACGAACGCACTACGTACTTGAAGAAAACAATTAGTTTTAACCATGAAACTAGTCTAATAACCAAATGCGTGCTATTATTACATGCGACGCCATAGGTATAAAATAAATCATCATCATCAGCCTATGTTCCCGCAGCTGGGAAACAGATCCCCTCTCTGTGTAAGCGGGATTAGGCCATAAACCACCACGCACAAGGCCCAGTGTGGGTTGGTAGATGTCACATGTCTTCGAATTTTTGGTTCATGTCGGATTCCTCACGATGTTTTCCTTCACCGTTTTGAGAGCAGTTGTAATGAAATAATTAAGACAATTAATCCTGGTTGGAATACTACTGGGCAATCACTGCTCCCTAAAATGGATTATCGCAATTAACAAAAACTCACGCTTCATCCACATAAGTGAACTTCATATCCAGACTATGCTTGGACAGGAACGTCTTGCTGTCCAACGGTATCTCGATGTTCGATGGATGTGGTATAGGCCTGCCAACAGCCACAAGAGTACCAGTCTTAGCGGCTTTCTTCTCTTCAGTGTCTAGTTTCTTCTCATCATTGTTGTTACGTTCTGTTTTGTCGTCTGCCGGCATTAGCATGTGACCAGTGATGTGGATCACCTGTTGAAGAATAACGTTTTTATTATTTTTGTTACAATAGAACTTTTTGGTGCGTTTTTAAAAGCTTTGGAGGAGCGTTAAAGAAATTTCACAGAGTGGGATGGTTTGATGTGCTGGCATCTGTAGTCTGTACATACAGGACTTGAATTTAAAGACAAATAACTTTCTTTCTTTCATTTCTAACATAAACTACGACATTATTTGATAGAAAGTTAATTTATCTAAAATCCAGTTTCATAATAACGGCGAATATACCTACAGATTGAAAAAAAAATCTTTTCAACAATTTCTACGCTTTCAAATATTTAGAAGATGAACGGATTCGGATCAAACAGCACACACTTTAGACCACGTCCTGGATTTGAACATATCTTTTATCATATCATTACTTGGTAAACTCATCAAATGAGTCCTCCCGCCCGGGGTGGGACGGGAGGGACTATTAGACTAGTTCTGACTGAAATCCATGGTGTTTATTCAATAGCCCTTTACATTCAGGAGGTTAATCTTTGGGACTCCATACGTATAAAATTGTGAGCAAATGCCGGTTACCAATAATAGTTTCTAGAGTCTTCGTTTTATTTCGTGTCAATGCCAAATCTAGCCGAACAAAGTCTATAAAATGATTACCTAACCAAGTCAATTTAGGTTGCATAAATATGGGTATTTACAAACTGTGATAAGATGAGTAATATAATAGTAAGTGAAAGTCCTTTTACTGTGTTTGTCATATAATGCATGTTCTAAATCTCAAATAACAAATTGGATTGTATGATGGAACATCACATTTTTTTATTATGTTCTCTCACTATGTATGTCTCCACTCTAGCACTATTCGACCCCATCGGCCATCTGCTCTGCGAGCAATATGGCCTGCCCATTGCCACTTCAGCTTGCTAATCCGGTGGGCTATATCAGTGACTTTAGTTCGTCAACGGATCTCCTCATTTCGGATTCGATCACGTAGAGAAACACCGAGCATAGCCCCCTCCATAGCTCGCTGAGCGACTTTGAGTTTTGAGATGAAGCCGATAGTGAAAGACCACGTTTCAGTGCCATTGTCTTGGAAGCTAGAAATTACAGTCTTAGTTATATTTTTTTCTTTTTTGAAAAAAAAAACTCCGTTTTTGGAACAGGTGTACGAAACAGAGCTATACAAGTCGTCTAGAGCCACCTCGTTCCCTCAGTGGAATTATTCTTGCTTTAAGAAGTCATGGTAGGCCACTAGGAGTGTCGTTAGTTTTTACTCGACTCAAATGAGTTGAGAAGAAGAGAAGCTGTACCCTACAGCTTTGTGGGGCTGACTTAAGAAATGACTGAACCTTGAAATGCAAGGGGACTAAAGGAACAGGGTCGTTTTTAGACAGTCAAGTCTGACAATCCTTCCAGTCCACCCAGAAAGGGAGGATTCATTTGAGAAATATAAATATGGTATAGCTATTTTTACCATTACCGATGTTAGAGGAAGTTGTTCAGTTTGCTTCGTACCACCATCTTTCTGGTAGAAACAGTAGATAGACTAAGAAAGGATAGATTAATATTATCGGCAGTTTGGTTGTTGAAGCTGTGTCAGATTGTTTCGCAAAAATAAATAGAATACTGAGTTTCTGAGTAAAATAAATACAATCACAATTAATCATACTTTTATAAAAAAACGGGTAATTTAAGAACAACTTTAAATTACAAATTACTTTATTAACCGCTGCATGCCCTTGACGACAACTTGTATACTTATTTAAAAACAAAATAGGTACAATTTTTGGTACAATCTCAGATCCGGTTTTAATCATGCTGAGAGGGTGTGGTTCAAAAACAAATAATCCGCTAATTAATTAAAAACAATTTGTTAACGTAATCTGATTATGTTAACGTTTTATTGTACAAAATCCTGGTTCTTTTACCTCACAAACAGATGTGTTGCTAGGGAGTTTGTTGCGCCACTTCTTCCTCCCAGCCAAAACATAAGGAAGGGGCACTTTGGGGGACTGTCTTATTTAAAATTGACCTTTCAAAAGTTCTGATAAATCAGCCTATTTGAAAGAAATTATTTTTCACTTTGGGTATGAATGTCGATGAATGGAGAGGAAGAGGAAGGCAAAGAAAAGATTGATGGATTGTGTAAGGTATGATATGAAAGAAAAAGGAATAAATAATGCTGTGAGGTTTGATAGGGGTGAATGGAAGAAGAAAAAGTGTTGTGTTTGATAGGGGTGAATGGAAGAAGAAAAAGTGTTGCGGCGATCCTGAATAAGGCCAGAAAGTTGACGACTTTGAATTTTTGTTTTATCATTTTATAATAGTGTTAATCTGCTTGCAGACCTACATAGATTTCAAAATGTTTACCTATCTGTTTATTTTAGGCTAAACTATTATACCAACTCAGAATTCTCACAATTAAAATGTTTTTAACACAGAAAAATAGTAAGCATTTGCGTAACAACATAAAATTTTGCTATTTGACGCAAATTCGTAACATATTTGAAATATTATTCACATATTAGTCATTATTGCACTAATGATGGGTTTAGTAAACAACAATAATGCTGTTATTTTACCTACTCGCGGTATAGGTAGTTTGACATCGTACGATATTGTGGTGTCGTAATAGTATTAAATATGCCTGTATTGTTGTCAGGCATATTTAATTCTATTGTAATTTTGAATGCTTTTTTCAATATAAAATACTACATTGTTTATAAATCACCTTAATGTAAAAATGTTAATTATTTTTAAACGCATAAACGCATGCGACGCGCATCGTAAAGATGATTTTTTGAGGAAAGAAAAATTCAGCTGGAAGTGGGATTTGAATCCGCGTCGTCTGGATAAGTCCTCCAGACGCCTTACCAATTAGGGTACCGCAACTCACACTCAAAGCTGAATTTTACCTAATTTTAATGTACACAACAAATATTATAAAGAGATACAGTTTGTAACTTTGTAGGAAGTAATCTCTAGAACTGCTGTACTGATTTTAAAAATTCTTCACCTGGGGCCTTACCACGAGCTCTTAACGCGATCGAGTTTAGGCTGCGGGAAAGAGACGCCATCTCTTTCCCACAGCCTAAACTGGATCGCGTTAACAGTTCATGGTAGGCCACCTGTTCTGATTTACGTTGTTTCTGAGTGACATAGGCTATTTTATTGTTTTGTAAGTGCACTAGGGCAGACAATGTGGTCGCGGGACTTATCTCATTACCGTGACCCCGGAACACAAAAGGCTATTGAAGGACACCGTGGATTTTAGTCAGTACGAGTCTGACAGTCCCTCCCGCCCTGCCCGGGTTGGGAGGACTAATTTGATGATTTTACCACGCTAAAAAAAGGGCAGACAATGTAGCATATAATGATATGTTGAGGCTTTTCGCAAGTACGTTCAAATCAGTTTTAGTCTAAAAGGATTCAGCCATATATCATAATTATTCCTATATATCGTTTTGTTGATGTTTATACACGCCTATGTTACTCAGCCACTGCCAACTACGGCAAATGAATGCTTCTAAATCAATATACTACATACCTTCAGTAGACTTATTAAGTATCAAAGTACGATGGCAATACTAAGTTTTTAAACAAATAGTTTACAATTGGACAGTTCACTGTTGCCGATTTTGTATTGTCATACATACTTTTTGCTATCCTTGATAAATTTCTAAATAATATTTTCTAGCATTTTCTAATGTAGTTTAGAAGTATTTATACATATAAGTATTTAATTACTTTCAACTGATAATATTATCACAATTCAAATAAAACAACAACTTAGTATAACGAAGTATCGAAGCGTAATAAATTGGACATCACATGTAAATTGTCAAAGTTTAAAAAAGACCTACATGCCATAACGCTTAAGTCGTAATATTTTGTAATAATATTTTGTATAATGTTTTGTCTTGTTTTTCTTGTATGTTTGTTGTTATTTTTTATGTTTTTGTATTGTTCATTTGTGTTATTTCTTTTATTACTATTATTTAATTCAATTTGATTATTTAATTTAAGTGTTCTATAATTTATTCCGATTCATTTTAATAATTTTTTATTTTAATTATTTTAGCTTGTCAACTTTAATGTAATAACCTAGATTATAAGTGAATGATGTGGTCTCCTATAATTGGAAGCGCACACTTGTATTGTCCCCTGTTTAAATCTAAATTGCATGTAATTGTGTAGCCTCTGTTGGAGATCCAATAAATAAATAAACTTGTTTTATTTCTTACTTTTATTCACTACCTGTTTCCTATTTCTTGTATTCGCTAACCTGTGTTACTGTTACCAACGCAACCTAACTAGTTTATTTTTTAAATTTATTTTTTCATAATATTATTTTATAGCTCATTTATTTTATGATCATTAGAAATAAACAGTTCATAGATCAAGGCTAACTACTAAAGGGCAATTAATTCTACATTAACTATTCTAAAAGTACCTTGTACACATGTCAGAATTCTTTTTCATGATATGTAGTGTAAGCCTGCCGGGGTCGCGGGACTCACAAATTACCGTGACCCCGGAACGTAAAGGGCTACTAAAGGTCACCGTGGATTTTAGTCAGTACGAGACTGACAGTCCCTCAGGACTCATTTGATGATTTCACCTCGCTAAAAAAATTGATATGATTGTAGTGTAGGAGTACCCTATGTCCATTTCTGTAATTCAGGATGATCGGTACAGTGGTTTGGGCGTAAAAGGTACTGAAACTAACTTTCGCATCTATTATATTAGTTAATTAGTTAGGATGTAAGTACACATACGTCATCAGTAACCGAATGCTATCAACACATTAGATGCGTTATTAAAACAATGATTATATGTACATATATGGCTAGTCCTAATTTGTGGAACTTTACGACACTACTGTATAAATGAGTCATCGAAATTGAAGGTTTGACGTCTACAGTCCAAGGTTCATATTACCGTGCAACGGAACATTATATTTAAACAACATAATAATATTTATAACATAATTGACACCGATTTTTTTTATTGATAGCCGTCCAGCTGCCTAAAAAAATTGCGATACAGGGTCACATAATATACAATTTTGACGCTTCAGGCGTTCGTTGAACTTGTAAAAAAATACCTATACCTTATCTAGATGACAGTTGGATCAACAAAATAAATAAAAAACTCTTTTTTTTTGTTTACTATTTGTTCATCCGTGACCATGGTGCTTGCAACACTGCCCAAATATCGGAACCTCAAGA
The DNA here is from genome assembly GCA_950005045.1 of Agrotis exclamationis. Lineage (NCBI taxonomy): Eukaryota > Metazoa > Arthropoda > Insecta > Lepidoptera > Noctuidae > Agrotis > Agrotis exclamationis. Next base: position 13,777,122 of record OX465436.1, on the reverse strand, counting down.
CAAATAACTGTTTCCACAGCTAAGGAGTGGAATTCGCTGCCAGAATCCGTTTCCTGATAGCTTTATTAAGATGCGAACAAATTATCGGACGCGTCCGTCAGCCGCGGCTGAGAGACGCGGCTTATTCATTATCTGACCAGTACATTTAATACTACACTGTGCAAACTGTCGGTCGTAAGACGCGGACGTGACCTTGAGCGTTCGGACGTCCGAACAGAATCTGGCCGGCTGGATGTTTGTGCATCCGAAGACGTTGTCCGAACTACCGTGCACACTGCTAAGCCGCGTCCCTCAGCCGCGGCTGACGGACGCGTCCGATAATATGTTCTCAGCTTTAACCTCGGGATATTTAAGTCAAGAGTGAATAGGTTACTTCTAGGCAAGCCTGCTTCACCGTAGACCATAATATCATTGCTTACTATCAGGCGAGACGGTTGTTTAACGCGAGCCAACTTGAATAAAAAAATGGCAAATAAGATAACCCGTTTTGACCCCCATTTTCGTGAATTTAAATGGTAAAGTTAGTGAAATTGTCAGTTTAAACCATCAGGTTGGACTGGAAGCGGCCCATTTGAGAGAAGACATTAGATTGAATGAGAAGTTGGATTCTATCGAGCATGACTGCGATTTCCTAGTCGGTAAGGTGGTTCAAGTCCTACTAGCAATCAGATTTTTCTTCCAACAAAAAAGTTTTGTTTAAAGAAAAGGTTAAGCAGAAGATCTCTTTAAAGTTAGGGTGAACAAACTTCTTCTGGGTACATTGTAGGCTTTGTCTAGACTACAGACTTTGCTCTGACCTAGACCAGAGCAAATAAAAAAGTACACTTGTAGGATATTGATGACCATACCTTATAAGAAGCAGACTTCAGATGCACGTTCCTGCCCTTACTGGTGAGGGTGCATTTGAGACGCAGCAGTAGATCACGACGACCAGAGCTGGTGGAGCGCAGTGCCTCGCGAATCTCGTCATGGTCGCAAGGATGGCTGAACTCGAATACACTCTGGCCCATTATCTCCATCTGAAGTTTGAAATAAGAACATAGTTATAGTTACGTTATAGTTAACATAATCAAAATAAAGATAAAAATAAACGTCACCGCAAGACGTTAGGAATGGATTGAAGAATTTGACGGTATGCGGTAGTAAGAACCTCGGTAGCTCGGTTGGTAAGAGCATCGGTCGTCATTGAAGTAAGCAAAAGTCATCTTTTTAGAGTGAAAACATTTCTGACATAGCTATCACCAACCAGAATAAGCGAAGAAAGGTGGGGGATAACCCCCTTTGTGTTTACTGATTAACTTGAATAACCTCACGCAGAAGTACGAAGAACCCATTACAAAATAATCCCCGACTCAGAGAGAGGGGTATCATAAGTTTGATGAGTCTGTGTTTCTATCTGTGGCATTGTGGATCCCAAAAGAATGGTTTTTTGCTTGAGATTAAAAAAAAATGATAAAATTTAGGCGTTCGATCGTCATCCGCTCATCTGTTACATTTTTTTTTTACTTTATAAAACTGGTTCGTTAGTTGTACATGTTATTTTATTTACCACAGTTCCATGTGTCGATTTCCTCATAAAGTTATAGCTAAGCAAGTTATTCAAAACAAACTTAGTTCTAAGAAATCTAGCCAGGTCTTCAGTAGGCACCATGCGTACTAATCTAGGCGCCTCTGCGTCATCAAAAAAGTAATTGTATGCTAATGTAATGAATTATTAAAATATGTCTAGCAAATGTTGCAATAATACTTTTAAACTTACATTGTCGAATGTAGGCAGAATTTAAAGAACTAATACGTTTATTATCTACAAAAAATATGGATTTTCCGCATAAAATTACCTACATGTATAAGTTTTGAGGGATGAATTTTTGGAAATCCTTATACATACATTGCTCAATTTGGAAATATAATATAAGGCACTATTACCGATAATATTTTACATATTAATACTAATATAAATACTACAATACTAAAATTATAAACATTTTAAATAAATTATAATCTCGTTAAATATACGCGGTGGGCGATTTGATTCTTTTAAAATAAAAAAAAAATGTTATGCAATAGCTTCACCGCGGCAGTCTCCGAGTGCCACATGTATTTTTCCTGTACGAATAATATCTCAACTGCACCACCGTCATATTTTCTTCCTATTCTAATATTTTTTTTTATAAATATTAATCGATTGTATTCTTATATAAGGCACTCTAGTATAATTTTATTTTGATGTGTTTGTTTATTAGTAAATTAAAAAAAAAACATGTTTAATGTTATAAAAAAGTGTTCAAGGTTTGTGTGAGTTTAAATGTTTGACGTTTGTTAACGCACAGAAGATACAGGGAAATTCGGGAAACTCCTAGAGCTGGGCATTTTTTTAAAAATCTGCACTGATACATGTATGTTTGTATGATCAGATGTATGAATGTGGATGAGGTGAAAGGAGTATGTATGAATGAATGTATATTTTTTGACTATCTTCATGGGGAAAGGGGGTGAGTCTATGAATGTATGTATGATAACTGTATCTAGGCAACTGTGATTTCCTTAGTTAGAAACTACAAAGTAACAATACCAGTTGTGATGATTTTCACACAAACGTCATGTTTAATTCTGTCTTGCCAATCAGGTCAAGGCTATTTTACGTTTACACTGAACTAAACTACACTCCTGCAATACAGTACAATGAGAGGTCATGTAACTGAATAACTGAAAGCATTAAATCTTAAAATAGAATAAATTGAAGTCGCTTCTTGTATCTGTTCGTTTGATCGCCGTAATCTAATAAACTACGCAGCTTATTCTGATACGGTTTTCATAATAATTTTGAGAAGTTAAAGTGCTGTCGAACTGGTATGGACTTCATATGACATTTATGTTCCGATGACGGTAGAATTTGATTTTGAAATTATTGGCGCATTCAGATTGGGCTAATAGCTGACATTTTCCGTATTGCAAGTCTACAAAAAGAATATGCCCGAACAATGCATCTCATAATTTCGCGGGGGTCTTCGCTGTTTGATATATAATGAATAAGCGGATGACCGCGGTTTCGGATACCAGCGATGAACAATTTTTCCTCCATTTATTTAACTTACCTAACTGAATTTCCATGCTTAAGTAAACTTACAATTTATGTGTGAAAGTATAAGACAACGTGTAAATCACGATCGGTTTACTGCTTCATCTAATCTAACACATACTTTTCATCATCATCATCATCATCGGCCGGAAGACGTCCACTGCTGAAGATAGGCCTCCCCCTTAGACCGCCACGCCGAACGACAATTCGCCACTTGCATCCATCGGTTGCCCGCGACCCTCACGATGTCGTCGGTCCACCTAGTGGGAGGCCCGCCTACGCTGCGTCTTCCGGTCCGTGGTCGCCACTCGAGAACTTTTCTTCCCCATCGGTTGTCAGTTCTAGGAGCGATGTGGCCTGCCCATTGCCACTTCAACTTGCAAATTTTATGAGCTATGTCGGTGACTCTGGTTCTTCGCCGAATATCCATGTTCCGGATTTTATCCCGCAAAGAAACTCCGAGCATAGCTCTTTCCATTGCTACATACTTTTACTACCCAACATTTTCATTACAAAATCTTCCAATCGATCGCTGCTTATGACGTCTATCGTTCGACGACCCACATACATACAAGCGACTATGCGCCTGCGCGTCTATAGAAAACTCGTGTTGCACCATGTGCTTCCAAACTAAACACAATATAACCTTTACGACTCTAATCTTAAGGATCAATTCAATTGCATCAATGTCTCTGATAGTGTTGATAAGACACCGCTTTGACGTTTTCTATTGATAATAATATAGATAATCAGTAAAAGTGGCATGCTTTAATCTAGTTTTATATTTTTACGTAGTTGACTATTGTAGATATTGATAATTCATTACTGAATTTAACGCCACACCTGTGCAAAGGAATTAAAAAAAACCGGCCAAGTGCGAGTTGGACTCGCCCATGAAGGGTTCCGTAGCAGCAAGGATAGATTAGAGATATAATTATATTGAGATTAGTAAGTAATATACACAAACAATAAAAATAACTTTGTTTTTCATAGTATTTGTATGAATGGCAAAGTTATATTTGCGGTTTTTGAAAATGTACTATATCTCAAAAACTGCTAACTGTATCTCATCCAAACCAATTTTCGTTGGTAGTTTTGGTTGAGGTCTACATTATATATTTTTTTTAGTTTTATCATTCTCTTATTTTAGAAGTTACGGGGGGGGGACACACTTTTTACCACTTTGGAAGTGTCTCTCGCGCAAACTGTTCAGTTTAGAAAAAAATGATGTTAGTAACCTCAATATCATTTTTAAATACCTATTCATAGATACCCCACACGTATGGGTTTGGTGAAATTTATTTTTTTGAGTTTCAATTCTAAGTATGGGGGGCACCCCCAAAATTTGTTTTGTTTTGATTTTTGTGTGAAAATCCTAATGCGGTTCACATAATACATCTTTCTACCAAGTTTCAACAGGATAGCTCTTATACTTTCGACAAAAAGTGGCTGTGACATACACGGACAGACAGACAGACAGACAGACAGACATGACGAATCTATAAGGGTTCCGTTTTTGCCATTTGGCTACGGAACCCTAAAAAACCGGCCAAGTGCGAGTTGGACTCGCCCATGAAGGGTTCCGTAGCAGCAAGCATAGATTAGAGATATAATTATATTGAGATTAGTAAGTAATATACACAAACAATAAAAATAACTTTGTTTTTCATAGTATTTGTATGAATGGCAAAGTTATATTTGCGGTTTTTAAAAATGTACTTTAGCTCAAAAACTGCTAACTGTATCTCATCCAAACCAATTTTCGTTGGTAGTTTTGGTTGAGGTCTACATTATATATTTTTTTTAGTTTTATCATTCTCTTATTTTAGAAATTACGGGGGGGGGGACACACTTTTTACCACTTTGGAAGTGTCTCTCGCGCAAACTGTTCAGTTTAGAAAAAAATGATGTTAGTAACCTCAATATCATTTTTAAAGACCTATTCATAGATACCCCACACGTATGGGTTTGGTGAAAAAAAATTTTTTGAGTTTCAATTCTAAGTATGGGGGTGTGGCGGACGGACCGGGATGACCAACGGTGCTCCGCCGATTGGGGGAGAGGGGAGGAACGGAAAACCTTTTCGACGTGCCCCCTTGTGCCCCTTTGTACGCACGTGCCTTGCGTTGCTGGTGACGCACGTACCCACGCACCCCTGAATGCGTAACGTTTGACGACTTCAGAAATAATACTGGGGCTGGGACCACGGGCAACGGAATGAAACACTGCACTAGAGTTCAAATCTTGAAGGCTTCGGTCTTCTTTTTTCTAGTGTTGTTTCCTCTTCGGTGGCTCGGCTGCGACTGACGCAGTGCCGGCGTTCGTTCCGGCTTTTATACCGGCCGTTGTTACCTTATAGAGGCCCTCGTATTTTGAGCCTATTTTTCCTTACATTTTCGCTAAGACCGAAACTTTCGTAGCCTTTATTTTCATTAAATTTCAACCTTACAGCTATGTATTATACATCATTAGAATCCTTTCTATCTCTACTTTAACCTAATCTAATTGTTTTATACATACATTAACATACAAAAAATTTCCTAGAACAAAAATAGTCAAAGTTACATAGGAACAAAATTTTCACTTTACAAAAATCGCAATAACTTGAAAACTACTGGACCGATCTTCATGAAACAACTTGTAAACCTATTTTTACAATCAAATACAACCCCTTTTAACACTTTAATTAACGTACATGCATAAACAAAAAAGTGAGTTTTCAAGTTACGTAATTATCTAAGAAATTTCAAACTTTTTCCAATTTTCATAAAAGAAACTTATCTAACTAGAATCTAATATGAATGACAAAGATAATCTAATAAGAATTATAAATGTACAATAAACATAAACATAATTAATTCCAATTAGAAAATCACCTTACTAAATTCCTTACAAACTACACTGTACAACGGCAAAAGTCCTCCCACTACTTACACCCCTTGTCCCTGCGTGGGTCTCGCCGCCGACATACACAATTCACTTTCACAACACTGTCACTATGGAGGCGCTCCTTCCACTACTTGCACCTCGTGTCCCTACGTGGGTCTCGTCGCCGACAGTCTCCCCCTCGTGCGTCGCACCATCTTCCTGGCTCGGCGACACTCCCGGCACCAGCAGCACCACTCTCGAACTCGGTCTCCGTAGCACTCCTCCTCTGGTCTCGACGTCGACGACTCTTGTCCGCCCGTCTGGTCCCGGATACACCCGCTGGATTCTGCCGCGTGGCCAGGTGCATCTCGGTAGGCTGCGGTCGACGATGAGCACGACGTCCCCGACGCGTAGATCAGCAGCGTCGCTCCTTCCCGACGTCTTCCTTGGCAGCAGAGTGGGCAGGTACTCGCGCAGCCAGCGTTGCCAGAAGTGATCGGCAAGTCGCTGCGCAGCCTTCCAGGTGTGTCTGCCCACGAGCTCGTTGTCGGTGAAGCTGCCGATCCTCGCCGCGCCGCAGGAACGCCCAATGAGGAAATGGTTGGGCGTGAGTGCTTCTTCTTCAGGATTCTCGGAGAGGTGGGTGAGAGGCCGAGAGTTGACTATGTGCTCGGCCTCCAGGAGGAGGGTATGTAGGACCTCCTCTCGTGGATGTTGCTCGTTGAGTGTGGCGCCCAGTGCGGTTTTGATTGATCGCACCAGACGCTCCCATGCGCCGCCCATGTTTGGCGCACCAGGAGGGATGAACTTCCACTGCACGCCGATCTTTTCTGCTTCTGAGGTGAGGTCTTCTTGCTTCATGTTCTCTAGCGCTTCTTTCAGTTCGTGGTTAGCGCCGACGAAGTTGGTCCCGTTATCACTATAGATTGTCTTCGGCATTCCTCTTCTCGCGGCGAATCTTCGTAGCGCCATGATCATGCTGTCCGTGGAGAGTGAAGGAGCGAGCTCTATGTGTACAGCCCTTGTGGTTAGGCATGTAAATAGAGCGCCCCACCTTTTCTCATGACGTCTTCCCACGGTGACTGTCAGCGGGCCGAAGTAATCTACACCGGTGCACGTGAATGGAAAGCTGCCGTGCATTAGCCTTTCTACCGGTAAGTTGCCCGTCGGGAGTTCTTGTGGCGTAGCCCTCTTCGTCTTACACCATTGGCATTGATGCTGAACTGTCTTGATCGCTGACCTCAGTCCCATCACCCAGAAGCGTTGCCTTATTTCGTTCATGACCGTCGCGTGATTGCCGTGATTGAAGCGGCAGTGGTATTCTTCTATGACGAGTCGTGTTGTCCTTTCCTTGCTGTCGAGCACGATGGGTCGCTTGTAGTCTCTGCTCACACCCTGTATCGCGTCGATTCTTCCTTTCAGCCGTAGAAGACCCTCTTCCAGCACTACGTCGAGCTTCTTCAACTTGCTACTGCCTTCTAGTTGCTTTCCTTGCTGTAGACACCTGATGTCTTCTCTGAAGCTTTTCTCTTGGCTTCTTTTTAGCAACAGAATTTCGGCTTGCTCTAGTAGTCCGGCGTCCAATGGCAGGTACTTCTTCTCGGCGTTCTTCGAAGACTGATGTCGCTTCTCTGCTGTTGTCGTCTTCTTCCTTTCTGTCGCTCTCCATGTTGGATCTTCCTTGCTGACGTTGACCTTTTCCTTTGTTCTGCAGAGTTGGATGAACTGCAGTACTCTCGCTGTAGCACGCCATAGTCTCTTCCATGAAGAAAACCTTTCAGGGTCTGGTACGGGATACGTGACGCTTGCAGCCGCTACGACGTCCGTTAACCTTTCTTCACCGGTGGTTTCCTTCTTAAAGGTCCTCGGTGCCGGCCAGTGAACTTCATCTCTTCGTAGGAAGTCAGGCCCGGTGAACCATCGGTGATTGTGGTCGAAGTCCTCTGGTACGTCGCGCGTCGCGTCGTCTGCTGGGTTCTTCGCCGTAGGTACCCATCTCCACTCTTGAGGTTTGGTCAGGTCTTCAATCTCTGCCAAGCGATGAGCCACGAACGTCTTGAATGTTCTCGGGTCCGTCTTGATCCACGAGAGCACGATGCTGGAGTCTGTCCAATAAGTCTTCTTCACCACCTTCAGGTCCATCTCTTCTTCCACGGAGTGCGCTAGTCTGCTTCCCAGGAGTGCCGCCTGCAGCTCGAGTCTCGGGATTGACACTGGCTTCAGAGGTGTGACTCTGACCTTCGCTGCCACCAAGCGGACGTGATAGGTGCCGCTCGGTTCTTCTGTCCTCCAGTAGACTGTGGCTGCGTACGCTGTCTCGCTTGCATCGGTGAATGTGTGCAGCTCCCCCTCGGTGCGATGTGGCGCCAGACACCTTGGTATGTGAAGATCTCGGAGCAACTTCATCTTCTCCAGGTAACTTTTCCATGTTTCATAGTCCCTTTCTTCTATCTCGTCGTCCCAACCGACGCCGCTTCTCCACACGTTCTGAAGCAGCTTCTTCCCTTGGACGAGAATTGGTGACGCCAACCCCAATGGGTCGAAGGTCGACATCACTGCGCTGGTGACTTCTCTCTTCGTGGGCACCTGGAACCCTTTGATGATCTCTTCTGGTGTGTTACGTAGGTTTGCCCTGAAGCCGATGGAGTCCCTTTTTGTGAACCAACGCAGGCCCAAAGTCTTCTCTTCTTTCTCGCCGAGGTCTACTTCTGTCTTTTCTGTGGTGTCAGTCTTCACTTCCTGCAGCAGCTTAGGCTGGTTTGATGCCCAACCTCTGAGTTCGAAGCCCGCCTTCTTGTGGATGAAGTCCACTTGAGCTGTGACTCTTCTGAAGTCCTCTTCTGAATGGAAACTATGGAGATAGTCGTCCATGTAATGGTTCAGCTCGATCGCCCTTGTAGCCTCTGGATATTGCTCCTTGTAGTCCGCCGCGTTCCGGTTCTTGACGTAGATCGCTGTGCTTGGTGACGATGTTGCACCGAAGATAACGGATGTCATCCTATACTTCTTTGGTAGCACGTTGCGATCTTCTCCTCGCCACAGGAACCGTAGGCTGTCTCTATCTTCTGGCCTGATGCGAACTTGTAGGAACATCTCCTTGATGTCGGCCGCCACCGCGAGTGGTCCTTGTCGAAACCGCAGTAGCACGCCGAACAGAGACTGCAGTAGGTCTGGCCCAGGTAGCAGAGCGTCGTTGAGGCTTCTTCCTTTTGACTTGGCTGCCGCGTCGAAGACGATCCTGATCTTCTTCTTCAATGGATGTACCACGGCGAAATGAGGCAGGTACCATATCTTCTTGTTGTCTTCTGGTCCATCAGGGGCTTCTTCTGCATACTTGCTGTCGATTAGGTGCTGGATCTGCTTGCTATACTCTGCCTTCAGCTGAGGATCCTTGTCCATCTTCCTCTCGATGTTGATCAATCGGTTCCGTGCAGAAGTGTAGCTCTCCGGCATCTGCTCCTCTTCATTCTTCCACAGGAGCCCAGCTTCGAATCGACCATCTTCCAGTCTTCTGCAGGTCTTCTCCAGGATGGCGAGTGCTCTTCCCTCTGAGTCGGTGGTGGGTCTTCTGGGCAACACCCCTAGTGCTTCAATGGCGAAGTGTTCCTTGATGGCTTGATGCATCTCTTCGTCAGCCGTGTTGATGTGAAGACACGTGTTCAGGAAGTGTACTGGCTTCGTGCCCCCTTTGTCCGACCCATGCAGCACCCAGCCGAGTCCTGTTCTCGATGCGACTGGTTCCCCTGGTTTGCCTCTTCTTATTTCTCGAGTCACGATCAGCTCCCAGTTATCTTGCCCGATGAGTAGCTGTGGTGACTCCCCTGTATAGTAGAGAGAGTCGGCGATCTTCTTCAAGTGACGACAATCTTCAATCCTCTTCTTGTCCAAGAACTGCGGTGCAAGCTTCAACTCGTCGATGGTTCGGACCCTCTTCAATGTCTTCTTGCTTCCCTGAGCACCTTTCACTATCAGGTCCAATGTTTGAGAGTCCTTCTTCCTTAGTAGCTTGCCCCCCACCGTTTCGATGACCAGTTCTTCCGTGCTTCCTTGAGCGCCGACCTCCTTCGCTATTTTCTCGTCCAGCAGTGACACCGTTGACCCTTCGTCCATGAGGGCCAGTATCTTCTTGGATCCTTTCGACCCGAAGACTTCCACAGGAACTATCTTCAAGTACGCCCTCGTACTGTTGACCGCGTTCACTGATGCGGCGACACTTGTTCCTTCTTGTGGTTCCTTATCTTCTTTCTTGTCTTCGGGTTTCCTTTCTTCTGACTCGACGTGCAGCAGATGATGATGCCACCGCTTGCACTCCTTGCACGATGGCTTCCTGCAGCTCTCCTTCCTGTGTTTCCCCTGAAGACACTTGAAGCAGACGCGACTTTTCTTCACTGTTGCCCACCGATCTTGGACCGACGCGTTCTTGAACTTCTGACACTCGACGAGGAAGTGTTCGCCCTCACACATAGGGCAAGTCTTCTCTTGTTGTTTCAAGTTCGAGCTCCTTTCCTTTTCTTTCGTAGAATGCGCCGCCTGTCGATGAGTCCTCTTGAACCCGCTCTTCTCTTCTATTGTAGCGAAGGCTCCACACTTGTCTGCTTCTATGTTCAGGAACTTGGACACCAATGTCAGGTTGGAGAACTCGCCTTCTTCTGATGCTGCAGTGTAGTCGTACCAGCGGAACTTCAGGACCGTTGGCATCTTCTCGATAATTTGTTTCACCATTTCCGGCGAATGTAGATACTGGGGTTTCTTCAATCCTCTGATGGCCGCCACACTGTTGTTGATTTGACTCGCGAAGATGCATATGTCCTTGGGATTCTCTGATATCTTCGGCAACGTCTTGATTTTTTCCAGTTCCGCCAACACTAGTGCGTCCGGCCTCCCGTATCTTCTTCGAAGAGCTTGCATCACTTCCAGTGGAGATGCTTCCGAATATAATAAGCTCTTGATGGCTTCCCTTGCGTTTTCTTTCAATGCTCTTCTTAGTCTTGCCATGTTTTGAACGTCGTTAAACATTGGCGCCGTATCTTCATAGACTACTTTGAAGGCCAGCCACTCGCTGCTGCTGCCGTCGAAGAACGGTAACTCATGGATGTACTTCGGCTGCGACGCTGGTCCTTCCCTTGTGGTAAGAGCTTCCTTTAACACCGACGCTAGCGCTTGAATTTCGATCGTAGCTCCCTTGGTTGCCGAGTTCTCTTCGGCTTTGACTTTGATTTTGTTCGGGTCCTCGGGGGGGCGTTGACCTCGTAGCTCGGTTTGTTCTGGTACGTCTTCATTTAGTACCGACGTTTCGATCCAGTTCTGGACCTGTGCTGTTCGATCTTCCTGATCTTCATCAACGGAGTCCTCATCTTCACACTGTGCCAGCTCCAACCTGACGCGCGCTAGCTTGGCCGCAGCCTGTGCTTGCTTCAGCTCCAGACGTGCTAACTCTTCTCTGGCTTCCAGCTCGCGTCTTCTGGCCGAGGTGCTCGTTGTCTTCACTGACCTGGTGCGACGACTGACCCCCATCGGCTTAAGAGTGGTTCTTGACCCATACACCTCCTCAGCCGGGGCCTGATCTGGGGTCTTCTCTGTCGTCTCCTTACGGGTGGCTTCTGTTCCCTTCTTGCTCTCTGAAGCCGCTGTGGTGGTGGTCGCAACCGTAGTTCTCGTTGATTCAGTAGCCGTGGTCCCCTCTGTAGTCGTTGTGCCTGAAGAAGTGTTCGTGCCCGACGTAGTCGCTGTACCCGACGTGGTTGCTGTACCCGATGACGCTGACGCAGACGTGACCCCTTCTGTCCCTGAACCTTCTTCAGCCGCGTCCTTAACGGAAGGACGTGACGAGGGACGTGAGGGAGCATCCTTCTGAGACCTGGTGACGGGCATCTTGCAATCTTCTTATCTTCTGTACTCTTCTGGTACTCTTCTGGGTACCTCTTCTGGCACCACCTTCCAACAGGGATCCGGTTCACGAAGGACCAAAAACTTGTGGCGGACGGACCGGGATGACCAACGGTGCTCCGCCGATTGGGGGAGAGGGGAGGAACGGAAAACCTTTTCGACGTGCCCCCTTGTGCCCCTTTGTACGCACGTGCCTTGCGTTGCTGGTGACGCACGTACCCACGCACCCCTGAATGCGTAACGTTTGACGACTTCAGAAATAATACTGGGGCTGGGACCACGGGCAACGGAATGAAACACTGCACTAGAGTTCAAATCTTGAAGGCTTCGGTCTTCTTTTTTCTAGTGTTGTTTCCTCTTCGGTGGCTCGGCTGCGACTGACGCAGTGCCGGCGTTCGTTCCGGCTTTTATACCGGCCGTTGTTACCTTATAGAGGCCCTCGTATTTTGAGCCTATTTTTCCTTACATTTTCGCTAAGACCGAAACTTTCGTAGCCTTTATTTTCATTAAATTTCAACCTTACAGCTATGTATTATACATCATTAGAATCCTTTCTATCTCTACTTTAACCTAATCTAATTGTTTTATACATACATTAACATACAAAAAATTTCCTAGAACAAAAATAGTCAAAGTTACATAGGAACAAAATTTTCACTTTACAAAAATCGCAATAACTTGAAAACTACTGGACCGATCTTCATGAAACAACTTGTAAACCTATTTTTACAATCAAATACAACCCCTTTTAACACTTTAATTAACGTACATGCATAAACAAAAAAGTGAGTTTTCAAGTTACGTAATTATCTAAGAAATTTCAAACTTTTTCCAATTTTCATAAAAGAAACTTATCTAACTAGAATCTAATATGAATGACAAAGATAATCTAATAAGAATTATAAATGTACAATAAACATAAACATAATTAATTCCAATTAGAAAATCACCTTACTAAATTCCTTACAAACTACACTGTACAACGGCAAAAGTCCTCCCACTACTTACACCCCTTGTCCCTGCGTGGGTCTCGCCGCCGACATACACAATTCACTTTCACAACACTGTCACTATGGAGGCGCTCCTTCCACTACTTGCACCTCGTGTCCCTACGTGGGTCTCGTCGCCGACAGGGGGGCACCCCCAAAATTTGTTTTGTTTTGATTTTTGTGTGAAAATCCTAATGCGGTTCACATAATACATCTTTCTACCAAGTTTCAACAGGATAGCTCTTATACTTTCGACAAAAAGTGGCTGTGACATACACGGACAGACAGACAGACAGACATGACGAATCTATAAGGGTTCCGTTTTTGCAATTTGGCTACGGAACCCTAAAAACATCTATACACTTTTTTTTTTTTTTTTTTTTTTTAGGGTGGCAAAATCATCAAATGAGTCCTCTCGCCCTGGGTGGGGCGGGAGGGACTGTCAGACTCTTACTGACTAAAATCCACCCGTGTTCCGTCGGATGCCCTTTACGTTCCGGGGCCACGGTATCCTGGATTAAGAAAAATCCGCGACCCCGGCAGGCATTTGGTCCCATAAGGGGCCCCGTCGGTGACGCGTGAAACACGACGCGCCACCGACCCGGGCTTGGTCCTTGGTCGGACGGCGAGCATACCCATTACTCACCGTCCGCAAGCCCTCTCCGCCGCTGTGCCCTCTGCTGTTCAGAGGGACACGCGTTGGAGCGTCCACCCGACAGGCTATTTGCATACGGGCAAAGAAACCTCTTAGGCACACAGTGACTAAGGAGAGTTTTTGCCCGCATCCCAGGGCGCACCGGCCCGAAAAACTGGTCTTCCCCCCGGACGTATCCGAGAGGGAACTCCAGTCCACGGGCGCACGTGGAGGTTTCCTGTCTTAGCACCCCAACATCTATACACTTAATGTAATTAAAAAAAAAAAAAAAAAAAAATGTGTCTCTGTGCATGCTAATCTCTGAAAACTCAAACGTTTTTTTCAGGTTAGAATGACATAAAATACATTGTTCTCTGGAATTTTCCTGTGGAATAATTTCCGAACTATTAACGCCCGAAGCCGGGGGCAACATCTATTAAACTTATTAATCGTCCTTTACCCGACTCACGCGCCTTAAAAGAGGCTAAAGTTTTTATACAGCAAACATTAAAAACGCAGCAAAAACGTTAATCTGTTATGGTATAGTAGAGAAACGGATTAAAATCTTTCTTTGAGACAAATACAAATGGAGGTTGTAACAAAACAGGTTTTACTTGTTTGGAACGCAGGCACTTGAACCATGACATTGGTTTGTTGACTACTTGGACCTTTGTTTTGGTTATGTTTAGTGTAAGGGCTACTTGTACATAATTATTTTGTTTACAAAAAAAAATATATTTGTTAAAACTAGTAGCTATAAAGCTCGATAAACAAAAAAACTGATTGCTAAACCACAAAGTGCTGGAAAGAAACTTAACTAGTTGTCTCGGTTATTACTCAACTACGGAATAGCAAAATAAGGGTCATGCACTTGATGAGACCAGTCCATTTCTATATTCATTATCCATGTATTTTTTAAATTTAGAATTTAAGGAATCATGAATGTACTAGAGGTAATTTTCTTCTGCTTTTAGCTGATCCGTTACTGTGATAAATCTTCCCACTAGAAAATATTCCGCGATTATGGCGCTTACAACATTATCTGAAGTACGCGGCAAATTCTTCAATAAAACAAAAATAGAATGCGATAAGTCCAATACAATAATTTTGACAGACTCAGTACGTAGTTCCGAATAAGTAGCGTAAAGATACGCTTTTCAGATGAGTTGGTTCTCAACTCCTCAAAAAAGATAATGTTTTTTCGTAATTTAATCAACCACAAATCCCAAAGAGGTAGCTTGGCTTCTTACTTTGGTCAATAATTAAATTCAATCAAGTTTAAAGATCTATCTTCAATTCAATCAGAGAACTCATCCTAATTTATGACACACTTTCAATCATTACAGTTTTATTTCGACAGCTTTACAATAGGTATACCTACATTTTCTTGAAAAGAGGGATTATTAAACATTCAGACGAAGGTCGGGTTTTTTTGGGGTGTAAAATTCATCTAAGTCCAGGCCCTGGGTTGTAGCGGAAGGTACTGCCAGACAAAATCACCTAGTTCTTTCACATCTGCTTTCCATTGCCTCGGCATCATGCTTAGATAAACCTAATTGCTTAGATATCTGTATTTGAGTTTTATAATGTTTGTAATCGCACCCACGATACAGGAGAAATTCGTGTTAGGGAAACGTTTAAAAAAATATAAAGGTAAATAAGGAATTGTAGCGTAATGTATTTTGCTACAGTTAAAGTCAACAAGACACAAAAATGAAAATTCACAGTTACTAAGCAACATCAGAAAGAAATCGTACGCTTCAAAGTAAAGTAGGAACGTCAAATAGTACCAAATGCACGTAATTGCGGTCAAAACCTGCTGATTACAAAATACTACCGTAGCTAGTAGTGTAGGAAGTACTTGAGTGTGCAGTAACAGTAACTACAAGTATCTGTTACTAAAGTAGTTCCTAATTACTCATGGAGTATTAACGCACCTGTTACATTTCAAAATGTTGATGTGATTTATAGATAGATAGAGGTGATAAGATAACCATCAATGCAAATAGTAATTACATAAAGACAATCACAGTAGTAACACGTGGAGTAAGAGTAAATAGTAAATATCCGTCAGAGACTCTTCGCAAACAAAGATGGATGTTACAGACTGCATTAAGCCTCCTGCAGACACGCGATTAATCGCGCGGGGCGACATGTCGCGGTCCATTCGCAGTATTTTTAGAGTGGAAATAAGCTTGGCTCGTTGTCGCAGCGCGATTAATCGCGTGTATCTGCAGGATGCTTTATTATCAAGTACCTATGTCTTGTGCGACTGTGACAAATAACAGGGTAATTCTCGTACAGAATGTGGTTCCGTCTCTCTTTTGGTTATTTAACAGCATCAATAAATACGTCGTTCATACTTCAAGTTTGAATTACACACAAATACGTAGAAATTAGTGCTAGGGCCTCAGTACTGGGGTATTGAAATTGCTCATGTTCAATTGATGATATGATGCAAATCGGTACAGTGCACATACGTACAAGGTATCCCAGGATATTTGTTGTATCCATTTTAGTTACCTACGCAGACGGCCCAACATTTAGATTATGCTTAGACCATAGGTGTGACTAGAGGAGCAACATTACCACAGCTCATTATGCCCGTATTAAATTATAGCCGTATCGATTTCCTTATGGGGTTTCCCTTTTACAGATGATCGTTTTATTTTGTATTCGATAACCCATTATTTAGATACGGAGAGGTATGGTTGTCTAGTCTGTTATACGTTTTAATACATAAATGGGGTGTGATGCTTGATGTTCCCAGTTATTTGTAGTGGCTGTAGACTTCTAGCAGTTTTGAGCTCTATGCTATCTTTTCCGAGTCTGTTTTTTACATGATTGTAGCTATCATATTTTTCCTGTAACTAATTTATTTTTTGTACCATAAAGGTGATAAGCATACGGCCCTTCTGGTGGAAAGCGGTCACCGTAGCCTAGAGACGCCTGCAACACCAAAGGTATTGCCTTCGCGTTGCTAACACTGTGAATTTTTCACACCATTTTTGAAGGTGTGAAGGAACTAGGGATCATTGTTCCGACAGCTAAAGGGACAATTTCGATAAAATGACTTCACACCGTGGATCCTCCAGCTGTCGGCACAATGATCGTTCCAGAACTGCCTCACCCGCATTATCCAGTAAAATGCAGATGAGCTTTCGAGCTTGACTTGCGAATAGGTGTACGCCAGGCAGTTGGGTGTTGTGTGTTTTCATGACTTTTTCCACGTTATCACTGAGTTTATTTCAGTTTTAGGCAATTTGCACACCTTTAATTTTGGTTCTCTTCAATTCAGATTTTGCTATTTCAGCCTCTCTTATCAGATAGACAGATAAACTACGCGTTATTGAATAAGGTCAATATAGCTTACCAAGATCTTATCTAAAAGTACCTAACCTCTTGAATTTTTCTTACGTTTCCTTAAACGGGGACTTTCTAGAGCTAGACTATATCTGACGTCTCGTCATGTACCGCCAATTGTTATTATTATGACATTTTTATCTTCGTATCTTATCATCGTCTTTATTGTAATAAAACAATGACCAAAGATCACGCAATTTACCTTCTATGAGAGTTAATAGTGCAAATAATTAATTATAATTACGGTATAACAGTGTAATGGGCTGGAATGGAGGCGTCAAGGTGGGTGGTCATAGAATATCCAACCTCCGCTACGCAGATGACACTACCCTTTTTGCATCGTGTGAGACTGAGATGTTGGAATTGCTGCATCGTTTGGAAGCTGTTAGTCTTGGAATGGGTCTCGCCATAAATAAGAGCAAGACCAAGCTCCTTATCATTGATCGTTTCAAAGCCATCCAACGTACCGACCTCTTATCAGAGTATGAAACTGTCGAGCAGTTTCAGTATCTTGGCTCTGTAGTTACTAATAAGGGCAGCTGTGAACTGGAAATACGGAGAAGGATTGGTATGGCTAAAACAGCGATGACTCAATTAAATAAAGTATGGAGAGATAAAAACATCACTAATCGGACAAAACAACACCTGGTCCGTACACTTGTCTTCTCCATCTTTCTCTATGGGGCAGAGACTTGGACCATCAAAGCGGCCGATAGGCAAAGAATAGACGCTTTCGAAATGTGGTGCTGGCGCCGTCTTTTAAGGATACCATGGACAGCCCACCGTACAAACGTCTCGATCCTTAAACAACTGAAAATGGAGAAAGCGCAACCACTCTCTTCAACCTGCCTGCAACATGTCATAAAATACTTTGGTCACATTGCTCGCAGAGGTACCAACAACATGGAGCGGCTAATGGTGACCGGGAAGATAGAGGACAAAAGACCTAGAGGCCGAAGCCCAAAACGGTGGTCTGATCAAATCTCGGCAGAACTCGACATGCCTATCAGCACTGCACTCCATCAGGCCACTGACCGCAACAGATGGAGAAGTTTGATTGACAAATTGAAACGGAGTCACGATTCTCAGCAGTGAGAGAACGATTGAGAAGAAGAAGAGATAACAGTGTAAATAGTTTCTATGAACTAAGGTTTGTGGAAACTTAGTGACCAGGTTAACACCGAAGTCTTCGAAGGCCGAACATACATTAAGACTTCGACCCGGCTTCAACCAATACGAAGTGGAGATGTTTTTAACACCAAAAGGTTTTTCTTATTTTCACATCTCCCTCGAACAATATCAATAGCTTGTTGAAGCTATTGGTTGTAAACGAGGCTGTCCAGGTTAATCAGCAAATAATACTCCAATGAAGGGACACAAGCTTTATCCTCTGTCTAGGACTCTAGGTAGACCGTAATTCAACAGGCCCAATGTATGTTAGTGAATTTTTGGTTCCAGGATATGCTAAATTTCCTCACCACTAAGTGGAAAAACGGATTCAAGAAAATGTCAAGTTTTGTAATCTCTTACCTGAGAGACACCAAGATGATCAGCGATGTTCTCGCTGCAGTAAACGATGTCGCCTTGCTGGGACAGCGCCAGCACGAAGCCGTCCAGAGCCTTCATGTAAGACAACTCCGTGGACACCTCCTCCATACCCTCTGGGTTCTGCATCTTGGGATGTTCTGATTCCGATTCTGGGACTGGAATAGTGGGTTAAAGTTAGTCTCATGAAGAAAAATATTCAGGTACTTAGGTACATTTTTTTGAGGTAGCGCTCGAAAATAGAACTTGGAAATAAATGTCCTGTAAAAAACACAGTTTACATCATTTCAGAAATCGTGTGATGGCGAAAGAAGCAATAAACGCATGGATATTGTGGTGAAAAACCACAAAAGCATGAGAATTCACACAGCATCAGTAAAAACGAAAACCCATATTATATCCGGAAAATTTTAGGTGATATTGAGTTTTAAATATAATCCTTATTCCTTAACAACCTTATTAAAGGACAAACTTGACATTCGTAACGCAACACTAACAATTTCAACTGGTTTATATCACGTTCTTGTGTACGGTGACGCTGCAATTTACTTAAATCTGCCATATACCGCAATGCTGGATGATAAACAAGCTATATTTACATATTTAAATAACATTGTTCGTTACATAAACTAACAAACTGGCTTAATTTGTATAGCGAACGTTAATCCGAACGAAAATAGTAGCCGTGTTTACGGCGCGCGTATTTCTGGATACATTTCAGTCAATAAAAAGATTTCGGGGTAGAATTTGTTGTTTAGAAAAAAGTGTGAGTTTCATAGCAAGGAGTATCAATTTAATCGGTAGTAGAATCTAACACTGCGTTTTAAATTGACATTAGATCATAGATATTTTTATTTAGACATTGTATCTGGACAGGAGATTCAGTTTTACTAGGCACAACTCATGGGATAAACCGATTACGTAAACCATGGTTTTATGATTCAATACTGATCAGTATCACTGTATGCGTTTCGGCTTTCAATTTTCAAAAGGACCTTGAACAATTGCTGTTAAAATTCTGTACAAGCAATCTGCAAAACCAAACTTAGCAATTCAAATTGCAAAAGTGTTGAAAAAAATCAAGGATGCAGCCCAAATTGTATGAAAAGTTCGGAGTTCGGATGTCACTGACGTCAATGTGGTTTAACGCGCGTGGCAGCGCCATGTAAAATCAAAATGGCGCGTGCCATAGTTGCAAACAAGTCTGGCTGCGGTTTGCGAAGGCGCATAGGTATGATTTTATTATTCCATCCTTAGAGGAAACTAACAACATGTTTAATATTAATAACGTATCGCTATTGTCTGAGGGTCCATACGATGAGTGGCAAATTATTTATTTATGACTTCGCATAATTCTAATTAGTGTCTGTTACCTTTAACCGTCTAGTACTGGAAACTGATTTGAGTTATTAAATGTTAAAACTGTAAAGCTATTGTCAAACAGACAGGCGAAGCGAAAGCGATCCGAATCCTGTCATACAGAAAAGCGAAAGCGGTCCGATAGTCTATGTGACAGGCTTCAAACAAAACAATAACGCTTCGCTTCGCGTTCGCTTCGCCTGTCTGTTTGACAATAGCATAAATGCAAAACTTTGGCGAAGTTTGTTGGGATTTACAGGTTTTCATAATAACTGTAATGGAGTTGGGCAGGACATTTGTCTAGACGCAGAGATGACAGATGAAGTAATGTTTTGACCGCATGGTGGCCAAGGTTCGGCTAAAGAAACCAAAAGTTCGGTCGTTCAAAAGTGCGTTGGGTTTGGGTTGACGGTATTGTCAAAGTCGCGAGGATGGATGAGAGACGTACAGAATCGAGAAAATTCACAGAAAAAGGGGTAGCCTACGGGGAGCCTACACCTATACATATAACAGTTGTGGATGATGATTATGAATGATTGTGATCACCTTCAAGGTAAATTCCTATTCATTAACTCAACTCATTCCTATTGAAATCGGATTGTGGCGCGCCTTGGCCGTTGTCCAGCAATGTACTCCGATTGTTTAATTTGATTACCATTGCGTCTAAGCCAACAAAGTTCATCGCCCTAGAAAGGACCTATGAAGTATAAACAATACTGTAGTTCTGCTGAAAACTTTGTTTCCAAAGTAATTGGTGAACATAATCTTACAAGTTCTACGGGCGGGTTGTTGAATTGTTTTAAAACAGATGCGAGAACAATAGGTGGAGTGAGAGAAAGAGCAAGAATGATTAGAACATAACTAAATATACGTATTTAAAATCTAACGATCCAAATCCCCCGGCAAGATAGACCGATGATGAAGAAGATAGCTGGCACTGAGAGGGTTAAAAAAGCGGCAGTTTGCGCGCTTTGGCGCTCCTTGGGGGAGGCCTTTGTCAAGCAGTGGACTGCAATGGGCTGAAGCAAATTCAACATTAACCAGAGATGAAGAAGAAACAGTATTACAAATACCAATGTAGTATCAATGTTCAACGCGTGTTTAATCTTGTTAAACTTAACTTTTCAAAGAAAATTAGTCACACTATCAAGTTATAGTAATTAGAACGTCATCTGATGCTCTGGTCAAAGTACAGGTCCAAACTGATAATGAAATAATCTTAGTCAATAAGCAAACATATTTAGAAAGTGTGAATTCGAAGTTAAATGGATTTACGTAACGTTATTATAAGAACTAAATGTGAAGATGGAACTCAATATGCTATAACAGTTGTCTGATACAATCGCCATACACAGTTGATGAGAAGATAACCGACAAGTCTTAGATAGATAACAATCTCAATCATTTGTACACGCTAATCTACAAAATCTACCAACCAATATCAATGAACTTTAGTGAATGTTGTGGTTGGATTACAATGAACAGGAAAGTTAAGGACCCGAATGACCCGGGGATGACTAGTATTGTATAAGGCCACTCATACGCCGACTGCTTGAACAGTCAAATTCAGCAGCTCGAAGCTGGCGTTGCTAACTGCAGTTGCTATGCAGTCACAGAAGTAATAATAATAATAATAACTAGCTTTTGCCCGCGACTTCGTCCGCGTGGAATAGTTACTTTGGGCTAACGTTAAATTTAACCCGGATTTCGAAGCATTCTTCATTGGCGCTCCGCTCCTATTGGCCTTAGCGTGATGATATATAGCCTATAGCCTTTCTCTATAAATTGACTATTTTATACCTTCGGCCGCGAGACGCGTCGAGCGCGGCGACCGATTCTCAAAAATAATCCTTATAGCATGATTCAGTATTCACGCGCAATGGCTTATTGGCGTATTTCATGTATAACTTTGGTGTTTCTGTACTGATTTATATGATTTTTTTTTATGGAGCAGTTAATTAATGTTAACTTTTTCAATTAGGGGTGACTGAGAGTGTTATAAACGTAAGAGTATTCAAATGTAATCAGAAAGCTTCGAACTGCTAAGCTATCGGGAGTTACACGTGTTATTGTGAGTCAACCATAAAAGATAGACATATGCTGTCGTGGGGTATTTTTTATATAATTTTAAGGAGAAAATTTCCGTCATAAATGATTTCTGTGTAGCTTAACCATTAGGGTTGCACACGCGACGGAAGATTAAAAAACCCACGTTTTTAAATGTCCTAAAAATAAGAAAATAACCCTACGGGGCTGAGAGAGGGGCCACTCAAAACGTGGGGGCGTAAATTATTTATGAGATATTTACATGACGTGTATAGCTCGTGGGCGTAACTTGCAAAGATACGCCCCCACGTTTTGATTGGCCCATCTCTCAGCCCTGTAGGGTTATTTTCTTATTTTTAGGACATTTAAAAACGTGGGCTTTTAGATTTTTTAAATTTATTAATTATTTTATTATTTTTATCTTTGTTCATCGGGTTTGAAGGTACCCTGAAAATTTCAGCCTGCTAGCTTATCGGAAAGTGCCTCAAAATTGAGTTGCAAAAATCCAACCGGAACGACAAAACGTGGGAAAAACACGCTTTGAGCACCCACTAAATATTATACTTTTTTTTAGTCTTCTTCATATTCAAACTTAATTTACTTCTTATCCGCCAACTTGGGACGGCTGCCATGTTGGATTTAGGTCACGTGATATTTTTTTTCGTATCCCATTCAGCAAACCGTTTCGTTTAATACCCATATCATGGGGATGCATTTCAAATAGCCGATCCGCCATCTTGGATGTCCGCCATGTTGGATTTAAGACACGTGACTATTTTTTTCATATTCCTGACAGCAAACCCTTTCATTTGATACCCATATCTTGGGGGTGCATTTCAAATAGCCTGTCCGCCATCTTGGACGTCAGCCATATTGGATTTAAGTCACATGACTATTTTTTTCGTATTCCTGACAGCAAACCCTTTCATTTGATACTCATATCATGGGGGTGGATTTTAAACAGCCAGTCTGCCATCTTGAACGTCCGCCATATTGGATTTAGGTCACGTGACTATTTTTTTCGTATTCCCGACAGCAAACCCTTTCATTTGATATCCATATCATAGGGGTGCATTTCAAATAGCCTGTCTGCCATCTTGGACGTCCGCCATATTGGATTTAAGTCACCTGACTAAATTTTCGTATTCCTGACAGCAAACCCTTTCATTTGATACCCATATCATGGGGGTGGATTTTAAACAGCCAGTCTGCCATCTTGAACGTCCGCCATATTGGATTTAAGTCACGTGACTATTTTGTTCGTATTCCCGACAGCAAACCCTTTCATTTGATATCCATATCATAGGGGTGCATTTCAAATAGCCTGTCTGCCATCTTGGACGTCCGCCATATTGGATTTAAATCACGTGACTATTTTTATTTCGTATTCCTGACAGCAAACCCTTTCATTTGATACTCATATCATGGGGGTGGATTTCAAACAGCCAGTCCGCCATCTTGGGTAGGCCGCCATATTGGATTTGTAATGACGTTTCTTAGCTAGTCATGTATTTTCATCAGAACTCAGAGCATGTGCAAAATTTCAGTCTGCTAGCTTATCGGAAAGTGCCTCAAAATTGAGTTGTAAAAATCCAATCGGAATCCCTTCACTGCTCTGCTCCTATTGATTGTAGCGTGATGAAAAGTATACTATAACCTGCTCAGGAGTATGAAAAATAATTGTACCAAGTTTCGTTAAAATCCGTCGAGTAGTTTTTGTTTCTATAGCGGTTATACAGACAGACAGACAGACAGACAGACAGACAGACAGACAATAATTTTACTGATTGCATTTTTGGCATCAGTATCGATCCTTAAACAACCCCTGATAGTTATTTTGGAAATATATTTAATGTACAGAATTGACCTCTCTACAGATTTATTATAAGTATAGAAGATAGATAATAATAAACTTTATTTCACAAAAAATATACAGATTTCATAATGTAAAATAAGGACAGTTTAAAAGAGCTTTGGTAGTAGACAATACAGTACAATCTATAAACAAAAATCTGTACACAATAAGGAAAACCCTGCCTCTCAAACTAGGTAACCTGTATCTTGAGAGACAGTGATTCGGCCTAAAATTAATGCTACAATATTAATAGTAGACTGTGTCGATCTACCCGAGCGTTTAAGGAATATCATGCAGAGAAATATAATTTACATTCAAAATCAAATCAAATCAAATCAAATATTTTTATTCAAATTAAGACTACTAAAATAACAATATAAGGCTCTGAATTAATGATAGTACTATAAAATTCAATGCCTGTACTAGGTTAAACCTGTATCACAGGCGTAGTGTTCTTAAATTACTATATGGATATACAATACTTTTAACATTAGAGAATTATTAGAACATTAACACTAATTGCTTAGTTTATTTATTACATATAGGTAACTATAACTTACTTAAAGTCTATTATTACTTAGATTAGAACAAAATATTAAACAATTTACACAACATTACAAAATATAACTACAATCTATGCCAATTACCTACACCTAAAATACGAAGAGTCAGCAATTATTGCTTAGTCAATTAAAAATTACAAAGAACATCATCATGACATTATTGTGGCGGTCGATAAATTTGCACATACAGAATACAGAAACAAATTCATGATACGCGTAGTATCTACTGTTGAGTCAGCAACTAACGAAACGAATGTAAAATGTTTGAGTATGACGCATTAGGTGCCTTCATAATCGATGGAATTGATGTATCTGATCTCTGCTATTTTCCGAGCAGGACATTCTGCGTCTCCCGTTTTATGGTCACTTGGTTTTTTAAACCGTAAACAAGTCGCGCACTTCGGAGTGTTACCTTTCTTCTCGCACTCGGACATCATGTGACCTGTTTCGCCACAGTAACCGCACGTAGAGTTCACCTCTTTACAAAATTTGGCTGCATGACCGTATTGTTGGCATTTATAACACCTCGTTACTAAAGTGAAATCCCTGATCGGGCAGGACGACCAATTTATAAAGACTCGTAACTGTGGCATTAGCGTTTTACGTATATTGGCCGAAACTTCAATAACATAATTACAGGTCAGGGCGTCTCTCTTCCCAGATTTGTGACTTAGTTTAGTCGAGGCTAAGAACGATTCTAAAGTCATCTCTGGTAACTTGTCTGCTAGATTTTGCTCGAAAATACACTTAAAGACCTCATTTTCGGTCAATGAAGAAGGGACACCCACAACCACGATGCGGGGTTTGCGCTTGTTGGGTTCATCGGTGATTAGTCCGGATGTAGAGAACTGAACTGCGTTCTTCAATTTATCAGCGTCGTCTTGAGTCTCGGTGCTAATAATTACGCCTCCATTTTTAGTTTTCCTTACTCCTCGTACTTGTAGCTTCATTTGCTCGGGCCGTATGATCTTTTGCACTAATTCTTTTGTTTCGTCACTGGTTTTAAGGGTGTCTTGGGGATAAATGGCAATGGCACTTAAGTTATTGGGACGAACGTAGTCATTTGATCCTCTTTTTACCATATCAGCAAAAGAAGCAGTTCCCGTAGCACTAGAGTTCTGTATTGTCTGCTTTAGGTCCGAAATTTGTTCCGTTAGGTCGCGCTGCTCTCTAAGCATATTTATCTCGTGTTCCGCGTAAATTGTTTTTTGTTTGAGCGACTGATATAGAACCGCCATCTGAGATGTACCAGATCCTATTTTACGGCAAAGATTCGATATCTTCATTTTCTGCTCCGAGTTTAGTTTACCATCCGTGGCAATAGAACAAACTTCAGTAAGGTGCTGCTCGATTGTTGCCATCCATCTTTGAATTTCGGGTGTAGAAACGATGAATTCGGCGGTATCTGACCTGGGGACTGTGGTTTTTGAAGATGACTGCGCAGGTGAGGTGGTGGGCACTGACCTCCCTGGACTACAGGGGCCGCTGTCCCTATGTGTTTGTGTGTGAGTGTGTATGAATGTATATGTGTGGGCGCGGGTGTGTGTATGTTTGTGTATGTGCGGGTGTGTGTTTGTGTATGTACATATGTGTGTATGGGTATGTAATTAGACATTAGATAGTTAGACGACATACTTGAGTAAAGACTCTGTATTCAGGTAGTCCTGTTTCAGTAGCCAATCCGTTAGTTTTGATTTTATTTCATGTTTATTTAGATCGACTATGTTTACTTTTTTGTGAATTTGTTTGTACATGTATGTACTTAATGTGTAGTATTGGTGTTGAGCGAAGGCGGTTTTGTGGGGGGTGCTAATGGCTAATTTCCTCCTTTTTTTAGGGTCAGTAGGAGGCACATTACCGTGTTTTCTTAAGATAGACCGCAATAGAAAGAGCTGGCGAACAGTAAGTACTTGTGAGTCAGCGTATAGTTTCGTAGTGGGATAGCGATAAGGTTTGCGAAGCATTACCTTCAGCACGGCTCTCTGCGCTCTTTCAATCCTCAGGAAACAAGTTTTGTTTGCACCACCCCATACTGTGATGCAGTATCCAATGACTGATTGGCATAATGCAGAATCAAGTACTGCTTGACGTAGTCAGTACCGGGCACCGGCTGCCGCAAGCAGCCGACCGTCCGGATCCTCAGACTTGTGTACCAATTCGGGGCACGGTAAAGTACACTCTATCTCTTTATGCATAACAGTGACAGAGTGAAAGAGGCGTAAGATAATTTTGCCTTCATCAAACAAAACGAAATCTTGACAATTACGCCAAGTGCCATGTCAACACTAGGGTATACAATAATCCAAAGTCTGATATTTATTTGTCACCTGCTACAATAAATTCCCTACCTTGGAGATACTGAATCAATGCATTATTATTTATTTTCGTACGTATCAGTCTCTGATAGTAGATTTGGAATTACCCTCATGGAGTTCAAATGTATTAAAAGATCTACCTACGTATGTAATTGATTCATCATGTGATTGTGGCATGATGGTTTAAATAAAGTCATGAATATTCGATATTTTTTCTTATCTATAAGTAGCAACAAATTAATAAAGTTGTAAACAGAAGGAAATTATACAACCAACACTGTGGTGTATCTAAAATGTGACGTAGATGTACCGCAGCGTACAATAATCCTTTTACGTCGCTTTCATAATTTTTTTATGAACTCTAGGGAACTTTTTTGTATTAAATGCTATAATATGTGCATAGCATAAGGCATTTGCATTCGTACACGACAAACCAGTTATGTGTTTTATCAGATCTTGACACAGAAGCAAATCAATTTGCTGTAGACATAATACGTCATCGAGATGGTTAGACAGAAAGATTTATTAGTTTAAAAAAAATACTGCAATTGCTGATTCATCATAATATTTATGATGTAGTCATGTTTTAAAATCTATGGGGGTGGCTGCTTTCAAAGAAATAAACAAGGACTTTAAAAGTTTAAAACCCAAATACAAGTCAAAAATTCTATCAGCTATCAATGTCACACCTGAATGAAATGAGACTGAAATTATGATGGTGCTGGTTAAAAAGAAAGCGCATGTCTCGTTATGTTAAAGTTCACAATTCCATAACCGAGCTGCTACTTAATGTTTGATTGCTTAGTTGTTTATAAGTAGGACAACAGAAGAACCTTCGGCTCATGTCCCTACGCATTAAAAATATTAATAAGCAAGACAAAAACACTTACGCAAGGACACAACATCCCGCACTTTCAGATAGGATATCGCCAGGCGCATGACTGAGGCCTTGTCAAGCTGTTCTACATCTTCTTTCCTGGCGGGTAAGGCTGCTGTTAGCTCAGCAAAGATCTGCATCTCCTTTGTGCGTCGACATCGCGCTGCCACCCGCGACTTCTCCTTCCGTTTCTCATTATTCCTGGGAATGAGGAAAAAATATGTTAAACGCGGTTTTTAAATGTGATTTTAGTCTCAAAAGGTGCAGATTTTAACCAACCAATCAAAAATATGGAGCATAATGTTGTGTATATGTTTAGTCTTCACGATATTTATTATTTAGGCACAATAATTTCCTAGGCAGTGTTAGCTGCCACAAAACGACTAATGAACTGATTGATTTACATACTTTTAGTTAGAACCATAGACATTTTAATTAAAGCGATGTGGTTTTAAAGACATTAACGTTACATTAACAAATGATTGTAACACTTGTTGGTCGGTACATAATATTATCAACTGTAGCTTATTTGTTTAGGCTCGGTTATCGATTTTCTTCAAAATAATTACGGAGTAACATAGCAACATTTTAAAATTTTTATTATTTAATTGATTAATTGATAGAGTGTCACTCTATCAATTGATCAATTTGACATATCTCTCATTGTTGGAATGTCGATAAATAGTATCTAACAGTAAAATGTTGAAGCAAAAATGTGTGACTGAAAAAATAGAGCAATTTAAGTGCCATTGTTCTTAATCAAGGTAAAAACGACACGCCATAGCTGAAGACTGCACGCAGCTCTTTAACAAAGAAATTATCTGCATGCATCGATAAATTCTCAATAATTATGGATTTATTCAGAAGTAGTACATTTCGCATTTTGAGGTGGTTTCTGTATCTGGAACGCTAACCACCTCCGTAGCTTGGACCATTGGCCATACTGACTGCGGCAAAACAATTATTTTTGCAAAAATACTCATTACAGTTTAACAATTAAAAAAAAAATTGTATTTGAAGTTTTATTTTGATCGCTTTACCAATTATTTTGCATGGGACCAATAGTTTGCAAGATAAACTATAAAAAACCGTCTTTACTTATTAATAATTTGAAAATATTTTCAGAGCAATTTAACCGTTAAACAAAATGGCGTCACGGTGTAGAAGAGCCAAATAAAATAAAGCCGCTACTAAGTATAAGATCATAGTACCTCTTTTTTATCGAACACAATTTATCTTGATTATCCGAAACTTCTGGTGGATCTGGTATACACATTTTTGCTCACACGTCACTCTTGTAAATAATTTCACCAATTATTCTTGTAACAGAATTGCGGAGACAGTCTAACAGGACAGTCCTATACTGACTAACTAGTATGTTCGATAATTTTAAGTGTATTCCATTAATTTCTCATTAGGCCCGACTGGCGGCCATTATCGCTGTTCCAAATAGCGTATTTAAGAAATGCGTCACAAATGCATTTTTGTATCTACTAATGTATTGGTCGTTTCTTTGTTACCAGTATTTTTAACGAGCATTAGCATAGCGGTTTGGGGTCTAGGTGCAATAGTTTCAACAGAATTCTTCCCCTTTCCAAAATTCAAGTTTTGTAACTACTAAAAGTAATTCAGGAGTCGTTACAACCATTTTTGGGTATTAGTTTTTATCCGTTTAACCCCACCTATCATTAAAAACGGATTAAGTATAACAAAACTATCAACTACGCCACAAAAACTCAGGTAGCCAAAACTATGGAGGATAGGGTAACATTTACATTCAAAACTACAAAGACGATAGAGTAAATAAAAATGACATCAATCTTACTACTATTACAAAAATGCGAAAGTTGCGAAATAAACAATGGATGAATGTTTAATTGGTTACTCATTCACAGAAAAACTACTGAACGGATTTGATTTGATCTTTGGTGAGTACACAGTTTATAAACAAGATTAACTAATCGAGCACGTTTAATCCCGTTATGGAATGACGTTCCTCTGGAAGACTTTACTCAAAAAGTTTAATTTGTCCGAAAAATATTATCAACAAAAAAATCGACCCGTATTTTTTCTTTTGTTACGTAAACAAAAATTGAAGAAGATACGCTTCTAAAAATCAAGAAACATCACTCGGTCGGTATAATTTTACAGGCGTTATGACGTCACGACCCCCACTCCCGAATTTCGAAGAGTTTTATATTTGTCAATATTCATTGATTAAAAAGAAAAACAAAATATACGTATTCATTATTTTTCAATAATCTCTCTGACGGACTAAACATATTTTCGGACTAATTTATTTCTTCAGTAAATCACCTCATTACTAAGAAATTCACAATCATACATAGATGAAGATGCTGAGTATGCTGACGACGCCGACGCAATATCAGTTATGGACGTTAATACTGTAACTGTAGGTACAAATACATACTTTATCAGTTTTACTATCGCATTAGAACATACTGGAATAGAATTGGAAGAAATGCAAGCCATCGCCGGATTTTTTTTATGATAAATACATACGTGCGTTATTTTA
The DNA here is from genome assembly GCA_950005045.1 of Agrotis exclamationis. Taxonomy (NCBI): domain Eukaryota; kingdom Metazoa; phylum Arthropoda; class Insecta; order Lepidoptera; family Noctuidae; genus Agrotis; species Agrotis exclamationis. Next base: position 13,747,207 of record OX465436.1, on the reverse strand, counting down.
TGGCGCCAATATCAGCAATTTAGTACTTTAAATAAAACCGCAAATCATGTATTTAATAGTTACATTACACGTAAACAATACTAAGAAAAGAATCGGACCACATTAGGAATGTTTTTGAACAACGACGAGCAAAGCAAGATCGTATTACTTAAATTTCATCACTTTGAAGAAAACTGCGTAAAAGTTGTGAATCAGGACAAAACAGAGGAAATGAAGATACGATTTATGAATTGTAATGAAACTTAATATAATGAGACTTTACATAACGTCTGGGAAAAACAGTGTAAGATTAAAAATAGTATAGAAGCGGACACTGATGTTACCAATAGGGAAGCCAACATCCAAGAAAAAACGAATGACTTCCATCCTCTTTCACAAATCACGTAATAAAGTTTAAGTCAGATGATGAGTTAGAAGGTGCTAATAGAGAAAAGAGAACTAGTAAAAGTAGGATCATAGGTAAGACAAAAAGATGACTATTGGATTTTGCTGAAGATTTTCATGGAAGTTGAACGAGGAAATCTACCAATCTGCACTGGGCCCGAGTGGTGGATTATGGCTTATTCCCTATCACAGAGAGGAGGCCTGTATCCCAGCAGTGGGAAAATTTATAGACCGATGATGAGCGAGTAATCATCGTCCTTGAGATTACCGTAGGACAGGGACTTTGTTCAGGTAGTAAACACGAGGTTAAAAAACAATATAGCCACGATAAAGCCGCTATCAAGCACGTTTCATAACATGTCTAATATAATCTATGTAATAAATATACAGCCCGTAGACAGTAGCCCTTTTATTACTATATATATAGGTGGGAACTTCTAATCACACCTGTAGTATTACCCTATTGACTGGCACTGAAAAGATATGCCTTTTGAAGTGTAACATCAAACATGCTGCTGTGAGCGAGCAGTGTTTTAGCGCGCGACGGCAAGCGGTATGACCAAGTGAATAGAAATGTTTGAAAAACTCCACGAGGCGCCGCCAGTGGCGAATTTGCGACCTTCCAAGTATTTAATGTCTTATTCACGCCGCTCGTCGCACCACTCATCGCTTAGAAAAGTCTTGAACAGGCCATGAGTGATTTTGTGAAATGTAACAAAAGTTTGTAAACGGAGAGGTGGAATAATTGGTTAAATCAAATAAAGCGATGGCAGAGTGAGTCGTCAGAACCATCTGATCCATCTGCTACCAAGCAACTCTTGCTGAGGTTTTTGGATAAGTCTCTAAGCCAAAGTCGAAGTTGTGTTGCTTATTATCAAGGTGTGATTTTACACAACACAAATACTATAAGGTTCGCTCGTTTTATTACTACCGACGCAAAGTATGCATAAAATTACGGTGCACAACAGTTTCTAGCAATTTCTGTCATTTTGAGAGTATATATCGACATCGCTGTTCAGATTGCGATACAAATTCTTATATTGAATTGAGCACTCCATTGACGCAAGTTAAGTCTTCGTACGTGCCCAGAATCGTTGTAGACATTCATTTGAAATGTGCGGGACAAACTAGACACAATTTATTTAACAACTCGTGTGAAAATTTTGGAGTCTTCATCGTTACAAAATGGCGGTTTACTCGTAATATGGAGTAAGCACTTTCTTATCCCTGTTTGTTGTGTCTGCATTGCATTGATAGTCCATATATCGTGAAATTTAGTGCAATAATAACAGTCAGTGGTTGATATCTTTATATCGTTGCGGTTTATCTCTTTATGAAGGAAAAATTTGTCAATTTCAATAGATTATGAAATCGCCATGTTTTATTGAAGTGCCGAATAGGCGCCACTTTGGCTAATAAAGAATAATCCCGAAGACAATACAAGGGCATTGGAGTATTACTTTGTTTTGCAATGATAACTAATTTCTGCACATTTTTCAGATAAAACTGCATGCGCATTTCCTATGCGGGTTGAATTTACAAATAGTACCGTACGAACTATAGTTGTGCTAACTCCAAATATAAAATCATAGAAATAATTAAATGTTTGGCGTCATACCTATTACAACTTAGTTCTCCGTACTTACTAATTTATTATCATTTATCGACTGTTACAAAATGTGATGATAAGAATAAATTACGTAAGAAGTAATTAAGTAAGTACAAAATATTTTAATGATAATCTTTCTAATTGAAAAATAATCATCAAAAATGTTCTACTTAAACTCTATTTTTTTTAAAAGTACCGTTATTTCATTACAATGTTCTTAAAATTCAATATAAATATGTATTGACAACGTGTTGAATATCTAAAATTATAATTTCAGTCGGTACAGTTGGGAAAAATAAGGGAGTGTCTTATGGAAATGGAGCGGAAAATTAAAATACAAGGCGCCAAGAATCTGTTTACAATGTATCATGGAGTCTAATAACAATTTAACAAAGAATGGAAACCAATAAAGAGTTGCCAAAGAATCCTTCGATCCTTATCTTGGAACCAGTAATTTAAATAAATATATGGAACGCAAGGGGAGCTGAAGGTTCAATTTGAGATTCAAGTGGACAGAAATGGGTTGCAAAATGCAAATAATGAAAAACAAAATATATTTAACTAGCTGTTTTCCGCGGTTTCACCCACTGCTCAGTTCCTATTGGTCGTAACATGTTATACAGGCCTTGCTCGATAAATGGACTATCCAACACAAAAATATTTTTCAATTCTCTCAGTAGCTCCCGCGTAACGCCAAACGTTCCAAAAAACCTCTCCAGCTTTAGTATATTAGTCTATTTAGATTTATACAATATAATAACAATATATTCAAGGAAAAACTAAATTTATAGTACATACGCAGCTCATACTTTAAACCGTCACATGTTCTGCAGTAAACAAACATGGCGACGATAATCAAAGTTTTGGTGTTACGACCGATAACGCAGCCACATGGTAGAATGCAATAGTATGAGGAAAAATACATGAAGCACTGGAATTTAAGACCAACAAAGCATAAACAATTGCTAACAGAGTATTAATAAACACCAGTTCTTCGAACGCGATCGTAGAATAAATCAATGGCTGCAAAACCTCTCGGAAGTAACTTGTTTGCTCTAATTGAGATGCATGATTGAGCGAAGCTAATGAAATAACTCTTAATAATATTAACAACGCAGTAAAAACTAAAATGTTTGAAGGAAATGATGATAATTATGAAAGCTGGCAACATTATAGATTATGATATTTTAAGAGTTGGAATCAAGCTGTTACTAGACGAAGATAATCTTAGACGACACCTTTGCGAGATAGGAGTGGAAATTCCCGAACTAAAAGGAGTTTTTCTTGACAGCTATTATACAACTTGACTACAAAAATGAAGACATTATTAAAGTGTGTTCTGTCAGACTTGTTATATTTAATTTTATAGGTTTTCAAGAGAATGCGAACCTTGTATGAAGTGGTATAAATTGGCGCTACATCGACATGAATTAAAATCACTTCCGGACGCGTTTCGGAAAGACATGAATCTTTATGTCAGTGTAAACATCAAGCGAGACAACAATAACATTGAATTCGATAATTATAATTATCTCGCTTGACAAAAAACTTTTTCAAAAAAAAATGTAACCGCCTTCAAAAACAACCATAAAAAACGTTAAAAAAACCTACAAAATAATTTTTCTTTCGGAAGTCGGTGTCTTTGTTTTCTTTTATTTCATTGTCTTTTTTTTTGCCACCGACTTCCGAAAGAAAAATTATTTTGTAGGTTTTTTTAACGTTTTTTATGGTTGTTTTTGAAGGCGGTTACATTTTTTTTTGAAAAAGTTTTTATTTTACTCTTTTTAGTTTAAATATTCAACCCGAATTCTTGTCAAATACAACATGTGCACTAGAATTTTGTAATCCATAACAGCGGTAATAACATCGCTCATGTACACAATAAGCTAATAAAATTCCCTATCTCAAAAACTACTAAACCGATTTTGATGAAACTTGCAATATTCTCTAACTTAAATGATACCTAGTACAACAAAAAAAGAATTACTTAAATCGGACTTGTAGTTCCAGAGATATGCGAACTCAAACTAAATCAGTTGATGCCTACTCCTTACTATTAAGGAGTTCTACCTTCCATCATCAGCTCAGCTACATGAAATTATGATTACCATACGCAAGTACTTAAATTACTTCATAAAATTTGCGAAAAACGGTGTGTCGGCCTATAAAATTCGAGGGTTGCCCTCGATTTCTCCAGGATCCAATCATCAGATCCCAACTTGGTGACTATGGGACCACCTCAGAAGTACCTCCTTTCGAACAAAAGAAGAATTTTAAAAATCGGTCCACAATTGGCGGAGTAATCGCGTAACAAATATACAAAAAAAAAAAAAAGAAAAAAAAAAAACATACCGTCGCACAGTGTGCAAAATCTTGGCTGGACCAGACATCATGAGTGAAACTAAGCAAGAGATACCTTATAATATTCTAAATTCATTCATAATTTTCCGGCGTAGCAATTATTTTTAGTTTCAGAGAAATTAAACTCCAAAGTTAATCCATTTTCGGTATTAAGAAAGTACAAACAGTACGATTTCTCTGAAAAGAAAACTTTCAATCTAAATTTCTTGGCCCAGTTATATTACGCATATAAGACGACATTTATCAAGCTTTGTTACATCTCCCAAATACAATGGACGATGGAGTAAATTCAAGATTTCATTAAAAACGTTTCAATTTTTTTTATCGTTCTTACTGCGTGCTTAGCGGTCAAACTTATTAAATATACTTAGAAACTTATGTTGTCTATAACTCAGAAAAAAATCACTTGTTAATACTGTAAAGCTAACGAGATAATCGTTTCTAAACTTTGTAATGCCAATAGCGCCTGTGATTTTAAGGCAATTTTACTTAAGGTGGTTTGCTCTTACATTTTCTAAAGGCACTAAGAGGAAAGAAATATTTTTAGAGTTGTCACTTAAAACTGGTTTACTCTTCAAAAATGCTAGTTGTCACGCATGTCATGTTGAATTACATTTTCTTCAGAAAGTTCATCGATGTCGTCGTCTTGTTCACCATTAGCAAATCAAAGTTGCCTTAGTGCCTTTAGAAAATGTAAGAGCAAACCACCTTAAGTAAAATTGCCTTAAGAAAATCACAGGCGCTATTGGCATTACAAAGTTTAGAAACGATTATCTCGTTCGCTTTACAGTATTAACAAGTGATTTTTTTCTGAGTTATAGACAACATAAGTTTCTAAGTATATTTAATAAGTTTGACCGCTAAGCACGCAGTAAGAACGATAAAAAAAATTGAAACGTTTTTAATGAAATCTTGAATTTACTCCATCGTCCATTGTATTTGGGAGATGTAACAAAGCTTGATAAATGTCGTCTTATATGCGTAATATAACTGGGCCAAGAAATTTAGATTGAAAGTTTTCTTTTCAGAGAAATCGTACTTTTTGTACTTTCTTAATACCGAAAATGGATTAACTTTGGAGTTTAATTTCTCTGAAACTAAAAAGAATTGCAACGCCGGAAAAATATGAATGAATTTAGAATATTATAAGGTATCTCTTGCTTAGTTTCACTCATGATGTCTGGTCCAGCCGAGATTTTGCACACTGTGCGTCGAATTGATAACCTCCTCCTTTTTGAAGTCGGTTAAAAATAGGTACTGTTTTATGATTCATTGTTTATCAAATCCATTGATTCAGAGGTAACGATAAATTCACCGAAATAGCCAATTATCACCTGAGAGATCTTAGCTAGACGCCATTTTCCTGTGAATGAATTTTATTAATTAACACGAAGAGTTCATCCAAACGAGAGCTGGGTATACTTCTTCATAGCAAGAATGAAATTAATAACTACGAGTATTAAACGATATTAGGTGGTGTTTTACCAGTTCAGTTTAATTATTGAGATTCTTCCACACTTGGGAACATTATGTTTGCTTCAAACTGCATTAATTTATTTTCGACCATTTGAGCATTGGAGTTAATTCCAAGTTCAAATTTTGCGTAAAAAATATGCAGGTCACCGACGAACAACCGCACAGAATTCCCGCGTGATATTCAAAAACAGAACAGTTTTTTTTTTTTTCAACCAATGTCAGCAAATCAAACCGTCCGTCCGTTCGTCAGCAACTAATGGAGGTAGAAACAACGTAAGCGAGACAATTGGCAGTGATTGCAAAAATAATCGCGTTCCCGTCTACCAATTGAGGGTTCCTTGCTGTGACGTTAGTACTGCAAAAAATGGTAGCGCCGATTTGTTTCTAGTCACGCACGCAGGCTAGCTAGACATACTGATAAATATGGATGCTGTTATCGATATTATGGAATATGTTGTTGACGATATTGTTTCTATAAAGTATAATGTCAAGAAAGAGTTTGTAATGAGTAGTGGTGGCCCTTAAAAAAGGCCCTTACGAAATGTAGTTTCCAGACAGGCCCATTACTTTGAGTATTTTAATTTCATCACCACGGCTCTCAAAACGGTGAAGGAAAAGTGAGGAATGCGCGGCATGACCCGGAAAAAAAAACGCAAGACATGTGTGCTTTGTAGCTCTAACTCAAGCAGGAGACAAGGAATTCTGTTTCCGAACTTGTGAAGCTTTTGTCCGAGGCTCACCATTTTTTGTCAAATCTACACATTTTACAAACATAGATACAATTTATGGTCGTGAAATGAATTGCGAATTAAAACAATGCACTAAAAAACATGGCGGTTGTAATCATGACTAAAGTTGAGGGTCAATGACCACTGCAGTTTTATATTTAGAACATAAAATGCTGTTAGGGGAAAACAACATGTTTGTTTCACGATAGCCTGAAATATGGAATGTAGAATCTGACTAACAAAACGTTCTTCGTTAATTACTAGTAGTCGAAATTAGACTATGTTTCTTTAATTGGAATGTTAAAAAAAAAATCTATTGTCATTTTATTGCAGCTATACTCAAAGTGTGCTCCGCGGAGCCCTGGGGCTCCGCCAAACCTTTCTGGGGGCTCCGCGAGAATACAGCTACCAAAACAAAATATAGCAATAGACTGGATGCCGAACAAGATATAAGAATTCAACTCTCTTCGATCAAACCTAATATAAACCGATCAATGAAAATTAATAGATTTAAAAAATCTAAAAACCCACGTTTTTAAATGTCCTAAAAATAAGAAAATAACCCTACGGGGCTGAGAGAGGGGCCACTCAAAACGTGGGGGCGTATATTATTTAAGGGATTATTTTTGGGATATAATTTACATGACGTGTATAGATCGTGGGTGTAACTTGCAAAGATACGCCCCCACGTTTTGAGTGGCCCCTCTCTCAGCCCCGTAGGGTTATTTTCTTATTTTTAGGACATTTAAAAACGTGGGTTTTTAGATTTTTTAAATATATTAATTATTTTATTATTTTTATCTTTGTTCATCGGGTTTGAAGCTACCCTGAAAATTTCAGCCTGCTAGCGTATCGGGAAGTGCCTAAAAGCCTGTCCGCCATCTTGGACGTCCGCCATATTAGATTTAAGTCACATGACTATTTTTTTTGTATTCCTGACAGCAAACCCTTTCATTTGATACCCATATCATGGGGGTGGATTTCTAACAGCCAGTCTGACATCTTGGACGTCCGCCATATTGGATTCATGTCACGTGACTATTTTTTTCGAACTCCTGACAGCAAACCCTTTCATTTGATATCCATATCATAGGTGTGCATTTCAAATAGCCTGTCTGCCATCTTGGACGTCCGCCATATTGGATTTAAGTCACGTGACTATTTTTTTCGTATTCCTGACAGCAAACCCTTTCATTTGATACCCATATCATGGGGGAGGATTTGAAACAGCCAGTCCGCCATCTTGGGGAGGCCGCCATATTGGATTTGTTATGACGTTTCTTAGCTAGTCATGTATTGTCGTCAGAACTCAGAGCGTGTGCAAAATTTCAGCCTGCTAGCTTATCGGGAAGTGCCTCAAAATTGAGTTGCAAAAGTCCAACCGGAACGACAAACAAACAAACAAACAAACAAGAAAAGTGAGTGTATAAAAACGTGGTAAAAATACATACACTTTCATTACAATGTGATTCCCTTTTATTGAAGAATGCACGTGTGTAACTTTTTGGGGTTCCGTCATAAATTTTGCTTTTCAAAAGAGTTCCGCCACCAAAAAAGTTTGAGAACCACTGTATTATAGAGTAATCGATATTGTACGACATTTCACATCAATTTTTAAATTAATTTAATATATTTACAGGGTATATAAAAAAATTTTAACTCCGATGAAAATTTGCACCGTTAAAGTTTATGTGGAGGGGTCCACATAAACTTTATGCAAATTTTCATACTCTTTCGTACTCCGCTTAATTTTTGTATATCTATATTCTATACTAATACATAATTATAAAGCTGAAGAGTTTGTTTGGTTGAACGCGCATATCTCAAGAACCATTGATTCGAATTGAAAAATTCCTTTTGTGTCGGAGAGTCCATTGATCGAGGAAGGTTAAAGCCTATATCACGCTACGACCAATAGGATTTAAGTAGCGGAGGTGAAACCGCGGAAAACAGCTAGTAGGCCATAAAAGGGTAATTTCTCCTATGTCATCATCATCATCATCAGCCTATAATGTTCCCACTGCTGGGAACATGCCTTCTTTTTGTGAGAGGGAGTGGACCATAATCCATCACGCGGGCCCAGTGCGGATTGGTATCTTCGAATTTTTGGTGCTAGGACATGCCGGTTTCCTCACGATGTTTTCCTTCACCGTTTTAAGAGCAGTGGTGATGAAATAAATTACACAAAGTAATGCGCCTGGCGGGGTTCGAACCCACGACATACAACTCGTAAGTCGGGACCGATACCACTGGGCCACCACTGCTCCTATGTATTTATTAAAAAAAATACTATTATTTTTTTTATTTATGTTAGTTTAGTGATAGCAATACGACTGCTGCTGAGGTCCTGGGATAGGTGCTCAGATTAGGCAAAAATAACGTTATTCGGTTTGAAAAATTTCTCTGTAATTATTATTCAAGTCCTGAAAACCCAATTCTCTATAAGTTGACTGAAATATTGTATTATTTGTTATCTGTCAGACTCTGGAATCCGCAGCCGCGTACTCAATTTGTCTGCACTGGCTTAAGGGGGATCAAGTAAGTAATCTTGAGTACTGATTGTGCCTAAATAATAATAATGCAACTGCAAACTTTATCTTTTACTCAAAATATCAGCAATACAGGATAAAGATAATAGAAACACATACATTGATAACAGCCTGAACTGACCCCTCTCAATGACAGATTGGACTATTTGAAAACAATGCACTTATACACCGTGTTCTTCACGTTATCCATAAACTTTAGCAAATACTTCTATGGCTTTTACAAATCAAATCCAACAAAGGAAGTAGTACTTAAAAAGGCTTCGTTACAAAGATATTTGTAATTTCATTTAATGAAATTTAATTGAGCTATGCAGTGAGAAAGTATCTTAATTTGAAATCTATCAAATACTATTTGCATTTCATTTGTTTCAGCCCGCCAAATGTTATGAATGAAAATACGACGTTGCCAATTCGGATAAAGAGGCATGCATATCGGGTTATTTACGTCTAGGTATTTAGTTTGTATGAAAATTAACAAAAAATAAAAAATAAGAATTTATTAATGTGTCCATAATGAAAAATGCTTACTTCCGTGGTTTGAACATCTGGTCGAAGTTTATGTATATCGTCCGGAACACGGTGTATATCTAACATAACAGTACAAGTACCCACCCACATATTGTTATGAAACAACATTATAATGTTAATATAATCAATAAATAAGCGATAAACTAGGAATGTTTCCTAGTAAATAAATAAACAGGTTATTGATTGTCGCTGTCCTAATTTATTACATAGGAAATATACATTTGTATAATTAAAAACAAATTTTAATAATGGGACATTATTATTTTATGAATAAAATCAAAAGTACCCGTCCTATTTTAGGAATGGAAGTCAACAAGTTCAAAATGTACATTATTTTTTTAAACAGTGTACATTGACGACATACTAATAAATTGACTTGTGAGCGGTTTTGCAGCAATGAAGCAAATTGTTGACAAAAAAAACATGTGGCCTGTGGGCTTTACAAAATTAACAAAGGAAGACACTAGATGACTAGAAAAACCATTCACAGCCATACACAAGGCTGTAAAACAGCCTTGTGTATGGCTGTGATGCTAACGCGCCATAAACTTAATTATTCTTCTACTAAGAAATAAGATGAAAAATATAAAACAACGCTTGTAAACAAACACAATTCTACCATCATCGATCGATTGAATGAAAACAATTCCGGTTTTAGTAAAGTACTCAACACAATTCAGAATAGTTTTAAAGGTAAAACAACAATTTACTTACCTGTAAACAATAACAAAAAAAATATTTTAAATCATTTTCCTCAATTAAAACTTGTATTTTTTGCTCGGAAAACTATTATAATGCGATTAAAAAGTAATTAATCTCATTGGGGAACGTGACGTGTCGCCCCAAAGTGGGCGCCATTTTGTGAGACAATCATCAATATGGTAACGATTATGAGACGATAGGTCATATTGTTTTATTGTAAGCATCAAATAAAGATTACTTTTATTGACACGTATAATGATTTGATATAGCTTCCTAAGTCTGGAGATTATTTGAATTGTAGTAGTTATCCAACGCGTCGGCCCCAGCGCGGGCGCCATTTAGTGAAACGATCAAGTCAATATGGCCGGCAATCATTAGGACACGATAGGTCATATTTGTTTTATTGTAAGTATCAATAAAAATAAAGATTACTTTTATGACACGCAATGTATTGTTAAGGCTTCCTCAAAGTCTGAAGATTATTTTAAAGTGCAGTCATGCGATATACAAAGTATTGTTGTTGCGGCTGGGTGTCTTTCATTTTATTTCCGCATGGAGATAGATTGATTGATAGATAGATGATAGTATCAATACTGACAACACTAATGCATTTAGCTTGCTGCACCTGGTATTCCCAGAACTTAGCGGTCAAGAACAAGACATAGGTAAAAAATTACAATTTCAATTAAAATGTTCGTCGCGCCCGGTGTTTTGCCGTCGAAGTATCAGAAGCAATCGACGGTAAGTCTTGTTTATAATGTACGTGACAAAGTTTATCGTAAAGACGAGTTATCATATAAACATGCTGTTGATACCTTACTGCAGGGGTCATTCAGAGAGAGGTTACCTTATCAACACTATCGGACAACAGGCTCGTGTCTTCTCCACGTTTGAGTTCCAAGTTTTTATCCATAAAGAGGCTATTTTAGGCTAAGCTTTTTGGTCAAACAATGATAACCAACTACAGAAAATTGAAGTAATTGTGAATTTCTAGACAGATTTTTTTCTAGTCTACGAGTATGCCAATGAAATTTTAGATTGATGATTTATTCGACATTTCTTTATTTGTCAATGTTATGTTTCTCAAAAAGTAAGTGGGATACACTGACACACCGTTAAACAATTTCATGTGACTTCTGACTATTAGCTATATTTATACTTTCAGTTCACAAGATCACGAGGTTTTGAATATGAGAAAGCAACAGTACTAGGAAAGTAATGTGGTAACACATCATGCGGTCAAATCAGCTGATACAGTATCTGGCGCACTTCCACGGATTCCTAAAGTAATAAAAATGTAACCTACATGTAAACCACGTGGGGATCAATATATGCCGCCACATCATTATCTTGTCAAATACTTGCATCATCTATTTCTAAATTTCAACCTTATTCACAAGGCAATAAGAATAAGATTAAATATTCAGTTCATGATTGATTAGATAACCAACCAAACACGAAAAGTAGGCCATTAAAATTAAGCGGTATAACTCTCTTTTTGTGCAAGTTTATACTAAGAATTGTGGTTCTAAGATCTAAGCAAAGAAAAAGTGGAATAACCGCTTTGCTAGCCGTCATCAGCTATAGTATTTCTGAGAAGCTTTTAATTTGTTAGGCGTTAGACTAGCCGTTTATTTCCGTGGCAATAAATCAACGGAATACAGAACAAATCAAAACAGCATTTGAAACATGTTTGGAACTATAAACAAGTTGAATGAACGCTGCGATCAACTTCGCAGTCGACACGTTCAAGGGGTTTCAATCTAGTGATAAATTCATAGCTTTCACTCTAATTGGAGCTCTTTGTAACTTTACACATGCTATTCGTGCTTCAGGTTAAAAGATTTGACTTTCATCTGGGCGGAACGAAAAATAAATAAAAACATTTAAGTAATAAAACCGCTTCGTTAGTTAATAAAAAAACTTTCAAAGTAAATAATTATAATAAATAAGAAACAGTAGTAATAATGACCCTTAAAATTGTATATTAAAATACAGTTGAAAACTCACATAAAATCTTCCAAGTCAACAACATTCGTGTACTGACACGCCTGCCCATCAACATTATAGCACATGCTATTATAATCCCAGGCCGGTTGCTGATGACACGGGAGGTTCTGGATCATAGGACGTTGGGGGATATAACGCACTGGCTGTTGGAACACTTCCTGAGCAGGATAATATGGAAGCACATTCTCATGTCCATAAGGCATGAAGGGCACATTTCTATAACACTGCACTGAAGGACTTTGAAGGTTCGGATTATAATCACCATAACTACACTGAGCGTCAACCATCTGCCTAGACCACTGACCAGTCATCGGGCACTGCAAATTCCATCCCACATCCTCAAAAGCTCCCACTACAGGGCATTCCTGAGGATACTGTTCGCCAAAACCGTTTACGAGCATTTTGGAATCCGAAATCTCGCATTCGTTTTACAGGGAACAGCAAAACAGTCCATCGAGGTACAAAAACAGCGAGCAACTGATAGCAGCAAGATGTTCTTATCTACACTGAGGATAAAAGCCATAGTAGCAAAAACTTGATAATAACAAAATTATTAGATAACATTGAATTATTCGACCCTGGTAAGACTAGCAGTTGATATCGAATGCCTTATCGAGTTTTTTGTGGATTTCAGAATACCTATATTAGATTAAATTGTTTTAGACGTGAGGGGAAAATCGATATGAACGTCATTTATTGATTTTTCCACGATCATGACACTTTATCTTTGTTGGACCAAAGGTGATGAAAGATTAGAGTTCTGCTGCGAAATATCTTGAAGTACTACAACAATGTTTCAAAAACTTTTTGATGTGGCATCAAAAACAATGGTGTGATACGAAAATCGATTTCGTAATCTGTTTTTATAATATCACTAAACAAACACGACCAATGTCCGATTAATAATGGATTATTGCAAGTAAAGTAGCTTTTCCCAATACCACATGGATACCCAATAATTCTGTATGAGATAAACTTTGGAATAAACAAAACATTCAATTATAAATATTAGATAATTATGATTGCTAATTAAGCATGACATAGTGCAATTTAATTCTCCAGTAGCTAATTAGATGCGTTTAAGCGATGCTTCAAAAAAAGCATTGCAGAGAAGCGGTATAAGCCAAGTTGATAAGTCGACACCGACAGGATGCGGTCCTTTGGTTAATGAGACGAGACACTGGATTCCCATCAGATGACAACATAAATAAGCATTCCGTATCATAGAAGACTAAATAATTAACTTTTATGGTCAATTAACTGCTAATTGCCACGCATATTTTACTAAGAATCATACACTCCACAAAGATTGAAGATGATGCGAGCAAAAGCCACGCAGAAGCCAAATGTAATAATTTAAATATGTCACACGTGGAGTCAACCGAAGTTGACCTAAATGTGCAAGTTGTTGAATGCATCGTAATAGGGTATTACACCCTTTTTCAAAAAGTGTCTCAATCGAATCTTTAGGTGATAAAAAAGTACCAAAAAAATTACAAAATTTTTCTTTAATCCGTTAGTGCCATAAAAATACATTTAAAATTAAGATTTTCAAATTTCGCGCGTAAGTTGAGGCAAACGCTTTACGCCATTTTGATGACGTCAGTTTGCTGGTAAACTTTATAGCTGTGTGAATTTGACATTTTAAAACTACATTCTGTTATAAATTCCAATTTGATTGGAATGTTGAATGAATGCATATAAGCTGCATGTGGTTTGATAAATTTACAAGATGGTCTAAATACATATAATAATAATAAATAAATATATAATAGAATAAATGTTTCTTTTCCTTACTGTTAATCCACATAGCCAATCAAAATGTGAGATAACACTAAGTGGTTATTACTGAACACAATACTGATTTTGTAACTATTGTTTTGATTTTTTTTTATTTATTTACTTTCCTCACATGTGGCAAGCAACCATGGGATAATTTTCTTTAATTAGATAGAAAGTAATAAAATAAAAAGGCCACATCAGAATAAATAATTTATTTTCATCACCATATTAATTTAATAAGTTTATGCAAAGACAGAATATATTCCAGCTTTATGAACTGGCATGATGTTATTTTTCACTTCTTGTATTCTGACACAAATTCACTCATCAGCGCGCTGTCTGGTTCCAATTCTTTAGGTTTCCACTTTGCGATTTCTATTGTACTCAATATTTTTACTGATATCCCGACTTTGGCAAGATTGGCCCTTTTCCAATAACAGTCCACAGACGTGCAGGATGGCTCTTCACTGCGACGATGCAACCATATCAAAAATGTTACTCCATGTTTACAACCACCTTCCGATGCTGGACAATCATGGCATTTAACACTTGTCACCAATCCTACTTGTTCATCCACTATTATTGTAGCTACATATGGTTTAGATCACAGTTTGCGCTCTGGGCAAATTGTACATTTCACAACACAAACATTTTGTTCACGTTTCACCTGAAAAACACCTGTACATAACCTATTGCGTCGTCGCCTTATAAGATTCTCTTAATTTCAGACCTGAAAACAAACAAATACATTTTTAAGCACCTCTATAACGCAATTTGATAAGTTTTGTTTCTATTCATTTGAAGAGGACAGTACTTACATCGTTGTTATAACATTCCGTAACTCTGCTGAACAAAAATCGGGATTTATTACCGACTTAGGAAATTTATTCTTGGTAGGTTTGTGCTGTCTCCTTTAACGAAACCGTCTTCCATGGTAACAGTAACGATTATTTAATGAAGAATAAAATAAAATAGCATCAATGTTAATGTTAGTAAACACATTGACAGTTGTTTGACAACTTTGACAAGACACAATGACGCAATAACATGGCGGCTACCGTTTCGCTTAGTAAAAGCACAGAACAAAAAAGTGAAAACTTTGAAATGAATTTTAAAATTAATTTCATCATTTCATGTACTGAAACTAACATTTTCCGACTTCTTCTTGCCTAAACTATCGCATTTATATATTTAAAGATTTTTTTTCTAATACAGTAAAATACCCTATTGTTGAACATGGTCAGACAGTCTGTTATGAAACTCCAAGGTCCAAATTAAATAATGTAGGTACTCAAAAAATGAGTTTCTTTTAAATGTATTGCTTAATCGCAGTCCTATGACTAATGGACTTTCACCGATCGACCTGTCGCTGACAACCAAGTCCTCTGCTTCATTTAATTTTTTCGGCATCAACTATTGTCCTACAGTTATTGGATGAAGGATATTGGGAACAATGTACGTTATCCGTGTAGCTGCTGAATACAACGCATCCCACGCAAATTGATGAGTTCAGCTGCCATCCCAATGAGGAGTGAAAACATAATAGCTTTGTTAAATTGTTCTGGTCGGATCTGAGTGCACCGCTATAGATCTACTATACCGTCTACGCGTCTGCAAACTGTTCTCAATTGGCTACACTTCAACGCCCATTATTCGCATGCAATACTGCTTGTTTTGCTTCACAGCCATTCGTAAACCAATATTGGAGGAAAAAAGTGGAAAGTTTATCTTTGACTTGTTGCAACAAGAGTTTTCAATTTGTTTCGTCTGACTTTCTTTTCTTTCTCAAAGTTTACCAGAAGGGCCGCATATCATAAATATGTAACGCAGCGTTTGGCTTATTGTGTCAGCCGTCAAAACTAATAGATATTCAACCCAACGCGTTTGTGGGCCGTCGGGCGCCTCATTCGAAACAAAGGTTTAATTTAAACATGTTTATCTATGTGTACTCACAGTATGTAAGTATTTAATAATAAGTATATTCAGATAGCGGTCAGCATTATTTTGCTGTGCTACAGAATGAACCGAAGAACAAAAAAAACATGCCTTCTACTAACTAAATTTTTACGAGTTTGAGATCCCTATGTAAACCACAGTTAGAGGTAGTAGCGCATTTTAACAAGCATGGAAATTCAATGTTTACTGAAGAAGCAATTACAGTTTATGACTCAAGTGGCTTGGGTGTTAAACTGACAAAATTAAAGCTAGGAAGATAACATTTAATACAAGGAAAACAGGTAGACATTGAGGCAGATAAGTTAGAAGCATGCCAAGATCTTGTGATGGCGCGTTAAAAATTAAAAACGACTAGATTAAATAGCGGGTTTCTATCAGATTTTTAAAGCGGCCCTTTAATAACGATAAACACCAAAAAAACAAGCAGTATTACTTTGTAATATCGGTTGGAGTATCAAAATAACCAATCCGATAGCGCATAGAATTTTTTCGAGCGCTTCAATCACTGATAACCGCCTATCTTTTGCGTCAGAGCAATCGCTGCATTCATATTTCTTGTGCGATGTTGCGAGGCAGAAGCCGCACCAAATGGTGGATAAAGAATTATGTGTCACATTTATTTTTGGAACCTAATCGCTAAATGATAGCGATCATTTATCAATGCAGATGAATTCTCAACTGTCACAATAAAAATGAGTTTTTGTATATGGCAAATACAGAATAAAAACGGCCAATGCAAACAGGTCCCTCAAGATTTTTTCGGATAACTGCGCTACAATATCTTCACGAACAAGACCATCTTGGGAGAACCTTTAATTTCAACTTAATTTCTATATCCAGAGAATGGATAGTAGCATCCACCTATACAGCAGAAATCTGGAAACATGGCAAGTCGTCTTGCTACAGTGAATTTCAAATGCACTTGCCAAGAATGGTGTTGATGAGAAGGGTGGTTTTGAAACTTTTATCGGATTTATTGAAGCAGCCATTATATTTGCAAATATGATAATGACGGTTCTATTCCTTAAGCAATTCCAAAATTAGTACCCAACAGCGTATTATTACAACGCTTTGGGTACTTTTGGTGCGTCGATTTTCAATCAAACTAGCTAAATCTGTATCTGTGTCTAGGTAGGTCTTCCCTTCTTCCTCCTTACAGTCCTGGCGGAGCCTATATATCCTGCTCGTCCCGTTATCTACATTTTGATATTTAGGTGGAGTTTTATCTCAATACATAATAATTATAATACCTACGGCAATTTTATTTTGCTACTTAAGTCTGGAGTTTAGGTCTACCATCATACAGTTTTAAATTAACTAAAATAAAGACAGAAAATATGGTTAAGTCTTCTTTACTAAGCCACTTTAAATTACTTTCAAGGTATAAAGATACCGTTATGAAGAAACAGTTATTATTGAACAATTGTGTCATACTTTTTGGCTCAAAACTCCATTAGATAGCCTTATCATAGACGTCACTCCGTGTGATAAAAGTAACAAATAAGTTTTTAACTAAGTTGGGCTGGATAACGGAGCCTTCGTTTTTATTCCTGAAATAAAAAAAACTTCATGCCGTGCCATAAAGTTACTAGAGAATCTCTAGAGTTAATTCTGTCTTCATCTCTTCAGATAAAATCTTCTCAGACAACAATGATGTCAGTGTCGGCAATCAGTGCTCTAGAGAAGACAAAATCTTCATTGTTATTTCGAGCTTTTAGAAGATCGCCAATCCTGATAAGATAAGTTTATTAGTGATATCACGTGCTCCTATAACTTCCAAGTTGTTTTGGGTGATAAGCAAGTGATTTCATTATCAACTGCCATTTTGGATAAAGGAACCGATTCATTTAACAAACAGAATTTTGCTTTGAGCCGGAAATTCTTGAATTATCCATTGCTAACCTCTTCATCATCATTGCTTGCAAATATGGATGAAATATTTTGTTGTATTTCCAAATTCTAATAGCCAACAATAGCTTTACAGAAAGTTTCTAGGAAATCTTGTCCAATATCAACAGAGTCGAGTCTCGTAGGTACTCGTAATGGTATCCTTAGTGGAGTTTGTTTTAATGCCGGATGAGGATACTAAACCCAAAATTCTAATTCAATTATCCTTTTTGTCTATTTTATCAACAGCATAATTATATCGACTATATTTATATGCGTGTCTAAGAGTAGACGTTGCGCCCAGTACGACCCAGAAAGAGGTGGTGAGATGACCTGAACGTAGACTGCAATGGGTGGTTCAAGGAGGGGCATGAAGATTACCTCTAAACTTTTGGTGACGATCAATATTACAGAAGTCTCATAAAAAAGAGGTAGATCAGGCTCTACGACATAAAGGATGCATTTATGTGTAATCCATGTTCTGCAGCCATTACAGTAGTTTATAATAATAAAAGAACGCATTTGATACCTGCTACAATTGCGTTCACATGCACTAACATATTATTAGAGTAAATTAGTGCTATAGGCTAGTAGATATTAATACAAACGACGTCAGTTGGATAATTTGCTACAAGATCCTTTGAAATAAACCCGTAATGGTATCTGCAAATTGTTGTTACATAGTAAACGATTTGTTTTCCACGTGTTTAAATTTTCCATGATGGAGAGTTACAGTTTTTTGCTTGTCTAGTCACGAACAACTGAGTGACGCTTGAACGTCCAAATCAACAGTCTAACGTTTTGATACAATTGATTTAAAATACGCCCGAAATTATCAATGTATCTCAATCAAATTATTTTTTTTCACATAGGCCCATAAGGGCACTTATTAATCGTCGACAACAGGTGTTCGGTTTGGTTTGGTCGTTTTCATGGAGAAGAACCGGCAAGAAACTCCATGGTGTTATGTTTTTACAATCGGATAGTTACAATTTTTGAATACTTAGAAATGTAAGAAAAGCGTAGGGGCTTGATAATATTGGGAATCGTAATCTTGATCCAGGACCTTGGCTGGCCGGTTGTCATCCGTCTTCTATGAGGCACATATTGGCAAACTTGGCTGGAGATCAAACTGAGTTACAACGTGAATATTATTGTTTTCGATAGACAAGGTTGTGTCGAAATTAACACCCTTATTTCGTTCAATTAACAAAACAGACGAAATTACTCATCGTGTTAGGTTAATCAGAATCAAATTCAATTTCTTGTAATAAATAGCTGTTAAAACGTAGTTCAATTTTGACAAATTATTATCAGCTCCCAATATGGCAATGGACTTCACATAGCAGCCAGAAAAACAAGTAACGTCATAACAGAGTTCATGGACGCGTGCGCTTGCGCGGAACGTTAACCAAATAAATAGATGATTGTGATAAATTCAGCGCGAGTTCTCCATCTTCTTTTGTTGTATTTTTTCATAGAAATAAAAAAAGTAACTGAGAGGCAGGGCGCAGTCTTAAATAAACCACTGTAGATAGATATAAACTTGAGGAAATGCCCACAAAAATAAAAGTACATTCCTCACCATACTAAGGAGTTTGAATAGAAACATTTTGTATGTAATAGAAATTATGGAAAAACGATAATAAATATTAGAATCTTTTTACTAACGTCAAAGATAAAATACAAGGAAATGCTTCTGGAGACACGTCATGAGGAAAATGTTAGAAAAAACTATTTCTGCATATTGACCCGTTTTATCATTGGATGGTGGCTGGAGAATGTATTGTGTAATAGAAAAGGTCGTTAAACGGTGTTTATGTTTACATTTCCGCGACCTACTTGGACGATATAATTATGTTTCGTTTGATAAATGCCAGGATTTATAATGGGACTTGAGAGTTTAGAACTTCTTAGATGATTGTTTGTCTGACGATTTTCAAACCAGTGATTATTCGTGATAGGTTTAAAGAAAATCGAGCTCACTTTCCACTTCATTACATACGTATAGGCGTTGAAATTATTAATGCTCAGAGTGGTAGCAGTACGGAAAAACGTCAGTTCGTAACCTTTAAAATTGAGTTCGCTCAATATTTTATTCCAGTGCGCGATAGGTACGAAAAGAAAGGTGTTTAAACTCCAAAAATGGTTTTAGTGGCTTAATAGAGCATGAAGTATTTTTATACAATTCTTGAGGAAACAGGAATACGAAACAAGTTTTGATGGCATCTTGTTTATTACACATTTAAATTCTAATAATATTCCAGTGTCTATTGGAAGTATTAGTTGCATCCGTTAAAAGTTCTTTGTAAAACCACAAAATAAGAAGCTTTTAGTATTCAGGAGTTTGGAATCGCCTTATGCAAGGGATTTACCTGCTCCATAACGTTATGACGATTTCAATGAATATTTCTAAGAATTCTTAATGACGAAGATTTAAAATGTTACTGACCTCGTGAATTATCGATTTTCCAATTATGTACTTTATGTTTTAACAAAGAACACACCCATTTGTAACACAAATAAATAATAATTCACAACTGATTTGCCTTAAAACAAAGAAATATGCTTGTTAGTTTATCTCTTTTCTGGAAACTGACAGTAAAATCATCGCAAAGATAAACCTGGACGAAATGATGACCTAGAAATCAAGTAATTCGCCGAAGAGATTAATTTATCTCGCTTCGC
This sequence comes from Agrotis exclamationis, assembly GCA_950005045.1. Lineage (NCBI taxonomy): Eukaryota > Metazoa > Arthropoda > Insecta > Lepidoptera > Noctuidae > Agrotis > Agrotis exclamationis. The sequence continues at coordinate 13,726,547 of OX465436.1, read as the reverse complement.
GCAAATTGACCTGGAATAGCTTTCAAATGAAAGCCAGCCTGGCCAGCCATTTCTAAAATCTGTCGAACGATTGTTTATTTTTGGTCACCATCATAAGCTGAGAGATGTTTACTGCTGAATGAAAGGTCTCATTGACGTTTGAAATGAACACTGTTAAAACAGGAAAATAGATAAATCCAAGACAGTTCATAACTTTCAGATGCTGCTAGAAGTTACCATCTAAAAAGCTGCTGTAAATTGAGACTCAAACTTTTTTTCACGTGTGTAAATCGCATTCCATGCAGTATGAATGTATAATTCTCTGGATTTGTCTGTGTTTTACTTAAGTTGTTTTTTCCCTATGCACAGTATGCACTGCATATAGAGTCCAAAGTCGTTAACCGCAGGATTCGATGTCAGTTGTTATTGTCCATTGGTCCTCACTGAAAACCACCTCATTATGTAATCATCTTATTGTTTTCTTGTTTTTGGAATACCATCAAATAGTTCATGGGAACTGTAGCTATCACAATTATTACAGAAGATCTGCTGATTACTTTGGATGATTATTTTTTCAGCTAAACTTTGCCCCCTACATAACGTCATTTCTTTCAAGTATTAAGTACTTAGAGTACAAACAGGGGTGGCAAAGCGTCCAGCGGGGCGTTCAGTCAGCGGAACGTAGGTATACGGCGAAAGAAATAAGTACGCTCTCCGCCGCGCCGCGCCACCACGACGATCGCGAGAAGCCGTGAGAAGCCAACAAGGCTGCCTGTCCATTGGCGGGCGGAGTGGAGCGAGCGAGTATTGCGGAGCGGAGTTGCGGACTGTGTCTGTCCATTGATGCGGAGCGGAGCGAGCGGACTGTACGCCCTGCCCCGCTTGCCTCGACGCAAGTGGGCACTCTATCCATACACTTAAGTTTATGTTAAGTAAGCTGTGTCGACATACAAACTGTTTACATTATCAATATCCTTAATTGTTGTCTTGAGTCGGAAGCCGGAAGCACGCAATTAGTAACTTGTTACTTGGAACCTTTCAGGACATTTGAAAGCTTTTTCACATTACAGTAGGAACAACGATGTCATAAGAACTCTCGAAAGAGCAAAACCTTCAAAATTCTCGAGGAAAAGGTGGCGGAAATGTGCGAGACTTTTACTTACGGAAACAGCTTCAAATTAATGGGAACTGGAGAAAGAAGGATACAAATAGTGCATGGGCAACTACTGGGGCCAAAGTTGTTTCGACTGGACATACAGTTTGGAGCCAGTAAGTGGCATGATTACAACGACAGGAGCCTTGTTCAAATCGTCAAGGGCACCTGAGCCACTCCTGCTAGGTTTCTTCAGGAAATAACCATTTAGGGGTTCAACATGGTCGTGGGTAGACTTTGGTGGTTTAACTTGGAATAAATCACTCGTCTAAGGCAGATATGACAAAGAAAAAGTCTACTAGGTATTGAGCTTACCCAGAGAACAAGCCTGTTCATTCTAACTTTGAAGAGATCTGAGTTGTTAACGTTTAAAAACACAAACTCAATAAACGATTTTCTCTCATTTGCCGTGTGCTTTATGAAGGGTGATTAGAAGCGCTTAGAGCGAATTGGTGGAACGGCAAAAATCTTTCAGAGGGTTTAGGCCAAAATTACATTACATCATCTGATGATCTTATACAATTTTGCTTTTGTACTGTATTTCTTACTATGGTTTTTTACCTTCTCATTGACATTCGTAATGATGAGGGCAACATCACGTCCCATCATTATGTCTACTTCAAAACAGGTAGCTCTTGTTCTCAGGACGTGAAACCACATCCATTTTTCTATTAAAAACCAATTTGCGAACTTGCCGGATTGGTAATTGCGAAGATCTCCCCACAGCTGTTTGTGATGACCAGAAGGGGAGAGGATGTTAGTCGCAGAGTTAATAGGCAAATCTGTGGTGCTAATGCTCTACTGAGTACTGAGAACACGGCTTATAACAAGTTCAAGTTCATCCTAGCAAATGTTTTTGTGGGTGAGTTTGTTTGTTATGCTTTCAGACCTGCCTCCTGAATTTTGGTAAAGGGATACATGGGACCCTAGAAACGGCTACAAGCTACTTTTTTCCCGAAATAGAAGTTGAGAGAGAGTAATCGAAGGTAAAAGCTAGTGCTATGATATAAGGACAAAGACTTGATTCTTATTGTGGACTTGATCCCTAAGAAATGCTTGGTTTGGATCTCTTATTAGCGCGACTAGCTTTTTTGATGACTAGCAAGTTAGTTATAAAGGTTCTAGGTCACAATTTTGTTCACACTCATAGATTTGTTTTACAGTATTAGAGAGTTCTAGAAGGAATATATTGCCACAGTCCTTGACCCGGTCTTTAACCTATTACAAGAATAATTAATATGAAATGCTTCTGAATGGTACATAGAAATTTAAGTATAAGTATTAATAAAATAAGTTTTGCTAATTACTTACACAGATCGTAAATGAACTTGTTAGCCATTCAAAGTTAATATGCGTTTTAACAAAATTTATTAGTGCTTATTATGTCAGTTTTGAAGAAAAAACAATAATTAATTGATATTCTTATGATATCAAAGTGAATAAACAAGGACCATAAATTATTTAATACTGAGAAGTCTTGATTTGTTTCTTGGTAATCAACCAAAAAAATGAGGAAGCTGCCTGAGTTTTAGAGCGCCAGAAAAATAGTTGTTTAGTTTTGTTTGAATGATAATTATTTTATGTACCTAGTCAGTGAATAAATTGATGAATTCATCAAACAAATAAAATTTTGAACTCAGTTAAGACTATTCCTGCTTGCAGGGTTTTAATTTTCACTTCTTTCTTTTATTTGGTTGATTAATAAAAAGAGGGGCCATGATTATTAAAAGATATTGAGGTTTTTTTTGTCTTAACAATATTGAAAGTATTGAAACAAAGTCATATTATAAATATAAAGCTCACATCATATTTATTTTGTGTTCTAGTAATTATAAAATGACAGAGACGAGATGGACAGACGACCTTATAAAGGTCGCCGGAAGACGCTGGATGCAGGTCGTTTCCAACCGGTATATGTGGAGATCTAAAGGGGAGGCCTATGTTCAGCAGTGGACGTCCTATGGCTGAGATGATTATGATGATGATGATTAATAAAATTACAACATGTGGCGGTTCACAGCGTGATCAAGCAATATAGTTTTTATAAGATTTAATATTTAAGTTAGTCAACAGTACAGTGATCTCTGCTTCACATGATTCATATTGTGAAATAGGTATTATTTGCTTAAAAACAATTTAGGTCATTCACCCTATTAAAGATGAAGTTGGATGCAAAGGAAAAGTACCATTAGGAATGAGGATTTAAAACATTTGGAACAAAATAGAAAGGTCCCATGAGCAAAACGAGCATCTGGCAGACTGAGAAAAAGATGGGTGGACAGTATATTAAGAATATAACCGGAGATAAAGGAGGATAGCAAAGGACTTGAATTATAATAGGTGATCTTTTTTTTAGGTGAAGACGCGATGCAGGCGTTATTGCATATAAAAATATAACTTTAGGTGATCTTTGTTAATTATTGTACCATTTTTTTGGGGTCCTCACTTTTCCCAAACCACTGCAATTCTTGCCAGAATCAACTCCAGCCAGAATCAACAGTGGCAACCACCAGAAAAGCGCTGCTGCAATGCAGCTCAACAAAGTCCTGGGGAATGAATTTGAAATTCATTTTCCAGAAAATTACCAATATAAAAATAATTATAAATTGTATGTAGGTATTTTAAATGCATGTCAGACATACTAACAGGTATGGAGACACACCCACCAAACAAGAATTAAGCAGGTACCTATAGGTTGTTTAGACTGTACCTACTTATTTATCTGTTTAAAAATTTAAGATGGAGCATCAGATAGGTACCTGTCTGAGGCATTACAACTTCTCAATTTGAAAAGTTCTGGAAAACAGCTGGACAAAGTTTGTAAAACCTACTAACAATTGCTGGGTTTTATAAAGTTTGTCCAGCTGTTACTACTGAGTTACGGCTATACACAGGAAAAAATGTTACAAATTACAAAAAGACACACCTACCTGTGGATTATGTAATAAGGTATTTTAGAAGTAATCAATAAATAAAAAAATAATTTTCATAAAATATAGCAATGGCTTTTATGCTAAATTTTAGTACAAAAATAAGATGACTAAAAGTTTTTTTATCTAATAAATAAAGTTGTTCAGGATTGTTTTCAGTAATTCTTCAGTCCTCACATAGCTATGTCATTGTCTTACTTAGAATCTGATAGAAATTGCATTCTGCACTAATTTTTTTTTTTTATTGACAGTCCGTAATCTGGGGTTGTAAATGATGATGCAATAAAAATTACATTGTAAATCCCAAAAATCTTAACAGTGCAGAAGAATTTAAACCAGTTTTAATCAGGGAAATGGAATTGTGTAACAGACTTTGTTTGCCATGTTTTTAGCATTGAATTACGTCTACAGATATCTCTGTTGGTCTTTGCACTATGTTGCTAGAGCAAATTTTGGTGAGCCATAATCAAATTATTATTCACAAACATGCAACAGGCACATGAAACATGTTATCAAGCCAGCCAGATTTTTGTTATGGTCTCTCCTGTAACTGATAAACGAGTGTGGGGAAATAAGTCATAATCAGTGTTATCAACCTAATTTGTTTACAGTATAGTCAGTTAACCTTCATAAAATGTAATCACAGGAAATGTTCAACGAAAACAAATAGAATAGCCCTTTGGGTCCCGTTACATTACCTGCGCAATAGTAAAACGCCATAGGATTTGTTTCTGAACTTGTTATTTGCCATTTAAAGGTTGACTTACCTTCTATGTGTGTAATATAATCTCGTCAAATAGCCAAATATTGAAGAGAAAGTTCAATGAATTATGGTGACACTTGGCAATCATGATAGCAGGAAAAAATTTAAATCATTCATTACGATCACATTACCTGGATCCGTTGAAGTAGGTAACTCATAGGTTATGTTAACCAAAACACCAAAATAATTATAAACACTTACCTCCTTTTCTGATTAGCTGGTTTCGAAGACATTTCTGATTTTATCATTCAGGCACTATTGGGAAACTTCACGATACGAACACAATCTTAGAACACTGCCAAGGAGAGTATCATATCGCTTTCGACGTTATGCTTTTTGGTTTGTCTGATCATTCACCACTAATTAGTTTCACTAATCACAATTAGGTCATTTTACAATACACTACACTTAAAAATGCACTTTGTTATCGTGAACTTGCACAGTAGAAACACGAGATCCAAAACGAAGTTGTACAGAAGTTAGTTCTTTGGACGTTTTAATATTTTTGTGAAGATTTCTCAAATTAACAGGCGTGTGATTGGTTGAAAATTTACACTAACACAAAAACCACCAATCGTATTTTTAATATGGTCACAGACAAACAAATTTACGTGTCAATTTTACTTACAATACGACATCAAAAGATGGCGCTAGCTAATGTTGTGCAATTCCCTCAGTGGCACGGTTAGATGTCGCTAGTGTAACAATCCGTCAAAAATTAAACATTTGCATTGTACGTTTTTTAAATGTATAATGTTAATTAATAAACCAAATAATTTATTAGAAGTAATTTTATGCTTTTCTGCATGTTCTCTAACTTGTTAGTAACCATGGTAACACGTTGTATCTAACGTTACAGTAATGGATGACGTTTAATTATGCTCATGGAGTACTGGCATAATATTACAGATGGCAGCACTGCGATCATAATTATCAATTTAGTTATCAAAACATTTAATTTTATGGCCTGGCTGATAACTAACACCGCTGAATCAAAAGTCCATTTACCAATAGTGGTGGATATCCAAAAGTATTACATAGTAATTCTTTAAGTAGGTAGGATATTTTTTTAATACTATTAGAGTGGTATTTGATATTGTCAATAATAAGCTTCTCTCTCCTAAACACACTTATTTGCTGCCTGTGCCCGACAGGGTCCATGTTATGATCTAATTATAAGTTTTACCACCTAAGAATACAATCATGTGGAATGCACTAAAAGTATTGATTAAATTGAGTAATTATGCCCCTTCTTAAGTACCTAGGTATAAATATAACAATGGCCTTTTTTGTAGGTACCTACAGACGGCACATCAACCTACCCGACAAATCCGAATTGACAACATGGTGATAAAGTTGAAAACCCATTCAAGGAATTTGACAATTTCGGGTAGGTGGATGTGTTATTCCCGTCTGTAATTTTTTTGGACTAGGGCCAAAAATAGTCCTATTAATCTTACAAGGACAGTTTTAGGGGTCCATATTGGCTCACTTAAAGTTCTTTACCCGAAATTGTTCTTCTTAACGATTTGTAATCCGAATGATCACTCTTCCTAAAATTTTTCATCCTAAAGTTTTTCATTCATACTATTTGTGGTGCTACCGGCGATGTTCATAACACTCATGTTTCCGAAAATTGTAATTAATAATATCATTGTTGAAAATATATTTAAACTCCTACTATTTTTTTTATCACAACGCTTCTATCCCTAAACTTGCGTCGAGCTACATACCTTGGTAGGAGGTAATCAGTAGGTAATATACGCTCGCTCTTGCATCCTTAGTCAAATTGCTGCCAACCACCTACCAAGGTAGCTCGACGGAGCCCCGCTTCGTGGGGCTCCTATTTCTATTTGCAAGGTTTAAAGGAACCTAACCCGTCCGAGTCGGGGTGCCGCGAGTCCCGAGCTCGCTTCGCTCGCTCTTGCATCCTTTTATATCTAAAAAAAAAGATATGACTTTGCATAATAGTGTAATAGATGGCTCATCATCATCATCATCTCAGTCATTAATAAGACGTCCACTGCTGAGCATAGGCCTCCCGTTTAGATCTCCACATATACCGGTTGGAAGCGACCTGCATCCAGCGTCTTCCGGCGACCTTTATAAGGTCGTCTGTCCGCCTAGTTGGTGGACGTCCTACGCTGCGCTTGCTAGTCCGTGGTCTCCACTCTAGTACTCTTCGACCCCATCGGCCATCTGCTCTGCGAGCAATATGGCCTGCCCATTGCCGCTTCAGCTTGCTAACCCGGTGGGCTAAAAGATGGTTATGTTGAGAAAATATAGGAAAACAAATAAAAGTATAATGCTTCGGAATTATGAACATTAGAGACAGAGTAGTTAGGAATTGTGATTGTTAGGATGAAAAATGTTAGGAAGAACATTTTCGGATTTCCAATTATCGGAGTTGAAAGGTGAACTTTTAAAACAACCTCAACACTGACGTCGCTTCTATCAGCGTCTACCTTAAGGGTTTCCAAAGTAATTTATATAATACTGGCTGTAACAGAGGAGCAAAGGAATACTAGGTATTTGATTAACCTACTCGAAACTCAATAAGCACAATGCAAACATGACTATCGTAACTAGATCTCAGAATTTGATTTGGGGAGTGAAAACAAACAAATGCGGTTTTGATTCCTGGTTCAGACTTCAGAGCCAAATGTTGTTAGGTAAGATTGTTAGAATTAGTACTTACTAGAAGACTTACTACAAGATTGTTTAGAACTAGTACTTACTTACTTACTGTACGGCAAGTAGGTACCAAAAGCTTTATTAATAGTTTATACGGAAAGGTATGATTATTCAACATGATTATACCTCCGTTAAGTCTGTGGTAGTATTTAGGTACCCAAATACCTTCCCGACCTGTTGTGTACCAAGTTTCCCTGGATTTGACTTGCCCTAATCGCAATCTGAAGGTTGAATTTGGGTCTTGTGAACTCAGAGTTGTAGGTACTATACTTGATATTAGTTAGCTAGGTATTCAAAATTCTAGCATTAAACTTCCAAAGTCCTTACAACATGAAACTATTACAGACGGAGTAATCAGTAATATTATAGGTATATCTTCATGTCAATTAGGTTGATTTTTAACTATCAATTAGAACATAACAAACCAATGTTCATAAAGATAGGATTATCCGACACAGCAATGCCTCGTTTCGGGGCTCATTACTTATCCGATTGAGATCTCTATGGTCCATTTGTCGGACGGGACGTCAGACGGAACATTGATCAACCAACCGTCCGATATACTACTTACTGGCAAGTGACAAATAGGTGATTCTAATGAGAATATCGGCCTTATTATTTTTGACGTATCTCGGGGCGGCCATCTTGGGAACTAAGATCTTGCTTTGTGATTGTTAAAAAACAATTAATCATTAATTAGGACTGCATTGGTGGCGTTTTAATTAATGAATGGAGTGCACATAAAGAAAAACATATCTAGAAGGAACGATAGGTCACCCTCGAAAGCTTCTTTTATCGTGGTAAAATCATCAAATGAGTCCTCCCACCCAGGGCAGGGCGGGAGGGACTGTCACACTTGTACTGACAACAATCCACGGTGTCCTTCATTAGCCCTTTACGTTCCAGGGTCAGGTAATGAGATAAGTCCCGCGACCCTGGCAGGCTTTGGCCCTCTAGAGGGGAGGCCCCGTCATCTTGCTGACGCTCTTTGAGGCGCGCGTGGAACACAACGCGCTGTCGTCCCGGGCATGGTCCATGGTCAGGCAGCGAGTTGCCCATTACTCGCCGCTCGCATGCCCGCGCTTATACGGTGGCCGGAGATCGTCTTGCGACGTCTGTCGCCGTGGGCGTCCACCACTGCGGCTGGGGCGGAGGGAGGACGCTATCCTCTCCCTCTCGCGGCCCGCGAGCATGACTGCTTCGCAGAAGGAGGCGACCGCCTCCCACTCCTCACCCCGCAGCATGGCCTCGACCAATGCCGGGCGCGAGAGGTCTCCACCTATCGTCGTCGTGAGGACACGGCGGCGGCGGTGCTCTGCCCAAGCGGGGCAGTCCTGCACCGTATGACACACCCTTGAAAGTTTATGAAAAAAATGTATTTAGGTACCAAATATGTTTAAAAAGTAAAATTTTCTCATTTTCCTAATTCAATTTAATATTTGAAAGTACTGAAAATGCAAATCTAGATAGTTGATATTCGTACCAAAACGTTCACCATTTTTCGTCATTATTCAGCCAAACTGCATAAAAATTCAAATAATTTATTTCAATACATCGTTTTAATGAACAAATTGCACCAATGAGGTAGATAAATCACGGTATAATTGCATTGGTACGAGAAACACTCGGGTTCTAATGAATGCCATTAATTTTATCTTTGAAGGGGCTTGCATAGCGCCTGCCAGAAAAGCGTGAATGAATTTAAAAAATAAATAACTCCTCATTTTGTAAGAGTCATTCATTCTATAGATTTGTCTATGGAAAAGTTATGTCCGTGGATTCATTTTTCTATTCAAGTTATTTTATGCCAAGTAATATTTTAAATCCGAAAATGAGTTTGTTTTTAGGTTTGTTGTATGTTTTCATGCCTACAATGCTGGACCGATTATGATGAATTTTATTTTATCGCATTATTTAGGTGTGCTATATCGCTGGTGAATTTTTGTATAGACACAGAATACTTAATAGTACAGACAGACGGCTTTCACAAAGTGTGTTTCTTTTACTGATAACAATAAAGTAGAAGAATATAATGGATTTAAGTGTCAATCAATAAGTTTAAATAATAAATTATAGACATCGATCAATCAGAATTTTTTTTTTTCAATATTCCTGATGTTCAAGATATGCACTTACCGTAAGCATCTAACGGCTAGACCAATTAAGTGACTAATAGAAAACGAAAATAAACACATCTACCTACGATTACCTGTAAAATTTCATGGAATTCTCATTCAGTGCCTTTCCGTAACATGCAAGCCATCTATCATTCATTCACAAAATGACAAGCGTGTCACGCGGTTTGCGGTTGACCATACTATCGTGTATTATAAATAGAATTTCTACAAACTTCCTATTTACTGGTTACATTTACAACCGAATGATTATTTCATAACAATCATGCCAGTTGTATTAGTCCTGTCAGTATTTACTACACAAACAGTCCAATAAACCTTGACGCACGTTTAAATTAGGAACTAAAATATTTAAACGTTCTGAATTTGACGTTTTTTGACATTTGTCTTGGCAAGCAGCAATGTCTATGTTGAAAAGTGTCCCAACTGGACGCAGTCTAGACTCCAGACGGGAATATCTACCATAATTTTAAATGAACAGGCCGGCTCTTTGACGCCTGCTAATAATTTCAATCCTACAAAATATGGACCTATTCTACTCCTGGTTTAAATTCTAGAGCAATTCATTTGTAAATTGTAATTTTATTCCATGCGGTCTCGTTTTATTTCTTTTAAGCTATTGCATAGCTTTTATCGCGGGCTCCGACCGCGGCGCGGCGACCGAATCAAAAAAATTCCAAAAACCTAACGAAAATACCTGACACCACGCATCGTCTAACATCGTTTCAGTTCGGGAGACTTCGGAAATCATAAAAATATCCGTCATAAAAACAATTTACTACACACACACATACACATCGACACGAACACACACATAGGTACACCAACAGATTAAAGTTAGAAAAAAAAAAAACTATGTAATATTAATTAATTTAGGTATTTATTTTCGTTACGCTTTTGTTTTGTAACATTAATTGCACAAATTATTTAAAAAAATACTGTAAGATATGAAAGAGCGGCGCCTCCTGGCACAGGCATCTATATGCTTAAGGACAGAGGCGGCCTTACCCATTGCGAGGCCCCGGGCGGCAGGTCTTTGCGAGGCCCTTTGTCCTTCATAAAAAGTATATAAAGCGAAAGTAGGTCTGGTTCTTTGGTTTAAGTGTTGGTCATGTTTGAGGAGAAATGTCAAAGCTATACAATTAAATAAATAAAATTTGAGTTTTAAAAACATTTTATATTTAGTACAGAAACTTTATCAATATCCGGATTTGAGTTAAATCTAGTAGTTCTGATTTTTTGCAGACTTTTTTAAGAACGTTGCCCCACACTCGGAATTTCGTATCGTGGATGCGTTTTCAAACATAGAAATTTACATAAACAAACACCCAGACCCGGAACAACTACTTGCAGATCATACAAATATTTGTTCCGTGCGGAGATCGAACCCGCGACACGCTGCGCAGCAATAAAATGGTTTCTGTAGACCCAAAAGCTTCCGAGATAGAGCTTTTAAAATTCATATTTTTCGAACTTCGCAATTCCTGGCATTTATTTAGACACCTCTCGAGAAACTCTAGCGGTATCTCAGAACAGATGTCATGTATTTCAACATCGCTTCTTCAAAATCCCCATAGGTACCTAATATACATTTGGAAAAGCTCTATCTCGAAAGCTGCTGGGTCTACACCTACAGATAAAATTTGAATCTCATATTGTAGCAAAAGGCATATTTGAAACCGTTCTGAGAAGTCAGAATAGAATCAACAACTAATCCTGTATGTAGGGCCATAATAAACGCAACATTTTCACAAAGACCGTTTTCGCGGCTTTTTTTTTTACAAAATAGCGTTCGGTGCTGGAGGTCTCAAACTTGGATTATTCATTAGGCCAACTTCATAAACAAGTCTGCAAAAAGATGGACTACCGGATTTAAACTAGCCCGTACGTTCAGATGACAAAATTATTGTACTACTTAAAAGATTTACAAAATTAACGAATACTAAGATGATAATTTTAAAAAACGATGATTACGATTTTTCCTAAAACTAAAATCTTATTTAATTTACCTTTATGTTATATAGCCATAATAAATACTTGGTTAGGGTCAAAATCAAAAGTTTTAAATCAAAAATAACTATTTTTTTTCTGTTGCTTGGCGCGAGGCCCCTGCAAGCGCGAGGCCCCGGGCGGTTGCCCGGTTCGCCCCCCCCTAAGGCCGCCACTGCTTAAGGAGACGCCACCAACTGTTATAACATGATTTGTGTAATAACGAAATAAAAAGATTTTGATTTTTGATTTACTTTTTCTTACTGATTCTAAACGGCCAGCTACAAAAGGAGTTTTCACAATGAAACCTACCTACTTATAAAATTCTCCTACAACACAGAAGTTCTTTGTTACAGTAGTGCACCACGAACATTTTAAATAAATTATATTCTCGTTAAACATACGCGGTCGGCGATTTTATTCTTTTAAAATAAAAATAAAAATTATGCAATAGCTTCACCGCGGCAGTCTCCGAGTACCACATGTATTTTTTAATTAAGTTAGGTACTTACTACACCACATGACACTGGTAGAGTAGTCGAATCGGCATAATTGCTAAAGTAGCAAAAAAAGTTACAAAAGGGAACTGGCAAACAGTTGATACTTTGAGTGGACTTTATTTCCAAGCTAACACAAATTCTCATCAAGTTTTTCGGGAATAGCACCCGGTTAATCCCAATCCCTGTAAATATTGCTGTCACTTAACCCTGGACGTTTATTTTGACCCCTCTTACCCAATAAAAAGCGGTCTACGATAGTCGTCCTTTTCCCAAAACGGTCCATCGCTTTCAGAAAATGTTTCTCTAAAATAGATGTAAAGGCGAATGAGTATTGCCATGTTACGATCATTGGCAGTCTTGCCTATTGCCTGACTTAAAGGCCTTTCCTTTTTGCCCACTCCTTCTTGCATGCTCCCTTGTCTTTATAAGTAAGTCATATCTTAGTGAAATACTTATCGTTATTATGCATTAGGGTTTCTTTTTTTTAACCGACTTGGTGTCAAATCATCATATGAGTACTCCCACCAAGGGTAGGATGAGAGGGACTGTCAGACTTGTACTGACTAAAATCCACAGTGTCCTTCAATAGCCCTTTACGTTCCGGGGCACAGTTACCTGATAAGGCAATCCCACATATACATACCCCGGCTGGCTTTGGCCCTATAAGGGGGCCCTGTCATATTGCTGACAGCTCTTTGAGGCGCGCGTGGAACACGACGCGTATTGGACCTGGGCATGATCTATGATGGTCGGCGAGTCGCCCATTACTCGCCGACCTATACATATTTGTTATGATGTTTTAGTATACATATAATTATATTACAAAATTAGAAAACATCCCACCATTGCATTATTTCATGATCTTTGCCTTATTGAGACATAACGTCAACTGATGACAGCAGATGATATTTAAATCGTCAATTAAAAGTAATGACTCTAACATAAGCGATCGTTTAATAAAGAAGTCTTGTTTAAACGATTCGAAGAACGGAATCAGTAATGATGTGTTGTTGTTCACTTGTAATTAAGAGGGAACACTACTCCTGAGAGTGCGGTGTTGGCCCAGTGGTATTGGCCCCAACTTACGAGTTGTAGGTCGTGGGTTCAAACCCAGGCAGGCGCATTACTTTGTGTAAATTATTTCATCACCACTGCTCTCAAAACATCTTGAGGAAACCGGCATGCCCTAGAACCAAAAATTCAAAGACTTCAAAAAAAGATTCAAAAATAGGTAAGTATTTGGACAGTTTTTCAAATACCTATTTTTAAAATTCATCGGGAGTAGTGCCGTGGCTTATCTCCACCTTTCACTCGTAAAGTCCGAATGGGACAGCAGCAGTTCAGGGTCTTAGGCTGAATAGACCTACAAAAACCTTAACCAAAAGACTTTTCGAATTCCACTAAGTTCTTCTTCAAAAGTCTTATCTTGCTTGAGATCTTAAAATAAATGTATTAAAAATTAACAGTATAATTATTTAACACTTGAATATGGCTGTTTTGTTCAAACCTTAATATATGAGTTTTACAGTTTTTTTGGAGGGTCGCATTTCTTTCAATGATTATATTTTGGAAAAAAGGAAACGATAAGGGTAGGTATATCGTCAAAATCGTTGGGAACAGATGGATCAGATAGCACACACACACAGAACCGAAAAGTATAGCAAAAAGAGAGAGAGACCTAAACCCAGCAGTGGGTATTCCCGGCCTGAAATTATGATGATGATGAATATTTAATTAGCTTAAACTTCAAATCCACGAAGAAAACCTTGGAATGCGTTTGTATGAAAAGGGTTCAATACACATAGTTCCCTCTTAAGCGTTCGACTACTTTTGATTACCTAGGCAGGTATCCTATAATCTTTTAATAATAACCGTGTACTTTTCTATGTATAATCTACCATAGGTATACTTACAAGGTATACTCGTACGTAGGTACAACATCCTTTACAAAATGATTATGAAGTAGGTTACTAAACACAGTATCTAGGTTAAATGTTAAGGCTCGAACAGACACACGCGATTAATCGCGCTGCGACAACGAGCCAAGCTAATTTCCACTCTAAATGTACTGCGAATGGACCGCGACAAGTCGCCCCGCGCGATTAATCGTGTGTGCTCGAGGCTTTATGAAAAATATCTAGTTTTAATTCCGCGACAAATAAATAAGTTAAAACTAGATATTTTTCATAACATTCAAATTTCGTGGATTTCCACAAAGTAACGCCTTATTCTATAATTTAAACACAGTATAGGTATCAGCGTTATGGATATTTCAACAGTTACCCTAAGAACCTTAACCACAGATTACTAGTAAAACTGGATACTTACTTAGTTGTCTAATGCCTATCAAATACCTAGGCAACAACTTATCCATGTACATAAAATTAACAGAAAGTACTTGTCCTTCATTTCTGTTTAAAGTCTACATCCTGGCTGATCTGATAACAATCATGAAACATTTATTAAGTAAAATAGTAAATGCATCCATTGAAAGAGCGAGAAAATAACTTCTGACTTATATGTATATCTGCGCTTTCTAATGATACCCGTAAATACCAATGCATTATCTATCAATCAACTGTAGCTATCGCAGTTCACCTTTCCACAGGGCACTCGCCCACTCTTGATAGACAAAAGACCGTATGTCATAAATTATGTTTTTCTTTTTAGGGTTCCGTAGCCAAATGGCAAAAACGGAACCCTTATAGATTCGTCATGTCTATCTGTCTGTCTGTCCCTTTTTGTCGAAAGTATAAGAGCTATCCTGTTGAAACTTTGTATATTACTTACTAATCTCAATATAATTATATCCCTAACCTATGCTTGCTACTACGGAACCCTTCATGGGCGAGTCCAACTCGCACTTGGCCGGTTTTTTTTTTGTTTTAGCCCGTGTGTCACCAGTAGTATAGCGGGTAAAAAATAACTCCTGGTACCAAACGATCCAGTATACCTACCAAGTTTTTAGGTAGTAGGTACCACAGGTAACAAACGATCTGGGGCCACGGTAGTGGCCCCGCCAAGACGAGTCAAGCGAAGCGCAAGGGCACTACCTACCTTTTCTCGAAGTGTTTCGTCGTTTTTTTGAACCCTCATAGAGTTGGTTTCCGATGTACCAGATAGTTCATATTCTCAGGATATGATGTCATTAATAGACTTATTAAACAAAGTTTCAATTGAATAACTATAATACTTTAGATTTTATTGATATCTACACACTGACACACTGATGATCATCAAAATGTTTGGCTACTTCCTGAAGTGTTAGAAAGCTGAAATTTGGTTTGTAATCTCAGTTTAGTATACAACCAACAAATAATTCATAAACTTATAACTTTCGCCCCCCATCCCCTAAAATGGGGGGGTGGACGTTATAAAAAAAGTTACCTATATAAAACACTATCTTGCCCCCAGATAAGCTTATAACTTTCGCCCCCATCTCCTAAAATTAGGGGGGGAGGGTGGAAGTTTGTATGAGATTTATACCAATTTTATGAATTTGGACATAAAGTTTACACGGTACTGTAGACAGTGTACTAGACAGTAACTAAAAAACCATTAATAAGTACTGTCAAACTTTCGTAAACGCCACTGGGAAGTTTTCTTCTCAAAAACATAATTTAAAAAAAAAGTCTGCCTACCAACTTACAAAAAGAACTGAAATCCCACCAAAAACATTTCGTGTAAAATGTTGACAAGACGACCACATAATGTTTGGCCTGTGAAAAAGATATCAGATCTCATGTTAAGCCAAACTTCTGAATCTACTTGGCCTAACTCTACCGACCCTAACTTCACAAATTCTACATATCAGTAAAAATGTATGGCTTGGCTGTTTCGTTGCTTCATAAACTAAATATTTGCACCACCTTCACGACTATAGTGAAAAGGTGAAGCCATACATTTTTAATGGTATGTAGAATTTGTGAAGTTAGAGTCGGTAGAGTTAGGCCGTGTAGATTCAGAAGTTTGGCTTAACATGAGATCTGATAAATCTTTTTCACAGGCCAAACATTATGTGGTCGTCTTGTCAACATTTTACACGAAATGTTTTTGGTGGGATTTCATTGTCTGAAACATCTCGCATCTCGTGTTTTGATTAGACCACCTACCTGGGTCTAATCAAAACACCTTTGACTTCATCATCATCAGCCTATAGCAGTCCAATGCTTGCCAGAGGCCTCTCCAATCGCACGCCATTTCACTCGATCATCGGCTACTTCCATCCAGCTGTTACCATCTTAGACTCTTTTTTAACTAGCCTGTATTGTATTACTGCTGGTCAAAAGCCATATCAGCTGGTCCAAACAAAACACCTATAAAGAATTAAGGACTCGCCGACTGGTCGACACTCGACACTTCGCGTGACCAGGGCCAGAGGGCTAGTTCTTTTTACCCGACGGCGAAGCAAAAAGGAGGGTTATGATTTTGACCGGTATGTATGTATGTATGTATGTCCATCTGTTCCATCATAACTTCTGAAGTACTTATCACTACTTGACAAATGAGGTGTCGTTAGAAGCGTCTCAGTTGTCCGCTGGTTATAGGGTAGGTGACGTGTCACCAAATCCAATATGGCGCCCTCTAGGGGATGAAAAGTCGTAACCGAAAAAAATTTTTTTTTCGCACAGTATCGACATGGGTATCAAATTAAAGGGCTTGATGAGTACATTTGAAATATATATACATTATATAGCTTTTACTAGCTACTTTGCCTGTTTCTAACAGTTTCATCATTATGGGTATCAAATGAAAAGGCTTAATCAGTACATTTTAAATTCACTCGCTGCTTTGCTTATTATATCAAATAACCCCAAAATAGTGTAAATAAAAAATAAGTTAAAATAACTAAAACCCGACTACCTGCGGTTGTTTCACACAATCTTTATTGGCTAGGTGGCATACGACCACGGCTATTAATTAAAAATTTCTGTAACACGGATTGTTCTTGTTTTATACTTTTTAGTGCGCGATTTTTTCGTAGTCTGGTTTTAGTTACTTTTGGTCAAAGAAGCATTGCCATTCAATGTGGCATTGCTGCCAGTCTTCTGGGCACGTTCACAGATGACAGCGACACGAAGGAGTACTTTGACGCCTAAGTGTCTCTGGCTTTTTGTGTTCTTTTTTTAATAATATTTATAGTTTTAGTTCTAATTTAGTATATTTTTTTAGAAAACATGAAACGTTTTGCATCAATTTAAGATATTCCAGTTTTCCCAGAAAAAACATTTGTTGTGTTACCGCTTTGTGTCTTACAGAGGCAGGCAGCATACCAATCATTCTACATAATATAAAAAGAAAGACCACTATCACCAATTTATCAGTAAGTAATTCAATTATCTACCTGCCACCATCAGAATCAGTACAAACTCGCTCTAATTACTTGTCCGACATATTTATGGCGATATAACTCGATCAGATGCGTATCTCCTGAGTTTTATTATTTCCGGTGCCACATTACTTTTTAATAATCGGTTGTAATGAGGTTGAGGTGCAAGGGTAGGCATTTGATAGTAATATGATAGTTATGGTTCTTTGGACTTTTGTTTGCTGGTTTATTGCTGTATGGATTTATTTTGTTTTACTTACAGTACCCTTAGCACGAGTTTTCACTCTTTTACTTTACAGCGTCTTTTCAGTATTTACAGCGTTTCTTGTGAGAAAAAATGGAACAGCGCCTCTGGCGTGCGAAGAACTAATTTTTTCCTTGAAATTGTCAATTTGAAATTGCCAGTACCCTGAGCACGAGTTTTCAGTATTGGAGACGTAAAGTAAACTGGAACTTTGACAACTTCAAATTGACAATTTTCAAGGAAAAAATTAGTTCCTTCTTCGCACACCAGAGGCGCTGTTCCATTTTTTCATACAAGAAACGCTGTAAATACTGGAAAGACGCTGTAAAGTAAAAGAGTGAAAACTCGTGCTAAGGGTACTGTTCCAGTTTACTTTACGTCTCAAATACTGAAAACTCGTGCTAAGGGTACAGATCTTGCTGTCTTTTAAGACCTGCAGCGAATCGGCAATACCTTGCCTGATTTTTAAATTAAAGGCTCGAACAGACACACGCGATTAATCGCGCTGCGACAACGAGCCAAGCTAATTTCCACTCTAAAAATGTACTGCGAATGGACCGCGACAAATCGCCCCACGCGATTAATCGTGTGTGTCTGCTTGAGGCTTAACGATGTGTTCGCGTTTGAACACCATCCCGGTTGATAGTTACCAATGCCACGCTTGCCTAGAAGTACTTAACTAATTTCGTATCGACTACCTAGTAGGTAACATTTACGTAATAAACACAATTAAGTAATCTAAGCCTTGACTTAGGTATAGACCCTAAGGTTTTAGCTATCAGGAAACTCAGACTCCGGCAAGTAATTCTACTTTTTAGCTGGATGCACACGAAAAGTATTTTCAAAATTGTACATTGTAATTGCTTTTTACAGATGGAATGTAGGTACACCATGTACGCTATGGCACACAGATAGATGATTCAAGATTCAGATTCAAGATTATACCTAAAAGTGCGTTGCAGTATTGATTTTATTCGTGACGATTGGACTTGGTATTCGATTTTCGGATAATCTTATCCGTGAATCGAATACCAAATCTTACAGAGGTATTGGCATCATGCTACTATGAAAATGTATATGCGACGTGTCCCCACAGACAATGGCTCGCCTTCTCTCCTGTACCGCAAGTCCTGTCACCTGTACACTTGACGACATGACTGCATCAGTGAGCGGGGTTCGCGTAGCTGAATTTTGGGATAAACAAAATAATATAAATAAAATAATTTGCCATCGACACGCTAAGAAGAAGACTATGAAAATTGATTTCAACATAGTACTTATGTCTTGTAGAGAGCCAGATGGGCAGTCTCTCTACTCACTAAAACGCAATTTAGACAATTATAATTTTTTTAATTAAGTATTGGGGTTATAGTTTTTTTTAAAACATATTTAGCGATAGTATCGCGTTTGACCATATATCGCCTGGTGGTAAGTAAAGATGTGGTCGACGGTAAAGCAAGATTGCCTAGAAGTAACCTATTCAGTTGTCTTGTAGATAAATATCTACTCAATAGCAACGTCCTTGTATCACCTTAAGTACTTTCAAAGGGCCTAAAAGGGCCCAACTTAAATCTTACCCTTTAAGAGTAGGCCTTTAGGTTAACAAGGGCGAGATAATTCATCTGTTACAGTATCTAACTGTTATTATAGATTGGAAACTTAGTAATCCTGTACTACGTACGGATATTTCCGAAGCGAAGCTAAAGTTTCAGCTGTGAAAGCTTAAGCTGGTGATCAAGGTGACTGAAAGTTTCACGGAAATCTTATGACAAACAGGATATTCACAGGCATTGTGACGTAAGTATTTCAATCTACACTGGGCCCACAGGCACTGGATTTATGGATCATTTTCTGTCACAGAATGACAGGCTTGTGTCGAAGCACTGGGAATGGTAGATAAACTTCCATCAATTCACAGCAAGGAGAACAATATTTTATCCACTCGAGTCTAGACTACTTAACTTACTTACATTTAACATAATAATCTGTAAGAACTTTGGAATAACCATGTATCATATCTGTCTGTTTTAGTAAATTGCATTGCACTAAATAAATCTTTAAATTATCCATCCAAATTAATATTTCAACTACTTATATATATATATATATTTAAATACAATTAATTATTATAAATAAAATTGATTTATTTTCAATGGATCCCAGTTTGAATTCCAATTTAATAATTATTGGCGTTGAATCTCACAAAAAAAAATTTCATAAGTACGTCCGTGCCGCGGCCTATCCAACTCTCTATGTGCTAAGTACCTAAGTTCTATAAAAAATCGATCAGAGGATTGTCGTTATGTTTCCATATATTTTATTATTGTATGAAAAATTAGTTTTGAAAAAAGTTGTCATATTTAAGAATAAAAATATCCATCCATCTGTCCTCACAACACAAGCTTTCTTATTTATTATCAAGATAAATAACTAACTGAATATACCACCTCTATTTCTAGAGATTCAAAGACAAGTAGCAATTATTAAAACAGCGATAACGCAAAGCGATTTAACTTGTATGTAACATAACTCGGAGACGGAAAATGATAATTAATAACAAACCTGTTTCTTGTAAATGAATAGATTCGTATTCATTCATAAATGCAAGATTGTGGACTTGCATTTAAGAATGCCATGGAATAAGGCTGTAGACATGCTAGTTTTGAACTGACAGTCGGTGGCTGTCGGTGGTTTTGCGATTTCATTAACCCTGCTAATCATGCAGCTTCTTCAGATACAGCACCGCGATCTCATACATTCTACGGCTGTGATGTCAGCAGCGTATTAATAACTTGAACCCCTGACTACAGATTCTAAAAGAGAATTAATTTAGCAGTGTCTAAAAGTAGCACGTCTGTTAAAACCCTTAGGAGGATGTAGAAACCGCGCATACTTTGCAATGCATATGGCAATCATGTGGCGATGTAGGCATGTTAAATACAGTTGCTTTAATTGAAATGCAATGTTGATTGGCAGGGTCAGACTGGGCGGAAGGGCCTGGGTGGTTCCCTTTAAGCCCAGATTCCGCCACGTTGAGTAAATTATCAAAACTAGTTTTAGGGATCGCCTGATCAGTTTCAACTATTTTTTTTACTAATTGAATGAACGAACTGACTGATCTATAGTTTACACTTTGTTCACAAGATCCTGAGAAGAATCTAATGCCTGTCTTGTGGTGAGCCAGATCCTTGTAAGGCCCGCGCAGTTTGGGTCCCTGTTGTTTTTCGCCCTACAACGACCACACGGCTAGTCCGACCCTGTTGGTATCTCAAAGCTTTGTATAATATCCATATTACATTTTGCTAGAATAATCATGAAGTAGATAGGTACTTATTCTAGATCTTGTTTCTTAGTTGGATTTACGTAAAGTTTATTCGAAAATAGACTTTATTGTTGGTTTACTGTTACGTGGTACGTAGGTGGTTCACTCAGTTTGAAGATTGAAAATAAACATTTTCCTACTAAAGATATCGCTCTTGCTGTTCTATATTATGTTAAGTACCTACCAACTTTTAAAATAACAATCTAAAAGTCTGGCTTTTTCTGGAACTTTCTACTTCATTAAGTCCAACTTGGACTGCTAATTACAGTTCTTACAAAAAACTTTTCATTCCCTTTGCAAGACGGGAGATGACTTAAATGCCTTTCAGAATAAATCGCGGCCGATTTACGTCGTCATCATCATCTTAATCCACAGCCAGAATTCACCCACTTTTTACCACAAGCCTTTCTTCACCACGCTCATATGCTAGCCTCATCCAGGATTTACACGCAATGGCAACAATGTCCTCACCTATATACCTCGGTACCAGACAACCAAGACTTCATAAAAACACTACACAATGTCAATGGTGGGTGACATTCTAAAGTAGCTGACATAAGGACGCATGTTGTACCCGCCACCGTAGCTTATTGGTGCTTTCAAAACCTGGCACAAGCTCACTCCATATCCTAATGATAAAGGTACCTTCACAATTTGATAAAAACTTTCCCCTTACACAATACCTTCCCAAAAACAAAATAGATAGGCTCCACTCCGTAACAAACGACCAATATTTTGATAAGGACGGACAGACAATCAATACTTGAGAGCAAATTGAACTGTTACGATGAAAAATTATAGAAACAATGACAAAGAATGGGTTCGCGTGTGGCGGGCTCGTCACGCGACTCGGCAACCATTTTGTGAACGTGTTCCTGCGTATTGGGGAGTCTTATTACGCAATAAATTACTGTCGGAATGTCACACGCGTTATCGACGTGTCTAAACAAACTGTCGTGCTGTTATGGCTGGTGATCTGTTCTCTTCCTGCATGCAGGGAAACTTAATGGACCTATTCCACGGTAAGTCAAGTAACTGGGTTATTGAGAGAAATACAGTAGGTCAGTTAGACTGGAAGTTGACCCCAATATATGTAGTTGAGAAAAGGCAAACAATGAAGGTTACACTTGGACGAATATTACCATAATTTTGTTCTGTGCCCTGACATACTAACTTAATGATTATTATGATCATATACCTACTTAACGTTTCCTCCGGAATTGACGTATATGTATAACGAATCTATGAAGATAAAGATTCCATCCCTTCCAAAATCAAATCACCTTCCCTTTAGGATTATCTACTGGCGACCGGTTTTTCTAGAAATGCACAATTCAACCAACTGTAGAAGTTGCTATTGTCGTCGCAAACAGAATGCAAACATGCGGAAACACCCAGATTCAGTACGGTATTGGCGTACAAGTGTTTGTTCTATTCGGGAATTGGAACCGTGTTTTGTCGCTTCAGTAAGCCAATAGCCTGATCAAACAAGTTTGCGTTCTAGTATTGTCAGCCTCGTTAGTCTTGTGGGCACAATCACAAGTGCAACTAGTAACTAAGGCCTGTGGTCTTAGACATAGACAGAGAGTAAACTGAGCTTTCCTTATCCAAATGTCAAGAAAAACGGGCAGAAATTTGTGAGATACACAAGAGAAAAGTGCGCTCCAACTGTATTTTTCTAGAAGTCTTTGCATAGACAATTTGTGCCTTTTGCAGGAAAGAAAAAGAAATGAACCATAGACTTTAGAGATAGCTCAATTGCGTTTTTTCTTTCCAGAGAATGGTCAATACTTGCATGATTGTATTATTCAGTCCGCTCCCTATTAGCTTAAGAGTTTGTGAGCCCTTTGGGTAACGGTTGTACTGTAAAGTTTAGTGATTTCTTATAGTATGCTAACCCCTAAATCCCTGAACTTCAGAAACCAAACATTGGGCTGAAACCTGCCAGGTCATGGTTAATATACTTAGCATAAGTACTAGGTCTAATGGTAGACACAATGGATGCGTTTAGCCGACAGAAAGACTGGACAGAAATCGTAAATTCTGAATAGCATTCAGCTATGCTAACTAAATTATCGGTAATAAATAATAATAATAATAAAAATATATATACATGTCGAATTGAGAACCTCCTCCTTTTTTTTTTTCGAGCTTGGTGCTCGGAACGCAGCGAGTTATAAAACATTGTGTAGCACGGTTCGGGCACGCCGCAATCGCGGCGGTAAGACCCCTCTTTGAGGAGTGGCTGGAAAGGCGTCACGGCGTCCTGACCTATCGGATGACGCAGGTCCTCACCGGACACGGATGTTTCGGGAGGTACCTGTGTCGGATGGGGAAGGAAGAAACGCCGGGGTGTCACCATTGCGAAGATCGCCCGGAGGACACAGTAGAGCATACGGTGCAAGACTGCCCCGCTTGGGCAGAGCACCGCCGTGTCCTCACGGCAGCGATAGGCGGAGACCTCTCGCGCCCGGCATTGGTCGAGGCCATGCTGCGGGGCGAGACGGAGTGGGAAGCGGTCGCCTCCTTCTGCGAGGCAGTAATGCTCGTTAAGGAGGAGGCGGGCCGTGAGAGAGAGAGGACAGCGTCCTCCCTCCGCCCCACCCGCAATGGTAGACGCCCACGGCGTCGGACGTCGCAAGACGATCTCCGGCCACCGTAGGCGCGGGCATGCGGGCGGCGAGTAAAGGGCAACTCGCCGCCCGGACATGGACCATGCCCGGGTCGACGGCGCGTTGTGTTCCACGCGCGCCTCAAAGAGCGTCAGCACGATGACGGGGCCCCGCCCAAGAGGG
The DNA here is from genome assembly GCA_950005045.1 of Agrotis exclamationis. Classification (NCBI taxonomy): domain Eukaryota; kingdom Metazoa; phylum Arthropoda; class Insecta; order Lepidoptera; family Noctuidae; genus Agrotis; species Agrotis exclamationis. Next base: position 13,702,714 of record OX465436.1, on the reverse strand, counting down.
CCAAAGCCTGCCGGGGTCGCGGGACTTATCTCATTACCGTGACCCCGGAACATAAAAGGCTATTGAAGGACACCGTGGATTTTAGTCAGTACAAGTCTGACAGTCCCTCCCGCCCTGCCCGGGGTGGGAGGACTCATTTGATGATTTTACCACGCTAAAAAAAAAAAAAAAAAGCACGGTAACATTTTATGACAGTGTGTAAAATTTGGTACAACATGTTAAGAAAACAGATAGCAGAATACGTTATGCAACATTATCTAACGATAGACATATAATTACATTTACAATCAAAATTAACAGGTGCGAGAGCACCTTACGAGTCTGCCATTCCATTCCGCTCCATCCTAAAAGTGAAATAATTATCTCGAGGTAGGACATTCAAGGTAGGACATCATTAGGTACGTCCACTATTTGCTACACAGGACATTGGCCTTAATTATTATTAAAAAGCAAATGCAGAACGACGATAATCCTCTGCAATGATGATACTGATAAATGAGCCACATCATTATCCATAAAGTACGCTTTGGCCTCAAAAAGTTGGGTAATATTTATTAATAAGTCCGATTAATATTCGCCGTTCTAATTATTTTTAAGGCGTGCCGTACTGAAGCTAATGAATAATGAAATACTTGCACTCGAAACATTAGAGGACAAACAGGGAATTAAATAAGAAATTTTCACCTGCGTTCTGTGTTCAAGGGCTGCGATATACCTAATTACTGTAAAATTTTGACACTGATAGATTTTGGGATCTAAAACACCACTATAGCAATGTTGTTAAAAGAATTGACATGAAATTGTTCTTTGTTAATTACCTACTCTATTGCTTAAGCAATAGAATACAAAATTTTATCCATTTAACGATTTTTGCCGCAATGCATTATATACACGCTTGAAAGTTCTCCGCTGCGTAAATCACGTTCAATTTAATCGCTGTTATTCGCTCTTAATGTTTAGTTTTACAAGTAGACCATATTTTTAGGTGCTAATAACAATCAAATGAGTCCTCCTGCCTTGGGTTGAGCGGGGGGGACTTTCAAGACTCGTACTGACTAAAATCGACCGTGTTCCTTGAACCTGCAACAGTCCTTTACATTCCCGGATCACAATTTCCCGTTTGGACACTTCGTAAAAGGACCTTAAAGTCCAAAATAAAATTGTTCTAGTGTTGCCTCTGTCAAGTGACTTTGTTAAAAAAGTCAACAAAGGTACTTAAAATATCTCACTTTGCTTTGTCACCCTATTATCGTCGCCAACCATCAGTGTTTAAATCTATAGTTAAATATTTGACTGTGCCTCGCTAGCCCAGTGACCGCAAGCGCAACTGTGGAGCATGAGGCCCCCCCTGGGTTCGATTCCCAGGTCGGGCAAAGTGTTATTGGGTTTTTCCATCAGGAGTTACTCAGTAGTAGGCACGAAGCCTGGATTTGTGCCATATTGATGGCAATAGGCTAGCTCCCTATTAATTGGGGCTTAAGCGTAACTAACACGTGAATGTACTATTAGGTAGACCTCAAGGGCCGTGGATTTTAGTCAGTACAAGTCTGACAGTTCCTTCTGCCCTGCCCTGGGTGGGAAGACTCATGATGATTTTACCACGCTAAGAAAACCTTAAGAGATGAAGGTGTACAAAATAATCCCAACCGAATATGGACCTTCTTCTTTTGCGATAAAGTTGAAATCTATCAAAGTTTGACAGATTGAGGTAAATTGAGCTGCTGGTAGTACACGCTACGGCGCGCCTGTGCAGGATTTAAAAAAAAGTCGAAACAATACTTTTTATAGGTACCTACCAAGCGAAAATAGGTTTCATTATTGTGAAAGTAAATGAAAACGAAAAATAACAAGCTGGAAAATACAATAATGGTCTATTTTCGTTTCACATAAGTATGAAAGCTTTATCATATTTTTTTTCGGTTCTAGTTATAAATAATGAGGTGCGAAAATGATGGAGACAACTATTTCATTGCCTGCTGAGTACAATTTATTTAGGGTAGAAATGGTAGAATACAAATAGATACTCCATACAGGCAGGTAGGTAGGCATTCTCTATTGTGCCATAATACAATCAATTCAAAGTTGGAAGCTTATTTGGAAGCGTTGGAAGTATCTTACTAAAACATTTTCGTGTAGGCATTTTGTTTTAAGTTGAACAGTGTTTTTAAGTTAAACACTGTTTTTAGTTGAACACTGTTTTTAGTTGTTTCTGACACGGTCAGAAAGTATTACCTACAATTAAACTGAAAAACAAGAAAATTAAAAACTACGAAAATGTAGTTAGCAAATTAATGAGATTTTCTTTGAAACAACCCAAAAAACTTCCTCTAACAGACAGCCGTGTTGAAATCGTACTTTTTAGGCCGGAGCTTCTAAAAAATACAAAAATATTTCTGTACTAAAACAACATTAAGTAAAGAGATCGTTCACTCGGCTCGCTCTGTCGAAACTTCGTCTAAAATCCAAAGCGTAATGTACCGAATAAATTACAAAATCTTTTTATCTGTAGATCTGGACTCGACGGCAATCCATCTGGGAGGGCTTAAGAAGTTAGAAGAATATTCAAGTCGTTTGTTCTATTAATGGTTTGAAATCGGAATGTTGATACTGGCCGTTGATCTTCTGCGTTCGGATTTTGAATCATAAGGCTGATGGACCTTAATGCATAAAGGAGGCTGTCACTTATCTTACGTAACCTTCGCGCCAATTAATAAAAAAAAACTGCACAAACACAATAGCAAGTAAACAAGCAAAGTGCTTAAAAATTGTGTGAAAACTTTCACGATATTTTTTTTATTAATTACAATAAGTAAACAATTCGTGTCAGTTGCAGGGCAATGTCCTCTCGTCCCTCAACTTTCGTATTTAGCTGTTCATGGTCCATCTTTTGCAAAAGAGTCAAGTTCATACCGCCATCTGCTTTCGAGCGCCAGGTTGCCGGTTGCTGCTAATTTGGACCCACTCCGTAGTAAAATTACTTTAGTTCATAGCTCCTCCGGCATACAACAGATACGACCATCCTAATTCCATTTTTGACTTTTATCGGCATTTTTAATTTTGGAACCTAAGTATCATAGAGTTACTCACGCGTTCCTTATCGTGACTAAAATAAAAAATTGTCGTTGCATCTAATCCATTTCATCTAATCATCGTGAGACCTCCTGCATTGTATCGACCGCATTTTGTGGAATGCGAGTCTAAACAAAGCATAACCGTTTGGTTGAAAGGTTTACACAATAAAGTGTTGCTGTATGCGCCGACAAACAAAATTGAATCAACACTCGATAGGACGAAGGGAAAGTTATCATCCCACATCTTGGTTGCGTAAATTATGTGGTAAGAGTATACATAAGACGTAGAGTGGCATAAAAGGAGGCGTCATCATCATCATTTCAGCTCGAGATCACCCACTATTGGGCAAAAGCGTCAGAAAAGAAGTGAAGAAAAAATGAGGAAGAAATTAATAAAGTTGACATTAATTTATTTTAGGTAGGACCATTACGTACTTATTTTAGAATCTACTCTGCTGGTATTTTTTTAACGTTTGTAAAATAAGACAGACATGAAAAAGTCAATGTCGCGAATTTATTCGCCACCTTTCCTTTTAAACGACTTGTACAACAATACCAAGAACTTTTTCTTTTTTTTGCTAGATTTTCTGAGTAACACAAATGCCTACTATTTTAAAGCAATCTGAAAGAAGGAAAAATACTTCATTGGTCGTGTATTTTTTAAAAGCAGTCCTCATTTTACGAACCATTTAACGTGGGAGTGGCTTTAAAATAAAAAAAATATCGTCGTACTATTTACATTTTTGCGAACGACGACTGTTAAAGACTCCATTAAAGCACTCTATAGCTAATTCATACTCAATTGTACCTATTCTCTTGTCTGTTTGTTATACCAATGAGAGTTATGTCTTTATTTTAGGAATGTGAGCTATAAATTTAATTGTGTGAGTTTTATCATCTGCCCCCTGACATAAGATGATGAATGTACAATGAATTTGGGTCGAACACAATAATAAATTACGGTGAAATAAACAACAGTCTTTTACTTACTTTTTCCTTTTTACCCTGAAAGATTAATAGGCTAAAGTGGAGTACATATTTATCTACTTTTTTTAACAAAAGTCGGCTTTATAAAGGCCACTGCATTTATATTTTCGCAATTTCTTCATACTTACGTTATGGTTTTTGCGATAAAAAGCTGGAGTGGACTGCCTCTTAGTTTATTTTCATGACAGTTTAATTTCAAAACTAGTTGATATTAAAAATTGTAGAAATACTGCACGCTACCTATTCGTTGAATCTTTTTTTTTCTCTCCCTTTTTCCAAGTTTTTCTATAATTTACCTCTGTGCCATCTAGATGCTAGCATTTCTGATGTCTGTTTTCTGATTACCAGATAAGGGGTTTTTGTCAAAATTAAAAGCTTTTAATTTTGAGCGTCTATTTTCAAATTAGCCTTTTTCAACAGTTTTGATCGTCAATTTTGCGTGAGATATAGTATAGTTCCCAAGGCTACTAACTTCGGGCACGCCGCAATCGCGGCGGTAAGACCCCTCCTTGAGGAGTGGCTGGATAGGCGTCACGGCCACCTCAAAGAGCGTCAGCATAATGACGGGGCCCCCTCTCTAGAGGGCCAAAGCCTGCCGGGGTCGCGGGACATATCTCATTACCGTGACCCCGGAACATAAAGGGCTATTGAAGGACATCATGGATTTTAGTCAGTACAAGTCTGACAGTCCCTCCCGCCCTGCCCGGGGTCTCATTTGATGATTTTACCACGCTAAAAAAAAAGGCTGCTAACTTATTTGCGTAAAACGTTACGTGTTACGTTGTAAGATTATTGAGTGTCTTATCGCGTACAAATATATTATTATAGATAATATAATCAATAGTATGTCCATGGTTTTGTTTACAGACACATAGTTGAATTTTCTCAGTTTTCTATAATATATATAATGCCTCTAAAATGTATGCCCAAAAACATTGTAACTTAATCCGTCAAATCTTGATCCTTTTTTGTTGGTGGCTGCTTCTAATTGGACATATTTAAGACTAGAGATAGGAAAAATGTTATCGTTGATTAGTTACAGACAAAGATCGGGACCAAGATTGCGTCCGAGATTATTATAAGTTTTCAGCGTTACCTTTTGAGTTTCAAGCAAATTAATAAAAGCTATTTCTTTTCCATACATAAAGATTTATAATTATCATTTATAGAAAGTCACTTTGCCTTTGACACCATTCTTCTAAGAGCCTTCTTATTCAGAATTAACAACGTTATTTATATTATTCTGTTTGATTTGACGACTGATGCTTCTTGGATCAAAGGTTTCTCAAAAGTGGTTGCCTTAGTAACTGAGTACTTATTCATCAATTTCGTATTACGTGACTGGCACTTGTTAAATTACTATCTGCAATATAATTTCTATTGAGCACAAAATATGCATAAGAGATGGGCACTATGACTTACATGGAGCCGACTGGCTGACTGTAGTCGGCAAAGTCGATCATTGTCATTGGTAAAGTTCGGGGGCCATCGGCAATGTTCGTGGCGTGTCATGTCATATCTAAGCAGCCTAAGTACATCAAAACATGCACTCGATTGAACACGCTGCTGCTAAAAATTGCGAGAAATTCAAAATTTATTTTTGATTGAGAATAAATTATTGAGTACCAAAACAAGATCCAATTTGGTGCAGCCATTCGGAGGTTATTCACGTACAGACATACTCACGCACGCATAAATGACTTCGTTTTATACCTACTCAGTAAAGACAAAAGTCGTAATTTTACAGGTACCTTAGGGCCAGTTATGCGCTCAATAATTAAATCAACTGTTGTTAAACTCTCACTTTTTTTAATGAATTAAAAAAGAAGTAAAATAATTAACAATAGGTTTAACTACTGATCCAACAACTCGGTTCTATAAGTCAACTACGAGTAGTTTCCGCTTTTTGCCGACTAGTCGCTGATTAGTCGGCTTGCTCGTACATCTCTACAAATTATCTCAAAATTCATATTGAGGTTTTAACTAAACATTTCGCTTTAATATCGCTATAGCTTATATTCACTTAAAATAATTGTAAAGATTTAAATTCAAAAGGCTCAATATTACTCAAAGGTTCATTGTTTCTTTGCAATGAATATTTTAACTTTATCAGATCGTTATTAAACTTAATCGAAGTATTTTAATTAAGTGTTTGTGGAATTATAAAATCTGCATAATGTCGGTATTCAGAAGTTATAATGTGTAATGACTTTTTTTAAATTTCGAACTTGTAATCAGTTTTCATTACATGTTCCTCATTTAAAAAAGTCGTTGACACTCATGACAGTTTCAAGCCGTCTCAGCACACAGTGTGTGTTAATGGCTGTGCAATAAAATTAAATAATTTTAATTTGTCATTTTGTCGCACGTGTAATATTTTTTGTACGTTTTTCACTTCTTTCATTGTGCAAACGTGCTGTTGATTCCTGTTTTAAAATGGAAATGGTGTAATTATGAGGAATGTTACGGTTGTATCTTCTTTTTTTAAAACTAAGCATATACAAGTTGTCCTAGCGTTTTCTTGTTTTTCGACACAATCTTGCTGATTTTATCTTTAATTACGAATGAAACAATTTGCAAGTTTATAAGGTACTTCAACCTTTAAGAAAATACAAGATAGGATTAATTTTATCAATCTAAAGGTATAACTATGTCTACCTATCGAATAAAATCCACGTTTTTTATTGTAAAGTAGTCTGACAAACAATTTTAACTATGTAGTAGGTAACTCTGCTCTGACCAACTTTTAACAGTAGATCGATGTCTAAAAACACGAGCTACAGATAAAATTACAGTAACAGATAGTTAAATAAACTATAATGATTATCTAAAAACTGATCAGGAGCAAACTATCCCCTTGTCTAGCACACTATAACAACACCTCATTCCCCATAATCACCATTAAAGTGGTGATTCGAAACAATTTTGAGATAACTGCATCGTGTATTGTATTTATGGATCCGTTATACGAGGAGAGTTTCTCGCCTCGAATTACCGATAGTTTGACCAAGTTATTCGGCATTTTTTTATCTTGGTAAAATTATTAAATGAGTCCTCCCACCCAGGGCAGGAGGGACTTTTTTTTGGAACAAACCCACCACACTATTCCCAAACCACTGCAACTCCTGAGAGCCAGAATCAACAGTGGCAAACACCAGAAAAGCGCCAAGACAATGAAGCTCGACGTGTCCCGGAGAATGAATTTACCTGTCTTGGATCCTGCACGAAATTAATCAGAAAAGAATAGTAGGAGGTAGTAGTAGTAGGAGGGACTGTCAGGCTTGTACTGATTAAAATCCACGGTGTCTTCCTATATCACTTTACGTTCCGGGGTCACGGTAGCTCGTTAGCCCCGCGACCCCGAATAGTCCCGGTTTGTCATTCGGCACGGATGGCCATCTTGGCCTTGGGGGAGGGTTTTGTTCATCAGTGGACATCTTCCAAATGATGATGATGATTAAGTAAATAGTAGTTATGATACTTGTTTGCCTAAAGAACTTACAATCACTAGGCAATAAAACAACCGTGTTTTGATTTGAGTTTCCAAATTATGAATCACAGTGTAAAAATTAAACATGCAATTCATATTTTTAGAGCGTCAACACACTGTGATTTTATCCACCCCTTTTTTGTGACATAGGGAATCCTATGTAGAAATACACACTTCAAATGGCCTGGTAAGTCTCGCTTTTCTACAGACACGAGCTACAAAATCTCCCCGTGTAAATGAGCCTATTTTCGTGTCAAAATATTAACCTTTATAACAATCGTAGGGGCTTATAACCGGCCTTTACACCAAGACTCGTTACGATAAAATATCGTTATAATGAGCCCTCGCCGACAGGTTAACAAGCTCTTTCATCTGGCATCGCCCGTGAAATGCTGTCTTTTTAATTATATTGACAGGTGATGATGTTTTGGACACTCGATTACAAAATGCCGTATCTTCAGTATTTACTCTTATCGAGATGCGACTTTCTGTCGTTCGTTTAAGGTTTAAATTAAGTGTGGTTGTTCATCCCGCGGTATCAATACAAACTTTTCATTATAGCCTATCTGTTAACGTGTTTTCTCTTTTTTATAGAATACCACACAATAATAAAGACGTTTCATTACATCATTGTGTATAAATATTTAGATGTCTTGTTGCCATACTGGTTCTTATAGTTACAACAATTCGAATTAGACTTTCTATTTCGGCTTGATTTTCGTTCAAACAGACTAAAAACAGTCGGATGTCATGTCACATAGCTTGATAAGCGGCAAAAAATCTGGCATGATAGGTGGTCCGGATTTAGTGACAGCCAGATACAGCCTAAAATATTCTAGTCCTTTATTTAGTGTTCCAAAATTGAAACAGCATTTGATTTCCACGATTTCGCTTCGCCTGATGTGTTTGACTGTACGGTACGTACCAGCGTATTTAAGAACGTGGCATTTCATACAAACTTCCAAGTCCTTATTTTCGAAATGACTGAAACGATTTTTAGCTGATTTCTAAGCTTTATTTATACATACTTATAGACGGATATATAGGTCTAAATAAAATCGCACAAACTACAGAGTTGGTAAAACGTCTAGAGAATTTATTCAGATGGATAGTCCGAGTCCTGCTTGCAGTCAAATTTTTCTTTCCACAAAAAAGCTTTAGTAGAAAACATTTTCCAAAAGTAGCATTTTTTTCATGCCTACATTACCTACATTTCTAGTTTCTTTTAAAACAGGTAACTTTTCGAATATGTCTCCACTACCTTTTTAGACATACGTATTCTTTATGTGTATAACGTGTAACATTACATTAAAATTGGTTCAATCATTAAAAAAAAAACATAGGTATTTGTATGAAATGCCATAATGCGTACACTCTCAAAAGATAAATAAAAATAAAACAAAAGGACGGTAGTTGCAGCAGTTATGGCCGAAGTAATTGAAATAATAACTGATCCTGTAGCCTCAGTGGGGGTTAACGATCTCCCACTAATGGGAGTACTGGGAGAAATTGACGGCTGCGATAACCGCGCCTTTTTAAAGGCGTATGATCATTAACTGAGTGGTAATGGTAACGTGTAATGTGAGTTTAAATGAATACGTTGTTATCCTACGTTACTTATCTTTTAGGGGAATTTAATTAATTTGGCGTTCCAGGTAGGTGGTGGAAAGATGGTGCGATACAACCTTATAAAGGTTTACGAAAAAAATGTGATAAACAAAAAATACACGGTAAAATATAAAACAGTATTTTATGTAAGTATGGGTTAAGTATGAAAAATATTATACCTACTATCACAAATGGCAATTTTTGCGATCAATGGATGGAAGCTTAGCTAGCTTCCAAACAATTTGTAAACAGGATTAACATAAAAAATACTTATCTTTTAGTACGGTATTACGTCCCCATGGGTATTTTTTGACTTCCACACGGACAAAGCCACAATCACAAGTTAGTCTTATTAGAAATTGATACAGTCCAAAATCAATTAAATAGGGTGAAGACAATCAGGTCTCTGATAGTGTGACGACTAGTGGTTAGCCCGTAGCGTATATTAGAAACTATAATAGACTACAGGCCCTGTAGCCATGTCACAAACGATCGGGCACGCCGCAATCGCGGCGGTAAGACCCCTCTTTGAGGAGTGGCTGGATAGGAGTCACGGCGTCCTGACCTTCCGCATGACGCAGGTCCTCACCGGACACGGATGTTTCGGGAGGTACCTGTGTCTAAGGAAAAAGGAGGAAACGCCTGGGTGTCACCACTGCGAAGATCGCCCGGAGGACACAGTAGAGCATACGGTGCAAGACTGCCCCGCTTGGGCAGAGCACCGACGTGTCCTCACGGCGGCGATAGGCGGAGACCTCTCGCGCCCAGCATTGGTTGCGGCCATGCTGCGGGGCGAGACGGAGTGGGAAGCGGTCGCCTCCTTCTGCGAAGCAGTAATGCTCGCGAAGGAGGAGGCGCGCCACGAGAGAGAGAGGACAGAGTCCTCCCTCCGCCCCACCCGCGGTGGTTGGCGCCCACGGCGTCGGACGTCGCAAGACGATCTCCGGCCACCGTAGGCGCGGGCATGCGGGCGGCGAGTAAAGGGCAACTCGCCGCCCGACCATGGACCATGCCCGGGTCGACGGCGCGTTGTGTTCCACGCGCGCCTCAAAGAGCGTCAGCACGATGACGGGGCCCCGCCCAAGAGGGCCAAAGCCTGCCGGGGTCGCGGGACTTATCTCATTACCGTGACCCCGGAACACAAAGGGCTATTGAAGGACACCGTGGATTTTAGTCAGTACAAGTCTGACAGTCCCTCCCGCCCTGCCCGGGGTGGGAGGACTCAGTTGGTGATTTTACCACGAAAAAAAAAAAAAAAAAAAATGTCACAAACGATAAACGCAAACGCTGAGTAGGTAGGCTCTAATAGATTTTCAACTTTATGTGCTTAGGTATAACGTCGAAGATCTAGTGAAGATTTCTTATCGTTTTCGATCTTTCCTGTTGCTAACGCTAAGATATCTTAAATAGATTTTCAACTTTAGGCTCTAGGCTATAAAGTTGAAAATCTATTGTAGAGTACAGAGCGTTAACGATTATCGTTTGCGATTTGTTGTGACTTGGCTAGGGGGGCTGGTCCATATCCAAAATGGACGGGTCATATGAACCACCAGGTGACGTAGGTATATAGGATGAAATAAGAGCATAACATAATAAGATTCAGCACTATGCCATCACTTGTAAACTGTCCAACTGAGTGCTGGTGAGAATTCAAAAGTGCAGGTAGAGTGAGTACATGACCAAATCATTGTATTTTTGTACAGATTTTTTTAACAACGATATATCCATGAAAAATAATAAGAAAGCGCGAAGTACCATAAAAAAATGGTGAGCCACAAAGCCGGTAATTTTTTTGATTTTCTGTCAATTTCCAGGGTTTTGGTCATTTCATTCTCTACGGCCGGCGTCAGTTTCATACTGTTTCAATACAGCTTCTAATCCATTAATCCGCAACGCCGTACAAAAATCATGCGACAAGGGGAAAAAATCGAGGGTTGCAACCCCCGGAGCACGGAAAAAGAGGGAATTGGACAGCTTACAAGTGACGGCATAGTGCTGAATCTTATTATTTTATGCTCTTATATCGTCCTATATAGGCACCTGGTGGTTTCATATGACCCATCCATTTTGGACATGGGCCTGTAGTCTATAAATTCAAACAATCAAAGCGCATTTATATTAACTGAAATAGGTACCTAACTACTCTAATGAAAGCAATGCAAGTCAGTAGGACCCAGCCAATAGATCTCAGTTGACATTTTGTATCCCATCAAGTTAGGGATTGATCTATTTGTTTAATTTCAGCGCAAAATCTGTATCAGTATCGCTTTTTTACCTGCTCTTCTTCTTCTTCCTGCCCTTATCCCATTCTACTTGGGGTCGGCGCAACACGTTTTCTTCTTCCATTCTCCCCTATCAGACGTCACAGTATCATTTACTCCTTTTTGTTTCATATCATTCCTTAGACAATCCATCCATCTTTTCTTTGGCCATCCTCTTCCTCGCCATCCATCAACATTCATACTCATCACTTTCTTAGTCACATGGGTGTCATCCCTCCTCATCACATGTCCATACCAAGATAGACGATTCCCTTTCATTTTTTCTGTAACAGGCGCCACTTTCAAACTTCCCCTTATAAACTCATTCCTTACTTTATCCATTCTTGTCACTCCACACATCCATCTCAACATCCTCATCTCCGCTACATGCAATCGTTTCTCATCCATCTTTTTCACAGCCCAGCTTTTTTACCTGCCTTATACAAAAATTTGATGAATCTTGTTTGGCCTATATGTAGTTAATTATTCTGGGTGTGATTGTTTGAGTATGTGTATTTATGTGTTTATTACGTCTTTTTTTTAGGTCGTATAAGCGTCAAAAGAGTCCTCCCGTCCTGTTTGGAGCGGTAGCGACTGTCAGACTCGTACTGACTAAAATCAAAACAACTATACAATATGATGGGAACAAAGTATGAAATAGAAATAAGTAGGAGAAAGAATAGGTAATTGATTAGCTTGTGATGAAATTAGTGATGAATATAAATGTTGAATGAAAGAGGTGAATAAATTGTGTAAGGTAAGGTACGATATGAGAGAAGAATTGATTGTCATCGATCCAAAGTATCATAAGACAAGGCAGGGCAGGGAGGTGTAATTGTGATACTTAATTATATTACTAGTAATATGATCAGAATTTATGAGAATGGATGGATGGTTACTACTTTTTCACGCTCCTGGTGGATTTGAATGAAACTTGGAACACATTATAGTTTATAATCTGGATTTTCAAATAAGATATTACTCGATTACTGATTTTTGTGCCAGACGATGCCGTGGGGAAACTATCGAACACACAACCTAGCGAAATACCTACATCTTAAAACTATAATTTGAAGTGTCACATAGTTTTGACAAGTACAACTAGCAAAACTAAAGACTTGACAACTATTACAAGACATATTAACACCACAACTGTTAAGACACAACACTTAACACGAATATGAAAACTTTCCCTCGTTATAGTCTTAAAGTAACGTTTTCAATTGAAGAGCTTTCCCTGAAGTTTCATTTATCCGAACAATAACGTTCACCCGAAACTTAGAAGTTTGTTACGGGGTCCTAACTTTGATATTAGGAGCAGCACTTTAGTGTGAAGAAGGCGTAAACTGATTGTTATGGATTCAATTATTTTCGTGATCGTTCCCCTTCAATAATGGCGGGTCCCTAGTTTGTTTAGGTAAGTTAGTTATAAATTGTTGTATCTAGAATTATGTTGGGTATAAACCACGTGTAAAGGACATTTTGCGAAGCCGGAAATCGTGAACCTAGTATTCTATATATCAAACTAAGGGTCAATATAACGATACAATAGTTATAGCATGAAATTTAAAAGTAAAAAAAAAAAACATGTGGCACTCGGTGACTGCCGCGATGAAGCTATTGCATAACATTTTTTTTTATTTTAAAATAATAAAATCGCCTACCGCGTATATTTAACGAGAATATAATTTATTTAAAATGTTTGTGATGCACTACGAGATTTTATTTATATTGATATTTTATAAGTAGGTTTCATTGTGAAAACTCCTTTTGCAGCTGGCTGTTTAGAATCAATAAGAAAAAGTAATACGGATATTTTTATGATTGCCGAAGTCTCCCGAACTGAAACGACGTGCTGTCAAATGTGGTCAGGTTTTTTCGTTAAGTTTTTCGCGCCCGCCGCGCTTAGAGCCTGCGATAAAAGCTATGCAGTAGCTTAAAAACTGGAACCTTGAAAAAGTTAGAACTTTAGCTTTAAATAGGTATCTCTGTAACTAGAAAGATTTCAAGTAGTCCTAGAAGATTTTAGAGCAAAAACATATCGTAATGATGACAAGAACAATTTCTTGCTTCGTTAACATTACTGACATTGTTAACATCATAGCTATTAGCTTTTGGAGCAGTTTCCCCAGTTATAATACGTTTCCTGTTTATTTAGGTAAGTAAGTAGTTACACAATGATGAAGCTACGAGTATCTGTCACTGAATTACTGTTGACATTGTTTATTTCTTCATCGTTATCCACAGCTTGATTCAAACACCAAGACCCGGAAAAACCCCCACCCGCGGTGGTGGACGCCCACGGCGACGGACGTCGCAAGACGATCTCCGGCCACCGTAGGCGCGGGCATGCGGGCGGCGAGTAAAAGGCTACTCGCCGCCCGGCCATGGACCATGCCCGGGTCGACGGCGCGTTGTGTTCCACGCGCGCCTCAAAGAGCGTCAGCATAATGACGGGGCCCCCTCTCTAGAGGGCCAAAGCCTGCCGGGGTCGCGGGACTTATCCCATTACCGTGACCCCGGAACAAAAAGGGGTATTGAAGGACACCGTGGATTTTAGTCAGTACAAGTCTGACAGTCCCTCCCGCTCTGCCCGGGGTGGGAGGACTCATTTGATGATTTTACAACGATAAAAAAAAAGACCCGGAACAACTACTTGCAGATCATACAAATATTTGTTCCGTGCGGGATCGAACCCATGACACGCTGCGCAGCAGTCGATCGCTCAACCACTGTGCCAACCGTGCCGTCAAACATGGATAAAACACGTAATTCCAGACAAAAATACCTACAGACCGACAGCTTCACAAATAAACCACAATAAATTATCCAATATAGCTAGGTAGCACTTTTGTAATTAATTCTTAAATATTTATCTGTAATCGGACATTCGTAATGAAAGGGGTCTACCATTTTATTGATTTAAATGTCCGTTATACAAACAAAGTTTGTTATTTAGGATTAATTATAACGTTTGGTTCTCGATCTGTGGTTTGTGCCTGTGTTAATCAAAATCGAACAAATAATTGTGTTGGTAGGGTTGCCCTAAACTTTTTTGTTAAGAAAAAACGTATACAACGCGTTGTTTTTTTTTTTGGATCAGTTAAATGGGAAAGGTCGATCGATGGGTTGTGTTACAATTTGCTATGAGAACCTTTTTTGGTATTGTTATATTTAGTTATAGAAATGTTTTGCTTCTTTGAGCTATAGCAAGACTGTTGAGAATTTTATACTTTTTAAGAACTTCATTATCTAGGCCTAAACAAAGACCTTAAACCACCACGCCGAAGAACTATCCGTCTCCATCAAAAATCCAAACTTTGTCGCGACTGTCGTCGGTCCACCTAGTGAACAGCCTGCCTTCTAGTTTGTGGTCACCACTCGAGGTCTGCTGGTCTACTGAGCTGGAACACAAAGAGAAATCGGAGAAATTGAGTGGTATTTAGTCAGCACAAATCTGACAGTGCTATATTACGTTTTTTTTTTTTAAATATTGATCATACGGATCATTGGTAAACTTCACAGAAATGACATTCAAAAGATCAGTAACACCAAGGGAAATGTATTGCCATAGATAACGGTCAATCCCCGTGACGATTCTGTTCTTTTTCATGCGTATGTATGTCAGTGATCTGGCAGGTGTCCCAACTGTTGTATCTGTCCGTTGAAGCTGCAGTATCTCGTAAATATTGTCTGTGTTGGATTTTTCATACGCGTCGTTGAGTTGAATTCCGTCTACCATCTTTTAAAATAACAATGAAAAATTGTACACTGCAGACTACCTATAGTGGGCATACGGACGTTGAGTAATGGGTTACTCGCCGTCCGATTATAGACCATGCCCGGGTCGACGGCGCGTCGTGTTCTACGCGTGCGCGCCTCAAAGAGCTGTCAGCAATCTTAGTAGGCCAAAGCCTGCCGGGATCGCGGGAATGTTTCATCAGGTAACCGTGACCCTAGAAAGTAAAGGGCTATTGAAGGATCACCGTGGATTTTAGTTAGTACAAGTCTGACAGTCCCTCCTGTCTTGCCCGGGCGGGAGGACTCATCTGATGATTTTACCACGATAAAAAAAGACTACCATATTGTATTTCCTTCTTTTTCAAATCTATTCAAAGGTTGTCTTGAAAAGATCGTTTTTAAGGATAAGAGCGCCTATTTTGCCACCCTGTTCATAAAATATTTTGTGAATACCTGTAATGTGTGTAATGTGCATAATAAGGACACTTCTATCTATTTCTATGTAACTATCATGTCTCATGTGTTTGTAAATTACCATTTTAGCCGTAGGATGTCCAAACATTTCTAACATTCTGAACACACAAACCACAGTTTTCTGTGAGCATTTCAGTCTATCATTAAACATCTCAAACAGCAATCTCTACACACCTTGTAGGTGGCGTCCTACGCTGCGCTTGCAGGTGCGTGGTGTCTATTCGAGACCCCCACGGCCCCATTGGTAATCAGTTCTGCGTGTTATATGGCCTCGGCACTACCTAATAATAGGAATACTTTGCTCTGTTGTGGCACTATAGTTGGCATTTTTTTATGATTTGCTACCTAACCTTTACCTTCATTAAAGTTTCAATCAACCATAAGCTATGACTATTAACACTTGTCCTTTATGTCGAACAATATAATAAGAACAAATAATTATAATGATGAAGGCATATGATTGTAATGAGCCTCAGTTTCTCAGAAAAAAATAATTGCAAATATTTATTCGAATCGTACATAAATGTAATGGAGGTAGGTACACAATCACGAACTATTTGCAGACGGACATAAGACTGTACATATTTGAATTAAATTAAGAAATAATCATATTGTTCCAATAGAAGATTTTTGTATTGCCTTCTGCACAGTTTTTTTTCCAAACCTTCAAATGATTTTCGAACTTATTTCGATAAAATAAAATAGAAATCGAAACGAAGCTTTATATGCGTAATTACGTATTGGTATGGTAATCAAAGTCTATTTCATTTGACATTTGATAATTCGGTACCAACAAATTACATGCTGCAACTTTGATGGTAATCGGGAATTCTGTTTGAATAAAATTGTGTCAAGAAATCGATTTTGAAATTTAAATATTGTAATAGAGAATATAAAATCGGAAACCAATTAAGCCATATTGACCTGTCGATAGTAAGACGATATAAATATTAAATGTATGGAAACTTGAAAGCAATAACATAGACTTAGCATACATTTTCTGAATCAATCGAAAACAGTTTAGAGTAGAAGAATTTAGAATTGCACTTCATGTTTTATACAAATGGATCTATTAGATACTTGTACATAATCAGTTCCCACAGGTGGTTCCTCTCTAGTAATAGTCCAAAGGTTGAATTAATTCGAAATACGAATTTCACAACGTCTTCATTTTTTTTTTATCTAGAAATTACCAGTTTTTTGACAGCTTTGTTTTAGAAGAATTAATATGAGGTCGTATTCCAGCCAGGATTTGAACCTCCTATATCATCATCATCATCATCATCAGCCTATAATGTTCCCACTGCTGGGACACAGGCCTCCTCTCTGTGAGAGGTAGTGGGCCATAATGCATCATGCGGACCCAGTGCGGGCTTTTAGTTTTGTTCTAGGACATGCCGGTTTCCTCACGATGTTTTTCTTCACCAATAGGATTGCACCATTGAAGAGGAGCGGAGATTTAGTGTAATCCCATTGGTTAATATTTCTTCATTTCTCTGCTCCGCAGTCTCGCTCCGCTCCTATGGACAAGCAGCCTCATACCGGAATTATCAGTATTAGGGCGCTCCCACATTTGTCGACGCGGAATCGGCTTAAGCCGGTCGACGCGAGCCGATGCGAATGGTATTAGTAACACCCTTATTACGTTGACATAAAGGTTTTTTCGACCGGCTTAAGCCGATTCCACGTCGATAAATGTGGGAGCACCCTTACACTCTTGAATAGCGGCTGATACCACTAAGGCATCACTGCGTCTTCTGTCACGTCTGATAACCTAATATAATCAGCTATCAAGTTTATCGCAAGAAAGAATAAAAAAGATCTAATTAAAAAGAATATTTCATTGACCTAGAAGCTTGAAATTACTATTCTGTCTGAATGATTACAATAGATTGGAAAGTGTCAGAAATAGATTTGTTGCTCAAATTACAGCCCTAGGGCGTAAAGCACCTATCGATCATAAACCAAGAATAGACTATACTTCACACATCACAAGAGCGTCTATTTGCTACTTCCCTATCACCGTAGCTTCACCAATACATCCTCATTCCACAATCTACACCAATAATATAAAACTGAAAAGTTTGTTTGTTTGCTTGTTTGGTTGAACGCGCTTATCTCAGGAACTACTGCTTGCGATGCGGGCGGCGAGTAATGGGTGACTCGCCGTCTGATCATGGACCATGCCCGGGTTGACGGCGCGTCATGTTCCACGCTCGGCTCAAAGAGCTTTCAGTAATCTGACGGGACCTCCTTGGAGGACTAAAGCCTGCCGGGGTCGCGGGACTGATTCATCAGGTAACTGTGACCTGGAACGTAAAGGGCTATTGAAGGACACCGTGGATTTTAGTCAGGCCGAGTCTGACAGTGCTTCCCGTCACGCCTTAGGAGGAATCATTTGATGATTTTACCACGATAGCAAAAAGGAATTACTGCTTCGAATTCAAAAATTATATTTGTGTTGTATAGTACATTTATCGAGGAAGACGTAAAGCTATATGACATCACGGCACGATCAATAGGAGCCGAGCAGCTGGAGTGAAACCGCGGCGAACAGCTAGTCTTCAATAATTAAGTGGTTAGTGGCCAATGGCCATATCCACATTGGCCCATTACCATGGTATAAACTGGCCACTTTTTACGAGGCCCCACTAAATGGTATCAAACGATCTAATTGCTTTATTCTGCCCGACTCCTCGATTACTGCATACAATGGCCGTAAAATTTATTTTTCCTATTTTGTAATAAACTTTCGTGCTTGCAACTTGCTGGGGTTTATTAGTTTTTTTTTAACGTGCTGGTTTGTTTTAATAAGCTTGCAGAGAAGTTTTGTTTTTAATCAGTTCTATATTTGAATTTATTGCAAATGTTTAGACGCCATGTTTTTTTAAACAATGAGTATTTTTTCAAAGGATTTATACCCTGTAAAGTTGGCTATCAGCCAAGGATTTGAACCTTATATTTTTATGGCGGACAAGACTAGGCACTTTAGCCCGAAATCTGAACAATGCCCTGTTTCATCTAGATGTAAGAGCCTGTCAAATCAAGTCTGCCTGTGTCGATATGTGGATGATGGGTGATCATTTATTACATACATAGTGAGTTTTCTTCGTGCTGCAGTTGGTGCTGGCTGTCATTTGAAGATTTTCAGATTGGGGTAGGTTGTTAATGACGATGCTCTAATAAAAATATATAAATATAAACACCTTCGAAAATCATAAGAGTCATGAATACTTGAAGAGTACAACTTTACGAGTGTAACACACATCTTCTATAAACATCAAAAGTGTTCATTGGTAATTTCTTATAGATGATCATTGCCGACTCAAATCATTTGAAGTAAGCAGTCTCTGTCTTGTAGACCACATAGCTCCCCCTTTTACGATCTGTACAAGAGGCACTGCTCATAAATATTCTTTTTCCTCCACTTTGAACACGATTTTGTCCCTCATCATAGTTTTTATGTTACATTATATCGCTACCGACATTTATGAGACAGAAGCAATTTATGGTCACAAAGAATATTCCCTTTCTTAATACATTTTACATACAAAAAAAACTCACAAATTCTGGATGAAGACTTCATTCAAACGTTATCTGTGACGTCAGTGATAAACTAGCTTCGCCTGTATGCAACTCGAAAAATATTCTACTGTTACGTCATACCGGGGAAAAAAGTGTCCTATATGTGTTAATTTACACTTCTATACTATTATTATAAAGCTTGTAACAGAGAGGTATCCAACCTCTTCTGTTCCTTCAACCTCTTTACTTTAAGTTCTATTTATTGTTTTAATAATTTTTAAAAAATCCTGTTTCGAATTTTCAATGTGTCATTGCGTCACCTTCAATTCTTTTTTAGGCACTTCAATTTTTGCCACGGCTCCGGCTGCATGTTCGGCAGTGTTGTTTTATTTTACAATAAATTAGGTACTTATAAAGTCCGTTGTGTTATTTAAAAAGTGCTACACAACCAGTACGACAGCTCCAAATCGAGCAAATACTGCATCAACAGTACCGAGTTCGCCATACATTGCGGCTCCAGCAACCTTTCCGGCTTCCTCTCGGAGGACAATGTCACCGTGGGCGACATCCCGGTGCGCGACATAAACCCTGGACCCATAGCCGGCCTCGCCTTCGTGGCCGCTAATTTTGACGACATCCTCGGTGGACGGCGTGCGACCCCTGCTCTACCCCTGAAGGTGGCGTAACGCCACAAGCTGAAGCGTTTGTTTATTTGGTTGAACGCGCTAATCTTAATAACTACTGGTTCGAATTCAAAAGTTCTTATTGTGTTGGATGGTCTATGTATTGAGGAAGAGTACAGGCCAGGGGTTCTCAAACTTTTTCAGCTCGCGACGCACATATTATGGTTTAGAATATTTTCTCGGCGCCCTAGCTAGATAAAACCTGGTTCCGAACTCCACGACATCAGAGTACCTACGTGAATCTGGGTTTGTAGCTGCAAAAGAGATCAATGAGATTATCCTCTTCTTTCTGGTGGATATTTTATAAAATATATAGAATCTTGGTTGAACAGCTAATTCAGGTTGTAAACTATCTGGTACTAAATTAACAATTTAGTTCTGAAATCGAAGATTCAACCATGAAACGGGTTCTTATTTATTGAAAAATGGCAAAGTGTCACAAACTAGGCCACAAATGTCGGCGACGATCGACTTAATAGTGGCGGTTAGTTAATTTTCTCTCGCATGCATTCACTTCCTAAAAAATAAATTAGCAGTCACTTCATTGAGCCTGATAAAGCTTCCGTCACACATAGCGACTAATCGCTGCGAATAGCTTGCAGCTCTCACGACCTAGGAAAGCATGTTAAATCATTAGGATCCACCTTTTAACGGTCCACCACGGACATCGGCAGCGGAAGCTCCTGTAAGATGTGGTGAAAGCTGAGAGATTCCACTAGCAGTGGTAGGCCTCGTCAGAGCCCCCTGGCTTGTGACCCACCATCTTATCGGCGCGGGCGCCAAACACTTTTTACTGTATTCCGTCGGTGCGCAGGAATCTCGCAGGGTCTGTCACAAGTTTCGACGACAAATAAATAAGTAATAGAATCATAATTGCATACTTCACCTAAGTGAAACAGCGTGGGCATGCGGGCGGCGAGTAAAGGGCAACTCGCTGCCCGACCATGGACCATGCCCGCGTCGACGGCGCGTTGTGTTCCACGTGCGCCTCAAAGAGCGTCAGCATAATGACGGGGCCTCCCTCTAGAGGGCCAAAGCCTGCCGGGGTCGCGGGACTTATCTCATTACCGTGACCCCGGAACATAAAGGGCTATTGAAGGACACCGTGGATTTTAATCAGTACAAGTCTGACAGTCCCTCCCGCGCTGCCCGGGGTGGAAGGACTCATTTGATGATGTTACCACGCTAAAAAAAAAGTGAAACAGCGTCTCTTAAACTCGTATAGTTTATATGCCAATCTCTGCAATAAGGTGTCCGATTTAATCCTCTTCTAGATTTAAAGTCGAGACTAAGGATTAGTGTTCCATTCTATTCATGAATCTTCATATTTAATTCAAGAACAGCGGGTCTAAAATGGATTTTTAGCAATATTCTGTGAATTTCCAGCAACTTCATTGTCAATTTTTCTAAAATTTATAAAATGGCACACGTAGAATTGCATAAAGCCATATATGAACATATATATATGAACATAGACTTATGTCTATGCAGACTGAACCTTCCCTAGACAAATGTGAAAAATATTATGGTTAAAACTATTTATATGACGTTAACCATGTCTTACAAGCAAGAGATAGACGGACAACGATTATTTTTCGCTCTTCCTAGAAAGCATATTAATGACGAGCAACACTGCTTGGACAACTTGCAAGGAGATCCGTAGACGAACTAAAGTCACCGATATAGCCCACCGGATTAGCAAGCTGAAGTGGCAATGGGCAGGCCATATTGCTCGCAGAGCAGATGGCCGATGGGGTCGAAAAGTGCTAGAGTGGAGACCGCGGACTAGCAAGCGCAGCGTAGGACGTCCACCAACGAGGTGGGCAGACGACCTTATAAAGGTCGCCGGAAGACGCTGGATGCAGGTCGCTTCCAACCGGAATATGTGGAGATCTAAAGGGGAGGCCTATGTTCACCAGTGGACGTCCTATGGCTGAGATGATGATGATGATGATGAACACTGCTTGTGCGTGTAACAATTTTATGAATTTTAGATGATGTGCTAATGACGTTGGTTGCTAGAAATTCACTAAGTGAATCAATAGGAATATTGCTAAGTTGTCGTTTTAGACCCTCTTCACTATGAATGGAGCTGTGTTAAATTAGATCCCTATAAATAAGTAACGAGGTCAAAATAAAGGTTTATAAATATATTTTGGCTATCATGCAAATTAAACTGACTAGTGGCTATAAGTTATGGGATAAAATAAACTGAGTTCCAAATAGCAGCAATATTATATTGCTCCCAGTGAATTTATGGGTTTGGCAGTAAACCATATCTGTCTGGTAAAATATATGAAAGGTTATAATATTTTTTGTACTGGATTTTGATATTGCCATTTTGTTTTGAAGACTGTTATCTAGACGACTTCAAACACTCCATAGAGGGCCAAACCCCTGCCGGGGTCTTGGAACTGTCTCATCAACTAAAGAAACTGGAACGTAAAGAGCTATTGAAGGATCACCGTGGATTTTAGTCGGTACAAGACTGACAGTCGCTTCCGTCCCGCCCTGGGTGGGAGGACTCATACGAAGATTTTACCAGGATAAAAAAAAAGAAAGAAAACAGAGTCTCAAAGAGGTTCTGAGGCGGATCTGAGTATCCGTTGCTGGCGATCCCAAAGAAATTACATACAAAAATATCTTGTATTGCTGTATCTTAATGACTAAACATTTTTAAAACCACAAACATTACAAACTAAATAATTACAAAAAAGACACTCAGATATAATTACAACTAAAATAATTAAAACAGGGGCAACACTTTGGCGTCAAAGTACCTACTCCCCCGCATCGCTGTCATCCGGGAATGTGCCCAGAAGACTGGCATCATGATAATGCTAATTCTTTGGCTAAAGAAAGAACACGGTCACTCTCGGTCACGCGAAGTGTCGACCAAAAATGCCAAATATTTATAGGTAAATCGGTAACTTTTGTAAAAGTTATCCTTATGGCGACTTTCGTACCCCTCAATGTTTTATAACTTATGTTAATATCCACAAACTATCTAACAGAATATCTTTTCCTGGTTTCTTTTACAATTTTCACAAATTTCCATTGGCCTTTTATTGACTTAAAGAAGAAAATTTCTACTGTCTTGACTTCAGCAAAAAAACCTGTATTCAAATTTCGCTACCTTTTTTTTCTATAGACCTTACGTTTAAGTGGCTATGCGTAATCGACATTTCAGAATTACATTTTTTTTTATAAATTGGTAGGTAGATAAAGATTATACCTAATTTGTCTTAAAATTTAAATAAAAAACTAAATAACACAAAAACTGGTAACGTTTACTAAGTAAAATGAAAATCATCATTTTAAATTTCATAGGCAATACCTGTACTTCGATATTGATTGCCGCTTCTATTTATTATAATTTATTCAGAAAAAAATATCCGAATGTAAAATAATGTAACGCCACTACTTACTGGGCTTAATGATAGCAAAATGTTATAATTATTTTCTGCAGAACCATTCATTAAAACGCGGGCAGGATTTATTTTATCGTATTTATTTCATAAGGCGGCTTTAAAATATCTCATTAAAAGCTCGTTAAAATTAAATATTACTTTAAACATTTAACTCGCGTAAAATTATTTTACAAGGACTTAATTAAACACGCATAAAAATTAAATTAAGTGAAAGAGCTCGTTGAAATTTCATTCAAATCTAGACCAAATTCGTCATTATATTGAAATTGAGCACGAAATAAAAAATAAATTAAGTAGGTATGACATGGGGTTTACGGACCTATATCAAACTACTAGCGGCTACCATATTAAACTACTCTTGCCAGCGGTTTCTTGCAAGGGGTTAAAAAATCAAGATAAAAACTATCCTATTTGTTAATCTAGGTTATGAACTACCTGCATACCAAATTCCATCCAAATCCGCTCAGTATTTTTTTGCGTGAAAGAGTAACAAACAGAACCATCCAAAAAAACTTTCACGTTTATAATGTTAGAAAGAGGTAAGATAGTAAGAAGAAGATTAGTATAAAAATTAATTATCTTAATTTTTATACTAATCTTTTTTTTAATTAAATTTAAACTAAGTAGGTACCCTTGGGCGAGACGGAGTGGGAAGCGGTCGCCTCCTTCTGCGAAGCAGTCATGCTCGCGAAGGAGGAGGCGGGCCGCGTGAGAGAGAGGACAATGTCCTCCCTCCGCCCCACCCGCGGTGGTGGACGCCCACGGCGACGGACGTCACAAGACGATCTCCGGCCACCGTAGGCGCGGGCATGCGGGCGGCGAGTAAAGGGCAACTCGCTGCCCGACCATGGACCATGGCCGGGTCGACGGCGCGTTGTGTTCCACGCGCGCCTCAAAGAGCGTCAGCATAATGACGGGGCCCCCTCTCTAGAGGGCTGAAGCCTGCCGGGGTCGCGGGACTTATTTCATTACCGTGACCCCGGAACATAAAGGGCTATTGAAGGACACCGTGGATTTTAGTCAGTACAAGTCTGACAGTCTCTCCCGCCCTGCCCGGGGTGGGAGGACTCATTTGGTGATTTTACCAAGCAAAAAAAAAAATAGGTACCCTTCGGGCACGCTGCAACCGCGGCGGTAAGACCCCTCTTTGAGGAGTGGCGCGCCGCGAGACCATGCCCGGACCGGGATGGACCATGCCCGGGTAGACGGCCCGTTGTGTTCCACGCGCGCCTCAAAGAGTGTCAGCATGATGACGGGGCCCCCCTCTAGAGGGCCAAAGCCTGCCGGGGTCGCGGGACTTATCTCATTACCGTGACCCCGGAACATAAAGGGCTATTGAAGGACACCGTGGATTTTAGTCAGTACGAGTCTGACAGTCCTTCCCGCCCTGCCCTAGGTGGGAGGATTCATTTGATGATTATACCAAGCTAAAAAAAAATAGGTACCCTTAACGCTTTAAGTACATTGCACACGGCCGAAGCCATGGCCAAAAGTTATAGTTTGTGATAAAAATATTCATTAAGAATGTCACCGGCCTATGTTCCCTAAAGAGTAAAAGTAGGTAGATGTCAGTTGTTTACCCACTGTCAGCCAGTGAAAACAGACCGATGACGGGGGCCTCTATTAATTGGCCCCATGGGGTCTCACCCGGTTGATTGGACAGACGCGATCCCGACCGAACTTTGGACTGTTACAGACGGACAGAGGCTTACTCCCGAAACTGATTCGATTCTGATTTTGTTTCCATTCCATTCGAATTTCGAGATGGCGCTAGACGACTTGTATAGCTCTGTCTCTTTCCCACAGCCAAAACAGGATCGCGTTAAGAGCTCGTGGTAAGGCCCATGATTTATTCTAAAAAAAGAATCGTTTTGTTATATTTTTTGAGATGGTTCGATTTTTAGAATGTTGTTGGAAGTTGATAGTAAGTAAAGGCTGATTTGCATTGTTCCAGTATCTGGAATTCTGGATCTAACTGACAGATCTTTGAGGCGCGTGTGGAACACGACACGCCGTTGACACGGGCATAGCTCATGATGGGACGGCGAGCCATTACTTGCCGTCCCATCATGATCTCGTATACTTGCGACATCACGGTGCATCCACACCGCCGGTAACATTTGTAGCTCAACGTTTCCAAATGTTACTCGGTAACATCACCAACAAAATGTTATTTAATGTTACTAAGTGTTGACGTGTTACTGTAAGTCGAGTAACGTTGCTCAACATTCGGTAACAATGTTACCCCCATTATCTAACATTGTTACCGATTGTCGAGCATCGTTACTCGACATACAGTAACACGGCAACATTTGTTGTCGGATGTTACTGCGGTGTGGATGAGTAACAATCAACAAATAGTAACAAGGAGCCACAAAAGTTACCGAATGTTGCCGAATGTTACCGTGTTGCCTTTTGTTGCTCCACAAATGTTACCGGCGGTGTGGATGCACCGTAAGGCTGCCTATCCACAGAGATTTAGTGCAATCCTATTGGTTAATATTTCTCCGTTTTTCCGCTCTGCAACCTCGTTCCGTTCCTGTGGATAGGCAGCATAACACAGGTACTTGAAGAATGTCAAATAGCAGTGTCAGGGGGATAATTTAGCCAGCAATTAAAAAGCTGAAGTGTTTTTTTGGTTGTACGCGCTGATCTCAAAAAATACTGGTTCGAATTTAAAAAATCTCTTAGTCAAGAATAGTCTATTTATTGAGGAAAGTTATAGGCTATTTAACATCACGCTAAGACACATAAGAGCCGAGCAGTTTGGGTTAAACCAGGGAACAGCCTGCTACTTACCCAGAATCAGAAATACCCATTACCCCATGTAGTTTTAACAAAATCTCCTATTTGAATTGCCTGTATTGTGATTTTAAGAAAGGTTTTTGAATAAAGAACTTTGAACCATTTACTCAAAAACTACATAAAAAACTGTTCTCCTTGAACCTTTAAATAAAGTTCGTTCAGATTTTAGATAAGAACAAACTTTCTTAGTACCTCATATCATGGACGGCACTATTAGCGCAGTGGCTGACCGATTGGACTGCTGCGCTGCGTGTCGCGGGTTCGATTCTTCTATCGAACAAATATTTGTATGATCTAAAAGTATTTGTTACGGGTTTGGGCGTTTGTGTATGTGAGTTTATATATGTTTGTAGACGCACCCACGACACAGCAGAAATTCTTAGTGTCCCCAATGTAAAAAAAAACACATGCCTTACTGTAAAACGATTAAACACCCACTTGTTGACATTTCAAACAAAAAAAAAATACATCATAAAAACACAATCATAAAATAACAAACTATAAATAATTCTAGGCTTATTCATTTTTATACAC
The DNA here is from genome assembly GCA_950005045.1 of Agrotis exclamationis. NCBI lineage: Eukaryota > Metazoa > Arthropoda > Insecta > Lepidoptera > Noctuidae > Agrotis > Agrotis exclamationis. The sequence goes on along the minus strand of OX465436.1, from coordinate 13,676,104 downwards.
CATACAACATAATAATATGGATAATAATAGATTGATATTTGCTACTATATTATTATTTTATGAATAGCTACCATAAATATTTTACCTTTATGAATCTGATACCAAAGCATGCCAATATACACTTAACCTTTAAATATTTAAAAAAACCGGTCAAGTGCGAGTCAGATTCACGCACGGAATATTCCGTACCATTATCTGAATTGCAGTGAATGTGGACGCACTTTCACGACAAAAATTGGCTATATCGGTCACCTGTATCACCAGATATCAAGGCAAATCCAAGTCGGTAGGCATCTTATATAATATTTATATATAATTATGTGCCATTATCTATACAAACGGCAAAAAACACGTTTAATGTTAGCCCCCATATATATTTATTTTATAAGGCTTTTTAGTATTTATTTTGTTGTTATAGCGGCAACAGAAATACATCATCTGTGAAAATCAACTGTTTAACTATCACGGTTCATGACATACATCCTGGTGACAGACAGACCGACGAACTACGAAGTCTTAGTAAAAGGGTCCTTTTTTATAGTGGTAAAATCATCAAATGAGTCCTCCCGCCCAAAACAAGTCGGGACGGACTATCAAACTCGTACTGACTAAAATCCACGGTGATCCTTCAATAGCCTTTGGATAGGGAACCCTAAAAAAAGATCAAATAAAAAAAAACCATCTCTTCAAGTATATTTTATGAATACACACCTGCTCGCATCGTCTTTTTGTCGAACATAAAAAGGGCATTTCGTAATGTAGATCTCTCAGCAGACGTTTCGATCGACTGTTTACCTGTATATCTTGTTTACGAGTTACGAGTTCAATGTAAACGTATACGGCGAATGTGGCACACATTTTGATCTAAAATTGTACGAGATTTTGAAATATTTGGATGCCTGTTTGGTAGTCTCGAATTTCGATAGCAGTTCAGAGAAAGTTCGCCTTTTTTAGGGGAAAGCTGAAAAGTGATGTTCGCAGATACCATTTGACTAAATGTTGAGAGATTAAAGAAAGATCTACTTCACTTTTACCTACATGCTTCCTTATGAAGTAGGTGAAGTCATTTTCTTTGGGAAAATCTTGCCAAACTATTCCAAAAACATTACAATTCCTGAAAGCAATAACCAAGGCAATAAACTGGGTAATTAAGCTCGATGAAATCCCGGAGACTGTCTTGGATTCCGCAACGAATTTATCAAAAAATAGTAGCGGATGAGTAAGAAAAAAAATTTTTTTTTTCCACTTAAAGTCTGAGAAAGTCACTTGTGCTTAGGTACTTTTTTGTTAAGTTTTTTTTTTCTAAAAATTAAGTAAAATACTGGGGGTAATACAATATCCGCTAAAAATCATTTGCCAAAATACAAACTCCAGTTTTCCGTTTTCCCAGAAAGTTTACAAAATTACAAAAGTTCAAAACCATGTGAACGGCATTTTACTTTTTAATTTTTGGAGGAAACCATAGAATTTTACCACGTTTGTCGCTTGTTTCTTTAGGATTTCAACGATAATGGTCTGTTTAATTAAAAGCCATAGAAAAATATGATAAATACGGTATAATTATTTATATATTATATTCTACTTATTGTTTAAAAGTTAAATTATCTTCCTGGAATTTTGTAATAATATGATTCTGAATAATTATAACTAAGTATTGTTCTTTGAATGTAATTTCCATTTTCTTCCAAGAATATCCATAAGTAATGTGAAAGAAACTTATTCGTTTCCGATATCAATATTTATAAATTGCGGAACAAAGACAAAGTTGTAAGCTATCAATTTAAAATAAAACATTGAAAACCAAAACCATAAATAAAATTATACAGAATATTAATTAAAAATAACTAATTTCCATGCTTCATTAATTGCCCCTCATTAATATTCGAAATTCAATATTTTATTTTATTTCCCAAACTTAAACAGCTGTTCGAATGCGTTCGGTCGGATGGCCATAAATTCTGTCGGACAAAATACCAAAATATGTGTAGTATTACTTATGCATGAGTCCGTTGGCGTTATCCACAAACATGAGCGAAAATGATTTGTTGTCCCATAAAACGCCTTTAGTTATGTAGCGAGATGGGAAGTCGGGCTACTGGGCAGGAACAATCCTGCCTACAAAGTTTTTATGGCCATCTTTCTTTGAAATGCAACTGCTCTCGTCCAGAGGTGCTAACACAAGCCCGCGGTTTAAACGTAAATGATCCAAATAATGTAGTAATTTTATTGAACGATGACGCCGAAGCTGACCCAAAAATAGGTGACAAGATTACTTGGGATGAGGCGTACAGCCTTGTGTCAGCGCCACCTTTCCTATCGAAATTACAGTAAGTATGTTTTGTTCGGTGGTTGGCGCCCACGGCGTCGGACGTCGCAAGACGATCTCCGGCCACCGTAGGCGCGGGCATGCGGGCGGCGAGTAAAGGGCAACTCGCAGCCCGACCATGGACCATGCCCGGGTCGACGGCGCGTTGTGTTCCACGCGCGCCTCAAAGAGCGTCAGTATGATGACGGGGCCCCCTCTCTAGAGGGCCAAAGCCTGCCGGGGTCGCGGGACTTATACCATTACCGTGACCCCGGAACATAAAGGGCTATTGAAGGACACCGTGGATTTTAGTCAGTACAAGTCTGACAGTCCCTCCCGCCCTGCCCGGGGCTGGGAGGACTCATTTGATGATTTTACCACGAAAAAAAAAAAAAAAGTATGTTTTGTTCGACGATGACTTACGAGTTTAGCACGATGGTGTAAGTATAGGCTTTAACTTCTAAAATATGAGGGAGGCCTTTGCGCAGCATTGGGACAATAACAGGAAAACAAATCTTTCCTACTCTCTCACTCCCGGGCAAAGACTTTCCTCTACTCCTTCCAGTTCTGACAGAACCTATCCAATTCATGCACCATATCTTTCTTTCTGCCTTCTCCGTCTCGCCTCAATATCTTCAATTTTTGGAATTATTTCAATATCTGAAGGATACCTACTATGTGTCGCTAAAAATTTGACCAAAATGCAAAGATATGTTGAATTTTCTATTACCTATACTTACTAAACTTACGTTTATACCGCCCGCTCATGCTAGTGCCTCACTAACAAGTATACAAACTGCGATTTTCAAAACGTACAGCGTTATTTTCATACAATAATACACAGTTTATGTTCGACAAATGGACATTTTGATTTACTGCAAACGCCTGTACTTGCACTCAATAAATAACAGCTTATTTTGTTCGCAACGAGTCTGTATTGACTGGCAAATTGTATTCAGGTGTTTTAGCACGTACAGCCTAAGATATTACTATTGCGGGTCTGCCTAAAAGGTAATGATTATAGCTTACTTCCATTATCATACAATTTTATGGTTTCAGAGGCTCAGAGGTTTTTCCTTATTAACGGACGAGGCTATGTTATTATATAGATACGTAAATAGGCCCACACAATTATGTCTGTTACGCATAAAAGCTATTATTATCTCTCATTTGGGTAGCTGCAATAAAAGTATCGTAAAAGTTAATACCGAGCAGTTAGTTCGGTCGTGAATCAACTAGATGGCGTTAAGTGGAGTTTTATGAAGTACCTAGTGTTGCCAAGTTGTGTATTGTTTGATATTATAAAGAAGAGCAAAGTGCTGCATTTATTTACTGGTGTTTGTTACTTAGTTTTAATTAAGTGCACCTTTTGAGGATTACCTAGGTGTCTTAAGAACCTACTTGCAGAAATTAATTTAATTTAAGTACTTTCGAAAAAGAGAGGTTACTACATTGTGCGCCCGCTGAAATGGCCATCTGAGCTAAATGACACCTTAACTATTTACGGCTCCTTTCAAATTTTTTTCACAGATTCCAGGTGCTCAGTGTGGAATACCTCTAAAATAATACATGAAATAGGTACTTACCTATCAATCTTGAGTAGTAAACTAGTAAGTTATTTTTGAGATGTCTTGAAATTACGCGAGATCTCAAAAAACTAAAAGTTAAAATTACCTACGTGTATAGCTTTAGTTTGAAGTGATATTCATATTTTTTAATCAAAGCACATTTTTCACGCATGGAATACTTACTACTACACGTAGCTCATACTATTGGTCATGGTTGAAATACACCATAAATACATGACAAAGAGTCCTTGGCATCGCATCCAACAAAAGATTTCAAATTATTGACTCTATTAAACAAATAATTATCATAGGACATTATTTCTTAGAAGTATCGCTTATTTATACCAAATCAACTCCTGCGGCGGAACCGAGGAGTACCTACTAAGCCTACCTCAATGTATACTACGTTCACAGATTGTTTCCAAACTAGATATTTTTTTGGAGAAACTATTTAATCGTCCTGACTGGTGAGATTATCGGGTTTTTTCCGTCAAGAGGTTTCAATAACAACCTGGTCTTTTTGCTCTCTTGATGTCAAATGGGTCATCCCTATTATTACTTAAACCATTATAGTATCAATCGAAGTGTGTCTTCTGCGTCTCTTTTTTTGGGTGAAATCATCAATTTAAGAGTCCTCTCGTCGCGGGTGGAGCGACAGGCTTTTACTGACCAAAAATCCACCGTGTTCCTTAAATAGCCCTTTGCGTTCCAGGGTCACAGTTTTCTTTACCGATGGTCCCGCGATACTGAGGCGTTCGCATGCGAGGGGGCCCCGTCAGATTGCTGACAGCTCCTTGAGGCGCGTAAGTAACCTGAAATCAACTTATATTAACACTATCTTAAGTTGATATTCATTTAACTCAAAATAACATCGATTAGAAACAAAGATTTCAAAAGACCATAGCATGTGCTTGCGCAGGTCAAGTGTGTCGGCCATGTTTGTCGTCACAGCTGACTGGCTGCGGAGAATTTGACGCCCCACACGTAAACAGCGTATAGCGGCTGTTCACACGTCGTTTTGCCTCTTAAATGCTAATGTCGTTTGCTTATTGATAATTAATTAGTTGTCTAGAGAAAATGCGGAGAATTTCTATTAATTTTGATGACTGCGCCATTCAAAATTTGTGGTATTTTAAGTGGAGGTGTCTTAAACTATGAATAAAACCATCATATAGGTATGTGAAGCCTTGGTTTTTTAATTGTGTGTGTCATACCTACAATTTATATTATGCAATAGTCTACTAAAGTCACCATTATTGGGACGGGATTGGATCCTAATGATCGATTTCATTATCAAATCAACCATTTCATTATAATTTTTATACTGTTGGGAGATTTGAAAATGATGCTGTCAAATTGAAAGAACGAAAGAAAATTGCTCAGGTGTAAAGAAGACGGGCACGCCGCAATCGCGGCGGTAAGACCCCTCTTTGAGGAGTGGCTGGAAAGGCGTCACGGCGTCCTGACCTATCGGATGACGCAGGTCCTCACCGGACACGGATGTTTCGGGAGGTACCTGTGTCGGATGGGGAAGGAAGAAACGCCGGGGTGTCACCATTGCGAAGATCGCCCGGAGGACACAGTAGAGCATACGGTGCAAGACTGCCCCGCTTGGGCAGAGCACCGCCGTGTCCTCACGGCAGCGATAGGCGGAGACCTCTCGCGCCCGGCATTGGTCGAGGCCATGCTGCGGGGCGAGACGGAGTGGGAAGCGGTCGCCTCCTTCTGCGAAGCAGTAATGCTCGTTAAGGAGGAGGCGGGCCGTGAGAGAGAGAGGACAGCGTCCTCCCTCCGCCCCACCCGCAATGGTAGACGCCCACGGCGTCGGACGTCGCAAGACGATCTCCGGCCACCGTAGGCGCGGGCATGCGGGCGGCGAGTAAAGGGCAACTCGCCGCCCGACTATGGACCATGGCCGGGTCGACGGCGCGTTGTGTTCCACGCGCGCCTCAAAGAGCGTCAGCACGATGACGGGGCCCCGCCCAAGAGGGCCAAAGCCTGCCGGGGTCGCGGGACTTATCTCATTACCGTGACCCCGGAACATAAAAGGCTATTGAAGGACACCGTGGATTTTAGTCAGTACAAGTCTGACAGTCCCTCCCGCCCTGCCCGGGGTGGGAGGACTCATTTGATGATTTTACCACGCTAAAAAAAAAAAAAAGGTGTAAAGAAGAAGTTATAAAGATAAATTGCCTGTTAATAAATTAATGAAAGTATGTGTCATACGCTCTATAATTGCTAAACCCTCTCTACAAGTAATGTTACCAAACTTTAATATTTTGTCGGACAGCCAAGAAATAAATTCTTAAGATTTTGTGTCCGTTTAAGACGTTTTAATTATAATGAAAAGTCGTGTAATCTTCATGGTTTACGAGTTCAGTTATTTTGGAAGCATTGTTGTAAAGTGCTTAAATATGAAATATGTTGGCAGTAAACAGAACTTGCTTTTTACACAAAAGGATCATTTAAGGGGAAATAGGGTTGGGTTCTTTTGACTGTTCACTGTACCTAGTTGGTGATAAAATCTTGAGCTGGAATCGAAACTTATAGAACATCGTGTTTATGGGTGTCTGTGAATGTGAGTTTATATTGTTAAATTAGCGATGCATCCGATACCGATATATCGGCGATATTTCGGGTCAGCTGATATATCGGTATCGACGAAATTTTTATAACCGATTCAACGATACTTTTTAATTTAAAAATGTAGAGTTAAAGAGCGTGTTGTCTCATCTATTTTGTTGCAAACGAGGCACGAACTATGCCCAGGGAAACCTTTGTGAAATAGACTTGCGAAATCTCCATTCTCCGAAAAATTTAAGATTACATACTTTATTTTTTAAACAAAAATCTTATTAATTTTGATAACTAAAATGTATAATTATCTAATCAATTACCTATGACACTACTTTTAATATTAATAAAAATAATAATCTGTGATTTATTATCTTGTGATTTATTTATTTTATTTTAATTCACAATACGCGTATCGGTATCGGTATCGCCGATATTTTTATAAGAATATCGGTATCGGTATCGTATCGGCGAAAAGGCGTATCGATGCATCCCTATTTAAATGGTAAACTGGATCATTACTGAATCTATAATTTATTCAATATAATATAATTAACATCTTGCAACTTGAATTTGCCGGTCATGTCAAATCACACCGCGCTGACATACGTCCTCCTCACTTCTCTCTGCCCGCTCCTCTAGGGATGTACCACGCTGCGTAGGGTTGGGATTCCAGTTACGGATTTTCGTTTATTATGTTTGTGAACGCACCCACGACACAGGAGAAATTCCAATTGTGTGGGGCACAACGTTTTTTTTTTAGGAAAAAGAAGATTTCAGATACGCTATGTGCGAAGTCGGTAGTGGACATTATGAAATCAATCGCAGAGTGCAATGTGACAGAGATCATGTGAATCAACGTAGTCACCCGCGGAATAAAGTAGTTTAAAATGCACTACAACCTTTTAAGTACTAAGCCGAAATTGTTTTTCAAAATATAGAATTGAATTGGCAGATCTTATGGCTCCCAATAATAAAGCGCTGTCATCCCGCACAGCGTAAACTGGATTTTTATCACTGACAAGCTTACGGGTACTATAGATATGTGCAGGGGGTCTTAATTGTTATATTATTGTGACCAAGGCTACTTACTATACAAGTACCTACGAGTATATACAAGTTATTTACAGGGTAATTAATAGGAATTGGGGGAGGCCAGACATTTGGATTCAAAGCATTCTGATCTCATCGAAACAATGATCAACGTGTAGGTTATAGTGTAAATTCTCAGCCTTATTTCATTATATCTGATTTAGATTTTCTTCTCTACTCTGGTCTAGATTCAGACTTAGCCAAAGCACTTACGATACTTAACAGACCTAATGTCCGTAAGTGATAAAGAGTAAGAAACGCTCGAAACGTTGACCGTAGCTACGGGTTTCGTGCTTAGATAGTACTACCCCAGAGTCATCATAGTTTCGAGCTAAAGTATCGATATTGCTTAAAGTATCGAGTAAAGAATCGATACTTGACAACTATTTTCAGATCTCAATCCGAATGTATTTCTGTAACCAATGAACAAAGTCGTGTTGTTCAACTGAGAACTGTAAACAAATTCCTTTGCAGAATATTTATAGGCTGCGTGTGCGCCGCGCCGGGAGCTGCCATTGTAGCGGCATTATGAAAGAAACTGTTGTTCTTACAAGGTTTATGACGGTAAAGTATGTGTTTCGAATACTTGTAAATAGAAATAAGTACTGAAGCAATAAAACCCGAAGCACAGTCGAAGTGCTGAATGATTATTTACATTTCAGTACATGTACTGTAGTATTTCTTTTATCAAAAAGGTCTTTCCTGGGTGGAGCGGAAGGTACTGTCAGACCCGTACTGATTAATTTTCACGGTGTTCCTTCATCTAATCAGCTGTGTTATTTTTTCAGTGGGACAGAGGTCTTCTATCTAAGAAAGCGAGCTGCAATGCTATTCTTTATAAACATGGTCTTGTAACAGCGCTGACGCCGCCTTGGGACGAAAGCCGCCTCGTGGAAGAACACATCGTAGAGTTTAGCGATGAGATTTCTTATAGAGAATGGCATAGCTGGGAGTAATCCACTAATCTAATATTCGTTTGCCCAGAGTGTAGTGTCTTATGACTTTTTGTCTTCAATAGGACAGCTACACTTTTTATGGCCACAAGTAATCGAACACATAGCTGGGACATTCTTGTTGAGGATTGTGAAGGAATTGAAGCAGCGGCAAACGGATGAGGATGGGTTCATCAAGGTGGAGAAGAAGATGAAGAAGAAGCCTCAGAAGAGTCAGAACCAGTGTGGTTCCGCGCTGGCTGGGCCAAACATGCTGTTGCGTCCTGCAATACCTACGACGCTTTTGTATATGTCCCGGCTACATTACTCTACGAAGGTTGAGGAGGTCATGGAGTATTTGCGAGTGAAGACCTCCTGGAATTTGAGGGTCGAGAGTTTGGAGCCGCGCCATGAAACCAACTTCAAGTCTTTTGTTGTGCGGGTACCGACTCATTGTCTCGAGAGATTCCTCAAGGATGAGTTCTGGCCGAAAGGTGTCGTGTACCGGCGTTTTCGAGGCCTGCTACGCGGCACCAGTCAGCAAAACACGACGCCGCCTCTTCGTGTGCAATAGTTAATAAGTCTAGTTTGTAAGTGATTCATATGTATTAGTTTATTTATAATTATTATTATAGTAATGGTATGTAGTCTATGTTATGGGCCATGTTGCCTGAAGTAAAGGTATAAATAAATAAATATAAAGATAAATGATACAAAAAATTAAAAATAAAATTAAGGATACTTAATGTAAAACAAATTTTAACAAACGAGTCTGCTTTCGAATTTCTTTACTTGTTTTTCATTATCCTTAATTTTATTATAATTTTTTTTTATCATTTATTATTATCCTTAACAATTGGAGAATGTCGCATCTCCTACAGTTAAAGATGAATGTTCGCGAACATCAAATAAAATGAGCCCCCAAACTCGGCACCCAATAAAAGTTACAAGAAGGTTTATTTCAAGATAAAATCAAACAGCACACTTACTTACACATACATTATCACAATACATAACCGTAAAATGCGGACTAAAAGGATAACCCAATCAGGCCACTAGGAGTTAATTAATTTGTAAAATGGGTTCTTGGGTATACGAAGTGTTATTTTAGTAAAATTCATCCTGAGTCGAATCAAATGAATGAGCGATTCCCGCGATTCCGCATTTTTTTTTTTAAATTTAGATTTAATGTAAAAAGTACCATAGAGCTAAAGAATAAATGTGTAGAATATTAAAAAAGTTACATAACTCTTGTGATAAATGATTAAACCTAAATAAAAGTGATCTATGGTTAGTCAAATAACAATAACCAACAATAACGTAAAACGAATAGGTACCTCTTTGTTAAAATAAAATGCAGGCTGCACGGGCCAAATCTTTTTCCCATCCCACAAGGAAAAAGAAAAAAACTGTCAATTCAAAATTCGAACGCCATCGAAAGTGTGAATCAACAACGACAAATTCACTTGTAAAACAAACGAGTTCGCTTTCGAATTTGTTGTGTGCGGTTACTCAAGTGAGGTCCGAAGTGAACTTTACAGAATAGTACTACTGGAGGAGTACCTACAAGAGGTTTGTTCAATTACCTATGAGTACCTACTTACTATGAAGGCTGAGGGTACCATTCCAACATGTTTTCTTAATTGATTTTTACACATTCGACCGTGGGAATTTAGGCAGCTGCTGTATTCTTTTGTTTTACATTCCATTTGAACACTAAAATTACTGAAATCTAATTTTCTTTTGCACTATTTTTCGTCTAACACATGCGACTAAAATAATAATGGGTATGAATTTTGATGGATGGAAAGGGAGAGAGGGCAAAGAAAAGATGGATGAAATTTTCCGAGGAATAAAATTTGAAAGAAAACCGGCCAAGTGCGAGTTGGACTCGCCCATGAAGGGTTCCGTAGTAGCAAGCATGGATTATAATTATATTGAGATTAGTAAGTAATATACACAAACAATAAAATAACTTTTTCATAGTGTTTGTATGAATGGCAAAGTTATATTTGCGGTTTTTAAAAATGTACTATATCTTAAAAACTGCTAACTGTATCTCATCCAAACCAATTTTCGTTGGAAGTTTTTGTTGAGTTTTACATTATATATTTTTTTAGTTATATTATTCTCTTATTTTAGAAGTTACAGAGGGGGGGGGGGACACACATTTTACCACTTTAGAAGTGTCTCTCGTGTAAACTGTTCAGTTTAGAAAAAAATGATATTAGTAACCTCAATATAATTTTTAAAGACCTATCAATAGATACCCCACATGTATGGGTTTGGTGAAAAAAAAAATTTTGTGTTTCAATTCTAAGTATGGGGGGCACTCCCAAAAGTTTTGTTTTCATTTTTGTGTGAAAATCCTAATGCGGTTCACATAATACATCTACCTACCAAGTTTCAACAGGATAGCTCTTATACTTTCGACAAAAAGTGGCTGTGACATACGGACGGACAGACAGACAGGCAGACAAACAGACATGACGAATCTATAAGGGTTCCGTTTTTGCCATTTGGCTACGGAACCCTAAAAAAGGAGTAAATGATAACGAGACGTTTAAAATCACCAATCAAGACTGCGGCAGGCGTTTAGCCCCGTCAGTTTTCTCGACCCAGGAATGGTCTATGATCGGATGGCGAGCTACCTATGGCAAGCCCGCGCTCATGTTAGCTGGGACATGAGGTGGAGGATTGCGTCTCCCTCACACATTCTGCATCCTTCTTCACTTGCGAATACTTCTAGCAGAATAGTTTAAGGGCAGGAACATAATGATTTATCAATGTTTTTCAGTGGAGCTTTAAGTTTTTATTTTTGTGGTTTTCTTTGCTTTGTGCAAACTGTAAACAATGATAGAACCTGACCCTTGTCAATGTCAACCCGCGCGTGGCAATGAAGAAGGTACTTTTATTTTCGTCATAAATGTAAACAATAAAAATGTTGGACTGCTTATTTTTCTGTTGGTGTTTTGGCTTTAGTTAATTTGTGTAAAAGAAATCAAATATAAGATTTTTACCTGGACAATATTTATTTTTCTGTTGTAAAATCATCAAAGGAGTCTTCCTGGTTCCTGCCCTACATATAGCAGAAGCGACTGTCAGACTTTTACTGACTGGAACCACCGTACCTTAAGTTTCCCTTTGGGCTGCAGGGTTGCGATACCCTGTTAGATAGCCCCGTGATCCACATTCTTATAATTATTTTGCTGTGCACTTATTCCCTAGCTTTAATCTATGAAATGTAGGTAGTGAAAATAATTTGGGGACAAGACATTTATCTTTGTTCCAAAACATTATGTGTCATACTTTTTGTGGATTTTGACCTCGTCTAAATTCAAAAGAAGTATATTGTCAGCCTATTGCCGTCCACTGCTGAACGTAAGCCTCCCCCAAAGAGCGCCAACCATCCCGGTCCTGGGCAGCCCGCATCCATCCACTGCCAGCCACCTTCCTTAAATCATCGACCCATCTTGCAGCAGGGCGTCCTACACTGCGTTTGCCCATTCGCGGTCTCCACTCTAGCACATGTTTGCTCCATCTGCCGTCTGTTCGCCTACAGACGTGGCCGGCCCACTTCCACTTCAGCATGCTGATTCTAAGCGCAATGTCGGTTACTTTGGTTCTCTGGCGAATGACTTCGTTACGAATTCTATCCACCAGAGAAACTCCGAGCATTGCTCTCTCCATTGCACGCTGAGCAACCTTAAATTTGTGGACCAGGCCGATGGTAAGTGTCCACGTTTCGGCTCCGTAAGTCATTACGGGTAGGACACACTGGTTGTAAACCCTGGTTTTAAGGGATTGTGGGATCGATGATTCAAAGATATGACGCAGCTTCCCGAATGCCGCCCAGCCCAAGCGTATTCTTCTAGCTGCCTCCTTCTCAAAGTTGTGCCGGCCCAGTTGTACAGTTTGGCCTAGATAAATGTACTCTTGCACAACCTCGAGGGGAGCACCATTCACGATTACAGGTCTCGGGGTGACATGACCATTAAACATGAGTTTGGTTTTGTCCAGATTCATTCCGAGACCCACACGCTTTGAAGAATCGCTCAGGCTGTTCAGCATTTCTTCCAGCTCCTGCAGAGACTCTGCTATGATGACAATGTCATCCGCAAATCGGAGGTGTGAGATGTACTGACCGTTGATATTTACACCCCGTCCTTTCCAATCAAGCGTCTTGAAAACGTCCTCCAACGCGTTTGTAAACAGTTTCGGAGAGATGACGTCTCCCTGTCTTACCCCTCGACGCAGTTGGATTGGTTTTGTGCTCTGTTCTTGTACTTGGACGGTCATTGTTGCGGCCTTATACAGACATCTCATCACCTCAACGTAGCGACAGTCGATGAGGCATCTCTGCATAGACTCCAGAACAGCCCAGGTCTCAACAGTATCGAAGGCCTTCTCGTAGTCCACATACGCTAGACACAGAGGCTGGTTATACTCCTCGGTCTTTTGAATCACTTGCCTAAGGGTGTGTATGTGGTCCACGGTGCTGTAGCCTTTTCGAAACCCGGCCTGCTCCGGTGGCTGAAAGTCATCGAACTTTTGGGCGAGACGATTTAAAATAACCCTCGAGAACAGCTTATAGATATGGCTCAGGAGTGAGATGGGGCGGTAGTTCTTAAGGAGCGTTTTATCGCCCTTTTTGAAAAATAATACTACCACACTCCTATGCCATGCCTCCGGTGTTATGCCAGTGTGGATGACGGTATTAAAGAGCTTTACAAGCTCTATCAAGATAGGTTTTCCTCCTGCTTTGAGCAGCTCTATGGTTATTCCGTCATCCCCCGGAGCCTTGTTGTGGTGAAGCTGCCCGAGAGCCATTCCAACCTCACCCATGTCAATGTCGGGAAGCTCGTCTGTGAGATGGCGTGTCAGTTTGGCCCGTCGATCATCCGCGCGGTGGGCCTCGGGTGGGCAAGTTTTTTGAGCATATAAGTCTCCGTAGAACTTTTCGACTTCAGCGAGAATCTCTGGCTTTGAGGTGACGATGGTGCCCTGTGACGTTCTGAGCTTTGTCAGGTGACAGCGGGAGGTATTGGGCTTGGCAAATACCTTCGAGCCTTTATTGCGAGCTATAGCTTGTTCTATAATTCGGGTATTTGCACTCCGAGTATCGCGTCTGATCTGCTTTTTGACCTCCCTGTTAAGTACCTGACTCTCAGCTGGTGTGGCATTTGTGAGTTCTCGTCGTTTCCTCATCAATTCCAGAGTCTCGCTGGTAAGTGCCGACTTACGTCCATTTCTCATCGGTCGAAAATGTTTATAGCCCACCTCGCGGATGACACGCAGCAGGTTTTCGGTGACGTCGTTTATGTCCTCTGTGGTTTCCAACATGGCGAATCGGTTTCGTAGTTCCAACTGGAAGCTTTCGCAACCAGTCTCGACCTGGGGTAGCGTTGGTCTGATAGTCGACTTCATTAAGCGCACTCTTTCGACTTTAACATTTATATTCAGAGTGCCTCTGACCAGTCGGTGATCGCTTCCGGTATTAACCCTGTTGATCACAGAGACATCTCTAAATATATGACGCTTATTAGACATAACGAAGTCGATCTCATTCTTCGTCACGTTATCGGGGCTTCGCCAGGTCCACTTCCTTTGAGGCTTCTTCTGGAAAAAAGAATTCATCAGAAAAAGCTCTTGAGCCTCGAGGAAGTTTACCAGCATACGCCCCCGGTGATTTCTGTGCCCATAGCCGAATGGACCTACTCTCGACTCGCCACTCTCTTGTACTCCCACTTTTGCGTTGAAGTCACCCATAACAACAGTGTAGAACGTTTTGGTACGAGACATAGCTTTTATTACGTCTTCGTACATGGCCTCGACTTCATCGTCAGGGTATGCGGACGTAGGGGCATACACTTGTATGATTTTTAATAAGTATCTTTCTGATACTTTCAGTACAAGGTATGCCACCCTTGCCGACATACTGCCACATTCCACAATGCTGCTCCTGAGTGACTTGTGGACCATAAAACCGACGCCACCTTGAGATGGTTGGTGTCCTTCTCGGAAGTAGAGCAAGTGGCCACTATCGAGGGTTATCGTCTCCTCCCCCTGTCTTCGGATCTCCGACAGTCCCACGATATGCCAGTTAATGTGACTTAGCTCTACTTCCAATTCGGCAACGTGCTCGTCCAACCGCAGAGAGCGTCCGTTGTACGTCGCCAGGTAAAAATTGCGTTTAGGGTACCCTGCCGTCGCCCGGGGATTCTTAGCACCCCCCGCCGCACCGTTACCGTGGCCGGTACCATGGCCAGGAATAGTGCAGCTACCGGGAACTGGGGGCCTTAAATCATTGCACTTCATATTTGGGGGGATTTGCCGTAGTCAAAAGAAGTGAAATAATCAAAATCAAATGTTTTTATTTCACATAGGTCCCTGAGGGCACTTATAAAACGTCGACAACAGGTGCTCGGTTCGGGTTGGTCGATTCCATGGAGAAGAACCGGCACGAAACTCCATGGTTACTCTTTTAAAATATGGTATGTTTTACAAAACTGATTGTTACAATTTTTGAATAGTTACTTGATATGCGAGAAAAACGTAGGCCTGGTAACAAGGGGGAAGTCCTTACAAAAATTAGCACTATAAAAAAAAAAGAAAAAAATAATAATATACCTACACACGACCTACAGTGTTCTCACATTCATGTGAAAAGTAGCTAAAAATTAACTTTAAAACTCATCGTAAAAAACAAACTAAAATTTTCATTTACTATGATCGATTTATGAACGTTTTAAAAACATGACATAAATATTACGATATTAAATAAAACCGTCAAAAGTCGGCTTAGGGTCATTACGACCAATAAGTCGACAGTATAATAAAACAAACTAGGGTCTATGAGACCAACATAAAACAAACTATTATAGGGTCTATAGACCGCATGGGGTCCTACACCCATTAGTTCCACCTCAAACTCATCGAAACATAAAACTGATAACAACTCCCTTTATCACCTTGTTAACTTCACTTATCTATAACTTTTCTAGTAATTAGAACTTTCTTCGCCTTAACACGTAAGCAATAAGGTTCTATTTCCACCAGTAACTTATATTATAAGCCAGTAAGCATTGCCTTATTACAAAGGTAGTTACGTTGAAATTGCAAGAGAGACAGTGGTGTCGTAATGGCCAGTAAGTATCGTCTTATTATGAAGGTGTTAAGGTTGAAAATACTTGGGGGATAGTGGTGCAGCATGGGCCAGTAAGTGTGTACCTATACCAGTTGCGTGTCATGGCGATAAGTGGTGAATACTGGCTTCCTGTTCTTGTTTTCATTAATTGTTGGAATGGCGTGATAATTATAAGGATGAATATTCTGTAATAATTCTAGGATATTTCGCCTTGCACATAGATACCTAAGTGCTAGACCTGGATAAGACTAAATATACACTATATCACTTTACTTCACGCAAAATACATGGACATTTGCGAAACCTTTTTGTAAGTAGGTACTATAAGAGTATACAGGGTGAATTTTTCAACTGGGCGTGGATGGCTATTTCCGAAACTATAAGGAATATCGAAAAACGTTGAAAGGAGTCTCGAAACCGATTTTGACGAAAACTAAAACTGCATTATTGGCTTTTAGATAATTCAATAATCCTCGCCAAGAATCGAACCCTCTGATTTTGGAAAAAAAATCACACCCTGTATTATTACCACATTCGATAGTGTTGCTAATAAGGATCCATTTCTGGGAAGTAATGATTTTCGATATTCCTCATAGTTTCGGATATAGCTATCCATGCCCAGTTGAAAAATTCATCCTGTATAGTGACATTTTAGCAACTCGAGCTATTATGAAAAGGTTAAAATTGTATCGTATTGACATTATGCTACCGACCTAATGTCGAAATACTAAATGCATTGAAAGCGATGTGTGCTTATCACAGCAATTTAATATAACACTATGCCTGTTTATCCCCATATGAACCCATGAAAGCCCGAATCGTCAGTTACGTTAAAGATTCGCATATAACAGGGGTGATCTATACTTATAATAAATCTGTAGAGAGGTCAATTCTGTACATTAAATATATTTCCAAAATAACTATCAGGGGTTGTTTAGGGATCGATACTGATGCCAAAAATGCAATCAGTAAAATTATTGTCTGTCTGTCTGTCTGTCTGTCTGTCTGTCTGTCTGTCTGTCTGTCTGTCTGTATAACCGCTATAGAAACAAAAACTACTCGACGGATTTTAACGAAACTTGGTACAATTATTTTTCATACTCCTGAGCAGGTTATAGTATACTTTTCATCACGCTACAATCAATAGGAGCAGAGCAGTGAAGGGATTCCGATTGGATTTTTACAACTCAATTTTGAGGCACTTTCCGATAAGCTAGCAGACTGAAATTTTGCACATGCTCTGAGTTCTGATGAAAATACATGACTAGCTAAGAAACGTCATTACAAATCCAATATGGCGGCCTACCCAAGATGGCGGACTGGCTGTTTGAAATCCACCCCCATGATATGAGTATCAAATGAAAGGGTTTGCTGTCAGGAATACCAAATAAAAATAGTCACGTGATTTAAATCCAATATGGCGGACGTCCAAGATGGCAGACAGGCTATTTGAAATGCACCCCTATGATATGGATATCAAATGAAAGGGTTTGCTGTCGGGAATACGAACAAAATAGTCACGTGACTTAAATCCAATATTAGACTGGCCTGTTGGTCTAGTGGTTAGGGACCCTGACTGCTATGCCGGAGGTCGTGGGTTCGATTCCCACCCAGGACAAATGTTTGTGTGATGAGCACGAACATTTGTTCTGTGTCTGGGTGTAATTTATCTATAATATGTATGTATTTAGAAATATATAAGTATGTTTATCAGTTGTCTAGTACCCATAACACAAGCTCTGCTTAGCTTGGGACTAGATGGCATTGTGTGATAGTTGTGGAATATTATTATTATTATTATTATTATAATATGGCGGACGTTCAAGATGGCAGACTGGCTGTTTAAAATCCACCCCCATGATATGGGTATCAAATGAAAGGGTTTGCTGTCAGGAATACGAAAATTTAGTCAGGTGACTTAAATCCAATATGGCGGACGTCCAAGATGGCAGGCAGGCTATTTGAAATGCACCCCTATGATATGGATATCAAATGAAAGGGTTTGCTGTCGGGAATACGAAAAAAATAGTCACGTGACCTAAATCCAATATGGCGGACGTTCAAGATGGCAGACTGGCTGTTTAAAATCCACCCCCATGATATGAGTATCAAATGAAAGGGTTTGCTGTCAGGAATACGAAAAAAATAGTCATGTGACTTAAATCCAATATGGCTGACGTCCAAGATGGCGGACAGGCTATTTGAAATGCACCCCCAAAATATGGGTATCAAATGAAAGGGTTTGCTGTCAGGAATATGAAAAAAATAGTCACGTGTCTTAAATCCAACATGGCGGACATCCAAGATGGCGGATCGGCTATTTGAAATGCATCCCCATGATATGGGTGTTAAACGAAACGGTTTGCTGAATGGGATACGAAAAAAAATATCACGTGACCTAAATCCAACATGGCAGCCGTCCCAAGTTGGCGGATAAGAAGTAAATTAAGTTTGAATATGAAGAAGACTAAAAAAAAGTATAATATTTAGTGGGTGCTCAAAGCGTGTTTTTCCCACGTTTTGTCGTTCCGGTTGGATTTTTGCAACTCAATTTTGAGGCACTTTCCGATAAGCTAGCAGGCTGAAATTTTCAGGGTACCTTCAAACCCGATGAACAAAGATAAAAATAATAAAATAATTAATAAATTTAAAAAATCTAAAAGCCCACGTTTTTAAATGTCCTAAAAATAAGAAAATAACCCTACGGGGCTGAGAGAGGGGCCACTCAAAACGTGGTTTTTTAATCTTCCGTCGCGTGTGCAACCCTAATGGTTAAGCTACACAGAAATCATTTATGACGGAAATTTTCTCCTTAAAATTATATAAAAAATACCCCACGACAGCATATGTCTATCTTTTATGGTTGACTCACAATAACACGTGTAACTCCCGATAGCTTAGCAGTTCGAAGCTTTCTGATTACATTTGAATACTCTTACGTTTATAACACTCTCAGTCACCCCTAATTGAAAAAGTTAACATTAATTAACTGCTCCATAAAAAAAAATCATATAAATCAGTACAGAAACACCAAAGTTATACATGAAATACGCCAATAAGCCATTGCGCGTGAATACTGAATCATGCTATAAGGATTATTTTTGAGAATCGGTCGCCGCGCTCGACGCGTCTCGCGGCCGAAGGTATAAAATAGTCAATTTATAGAGAAAGGCTATAGGCTATATATCATCACGCTAAGGCCAATAGGAGCGGAGCGCCAATGAAGAATGCTTCGAAATCCGGGTTAAATTTAACGTTAGCCCAAAGTAACTATTCCACGCGGACGAAGTCGCGGGCAAAAGCTAGTTAAAAATAAAAACGAAAAATAAATGAACAACACACGAAAGCAAACAACATTAATCAAAATCTAAAATTATGACTAAAAAAAGAAAATAAAATCTAAACAAAATGAAAAGAAGAGAACACAATAAAGGTAAGATTGCGTGTCCCACGGCCACGCCAAACTATGTAGAGTTCAGCAAAATCTCGACCAGCTAGCGCTCGACACTGTTTTTCAACTGGACCAGTTGCCTGTTTATTGACTTGATAAGCAAGTCCAAGAATTTACATAAGTACATAATCTTAAAACACTTCTACATAAATATCTATCCGTATCTTTATCGATAACAACCAAAAACTTAAGTAAACAGCTGTTTTAAAAGTCTCCATACTAATCTATTTCAATTCCCACATTTTAAATTCCGTGTCAAAAGCTCTTCCGCTCAGCTACTGTCTCCGCGACGCGACATAACTCGCTGTTCTAGTGGCCCTACTTATCGATTTCCATGGGCTAATAAAGCTCTTTTAACAGTTGCTATCTTATCAATATCATTTGGTCATAAAGTTCAAATTCCGGAAAACCAGTAGATTATCTTTAAGGGGGAGAACACATGTGTAGCTTGTTGCTTGCATGCAAGAAACTTGCAGTTGCCACTAAGTCAAAAGCAAGTATTTTGAAAGTAAAATTTGCAATCAAATTACAATACATGCTTTACACATAACATAACCAAACATTAAATATAATCAAAGGATGAAACGTCTTGTGGAAAATTATGGTTTTCACGTTCTGGTTAAACAGCTTAACAACCGCAATATGTTCTGCTACTACGGCGGGCGGAGTTTTTAAGTGATGCTCTAGCAAAAGTTGGTATTTCTTTTTAGTCCTTTTTAACCCCACATCTTACAGCTAAAGTAAGCCCTCTGCACGATTGGCGAATTTCTGGTCTTAAATAGTACTGTCACGCAAGAGACACATAGAAGAAGCGGTGTGACTTAATTGTAAAAAGTCTTGTTGTGAAAACGCAGCACAGAAAGTCTCAACTCGTTAATTTGCTTTTCTTTCTAAGAATGTCATAAAGTCATAAACCAACAGTGTAGCACAGTGTAAAATTTTCTTGCATTTACTGTGCATCTACCACCTTATATCCCAGCTTTACTGCCACGTGTAAACCAACCTTTAATCCGCCTAATCCCTCTATCTATCCGGCCCTTACCGACGGCAGCTTCGGAGCAGATAATGAATTGCTCGTCATATCACTAGAAATCATACGTATATCGTAAAGTAGCTCCATTTTGACCGTAATTGGATAGCCCCTCGTTAATTATGTAATTAACATTCCGCTTTAAATATTCATGTATATGGTTGTTAATAGCGGTTGTGAAAAACTAGAGATAAGCATTTCGTAAAGATATGAAATTATACGAGAATGAAATCAATCAACTGAGCATTTAAAATTAAAAATGATACACGTAGACTACTACCAAATTAGCTCGCCGTCCGATCAAGGATCCCGGGTCGACGGCGCGTCGTGTTCTACGCGCGCCTCAAGTAGCTGTCAGTTTACTGATAGGGCCTCTTCAGAGCCAAACGCCGAGTCACCAGAGTGTCTTAAAATTACACCGTGGCCTTGGAACACAAAGGGCTAAAAAAGGAACAGAGTCGATTTTTAGCCAGTCTGATAATCCGTTCCCTTCCAGGGCGCAAGAATGTATTTGATGATTTAAAAAAAAAAATGGTTACATTTATTGACCTTATTCCAGCACAACCCTGTATTAAAATCTATCCGCACGAGTGACAATGTTATCGTAAAAAATCTGTGTAAAAACCGAATATTCGATTTGCTGCGTGAGTTAGTTTTGATAGTCATCAAAGCGGCGACATTTTTGGCACTGGTGGAGTAGATAGTAATAGGATTATCCAAAAAAAAAATGGCAGTATTATATTCACCCACATTTAAACTGGGTGTTGGATTTAATTTTGTTCGTACCTAGATCACTACATATTATCACGTTTCTGAGACACGAACTAGGCACAAATCTTGACTCCAAGCTACTAGCAAAGGAGGAGGTGGGACGCGTGAGAGAGAGGACAGCGTCCGCCACACGACCCAGCCGCCGCGGGAGGCTCCCACGGCAACGGACGTCACGAGTCCATTTCCGGCCACCGTAAGCGCGGGCATGCGGGCGCCGAGTAATGGACGACTCGCTGTCCGGTCAGGAACTATGCTCGGGTCCTCGATATCGTGTCCAAGCGCGCCTCAACGAGCTGCCTCAATATGAAGGGGCCCTCTTAGAAGGCTAAAACCTGCCGGGGTCGAGGGCATAACGAATTACCGTGACCTTGGAACGTAAAGGTCTATTGAAGGACACCGTGGATGTTAGTCAGTACAAGTCTGACAGTCCCTCTCGCCCTGCCCTGGATGGGAGGACTACATAATTTGAAAAAAACTACGATACTATCATTGGCGCAACAGCGGAACAAAAAAAAAGATTAAGACTATCTACTACAAATTCATTACTCTTCTATTTATCATTACCGTAGTCGGGTAATTGAAAAGGTATATCTTACATACCTGTCCAATTCCTGTTTACGCCAAGTGGATACTAGACAGGAATACTGATAAAACCAGTAATGAATGTCCATTTGAACATTATTATGACATTAATAAGCAGATGTTTACCGACACGTTAAGTAAAGGATAAGGACAACAAACCTGTTACGTACACGCATCAGACTTAACGAGCGTTTCATTTGTACTCAATAGGATTCCATTTATAAATCTGACATTTCATATTTCTTGTTAAGAAACTAGGTGTTGATGTTGGCATTAAGTTATATCTTAGCTTAAGAACAATTAAAGGGCCAATGACCTATAAGTACGGCTACAGGCAACCGTGACCCCGGAACGATAGGACCTGTTGATGCACCGTGGATTTTAGTCAGTTCGAGTCTATTGTTCCTTCCGCATTCTCAGGGCGGGAGGGCCCAAATAATGATTTAGTTTCGCCAAAAAAAAAAAAACTTAATTTTCCAAAATGGAAAATGAAGATTTAAATTACGAGTAGGTATATGAGGAGGTTTTATTCATAAACAATGCTTCAAGTTAAAATAATTAACATCTGCTAAACCATTGGAACGTTACATTTTTATTTATGTTTATGAACACAAAGTCTTTATAAATAAACCCTTATCATCAAAGCTTTGTTAGATTAAGTTCCATTCCCTGTTACGATTATTACATCCATAAAGAAATATTGCATTCTCTAAATACAATTTCCAACCAATTGGTCGTTTTTGTTTTCAAATGCCCAATCTCCCAACATTCTTGATCACCGCCTTCAGTAATAGAGAAGTATCTACTCCCCTAACCGTATTACGACCCTGGTCAAATATAACATTTTCTTTTTTTTTACTAACATCCCCAAAAAGGGAACTCTTTTATTGTAACATTATTTGAACTTATAGATGGCCAGGGGGCGAAAAGGGATGAAGAGGGGTTCAAGGGGTGTAGACAACACCCCTGAAATTTTGTTGTGGCGTAAAAAGTGTTGTATTTAATCATGAGCTTTATGGGACGCTGGGTTTTTGTAAATAAAACGTGATTATTAGGAGGATGCAGAGAGCAAAATAGTAACAGTATTTGTTTTGTTTTTATTATTAAATTGAGTTGTTGTTGTCTCATTTTCTCTTTTTTTTTTGCATTCCTGTAATAAATAGATTAGTTGTAAAGCGTTTATTGCACATCTTGCTGCCATTTTTTATGTGCCAGATTGACAGACTCGAATTTTGGTTAATTAGAAAGATGCAGCCTTTATCATGCACTTTAGTAATAAAACTTTACCTCACAGGAAGAATATGAAAAGAAAAAATTGCTTGAGCAGCCATATATAACTTTTTTTCTCTAGTTCTCTCAACTAATTTATTCTTCCAAGAAATTATGAATACGGGCAGCCTTCTGCTTTCTTAGTATCCCTTTTATCGAGTTGTTAGATTTGCTTCTTGTCAGTTAATTAATTATGGGTGGCATCCACTTCTTAGTACACACCGGGCAATATATCGCAGCTTTTTTTTTTTAGGTTGTAAAATCATCAAATGAGTCCTCCCGCCCTGGGCCCCACCCAGAAGGGAGTGTCAGACTCTTACTGACTAAAATCCAAAAATCCACCCGTGTTCCTTAGGATGCCCTTTACGTTCCGGGGCCGCGGTATCCTGTGTTAAGAAAAACCCGCGACCCCAGCAGGCATTTGGCCCCATAAGGGGCCCCGTCATATTGCTGACAACGCCCCGAAGGCACGCGCGAAACACGACACGGCGCGCCACCGACCCGGGCTTGGTCCTTGGTCGGACGGCGAGCTACCCATTACTCACCGTCCGCAAGCCCGCTCCGCCGCTGTGCCCTCTGCTAATCAGAGGCAGGGACACGCGTTGGAGCGTCCACCCGACAGGCTATTCGCATACGGGCAAAGAGAAAGGAAGAGTTTTTGCCCGCATCCCAGGGTGCACCGGCCCGAAAAACTGGTCTTCCCCACGGACGTATCCGAGAGGAAACTCCAGTCCACGGGCGCACGTGGAGGTTTCCTGTCTTAGCACCCCAATATATCACAGCTAGCGGTTTTGCGCCGGCGCCGCCTGGCTCGTAACTACTATCCAAAGGTTTAGGAATTGACGGCACGATTGGCGTAATGGCTGAGCGATTGGACTGCTGCCGCTGCTTGTCGCGGGTTCGATCCCCGCACGGAGCAAATATTTGTATTATCTACGAGTAGTTGTTCCGGGTCTGGGTGTTTGTGTATGTGAGTTTCTATGTTTGTAAACGCACCCACGATACAGGAGAAAATCCTAGTATGGGGCAACGTTTTAAAAAATAGAACATTTGCGATACCTTTTATGCCTGCAGTTAATAATAATAATTCCATCTCTTCACGCGGGTTTAGCAGTACAAATAACGGCACGGCTCTTGAGCGCTCGGCGTAAGTGTCTAAACACACTATGCCGAAGTTACGCGACCGAAGTTCGGCGCAATTACGCCTGCTATGCTATTTAAATTACTGACGACACACTATGCCGAAATTACGTGGCGTCATAGCGTACAGCGTAACTTCGGTCGGGCGTAAGTTCGGCGGGAACTTATTCTGTGACCACACATTATACGCGACCGAAGTTCGGTTCGATTAGGTACCGACGAAGATCCGGGGGCGGGGAGCAGCAGGGAGCCGCCCGCGCCACCCGCGCCGAATTTCCGCCGCGTAAGTTCGGCACTTATGGTGAGTCATATCAGCCGAATACGTCGGAACGTGATATCAGCCGCCGAACTTCCGTCGCGTAACTTCGGCATAGTGTGTTTAGGCACTAAGAGTGGGGATCGCTTTGCGCATCGTACACTTATCGACAAATGAAACGCACAATAAAACAAATAAAACGCACAAAACAACGATTGAACGGGCCAATCAATACACTTTCCCCGCCCCCGTTCCTCACTTCATCTACCAAAGGGACCTAATAACTTACTTCTGCGCAGGTGAAGGTCAGCGCTCAAGATCCATGCCGGTAATTATATCTAAGCAAAACCTACTAGGCGCTTAAGCTATTGTCGAACAGACAGGCGAAGCGAATGCGATCCGAATTCTGTCATATAGAAAAGCGAAAGCAGTCCGATAGTCTATGTGACAGGCTTCAAACAATTCCATGCATTACAAACAAAAACGCTTCGCTTCGCGTTCGCTTAACAATAGGATTAGTATTTATCTTTCCTTTTTTCTCTCACATTTTATGAAACATAATATCCGTACTAAAGTTTAATGGAAATTCTTTATCTCTTGCTAATTTAGGCCGTGTCTCTAGATGCCTATTTCAGTTGTTCACTGTTCGACAACCGATCCCGCTGAAAGTTTCAGTAAATTGCTAGGTACCAGCTCGAATCACTCTGTTTTCAATTTGTTTCGTAGAAAAGTTTTGGGTATCGAGGCTTCACCTAGAATGATATTTTTAGTTATTGAAATTGGATATGATTAGTACTTACTTGTCTAAATTTTTATTACCTAGTAAAAAACATGTGAAATATTCTAAGTTAAATTAGAAGATTTGGGTGGATGGATATTTATTATTTATGCGAATACTAAATAACGCATTTGATCTGGTACATAGGTAGATTAATAGCATGGCTTCCAAAGCGCTATTTTTGTGGAAATAAATACAAAATTCCAATAGGTGCGTCACCACAGAGCGCGCAGCCTCGCGAGGCATTTTCCGCGCGAAGCAGTGTCTCGGGCGAGGCAAGTGACAGCACTGCCGCGGTCGAGCGACCGAGCGCCCGAGCCATCCAGTGTCGGCTTTTGTTTTGCTCGCGTATATTGTTTCGTGCCTCGGTCGAAAAACAATAGACGCGTCCACACAGAGCGAGCAGCCTCGCTTGTCAGTTTCCTCGCGCAGCGAATGCCTCGCGAGGCTGTGCGCTCTGTGTGGACGCACCTAATGACAGTGACTCCCACTGTTATTTGAATTTTGTTAAGTGTTAAGTCGCAACTTATTTACAACTCAAAGCTTTAAATGATCGGGCCCCCAATCCCCCATACAGTGACAAAGCCTGCCAGGAAGGGAAAAAACGGCGCGGACCGACTACGATTTTAATCGCTTATGACCGCGTAAACTATTGTCACCACTATGGAGCGTCAATCAGATTGAAAATTTAAAAAATGATATTTGTGTTGAAATGTGACGTAAGCTGCGAATGGGCATTTATTTACTGCTTTTCTTTAGATTATTTAAAATATAGACATAAAATTAAATAATGGTTTGATTAAAGTTTTAAAAAAATGGAAAACCTACTAAATTCTTAAAAAAAACTGTTGTTATCGCTGGAAATACAGAGATCTTCGACGTCAAAGTTTATTTTTGTGCTACAACTTCCCAATTTTTATTGGGAATATCAAACTCTTATTTATTATTCTGTTCGGTTTAAATTTTTCTTTATACCCTTCTCTGTTCACTGTATTTTTCGCGTTGCTTATTTTTATTACATTACGTCATACTCGACGTTCTAAGAAACCAATTTTTGGGAATATTGAGATAAGACCGCGCCTTAAATCAAAATCCAGCTCCAATCTCTTAGGAGAATCTATGTAATTAAAGCTAGAGGACACAATAACGTCACTATTTTACCTGTAGGTACATTAGTACCTACAGGTAATTATACAGGACCACACACAACGCACCATAAACTGACATGAACCACGACACAAAAAGCGCATATCACGACACATTATCATCTCAGAGGCGCCAAGTAAATGAGCCTTTTTATAATGAACTTTAAGACAGGAAAGAAAAGGAATAAAACGGACTTGTAGCTACATACTTGAGGAAAGAGCAAATGACGAAAACCACATTTAGGTACGGGTAGACTATATAAACATGGAACCTACACTCTTTATTAATCTATACCTACTAATGTTACGAAGAGGTAAAATTTGTTTGTAAGCTTATATGTAGGGGGTGATACCCGGAATTAATGATCCGATTTTAAAAACTGTTTCACTGGTAGAAAGCTACATTATTCGTGAGTTCTATAGGCTATAAGTTATAAAGACATCATTCATATTTTACCGCCCAACGAAGTGGGCACGGGTCAGCTGGTTGATTAATAACAAACTGAATCAAGATAGGAAATATTTATGAAATACTAAAATTATTAAACTGTAAGGCCATTCGTACACAACGCGGCGCAAGTCTCCGATACCTTACAACTTTGGTATCCTGACACGTGCCTGTGTACGAAACTCTATGGATTTGTATTGCGGTAGTCGCCTGGATACATACCAAAGTTGTAACGTATTGGAGATTTACGAAGCCTGCACCCCTAGCCAAGTCACGACAAGTCGCAAACGAAAATCGTAATCGCTCGGTACTCCCCAATAGATTTTCAACTTTATAGCCTCGAGCCTAAAGTTGAAAATCTGTTTAAGATTTCTGAGCGTTAGCGACCGGTAAGATCGAAAACGATAAGCAATCTCCACTAGATCTTCAACCTTATACCCAAGCACATAAAGTTGAAATAGCCTATTCAGGGTTTGCGTTTATCGTTTGTAACATGGTTATTGGGCCTGGTGTACGAAGGGGCTAAAAGAGCATCGAAAAACTCCGACGCGGGCTGTCTAAACAGGTAACAGTGATCCTGGAACGTAAAGGGCAATTGAAGGCACACGGTGGATTTTAGTCAGTACGAGTCTGACAACCCCGTTCGCTCAACACAGGGTGGTGGGGACTCATTTGATGATTTGATAGTCTCAAAAAATTATGCTGTCTACTGATAGTGTGCTCTAGAAACTAGCGGCATTTCTTCATTGTGTGGCACTATGAGAGCAGTGGTGGCCCAGTGGTATCGGTCCCGACTTACGAGTTGTAGGTCGGTTCGAACCCCGCCAGGCGCATTCATTTGTGTAATTTATTTCATCACCATTGCTCTCAAAACAGTGAAGAAGAAGAAACATCGTGAGGAAACCGGCATGTCCTAGAACCAAAAATTTGAAGACATGGAACATTATAGGCTGATGATGATAATGATGGCACTATGGCAACAGTGCCTAGGTAAATGGCATGCAATGCCCTATGGGTCACGAGAAGTGCATCCACATTCAGGTGCCCCGGGCCAATATTGCACTCGGTATAGACATACATGACTGGATACCAACACCTTCAAACATTTTAGGCCTTTATCAATGTTTATTTGAATAAACTTCTCTTCTATGATTAACATTTTCTTGAACAAGTCCTTCGTATAGCCAGTCTTACTATACAAACAAGTACTCACATAGATCCGTAATTACGCAGCCTCAGTACAATCAAGTGCAATAAACGTAATAAAGACAGCTGCGCCCGCGCACAGATACGAGCGTAATTATTACGCAGATTGCACTTGTTTATGCTTTGGGAATAAGAATACCATGTATCCGGACAATTGTCCGTATATGTCCCGATTTTAACCTCCTCGCGGTCTTTAGTTGAGTATGGAAAGTCTTTTTTTTATTGGGACATACCCACCACACTATTCCCAAACCACTGCAACTCCTGAAAGCCAGAATGAACAGTGGCAACCACCAGAAAATGAAGACGACGTGTCCCGGAGTATTAATTTATCTGTGTTGGATCTTGCAACGAAAGTAATCAGAAAAGAATAGTGTAGTGTAGTTTGTAGTGGGAAAAAAATTGTTTGTTGTATAGTATGGACAGATTGCTGACCAAACTTGAATGATACTGAAGTATAATATCTGTCCGGCCGTCCAAGTTTAAACTGCAGTCTGTCACTCCCGGTTCGACTAAACATTTTGTCAGACGGTCGAAGAAATGAAGCTTATAGTGATATAGTCAAACGTCAAGATACTTTTGTTTTTACCGGGGTCGCGGGACTATCTGTAAAGGAAACCGTGACCGTTGAACGCAAAAGGGTAACTGAAAGAACAGGGTGTATTTTAAGTCGGAAAGAATCTGACAGATACTTTCGCTCCACTCATGGCGGCACTCATTCGACGAATTTGCCAAAAAAAAATTGTTTTGGCGGTGTAATAACATCAAATGACTCCTCCTGCTTTGTTTTTCATAAAGAATTCCAGTAGACTTAAACGACCACGATAACCCTGCAACCTACATAATTGCTTTTTGTAAGGACTTTTTACACTTCGATTTGGTAACCCTACTCCGGAATAGCTAGATCTGTATCTTGTATACGTCGAGACCAAATGACTGGTTATGATGTATGTTTGGGTAAATGTTTAATCGCAAAGTAATTCAGGGATTGACTTGTACGATTTGTAGATCTTTCTCAAGGTGATTAGCAATGGTGTAAGATTGCTCTAGACTTAATGTTCTCGCGTAAGATCTGTCTGGGAAAAACAACTGTTTATTAGATAAGTTAAATTTCAAATTATTTGCTTGAAATATGGGCAGTCTGTGGTCCAGTCGCAAGAACGACTGTTGAGCCAGAAGTCCTGATTTCAATTCGCAGGTAGCGCAACATGTTTTAGGTTTCTCCATCAGGATTTCTTCAGTATCAGCTACGGAATTTAAAGCCACATCAGAGCATCACCATGAAATCTAATCTGGCTGTCTATTAAAACTTAGGTCTTTATCAAACAGACAGGCGATAGCGAACCGAACCGAATCCTGTCATATAAAAAAGCGAAAACGATCGATAGTCTATGTGACAGGCTTCAAACAATTCCATACATTACAAACAAAAACGGTACGCCACGGATTCGGTTCGTCTGTCAGTTTGGCAATAGCTTTATTGTTTATTCTTTATTCTCATTAGTCAAAAATAAAGCTCTCCACTAACAAATTGACATAATA
Source organism: Agrotis exclamationis (assembly GCA_950005045.1). Lineage (NCBI taxonomy): Eukaryota > Metazoa > Arthropoda > Insecta > Lepidoptera > Noctuidae > Agrotis > Agrotis exclamationis. The sequence continues at coordinate 13,646,868 of OX465436.1, read as the reverse complement.
AATACCTAAGTATATAAATTCTGTAGCTAAAGATTTCAAGAATAGAAACGGAAAAAAAGAAATTCCACTACTTCCTCCCAAATCTTCGTAACTAAGTACAAAATCCGTACAAATGAAATTAACTTTTGTTTTTTTCATCAAGTAAATACAAGATGTTTATTGTTCCAGCAAATTTTGCAACTTCTTGATTAATTGCTACCGGAGAACAAATAAAATAGTTGTTTGAATAAAAACTATTTATTCAGGTCGGTAAGTTAGGTTAAATATTGGATTTCTTGTTACAAGAACAAATCTGCGGGTAGCGGGTTTTATTTATATTAATTCTCTACATGTAAGGGGTTCTATACATGAACTTGTGTCGCTGACTTTATTGACGTCGGGCTAATTGGGGTCTTCCAATCATTTTTTGTTTTAAAGTCATTAAATGTGTCCTCCCGTCCTGGGTTGAGTGGAAAGGACTGTCAGAGTCTTACTGACTTAAATTCCACCCAATTCCTTCAGTTGTCCTTTGCGTTCCAGAGTAACGGTTACCCATACAGAAGGTCTCACGACCCATCGCCAGGGTAATGTATTGTTACGTCGACCGTATTGCGAGACCAATCTACAAGCTTCTCGAAGGTTCCACAAGGTTTTCGACTATTCTACTGAAGATCAGTCTGGAAGTTTCTAGAAAGTTCTACCCTGATCTAGATGTTTCGAGATGGTTCTGGAATGTTCCAGAAGGTTTGGGACTGGGTAGAAATCCATGGATGTTTCCAGAACATTTGACCATCTTCTAGAAACATCTAGTGGGTCCGGCCGGGGTTTAAATAGGGCGTTGTTTGGCGAACTCAGTCAGTCTGGTTTTGACTACGATCGAGGCGACTCGAAGTGAACTAGAAGCGATCTCTAATTGACTTTTACGTGTGATTAGTGTGTGTATAAGTGTTTAAGTGTTGTGTTTAGTGCTTGTTGTAATTAGTTACTTGTGTGTCAGTAAAAGTTTATTTGGTTTTAATTGGTGTTAATTAAATTATCCCAATATCCAGCTTGTAACAGTATTATGCAAGGTTACGATGCAACTGGCATTTCATCTTGTTCAAAGTACCAAACAAGTAAAGATAAAAAAAACGACCCATCGCCAAAGAGACGCCAGACCGCGCGGTTCAGCACTATCATGTGTGAAAACGCCTTAGTGCATATCATGTGCTTATTTGTAGGTAGTTTGCGTTTTACTAGTGGTGGGGGGAATGTGCAATGTTTAAAATTATCATTAGCGTCTAAAGTGTAACAGCAGGCGGTTGTATGTGTGGCGCTCGAATAAATATGTTCCGTATGTAATTACTATGGTGCGTGAAATATGTATAGGTAATAATAAAGTTATATGTTATGCACCAACTGTTCCCCGTTCCTGTATTGTTTATTTGTAAAGTATTTTGTAATTAAGCTTTGCGAATAACATGCTGCTTGTGTTGGTATGTTTGGATTTAGTATTATTTTTAGTTTGGTACCTATGAATACGAAACATTGTTTAATTGTAGGTACGTCTGCTGAAGTCACAGTATTCATTTTGGAGATCTGTTAAGTTACTAGAATGATTTTACTTATTAATATGATATACTTATAATTTTATTTATAATTATTTTACTACAATCTACCGCATCAATCGATCAATTCAAAGAAATTAAATCAATACCAATAATTCGCTTGACATTGTACAACTTTTTTTAACTTGAGGGTTTCAAGATATACCTACTTCAAAAAACAGGTTATTTATTGAGCTAAACATGTTTCTTTCGCTTTATCAGGTTTTCTAAAAAAACAACCAATTAAAAAAAAAAAATGGAAATGTGTTCTAAGTATTACCACAGAATACTTACTGAAACAGACCTATAGGAAAATATTACCACAATACAATAAATAATAACCTTGTATATTTGAAAAAAAAATTACCCAGCTTTGATATCTCTTATCATAATTGCAAAATGATAAAGCCCCTTCAATGACGCGTAACCCTTATCTCACGACGGAACTTGTAAGGGCGGAGTGCATGACGTAAAGTTCTACAAAGGGTTGGAGCCAACTTCCACCCCAAGGGGATGTTGGTACAGTCATGAGCATATGGTAAGTACTTGCACGGTTTGAGTGATCTACTGCCCTGCATTCGATTCCCGCTGGGTACAAATATTTGTATGGCCTCTAATAGTTGTTGTAATGTATGTTTTTTGACTTTAAATATAAATTAAATGATCCTCAATTTCATCCGTTTTAGTTTACTTTACTTAATATCAGCGACACAGGATTTCCGTATTTTACCTAGGTACAGCTTAAGTACTTGAAGTATTTACGGCGTTTATTGTATGGAACATCAAAAAGAGCCTCTTGTGTGTGAACGAGGAACTAATTTTTTCCATTAAATTAACGACAAAGTTCCCGTTAACTTTAATGGTTAAAAAAACTTTTTTTAAAAAAGAACCGACTTCAAAACCAAACTCAAAAAAGTGTAAAATAACTTTTCTTTCGGAAGTCGGTGGCTTTGTTTTTTATTTCATTGACTATGGCCACCGACTTCCGAAAGAAAAGTTATTTTACACTTTTTTGTGTTTGGTTTTGAAGTCGGTTCTTTTTTTAAAAAAGTTTTTATTTTACCCTTTTTAGTTCAGATATTCAACAAAGATCTCCGTATAATCGGGTCTTTAGAAATCTATAATCCAAGTGAGCATCAAAAACGGATCTATGCGGGCAACGTCACGAAATATTCATTACTGTTATATACTAAAACCTTCCCCAGAATGTAACAAATACTTTTCTGAAAACCGCATCAAAATCGGTTCAGCCAAACGCGAGATAATTGCGAGCAAACATTCAATCGACTTAGAAAATCCACAATCCAAGTAAGCAAAAAAATCCATATCTCTAAAACTACTGAACCGATTTTGATGAAACTTGCAGTGTACCCTAAGTTGAACAACACCTAGTTCGACAAAAAAAGAATTACGTAAATCGAACTTGTAGTTCCGGAGATATGCGTGCACAAACATAAAAACATACATACATACATACACTTATGAAATTTGGCACATTTGTTCAGACGCTGATATAGATTAACATATACGAAAACTGGGCAGTTCTGGAAATATTACATACATACGGGTCGAATTGATAACCTCCTTTTTTTTGAAGTCGGTAAAAACGTCAAAAAAGTGAAAACTCCTGATATGGCCTCGGTATCAACTCACCTTTGTTTGGAATTTAATTCATGATATAAGTCCTCCCGGGAGCCCTGGATGGAAAAGGGACTGTCAGACTCTTACTGACTGAAAGTCCACTCTTTTCCTTCGGTCGCTCTTTTGTGTTCCAGGCGCGACCCAGCAACTGCTCATAATGACATCATGCTCATAATACATTTAACTGAGTAATAGCCCCTGTTTTTCAAATTGTCAGATTGTGACTAATTTTTTTTTACTGTAATAAACTAAACTAGTGTTTTTTACCCAACAGAATAATTATTCCCTGGGAATAAACATAGAGTTCATAATTATTACAATATTTACATAGATATTTTGTTCGTGACTGTACTTATGTGTTCACCACACCGTGGATTTATAATTTCATAAATTACTTGAGAAATTATAAAGATAAATCGTTTTGTGGGCTTGTAATTTATATTTTTGGAAAGTTACGATTGGTTAGTAAAGGGAAATTATTATAGTCTATGTTTTCAGTAGACATAATAGGTATAATGCTATGTTTGCATATGGGATAAATCCTTTTCACTACGGAACCCTTTTTTTGTAATGACGACAAATACTGAATAGTTTTAAAGTGTGATTCCATCTAAATAAACTATAAATGGTAAATTAAAAATAATAACTGTTAACGCTTCGCACTCTATCAAGAAAATAAATGAGACGCATAAAAGTCATCACCCATACACTTAGCTTCGGACTAGAGGCCTCAAAATTGTCCTGTCGCAATTTAACTACTTGCATGTATGTCATAAAAATATTTGCTCTATGCGGGAATCGAAACTACGGTACGCAGCACAGGCGTCGTTCATTCAGCCAATGTGCCAACCGAAAAAAATTACCCTTTTACACTGTTACCACTTACCACAAAAAGTTAAACATCTGTTTAACACTTGTCTAAAAAAAGTGTAACTTCAAAACGACCCTTATATCAACGTTAAATGCAGTTTTCACGTTATCAGCTTTTTAACCGACTTCAAATAAAGGAGGAGGTTCTCAATTCGATCGGTATTTTTTTTATGTATGTACACCGTGTACACCGATTACTCCGAGGTTTCTAGTCCGATAAGTGTGATTCTTTTTTTGTTCGATGCAGTATACTTTCCATTTGGTCCCATAAAAAGTCCATCCAGTATAGTTCAGTACTTTTTATTTTGTGAGACTTTTTTTGATTACCGCTATGTGGATTACTGCCAATTGTGGACCGATTTTCAAAATTCTTTTTTTGTTCGAAAGAAAGTGTGGCAAAAATGACAACGAAATAAACAAAATAAAGTCACCGACTTTGGAAAGAAAAGTTATTTTATAGGTTATTTTAAACATTTTATTGTGGTTGTTTTTGAAGTCAGTTATTTTTTATTTTTTTTTAATTTTTTAGACAAGTTTTCAACAGATGTTCCACGTTTTTGTAATAAGACCGTATATCATTTAAATCCTTGCACAAAGCTCGTCAGGCCACCTAGAGCTTACATAAAATACTTATAAAACAACGTTGATCGTGGCCCAGTACAACATTAATGTTCACATAAACTTATTAATTACACTAAATTAATACACAACATTGTTGCCCGTCAGTAAATTTATTAAAATAGCAATTACTAGGACTTTGTAACACATCGTTATTAGTTAGTTTATTGACTTACAACTTATAGTTATATTAGTAACTTAATTGTGATTTTAAATGGACGTACAATGTAGTTAAAACGTCTTCCGTTAAAGCGTTTCCAAACGTCTTTTATAATGCGAACAGCGAAGGAGTGGAACTCTCTGCCTGCGTCTGTGTTTCCGAACGCATACAACCCTAATCTCTTCAAAATTAAAGTGAACAGGCTTCTTCTGGGTAAGCTCGCTCCATCGTCGATCTTGTCTTAGTCACGACTGACTTTTTTTTTTGTCGGGGGAACCTTCAAAAGGCGCCCGGTCTTTGGGGACAAGACCAGGGAGTGTGGGATTTGTACCTCATTAAAACCACCCCGGTGATCACCATCATCACTTGGAGAAGGTAGACTAAGGTTAAAAGCAAACCCATCGTACATAAATAAAAGTCTTAATATTAGATAGCTGAAAAATATTGTTTGTTTGTACACACTAACCTTAGGAACTTCTTTTTACAATAGGCTATTTGACTAAAAAAATCTAATTAATCCGTTAGTTACATTATCAAATAATATTTGACCCGTATTTTTTCTTTTTTTACACAAACCAAAATTGACGGAGATATGATGCTTTCAAAATTGCCAATACGTCACAATTTAGTACATTTTTTACTGAATTCTGAGCGAGCCCCTCTCTCTCTTGACTCTCGAGTCTTGATGTGTTAGGTATATCTTGGTAAATATTCATTGATTTTACATAAGAAAAAATATGTGTCCGTTATTTTCAAAACTCTAAATAACGGACTTATTAGATTTATAATTTATTGATAGTGTCAAATAACCTATTGATATATTTTTGTATTGGATAGGCCACTGTTGGCGTACTAAATGGCCCTCGGCCTCGGCCATATTATACGCCAATACTGGCCACCCTCGCGTGTAATTCCGAGCAGTAAGTTTAAATGCTAGAATGACGGGGACATTTTGTCAACTAGGGCGTATTACCTGATTTTCCCCTAGTCCATTTATCGAGGAAGGCTATTTATACATTTAACATAACATCATCTACGACCAATAGGATCCGAGCAGTGGGAGAGGAATCACGTTAAACAGCTAGGTACATAATAAAATAACATTACACCTGTAATCCCCACCCCTGGCTGGAGGCCTTAGAGTCATTTAAGGCATCCACAGAAAAGTCCGGTTAAGCAGCTCACAGCAACCTCTTCTAGGTTGACCTGCGAGATGCCATAGAAAAAAAAACCTGTAATCCCTGAAGAATTAGGCAGAGGGATTATAGTTCAGGATGATCAGTTCAGTCATTTAGGCTTGAAAGTTTAACAAACGAACTTATTTTCGCAATCATAATTTTATAGTTAAGATTAACATAAGTAAATTAGTTAGACTTTGATTAACATAGTTACTGTCTAAAGTTAGTGAAAACGATCAAAAGTCTTGTATTTCAACGACATTGTCGTTAATGACGAGATCTACATTCAACAGAGGACATTGACGGCTCTTTAAAGTACGGTCTTTTAGAAAACAAAATAACTTTAGTCCTAAAATCTAAATTCTAGACACGGGCAAGACGAAACCAAGTTTCATTTCAAGTTTAATTCTTAATTCAATGCCTGTAATAGCAAAGCTGATTTAAAATAAAATATATTACCTAGTTAAAATCTTCTTGAAAATAGGGATGTGGCAATGGTACTTTAACTTGAAAATCTGTATAGTCGGTCAGTTAAAATATTGAAAAGTAATAGACAAGTGTTATTGTTTTTTAAGATCAATAGGTGCGTCCACACAGATCGCGCAGCCTCGCGAGGCATTTGCTGCGCGAGGAAACTGATAAGCGAGGCTGCTCACTCTGTGTGGACGCGTCTATTGTTTTTCGACCGAGGCAAGAAACAATATACGGGAGCAAAACAAAAGCCGACACTGGATGGCTCGGGCGCTCGGTCGCTCGACCGCGGCAGCGCTGTCACTTGCCTCGCCCGAGACACGTCCACACCAACCGAGCTGCTTCGCGCGGAAAATGCCTCGCGAGGCTGCGCGCTCTGTGGGGACGCACCTAATGAATATTGACAAAGATAAAGGTGAAAACGCACTAGGCGGAACTGCACTGCAGCGGAACTGCGCGACACGACGCATCAAAATATTCTTCAAATGAAATTATACGAGACATCACGCACTAAGCGGCAACGGAACTACTCGTACACTGCAACCGAACTGCGTGGCAAAGAAAAGCGTCGTGTCGCGCAGTTCCGCTGCAGTGGAGTTCCGCCTAGTGCGGTTTCACCTTAAAACTCTTCCAAATTCGGGAGTGGGGGCTTGTGATGTCATAACGCTTGTAAAATTATACCGACGACGTTTTGTTATTTTTAGAAGCGTACGATCTTCGTCGTGTCGTTGCGCTTGTCATAAGCGTGTGAATAGAACCTTAGTAATGGAAAATCGTACTAATGTGCGTAAACGAATTAAATAATTAAGAAACATGACATAATGTATGAAGTAGTTTGTAGCTTACTTATGCGACTTCTCTATGTAACGATTTTCGAACGATTTCATTAAAAGCTGAGTTCGAAATAATAAACATTGCAGGATTGAGGCCAGCGTAATAAGATAATAAATGACAAAATAACAGCATAAATAACAGCTTAATACTACCAAGGCTTTTAAATTATCCATACAAGTCTTTTATCTAATAATATAAAAATCTCATGTGTTTGTGATTCTGTGTAGTTTTCCGAGACAGTTCAGCAGTTGGATTTTAATATTTTTGTACATATTTGGTAGTAAAGTATTTTTACACCATGCATCCCCATCCTTCTTTTTGAATGTAAAAAGAAGTGTTAAGCCTCCTGCAGACACACGCGAATTAGCTTGGCTCGTTGTCGCGCGATTAATCGCGTGTGTCTGCAGGAGGCTTTATTCGTCCGGCGGCGAGATGGGCAGACGACATTGTTGCCATTGCGGGAGTGTCCTGGATGAGGCTGGCGCAAGATCGCACACTGGTCCCAAATTAAAAAAAAGTGGACATTGATAGTAGACCGCTGATATTTTTTTTTATTGTTGATATAATGATAACAGATAAGGCAAAAAAATATTATTGTCCTACTTCAAATACTTTTCTCTAAAAAAAATATTTCTTTTTTTTTTGTATGGGAGTGATTACATTTTACTCAATTTCTCAAAAACCTTAAGCGATGTCGAGATGGCATTCACATATGTTAGAAAACTAATAATTCTGAGTATTTGGCTCGAAGAAACTTATTGCTTATCTCTGCGTACTTTCGAGATAATAGTGACAGAAAATATCATTTTTTTTTAATGTTAATTGTTCGCTTTTTTTTAATCATAGCCTTACTCATATCGCAATAGGTCCGCTGGCCAGCTAAATGGAGCTTCGACGCGAGTTTGCCGGGATAACAAGATGGCCGCCTCTCATGACGTAACGTAATACGGTCACGAATCGCGCGCGTACACCTCAGTGTACAACTAAATGTGGTTGCGATAAGACGTGTCCTTATTTTTTCTGTGCGCTTGAAGAAATGCTTGTTGTTTGTTTGTTTTGTTATTGTTGTATTTTGAATCTTTGGATTTTAAAATCAAATAATTTTTGTTTCGTCGAATTTGCTTTCGTATTTTTTTTTTTTTGTTAAAATCAAAGTCACTTTGTCTTTGATATCTTTGATTCTAATTTGTTTTTAATTTTCCTTAAAATTATAATATGTCCGCATTTGTCACCAACTTAGACTTATACGTTGTTCTTAAATCAGGAGGTGGTTTTAAAAATGTCGAATTTTTATTTAATGCCCTTATTGAACGTATTGGTGTTGAATTGTCTTCCGAAGATTTGAGTAATATTAAATTATTTTGTCGTAATTTTTCAAGTAATATCTCAAAAAGATGGTCTGCTTCCAGTAGAGCTCAAAAGACCTTTCTTAACAAAAATTCAGACTGGTTACAATCCCAAATAGTTTGGCCAAAATGTCAAAATATCGATTTAAGCAGCATTTTTAAAGTTGCCGAGGAAGTAATTCCAAATTTCGAAACGCAAGTGGATACTCATCAATTAAGTTGTGGTACAAGTAAAAAACCATTTGTTGATATATCTGATAAACAGAAGAAAAGGCGTTCTCTAACACTTCTAGATCACACAGAGGAGGAATTAGTTTATGCTTTATGTGCCAAATTAAAAGAGTCTAAAAAAACAAAATTAGCAGCTATATTAAACGAACTCAGCCAAAACAAAGAAAAATGTGAGATGGTACATGATGTACTATTCGCTAAAAAGACTGACAAACCGTGTTTACCAGATGATAAAACGTTAGCGCTTTACACCTCAACAAATTTGTCAAAATGGCAATATCGAAATTTAAGAACTATTCTTGCTTCAGAGAAAATGTATGGTCTTCCATCCTATCAAAAGCTCCTGGAAGCTAAAAAAACTTGTTATCCTCCAGAGTCAGACATAACTGTAACTGAATCTGATGCTAAGATAAGACTTCAATCGCTTCTAGATTTGACAACCAATAGGATATTAAAAACAATTCAGCACAACTCTGTCGACAAAAAATCGCTAAAACTAATAAGCAAATGGGGTTTTGACGGGTCATCTTCTCAAAGTAATTATAAACAAAAGTCACACTCCGACACTAAAATTGACGATTCTTCAGTTTTCATGATTAGTTTGGTTCCGCTTCGTTTGGAAGAAGAGAGTGGTACTATCTTGTGGCAAAATCCTGCTCCCTCTTCAACAAACTATTGTCGTCCAATTGGCTTTATATTTGCAAAAGAAACAAATGAATTGATAAAGAAGGAAAGTGCATCCTTAGAGGAAGAAATTCGTAATCTTGTTCCCACAATTGTAGATAATTTTGATATTAAACATGTTTTGTACATGACTATGATTGATGGGAAAATTTCTACTGTGATTTCCAATACTTCTTCTGCAGCTGTTTGTAATATTTGCAATACCCCACCTAGCAAAATGAATGACTTGGACTTTGTATCCAAAAGACTCATCAGAGAAGATATGTATAAATATGGTCTGTCTTCGCTTCATATGTGGATAAGATGTATGGAATGTATTTTACACATTTCGTACAACTTAGACTTCAAAAAGTGGGCTGCACGAAAAGAAGATAAATTGTTAAAAGAAATTAAAAAGAATTTAACACAAGAAGAATTCCGGGAAAGAACTGGTTTGTTAATTGACATAGTAAAACAGGGATTTGGTACAACCAATGACGGTAACACGGCAAGAAGGTTTTTTGAAAATTATGAAGTATCTGCTGAAATAACGGGTATCCACCCTGATTTAATCAAGAGATTTGCAGTCATTTTACAAACAATTTCATCTGGTCAACTTATTAATACCAACTTGTTTAGGGAATATTGTAAAGAAACAGCAATGCTGTATGTAAACTTATATCCATGGTATTACATGCCTTCAAGTGTCCATAAATTGTTGATACACGGTGCTGATATTTGTGAAAATTTCTCCTTTATTCCGATAGGCATGCTTTCCGAAGAAGCTTCCGAAGCGAGGAATAAAGATTTCCGGAATGTTAGAATGGCACATACAAGAAAAATCGGTAGAGTTCAAACTAATTTAGACATTATCCACAGCTTTCTAATTAGCTCAGATCCTTACATCAGCCATATCAAACCAAAGTTTGCTCGTTTACATAAACAGTTGTTTCCAGAGGCTAGTGCTTTGATCTTGAACAATGAATTGCTTTCGTTGGAAAACGAGGAAATAGAGATTTCTCAGGAGAATATAGACCCAAATATTAATCTTTCACCATAATTTTTTTTCAGAATCGTTTGTGAACATATTTAACTTTATGTTTGCAGCTTTATTTGTCTTCATTTTGATTGTTTTTTAGAACTGATGAAAGTACTCCTTCAGAAAGGTCATCGCTTTTCAGTCATTAGTGAGCCCCCATAACCTCTTTTACAGAGAAGTCTCTTTTTACTTATTTGACATTACGCATACATTATAATTATGTGCTAAAGTAAGGCTATGATTAAAAAAAAGCAAACAATTAACATAAAAAAAAATGTTATTTTCTGTCACTATTATCTCGAAAGTACGCAGAGATAAGCAATAAGTTTCTTCGAGCCAAATACTCAGAATTATTAGTTTTCTAACATATGTGAATGCCATCTCGACATCGCTTAAGGTTTTTGAGAAATTGAGTAAAATGTAATCACTCCCATACAAAAAAAAAAGAAATATTTTTTTTAGAGAAAAGTATTTGAAGTAGGACAATAATATTTTTTTGCCTTATCTGTTATCATTATATCAACAATAAAAAAAAATATCAGCGGTCTACTATCAATGTCCACTTTTTTTTAATTTGGGACCAGTGTGGATCGTAGCGCTTGGCATAAGCAAAGAGAGGCCTATACCCAGCCGTGGGTGAAGACGGGCTGCGGATGATGATGATGCATCGATCTATTAAAAAAAAACAATCTTTGACAACCAGTGCAGTGGGCACGGGTCAGGGTATCTAATATCTAAGCACGCAACTTGGTTTCAGCCTTACTTACGGATGTTTTCTACGCCCTGTGTCATCAATCCTGAACTAAGTATGAATGATATGCATTATAATTTGACTTATTGGAGTCCGCTCCACCTGCGACAAACCCTGCCCATGTGTCGGGAATATCTCATCAGGTAACCGTGACTCTAGAACGCAAAGGGCTATAGAAGGATCGCCGTGGACTTAAGTCAGTACAAGTCTGACAGTCCCTCCCGTCCCACCCTAGATGGGAGGACTCTTTTGATAATTTTACCAAAATAAAAAAAATACATGTGGCACTCGGAGACTGCCGCGGTGAAGCTATTGCATAGCATTTTTTTATTTTAAAGGAATAAAATCGCCTACCGCGTATATTTAACGAAGATAAATAATTTGTCTAATGTTTGTGGTGCACTACTGTAATGAAGAACTTCTTTGTTGTAGGAGAATTTCATAAGTAGGTTTAATTGTGAAAACTCCTTTTGTAGTTGGCCGTTTAGAATCAGTAAGAAAAAGTAAATTGTTTTTATGACGGATATTTTAATGATTGCCGAAGTCTGAAACGATGTTAGACGATGCGTGGTGTCAGGTATTTTCGTTAGGTTTTCTCGTTAGGTTATTGGAATTTTTTTGATTCGGTCGCCGCGCCGCGCCGCGCTCACATGCCCGCGATAAAAGCTATATATATTTTTTACTACTGTTTCACGCAAAAACTACTTAACGGATTTTTATTAAACATGGTACACGGATAATTAACAACCTGAATTAACACATAGGATATTTTTTACCCTGGTATAAGGTATCCGTCGAATGAAAATACTTACCAAAACTCTATGCGGGCAACGCCGCAGCCGTGACAATATAGCTAGTATAGACTAGTCCAATACATTACTATCATAAACAGGTTATTCGAAAGCTATTTACTTCAAAATACTGAACTGTAAACAAACAAACAAATGTCTTTTCCATACAAATCGTCAAACAGTTTACATATTACAATAAAAATCTTTCATTTAGCAATAAAAGAAAACTTTTTCTCAAATAAAAATAGACGAGAGAGTGTACAATTATGTTAATTTAATTCAGAGACCATTTATTTTCGACTGTATGTTTTTGTTGGACTGTTACGAGTAAGTTTAGAATCTAAAACAGAGTTTTATCATAAAGATTTATATCATGTTAAAAGTGAAAGATTGTGTGGGTGTAGGTTCCAAAGTTAGCGATTTAAACATAAACTTGTCACGCTCATCATTCGCCTAGACTTTCCCATCTACGCGTAATAGTTTAGAATTTTACTGGGAGCGACAGCTTACAACCCAGTTAAAAGACTGGTTGTCAACCATTGACAGACACAGCTGTTAACGTTATACAAATCAGCAGGAACTAACGACTTCAATGCTCTACGTTGCTCTACGTGATACGGAAAAAGTCAGTTACATTAGGGATCGAGTTCGTACGTTCGTACGTTCCTCTGACGTCACGAGTTTCATCGCGTTTTATCTTTTTTTTCGTAATTTTCACACATTATAATATTTCTGTTGACACTATATTAAAAATACTTAAAAACGAGAATAAAATAAATTTAATGTTGAAAGGGGCTCACCTACAATAATTTTTTTAGCCGTTTTTATCTATAATATGTATGTAGGTATTTAGAAATATATAAGTATGTTTATCAGTTATCTAGTATCCATAACACAAGCTCTATTTGGCTTGGGACTAGATGGCGTTGTGTGATAATTGTGGAATATTATTATTATATTATTATTAATCCGACTCGCACTCGTCCGTTTTTTTTTTTCAAGGGAAAAACTATTTAGATTTTCAGTATATTGAAGCCGTCTTCATGATTATTGATGGCATCCTTCCGTGGTTCAACCTCAGCAAGAGTCGCCGTTCGATGCATGATCCTTATTAGCCGTGAACACCTCGTTACCTCATCATCACCAGCCTATAAATGTTCCCACTGCTGGCACACAGGCCTTCTATCAGTGAGAGGGAATGGGCTATAATCTACCACGCGGGCCAAGTGCGGGTTGGTAGATGTCACATGTCTTCGAATTTTTGGTTCTAAGACATGGCGGTTTCCTCACGATGTTTTCCTTCACCGGTTTGAGAGGAGTGGTGATGAAATAAATACAAAAAGTATTACGCCTGGCTGGGTTCGTACCCACGACCTACAACTCGTAAGTCGTTGACGATACCTACCACTGGGCCACCACTACTCTTTAGCTCGTTACCCATGAAATGCAATGTAGCAACTAAATTCACGTCAATGTGAATAAAGTGTGCAACATTGCATTTATCTGCAGCTCTATTCCAATGGACAGCCACCTTCAGATAGTTATCGGCTATAAAATATCACCCGGTATTATCGCAATGGGATCCGACCGATGCATTGGACCGATATCGGACGTATCGGTCTTGCAATTGCGTTTTTATTGGCTCTTTGCAACTTGCAAGTTGGTACTTTTCTGCATGTTGAATGCAATAATGTATCTACTCGTACTTAGTAAGAATAAAAATACTTGTCTTAATTTCGTACAAACTTCACGTTCCCAACCTGTTTATTATGTGCTATAAAATACATAAATAAATAAATAAAAGAGCTGTTTATTCCACATCTCTTATAATGCTCTTGTTGTAGGTCGTATCTTGTTGATTGATGTGTAGTTTACGGTTTCAGCATTATATATAGGTATACTTCGTTAGATAAGTCTTTCAGAATCAGAATATATTTATTTGTAAAACATAGGTATTACATAGTGGTGTTGGGTAAACAATATTTGGCCGGTCACTATGTTTTGCCGTGTAGGCTTACAAATTTTTCACATTAAAAGTAAAACAAAACTATAAAACAAAGAAACTAAAATTAATCAAATACAAAATTAAATACTTATAAGAAAAAACAAAAAACTATTTTAAAAAAACTTAAAATTAAGAAAAACGGTTAGGTAGGTACTTACGAGTACATCGTCTTCATCTCAAATCTCAATCATCATCATCATCATCAGCCTTTAAATGTTCCCACTGCTGGGACACAGGCCTCCTCTCTGTGAGAGGGAGCAGGCCGTAATCTACCACGCGGGCCCAGTGCGGATTGGTAGATGTCACATGTCTTCGAATTTTTGGTTCTAGGACATGTCGGTTTCCTCACGATGTTTTCCTTCACCGTTTTGAGAGCAGTGGTGTTGAAATAAATTACACAAAGTAATGCACCTGACTGGGTTCGAACCCACGACCTACAACTCGTAAGTCGAGGCCGATACCACTGGGCCACCACTGCTCAAATCTCAATATTGCACACAAAATACTAAACATTGTCATTAATAAATTCTTCAATAGTATAATAACACTTTTCAATTAATAGTGAGTAGAGGGTTTTCTTAAATTTCAATAGGGGCATATTTTTAATGTCATCCGGTATTTTATTGTAAATTATAGGTGCCATACCAAAAAAACTCTTTTTCATTAAAGCGGTTCTGCATTTTATGTCGCACAACTGATTGGGGTATTGAGATCGCATTGGAGTCTTTTTTACATCTGAATGTCAAAAATGTCAAAAAACTATTGTATGTCTATCTGACAGTTTAGTGCCTACTGTCTTTCTACTTGGAGAGCTCTGAGATTTTTGCGAAAGTGCTCGAGGCACGTTGAAAACTTGTTCAATACTTCTTCAATTATCCCTAAAAACAGAATTGCAGACTTCACTGAGAGAAACTAGGTTTGAACGAAGCTAGACGTTTTTAAGATGCGATTTTTTTCCAAAAAATGTGTTTGATACTTTTCGAAACATTTGATGACACGGTTGGCGTAGTGGCTGACCGATTGACTGCTGCGCAGCGTGTCGCCGGTTCGATCCCCGCTCGGAACAAATATCTTTATGATCTGCAAGTAGTTGTTCCGAGTCTGGGTGTTTGTGTATGTGAGTTTATATGTTTGAAACGCACCCACAATACAGGAAGAATTTCCTAGTGTGGGATATTTTTATTAAAAATAAAATATTCATTTAAATTTAAATATAAAAATAAAAAATTCCATTAATTTTGAATATTAAAGCGTAGAAAAATTATTAATCGAGATCATTTAGTTGAGACTTACCAAGGACCAACTTATAAATTGAATGAAAGATGTGAAAGATGAAAGTTCTAAGAAAATGTAAGGTCGGTTTGTGTGCACTCATTTTAATGATTTCATTTTGCGACAGTAGTCTCTACAAATACTTACCCATTTCATAGAAACATTCTCAAGCTTATCTTAGGTATAAACAGGGTTCAAGATGCAGTGAAAATAAAAATAAACCTGTTGGCAAAGTTTGTAGAACCGTAAAAAACTAAAGTATGGCCACTTGTGGAAGTTATCGTGTCCTATAATGTGTAAAAAGAAAGGTAATAAAGAAGAGTATAGTCGGGGGATCAATATCACAAGTGCCCCCTTGTTTCTCTTCAGCTAGTGATGTGTCATACTAGCGTTAGTATCGATACTTTGATTCGATGAAAGTGGCAACTATGCGATATGATTTTAAATTCATATCGAATAAATAATTTCGAGTTTCAAATAATATACCGCCCTTTACAAAAGCAATTTCGTATTGTATCGTTCCTTTTTAATATAAGAGTTTAAAAATACTTTTGTATTTTTTTAAAATTATGACAATGTGACACGTTGACGTATATGTAAATCGACAATTCATTCCATTGACGCTACTTTTGTAGCGATCCATGTTTATCGCTCTAAAATATCGGAGTCTCATATCCTTTTGTATAGATACTGTAAAATATCGGAGTATCTGTATTTATCCCTATGAAATATCCAAGTATCACATTCTGTTAAATATCGATACTGGAAAGTATCAGAGTATGCGTTTTTGCCGCTCCAGAAAATTGGAGTATCGCATCCTTTTGTATCGAGACTGTAAAGTATTGGAGTCCGTATCTGTATTTATCGCTACGAAATATCGGAGTATCGCATCCTTTTGTATCGATACTATAGATATCAGATCGGATCGTACATCACTATCGTCAGCCAATATTTTACCTGAACGAGGACACGGGAAAGCGATAACGGTGCTAATTAAGCCAAAGAGCTTTTATACGAACATTGTTACAAAGGCTAATTTACATAGTTTCACTTACAAAGCTAATTAGTTGGCTAAAGATTTTTTGTTAAAGAGCCAGCCAAGTTGAATCCCGATGGAAAGAAAACCAAAGTGAATGTTCAAACTTCAGTGTTAAATTAAAATCAAAGGAGTTCGGCTAGTTCTTGTAAACACAATGAGGTAATATTGGGTTGGGTGGGTTGTGGTGTTCAATATCTTTGGAATCTTGAAAAAGCATTTCTTTGAGTTTTTTAGGGCACATTCTCAACTAATTTAGGACAAAAATAAATCAACTTTACATCTTTAAAAACATATCCTTCTCTGATATTATAATCAGAGAAAGTTTGTGAGTTTTGATATATATCTTTTTTCTGTCCTCCTCTTGTTCCCCTGTCCTGAGTGGAACTGAAGAGATTTTCAGACTCTTACCGAATATGACTCCCGTTTCTTCACAATATGTTCTTTGCTTCCCAGGGCCGCGATGTCTATTCAAGACAGTTCCGCAACCTAATCCACGGGTTAACTTTGGAATCGATCGATCTGATTTCAATTTTTTTACTAATAGCCTTTTATACCGAGTGTCGTTCCCCAACAATTTCCTACCAAAACGCGAGCGCGGCGGGAAAAGCCGGAAAAAAATCGATGACACAACCAAAACAATTCTCTGTCTGTGACTTTGTTCAATCAATCACATGACAGTTGACAGCAGATTTACAAATCAAAGGCTTATTCAAAGCCCACAGAAAACGAGGGTTGAAGATTAGATTACTTCGTTTTTACTACAGACGGAAGGGTTAAACTTTTCCAAGAACACAAAACACCCACAATGTACCTATTTCAAAAATGTTCTCTGTTCAAAATCTCTGCATGCTTCGTTGACACTGCATAGTGAACTAGCGTGAGTAACTAGCACATACCTCACTATGATATACGATTGTATGCTAATATTTAATTCCATAATGTGTCACTCAGTATTTATAACCTACGCGTTCATTGGCATTTCTTTTTGATTAATAGTTACATTCATAATGGACGTTTATAGTTCCATTGTCAATTAATCATCGTGACCATAGTGTTACTTTTTATTCCATAAGATTACTTTCCTTTTCTGTTTTGTTTGTGGTTTCACTCTTGTTTAGCAGTACCTTTGTGATGTATTGTCCAAAATGTTACCTTACGAGATTGTCTAAGCTGAGTGATTGCGATCATAATCTCATGAACATGATTATCACGTGGTCATAATCACATTATAATCACATGATCATATTATGGTCATGAATATATTATGTTCATTGAATAAATAAAACTAGAGATCAGAGAGAACTGAACATTTGCACAAATGTTGCCAGTCTTCTGGGCACGTTTGAGTACTTTGGCGCCTAATTAAGTTCTGTATATATTTAACACAACAGAACACATACACACAGCATATTGAAAAAATCAAGAAATTTTACTAAACACATGAATTATAAAATTCTTTAGTAACTACTTTCTTTCATGTGCCAGCTGAATCTACTAAACGGTAGATAAAGAGGCTATAAAAGATTCGAGAAAATAAAATTATCTCTGGTTTCGACCCAAACCTGATTAATTTAATTTTACTGCTAATTTTACAGCCCTGTTTAACACGAAATCGATATCTAATTCTAGTTATCTTTAACCCGAGTAAATAACAGCACAATCTTTGAAAACAAATACACACTCCCAAATGATCTCCACTTTACCAACAGAATCCAATTCCAATTAAAATTAAAAATAAATTATTTCCAAAGCAAAGCACTCACGAGCGGAACATAAATATAAAAACACAGCAATTCCCTTAATTGTGCGCTAGTCATAACATTTAAAACCATAATGAAATGGTTCGAGAAACAATATTAATGTTTGTATAACGAGCTTTCATTGAGAATACACAACTGTAATTACTAGTAATTTATAGTTAAACAAATATTTTGTTGGTTATGTATTAATTGGAAACTTTGTTAGATGTGTTTGTTTGTGACTTGTGTGCGTTTGGTTTATGCTCTGTTTGGATTTGGGAGAGTCGAGTAATAAGGAGAGTAGATCTTAGTTACGTAACAAACACTATGTGGTATGTTATGTTTGTGGGTGTACTTCTTGGTGCTCCTCTGCCAATTCTTCGAGGATTACAGATATTATTAGGTAGCGGCGTTATTTACTTTGTTTTGAGAAATCGCGATTTAGACAGGTTTCGTTAAGCTTAAATATCTCTCAAAAATCTTCCATTTTTTGTTGTCACTCAACTTAGTGATGAAGGAAAACATCGTGAGGAAACCTCTTAGAACTTGTTTTAGGCTGGCGTGTGGACTACAGGTCTCATCAATGGGAAGCCTGTGTCCCAGCATTGAGGACTTTATAGACTGACTAGCTTTTTCCCGCGTGAAGTTCCGTTATTACCCTACGGGAACATCATACTGGGATAAAATGCACCTTATAGGTATGTATCTAGGGTATATAAACTATCTGCGTCATCATCATCATCATCATTTCAACCTATTGCAGTCCACTGCTGGACATAGGCCTCTCCCAGGGAGCGCTACAGCGAACGATCTCCAGCTTTTTTCATCCAGCCACTGCCAGCCACCTTCTTCAGGTCATCGGTCCATCTTGCCGGGGGGCGTCCCACCCTACGCTTACCTACTGGTCTCCATTCAAGAACCTTCCTACTCCACCTATCGTCGGTTCTGCGGCAGACATGACCAGCCCACTACCACTTCAGCTTGCTACAGATTTGGACAAAATCTGTAACTTTGGTCTTATGCCGTAAGACCTCATTCCGGATTTTATCCCTTAGTGAGACCCCAAGCATAGACCTTTCCATAGCACGCTGCGTGACATGAAGTCGGTGGGCCAGCTTGACTGACATGTTCCACGTTTCGGCTCCGTAGGTTAGGACTGGAAGGACGCACTGATTGAACACCCGGCTTTTCAGGCACTGCGGCAGTGGCGACGTGACGATATCTGCGTACCTACCAAAAATCTAAGTCCATCTCCAAATTGCTGAACTGGACCCATTTGGCGTTACGGCGTAGCCGTAGGACACACAATGTTATATTATTTATTATTTCGTTGTTGTTTTTTAACTTATTTTTTATTCTTTTTTTTTTCTTCTTTGTTTATGTGTGTACCGGTTACCCAAATAAACGTTTTTTCTTTCTTTCTTTTCTTTCTTTCCATCCATTCTCACAAACTTTTGCATAGAAAATATGTAGTTGTAGAATAGTAAGATTAACCACTAAATTAACTAATCTAACACATAATGCCTTAGTACAGGCCGTAGAATAAGTAATGGTTTCCAATGAACGTTGAATCAAAAGAAATGTAATGTTTTCAATTACTTACGAAGCTACAAAGTAACCTAGTTAAGTAATGTTATACAAATTGAACAAAGAATTGCATTTCTGTAACAAAGAGAGAGGTAATCAAATAACAATTTCAGATTCACAGTCTTCAATGATTGTATGCCTCATCTCTTTTCCGCTTGTCTTTTTAGGGTTCCGTAGCCAAATGGCAAAAAACGGAACCCTTATAGATTCGTCATGTCTGTCTGTCTGTCCGTCTGTCTGTCTGTCCGTCCGTCTGTATGTCACAGCCACTTTTCTTCGAAAGTATAAGAGCTATCCTGTTGAAACTTGGTAGGTAGATGTATTATGTGAACCGCATTAGGATTTTCACACAAAAATAAAAACAAAACAAATTTTGGGGGTGCCCCCCATACTTAGAAAATTGAAACTCCAGATTTTTTTTTTTACCAAACCCATACGTGTGGGGTATATAGATACCACACGTATGGGTTTGGTAAAAAAAAATTTTGAAAAAAATATCCATAGGGATAGGTCTTTAAAAATGATATTGAGGTTACTAATATCATTTTTTTTCTAAACTGAACAGTTTGCACGAGAGACACTTCCAAAGTGGTAAAATGTGCGTCCCCCCCTGTAACTTTTAAAATAAGAGAATGATAAAACTAAAAAAAATGTATAATGTAGACCTCAACAAAAACTTCCAACGAAAATTGGCTTGGATGAGATACAGTTAGCAGTTTTTGAGATATACCTAGTACATTTTCAAAAAAATAAAAATATAACAAATTTTGGGGGTTCCCCATACTTAGAATTGAAACTCAAAAATTTTTTTTCACCAAACCTATAGGTACGTGTGGGGTATCTGTGGATAGGTCTTTAAAAATGATATTGAGGTTACTAATATCATTTTTTTCTTAACTGAACAGTTTGCGCGAGAGACCCTTCCAAAGTGGTAAAATACGGTAACTCGTTCACAGCTAAACCCTGACGGAACAACTACCTGAACATAACATTGATTATTTTCTCTTTTCTTAATAATACGTGTTTATATTTATTTATATTATTTTGAGAGCAGTGGTGGGTGGCCCAGTGTTATTGGCCCCGAATTACGACTTGTAGGCCGTGGGTTCGAACCCCGCCAGGCGCATTACTTTGTGTAATTTATTTCATTTCAACATTATAGGCTGATGATAACGCGAAGATTAAAAAATTTCGGACTGAATCTGTCATGTTGTATTTATATTTTATTCATGCAAGTAAAAATAACAACATTTGTTCCGCCACACACAGCCAAGCAGTCAATTACAACCATTTCGCTATCTGTGCCGTCAAATTATGCATCATCCCGCATCATCATATTGACGAGGTTCACGAGATCATGTTCGCAGCCAATTGGATATCAATATCAATTATCAATCATGGATAATGATTAGTATGCCATTGACACTTGATATTGATACCGATCCGCTGTGATGTATATTCCAGAATTGCGTTATGAAATGGGAAACCGATTTGGTCTATCGATGCATGAATGTTCTTTGACATATAATTTATCTTCCTGGTTCTCGATTGAACTATTTATTTGACACCTTTAGAAAAAGAGAAAATTCGATGAGGACTGTCTAAACAGGTAACCGTGACTCTGGAACGTAAAGAGCAATTGAAAGAACACACTGGGTTTTAGTCAGTACGAGTCTGACAGTCCCTCCCGTCCCGCCCTGTTTTACAAGGGTAAAAAAATAGTTATTTATGATACTAGTGCGGTAAGTTGGTTTTTACAAACGAGTAGAGGCTTACCATAGTCACGAGTTTGTAAATACCAATTTCTGCACGTGTCTCATACAATGCTTTTCAACTTTGCGAGAAAACAGTACAATATGTAATTAAACAAACAATTTGCGCCTCATTCAAAATATCAGATTCCTCGCTTGAACCCATATTATTATTTTGTTTATTTAACAGTGAGAAAGTCGCAACAATTTTTGACGTTCCTAATATGAAAATGGCGCGAATTTTCAAATGGCGCCATATGCACGTGGTGAAAATTAGAACTACGTCTTCCGTCTCATTTACTCTTTAGTATTAAAATGAGACAACGTATTGAGCAAAAGCGCTTCCAAGGAGGTTCGATCAGTCAGGTTGTTTATTCTCATAATGTGAAACTCTTTGGTGGAATTCTTATAGGTATATGTTTTATGGAAATTAAAAAAAAAACCGTAAAGAAAACGCACGGTGCTAATACAACCGGGCGTGCCGTAAAATAGGTACTTAGGTGAGAGTACCTATTTTACCGCACGTTCCGTTGTATGGTGCGTAATTTTTAACTTTCGAACAATGTATACAGGCTTTGTAAATGCATTTTTCGAGCAAATGTGTTGAAAAGGTCTTTTTAATACAGTTGCTCAAAAAGTGGCATATTGCAGGGACGTATAGCCTCGTATAGCGTTCGGAAAGTGGTCTATTACGCACTAGTGCGTTCTCTTTCCCAACTGTCAAAATAATGTCTATTATAAAGAAAAACCAACCGTGAAGTTTTTACTAAAGAGTTTTTGTGATTCATACAAAAACGTATTTTTCTAAAAAGAAGCTACTAATTTATTTCAATGTCAGATTTAATGATTTAATTGAATGAGGTTAGGTTTCATTTCATTTCATCTGATTTTCATTTCATTTCAATAAAAAAACCGGCCAAGAGCGAGTCGGACTCGCCCATAAAGGGTTCCGTAGCAGCAAGTAATAACATACTATAAAAGTTCTTGTAGTTGGTTCAACCTTTGAAAGGTTTACGATTTATGACGTATTAAAAAAAAAACTTGAGAGGTGTCAAGGCACGTCGAAAATCGCTATGAACCTGTTAAAAAGGTTCAAGCGATTTTCGACCCTCCACCCCACACTACCCCACTCCACTCCGCTCCACTTCGCTCCACTCCGCTCCACTCCGCTCTACTCCACTCCGCTCCGCTCCGCTCCACTCCCTTCCACTCCACTCCGCTCCGCTCCACTCCACTCCGCTCCACTCCACTCCACTCCGCTCCACTCCACTCCACTCCGCTCCACTCCACTCCACTCCACTCCACTCAGCTCCACTCCACTCCACTCCGCTCCACTCCACTCCACTCCACTCCACTCCACTCCACTCCACTGCACTGCACTCCACTCCACTGCACTCCACTCCACTCCACTACCTATTATAGCTGTAAAAATGAAGTTGACAAACTTACATTTGCAGTTGTTCTCCGATACATTTTGTTTAGGAAAATGTTATCCCAGTACGTTTTATAAGTTGGTCAACTATTACTCGTAAACTTGTAAAGCCCACTTAGTCATGATAATTTTCTTTTAAACTTCGTTATATATACTACTATTGTAAATTTTTTCACACCCCCAATAGTTTATTATGTTTTTATTATTTATTAAATTGCTTATTTTTTCGCAACTGTATTAAAAATAGTCGTTCAGTACACGTGCGGAACCGTCATTGCAACTTGTTCCGACTGTCAACCCTCGCCTTCGGCTTGGGTAGACATTTATCGGGACTCTTTGCAATGACAGCCTTTCCGCACTTGTAATGAAATATACTATTGACTGTCTAAACAGGTAACCGCGATCCTAGCTAGAACCTTTTTATATGTTTTTAGCGTAGTAAGTAGCAGTAGAACTTTGAGACACAGTTTAAAGTTTATAATTAGGTATGTAGGAGGACTGCAGAAAGTTTTTTTCTTTATTTAAAATTATTTAGTAAATTATGGTCCTTTCTTTACAGTTTGATCCTAGCTTTAGAATCCATTTCTAGGTACGATAGAATATTTGGTATTTCCATTGAATCTCATGCTTTTGCAACATTTATTATTGTAACTAATTTTTGGGATTTAGCGACAACAAAGCGTCTAAATTCTAGCATCGCATTTTTTTAAATATGGGTTTCTAACGGAAGTACCTAAGTACATAATAATGTTTTGTGGGATCCAACACAAAAAATATTAAACTGGGATTTGAAAATAGGATCTAGCGAAAATAAATCGTCCAATTTCGATCATTTTGCTACCACTATTATTATGGATTGCGAGTAATAAATTTTATTACCTATATGCAGTTTGTGACTGTTTTACGAATTGCAACGTGATTCACAAAATTATGGTTCTGGGTATCTAAACTGGCCAGTTTAGATACCCAGAACTTTGCAAACGATATATACTTACCTACCTAATAATCAGAGGTCGGAATTAGGTAGAATTATTTTGGTACTTGCATCGAAATGTTGATATTAATATGGATCTTCCCGGGATTTCTAATAGACAATCTTGTGGAAAACAGTACTACAAATAAATAATTATTAATAAAAACATCAGAGATAGATAAGACAAATAAATTGTGCTAAAGTAAATAACTTTTTGTTATTAAAATCATGGGATTTTTGTACTCTTTAAAAGTAATTCCGGGATTTGGGCATATCCACTTTATTCTTTCGCTGTATGAAATCAGTGTAAGTATGTTACATGAAAAACTCTACCTAATTCCGACCTATGATAATAAAAGTAATCTAATAAGGAAAAACAATGAATAAAGAATCTAATGCTAAAATTATAAAGCTGAAGAGTTTGTTTGTTTGGTTGAACGCGATAATATCGGGAAGTACTGTGCCTGTAGCCATGTTACAAACGATAAACGCAAACGCTGAGTAGGTTTTAATAGATTTTCAACCTTATGTGCTTGGGTATAACGTTGAAGATCTAGTGAAGATTGCTTATCGTTTTCGATCTTTCCTGTCGCTAACGCTCAGAAATCTTAAATAGATTTTCAACTCTAGGCTATAAAGTTGAAAATCTATTGGGGAGTACCGAGCGTTTTCGATTATCGTTTGCGACTTGTTGTGACTTGGCTTGGAGGGCTGGTTCGAATTGAAATTTTGTTTATGTGTTGGATAGTCTATTTATCAAGGAAGGGTACAGGCTATAAAATATCACGCTACGACCAATAGGAGCCGTGTAGCTGGAGTGAAACCAGGGGGTACAGTGTTTTAATGTAAGTGTAGGTATTATTAAGCCATTGCACAGCTTTTATCGAGGGCTCTGAGCGCGGCGCGGCGCGACCCGCGACGACCGAATTACCAAAAAACTAAAGAAAAAACCTAAGGAAAAACCCTAAGGAAAATACCTGACACCACGCATCGTCTAACGTCGTTTCAGTTCGGGAGACTTCGGCAATCGTAAAAATATCCGCCATAAAGACAATTTACTTTTTCTTACTGATTCTAAACGGCCAGCTATAAAAGGAGTTTTCACAATGAAACCCACTTATAAAATTCTCCTACAACAAAGCAGTTCTTTATTACAATAGTGCACCACAAATAAATTATATTCTCGTTAAATATGCGCGGTAGGCGATTTTTTTCTTTTAAAATAAAAAAAATATATTATGCAATAGCTGCACCACGGCAGTCTCCGAGTGCCACATGTATTTTTTTTATTATCTACACTAAATAGGAAAGATTTAGATTTTTGATTGTGTGTGTATGTTTGCAATAAATAAACTAAAAAACTTCTGGATACTGATTTCAAAGAAATTTTCACCTGTTGAAAGCTGCTTTGATCCTGAGTGAGGCAAGTATAAAATACCTAAGTAGTAGTAACATAGTAAGGACATAGTTTCCCAAAATCATAGCGGAATGTACCTAAATATCTCCTGTCTATTATGTCAACCGCCCACAAAAGGTCCACTATACCACTGAAAGCACAACAGACAATAACGTAGGTACTTACACAAGATTAATGGCACAGCCAAATGGTTCCCACAATCGCTCCTTATACCTGTCATACCTTGTTAATTTTTAATTTAATTACGTTTACGTACTAATACATTAGATATAATGCTTCCTTTAACTCAGAACTGGACTGGACAGGGTAATTCATTAACTAAATTAAATTAATATCTACTTTATTCTGTGAGTTTTCGTTACCTGCTTTTGGAATGTTTGTTTAATTTAATTAATGCGCGGGAAGATAGAATTCGTCCGGTTTCTGGAACAAAAAAGTATAGAAAAGTTGTAATTTAATGCAAGTATTTATTACCTACTAGTTTTAAGGTATTCCCGTCTCAGCAACTATTTAAAGCACCGATATTAAAAGGAAGAAATAAAAACATAATTTATATAAAAATCCACCTGCCGTAATCGCGGAACTATTTAATCAAGCTAAAGGGCAATTGAAGTAACACCTAAAGAAACATAGAAATCTAGAAATGCATAGGTACAACGGCTCTACCATGACCATTTTTAGGGTTCCGTAGTCAACAAGGAACCCTTATAGTTTCGCCATGTCCGTCCGTCCGTCCGTCCGTCTGTCCGCAGCTTAGCTCAGAGACACCCACCACTAGAAAGCTGTAATTTGGTGTCACTTTTTTAACGCAACAAAACACGGATTTGTTGCGTTAAAAAAGTGGTAAAATAAAATCTCGTAAAATATTTTTTTTTAGGGTACCTCCTGTACACGTAAAGCGGGGATGTTTTTTTTTTTTTCTCGCGTACCCCTTAGTGTGGGGTATCATTAAATAGGCCTTTAAAAAATATTGGTAGTTTCCATTAACAATTTTTTGATAAAAAGATTCGTTTGTGAAATATTAAGCTTTAAAGTGCTAATTTTTGCCCTACTCGAGTGTCCCCCCCCCTCTACCAGCTAAACGGTTATGTTTGGGGGTGTGAAAGAATTTACAATAGTAGTATATATAACGAAGTTTAAAAGAAAATTATCATGACAAAGTGGGCTTTACAAGTTTACGAGTAATAGTTGACCAACTTATAAAACGTACTGGGATAACATTTTCCTAAACAAAATGTATCGGAGAACAACTGCAAATGTAAGTTTGTCAACTTCATTTTTACAGCTAAGTATAATAGGTAGTGGAGTGGAGTGGAGTGCAGTGGAGTGGAGTGCAGTGCAGTGGAGTGGAGTGGAGTGGAGTGGAGTGGAGTGGAGTGGAGTGGAGTGGAGTGGAGTGGAGCGGAGTGGAGCGGAGTGGAGTGGAGTGGAGCGGAGTGGAGTGGAGTGGAGTGGAGCGGAGTGAGTGGAGTGGAGCGGAGTGAGTGGAGTGGAGCGGAGTGAGTGGAGTGGAGCGGAGTGGAGTGGAGTGGAGCGGAGTGGAGTGGAGTGGAGCGGAGTGGAGTGGAGTGGAGCGGAGTGGAGTGGAGTGGAGCGGAGTGGAGTGGAGTGGAGTGGAGTGGAGCGGAGCGGAGCGGAGCGGAGCGGAGCGGAGTGGAGTAGAGCGGAGTGGAGCGGAGTGGAGCGGAGTGGAGCGGAGTGGAGCGGATTGGAGCGGAGTGGAGCGGAGTGGAGCGAAGTGGAGCGGAGTGGAGTGGGGTAGTGTGGGGTGGAGGGTCGAAAATCGCTTGAACCTTTTTAACAGGTTCATAGCGATTTTCGACGTGCCTTGACACCTCTCAAGTTTTTTTTTTAATACGTCATAAATCGTAAACCTTTCAAAGTTGGAACCAACTACAAGAACTTTTATAGTATGTTATTACTTGCTGCTACGGAACCCTTTATGGGCGAGTCCGACTCGCTCTTGGCCGGTTTTTTGTACTTATGCATTCCTAGAATTCTACTTTATTCGGTACTCAAACGGGAATACCGCATTGTTTAGGGACCCAGAGGTGCAAACGAGAAAAACCGGCCAAGTGCGAGTTGGACTCGCCCATGAAGGGTTCCGTTGTAGCAAGCATAGATTAGGGATATAATTATATTGAGATTAGTAAGTAATATACACGGTGATATTGCAGGCGGCGGTATATGTTAGGGAAAATGTTAACGAATACAATACACGCGGATTTAGACATAATTACTGTACTCGTGGTAGAGATAAACTAGCTGGATGCCCACACACCCTTTCTAAATCGGGAAAGTTGATTCATGTGATGGGTCCATCGGTGTACAACCGGCTACCGGATTATATCCTGAGCGCGACATCTGATAATGTTTTTAAAGCTAAACTCAAGGACTGGCTAATCGACCAGGTATTATATGACCTAAAGGAGTGGTTTGGATAAAAAATGTAGGTGATGATGTAATTTAATTTTAATGTATTTGTTTCCATTCTATTTATTATGTATTTGTTTGATCTCTTTTTAATGTGGAATGACTTGTGTTTTTTTACAATTTATTCGAAATTTGAAATTTTCAATACCTACCTGACCTGTAATTTTTATAATTATTAATAAATGAACTGAACTGAACTGAACTGAACAAACAATAAATATAACTTTGTTTTTCATAGTGTTTGTATGAATGGCAAATTTATATTTGCGGTTTTTGAAAATGTACTATATCTCAAAAACTGCTAACTTTATACCAATTTTCAAAAGTAAATTTTCCAAGTTTTTGTTGAGGTCTACATTATATATTTTTTTAGTTTTATCATTCTCTTATTTTAGAAGTTACAGGGGGGGGACACACACATTTTACCACTTTGGAAGTGTCTCTCGTGCAAACTGTTCAGTTTAGAAAAAAATTATATTAGTAACCTCAATATAATTTTTAAAGACCTATCCATAGATACCCCAAACGTACGGGTTTGGTGAAAAAAAAAATTGAGTTTCAGTTCTATGTATGTATGGGGGGCACCCCCAAAATTTGTTTTGTTTTTATTTTTGTGTGAAAATCCTAATGCGGTTCACATAATATAATAATATAATATAATATATAATATTCCACAACTATCACACAACGCCATCTAGTCCCAAGCTAAGCAGAGCTTGTGTTATGGGTACTAGACAACTGATAAACATACTTATATATTTCTAAATACATACATATTATAGATAAATTACACCCAGACACAGAACAAATGATCGTGCTCATCACACAAACATTTGTCCTGGGTGGGAATCGAACCCACGACCTCCGGCATAGCAGTCAGGGTCACTAACCACTAGACCAACAGGCCTGTCAATAATAATACATCTACCTACCAAGTTTCAACAGGATAGCTCTTATACTTTCGACAAAAAGTGGCTGTGACATACGGACGGATAGACATACAGAATGACGAATCTATATGGGTTCCGTTTTTGCCATTTGGCTACGGAACCCTAAAAACGTGTTTAAGTGAATGCTTAATTGCTTAACCCAAATAGGGGCTAAGCCTTCACTTATATCATACATCGCATGTACATATACCTATCACCCAAATAGGCGCACTTGTAGGTTTAGCATTTCATCGTGTAAGAGAACTATGGGGAAATTATAATCAATCAAGCATGTGAAAATCACTCAAACTATGCGTTGGCGCAGTTTAGTTGGAACCAGGAACAATTGCCTTCAATTGAGATATCCAGATGCCCTGAATCTCCCATTTCTCGGGATGATCCGATAACATCGTTCTCTATTGGAGCGAATTGACTGATGGGATTGTAATGGTTTTGCTTTTTATCATACAGTACTAATCTTTAGCCTGTTCTAATTTCTTTTCTTATCACTCTTTGGCCAGACGGAAGTGCACATGTCCCACAATCAGGTTTACCAAATTATATTTTTTCAATAGGTAGGTTTTTATATTTTTCCTTTTTTAGTTTAAATATTTAACCCAAATTCTTGACAAATACATAATTTTCTAACATGTGCACTAGAATGTTGTAATCCGTAGTACCGGTAATAATGTTATCATCTCTGTACACAATAAGCAAAATGCTCATATAATAAAACCTACTGTACCAAACTGAATGTTTTATGGGATCAAATGGGAGGTGTATACTGTATAGGCTGATCCACCAAAAAAAGAAACGCAAATCGAAATAGAAACCTTTACTATGTTATAAGAAGTGTTAAGAAAGATTTACCATGTTATTTTAATATCATGGACTTCTTATAGGTTTTCCTATAATCTATATGTAGAAAACTAATTTCTGTATTTTTTTTCAAAATTTAGGTTCAGTAGTTTCGGAGATATTAAGGGGGGAGGGGAATGGTCAATTTTCGTCTATATTCTTAAATAACTTGGAAACTATTTATTTTAAAATTACAAAAAAATACATTTAAGATCTTCTCAACAAGACCTTTCATTGATATGTCACACGATGCAGTTTTCAATTTTTCTTTTTTTAATTTTCCCCTTCCCCCCAAAAATTACCTCCCATATACAGATTTCATCTATTCACGTCACACCTCTGTGCTTGGGTCACAGGAATTGATATGTGTACCAAATTTCAACTTAATCGGTCCAGTGGATTCGGAGATTGACTGTAAGCGACAGACAGACGGACACACGAGAGATCCTATAAGGGTTCTGTTTTTGTAAAACAGCGACCGAATTAATAACCTCTTTCTTTTTGGTTAATAAAATAAAAATTAAATAGTCAATCTACATAATGTCTGAGTATACTTTGAGTATAGCAGACTATATTTTCAAGACGGGAAAATTGACCCAATAAGAAAATATCCTATTAATAATAACGTACCAAGTACGGTCATAGATTAAGAAATAATTGGTAGAGCTCATAAGATTCCATAATTTGATTCTCAAGACGCAAAAAGATAATTGAATTGTCCGCCAGAAAATAAAATGTCAAAAAATTTTGGGAATAGTCTCTCCTCTCAATTACTTGGGACTTATGATATTGTAATTGGTAAGTGATAGATGGAACTGTAAGGGCTCGTTCACACAGGACGCGTCAAAAAGTAGGATACGTAATGACGTCAAAAATTAGTAGTGGACGTTCACATTGCATACAGAGGCACTGGCACGAATGGGTGACGTAAATGTAAAAGTAAATACTTAGATTATAAAATTGAAAATACTTACTTCACATTTTTTTTTTATATTTCGAATATTCCATTAATATGACGTGTACGATTTACGCCCTTCACTTTATAAATCAAAAGATTCTTGTATTTTCTATTAAAAAATCGGCGTATTTACTATATATATTGTCGGCGACGAGACCCACGTAGGGACGCGAGGTGCAAGTAGTGGAAAGAGCGCCTCCATAGTGACAGTGTTGTGAAAGTGAAATTGTGTGTGTCGGCGGCGAGACCCACGCAGGGACAAGGGGTGCAAGTAGTGGGAGGACTTTTGCCATTGTACAGTGTAGTTTGTAAGGAATTTTGTAAGGTGATTTTCTAATTGGAATTAATTATGTTTATGTTGATTGTACATTTATAATTCTTATTAGATTATCTTAGTCATTCATATCAGATTCTAGTTAGATAAGTTATTTCTTAGATAATTACGTAACTTGAAAACTCACTTTTTTGTTTATGCATGTCCGTTGATTAAAGTATTAAAAAGGGTTGTATTTCATTGTAAAAATAAGTTTACAAGTTGTTTCATGAAGATCGGTCCAGTAGTTTTCAAGTTATTGCGATTTTTGTAAAGTGAAAATTTTGTTACTATGTAGGTAACTTTGACTATTTTTGTTCTAGGATTTTTTTTGTATGTTGATGTATGTCTAAAATGATTAGATTAGGTTAAAGTAGAGATAGAAAGGATTCCAATGATGTATAATACGAGTATGTCACAATAAGGTCGAATTTGGTTTGAAAATAAAGTGACTGCAAGCTTCGGTCTTAGTGAAAATACAAGGAAAACCGGCCAAGTGCGAGTTGGACTCGCCCATGAAGGGTTCCGTAGCAGCAAGCATAGATTAGAGATATAATTATATTGAGATTAGTAAGTAATATACACAAACAATAAAAATAACTTTGTTTTTCATAGTATTTGTATGAATGGCAAAGTTATATTTGCGGTTTTTGAAAATGTACTATATCTCAAAAACTGCTAACTGTATCTCATCCAAACCAATTTTCGTTGGTAGTTTTGGTTGAGGTCTACATTATATATTTTTTTTAGTTTTATCATTCTCTTATTTTAGAAGTTACGGGGGGGGGGACACACTTTTTACCACTTTGGAAGTGTCTCTCGCGCAAACTGTTCAGTTTAGAAAAAAATTATGTTAGTAACCTCAATATCATTTTTAAAGACCTATTCATAGATACCCTACACGTATGGGTTTGGTGAAAAAATTTTTTTGAGTTTTAAATTTAAGTATGGGGGGCACCCCCAAAATTTGTTTTGTTTTGATTTTTGTGTGAAAATCCTAATGCGGTTCACATAATACATCTTTCTACCAAGTTTCAACAGGATAGCTCTTATACTTTCGACAAAAAGTGGCTGTGACATACACGGACAGACAGACAGACAGACAGACAGACAGACAGACATGACGAATCTATAAGGGTTCCGTTTTTGCCATTTGGCTACGGAACCCTAAAAATGGGCTCAAAATACGAGGGCCTCTATAAGGTAACAACGGCCGGTATAAAAGCCGGAACGAACGCCGGCACTGCGTCAGGATTGGCCCGAGGACATCCGAAGAAGTTCCTGAAAGTGCCTACAGAGTGCCACAATTTGTGAGCCCACCTGTGGGTACTCGGCAAACTTTTATTTTCCGCCCGGACCGCTAATTTTAAATAGTGGATGTCCATCTCCTGTGCCCGTGCGAGTGCCTGAAACTGGTACGAGCACAGGGGGGGACACACCCCGCTGCCCGGCGCTTGTGACGCCGTCGCGGTCGCGGAGTTCCTCGCCCACCGACGCCGACGATGCCAAAGAAGAAGCCAGGCGCTCGTGACTCACTGGAGCCCGACGCCAGGTCGCCACCGGACCACGCGGAGGGCCGGGCGATGTCGCTCCCACACCTGGGGGCAACGCCGCCGGGCGCCCCGCGTACCACCACCTCCGCTGCAACCACCGCCTCCAACAGAGGTGCGCCCAAAACAAGACCGCCCAGCTCCGACCCACCGACGGCGACGCCATCAGCGCGCGAGACGCCGCCACCGTTGGGCCGCCAGCCGGCGGTCCCCGTCCGCCCTCCGGCTTTCCGCCCCGTGCCCATCCAGGCACCGGGGCCAGCCGGAAGTTCAACTCGCGCACAGGGTGCGCGCTCAACCCCGGCCCGCGCCGCTGCCCCGCCAGCACGCACGTCGCCGCAACCCGCGCCCCGCGTGGCAGCCGCGCCGCCTGCACCGCCGGCTCAGCCGCGCCCGGCGCGCGAGAAACCCACCGCAACCTCTACCGCGTCCCGTCCCACGGCTACCGCGGCCGCGCCCGCGAGCGCCGCGCGACCCGCTCCTCGCGCACGCGCCGCCGCCGCGATCGCCTCCACGAGCACCGGGCGCACCGCGTCGCCCGTCCCACGCCGCATGCTGGCAGGCTCGACCGCCGCACCAGCTACAACTGCAGCCAAGGCCCCGGTGGGGCTCTTTTCACCGACGCCGCCGCGGATCTCGGCGCAAGACTCGCCGGCCACCATGACGCCCTACATGTCGAGGGAGGCGAGCGACCTCTCGACGCGGTCGGGCGGTTCCGTGGCCGGCGAGTCCATGGAATACGACTTCTCGGACGGGCTGCTCGAGGACCTCGAGCAGCTGATCGAGTGCAGGGGCCGACGCCGCCCCCGAAGCCCCGACGACGTGGCCGCCGAAGAGGCGAAGCGCGTGTGCGCCGACTCCCCGCTCCCGCAGCGTGAACCGCGCGGTCGAGCCGGAGCCGGCTCACCCACGTTCGCCGAGGCAGCCCGCCGCACGCCCGCGACGCCCCCCGGACGAGACGCAGCCTCCGCCGCTGCCGCCCCGGATCCCATGGTGAGTGCCCACCCTATTCCTAGGAGCCCGGGCGCCGCCACCGCCGCCACAACCACCACCACGAGGAAGCTCCGCTACCCTCCGCTGGTGGTTGACAGATTACCAAACTGGGCCGCCCACTTTCGGGCCCTGAGGGACAAGCTGGGTCACCCTCCTAACGCTCGGCCTTTCCAGGGGGGGATTCGTTTCCTCCCCGAGAGCGAAGAGGAATACAGGGTGATCCAGCACTACCTCACGGACCTGGAGAAGGAGAGCGGCCTACATTGGTTCTCCTACACGCTACCAGCGGAGCGGAGCGTGAAGGTGGCCATTCGGGGCCTGCCGGCGGACACTGACGTCGCCGACATAACGGAGGAGCTTCACCGCATGGAGTTTCAGCCGGAGTACGTGCGCAATATCAACGCGCGCGACGGACGCCCCGGCTGCTTATTTCATGCGGTCATTGCGAGGACCCCTGACTTCAGGCGGATCTACGACACCACGCAGTTCTTGAACATGCGTGGTGTCCGTATCGAGGCGTGGCAGAGCAAACGCGGACCCGCCCAGTGCCACCGGTGCCAGCAGTTTCGACACAGCTCGCACCGGTGCCACCGCCCGCTCGCCTGTGTCAGATGCGGAGAGGGGCATGCCGCTCGCGAGTGCCCACGCCCCAAGACGGAGCCGGCCACCTGCGCAAACTGTGCGGGGGCCCACCCGGCGTGCAGCAGCGCATGCCCCGTCTTCCAACGGGAGGCCAAAAATAGGCGGGCGGGCACTGTCGCCATCACGCGACAGCAGCGCCGGCCACCAACCAACGCCGATGACCACGAGGCCCCGAGCGCTACGCTGATGGCGGCAGCCAACGGGCCCGCTCAAAAGGACGCTCCCGCCACAGGGCGGAGGAAGCGGAGAAACCGGAAGCGTGGGGGAAGGAAGGGAGGTAAGCCCGAGTCCCCCACGCCCCCACTTCAGGAGAACCCTGCCCCTGTACAGGCGCAGGCAAAGAAGGGCCCCACCATGGAGCCCACCGACGCCGCTGCTGGCGCCGGTAAGAAACGGGTCAGGCAGGCTTCGAAGCCTGCCCAAGCAGCCCGTGACCCGGAGGCGACCGAAGCCGCCCCACCAACCACCCACACCGGCGCCCGCACTCAGCAGCGGCGCCGTGATCCAGACACCGCCGGCACTCCCATGGACGAGTGCCGGAAAAAGAAACTGACTGCCTGCGCCATCAAGCTGTCGGTGGACCTACTAAGGGCCATCGGCCAGGGGCAGGACATCCAGGACCTGGTCCTCGACGGGCTCCAAACGCTGCTGTCCATCTGCAGCGAGTAGCCCGTCGAGGCGCACACAACGGACTGCCGCGGCCCTGTAGGGCCTTGGGCCGCCCTTCCTCCGCCTCCGCCTGAAGTTCAGCGCCCACTACCGGATTTGACGACACCGGGTAAGTCTCATTCCCGGCTACACGGGACTTGCCCAACAAAACGACTCCGCATGCATGACATACATGTCGTGCGCCGTGTGCTAAGTTAATATAGGCACGGCGTACGTCGCTACTGACACTCGCTACTATACAAGCGCTATATTCACGCGGTGACTGGCGGCGGGCTCGCCTCTCACCCGCATACATGAGCGGCGTTACACATACAATGCCGCTCATACACACACACCGGCTCTCTGCCTGCGCCGCTACCGGCTCGCTCTGGAAAACGGGGCAGGCGAGAGCCACTCTTCCTTACAGGTGCGTCGTAAGCCTGCGTCCCTGTCGCTGGTCGCACTCTGCCGGGCCTCACCCAGGTAACTGGGGGTCTCACCTGGCAGGGGCAGACCGCCGGGGCGCAGTGAAGCAAGCGGTACTGCCGACAGTACCGCGGCGCGCCTGTAAGCAACGATGTGCAGCCACACACCCCGGCGCGCGTCACCTAGCACGCGCGCCCGTAGGATTTTTAAGGCTATATGCCGCCCCAGCGCGTGTGCCCGCCGTTGCGGGCACAACACCCCGATCCCGCGGGAACAAGGGCACAGCCCATACCCGCCAGCCGCGCCCCCTTGCGGGGGCGCCGCGACTGCTACGAGACACTGCGTCAGTCGCAGCCGAGCCACCGAAGAAGAAACAACACTAGAAAAAAGAAGACCGAAGCCTTCAAGATTTGAACTCTAGTGCAGTGTTTTATTCCGTTGCCCGTGGTCCCAGCCCCAGTATTATTTCTGAAAGTCGTCAAACGTTACGCATTCAGGGTGCGTGGGTACGTGCGTCACCAGCAATGCAAGGAACGTACGTACAAGGGGCACAAGGGGGCAAATCGACAAGTTTTCCTCCCCTACCCCCTCGGCGGAGCACCGTTGGTCATCCCGGTCCGTCCGCCACAACTATTTAGGTACATGAAGTCGTTGCACTCGTGGTGTCGCCTCTGAATCCTGTATCTTCACGAATTTGTCACAAATAGTCGACGAAAGAGTCGGTTTTTTAATGGATGTAATTTTTCAAAGACGATACGTGATTCATAAGTATTGTGGCACTTTTCACGATTTGTGATGCGTGTAAACACATCTAAGCATAGCCACCGTAATAAAAAAGAATCATGAATAAAGACATGTCGTCAAATGTACTCGTGTGGAACACCTTTAGAAGGTCTATTTGCAGCATAATTTAATTTCATAGGAAAAGCGGCCTTCATATTAATTCCTTGTTTGTTTAAAGAAAATGAACTGACCTCTATGGTCTAGCGTTTATAAGTTGCTAGGTACTGCTAAGTGTTAGGTTTTATGCTCTGGTCAACAGAGCTTAAATAATTTCAATACTTCTTAACGGCGCGGTTTGGTACAGTGGCTGAGTGATGCGCAGCGTGTTGCGGTTTCAATTTCCGCACGAAACAAATATTTGTATGATCTGCTGATCTGCGAGAAGTTGTTCTGGGTGTGTGTACGTGAGTTTCTATTTTTGTAAATGATACAGGAGAAATTCCTGGTTGCGCAACTATGTAAAATAAAGATAAATAAATAAATTGATGTCCAACATCACTCATGATCCCAGAGCGGCCTAGTTAACAGAGAGTACAGACCACATCCTCTCAAGAAAAATTAATAAACCTACGAAAAAAAAAACCAATAATTTTTCTTCCAAATTCCACAAAATTAAAAAACGAATAAATATCTATTTCCCAAAAAATATTTATGGTATTATTTCATTATTAGTATTGTAATAAATTCACTAAATAAAGTAGAAAGTTAATGCAGATGTTTAAAGGCCATTAATAAACAAACCGTTTAATAAATTGAGTCAGTAACTGTCAGGCCATGTCGTGAACAGTTAACCTCTAGAAAGGCGAGATTTGCTTCTAAGGGTCAATTCATACTGAGACGCGACATGGTGCGCACATTTCCATAGAGCGACTTTAAAATCTTACTTCACTAACTACAAGATACACATTTCATCAATGACGCGACACAATGCGAAGCCTCGCGCACATTTTAATAGTGACTCAAAAGATATAACTTCATTTACTACACGAAAAGAAACACATTTCCAGTATCGGCGCGTCACACCCAAGTAGCACAAAACTGCATTATAAGATGTCACAAGAGGGTAACATCGGTAACTTTAGCACTTATGAAGAGTTATTACAGTACACTCGACCTGCAATAGGTGAAAAGTGAGCTTTCACCTGAATAAGAACGTTACTATGCGTCACGGAGGACACACTGTAACGCTTGCAGCGTTAATATAGGTAACAAGTTCAGTATTGTACAGCTTTCTGTAATACAAAGGATTTTCGTGAACTTTAACTGAGCTATATTCTGAATTGAAGACCACATGTGTACCCTTAGAGCACTTGCATTTTAAGAAAGAACACGTGAGCTACTATAATGTAAACAGTTATTCTGTGGTTTCAAATAACAAAGATATAATGCCTTTTGCTGCACACAGTGGAACTTGTGTAAAGTTAACCAGCTTGTTACACGCATAGTTCTTATAAAGTCCACATGATCACTATGGGTGAACATATATGATGCTCAGTTAAAACAAACTGGTCTGTAATAGCTCACATGTTACCCATAATCTCAGTGAGACCTGAATACTTGAATAGATACTGATATTTACCTACAATTATTTGCGTACAGGTTACCTACTATCCAGCTTTACATGAATCTGTAGCTGACTTGTGAAACACAAGAACGACTCGTAACAGCTCGTAATTGATTTATATACCACGAGTGAATACTTAATCAACTCGTAACTGATGTATGGACCACGAGTGAACACTTAATGAACTCATTAATGATGTATGGACCACGAGTGAACACTTAATGAACTCGTTACTGATGTATGGACCACGAGTGAACACTTAATGAACTCGTTACTGATGTGTGGACCACGAGTGAATACTTAATGAACTCGTTACTGTTGTATGGACCACGAGTGAACACTTAACCAGCTCATGCCGTTTGATTGTGGTTAATAGGGTACACATTGCTTGTCTGCCATTTTTAGATTCTAACCTATGTATTATAAAATATAATAAAATTTTGTTTTTGTTTAGTCAACGAAAATAACAACAGAATTTGAATAGTAAATGTAATGAATTTATACGTAAACAGCTTCTTGTTAAATTACAAAGGAAAAGTAAAAAGACTTAATTATTTTTAATAATATAATCAATCTATTTTATACTATAATTTTCAAGTAAACAGGGATATTTTGAGAGCGCGTGAAAATATTCGTCTATAATTATATAGTATTTGACAATAAACTCTCTTTCCCATTCGAATTTCATGCACATGGAGGAAAATCCGATAATTATTTGCCTATTTCCCACAAACACTTTACAAAATGGTTCACACAAAACACATCAAAATAATTTATATAAGTAGTAGCATGAAAATTATTCACAATATTGCCACTTGTGAATTTCCAGTTCCATATTAGAGTTACTAATATCCTGGAGTGTATTTTGTGCTGAAGAAGAGGTAACAAGTGCCCTATTATTCAGACCTTATGGTGTATTAAAGGTAACACATACCCTGATAAACTCTCATTATTCAGCTCTTGGGGTGACTGTTACCTCTAATAATGCTGATATAACTCTGATATAGTGCAACCAGGTACATTATTCAGCTAACAGCTGCTTAATTTGTGCCCAAATCAGAGTTATATCAGCTGAGTAGGCGCCTCTAACTCTCTTATTCAGAAGCTTATTCAGCTGAAGATTCACATGTGAACAGTTATTCAGCTACTATTCAGCACTTCTGTGCTACTTGGGCATCGCCTCGCGTCGCGCCTCTGTGTAACTGACCTTAAGTTTTCTCGAAACATGTTTATGTGAAAAGTTCGATACACACTCTGCTATAATCTACAATGTATATTATCTATACTTACGAATAATAACGACATTATCTGGCTTTCAATTTCCAATATAAAGTGATCTGTCATCTGAGAGAAAGATGAAAAAATGGGAGGGCAACTTATACTAGAAAGAAATTAATGTTAGTCTTTTTTACGTGGTAAAAATCAAATGCCGTGCAGGATGGAGCAGAAGAGACTGTCAGACTTGTACTGACTAAAATCCACATTCCCTCAATAGCCCTTTATGTTCCAGGTCACAGTAACCTGATAATACTGACCTGCGACCCCGGCAGGCTTTGGCCCTCCCCGTTAGATTGCTGACAGCTCTTTGAGGCGCGCGTGGAACACGATGGCGACCCAAGGTCCATGATCGGATGTAATAAAGTATACTGAGCCT
This sequence comes from Agrotis exclamationis, assembly GCA_950005045.1. NCBI lineage: Eukaryota > Metazoa > Arthropoda > Insecta > Lepidoptera > Noctuidae > Agrotis > Agrotis exclamationis. The sequence goes on along the minus strand of OX465436.1, from coordinate 13,607,744 downwards.
TTTACTATAGTTGGTGCCAGTTAAGATGGCAATAGCGGACATTGACCTTTACCTAATAAGTCCTCGTATAATGACATAAGATCAGAATTAGCATTTTTCTGTGATATGATAGTGTTTACTTGTGAGTCTTTAAGATAAAAATGATATAAAATCTTAGGTATAGGCGAAATATTTTTACCATTTTGATATATTATGAATACTTACATACTTATATCCTTACAATATACTTTCTAATTTATTCGGTATTTTATAAAAATGCTAATTCTTATCTTATGTCATTATACGAGGACTTATTAGGTAGGGGTCAATGTCCGCTATTGCCATCTTAACTGGCACCAACTATACAACTATTACTAGCTATGATTGATGAGCTATGCGGAATACCTACTTACATTTAATCAATTTGCTTTACTAAGTTACCTGTAAGTGAAACTTGTCGGAATCTGTTGTTTCTAGGGTTGAGGAAGACTATCCGCCCGTGATACAGTTTTATACTAGTACGAGGGGATAGGGTGAATCAAACTTAAGACAACATACCATATACCACTTCACATTCTCCTATCTGCGATCTGACAAACTGATAATATTGTTCAATTAACTTCAAATTTTTATGATCTTTATCTACGTAGTTATTAATGAGTTAATTTGTTTGGTTGTCTTATTTGTATCAGTGTTTATGCAATAAAGATTTTATATTTTTTATTTGTATTTTAAACTAGTATCGGTATATTTGCTTCAGCAGACACGGAGTCTGCTGAGGACTTAGAAAGAAAACCATTTAGTTTTTCCACAGGTTACACCTGGTACACCCATTTAGCCATGGGTTGCGGGTGTAAGTTAGCAGACGGTACATGACTTCGAGTTTTATGGTTCTCGATGTTCTCACGATAATTTACTTCTTCATTTTAATAGAAGAGGTTCATGAAAAAGAACCGTATCCATTTTTTTATCCACCTGCTCTTTCTCACTCCTAGATAAAGGCCTCCCTTCAATCCTTCCACCTTTCGCGACACTCTGCGTCCTCCTTCCAATTCTAAAAGAACCTGTAGTGCTATTCTCCAATCTCCATAAACACAACCGTGTGATGGCGCAGCTTCAGCGTTCACGCACTGGAACTAAAGTTTGGTAAGCTCTAAGCAACTGACAGCGACACTAACCAATCGTGCGGCGCGAACAACGACCATTTATATCTAGACTCCTAATCACAGGCGACCGATGTCTCTCAACACATTAGGCAAAAAAGTCTTAAGTTCGTATTAGTTTCGACCACTCCTGTGAGACCCCTCGTCGCACTGACCTTGAGTTAGCCAATCAGAACGCAGTATCCCGTCCCCCTCGCTTACGTCGTACCTGAGCGACTTGGAAGAAAATTTTCGTTAGTCAGATCATGCATGAGGCGTCTAGGTCGGGAACACCCAAATACTCCGAAATATTTTATTCCGAATTTCGGTGTTCCGATTTTCAAAACTCCGAATATCATAATACCTAAAAATTACAATATCTAATAATAATAATATTCCACAACTATCACACAACGCCATCTAGTCCCAAGCTAAGCAGAGCTTGTGTTATGGGTACTAGACAACTGATAAACATACTTATATATTTCTAAATACATACATATTATAGATAAGTTACACCCAGACACAGAATAAATGATCGTGCTCATCACACAAACATTTGTCCTGGGTGGGAATCGAACCCACGACCTTCCTATTATTAAGAATCACGAAATTTATTTAACCGAAAGTCGTATATCCGATTTCTTAGTTTTACGATTTTCACATATTCGAAAAATGTAATGCTCGATGAGTTCTCATTCCGAAAAACAAAATTCCGATTTTCAATATTCCGAATAAACTGATTTTTTCGGAATATTGAAAATCGGAATTTCGTTTCTCATTCTACAAAGTCAGTGCCAGAAACGAATTGCTGCAAAACCGGCTCCACGTAGTTTTGTCTACCGTACTCTTAGAGAGTTATTTAAGCCTGTGTAGGCGCGGAGTGGTGAGGCGTATCCTCTGGACTTTGACTGTTTGCCTTCAGGATTGTTATTGTTATTAGGAGAACTTAGGATCCATGAGCGAGCGAAGCGAGCTCGGGACTTGGGGCACCCCGACTCGGACAGGTTAGGTTCGAAGGGGATGGCGGGGTCGAAAGACCCCGCCATCCCCTTCGTGTTAGGTTACTTTAAACCTTGCTCACAGAAATAGGAGCCCCGCGATGCGGGGCTCCGTCGATCTACCTTGGTAGGTGGTAGTCAACAAATTGACCAAGGATGCAAGAGCGAGCGAAGCGAGCTCGGGACTGGGGGCACCCCGACCCGGACAGGTTAGGTTCGAAGGGGATGGCGGGGTCTGAAAGACCCCGCCATCCCCTTCGTGTTAGGTTACTTTAAACCTTGCTCACAGAAATAGGAGCCCCGCGAAGCGGGGCTCCGTCATCTACCTTGGTAGGTGGTAGTCAACAAATTGACCAAGGATGCAAGAGCGAGCGAAGCGAGCTCGGGACTGGGGGCACCTCGACTCGGACAGGTTAGGTTACTTTGAGCCTTGCTCACAGAAATAGGAGCCCTGCGAAGCGGGGCTCTGTCGATCTACCTTGGTAGGTGGTGGTCAACAAATTGACCAAGGATGCAAGAGCGAGCGAAGCGAGCTCGGGACTGGGGGCACCCCGACTCGGACAGGTTAGGTTCGAGTTAGCTAACAGAAATAGGAGCCCCGCAAAGCGGGGCTCCGTTGAACCACCTTAGTGGTATTATAACTCAGGAATTCAGGATGCGATAGCGAGCAAATTGTGTCTTGGGGCACCCCGACTCTGACAGCTTTCGTTCTTCTCACAGGGATTTTTTGTAATATTATGAATGAAAATACGTAACTAAAAAATAAATTATTTTTATTACTCAAAAAAAAATTATAAAAGAAATTATTATCATTGAAAAGAAAATATTCTTATTCAAAAGAAATTCTTTTATTGAAAAGTTAAGAGGCATTTTGACAAGGCGTTTTAAAAGCATACTTTTCTCTGATAAGCGATTAAATTTTCGGAATTCTAATTATTTTAACCATCGGAATTCGTGTTTTTGATGTTTCGGAAAATTATTAATTCGGAATTTTTGATATTCGGTCTATTGAAACTCGGTATTTTGAAAATAGTAATTATAAATGTTAGGAATATTGAAATTTCGGAATTATGAAAATAGGAATAATGATCAATCGGAGTTGTTATATTAGGAATTTTGAACCATTCGGAATTATGGAAATCGGTATTTTGAATATCGTATTTATGAATTTCGGAATAAAGTTTTTCGTATTATCGTAGTGTACCCGTCTAGGTCATTGGGCGCGAACGTTGAGCGCTCGTGTTTCGCGATTGGATGATATCAGCCGTCTCGTCGAAGAGCTGCACATCGTAGAGTTCAGCGATGAGCTTTCTTATAGAGAATAATAAATCTGTTCAGTTCATCCGACCTGCAGGGCTATTGGGCTTGGCTAACTTGATAGTCACTGACCAGCGGTTGTCCACTGAACTTGGATGACTTGATACCTGTTATGAGGCTAAGTTGAGGAGTGGAGTGCCTCAAGAGCGTAAGAACAGTTGATTTTAGGGAACATTTACATTTATGAGTTTCAAAAACCAATACGAAATTTACCTTTTGACAGCTATTTGATGATCACCCTATAGACACCGGGATACGCAATAGCCCCGCTGCTGGCCTACCATGACGTCTTAAAGCGTGAGTCTTTAGGTCTGATGGAAAGAGACGAAGCTATACAAGTCGTCTAGCGCCATCTCGTTCCCTGAGCGTAGGCCACCAGCTTGTACGTATTGTCGCGACCTCCGCCTGTACATCCATATTCTAATAAAAACAATGAGATATAGGCTGCGCATTTTTCTTGCCAAATAAATTCATTCTTTTTATGATACAGTCTTGTCTGCGTATATTCTGCTTTTTTTGGAGAAACCGTACAAATGGATTTACATAACACACCCGCTGAAAATGAGGCTTTACGCATCAGGTGGCTTATGTCCCAATGTCAGGGAATATTGGAAACTTTTTGGAAATCCTGATGTATGTGTTCCGCCCTGAACCAGACGGAGGGTGTTTTTTCAGACTTAAACTAGACTGTAATATATTTCTGAACTAGGTTTTGCTGGTTGCTTCGCACGCGTTCTTTTGAAAAATATTTCCACAGGATCTTGGTCCGGAATTAATGATGTCATCCGTTTTGGCTTGATTTACTAACCAACCATCCAAACTATTAAGTATAATATTAAAGTAGTAAAATGATTTTATAGAAGACCTCGCAACTTGGTACATACGAGTACAAGGTAGGTTTTTTTACGTGGTATAATCCTCAAATGAGTCCTCTCTCCCAGGGCAGGGCGGGAGGGACTGTCAGACTTATACTGTCTGAAATCCGCGGTGTCCTGTCCTTTAATAGCTCTTTACGTTCCGGGGTCACGGTAGCTCGTAAGTCCCGCGACCTCGGCGTGATACACGATAGGTAAGGTCTTTAGTTGAGAGAGATGTCCATTCACAAGCAGCCGTCAAAAACAAAAGAACGGGATTTGGATTGAATTCGTAAAACTTTTCCATTTTTCCGGATTACATCAGATTTTTTATATAAAAACAAACCATTATTTATTGTTTTCTTTAATAATTAATATGTAACTTGGCAGTTGACAGTTGGTTATTAGTCACAAATTGTCGTGTAAAAGGCGTGACTAAAACGAAACGTTGGGCGCGGACAATCCGACATTTCAATATAGCTAGGTAGGCCACACTAGGTGACATAACCAGTATAAATTGGCCTATCATTATATATTTTTTAAACATTGTACTACGCTTGGAATTTCTCCTGTATTATGGATACATTTACTAACATTTAAAATTACATACAACATGATCATGGAAGAAGTGCCTGCAGGCCATACAAACTAATATTCGTTACGGAAATCGAAGCCACGATTAGCTCATCTTGACAACCAAAATCCTGATTATTTTAACAATGAAGTCCCGAAAGGCACATTGAATCTGGGAACACTACTACTATAGTCAGTAGTGCTATTATCTAAGGCCTTGTTTATATCATATTGTTACGAGCTGGGTATTGGGATAAATTAATTAACACCAATTAAAACCAAATAAACTTTATTGACACACGAATCACTAATTAAAACAAACACTTAACACTACTCAACACTTATACACACACTTAATCACACGTAAAATTCACTTAGAGATCGCTTCCAGTTCACTTCGAGTTGCCACGATCGTAGTCAAAACCAGACTGACTGAGGTCGCCGATCGGCGCCCTATTTACATTCCAGCCGGACCCACTAGATGTTTCTAGAAGATGGTCGAATGTTCTGGAAACATCCATAGACTTCGACATAGTCCCATACCTTCTGGAACATTCCAGAACCATCTCGAAACATCTAGAACAGGGTAGAATATTCTAGAAACTTCCAGACCAATCTTCAGTAGAATTGTCGAGAACCTTGTGGAACTTTCGAGAAGTCTGTAGATTGGTCTCGCAATACGATCGACGTAACAATATTAATCATTTTTCAGCCTACTATTAGGATCTCCCGCTTTTTTCATCTAACCAGTACCAGCTAAGTACCTTCCTCAGGTCAACCGTCCAGTCTTCCATGCGGTCCGCACGATCTCCATTCAAGTACCTTCCTTTTATTCTACTTTTCGTCGGTTCTACGACAGTCATCACTAGCTCACTGCCACTTCAGCTTGCTACAGATTTGGACGATATCTTTGGTTTTATTTCGTACTATATTGATCTTGTAGCGACATTCCTGTTGTGTCTGTGTTCATATTTTCAACTTTACATTCTGGATCTAGAGTATAAAGTTGAAAATCTATTGAAGACAAATTGTAGCTTCGAATATCATGGCTGGTGAGTACAAGGTCAGTGTTGCCACAATTGCCCAGAAACTACTACTCAGCAGTGGGTGTGTTGACCAACATAAAATAACATGATAAATTAAAACATAGGTGGAAAAAAATGTTCTCTTAAAGGTAATGTTTGTTATGTTATAATCAAGGTTTTGTGAAGATTTTTTTATTTTTTTTTTCACAATGGCTCTTAACCTTAAGGCCGCTGCATACGTAACGAGATAAAATCTCAGACGGGGCGTGCACGGGAACGGGACCTGGCTGCCTCGTTCGTCAGTGCCACGTTACCGTCTCATCCGTGTCTACGTGACATATGCGCTTCTTAAACATTTTGTATGAAACGATATTTCCAGAAAAATCCCGTTCCATCCAGTCCCGTCCCGTCCGTGAAAAAACCTGTCACATATGCAGCAGCCTTTAATCTAACAGAAGCAAAAATGATACCTAACATGGAGTGAGCTGGTGAGCTCAGCAGATTTCTGGGTGGGGTCAAGGATCCGGGATCCAGTAAAAACAGTTTGTGATGATCGATGGTGGTCACAGCCAGACACTTCAGGGCTATTGGCTAACTTGATAGTCTCTGACCAGCAGTTGTCAACTGAACTTGGATGGCTTGATACTTGTAATGAGGCTAAGTTGAGGAGTGGAGTGCCTCAAGAGCCGAGAGCGTTAGAATAGTTGATTTTAGGTAACATTTACATTTATCAATTTCATTGCAAATGCAAAAGCCAATACGAAATTTACCTTTTGACAGCTATTTGATGATCACCACACAGACACTGAGATACGCAATAGCCCCGCTGGTGAGACCTACCACGCTGGTGGTTGTTTTCTGTAAACATCTTCAGGGTTTGTCTGATTTTGGTATTAGAAAAAGATGGGTATCTTTTTCTAATACCAAAACCAGTCAAACAGTTAAGGCAGGAAAGCATAACAAACAAACAATCACGTATTTATCAGTGTGGATAAGTTATAATAACCAGAAGCAAACATAAATTCCTTATGTAGTGTTGTTACTGCTACCAAAACAAACTATTCACATTTAACAAAATCGAAAGTGCCGTTTTATAAAAGCATTCTATAAAAAATACCAGTCAGTCTAAACAATAACTTAAAAGGGCTCAGTAGCAAAACAACATGTTCTTGCAACAATAACTTGAAGCTTTATCGTACACTCTAAGGCCTTTCGTACACTAAGCGAAGCAAATCTCTCCGATACCTTACGACTTTTGTACTCTTTGAGGCGCGAGTGGAACGCGATGCCCCGTCGACCCTGGCATGGTCCATGATCGGACGGCAAGTCACCCATGACGCGCGTTTCCCGCGAATAGTATCGGAGACTTGAGTCGCCTTGTGTACGAAGAGGCTTAGTGAAAGTAAGTTAAACTTTCGTGCTTACTTGGGACTTGATCACTTGACACTGGCCCTTGTGTTACGATCATAACTGTATCTTTATTGATGTTTATGTGTGTGATAGTGTGTATGTCTATCTGTCACGTTTTTAAGGGCAAATTGTTGTAGAGATTTTGATGGAATTCATACTGAAATTAGCTTGTGACAAATTATAACACAAGATATTGTGTGTATTTTTTTTGTAGGTTTTCTCAATAAAATTTTACAAAAAAAAATGGTTAATTCTTTCAAAGAGTTTCTTCCTGTATGTTACATTTTTCCGGATTAAAATTTTGCTAGAAATAAACAGTAAAATGTAAAAATTGAAACCTAATTGTGATTTGGGTGACTCAACATACTCATTCTTTAAGAACAATCCCGGAAGGAATAAACTGAGGTGATCAAGTATAAGAAAGCATAATTATTAAGGTAATCAGGGATCTTGACAGACAAAGTCGCAAACAAACCTTAGCTTACAATAAAGCTATGATATTTCACCATTTGATGACCCACGATGAAAGTAGCTTTCATTAATGTACTATTAAAATGCGACATTACATTGTAAGAAGATAATTATACAGCAATTAATGTCCTGTTACCTACACACGGCTACATTTCAACCTATGCGTAACTAGTATAAGCTGACCGTTCAATGTGCGGAAAGATTGTATAAAGCGGGGCCAAGACAAATTGGTTTTAAATAGATTTTTGTGTAGTCGAATGTACCTCATTAGGTATTGTTCGAAACTTTAAGAGCTCACCTGATGAGCTGACCTTTCTTATTTATAACTGTATTAGATCGTAAAGATTTTAGTCATGGATCTATCAAGAAAATTGTCTTTTATAAACTTACTAAATTTTGCCGGCGGTTTTGGTCGCGTACTCATGATCAACTCATAAGTACCCGTTATTACGGGTGAAATCGGGAGCAAAAGCTATTGCTTTTGCTCCTGATTTCTCCTACTAAAGTTTTATGCAAAAAGAATTAGCCTATAACAGGCTCCAGGGACTCATCTATCGATTCCAGCCACCGTAGTCGCGAGCTTGCGGACAGCGAGTAACGGGTAGCTCGCCGTCCGATCAAGGGCCGAGGCGTCCACTTTCTAAGTCCGTTACCAAAGACTCAGGTATGGATACGGATGTACGAACGTCAAAATCTTTGCGGAAGGACAAACTTAGAGACCGCGCCACGACTGAAATCTTTTTAGAAAAAAAAAAAAGAATTTTCCGCAGGTCATGAGTGGTCCGCAGTGGTAGACGCCCACGGCGCAGGACGTCGGCAGACGATCTCCGGCCACCGTAGGTGCGGGCATGCGGGCAGCGAGTAAAGGGCAACTCGCTGCCCGACCATGGACCATGCCCGGGTCGACGGCCCGTTGTGTTCCACGCGCGCCTCAAAGAGCATCAGCACGATGACGGGGCCCCCCTCTAGAGGGCCAAAGCCTGCCGGGGTCGCGGGACTTATCTCATTATCGTGACCCCGGAACATAAAGGGCTATTGAAGGACACCGTGGATTTTAGTCAGTACAAGTCTGACAGTCCCTCCCGTCCTTGCCCCCGATGATTTTACCACACTAAAAAAAAGGTCATGAGTGTTGTCGAGGTAGTGTCGAGGTTGTTGTCGCGGACTCTAAATAGCTATCTGTCAAATAGTAATATACCTCAAAATTGAAAGCTAAGATTAAAGTAAACACCAACAAGAAACAAGATGGCCAATCAATTCAACACTGCCGCCCACATTTAAAATAAACAACTTAGCTTTATCTCACATAGTTATGTTATTTTTCACAACTTTTACGTTCCGGAAAATTGATCATCTAACAAATTAATGTGTGTACTTATCTCAATGGCATCTGGTATTATATAACATGTTGGGACATCGTTATATAAATAAGAAATGGCTGCTAAGTGGGTGCAATACGGTTGCAATATGGGTAAAGTATGGTTCTGTAGTAGGATTAAGCCTCCTGCAGACACACGCGATTAATCGCGCTGCGACAACGAGCCAAGCTAATTTCCACTCTAAAAATACTGCGAATGGACCGCGACATGTCGCCCCGCGCGATTAATCGCGTGTGTCCTGCAGGAGGCTTTAGTGGTCTGCATCACTTGACCCACCTTCCCTTATGTTTTCCTGTATAAGATGGATTATGTAATGAAGGGCACTGACTGTACTATGCGTTAATTAAGAATGGATGGTTTTTGCGGCCATATTGTGATTTCATGTACTTATGATTTTCCAACACTTGTGAGCTGTTAAAAAACACTTGAAAATAACAGGTAAGTATTAACAAGACAACTACGATAAATTAATATTAGATAATAATTAGGTATATACCTACTATATAAAAATGTAAGAAAAGGAAAAATTTTTGGTTGTAAATTAATTTTCACAAAAATATTTTTGCTAAACGTAAGTATCGTACCGAAATGGCGCTAAGGCTACTTTACTAAAATTAAATAACAAAAATATTTCAGGTTACTAGGCACATCTACTATTTATTCATGTTTATTGCTAAGATAAGCTTAAATGGTATTGAACTTTTCTACTTTTAAAGCTCAAAAAAAAAAAAACAAAAGTTCACAGATCACAGGTTAGAGTGATAAGTAGTATACCTAATAATTTAACCCAGCAGAGACACGAATACATTATATTTCCATAATTTTCTTGTTGTTTCATATTGCTAGCTAAACCCGTTACAAACTTACGAGAACAATCTCTTGTGACAGATAAACAAATGACCCAGACTCGGCTTCCGCATTACTCAGCGGGCCCCTAAAATATGGTAGTCATTTCCACTTGTGTCCAATGACATTTCATAGATATTTCGAGTGGTACTTGAAACACGTGGTCGACGGCTCCGGTGTTCAATATGGACGTAGAATAAATAATATTACTTTATCAACCATTGACCATTGATCACCAGTATTATGGTTGCTTAATCAAATACTTACTGTATGAAAGCATTTCCATTATTTTTAGGGTTCCGTAACCAAAGTATTAGTAAGACTTCTGACTGCTGTCTCTCTGTCTGTTTGTCTGTCCCACTGCCAATAGGCTGTATCTCATGAACCCTGATAGTTAATAAGTTGTTATTTTCACAGAATGATAAAGTGTTTCTGTTGCCGCTATCACAAAAAATAAAAATAAAAAAGGGAATAAAATATTTTTTTGGGACTCACAAAAATACTTGTTTTTTTTTTTGCCGTTTTTTATAGATACGAGTTCAACTCGCACTTGGCCGGTTTTTTTTTGTAGATACAAGTACGACTAGACGAGACCCTCCTCTGTTTAGAAGACATCTAAAAACATAATCATAATAATTATTTAAACTAGATTAAATTTTCAGACTAACTCATAGCAAGGGCGTCGCCAGCTTATGACTAAGGGGGCAATGGGCTTGAATATTGAAATTTCAAAAATTCTGAATATTTCAATACTTTCTACAATATACATTAAACCTTGTGATTGTGAATTTATTTACATTTTGTCATGCGATGGGAAATTTATTAATAGGTAAGGAAACCAATTGCTCGCATTTTGGTCGCTTTGCGGCTAACTACATTTGTTCTCTAGGGGGGGGGGGGGCTACAGCCACCCCCTGCCCCCCCTTGGCGACGCCCTTGACTATAGTATTCTTGACAGTTCAAAAGTGCTTTGACACGCCGCGAAATAAATCCTCCAAGCCGATTCGATCACAGCTTTCCGTTTCTAAAGAATCGACCGCACACATTCCGGATTTCATCATATTATTTAAAAGCATGACATCAGACCCATCATCCAACGCGGTTGCGTCAAAAGCCAAGTTAACCTGTAACCAGTGGGTTAACAACTTAACAGTTCCCAGATTTATTGCTTAAGCACTTAAGCTCTTGTACCACAGACTATCAATTTATTTCAATCGGAACAACATCATTTACTTACATTTTATATCCTTGGACGACGTCTTGTGCGAAATCATTACAGCTTTGGCGGTGGTTTTATGCGGTTTCTGTGAAATCAGGAGAGTAATGTGTAAATACCTTCGTGGGCCTTGAATAGGTGATTGAAGACAGGAGAAAATAGTAGTAGCTGTGCCGTGAAGTAAGGTTGTGATTGAGTGGCGTCCGATGACTGAGTAACCTAAATATTGGACGTCGAACGTCGAAATGGACAGACCTCATTGTTACCATTGAGGGAAAAGTCTAGATGAGGCTGGCAAAAGAACGACAATATTGACACAAGAAAAGAGGCTTACGGCCCGTTCGGGACCTTGTCGCTATGAGCGGTGGCTTCGCGCGGAGCATGTAGGTATATGTAAAGTTTGAAACACGCCACGAAAAGAGCTCGTCGCGAATTGGCATAATTACAAAGTAAATAAAGACCAAAGTCGTGAACAGGCAGTAATTCCCAATAGTAGGCGCATTTAGTCTATTGAGTATGATGTGAATCCCGTTATACGCATTCGATACGTATCGAAGCTCTGAAAACGATAATCGCTATTTAAATCGAAGCTAGATTTATCAAACATGTCTGGTCCGCCAATTTGTGGCCGCGGCTCCGTACATGTAAACAACTGACCGCAATTAAGCCCGGTTTCAATGTCTTATTTTACCTCGCTAGAGAAAACTGCATCATGTTTTTCCACCAACAAGGAGTCCGGCGAAAATGACTCTGCGGGGGAAAAGATTAAATACGGTTTGAGGTAATCAGTCGACTGAACTCTTTGAAAATGAAAGTCTATTTTAACAAAATGGGGTCCTAACCTAACCTAACCATTCCCTGCACATTACTCTTTCGCAGTGGAATTGAAACCTTAGCTATAAGCTTGGGGTCTTCAAGTCAAGAGTGAACAGGTTACTTCTAGACAATCGTGCTTCACCGTCGATCACATCTTTGCTTACCGTCAGGAGAAATAGTGGTCGAAGGCGAACCTACCGTAATGTAAAAAAAACCGGGCTTACGTCTGAATTTACTGCTCATTTAGTTAAGGCCATTGTCAAGAGTATTTCCTATGCGAACTAGAGTTTTTTTGACGACAATCAACCATGCTGCTCTGTCTTCTTCTTCTCAGTCGCTACACTCTTGGCAGAGTGGTCGGGGTCGTCAAATCAGGGGTGGCGGCTCGCTTAACAGTTCGCCGCCGTTCATCTTGCACCGCTGCCTTCCTGGTACATTCGTGTACGATCTGGTGTGTGTTAAGGATATAAAAAAAGTTTTTTCAAAAAAATGTAACCGACTTCTAAAAAAAACAACCACTTAAAAGGGTAAAATAACCTACCAAAAAACTTTTTTTTCGGAAGTCGGTGGCTTTGCTTTTTTATTTCATTGATTTTTTTGCCACCGACTTCCGAAAAAAAAGTTTTTTGGTAGGTTATTTTACCCTTTTTAGTGGTTGTTTTTTTTTAGAAGTCGGTTACATTTTTTTGAAAAAACTTTTTTATTTTACCCTTTTTAGTTTAAATATTCAACCGAAATTCTTGTCCAAAAACATAATTTTCTTACTTATGCACTAGAATTTTATTATCCTTAACACAGGTTATAACATCGCCTATGTACACAATATGCAAGAACACCAAAATAAATGATTGTTTTATGGGACCAAATGGCAGGTATACTGCATCGAACAATAACCCATATGGGTCATTAGTATAAAATAAATGATTGTTTTATGGGACCAAATGGCAGGTATACTGCATCGAACAATAACCCATATGGGTCATTAGTATAAACGAATTAAGTCCAAATACAAGATAGCTGCTGTAAACCGTTGAGGAGTTCCCTGAACTGTTCTTCGTCTTCATCATCAGAACCTTAATGACAGTAAAAACCCATCTGGATGTAAAGTTCTCATCAATATAAATGAATTAAGTCCAAACACAAGGTAGCTACTATAAACCGTTGAGGGATTCCCTGAACTGTCCTTCGTCTTCGTCATCAGACCCCTAATAACAGTTACAACTCATCTAGGTGTAAAGTTCTTATCAATACAAATTAATCAAGCTCAAACACAAGGTAGCTGCTGTGAATCGTCGAGGAGTTCCCTCGACTGTCTCTCGGTTCCATCATCAGATATACTCCAGACCTTTATTAAATTGTAGTGCTTTGAAATACTTAACGAAAAAAAATAATTTACCAAATCAGTCGACGCCTACTCCTTACTGTTAAGGAGTTGTTGAACCTTCCATCATCAGCTCAGCTACATGAGATGATGATTACTATACGCAAGTACTTAAATTACTTCATAATATTTGCGAAAAACGATGTGTGGGCCTATAAAATTTGAGGGTTGCCCTCGATTTCTCCAGGATCCAATCATCAGATATTGAAATGGTGACAATGGGACCATACGGGAAGCACCAGCTTTCAAATAAAAAAAGAATCATGAAAATCGGTTCACCCAGTCGCAAGTTATGAGGTAACAAACATAAAAAAAAAAAAAACAGTCGAATTGATAACCTCCTCCTTTTTGAAGTCGGTTAAAAATACACGGGACTATTTAGATAACTGTGACCATGAACGTAAAGGGCAATCGAAGGAACACCGTAGATTTTGGTCAGTAAGTACGAGTCTGACAGTCTCTACCGCTTCACCTAGGATTCATTAAATTTTGATGATGTTATCACAATAAAAAAAAGGGTATAAATTATGAAACATGAAATATTGAATTTTAGTCCGTAGGATGGCAACACAACAAAATAACATTGTATCTAGTAATACCCGTAGGCGGCTGTGACCAAACATAAGGTGGGCAGTTAACTTTATTATGCCATCCTATAGTATAAATTAAATTATCTGGAGTAGCGTGTCGCCACCGAGTATTAATTGCGTGGACATTCACATGTCTTGGCGGTCGAGATACATATATGATTAAAACATAAAATAGTGTTTCGGTATTCTTTGTGTAACCGAATGTCTCGCGCAGGTCGGTCCATCCCATGGTTGTCTTTTTTTATTTAATAAGGGTTTGCTCTTTCCTCTATTCTAGTTCAGAGGTAAGAGAGACACACCCTACGATGGAGCGATCCCACCTAGAAGAAACCTGTTCACTCTAACTTTGAAGATATTCGGGTTGTATGCGTTCGGAAACAGGCGCAGGTTTTCAGCTAGATACTGCTCCATCTCATCATCACGCGTTCGTATCTCCGAAGTCAAACGAAGATACCCGAAGCACATACTTTTCTTGGGGGAACACTTTTCTTATTACATTAAATAATACGTAATCAATGACAAGCCAGTCCTAATGTACGCGGGAGACAGTAGCTGTCGGTGCCTCGTTTACATGGGCGAGTAAAGTTAATGGATCGTTAAACACGGGATGTAATTAAGATTTTTCTATCGGTTAACCTCAATCGCACTTTAGTTTCAATTTGAATTTAATGAAGACAGAAGTCTTTATAATGGTCGTTTTATTGGGCAGGCTCTGATGTGTTCATTCGATGTTTAACTGCGATGGTGTAAAGGTTTTAAATACGACTTTTAAGACTTCCTCATTATCTCTTCTTTTTATAAGGTCTTTTGAAATTTTTTTTAGAGACTATGAGTTAAAAATGTATTGGAGACCTACCAAAATGATATTGACAATTCTGTTGAAAATATTTGCAGTAATACAACTTTTTGAGGCGAGTTTTACTAATTTTGATTAGTAAAACTCGCCTCAAAAAGTTCAGTTCCTCAGTGAAAATAAAATGATGATAAAGGCCTTTTCCAATTCTTACTATAAACTCTTTTTTAGGGCCATCTCAAACTACACACATCAAAAGTGTCTAGGGATCAAGCATTTTTATGCGGATTTCTTGAGATTGAGATGTGGCTTTGTAATAAATTTATGATTTTATAAATTTATATGGATCCTTTTTGGTGCATTTCATAATTTGAATCAGGAACTGTGAATCAAATTCGAGTAAAAGATGAAAATCAGCTGTCAATATTTTCCCTATAAAAACATACAACGCATTGAAGACATTATTAGTGCTACTGTTTCCCTACTACTGATTAAAACCAACGTTATTATGGAGCGGCGACGTCATTTAAGCAGGGAAGAAATGCTCAGAGCCGTGGGAATGATAGAAGCTGGTTCCCGGCAACGTACTGTGGCTTTAGCTCTGAATACAAGTCAGAGTGTTATCAGTCGACTTTGGACACGTTACCGAAGCACTGGTACCGTGGCTGAGCGCCATGGAGGACGGTATCGCTGCACCACACGGAGACAAGACCGATACATTCAAATCTTAACTCGAAGAGCTCCAACAATAACCGCCATGATGTTAGCCGTGAGGCTTCATCACTCTTCAGGGAACTTAATTAGCGACCAAACAGTCAGAAACCGCTTGCATGAAGTGAACCTTCATTCCCGAAGACCGCTACGGGTACCACCTATAGCAATGCACAATCGTAGGATTCGATATCAATGGGCTCTTGAACACAGAAATTGGGCAGAAGAACAATGGCGTTTCGTGTGCTTTTCTGATGAGTCTCGTTTCGGTATGAGACAGGATACAAGACGTATACGACACTGGAGAACCCCTGGACGCCAACAGCGATTAAAATCCTGCCAGGAAGTCCATCCTTATAGTGGTGGAACCATCATGGTATGGGCGGGTATTTGGATCGGCGGAAGAACTGAGTTGATTTGGATCAGAGGCAACCTCAACGCTCAAATTTATGCTGAGACTATTGTATCAGACGTCATCGTTCCTCTACAAGTGCAAATCGGTCCCTTATTTCAGTTAATGCATGATAATGCACGACCGCACACCGCAAGAGTTGTAAGACAGACTCTCGCCGCAGCTAACATCAATGTCCTGCCCTGGCCTGCTCAGTCGCCAGACTTGAATCCGATTGAGCATGCATGGGATATGCTACAGAGAAGAGCTCTGCCGAATATGGAGGGTATCCAGTCGCAAGAAGACCTTTTTTTGTTGTTGCAACGAACATGGGCGGCCATTCCACAGCGTGATTTGGATGAACTCATTTTGAGTATGCCAAACCGATGTTCTTGTGTTGTTAGTGTTCGCGGTAGAAACACGGATTATTAATTGTTTAAGTTACCCAATAAAATTTTAAAGAAAACTGTTATTTCAGTCTTTTTTTCGAACTTTTGTGTTAGTGGTTCAAATGTCAAAAATCCCTTTATTAGGAAAATGGCAAATTTCTTTATTAATGCAAAGGTGACTTGGTTTATCGTTACTGTGACAAACGAAAACACTTTATTTGATGAATCCTTAAAGAAAATTTTAATTAATATCAATCAGGAGAAAAGTTATTGCAAAAATATATGTTGATCCCTAGACACTTTTGATGTGTGTATGTGGCAATTCATCCATAAATACGGAAGTATGGATTTGTGGATGGATGGATGGATATTTGTTACTTAATCACGTTGCAATGGCTGAACAGCTTTAGATAGACAGATTATTATCTGGATTAACACATAACGCATCTCGTCATCCCTTTCTCGTAGGATAATTTTCAACCTACAAGCAGGCGACTGCTCTTCGCAAACCTCAAATAATAGGCTCCATTATGAACAGCTGCAAATAACCCATATTTCAGAGCTCAGTGCCAATAAAACAGTAGTGTTTGAATAAAAACGTAGTTCGTTTTAAACATCGTTTTAAACTGGAACGCGGCCAAAGTTGACGTTTTGTTACGGCCAGCAATTTGTCATGTTATCAAGTGAGCTGCAAGTTATGACGGTTGAGGTTTTCCTGATAGCACTTGGAACCCTTCCTAAACTTTTGTTTTAAATGTTAGGTAAGTTTGGTTTACATCATTTGTGGGTTTATTATGTTATAATTGGATCATATTCACTTATGGGATACTTTTAAAATCATCAAATGAGTCCTCTCACCCAGGCCCAGGGCAGGGCGAAATGGACTGTCAGACTCGTAATGACTAAAATCCACGGTGTCCTTCAATAGCCCTTTACGTTCCAGGGTCACGGTAATTCGGTAAGTCCCTCGACCCCGGCAGGCTTTGTCCCTCTAAAGGGGGGGGGGGGGGCGTTGAGTACAACTTTCCTATTTTAACAGTTGGATAGTGTTGCCCTGATGACGTTCAAACGCCATGCTGGGATAAAAAGTATCCTATTAAGTCAATCCAGTTTATAAACATCACTCACCTTCGGTTTGCCGACGACATCGTAGTCATGGCAAAGTCGATGGAGGAACTCAGCATGATGCTCGATGGCCTCGACCGAGTTTCACAACGGGTGGGCTTGAAAATGAACATGGACAAGACGAAAATTATGTCAAATCCCAATGTTGTGCCCACCCCAGTCTCTGTTGGAAACTCGGTACTCGAAGTTGTTGACTCATATATCTATTTAGGACAAGTAGTCCAATTAGGTAGGTCCAACTTCGAGAAAGAGGTCAACCGCCGAATCCAACTCGGTTGGGCAGCGTTCGGGAAGCTACGCAATGTCTTTTCGTCCGACATACCTCAGTGCCTCAAGACGAAAGTCTTCAATCAATGTGTGTTACCAGTGATGACTTACGGCACCGAAACGTGGTCTTTCACTATCGGCCTCATCTCAAAGCTCAAAGTCGCTCAACGAGCTATGGAGAGGGCTATGCTCGGTGTTTCTCTACGTGATCGAATCCGAAATGAGGAGATCCGTAGACGAACTAAAGTCACCGATATAGCCCACCGGATTAGCAAGCTGAAGTGGCAATGGGCAGGCCATATTGCTCGCAGAGCAGATGGCCGATGGGGTCGAAAAGTGCTAGAGTGGAGACCGCGGACGAGCAAGCGCAGCGTAGGA
The DNA here is from genome assembly GCA_950005045.1 of Agrotis exclamationis. NCBI lineage: Eukaryota > Metazoa > Arthropoda > Insecta > Lepidoptera > Noctuidae > Agrotis > Agrotis exclamationis. The sequence continues at coordinate 13,589,690 of OX465436.1, read as the reverse complement.
CGTCCACCAACGAGGTGGACAGACGACCTTGTAAAGGTCGCCGGAAGACGCTGGATGCAGGTCGCTTCCAACCGGTATATGTGGAGATCTAAAGGGGGGTCGTGGAACTGTCTCATCAGGTAACAATGACCCTGGAACGTAAAGGGCTATTGAAGGATCACCGTGGATTTTAGTCAGTACGAGTCTGACAGTCTCTCCCGTCTAGCCTCAGGAGGCGGGAGGAATCGTTTGATGATTTTATCACGATAAAAAAATGGTAGTAGAAGATACCAGTAATAAGTGACGTTGAAGTGATAAAGTCATGGGACCGTCTGAAGGACGACATGAATATAGTTAGTAGATACCTAAGTATAAGACTGTTTGGATCATTCTCAAGTCGAGAGAAACGCAACTCGTCATATTCGCAACTCGTCATCTCTCAGGATGGAGTCGCAACTTGTCAGAAACGCAACTCGTCAGATATTTTTATCTGACGAGTTGCGAATCTGACGAGTTGCGAATCTGACGAGTTGCGTTTCTGTCCACTTGAGAATGATCAGACTGTTTCACTAGCTATGTTTAATTCGCGGGCATGCGGGCGGCGAGTAATGGGCAACTCGCCGCCCGACCATGGACCGTGCCCTGGTCGACGGCGCATTGTGTTCCACGCGCGCCTCAAAGAGCATCCGCAAGATGACGGGGCCCCCCTCTAGAGGGCCAAAGCCTGCGGGGGTCGCGGGACTTATAAATTATACAAGTCTGACAGTCCCTCCCGCCCTGCCCTGGGCGGGAGGACTCATTTGATGATTTTTCCACGCTCAAAAAAAGCTATGTTTAATTCCCATATGGAAAAAAAGGTTTAAGGTAAAGACTTTTGCCATGAATTGGACACAAACTCATTTACCTAGTTGCTAATAAGACATGACTGTTGGAAATCCATAAACGGTTAGCCTCACCCGTAAATCGAACTCACTCCATGCCAGTAAAGGTTACAAACACTTGAGCCAAGAGGCAATTAAGAAAAAAAAACCTCATTTTTATTAGGTACTACCGTCATCTGCCTAGCCTTTTCTCAACTAGGTATGTAAGTTTTTTATAAAATTTATTAAATCGTAAAAACAATTATAAATTTTTATTAAATTAAAATTTCACTTAATAATTTAAATAAAATAAAAGAAAATATAGAAAAAAATAAAAGTGGGTCCTAGAAAATATATATTATATATTTTTTAATAATGTTCTTTTATCGCAATTTCACTGCAACACCTCTTCTATTCGGGTTTCTGACCAACAGTAATGACCCTTAAATATCCACAAGTGACAGCCGGGACCAAACGGCTTTACATGCTTCTCGAGGCATGGAGGAATCTCGCTAAGATTTATGATCACCCATCCACAGACAAACGTCGTTAAGGGCGGCTTAACTTTGAAGATCAAACTGTGCAACTGTTTTATTAGAAGTAATTACGAGTACTTATTTTAATTACTTTACTTAACTACTACTGTTTCCTTACTAAAACGCGGTAGGTAAATGAAATAAAATTTACCTCGTAAATCATTAAGCTTCAACATAAAATCAATCATGCAACTCATAAATCGATTAATAAAAATCTTAAAAGACTCAAATAAAAATTTAATTACTCAATTCGGCTTCTTACAAGCTCACGTGAAAGTTAACAAAGTAAACTAAGTCGTATTTGAAGTGTGTTAGAAATCAATTTCCATATAAAACTAGTTTATGGTGCTTCTGCATGTAATGTTGGTGGAAAGTGGTGTCTGATGTCACTGTTGATGTTGAACAGTAGCGCAACTTTGGTTCAACACGTGTGAGAGACCCGATGGGTCAAGTTCTTGACTGTTCTAAAATAGTGAGAAGGTACCTGATCCGATCGAGGGGATCACAGGCGATCCGACCGGAGGATTGCAGTAAATCCTAACTAAGTAACTTCAATTTGACAGAAAATCGAGTTGTTGCCAGTAGTTTTACCGAGTAGTAGTAGGTACTACTGGGATTTTCCTTTCCAATAGACTTACTAGTAAGAATATTTTGAAATATGATCCAGTAGACAATACTCTCATTGACTCTCATGTAGACACACTTTTTTTTTTTCGGCCTTGGTGAGGCGGAAGGGACTGTCAGACTCTTACTGACTAATATCCACCCGTGTTCCTTCGGATGCCCTTTACGTTCCGGGGCCACGGTATCCTGGATTAAGAAAAATTCCGCGACCCCAGCAGGCTTTTGGCCCCATAAGGGGCCCCGTCGCCCCCGTCGGTGACGCGTGAAACACGACGCGGCACCGACCCGGGCTTGGTCCTTGGTCGGACGGCGAGCTTACCCATTACTCACCGTCCGCAAGCCCGCTGCGCCGCTGTGCCCTCTGCCATTCAGAGGGACACGCGTTGGAGCGTCCACCCGACAGGCTATTCGCATACGGGCAAAGAGACCCCTTAGGCACACAGTGCCTAAGGAAGAGTTTCTGCCCGCATCCCAGGGTGCACCGGCCCGAAAAACTGGTCTTCCCCACGGACGTATCCGAGATAACTCCAGTCCACGGGCGCACGTGGAGGTTTCCTGTCTTAGCACCCCATGTAGACACACTTGGGAAATCTGATCGCAGTACTTACTTTTAACGAATAATCTTACCTGTAGTAGGTAAGTACTTATTACAGAAAATCCTATTGAGCTACGGATTAAGATAATTAACCAACCCGCACTGGGCCCGCGTGGTGGATTATGGCCCACTCCGTCTCACAGAGAGGAGGCCTGTGTCCCAGCAGTGGGAACATTATAGGCTGATGATGATGATGATTAAGATAATTCATAGAATATAAATAATATCGAGTTGACCCACTGCGTATAACAACACAAACTACCAATTCAGTACTTCCACCATGTTAATACCGTATAAACTTTGTTTGGTCTCTCTGACCTATTGGAAGAGCCGACGGGCGTTAAAAAACTTGAAACACCGCTCAAGTCATTAAAATGTCATTAGGTACAAAGCTCCGTGAAATAAAAGTGTTGTTCTGTGACATACGGACGTTTTAGAAGAATAGAGACTGGTCTAACCGGATTTTTTTTTTTCTTGTTGTAAGGCCACATAATTTGTGAGATAACTTATTCAGTTTTGATACTTTTGAATCGGGCCGTAATAAAATTAAAAGTACAAAAAGAAATTGAATATGGTCCAGAAACAAAAAATGAAGCATTTATTTAAAATCGAAATGTACAAACAATTTTATTGATAGTGGTTGTCAATATTCAGATTTGCGGTGTCACGTTTTGGAAAAATAAATTGTTTGACATTTTTTTTATTTACCGCCTGATACTAAACGAGATATTGTTTACATGAATTGAACAATCATATTTTTCTCTCGAATATTTGCATAATATCCTCACACTGTTGTCACACCACGTGGCCCGTCTGATCGGGACCCATAAGAGGACCAAACGCCTGCCAGAGTCGTCGCCGAACTGTCCAAACGGGTAACCGTGACCCTGAAACGTAAAAGGCAATTGAAGAAACACAGTGGATTTTAAACAGTGCGAGTAGTCTTTGTCGTGGGTTCGAACTTCGCCAGGCGCATTAGTTTGTATCACCACTGCTCCCAAAACGGTGAAGGAAAACATCGTGAGAAAACCGGCATGTCCTAGAACCAAAAATTCGAAGACATGTGACATCTACCAACCCGCACTGGGCCCGCGTGGTGTATTATGGCCCACTCCCTCTCAAAGAGGCCTGTATCCCAGCAGTGGGAACATTATAGGCTGGTGATGATGATGATGAGTAGTCTTTGATGATAGCTACCACCTGAAAGAAAGTGTGTCTAGTCTATAGGTCTATACCTACTATATAGCCATCTCTACACATCAATTCAGGGTTCCTTTTAACGATATTTTCGTACATTGAAGGGCACTTCTAAGTGTCGGCACTAACTTCTTATCGTTCACGTATCGCAGTTATCCTGGAGTGCGTACTAACCACAAAAGGTCCCTATGTGCTCATTATCGATATTTCTACGCAAAATAAATACTAAGAGAGAAAATAATAGTAGGCTCTTACGAATTAGGTACTACCTTGGAAAAGACTCGGTAGGTACTAACAATAGTTTTTATTTTGATATGCCATACATTAGGGTTTTGTAGAGGTATTTCATTTTGAGCACCCACTGAAACTGCCGCAGTGCCTGAAAAGCCGTGTGTTCAATCAGTGCGTCCTTCCAGTCCTAACCTACGGAGCCGAAACGTGGAACATGTCAGTCAAGCTGGCCCACCGACTTCATGTCACGCAGCGTGCTATGGAAAGGTCTATGCTTGGGGTCTCACTAAGGGATAAAATCCGGAATGAGGTCTTACGGCATAAGACCAAAGTTATAGATATTGTCCAAATCTGTAGCAAGCTGAAGTGGCAGTGGGCTGGTCATGTCTGCCGCAGAACCGACGATAGGTGGAGTAGGAAGGTTCTCGAATGGAGACCGCGTGTAGGTAAGCGTAGGGTGGGACGCCCCCCGGCAAGATGGACCGATGACCTGAAGAAGGTGGCTGGCAGTGGCAGGATGAAAAAAGCTGGAGATCGTTCGCTGTGGCGCTCCCTGGGCTCTGCAATAGGCTGAAATGATGATGATGATGACCCACTGAAATGGCACCTGAGATATTCCACATACGTCACCTATGAATATTTTTCGCAGGTGACATAAGTGGAACAATTTATGATCTATGTATAACCAAGCTATTTCCCGCGGCTTCGCTTTTGTTCATTTATAATTTGATAATCAATTCGCGTTGTACTCTGCTTGTAATAAGAAGAAAAAAAAAATCTCCCATTATTTCTTTTCCTTAAATCTGTTTTGTTTCGCTGACATCTGCTACCAATAAAGCTTGTTCAAGCTCGCCATCTCAGAATACATTCATTCATTCATAAAGCCTCATTCAGACGATGCAAGTAATATCATGCGAGTTTAATGAATTTAGTTGACAAACAAATACAACAATGTAGGTAATTGTGGTTTGTTTGTCAACTAATTTCATTGTCCGCAATGTAGTCCATTATACATGAAGAAATTTCACGCAGCCTGTAAAATGGGCCTTTATTGTTATATCAAAATAACTAGCACTCCGCCCGCGACTTCGTCTGCGCGTGTTTCTAACTTCGAACTCTGGGAATTTGATGCCCGGTCACCCTCCATATAGAATACTTTTGGAAAATCTAAAAATGGTCTAGTAGTTTCGGAGCCCAATCAATACAAACAAACAATCAAATCTTTCCTCTTTAAAATATTAATGTAGACATACCGATTTTCTCCTTTATTCGATTTAGAGATAAATTATGCCCAGTTTTGAGTTTATCGAAGCAGTAAAATGCTTCCGTTAAAACTAAATCACCCCTTTTCACCAATTTAGAGGGTGATTTTCGAAAAACCAAAAAACACGTGTTTGATTATTTTTGATCTTATTTCTATAAAATGAGTTTCAAATTTATCGGTTAGTGCGTTATGATTTTCCCATACAAACACCCCTTTTCACCCCCTTATAGGTCGATTTTCGCAAAATCTCTTCTTATTGCTCACCTACATAATAAATTGCAACTACTGACCAAAATTCAAGTTATACGTTTAGTGGTTAAAGATCCTCCCCTTTAAACTTGAATACCCCTTTTCACTAACTTGAGGGGTGATTTTCGAAAAATCCAAAAACACGTGTTTAATTATTTCTGATCTAGTATATAAATACCGATTTTCACATTAATCAACTCACGCGTTATGATTTTCCCATACAAACGTTAACAACGCCTAGATTACCAATGGAGGGTAGTTTTAAAAAAATAATAGAGCCAATCTTTTTTATTTACTTGTGTTCTCATTCGTGGCAAGTTTCAAATTTATAAACCCAAGGAATAAGATTTTTCATACAAACGTTTTCACCCCTTTTCACCCCCTTAGAGGAGGATTTTCGCAAAATCCCGTCTTATTGCTTCCCTACACGGTAGACTGCAACTGCTGTCCAAAATTCAAGTTACTGCGTTTAGCGGTTTCGGCTGTAGTCGAGTCTTAATAAAAACCGGCCAAGTGCGAGTTGGACTCGCCCATGAAGGGTTCCGTAGCAGCAAGCATAGATTAGAGATATAATTATATTGAGATTTGTAAGTAATATACACAAACAATAAAAATAACTTTGTTTTTCATAGTATTTGTATGAATGGCAAAGTTATATTTGCGGTTTTTGAAAATGTACTATATCTCAAAAACTGCTAACTGTATCTCATCCAAACCAATTTTCGTTGGTAGTTTTGGTTGAGGTCTACATTATATATTTTTTTTAGTTTTATCATTCTCTTATTTTAGAAGTTACGGGGGGGGGGACACACTTTTTACCACTTTGGAAGTGTCTCTCGCGCAAACTGTTCAGTTTAGAAAAAAATGATGTTAGTAACCTCAATATCATTTTTAAAGACCTATTCATAGATACCCCACACGTATGGGTTTGGTGAAAACAAATTTTTTGAGTTTCAATTCTAAGTATGGGGGGCACCCCCAAAATTTGTTTTGTTTTGATTTTTGTGTGAAAATCCTAATGCGGTTCACATAATACATCTTTCTACCAAGTTTCAACAGGATAGCTCTTATACTTTCGACAAAAAGTGGCTGTGACATACACGGACAGACAGACAGACAGACAGACAGACAGACAGACAGACAGACAGACAGACATGACGAATCTATAAGGGTTCCGTTTTTGCCATTTGGCTACGGAACCCTAAAAACCCTATTCTTTTATATAATAAGATTATAATGTCAAATATTGCAGTCTAGTGGCGTTCATTTTTGTTAAAATATTAATTCTGTCAGTCAATAGGTGCGTCCACACAGAGCGCGCAGCCTCGCGAGGCGTTTGCTGCGCGAGGAAACTGACAAGCGAGGCTGCTCACTCTGTGTGGACGTGTCTATTGTTTTTCGACTGAGGCACGAAACAATATACGCGGGCAAAACAAAAGCCGACATTGGATGGCTCGGGCGCTCAGTCGTTTGACCGCAGCAGCGCTGTCACTTGCCTCGCCCGAGACACGTCCACACTAACCGAGCTGCTTCGCGCGCAAAATGCCTCGCGAGGCTGCGCGCTCTGTGGGGACGCACCTATTAAGTAATTTTGAATAGAATGTAGTATAACGTTCTGTGACTTTCCAAAGTTATTTTAAAGATGTAAGAATCTGTAATTATGTTTGGCATCTTTACCATGAGCTTATCATTGGGTTATCCAACAAAATACCTTCGTTTGAACCTAATTAAACATGAGTTAACCGACAAAATATCAATTACTATGGGAAATATTCATGAAATGCTGTTCATTAACGGTATCAGTAACCTAAATTCAAAGATTTAATAGAGATAATTGATTGAATGAATGCAGAGCACGATGGAAGAATTCCTATCGCTATTTGAATGTATCGTCATCCTAAACCTTCCTAATAAAATATTGTAAATACGAATGTAGGTTTGTTTGTTTATTTTTCGCTTATCAATCCTAAACCGTGAGACTAATTTTGGTGAATCTTGGTATAAAGACAGATGGAAACTGGAAATGGTTATAGGCTATAGAGGTAAAGAGAAGGAGCAAGAAAAAAATTATATTATTGATAAATTGCGCAAGTAACTTTGTGTGTAAACAATTTCATGCCTCAATCGTTGAACCAATTTTGATTTTCAGGCACAGAGATAGATAATACCGTGGCAATGCTATAGGCTTATTCTTTTTCACGAAACTTGAAGGAGGAAGATAAATGTGGGAAAAAAAACAATTTTAAATGAAACTTCATACACGGAAAAAAAGGATGTCTTCTGTTAAGACAATATCGTATTGGTCAAGACAAATACTGATTCATATATGGGGAAAACAATATATTATTGAATGAAGTAAAATATTGTCTTAGTTATATTGTCTCCTTCGAAGACATTAGACTTGAATCAAGAATTATTAAGTTTAATTTTATGAATATCTTCAGTAAAAACTAAATATTTTCTTTAATTAAGATTGTAATAGTCTTGAATCAAAAATATATTCTTACGTCAAGAATTAAAACCAAGTATTTATTATTCTTAATTTGAGTAAACAGGTTTTCTTCGACTGAGCACATTTACTTACGTTAAGAAAATATTTATTTGGATTGAAACATTTTTTTAAGAATATTGATATTCTTCGCAGAAGAGATCCTTTTTTTCCGTGATGGGTCGTCCGATTTTCAAATATAATTATTTTTATACTGAAAACCAGAATTCATCGTCTGTCTACATTAGTTGAGCAAAGTTACGGCAAAAGCTTAGTATTTATATAGAAGAGATCATTCTATCACACAGAACTATGAACTGAATAAATTGGTTATCTGAATTGACTAGCTATAAAATAGTTATGATACGAGAAAAAATTCAGGCCCACAAAATTATTTTAGATGGGCTGAGAGATTGCTTTCGTAATACCAATGTGATCCTCCAAAGTGTTTTATGATTGTATATTATCCCTAAAAGTAATACAGGAAGTCTTTTTCTTTATGCGAATGCTACTGATGATGGCCTGAAGACCCTTTGAGACATGTGTCGTACACGCCACTCGAACTATACCATAAAGCAGCGCATGCCTTCCAATGTCTGAATCCGCCTTTATTAGGACGACGGCGATGTTTATTTTTATTTCTCAGTATAAGTAGTATTCATCTATTTATCCGGTTTCACAGTTTAGGTTTTAAATAAAATACAACGCATGCTTCTCATTGATATTGAAGCTTTTTATAAGTTATGGAATTTAAAAACTTTTTGAAAAAAAGGCAACAGACTTCAAAACCAAACACAAAAAAAAAACTGTAAAATAACTTTTCTTTCGGAAGTCGGTGGCTTTGTTTTTTATATCATTGACTATGGCCACCGACTTCCGAAAGAAAAGTTATTTTACAGTTTTTTTTTGTGTTTGGTTTTGAAGTCGGTTCCCTTTTTTTCAAAAAGTTTTTTATTTTTTCCTTTTTAGTTTAGAAATTCAACAAAAATCTTCATATAATCGGCGTCTTTTTGAAAATCTGCAATCCTAATAAGCAACAAAAACGGATTTGTACGGGCAACTTCACGAGATATCCATTAGTGTTACATACTAAAACCTTCCCCAGAATGTAACAAATACTTTTCTGAAAACCGCATCAAAATCGGTTCAGCCAAACGCGAGATAATCGCGGACAAACATGCAATGGTCACTGAAAATCTACAATCCAAGAAAGCAAAAACGGATCCAGGCGGGCAACGTCACGGGATATCTATTAGTGTTATATACTAAAACCTTCTCCAGAATATAATGAACTTTCCTGAAAACCACATCAAAATCGGTTCAGCCAAACGCGAGATAATCGCGGACAAACATACATACATACAGGTCGAACTGAGAATCTACTTTTTTTTTGTTTTGAAGTCGGTTAAAAATACTTAGGTTAGTTTTTAAATAATAAAATAAAGAGAAAATATTAGTTTTTTTGTATGTTTGTTTGTAGTGGATAAACTCTTTTACTACTTGTAGAGATTGCTGTTAGGGATGTTATAAATGATAAACTGAAATGCTCACAGAAAACTGTGTATTGTTCAGAATGTTATAAATGTTTGTTAATAGAGCGAGGGAGCACGCGCGACGGCACTAGTTGCGATCTGATCACGTACTAAGTTATATGCAATTTGGGTCGTTTGGCGTTAACGCGTAAACTGATGATTTGTCAATTCATAATAAAATGCTGATGTGCGGTTCGCCGTACATGCTCCCGGGCGAAAATGTTACAAAATTTAAAAACAATAAAATTAAAAGATAATAAAAGTTTAAACAATATCATCCCCATTGTAAAAGTTACGTCTTTGTGGCCTAGGGGACGTAGCTTGGTTATGTACAGTATTTAAACTAGCGTTACTAGCTATCACATTCACTTCACTGGGCTGACGGTCAGCCAATATGCTCTGCTTTCGCGGAAATTTCACATGATTCACTTCACTAGCACTGATGTTTCGCGAAAATGTAACTGTCGGTTCCGTCTGCGTGAGGCCCCTGGTAGACGCCTTCCTCCAGCGCCACAGGAACACCGCTGCTGCTACGATGGCTACGCCCAGCAAGATATAGCAAATGACGTATTGGTGAACGTCATGTGTTGATAAGCTTTGGTTGTTTCTATCGATCTCTTCGGAAGTGTTTGCCGTAGCCGTTTTCAACTGTTTTATCTGCTTGCCGATGTTTTCTAATGTTTGATTTAGCGGATCTACGGATTCCGTGTAGTCTGATAGTGAAATGTTTACTAAATGATGGAATTCTGTTATCTGTGGAGTTTCTATTTCAGGGTCAGTTTTTAAGATGTTTCCCGAGTTAGAACGAGAGTATAGAGCAAAGTCTTTGCCTTTAATTATGCACTTAGACTTCAAGTTAATTATACCAGCTCCACTGATTTGCTTGTAGGTCACTTGATCTTGACAGATGATCCTGATCGGATATGTATTGCAGCAAAAATATAAATACTTAGATGGATCGCTCAGTTCAATCCACATATCGCTGCATGGAGATTTGCTGACTGCGCATTGATTGTTGTCGTGGTTGATTTTACAGAACTTCTCGTCAATGGGAAGATAGTTTACTGGCTTGTCGATTGTACATAAATATGAATGCTCATTATGTTGACATAGCTGAAGCTCCGTAAATGATATTGTTACATAAGCATCCTTTCTCAAATTTATTGCTACGTACTCTGTTTTCGGCATTACGTTAAACATGTTGGTACCGATTTGATGAGGAACTGAGAGGATTTTATAAATCTTGTAACTGTCTCTACTAGACAATGGAAATGTTATTTCGAATATGACATAGTCTGTCATTACTCTTGCTTTTACTCTCAGCATGCTGTAGACTGACCTAAGGTCTGACTGTATATTGTCCACCGGTAAGGTCACGTCTTTGGTCAGCTGCCCAGATATAAACTGTAGTTCATTTCTTAATTGATCAGGGGTCAATAAATGAGTATTGAACTTGCCATGATAAACGTCTGTTATGGTATCCAGTAGAGTATCTTGAATTTGTTTTAGATTATGAAGTAAATTCACTGCTGTTAGTGCTGACAAAGTGAAATCCTGACTATCACTTAACTTGACCATATTTTCTTTAATTATGTTGGTTGCTCGATCTAGCTCGTTCAAATGCTTGTTGATTGTTTTGTGTTGTAGTTGTATATGTTGTTCAGTACGCTTTAGCACATTAAACTCAGCCTCAACGATGGATGTTTGATTTTTAAGTAAGTTTGTTAGGTGATGCTCATTTTGTTTCATAAGCTGGATATCTTTTTTATATTGTTCGGCGAAACTCTCGTCTAATACCCCGAACAATGCGTTTGCAATGTTACCTATTCCATTGATAAGACCGCGACGCTGTCTGTCGTGCGCGTCAAAATGCTGATTCAATAGGAGTCGGTTGTAATGTTGTAATTCTGAGTACTCGTGATGTAATTGGAGTAGTAACATACCGCAGCGACTTGTTTCTGTTAATGTGCTGCATGTTTTATCTAAATAGTTCAGAAACTTTGTTGCTGTGGTCATGCCATCCCAGTATGGAGACATATTGTAGTATACAACGAGGGTCCATTTATCTCGTACAAGTTGCATGTTGTTGATCGAGTCAAAATATAACGAAATGTTGTTAGGTAATGGTGATATTATTTCTGTTGTTTGCGATGTTGTTATTAATGACATAGCAAATATTAAAGCAATCGCCATTGATGTAAACAATGATTTAGGTTTGCTTGCTTTTATTTTCACTTCTCTTACGCCATCTTTGTTCTTGTCTTGTCCTTTTTCCATCTGTTCTGTTTGCTCTTCCTGTTTGCTAGTTGGAATCGGTAGAATCGACACTTTGACAATAGGTCGTTTTCTATCACCATTTTTGGTTTTTAAAGATACTACTCGGACGAGACCGTCCTGTCCAGGGTGAACTTCTATGACTCTGCCCATCATCCACTTCCCTGGCGAGAGATTGTCGTCCTGTATAGTTACCAATTGTCCTATTTCAATATTGTTTTGAGTGTTCATCCATTTAGGACGCACTGACTGTTCTGTTAAATATTCTGCCTTCCACTTTTTCCAGATGTCATGTGCAATTTTGGCTGCTAGAGTCCACCTAGTGCGTGCATCTTGCTCTGTTTCGATGACTGATGTTCCTGCCCTTCCAGTTAAGAAATGAGCTGGAGTTAGCACTTCCAAATCATCTGTATCTTCGGATAACGCACATAGCGGTCTAGAGTTTAGACATGACTCCAGTTTTGCTAAGATAGTTGAATATTCCTCAAAAGTTAGCTTCTGCTCGCCAACCACTCTTTTGAGGTGATGTTTCAGACTTCTAACGGCTCTTTCCCATAATCCACCGGCACTTGGCCAGGATGGTGCATTGAAATGCCACTGTATCTGTAAGTCCGTTAATTCTGCTGATAAATTGCTGTTGACCATGCTTTGTAAATCGTGAAATTGCTCTTGTAAAAGTCTGTTCGCTCCAACAAAGTTGGTTCCATTGTCACTGTATATATGACAAGGAGCTCCTTTTCTGGCTGCCATTCGGTGTAGTGCTGCTAGAAACGCAGAGCTGCTTAAGTCTGATACCAGTTCCAGATGAACAGCTCTGGTCACCATACACACAAATATTGCTATGTAGCCTTTTGTTGTCTTTATCCCGCGTCCTTTATTGCTTTTTACCTCAACATAGCCGGTATAATCTACACCGGTATGATAGAAGGGGGGAGCGGGTGTGCTTCGGGATTCTGGCAGATCTCCCATCAATTGATGCTGCATTCTTGGTGAATGTTTTCTGCAAATAACGCAGTTTCTAACTTCTTTCTTGACCGCTCTATTACCTCCGATTATCCAATACTTCTGTCGGATGTTTGCTAGTGTTAAACGAGGCCCACCATGGTAAGTTAGAAGATGGGCTTGGTTAATAATAAGTGTTGTTAATCGGCTGTTGTTTGGTAGTATTGCTGGATGTTTCATATCCAACCCAAGATCTGCTTTTCTTAGACGACCACCTACTCGAAGGATACCTTCTCGATCGATGAACGGATCTAGTTTCAATAGATCACTCTTGTTGTTTAATTTACCATGCTTTTTTAATTGTTCTATATCTTCTAAAAATACTGTTCTTTGTACATGCTTAACAATTAATAACTTGGCGTTTCGCATTTCAAGTAATGTGAGATACGACGGCAATGAACTGTGTTTAATTGTTGTGGCGTTATTATGTAATTGCATTGTTTTTGTAGCGCGTAATAACCACGCAAGTATTTTGACAATTTTACTGAAGGAGCTGTGGTTATCCAACAGTAGCATAATAATGCTCTCTGAATCTGTCGTTTGATGCTGAGTTGCCAAAGTATTTGTTTTGTGACCTTGACTATATTTCGTTTTAAGTTCTTGGTCAGTTGTATAAGAGATTGGTTTTGAAGACTCCTTTACATCGAATGTTTTCAAGGTGCTAGGTCCTTGCCACCACAGACTATGATTTTTTAGTTGAGATGGTAAAATTCCCCTGCTTGCTGCGTCCGCTGGATTCTCTTCTGATTTAACATATCGCCAACAATCTGGTTTGATGACTTCAGTAATGCTTCTCGTTCTGTTTGCTACGAACGGTTTCCAGCGTCCGGGATCGCCTTGTAACCAGCCCAAGACAACCATCGAGTCTGTCCACCCAAATAACTGCAAATTAAGGTCTCCTAAACAGCTGATAACTTTGTTCATCAATCTTCCTAGTAGATACGCTCCTGATAACTCCAATTTCGGCAATGACACGCTTTTCGAAACCGGAACTAATCGTGATTTAGCCACAACTAATACTACTGAAGATTTGTTATGTTTTTTGATACGCGCATAAATAACTGCCGCATAAGCTTTAGTTGACGCATCGCAGTAGCCGTGCAGTTCGATGATGTCATTAGGTTGATATTCGATCCATCGTGGTATTTTGTAGTTATTGATGTTTACTATGTCTGTTTGTAATGTATTCCATTCGTTTTTAATGTTTTCAGGGACTTCTTCATCCCAGTCCAGTTTGTTTTCCCATAGTTTCTGGAATAGTATTTTTAATTTTGTTGTCACTGGTGATATCCATCCTAACGGGTCAAATAATTTGGATATCTCAGCCAAAAGCATTCGCTTTGTTAATGTTGTGCTATGTTTTGCTAAATTGTATTTAAAAGTAAATTGATCATCTGTTGCATTCCACCGTATTCCCAATGTTTTTGTTGTTTCATCTGTTTTAAAATTAAATATAATTTCTCCTTCGCTCTGATTATTTTCAATGTTTGCTAGGAGTTCTGAACTGTTTGCTGACCATTTTCGTAATCGAAAACCTCCAGACTTTAGTAGCTTGTTAAGATCTGTTATAAATAGTTTACCACCCTGTATTGAATGACTACCATGGATCAGATCGTCCATGTAAAATGATTCTGATAAGACCTTGGATGCTTCCGGATATTTTTGCTCTTCATCCTTTGCTAATTGTCGCAAGGTCATCATTGCTAAAAAAGGTGCTGATTTAGTCCCGTAAGTAACTGTTGCTAGCTGATATGTTTTGATTGTTTTGTGTGGCGAATCTCTCCACGCTATTTGTTGATATCGACGATCTGCTTCATTCACCATTATTTGCCGATACATTTTTTCGATATCGGCGGTAAATGCGTATCGATATTGACGCCACTTGATGATGAGTTTTTGAAGGTCCTGTTGCATATTAGGTCCCTTCAACATCAAGTCATTGACACTGCACCCGCTAGACGTCCTGGCAGACGCGTTGAATACGACACGAAGTTTCGTTGTTGTCGACTCAGCTCGTTGTACAGCGTGGTGTGGCAGGTAACACGATATTGCTTCATTGTTATTGTTATGTTCAATAGGAACCATGTGACCTAATGCTTGATATTCGTTTATGAATAATTTATATTGTTCTGCTAAATTTGGCTGCTTTTGGAATTTTCGTTCCAAGTTAAGGAACTGAGCTATGGCCATTTCTTTGGAGAACCCTATCTTCCCCTCGGTGTCTGATTTGAAAGGAAGTCTGACTTCATAACGCCCATCTGCAAGTCGTTTTGTTGTTGCCAAATAATAATTTATGCATTCTTGATCCTCTGACGACACTTGCGATTCTTCACTGATGTCTTCAATCTCCCAAAATCGCTGTATGTCTTGGGTGTTGCTGAGTACAACATTGCATTGATATGACGTCGTTTCTTCACCACCTCCGTATATAATCCATCCTAGTTGTGTTTGTTGTATTATTGGTTGGGATGGTGTTTCTCCTTTGATTAATCCCGTCAGTAATATTATGCCATGGACGTTAGCATTAAGTAGTAAGTCCACTGGCCTGCTTGAGTTGAATTCGGGATCTGCTAATTTTAAATTTTCCATATGACCCCAATTAGGCCGCTCAAATATTTTTATAGGTAAGTTTTCAAGTAAGTTGTCCATAATTAGCACATCTGTACTAAATGAAAAGTTGTTATGTATTGATGAGCAGTGGATCGTTAGTTTACCTTTACATTTGTTATGTTGTTCTCCTATACCCATTACGATCCCTTTGCATCGCGATTTTTGTAATCCTAATCTTTTCACTGCATCTTCCTTGATTAGGGACACTTGTGATCCCGGATCTATCAGGGCTCTTAAGACTTGATGAGACCCATCAATGGCTTCAACCTTGATTAATGTAGTGGCTAACATCACCTCATTAGTTGCTGATTTATCCCCAGTGACATGTGATGAAACAGACACTATTGGGTCTTCATTATTCTGCTGACGGTTGGCAACGGCCGCGCTGTTGGAAGATGCCGATCTAGATTTCGTGCAAGCATCATGCATAATTGTATTATGCGTTCCATTGCAATTGCGACACCGTTTTGTAGAAGTGCACTGTTTGCCATTATGATCGAATAAGCAATTGATGCATGTTTTCAATTTTGCAACTGTTTTTAGCTTGTTTTCATTGCTCAATTCTAAAAACCTTTTGCAATTATATAGGCCGTGCTGTTGACCGCACAGCTGACACTTATACGGCGCCGACACGTGTAATGCTTTGGAGAATGATTTATTGCTGTTGCTATGCTGATTGTTGCTATGAGGATTTTTCCCATTCGATGTTCTTGAGTCTAGATTTGCCTTTTGTGTAAAACTTTCATGTTTTCTACGCGAAGATTCTAGACTTGTAAACTTGCTCTCTAAGAAGTCGAGAAACTCTTGTAGAACAGGCAGCTCTCTTGCATTTTTCAAGGAATCGACGTAATCCCCAAAAGTTTCATGATCCAATTTTTGTGACAATAAGTTCACAAGGAGTGGATCCCATGTGTTGATGTCGACACCCAGATTTTTTATCCCGTGTATGCTTTCAAGGGTGACGTCATGTAATTTTTTGATTTGACTCAAAGATTGCTGTTGCATGTTGGGTAAACCGAGTAGGGTGTTAATGATGGAGTTAAAAATAAGCTTTTTGTTATTGTAGCGATGGTTTAAAAGCTCCCAACATGTGTTGTAGTTGTCACTGCTTATTGGAAGATGCTGTATAATTTTCTCTGCTTCACCTCTTAGCTTTCCTTTCAAAAATTGCATCTTCTGCGCGTTTGATAGTGACCGATTGTTGTGTATGGTCTCATTAAACAAATCTTTGAATGAGTACCATTGATGATATTTTCCTGTAAATATAGGAATATCCATTTGTGGAGTGCTATGTTCTCTGTGTGACACGGACCACAGTTTTTTGTTGATGGATTTTTTGAGATTGATGAATGTTTTCTCATTGTCATTGTAGATGATGTCGTACTCTTCATCTACGCCACACATTTCTCCGTCAATTTCCCAGTGTAGCTCATCAACCTGCTTCCATTTGGATTGTAATGTTTTTAGGGCGTCCTCTAGCTCCCACTTTTCATTTAGGTCTTCTAGATCGATGTTACTCACGGTCCTCTTGAAGGCTTTGATATTGGCCGCTTGCTTGCGAACCCTGTCATCGAGTTTACTAGTCGAACCCTTTGACAGCATTGCTTGGCTAGTGCTCGGACTCCTATCTGCTTGTTCTTGTTGACGATCTTCCTGTTTGGATTGAGATCGTTGGTTTGGTGATGGAGGAATAACTCTCACTGCTAATACCAAGCTTTGCTCGGCGATTAATGCTTTAATGCTAGTGTATAGCTGACTTGTTTGCTCATGCTCAGAATTTACAAAATATTTATGTTCCCTGACCCCGCTCGCACAGATACGCAAATGATTGTTCTGGTAGTCTAACCAGTAACTCTCAAGTAACTCCGAACGACGTCTGAAATAGTCATCCGTCTTTCTTTCGGCTCCGTCCTTTTTAATATTGATTTTCATTTTCTTCATCGCTTCACTAATCTCCAGTTGTGAATCGTAAAGGCCTTCCATTGTGTTAGTGAAAGGACTGCTTTGCTTATGTTATGTTAATTAAAAAAGGAAAGATCTTACTTGAGTTCTCCTTTCTTACGGCTGCTTGTTGGATGTTGATGATTGCGGAAACAGCTCTGCTGCTGAAACTGTTCCCTTGCTGCTGGCGACGTACTGCTGCTGACGTCTTGCTAATTCTTGCTTGTTGTTACGATGCGGACTGCTTTTCCACAATTTTAAAAGTTCAACGAACGAGTGTCCTCACTAATTTTTGGTTTGCTTTAACACTAGTCAACTCCTTCCGGACGGAGGACTATCAAAAACTCGCGAGATCCCGCCCGATGGCTCGAAGGACCATGTAGAGATTGCTGTTTGGGATGTTAAATGATAGACTGAAATGCTCACAGAAAACTGTGTATTGTTCAGAATGTTACAAATGTTTGTTAATAGAGCGAGGGAGCACGCGCGACGGCACTAGTTGCGATCTGATCACGTACTAAGTTATATGCAATTTGGGTCGTTTGGCGTTAACGCGTAAACTGATGATTTGTCAATTCATAATAAAATGCTGATGTGCGGTTCGCCGTACACTACTATTAGACCAAAACTGACTGTAGCTCCACGTTTATTAATTACTCCGTCGTGTAATTACTTACCGGAATGTCAGATTTTCAGGTACGTACCTACATCCCCAGAATTTAATTTCACCCACCGTTCAAATAATTGAATTCCATGAAATGTGATTTAGAATTTCAGAGTAGGTATTTAGTGTAGAAACAAAATATTTACATGTGGTTGTGTTAAAACATTACCGTTCGTAATTAATTCTGACCAAACATTTTGATAATAGAATGCTTTTAATAAACAGTTTGCGCTAACTATTTGCGTTTTAGGATAATTGTTGTTATTGCGGCAGATGTCAAATTAAAGTGATTAGGTACTTGCTAACTACGTGTTATTACGTTTAACTACAATTAGGTATTTGAATTTAGAAAAAAAAAATAATGTAAGTAATTAGTAGGATCGAATTGCATAAATTGGACCGGCTCGTAATTTGTACCACCTCAAAATCTACCAAACTGTAATGTTTAGTTTTAAATTGGCAACACTAAAAAGCAGTACTACCAACATGACGCAACCGCTGCATTTTGGACTTGATAACACAACAGAGTAAATTGTAGTAAAGTAAGTCCACCACAAATAAGAACATTACTGGAGAGAAAAAATCTTAATTATTTTTTAATAATTAATTATGACCAATTTAAAAGTGAAAAAATCTGAACGAAATTGACGTACTTAAACACAAACGCGCCACAATTGCTCGCCTCGGTTGTGATGTCACTATGACAAAGAACTTCCTTAGTACTGTGTCAACTAGCTTCAATAAAACAAAAAAAAAAAAAACTAAAAACAGAAATAAATATATGATCTATCCATTAAAGACAAAAAAAAAATCATTGAAGGGACCAATGATTACTTTGTTACACAAAGTGAAATTAGCAACTAAAGTCTGGCCCTGATTTAGGCTCTTCGTACACAATTGTACGCTAGTCTCCGATGCTTTACAACTTTGGTATTAATCTCTTTGAAGAGTGGATGGAGAGAGCCACGGCGTCCGCACCATCCGCCTGTCGCCCAGAGAAGAAACAACCGGGTGTCACCACTGTGTGAATCGTAATATATACAGCATACGGTGGAGGTCTGCTCCATTTGGGTGGAGCACCGCCGTGGTCTCACGGAGGCGGTAGGCGGCGGCAACGTCGCAATTCAGGCCATGTTACGGAGCGAGGGGAAATGGGTACCAGTCAACATCCTGAGAGGCCCACTTCCACCTAACGTCTCAGCCTCCGCAGGAGTCGCCCTGGGCGAAATCGTCTTGCTATTTCAACCACTAATGTTGTGGGATTGCAGACTTCGAGTAAAGGATAGCTTGCCGTCCGATTAAGAACCAGGACCAACAGGAGGACTCATTAAAATCAAATTTTGATTTTCCATCCCCAAAAAATACAAGCCTTTGATACTGATTTTTAGTCATTAATACTTGTTTAAAATAAAACTAGTCATCGTAACCTATTGAAGTCATAATTACGTGCTCGTTGAGCACCTAGAGGCAAATTCCAATGAGTATATGAGTGATCATTATCGCCTATAAAACCTCAAAATTTTCGGTCGGAGGTGCCAATTATATGATTGGATACAATGCGGTTGGTAGGTAATTGAATAAACCAGCTTAATGCAATCATGGAGGTATTTTATGGCAATACTGAATATATGAACCGTTATTCATTTATTGGTATTATTTTGAAGCTAAAGTTCAAACCCTACTTACTCTATCAGGTTTCGATTTAAATCCCTTCTATAAATTCTTGGTATATTCTTAGATTATAAAATGTCCAGATTCCTAGGTAGGCTTTGGGTAGGCCACTGAGAATTGAAGCCAAAAAAAAGGAAGAAAAAATATTTCAGTCGTTCGATTCCCACGTAAAACAAGTGAACATCTCCAAGGAAATTATTTCAATGTGTGTGTGGCGCACACTCACATATTTATAAAAAAGAAGCTTCACGACAAACGTTAAGCCGATTCCGCGTCGATAAATGTGGGGGGACCCTTAGTTTAGTTTTGAAAACGGAATCTGGACATTTTATTTCTAATCTAAAATCTTAAGTAATGTTTATTTTATCTGTATGCTTGTTTGTTACTCGATGATGCTTAAATACTCGTAGTTTAACGAAATTCGATGAAATTTTGCACGATTCTGAATGACAGCACTGAGATGCTGTTTAATTGCCGTACCTAGTTAATTCTACATAGAAGTGAAACTGTGGAACACAGTGAGTAGTTATTTAAGTTATAGATAAAACCGCCCGCTATCGGACCCTTAGAATTTACAATCTTGTGAAACGCTTATGTTTATTAATTTGGTGTAACATAAAGTACTTACAATATATTCTGGTATGTTCTATAAGCCAAAGTTGGCAAAATCAAACTGTTTTATTTTTTTGTTATTTTTTCTCTGATAAGATTGTTGCTATGACATTTACTTCGATACCAATTTTTGAATATTCTGATACTTTTGTCTGGGAAAACATTTTCGTGTTTTTATAAGAAAAAGCTAGGTGGTAAGCGCACTTCAAAACGATTACTTCGTAAAAAACTTTGAGACGTTAAATCTTTCCTTTGTGAATTTCATCATATTCATATTGGGAAGAAAAGGAGCTAAATAACTTATTTTTTCTAGCCCAATATGTCCCACTTCTGGGCAAAGGTTACCCGAAGATTTTTCAAGATTTCTTGTTCTGCGGCGCCTGGAACCAGCCCTCAACAAGATAAAATATAAGATTTTTTACCCACAAAATCTTGTCCTACCTTAGTAGCATCTAACATAAATTAAGCAATTTAAAACACATCAGTTGCTCATCTAAACGACTCGATCCTCAGCAAAGCACACAATAATAAATTGACACGAAAACGATTGGCGGCCTTTCAAAACCTTGGGCGAAATAGCTAAATATTTAAATCGTTAGATGTCACTGTACTTCGCTACTATAAGAACAGTGAGAATAACGGTCTTCGCAAATTGTATCCAGAATTTTGCAAGAGTATGGTAGATGGCAATATTAGAAGAGTCAATTGTTTGATTGTTTATAATTTCTTCTCATAATATACTTTTTTTTTTTTTTTAGGGTGGCAAAATCATCAAATGAGTCCTCCCGCCCTGGGTGGGGCGGGAGGGACTGTCAGACTCTTACTGACTAAAATCCACCCGTGTTCCGTCGGATGCCCTTTACGTTCCGGGGCCACGGTATACTGGATTAAGAAAAATCTGCGACCCCGGCAGGCATTTGGCCCCATAAGGGGCCCCGTCGGTGAAGCGTGAAACACGACGCGCCACCGACCCGGGCTTGGTCCTTGGTCGGACGGCGAGCATACCCATTACTCACCGTCCGCAAGCCCGCTCCGCCGCTGTGCCCTCTGCTGTTCAGAGGGACACGCGTTGGAGCGTCCACCCGACAGGCTATTTGCATACGGGCAAAGAAACCTCTTAGGCACACAGTGCCTAAGGAGAGTTTTTGCCCGCATCCCAGGGTGCACCGGCCCGAAAAACTGGTCTTCCCCCCGGACGTATCCGAGAGGGAACTCCAGTCCACGGGCGCACGTGGAGGTTTCCTGTCTTAGCACCCCCTCATAATATACTAAGAATTTTTAGAAAGTTTGCTTAGCGTTTTGCCAGGTCGGCTTCCAATTTAGCCAGATGTAGGTAAATATAAGTTTTCTGAACTGGCTTCCAGAACCCAGTTAGTACTTACTAGGTGATCATTATTCCTTGATAAGACTGGTTGACAGTCTGTTTGATCACTAACTGCCTGTTACGACGGTCAAAGATCTACAAATGACAGCCGAGATCAACAACATCATAACATCCTTTCCATGGCTCGAAGGATTTCTGATGGCCATCCATCCACCGACTGATTTTAGCAAGTACTGCTTAACCTTGCAACTTGTAACTGTTATTATTAAGACACCAGCTCCTCAACTTACTAGTAAACAACTTTCAAAGAAACGGAAACTCGAAAATCTTGTGACGCGGTCGACCTACTTTAACAATTTAAATCTTTGAAGCAAACCGCGGAGACGGTGTGTCACAACAGCTTAAAACTTGTTAATGATGCAACAAAACAACTTGAAATTAAGTGTCAACTATCACGAATGTCCTGAAAGGTAGTAAAGGCAAGCGCTTTAATTAGACCCTTGTATTCTGAAGCGCTTTTATGACTCGCCGGTAGCGCTTTATCGCTTTCCGATTACGATTGCCGCTTGGATAGAAGTTATGTCGATTATTCTAGGTCTGTCAAATGACTTTAAACTTTGTTACTTCTATTCTAAGAGCTTAAATTAAATAACGTGTCGTTTAGAAGTTACGTCGATTATAATTTGGCTGTCCCAAACTGTTTTCAACTCTGTTTTCAGTTTGATAAAGCTTGTGTTTAATTGTGTTTGGGTTAATAGAGTGAAAATGGTCGTTTTGTAAAGCAGCTGCAGATAGTGCTAAGATCTTGTGTGGTCTTAAGAGCGTGTACACCTAACGACATTTTATACAAACTAGTCCTTATTTTTCGAAATGACTAAACTCGAAACTGACCGATTTTAAGATTTCTTTTAAATTTGATATTGCTTTGCTCTTGTGTTGCACTTCGTAACACAACCATACGGCCAGTGGGGTCGATGGGACCAAATCAAATTAATCCAGTCCCATCCACATCCCGCTACACATGCTGACACTAGCGCCACTAGCGGGTTCGATGGTACCACAGAAATATTAAAAACAGGAGAAGTGGCAAGGGGGCGTGTCGGTGAAGCCGTGGTGTTGAGCGTTTCGCTCAGCTATTGACTTTTACTACTTTATTCTTGTTTTCCTATATTACTCCGACTGTATTGTTTTTGCATTAAATACATTGCTCTTTTACAACCACCTCAGTCTATCACTGAGTGACTTGACAAGCAATATAAAACTGACATAACGATACCTCACAAAACCGTAATGTCGCATGGTGCGTCCGTTGTATTTGAGTGGGAGAGTCGTATCCGCCCCCCGTGTCGCGACAACACACAATGATAATTGTTTGTGTGAGTAAATTATACGGAAAAAGTACGCTGTAGTGTAAAGAATTAGGTTTATATTTAAATGACTGAGTTATCGATGGCGCGTGTGTGCAATTGTTCGTAGTATTGTTTTGACAGAATTGTGTGCGCAATATTAGCGTTATGGAGGGGCAATTGTGGCTTCATCGGATTTCTATAAATTTTGAATTCCACGCCATATCTCCTTCTTTAATATATCTATGGATGGTACAATTTTCCCATCTGACCCGGTGACGGGGCAGGCTGGATGAAACGAACCCCTCATCTTTGACTCTGGGCTAGATTGAAACCAAGAGAAAAATGAATTTTGAATTTGAAAAAAGTATGAACTTGATAATTTGTATGAAATTCCGTTGGGCGGGGCTCTTAATATGATAGTGTTGCGACATTGGTGTCTAATTTGAATTGAATGTCTACATCTGTTGTGTTTGAATTGAATGGCAGCTTAGCGCAGTTCATTAAGTGATTAGAATTTGATTCTAAATGCTTGTCTAAGGCTCTGGGCTTACATTTGGCTTAATTGTTATTAAGCAAGTCCTATATGATCTTGTTTTCTCATAATTATGCCAGTTTTTGGGTGATAAAATCAGTCCGAGGCCTGGTTGGAGCGCAAGGGGCTGTCACACACTGACTTAAAATATCCTTTGCGTTCCAGGTTCAAAGTGTCCTGACAGTTCTGTGATCCTGGCAGATTTTTGAAACCTTATGGGAGCCTCGTCAGTTTGCTGATAGATAGCTTTTCTTTAACCGCGCGTGAACACTGTGAGCCGTCTCACTCGTCGACCCGCGCTTGGTACTTGATCGGACGGCGAGCTACAGCTATGTATGTAATAATAAGTCAAGAGTGAATAGATTACTTCTAGGCATTAAGGCTAAAAATGGTTGTTGGAAAGCCACGTATGATTGGACAGCCAAAAGATTAGATCAACTGAGTTGTGACGCTAAAAAAACATCACAAATTGAAAGAAACTTTTCGTTTCGTTGCACAAGGAAAATCAACTAAACCCTTTATACTCACAAAACAATACAGCGAATATAATATTGTTTTACGCACATTGGACTGTAACTTTCTTTATCCAGAAAACTACTGACTTTCACAGAAAAATAGGCCAAGTAACTGTCTGATTTGCACAGTGAATGGTTCCGCAATCGGGACGATATTCACGCAAGTTATTTTTAGGAGAAAAATATGTAAACTGAAGCGCTGTTATAGCCTGGGAAAGTTATGTAATTTATACCTTTATTTAAATATAGAATACTAAAATAGATTCATCACGTAATTTTTGTACAGATTTTTTTTGACCTTTACTTTTTATCTAATTTTAGGTTACTTTTATAGGATTAAAGAATGGTTTAATTAGCGATAAGACCAGCTATTGTGGCATCCTATTTAAAAAAATATAAAATTATTTTGTAAATATATTAATGTTATGTGTTCCTGTTTCTATGTATTTATGGTGTGTATATAAAGAATATTCAATCTTTACAAGTATTCTATGCATTTTTTTTTAGCGTGGTAAAATCATCAAATGAGTCCTCCCACCCCGGGCAGGGCGGGAGGGACTGTCAGACTTGTACTGACTAAAATCCACGGTGTCCTTCAATAGCCCTTTATGTTCTGGGGTTACGGTAATGAGATAAGTCCCACGACCAAGTATTCTATGCTCCGATAAAAAAAGAGTGTTCTGAGTATCCCTACTTATTTTCATTTTTTATTGTTATTGTGCCAATATTCTTCCAGTAAAATGGCTGCATAAAATCCGGATGGACTGTCATGAAATGCTTAAATAAAAGGGGTTTTCTTATTGCTATGGATATGGGCAGAACCCAAAAACTCATTCGTATAAGAAATGCAACGGGGTGTAATCAGAAATAAAACATAATACGGAATACTAAGATAAGCAAAACCATGGATTACTTTCCTATCTTATGCTCCAAGAAACATAACGTTTCTTTTTTATTTGACCCTTTAAGATTATGACCAGGGTCGGACTGTCAGTCTACCTCGGTGACGGGACTGGGGCAGTGGGGTGGACGGGGCCAAGTATCTATTTTATACTGTGTGCTCCGCATCGTTAGATGTCGACGCCGTTTCTAGCGGGATCGATGTAACAATGGGGATAACATCTATCCCCTTGACGGAGCAGAGGCAGCGGGGGGCTTGAACCAACCAGAAGTCGAGTCAAGCCCCACCGATGGCAGGTTAGACGCAGGCTAGGTTCTAGGCTCAACTCTTGCGACCTAGATTGTAAAGTAGATAAGTAACCTAGCGTTTATACAATTAGAAATCAAATAGAAAAAATCTAACATTCGCTGAATATACGCAGACCATCCCTGAAGTTATTAATTAAAATTTCTAAACGCCGATATCCCTAAAGGGCAACTCGCTGCCCGACCATGGACCATGCCCGGGTCGACGGCGCGTTGTGTTCCACGCGCGCCTCAAAGAGCGTCAGCATAATGACGGGGCCCCCTCTCTAGAGGGCCAAAGCCTGCCGGGGTCGCGGGACTTATCTCATTACCGTGATCCCGGAACATAAAGGGCTATTGAAGGACACCGTGGATTTTAGTCTGTACAAGTCTGACAGTCCCTCCCGCCCTGCCCGGGGTGGGAGGACTCATTTGATGATTTTACCACGCTAAAAAAAAAAGCGCTGATATCCCGGGTTTGTGGGAAAGCCCGGGCCATTCCGTCCTAGTCCGCCCCTGATTATACCTACGTCAAAGTGTCCGCTGTTTTACGACTGTGTATATCTACGATACGACGGCTGATATTTTAAGAAATAGTTTTGTTTAGAAAGTCGTTCGATACCTCTTTGAATGGCTCTTTGAATGGTTGGCATATCGGTGAGGTATGGTGACCATGGTTTAGCGTTTAGTGGGATAGACATGTTGATTGAGAAACTAGATTAATGGGATGTTTATCTTTTTATTTTATAATGTATGACATGTACATAAACAACTCAGGGGAAAAAAGTGTAAGAGTAGGTACCAAAGGCAGTGATCATTTCATTAACAAATCTGCTAGCAGATTCGCGAAAGGTCAAATTAATAATATGTTACAAAAGTAAGAAAAACAATTTTCAATAAGCTTTTTACTTACTAATAAAAAAGTAATAATAATTTTAGTAATAGTAATAACATTAAGCTCCCTAATTTTCTCTTGGATCTCTTTAATATTACAATTCTTGAATTTTCATAAATTCTAAAATTATTAATGAAACAAAAGCAATCATTTATTTATTATGTTATCAAAAAACAATAAACCAACCCAGACGTACATAATAAAATGAATAAGTCCATTTAAATATTGTAATTTAACATAATTATTCAAGTAATACATCAATCTTTGTTATTACACACAGACTGTTATTAGAATGTCTATCAAAAATGAAACAATTACTTTAGCAAAATTTAATATTTATTTATACAAACAATAAGTATAAAACAAAAGAACATTGAAAAAGAACAATCGAATTTGTTAATATCTATAACTGGATTCAGTAAATACAGTTTTACTTTAGGTAAAAATTGTTAGGGCATCTTATAGAGACGGGTTAGGCATATTAAGGATAATGGGACCCATTGTAGGATGCAAAAGCGTACAAGACGAACTAAAAACAGATAAATTCTAAAAATGCGACTATTTCGCGCCCGAGCGATCGTCAACATCTGATTCTCTTGAGGAAACCCGATGGTCGAGCTAGACATTGGTCAAATAGAAGCACGGCTTTGGAACAGAGAGGTATTCAACCTCTTCTGTTCCTTCAACCTTTTTACTTTAAGATCTAATTATTGTTTAATAATTTTAAAAAAGTCATATTTAGAACTTACGTTCTGTCATTGCGTCACCTTCAATTCTTTTCTAGGGACTACTTTTTTTACCAGCTGCACGTGCTACAGTGTTGTTTTATTTTTATATTTTACAATAAATTGCTTATAAACTCCGTTGTGTTTTTTAAAAGTGCTGCACAACCAGTACGACAGCTCCAAATCGAGCGAGTACTGCACCAGCAGTGCTGAGTTCGCCGTACACTGCGGCTCCGGCAACCTTTTCGGCTTCCTCTCGGAGGACGATGTCACCGTGGGCGACATCACGGTGCGTGACATAAACCCTGGACCCATAGCCGGCCTCGCCTTCGTGGCCGCATAGCGTAGCATCCTCGGCATAGCGTAGCAGCATCTCGGTGGACGGCGTGAGACCCGTGTCCTACCTACTAGAAGGTGGCGTAACGCTACAGCTTGCTAAATATCGTCTCCTGAATGCTTATAGGGTTTAGAACGATTGTCTTTAGGAGCTACTAACTTACATGAACTAGGAACTACTTTTTCATTGGCATTTTTTCTAGCAACGACACCCCTCAATCCACTTCTTCAAAATGCCGAAAGTATATAATATCATTGCACCCTACCTATATTGTGTATCACAAAACAAAATGTTCCTGAAAAATAAATGTACTAAGCTTTGGAAATAACTGCAGCGCTGAATTTCATCGGCTCCAATAACTCTTTATGCCTTCAACGTTTTGTGATAGTCCTTTTCGCAATCCCATTCCAAAGCTTTAGCGTGCCATAGCCTAACAGATGATTTTTCATTAATAGATTACAGAGTACTGCATTTTTGTTTACAAAAAAAAAACTGTTTAAAACTACACTGTGTTAAGTATTTTTCTTTGTCGAAAGTGTAAAAATTCAGAAAGAAGTAATTTCCCTAATAGAGATAGTTACATAATTTATATTTTTTTTCCTTAACTCATTGTGAGATTTCTGTTCCTCGGAAATGAGTTGCAACTTTCCAGTGGAAACAGTTTACATAATTTAGACCGTACGAAGGCTGCAAACAAAAGACACCTTAAATTTCTCTTAGAATTAGATAGAAATTGCAGTGCGCACTGAGAAATTATTATATATGAACCATAATAATATGAATGACAAATATGACATATAATTATCGTCATATAATAGTTATTATAATTCGAAACCATCACCTTGCAGTTAGTTTTAGCGATGTATAGTTTACTACATTCACATATAAAATCGATAAAGAAAAAGGAGTACCTACCAAATTAATTTAGGTATCTTAATTCTAAAATATAGTGCAATATAGTTTCAACACTAGATTAGATTTTCAGTACGTTTTTCACTTTTTCAAATCTAAGCACTTTTTGTTTTGTTGCTTTTCATATTTTTTTTGGGTCATCTGTCCCAAGAAAACAACAAAAATCATGGCATCCTTCTACTGGAAGTCATCGGAACTTAATAGCTCTATCCGATACAAGTGTGTGACCAGTACAATATTCGTGTTTAACTGTTAGCAACATAATGTAACACCGGCTATGGGAACACGGTATGACTGGTAAGGATGCGCGATACTTGAATTTGTTATCGATACTTTGGATTGATTCGAATCGCAACCATGCCATATTATTCAAATACCTAATTTTGACGATCATCTTCTAGTATGTTTGCATTTGTATTGATTTGAGTTTTGCCATTGTATCGACTAGCTTTAATCAGATTTTCTAAATAATTTATTTGAAAAATTCTTAGGTGTATAATTGCATTTGTTCCGATACTATGGTTCGCCTGGAAAAAATTCTGACTTGTCAATGTGGCATGATACGCTTAACTCATTGTGACATTGTTGCTTTTGTATCATCCCGAAACAGTGACGTACCGGATCAAGTTCTATCGATACTACAAAGTATCGGATCGGATCGTACATCACTATAGACCGGTGTTAACCGCCATAGGTGACGGTGTTATCTGCCATTTCATTACAGCGCCGTGAAATATTAACCATTGGGCTCATTGACGGCTGATAACGATATCAAAGAGGAATTTCTTCCAAATTAAATGTAGCCGCGTTTAGTTTTTGATTGATATTTAATTTGGTTTTATCTGTTTTGTAGATATGGTGTTAATGGACGCACTGTATGGTGATTTTGAAAGGTTTTTTAATGATTAAAATAAAGTAGTGGAAAGGTGAAAAAAAGCAATAAAAATTATATGAATATTTAAACTTTTACTAATCCCGGTATAGTTGGTCGCGGGACTTATCGCATTACCGTGACCCTGGAACGTAAAGGGCTACTGAAGGACACCGTGGATTTTAGTCAGGACGAGTCTGACAGTCCCTCCCTCCCTGCCCTGGGTGGGAGGACTCGTTTGATGATTTTACCACGTAAAAAAAAAACCGTTATAGTTAAGAAAAGGCTATGCAGAAGTCCTAAAATGAAGTAAAAATTACCTTTCCTGGATATTCTATCAAAAATAATGGAACAGCGGCTTAAAATTGATTCTAAATTCCCTGAAATCTTCAAAGTAGGTACAAAGTTCTTCAGCTTCAAAATTCTATTACGTATAATATCATCCCATTTCTCCCGTCTAATTTCGTACGGAATCATTATAAGACTCAGGCGAATTTTAAAGTTAACGGTGTGGGCCGAAAAAAATACTCTTTTACGATATTACCCCTCATTAACAAAATAACGTTGTAAAAGAGAAAAATGGAAACGTAATCAAAATCCGAGTCGAATCACGGGTAAATTGAAATATGATACAATCATAATTACTATTTTATTTAGAGGCGGAATCCATAAACGACACTTAGCACATGTTATTTATGAGCAATAGTAACGACCCTGACTTACAAGTTCTCAGTGAATTCAAACGCAGTTACTTAGTGTAATTTATTTTATCATCACTGCTCTCAAAACTGTGAAGGATAACGTTGTGAGGAAACCGGCATGTGTTAAACCAAAAATCGAATTTTTCCTCATCTCGATGTCACCTTTGATGTGACATCTACGAACCTGTACGGGCCCGCGTGGTGGATTACAGTCCACAGTCCAAATCCTCTCATAGAGAGGAAGCCTGTGTCCCAGCAGTGTGGTTAATATAAGCTAATAAATAATGCTATGCTATGCTATTACCGACGACATTGTGAGAGTCGCGGCCATCCTATGTATGCAAGTGGCGAATTGTCGTTCGGCGTGGCGGTCTAAGGGGGAGGCCCATGTTCAGCAGTTGGACGCCTTCCGGCTGATGATGATGAATGCTATGCTACATGTTATTTGGCGCAGTCATGTGTCACATAATGTTATCTTTCTTATTGTGATTTTGTTTCACTTTATTTAGCTTTGTTTTATTTTGTGAGTACGTGGGACATACGTGTCAACAATGTATTTTCTTCCATTCTCTCACAATGTTTTGGCTTCGTTAATTTTATTTGCTTACTTCCTACTGAGTCGATGTTTATTCAGCCAATGTCTGGCTCTCAATTGTTGACGCCTTTACCCATTTTCAGTTGTGAGACAGAGTCAAGAAAAATGTTTGTCTCAAGTTTCTGCTTAGTAACGTTTATGGATCCCGATTTTAAAATCAACTTTTTTATGCAGATTCCTTTTACAACTGTGCATCAAGTGGAAGCTATTAAAATTTAATGATGACGCTTAGTGACATATTTTTTACGACCGCTATCTTTTATATTAATAGCAATTGACAATCATAAATCTAAGTAATCGTACAGATAAAATTAATAAACCTACATTGATATTAAAATATTTCTAAAAATACATATACTATGTACACACGCCAGCACATCAAACTACTTTAATACGACAAACATTAATAGATTTTCAACTTTATCATAATTACGGTGGGTTAATGTTCGATTGGTAAAATTTTACACATTCGGGTAGGTTGACCTGCTGGCGTCTGTACATACATTTATTTCTCATTCCCATACAATTATATTATATTAGTAGAAGGATCCTGGCAACATAGCTGGGTTGCCAGTAAAAATAAATAAGACCACAAATTGAGATGACTCGGAGGTTCGACGTGCCCTTTAAACAGGGTTGCCAGAGTCAAGGAAATATTTTTTTTTTGTCCAGTTTGCTTCCAAATAAACTGAATAAGTAGTAAAAATATAATGAAAATGTGTTGGTCCAGGCTTGCATTGAAAATAAATAAAGTGACATAAAAATCTTCGTTCTTTCATTATTATGTTCGTTAATTATTAAGACTAAACTTCGTCTGTAAATAATCCCCCTGGAAAACTCTTCTACGATAAAATAAAAAAAAAACCTATGTCAAAACCCATATCACGATTTACCCTTCTGAAATTTTTTATCGAAAACTGTTTATTCGTTATAGCATAAAAAGAGAACAGACAGACAGACCAACTAATATACAAGCAAATACCATCACATTTACAAACAAAAACTTTTCATAGGAAATTAGGCACAACTTCACGATACATACTGATTTATTAGAGCCAATATAATATTTCATTCTACCACTATAATTTGTAAAATATGTAATTTCAAACACATGTATTTTCAGCCACTAAACAAAAAAGAAATGCAGCTTTTTATACACGCTTTCAAATAATTATTTTCTTCTACACTTTATTCGAAGGATCGTGTTAAATGGTAATTAAATCACACTTGCCAACCCTGCGTGCAGGCATCCATAATTATACCGTTCGTCTACACAGGCCCTTATAATTATATTATAATTAAATTCCGAAGCATCTGCACTTATCATCACTTATAATAATTAAAAATTAATTATGACCCACTGGGGAGGGTGTAGGCTTCTTCTTTTTCGTTGTGTGCTTTACCTGCGCGGATATGTCTTATTTATTATTGTTAATATTAGTTTTATGTTTGTTTTATTTTTTTAAAGAATTAGTTTAGAGTCTTAATTTTTTATTATTGAAATAATCTTTTAAAAAAGGTAATGGTAATACATAGTTTGAAAGATAACAAACTTTTTGGATTCTGAAACCTGTGTTGGATTCTATTTAACCTACTTCAAAAAGGAGAAGGTTCTCAATTCGGATGTTTATATATTTTTTAAATATGTTTGTTCGCGCATAACTCGTCTGTTACCAACCGATTTGAATTTAAAGAAAATGACTGATGATGAATGACTAATGAATTGAATTTACTGAAAATTCTTTTTATGTTGAAAAGGGTACTTCCCAAAAGGTCCCATAGGGTCCCATGAAAATTTTATCGAAATCGGACAAGCGGTTTTTGAAAACAAAAAAGGATAAAAAAAACTTTAAAAAATGTAACCGACTTGATAAACAACCGCAAAATGTTTAAAATAACCCACAAAATAACTTTTCCTTCGAAAGTCGGTGGCAAAAAAGTTAACGAAATAAAAAATAAAGTCACCGACTTTCAAAAGAAAAGTGGTTGTTTTTTGAAAAAGTCGTTTTGTTTAAATTGAATTTTATTGTAATAATTTGTTTTGACTTTTCATGTTACATTTTTGACAAACTACTTCGAAGTCTTGTTACACGGACGGCTTTAACGTCTAATGCTTGACAAGCGGATGTTTTACCTGTCATGCATTAGACGACAAAGCCGTGGTTGAAATCGGTCGGGAGGACTACTACTACTGGGTATCTAAAAATATTCAATTAAATAAAACAACACTTAATCTATTTTCTATTTCCTAGTCCTATTTCCTGCGCAAGTTTACCTAAGTTGAGACAAGAGCGCGCCAGTCCATCGTAGTAATCCAATTGTCACAATTTACTTACAACTTAGTGACGATCAGTCACTGTTTTTCTTCCATCTAGAACTGGGCGAATTACATTAACTAGAACTTAGTCGACTTCCGCTTACGCCATTACTTTTTATTTTCTTTTTTTGCTAGTATGTTAATATTTCGTACTTAACCCTTTTTTTAGGTCGTAAATCATTAAATGAGTTGCAGGGCCCTGGAAGAAAAAAGTCTAACATGTTCCTTTCATTGCCCTTTAAGTTCAAAGGTTTTTTTTTTTGGGTGGCAAAATCATCAAATGAGTCCTCCCGCCCTGGGTGGGGCGGAAGGGACTGTCAGACTCTTACTGACTAAAATCCACCCATGTTCCTTCGGATGCCCTTTACGTTCCGGGGCCACAGTATCCTGGATTAAGAAAAATCCGCGACCCCAGCAGGCATTCGGCCCCATAAGGGGCCCCGTCGGTGACGCGTGAAACACGACGCGCCACCGACCCGGGCTTGGTCCTTGGTCGGATGGCGAGCTTACCCATTACCTACTCCCTGTCCGCAAGCCCGCTCCGCCGCTGTGCCCTCGCTATTAAGAGGGACACGCATTGGAGCGACCCGACAGGCTATTCGCATACGGCGGACGGCGAGCTTACCCATTACTCCCTGTCCGCAAGCCCGCTCCGCCGCTGTGCCCTCGCTATTCAGAGGGACACGCGTTGGAGCGACCCGACAGGCTATTCGCATACGGGCAAAGAGACCCCTTAGGCACACAGTGCCTAAGGAAGAGTTTTGCTCGCACCGGGTGCACCGGCCCGAAAAACTGGTCTTCCCCCCGGACGTATCCGAGAGGGAACTCCAGTCCACGGGCCCACGTGGAGGTTTCCTGTCTTTTGTTTTTTTTTTTTCGTGGTAAAATCATCAAATGAGTCCTCCTAGCCCCGGGCAGGGCGGGAGGGACTGTCAGACTTGTACTGACTAAAATCCACGGTGTCCTTCGGTAGCCCTTTTGTGTACCGGAGTCGCGGTATACGTATACGTATGTCCCGCGACCCCGGCAAGGCTGTGGCCCACTAAAGGGGGCCCCGTCAGCACTCCGTATGCTACATACTTTACAAATTCAATGGGTTCACTTGATTTTACTTCACTAGGAGCGTAGGGATAAAATGCGTATTTCATCCCATTTACACTTGTGTTCTCCTCGTGTTCGCAATTGATCCCACTTGGTCCCACACACCATTCACAGTTGATCCCATTCGCGGTTCGTCCTATTTGCAGTACCAGTCAATCAATTAGTTTCAGTTCAAATCAAATATTGAATACTGTATTCCTAGGCAGGAATTTAATAATAGCCGTTTTATTAAACTACCTACCTATTGAACATTTGTTTTATTTAAGCCTCCTGCAGACATACACGATTAATCGCGCTGCGACAACGAGCCAAGCTAATTTCCACTCTAAAAATACTGCGAATGGACCGCGACATGTCGCCCCGCGTGATTAATCGCGTGTGTCTGCAGGAGGCTACTCTGAATATTTAATAGGTCGACTACTACAATAGGAACAAAAAAGTTAACGAAGTATTACAAAACTCAACTTGGAGTGTGATTTTTAAATATTTCTGTAGTTATTTATTTGTAACAAACAATTTTAAGAGTATAATCGGGCGCGGGCGCAATGTAGTTCGGGGGTCATGAAGGGTTCCGTGCAATCTATTGTAATTAACTATTTATTCTTATAGTGGTAACAGAAATACACATTCAATGATCAACCGTCTATATACCTATTACGGATCATGAGTTGAGAATTCGCCATTTTGAGAATTAGACTTTTAGGGAAGTTGCCATTTTGAGTATTTGTCCTTTTGCGACTCGGTTGCCATTTTGCGAATTAGGTTTTTAACCGACTTCAAAAAAAGGAGGAGGTTCTCAATTCGTCGGAATCTTTTTTTTTTTTTTTTATGTATGTTCCCCGATTTCTCGAAGACGCCTGGACCGATTTGGAAAATTTTTCTTTTGTTTGAAAGGGTATACTTTCCAATTGGTCCCATGATCATCAGGTCAGGATCTGATGATGGAATCCCAGGGAAATCGAGGGCAACCTTCAAATTTTATAGGCACATAGTACCATTTTCATATATTTTCTAAAGCTGTTCAAGTATGTGCATCTGATAATCATCATCTCAGGTGGATGAGCTGATGATGGAAGGTACAACTCCTCAACGGCTTGGAGTAGGCATCGACTGATTTAGTTTGTGTTCGCATATCTCTGGAACTACAAGTCCGATTTAAGTAATTCTTTTTTTGTTGTACTAAATATTGTTCAACTTACGGAATACTGCAAGTTTCATCAAAATCGGTTCAGTAGTTTTTGAGATAGGGAATTTTATTAGCTTATTGTGCACTTGAGAGAGAATGATTTATTTGACAAGAATTTGAGTTGAATATTTAAACTAAAAAGAGTAAAATAAAAAACTTTTTCAAAAAAAAATGTAACCGCCTTCAAAAACAACCACAAAAAAGGGTAAAATAACCTACAAAATAACTTTTCTTTCAGAAGTCGGTGGCAAAAAACAATGAAATGAAAAAAAAACAAAGGCAGCGACTTCTGAACGAAAAGTTATTTTGTAGGTTATTTTACCCTTTTTTGTGGTTGTTTTTGAAGGCGGTTACATTTTTTTTTTGAAAAAGTTTTTTGCGCCTAAATCATAAAAAATGTAGCATTTCTTTGCAAGCACTTGTCAAAGTCTTGTGTCCACACTTCCACAGCCAATCTTCAGTGTATCTGTATCAGTTTGAATGCACCTAAAATACTGCTGATTGCTTACTTGCGTCATTATGCTCATACATTTGACCACGAACTCATTATTTTGATCAAAGGAAACCATCCACTTCCCACGCTTGGGGAAACCACAACAATTACTGGATTTCCAAAACAGTCGCTCTAATTTAGGTCAGACCCAATCTGCTGACAGATCTTGTGGGAAACCCTTGTCGGTAAAATGGGGGAATAAAGATTGCAGTAAATTAACAAATTGCAAAAAAAAAATTGACTTTAATAAAAATTATGGCCATTGAGTGACTTCATTAATGAAGATATCTTTTCTGTATAATTTTAAATGTTGGAGTTCCAAGTTTGTTTAAAAATATGCAGGAAAAAGGCTGCATGTTAAGCCTCATTTAGATGATTTCGATGCAGGGAATTGCATTGCATACGACTTGTATATATTATGACTATTGACTACAATGCAATATTTGTGTCATCAACTGAATTCATTGCTCATTAATTCGTCCGTAATGTAGTTAAACTTGCATGCAACCGTTTATTCCCTTCCAGTAACAACACCCCTTACTTTCACACTGTTACTGTTGGGAAAAAATAAATACTTAAATTGCTGCAAAACTATACCTACACTAAAGCTGGGTACTCACTTAGCGGTGTTGCATGTAACGTATCAGATACTGTATCGACCTGCAAGTGGGGACGGCTCATCCACGGTCCACCGCGTATCAGCTACGAGCTGCCGGATTCGCAGTGATCGCGACGACAACACGCTGACAACATTTTATCTCAAACATTAATTAGATTTAATATTTTTTCTTCCGTTCGTAGCTCGCGCCTACGTA
This sequence comes from Agrotis exclamationis, assembly GCA_950005045.1. Lineage (NCBI taxonomy): Eukaryota > Metazoa > Arthropoda > Insecta > Lepidoptera > Noctuidae > Agrotis > Agrotis exclamationis. Next base: position 13,553,508 of record OX465436.1, on the reverse strand, counting down.
CTCACTACAGTCGCGGTCGTGTCCCCGTCACGAGCACACTACAAGCCCCTTTGTGTTCGCAGTGATACCGCCACTCGGCGGGTCACTGCGAGCTTACAGCGAACCACGCGCGAACGGCTCGCAGCAGGCTGGTGCCTACGTATTCACTTGATACTGTATCTGATACGTCACATGCAACACTGCTAAGTGAGTACCCAGCTTATGCCACTGCCTTAACCTGCTAAAGCCCTTAGGTATACCGCCAAGAGCTTTTCCAATTATAGATTTAGTAACTCAATCATTATCTTAACAGTTCACAGTTAACAGTTCAGTAATAGAATATTAATAGATATTCAGCTCCTGAGGTGACATGCATTATTAGTATGCTGTCTCTTACTGTTACGAGAGGAATGGTCATGATTTATGTTTCCCGCAAGCTGAATGAAAATGCGGAAGAAATAACTATTAATGTTAATAATATATATCGTTTAAAATATTAATAATGGTGTAGAGATCAAGTTGCTTGCACCTGCTTTTTGTTGCATAATAAATTAGTAAGCACTTTTCAATTTACAAGTTTGAATATTCTCTAGATTATGTTCAATATTTGAGCAAATTTTACTCTGTATTAAGTCTTCTTTGCCACCAACGATATTTCAGCTATTATGTTTATTATTTGGTGCCAAGTGTAAAAAAGATTGTAGACCGTTTTGTTTGCTCATAAACATCCACCCGCAATTACTTCAGTTCATCCGTGATCATGGCTCTTGCAACAGAGCAGAAATATCGGAAACTCAAAACAAATAACCGTTCTATACTCGTCAAAACAAAATAAGGGCCACTTTTTAAATTGCACTTTAAACAAGTATTGCTCTTATTCCGGGTACATAATAAATACTAAATATCTTGTTATGGTTTCTTTTAAGTATTAATATTGTTTCTAATGCATAATTGGAATTTCATAACTTTTTTTTATTAGATATTTGAGATTACTTCGAATTTACGGTATGGTGTTATTTAATTTTCAAACTTCTAACGGAGTTTTCTTCGACTAATACAGCAAGCAGGCTATAATGATCTTTCAATCTCATAATGTCATGTATTCGGAGACATATGGACGCAAAAACAGCCACTTGGGGTGTCACCTTAATCCAAGGGGCCTGTAGCCAGAAGAGGTAGGTATAATGGTGGAATATTCCCAACGAGTGGTTCAAAATGCTTGAAATTGGTCTTAAAAGATGGGTAATATCACCAGACACCGTACTGACGGTGTCTGGACTCCATAAAGACTAACAATACTCAAGAAGATGCTTGGTTCGCCACCAATTAACTGCAGCGTATGGTGCAAATCGTGAAACATTTGCGAAGAAGAAAATTTATTGAACTGTTTTGACTGGTCTTCATTGCTTTTTATTGATAACTGGTGGGTTATTTTTTTCATTAAAAACTTTTTCATAAGAGTGTAGAGAAGATCTAAACAACAGGTTTCAGATCCTTGCACTCTTAAAACAGACTGTTCTGGCGAGTTCTGAGTTATGCTCTGGGGCGGTTATCTCTATCACGCAAAACTGAGCTCGCATTTCTTAACGAGGGTGCTGTAACTCCTTAAAATTGCGTAGAGAATGTGGTGCAACTCCACATTATCCCATTCGCACAGCAAGGAATACCTGAGTTCTTCTTGAAGCAGGATAATGCTCGAGCGAACACGACGCGACTAACAGTGCACACATTCCCTTCCTCTCGAATTACGAGGTTACAGTGGACACTCAGGATTTTTACCTGAGTTCTATTGAGCATTTAAGAGATGAGTTAATGAAGAGTGAAAAAGAAAGTAAAATTCCCATCAACACGCAGCTGGATCTCATAAATCGTCTGAAAACTTGCTGGTAGAGTATCGCAAAAGAAAATGTTCGGTATTTAATCCAGACCATTCCACCTCCCATAAAATGAGCAGAACTGAGAGAACAGAGTTAAAAGAGAAGCTTAAAAGAACACTTTGGAACATTTAAGACGTTATTTTTTCGATTTTTCATGTTTTATGTAACTTGATACATTCCTGCAATTCCTCACTTTTCATTCAATTTGGTTTATTTTAACGATTTATTGGAATAAATATTTAATTTTTGTGTATTTCCATCTAAAACCATTAATATTAATCAGATTCAGTCATTGTAACTAGTAATATTTAAACATAATTTAATAAATCGATAAAAACCAGGTGGCCCTTATTTTGTTTTGAGTAGTATAAATTCAAACATCAGTGTTTAGTGACCGTGTAGTTTAAAAATATATATTTCAAATACTCTATTGCATGCCAGTTACAAAAATAAGAATATTAATCAAAAATCGAATGCTAACATTTTTTTTTTATAAAAGTTAGCCCCAGAAACAAAGATGAGACCTAAAATGGAGCGAGCACCCCCACCGCCCAGTTTGATGCTTATTTTTTTGTATAAACTCTTCATAAAGTTGATCATATATTATTATGTACTAATTGAATATCCAAGTTCACTAAATAAACATAATCTCCACATACCGGAAAACCAGTAAAGCAAACAAAAAAGGGGAACAACTCCAGTAAGTCATAATCATTATTTAATTACAGTGTACTATGATAAGTGTTGATTGTTTTGAACATAATTACAGGCCCCTGTTGGCCCCCTGTCGGCCTCCGTGGGCCGCTGATGGCCGATGAGCATAATAATTATACGCTATTTGGTTTTAAGCGGTAGGCCTGATGATTTTTTGAGATACTCGAACGATGAGAGTGAATTTTGTGATAAAAAAGGGGTAAACTGGAAACATGAAGTTAATTAATTTTGAAATGAAGGACTCACAAATCTACAATAACGTCATGTTTCAATTAAAGATATAGTAGGATAAATTATTAAAATTTATTCTTCTTCTTCTTCTTATTCATACACTCCTGGCGGAGTGGTCGTGGGCATGGATGGTCTGCTTGGTTTGTTGCGGTTTTTGCGAGATTTCTCCATCTCTCCATATTCGTGGCACTGAGTGTACATTCAGTAAGGGAACACTTTGTAAATGATTTAATAAGATCTGTCCATTTTGTTGGTGAACAGCTGCGAGAACGTTGCCCTTCTACTCTTCATTATACCACTAATCGTTCCAATGAGCTTTCGTTGCGGATATTATGTTCCAAACATCTGAAGGATTCCCACTTGGACATTCGACGAAGGCCTTTGTTTGATGCGTATTTCGGCAAGTTGAAGTGGCAATGGGCAGGCCACATCGCTCGTAGAACTGACAACCGATGGGGAAGAAAAGTTCTCGAGTGGCGACCACGGACCGGAAGACGCAGCGTAGGTAGGCCTCCCACTAGGTGGATCGACGACATCGTGAGGGTCGCTGGTCGCGGGCAACCGATGGATGAGGTCTTTGTTACTTTATGATAATAAAACTAAAATGCGAAAGTGTTTAATAATATGTTACGTTTTCACCTCAGAACGGCTAAGCCTATTTTAATTAATTTCGGCAGCTTTAGAAATAGATGGGACCCTAGAAAAGGTTCGAGCAAAGCCAGGGGCAACAACTAGTTTCTTTATATTTCTTTGAAGTAATTTTACTGATAAAATAAACATGGTTAAATCGTCTACTTAGACAAAACCACCGTCTCAAACAGTAAACAATCTACGAAGTTTATTTAATAACCCCAAATCCTCTTTTCACACCACGAACGTTTCTACTCGTATTGTAAAACACGTAAGTGTTTAAGAAGATAAACATTTAAATAGTATTCAATTCTACTTAGGGCTGATATTTTAATAGTCAGATAACTATTATCTGAGGAATAAAAAAATACGGTTTGACATATTTTCTATAGATAAGCTGTCAAACCGCCATTTTAATTCCTCAGATAAAAGTTATCTGACTATTGAAAAATCAGCCCTTAGTTTCATTGATATTTACGTTTAACTGACATACACACATCATCACAAGTTTTCATTTCCCGTAAAGATGGTTTTTAACATTCGCCGTTTTGAATTTTGTCGAATTGAAGAACGAACTGGGGGCCTACCACGACTTTAGAACGAGATAGCGCTAGACGACTTGTATAGCTCTGTCTATTTCCCACAGTGGAACAGTAACTACTCTCGCTTTATGACATCATGGTAGGCCACCAGAGCCAAGCATAGAACCAAACATCATCGCTACGAATATAAAAATATGCACGATCTTTGTAACGAACGCTCTAGTCACTAGTCGACGGTTGTTATTTTTTTTTCTTTTTGTAAATGTCAGATTTGACAGCACGCAAAAAGCTCGCCAGAACGCTCGTTTGAATGCTCGCTAAAACGCTCTCTTTTGTTTTTCCGTAACATTCGCATAAATGCTCATTATAAATGAGTGCTCAAGTTGATCAGCTGCTTTACCTGTCTTCTGAGAAACTCTGGAAGTAATAGGTACTCAAATACATACGTTTAATCACTTGAGAAAGTATAGGTATCTTAATATACTTAATGAATTTATTTCTCAATCGATCGTGACTCTCACCCACGAACTTAACGGGCTCAACCATAATCCCTCCAAATATTATCCAAGATTAATTTATCTAATTCACTTAAACTCCATTATTCAATAATTAAAGCAATCATGATTGATGTCAATGGCTGTATTTGACTCTAAGCCGCCATCTTTAAATATTTTGACGTTTCATTCATTTCTTTTTGACAGCTTTGTTATTAATATTTTGGAATTTATGTTTGGGGAATCAGGTATAATTTTATTTATCGATTCAACTTGGATTAGGTTAATGTAGTACATTTAAATGTTCAACATGTATTATTCAGGAAAGTTATGGCTCTTAATGTGGTTGGTAACGTCTTACTTAAATTATTTACATACATACATGTAACATGTGATGACATATGGCTCTGAAACGTGGTCTTTGACTGCTGGCCTTTTAGAGAGACTAAGAGTCACTCAACGAGCAATGGAAAGAGCTATGCTCGGAGTTTCTTTGCGGGATAAAATCTGGAACATGGATATTCGGCGAAGAACCAGAGTCACCGACATAGCTCTTAAAATTTGCAAGTTGAAGTGGCAATGGGCAGGCCACATCGCTCGTAGAACTGACAACCGATGGGGAAGAAAAGTTCTCGAGTGGCGACCACGGACCGGAAGACGCAGCGTAGGTAGGCCTCCCACTAGGTGGACCGACGACATCGTGAGGGTCGCGGGCAACCGATGGATGCAAGTGGCAAATTGTCTTTCGGCGTGGCGGTCTAAGGGGGAGGCCTATGTTCAGCAGTGGACGTCTTCCGTCTGATGATGATGATGTAACATTAGACTATAAAATGTCCAGATTCCATATTCAAAACAACGTGTTTCGTGAAGCCACTTTTTTGTAAAGTGGAGTTTACGGCGATAAACATAACAAAACATTTTATTCGCGACTTTTGTCAGCAGTTTCGAGACAATATTTAAGTACCTACCAATAAAATAAACACAGTAAAGCAAGTATTTCATTAATTTGCTGCATGTTACTGAAAAGAGGATTGCACGATTTTTATTTTTTGATGTAATGAATGACGTTCAACTCAGCCAAGAGTCGAGTTTTCAAATTCCAACGGTGCGATATTACGTTATTTATGTCAAACTTACTTTGAACGTAAATAGACATACTCGTAATTAAAATCAGATAAGATAATATTAATCATAAATATCTCTCTATGAATGGATGTTAGTACTGCCGCCGTCGCATTTCCTCATTCGCATTTCCCTTTTTTTTTCCATTTTATATACTGTAACGTGTGCTACCTATTCAATACGGCAGTAGAATTAAAACAAAAGCTGCAATTTCAATTAAATCTCACAGAGTAGACATTTCTATTATAATAATTATTAGAACCTCTATTGAATTAGAAACGTATATTTATCAGAAATTCTGTATGTTTGAATCATGATTATTATACTTTGATAATGTCCTAACTGATGTTCGCGGTGATTACCTATAGGATTATTATATTCGTTAGAATTATTATGTTAACAAAAAAAGTAACATGTATAAAATAGGGGTACAAATTGGGGTCTTTTAAAATTATGACATTTGCTGCACCGCGATTTGCATTCACACTTAATTTATTTTATTTAAAATACATAACTTCACTCCAAAACCATATTCCATTCAGTTTAATTTAGCATGTGAAACAAATTGTAACAATGGCGTTAACATCGCACTCAGCTGTTGTCGGATTCTCCTAATAGCGGCCATACACCATACTGCCTATCGTACAATCGGCATGACGATCGATTTGATCAAATTGGCAGTTCGTCCATATACACCATACACCATACTGCCTATCGTCCAATCGGCATGACGATCGATTTGATCAAACTTCAAATCCGCAGCAGTGATGCCAGCTTAGCAACTTTATAGCTAGATCTAGCTATTATTCGGTGACCGACAGCTACAATTTTATAAAAGTTGTGGCTTAACTTTTTAGCTACTGTTTTACCGACTTGTTTTTTTACCGGTCTATCCCACTGGTGGGAATCAGTTGGTAATACAAGTGAAGGTCGGAAAACATTTGCTTATCGTTAAGCAAATGTTTTCCGACCTTCAAGCGATTTTCGACCTTATTGACATTTATGCAAACACCGGATTTTAATGAAGGAGCAATGTTAGCTAACGAGAATGTGAGAAAAAACAAACTAAATTTTAAATGTCAATAAGGTCGAAAATCGCTTGAACCAGTTTTTTCCACTCCACTCCACTGTAAAAAGTGTCGTGACAATTTTTTCCGCCTAGCCCCCTTTCGCAACGCGCCATAAGGAACTTCGTTCCAAAAAAATAAACGTTTCGAATTGAGAACCTCCTCCTTTTTTTTACGTCGGTTAAAAAGTAGCTACCGAATATTTGCTAGATCTAGCTATAAAGTTGCTAAGTTGGTATCACTGCTGCCGATTTGAAGTTTGATCATTCCGATTTGATCAAATCGATTTGATCAAATCGATTTGATCAAATCGGCATGATCATGCCAATTTGATGGATTCCACGCCCACACACGGTCAAATCTAACTGATCAAATCGGCAGCGTCATGCCGATTGTACGATAGGCAGTATGGTGTATGGCCGCTATAATGCATTCTACAGCTAAAATCCGGGCTAAGCAAGATGTCATTCCTGAGGGTTCTGCGGGTTTAAAACGGTCTCGAAGCAATTTTCCTAATGATTCACTTCATGATTTCCAGCAACGTCATTTTGTCTCTTTAGAGAGTATGGCAATTTTAACTAACACACAATCTATGCTATTAGTCTGGTCGCGGGACTATTATAATAATAATATAATAATATTCCACAACTATCACACAACGCCATCTAGTCCCAAGCTAAGCAGAGCTTGTGTTATGGGTACTAGACAACTGATAAACATACTTATATATTTCTAAATACATAAATATTATAGATAAATTACACCTATCTCATCAGGTAACCGTGACCGTAAAGGGCTATTGAAGGAACACCGTGGATTTCAGTCAGTAAGAGTCTGAGAGGAATTTCATTATTTTACCAAGCTTAAAAATCCGTCTACCTACATTTATTACAAGCACCTCTGCTTATGCGTGTACCATTTTACGAATTTTAGAAGAAATTTAGAGATGGGTAACTAGCCGAAATTTCGATAGCTTAGCTAACCGGCTATTTGTGGTGTAATAGCCAGCTAGCTAGCCAGCTATTTGGCTACTTGGCTATTGAACAATAGCGTTTAGTAACTAGCGGCGCAATGAAGCGGCGCCGGTGTAGCTAGGTAGGGCTTAAATAACGCAATATCAACTGCCCGATCTGAATTTGATCCTAAATCAAAATGAAATGATTTCCTCTCTGAGGTCACAATAACCAAAATACTAATTATCAAATTTTTATTTATTTAAACCTGACGGTAACTAACCAGCTTTTAATCATCGTATTTCATAAGTTCGTTCATTAAACGAACGAAATTACTAAGTATAATGCTCTTTCTTTGTCTAATCTATTTTGTGAATATTGTGAGAAAAAGATCGACGATATCAATGAAGATCATACACGCGTAGCGCAGTGAGCGCGCACACAGCTATCGGCTGTTTTGGCTACTCTAGCTACCCGGCTACCGAATACCGGGACGGCTATAAAACGTAGCAGTTAGCTATACTCCGTGGCGGCTACGCGGCTACGAGCGGCTACGCGGTTACGAGCGGCTACGCGGCTATATCATAACCGGTCAATTATCTAGCCAACCAGTAGCCGATAGCTAGCTATCGTGTTGACGGATATCATAGCCGTGGCTATTTTGCTCATAGCCGGTATTTGGCTAGTTATGGCTATAGCTACCCATCGCTAAGAAGAATTGCTAATGACGTTACTGGAAATTCACGAAGCGAATAAATAGGAATATTGCCAAGTGTCCGTTTTATACCCGCTGTCCCACGTCGGATGCCGGCGACATCTGGCGAGGTAATCTGAAAACCAACTAACCGCAGGGACTTAGGATCTCTAGATTGTAGTGCTCGTATAGACTGTCAGATGCATGTGCTCGAAAACATGGCGTATGTTGTTGTGAAAAATGGTCTCTAGGTTTAGTTTTGAGTGTTTATAAGACTGATTTTTTGGAAAACCTATTTTTCATAAATGATCATCATTGATGACTCAGCCCTGCAGTTTAAAGGCTACACGCAGAGAAATGTCTGGCTACCTACACGAGAATTTCTGGTTGCAACCGTGACAGCAAGACTCACTAGTTGACTTTACAACATTTCTAGTAATAAATACTAAGTCCTTGTTATCTCTACTACTTACTTAGTATTTATTACTAGAAATGTTGTAAAGTCAACTAGTGAGTCTTGCTGTGACGGTTGCAACCAGAAGTTCTCGTATACATTTCTCTGCGTGTATCCAATATAATGGTACTCATTTATGAATTGCATTTTATTTGTGGAATAGCACAGTGGAGCAGTAGTACTCTCCGCGACTTACAAGATGTAGGTCGTGGGTTGGACTTCGACCTTGCCAGCCATTACTTTATGTAATTAATTCCATAACCAGTCACCACTGTTCTTACGGCGATAGCTCAAGGAGAAGCGACTTTACAAGCGTTTTGAATTATGGCCGCCCGGACTAGCCGGATGCCTGTTGCCTAAATTAGTAGATATTTACCAGATGAAATAGTACTTTCATTTTTTTTTTCTTTGAGCGAAAAACTAGTTAGTAGAGTATCGTTAATCACCGGGTCAGAAAAACTTCAGTTGGATGAATTATTGGTAATGGGAGCCTCGATCGATCAGTGAAATGCCTAAAAACAATTTAGGTAACTAGGTACTCCGGAAAAGCAAACAAACTTGAAACAAACAACATTTATTTCAATTAAACCAGTTACAGGCTTTTTTTGAATTATTGTCAAAAGAAATAAAAACCGGCCAAGTGCGAGTTGGACTCGTTTTTGTTTTTATTTTTGTGTGAAAATCCTAATGCGGTTCACATAATACATCTAGGTACCTACCAAGTTTCAACAGGATAGCTCTTATACTTTCGACCAAAAGTGGCTGTGACATACGGATGGACAGACAGACAGACAGACATGATGAATGTATAAGGGTTCCGTTTTTGCCATTTGGCTACGGAACCCTAAAAATAATATAATAAGAAGGTGCTACAGTTCCAGTCACCGGGACAATTTGGTCGGTAGGAAAATATACGAAAATTGATGAGATTTTTAAATAATTTTTAATTTTATATCGTACCCTTATTGCAAAAACCGATTATCTGCATCAAAATTCGAGCGACAATGAGTTTTACCTGTAGCTTCGTCGTGACTTGAGGATTCGATTTCTATAATTAACAAAAATCGGTTTAAAAATGCAGATAATCGGTTTTTGCAATAAGGGTACGATATTATGTATGATAAACATGGTGAATTTTTCAACTGGGTGTGGATGGCTGTATCCGAAACTATGAGGAATATCGAAAAATGCTCAAAGAACTCTCGAGGCCGATTTTGATGAAAACTAAATGTGCATAATTTAATTTTTGAAAAATCAGCTTTCCCGGCCAGGAATTGAACCCGCTGATTGATGACAGTGTCACTAACAAGTGTCAAATTCTGGAAAGTAATACAGCAAACTTAAAGATTTTTTTTTTAATAAATCTGTTAAAATTTTAAGCTATATTGATTATCGCTTCGAACCAGCCCTCGTCGTGTGTTTAGGTCGTCATGCCACCTTTTTCTAGGCCATCTTTCGACACACCTATAGTTTGGATACTAAATCACACACTAACGAGAATCCTGACAGTCTTGCCTAACCACTTTCTCTACTCCAGGACTTCGCATAATCGTCATCATTACTGCTGAACAACTGCTTCCCTCTTTAGACCACCACGCCGGCTTCGTGAGTCCAGCTCTGACTCACCCTACCGAACGTCTGAGGCCTGCGCACACAGCTGACCTGCCGCACACACCTAGCAGCGCACAGCCGACCTGCCGGCGCATCCACCGCCTCGCCCCTGCGGTCACTCTCACCTCAGGGTCAACTCCACGGCGTCGCGTCGCTCCACTTACGCGATAGCCAGGGCAGTACTAGTGCGCCTACTTCATGGAACAATAAAGAATTACCAAGTGACGGCTGTGAACCACGACCTTAATACATTTTCTTGATAACGTTGGTGAGTTTTTATTTTTACTCACCCAATACGTAGGTACCTATCAGTGGCGTTCGACTTTGAGACTCGCTAGATTTTTCGATCCACCTTTAATATTAGAAGATACTTTAGGAACAGATTAGATTCTTGTACTCATATATTGCGTTGAGCCTACCTACATGAAATTACTTCGGAATCATATTCCCTATAACAAAAGTTCGGTCACATCATTTGTCTGTGCACTGCCATCATTAATCTGTCTCATTTGTGGATGATCATTCGTCTGTCAATTACGCAAGTTTCCGTCGGGGGCTTCGGTACAATTTCCTCCTACTTTTACTTTTTACTTGGCTTCCAAATGAAGGACCCTCTTTGTCTAAGAAATTCTCTTGTTGTTTCTAAGTTTGTGGTTGATTTACATTTTTGGATAGGAAGTAAAATCATTTCTGCTTATTTTTTTACACTTATTTTTTAGGTGCAAAATCATCAAATATAATCTCGCTCAGGGTAAAGCAGACTCATAGGGGAACAGTGTATAAGACGGGGACGTTAATAATCGCGAGGTATAATGGGGACATGCACTCTTGGCATACTTAACACAGCACTAACGTAGAGCAAGTGCCATCAGGACGTCATTTGCAAGCGGCCAGATGCAAATGGCGTCCTGTTGGCGCTTGTGCTACGTTAGTTTTGTGTTAAGATTGCCTTAGGTGTGTGATTTCCCATCATACCTCGTATCCCCGTCTTATACACTGTTCCCCTACTGATTAAAAACAAGTTTATTCCATATTGCCATTTGCGTTCCAGGACCGCGATAAACTTTAAGACATTCCTGAAACTATGTCACGATTCTGGGATTTATGTGTGTCGTAGGTGCATTTACAGTTGATACAACTCTCAGATACAATCCTGAACAGTGTACATAATGTTCAAGCCATACAAATATTTCTTTCGTGCGGGAATCGAAGCTCGACACGCAGGGCAGCATCCAATAGCTTACACTGCGCCAATAGTGCATGAAATAAAAAGTGAAGTGTTTAATAATTTAAATTGAGTTTACATCTTAAGACAACAGCGCGCCAGTAACTTGTAAATAAAGGGTCAAGGTGTGTAATGCGTAGGCACCTTTTACATAATATGAGTTTGTATGACAAATAGCACTTAAGAAAAAATAATGCGGCCGTGTTTAGTTTTAGGTTTTGATTAAGTGTAAATAACAAAACATGGAGAATTGTCATATAAAAAACATGAAACTATAAATGTTTTATCAAGCCGACTAATTCATACCTACATTATCATATTTTTTTTTGTATTCAACAGATAAGGCTTTTAAAACAAACCTTATATAGAATTCTTCCAATAAGTCACAGAGACATTTACAATTTGAATGTACCAAAATAAATAAAAATACATTACCTAAACTAAAATATTCCATAAAGATTTGACATAGAAAATATAGCTCGCGATTAATATAAATCCTACAACACGACATCATCTTAATAGAGTGCCATTTTTGTGTCAAACGTGAAACTTATTTAGGGAATATAACGTACTCGCGAGACGAGTACAGGGTGTTTTGAAGAAGACGACTAGACTTTTTGCAGGATCGGGTCGTGTCATTTATTGGTTCAGTATTTTTTTTGTAAATATAATATTTATATTTAATTTAAATATTACAATTTAATTTTGAGCAGATGCGTACACTATTTTCTAAACATTTTACTTTAAGTATTTTTCACTATGAAAAATCATTTTTTTTTTGCGCATTTCCAAAAGTCTTAGAACAAACATTGTTCAGTAACATGGGCTGAGTTACCCCACGAGAGGTTTTGCGTTAGTAACGTTACACGTTGTATGTACTGTTATACATTTAAATAATTCTTTTAATTATAATTTTTTCTTCTAATATCTGTCATTACAAGTAAAATCCAATGCTAAAAATGCCAGTATCTTTTTTTTATCTTGGTAATCCTACCAAATATCGTAAAGATTATTTAATTACTCGTTAATATTTTGCGAAATAAAGAAAATAATATTTTGTCCTCATGATAATAGGATCTGTGGGTAAAACTAGACCAACAACTAATAATACTGACCCTCCTACTACAAATAGATATTTTGTAGGACCGTTTTTCAAACACGCTGTATAACGAAAAATAAAAATATTTCTCTTTGCAATCATTTCATAGGCACATTATGAGAAAACAAACATTATTTATGTACATATGATAAAACAGAGTCACGGATAAGGTAAATGAAAGGTTTTACGAGATAATACTAAATGAGGAAAGATTACTAAGCAATACATAAGTGTAATACATAAGTGTATTGCTTTATGCTTACCTTAAAGCAATTGTAGTAAAAGGTAAATGTTTATTTTGTAAAGAAATTTTGATAATAATATTGTAATATGGTTTACTTTTGTTTAGGTAGATCTCTTAGAGCTGGGATTAAAGCGTGAAAAAAAAAGTTTTGAGTTTATTGGGAACAGCCACAACCCGCTACCATTTGACACAATCGTCAAACTAACAGAGCTTGAACTAACAATATAATCTTCTTGCCTCTATTACTGTAATAGTTTTCTACTGCAATAGCAGCAGACATTACGCATACCCAAAGTTTTCTTTATAAATGACCTTAGGCCTTAGACTCTTAGCGTCCTCCCTCCACCCCAGCCGCAGTGGTAGACGCCCACGGCGTCGGACGTCGGCAGACGATCTCCAACCACCGTAGGCGCGGGCATGCGGGCGGCGAGTAAAGGGCAACTCGTTGTCCGATCATGGACCATGGATCGACGGAGCGTCGTGTTCCACGCGCGCCTCAAAGAGCTGTCAGCACAATGACGGGACCTCCTTAGAAGGCCAAAGCCTGTCGGGGTCGTGGGCCTAACGAGCTACCGTGACCCCGGAACGTAAAGAGTTATTGAAGGACACCGTGGATTTTCGTCAGCACTAGTCTGACAGTCCCTCCTACCCTGAGGACTCATTTGATGATTTTAACACACTAAAAAAAAGGTCTTAGACTCTTAACTACCTACCAGAAAATTCTACGAAGCAAAAACCGAACAGGGCTAATGGCAGTAGTCTATTAATACGTAAAAACTACTAGGTCTTAAATGAGGTTCTTTCCTCACCTTTTTTCGAAGGTCGTACATTATTAGGTAGTAAAACCACTCATTAGGTACTGTCAATGCATATTGGCTCTCATTAGTAGACCGATTCATTAGTAGTTAAAACGCGTGTCGACCGAAAGGAGAAGTCTTTAAAAATATTTACTTTCTTGGAGTACTGTCAACAAATTAGTGAGGTTCGTCGTGAACGTTGATGGACGGGTTCCAAAAATACTTGGTAAGCCCGTCGAGAAGAGAGACAAGTGTGTTCAATGATTGGTCTTTATTAAAATTAATAGATATTTTAAGATATTTGAGCAGATGTGAGTGAGATGGGAACACAAATAGGTACATTGACCTTATACTAGGGCAGTTGTAAACTACCTACAATACTTATTAAATAAGGTGGTGGTTATTGTTTGAAAGTATTAGTTTTGGTAGAGAGTCGCCATACTATTTATTATTTACTAGCGGCCCGCCCCGTGCTTCGCTACGTGTTACAAAAAATGTGATAAATGAAGAACCACTCGACCGATTTTGTGCAAACTTCACATAAATACGAGTAGTCTACTAAATAGTCCGAACAAAGCCTAAACATTAGGTTTGGATAGGTGAGCCCGTTCTTGAGTTATAAAGTTACAACGAAAAGTGGCATTGATTTTTAAATATATAGATTTCACAACCATAAAAGTCGTAGGGATCTCTACAGAAAGATCATGTAGTAAAGCCATCGACAAATGGGTTTATTCCACTTTGTTCACCCAGGTGAACAAAGTGGACAACTTTGGTGACCTTTATTCACCTCGGAAAAATATCACCTGGGTGAATTGAGGTCACCAAAATTGTTCACTTGGTTCCCCTGGGTGAACAAAGTGGAATAAACGGACAAATGTTCCAAGTTTTCAATGTTTAAAGACATGCACGTCAAAAAAAATTATATGAGGTATATTTATATAATTATTGCAAAAATGTTTCCCACTTATAAGCGTAATTTTATGAAAACAAGTCGATACTTGTTTAAGTAACTTTTGCAGGGTTGTCTTAATACCGATGTATTAAGACAACCCTGCAAAAGTTACTTGGATTCGTCATAATAACAATGGATAGTGAAGTGTTTGAATTTTTCATACAAAAGCAAATAAATAAAAACCTTGTAATGCCAAGAATGCACAACGACGTGTGACTATCTAAAAATAACATCTTAACCAGACTAGTGATAAATGGCACATTATTGATTTTGACAAAACTATCGATTACGGTTTACGTTGTCACTAATCAGCCTTCTACGCGCAACCTTGTGATCTAAATTGTCTGTCCTAAAAATAGTGAGTAATTAATCAATTATTCTGCTTGTAATTTATTAGAAACGCACGTGAAATACTGTCAGAAAGTTTCTAGTATACGCGTGGGTGCCTTTAGCCTCAATTTTGTCGCTGTTTGGGAAATTATGTGATGTCAAGGAACAGTTTTTATTTTTTTCCTGTTTCAACTTTTTCTGTTTTTGATAAGTAGGGTAAAACGGGACTCTATTTCTAAGACTCCACGAGACCAGACGAGTCGGTCAAGCCGATCATTTTCGTCGGCAAACCTCCATAAACCAATATCTAATTGATAGACTACTTGGTTCGAAACCTAAATATTGTTCCAACAGAAACCCTGACTGAATTCAGTCTCTGTACACGTAAACACAAGCCCACCAAGCGTAATGATCGATGCTTGACTACCTAGCTATGCTTGGTCACACTATGTTAAATTATATGCATGAGAATAATTGAGAAGATTCCTCTGCCTCGCATTACGGAGTTGTATTAGGTACAGAGTCTGTGAGCAAAAATGAATTGTGCAAAGTTTACAACAAAATTGATTTATAGGTATTATTTTCTTATGATTCCTGTTTATTTAAGACCGTGCAAGTATAATATGCGCTTCTGAAGGTTCTTGGAGGTAAGTATTCCACATTGGATGCCCGCTGTTATGGCACCTTAGCTATTCCACAAACGGGTCATGTTAAAACTTTTCGCAGATACCAGGTGCCCAATGTGGAATACCTCCTTTTATATCACGCGTATGACGCCACAATGTGGTGCCATCACAGTTTCGTTTATATACTGGTCGCTTATGAAGGTTCTCTGGTGGTGTAAAAGATGCTTTCTAAAAACCTATCTTTCGGCTACGTGTCAAAACCTATTTCAGATTGAGTCCCACTAATGAACAGGTGCTTAAACCAATTGTTGGAATAACAAAAACAGCAGGGATACCTACAATAATTAATTAATTTAATGTTACCAAGTTAATGATACCACACACTGCTTGCTTCAGATAGGACTTTGTGGTTATATTTTTTTGTACTTTTGTGTTGGAGTGGGGTTACCACGTCTCAGGGTTTGTCCCGAAATCTCAATGTTTTTAGTATTTTTACCAAAAAAAGAAACGAATAATTATTGAGTTTTTATTAGAATTTTTTACTAATTTAAAAATCGAGTGTGAAACGTGGATTGCACAAATAAAATCAACACTTAAAATCAATGAAACCTATGGGAGACACGAACGATATCTGCTGCACGCATCGTTCTTCAGGCTTTTTCTCCAGACTTGGAATCTATCTGGTAACCTTAATTGTAGGTCCTAAATTTTGTTGTTCTGTGAACTTTAATTAAATGCAGTTAGAATCTCGTAACTACCCACGAATTTTTGTTTTTTTTTTTTGGTTTATGTATTTGATCATCATATCAGTCGCTGCTGAACATAGGCTTCTCCTATAGACTTCTAATAGGCCCGGTTGGAAGCGGCTTGCATCCAGCGTGATCCTGTGGTCTTCATAAGATCGTCTGTCTACCTTGTGGGTGGACGTCCTACGTTGCGCTTGCCGGTGCGTGGTCTCCATTCAAGAGCCATGCGGCCCCATCGGCCGTCAGTTATGTTTGCTATATGACCAGCTGCCCACTGCATTTCAATCATTTCATTTGGTATACAATCTGTAGGTACTAATATTTTAAACATGTGAAATGATATTGGGAAGTTTCTGCCCCGCTTTTCGAAAAGTGGCAGACACGAATGAAATCTATCACAGATGGTAGATATTATTACCAGCTTTATTACCGTGCATTTTTTTTTCCTCTAACTTATGGGAATATTGAGTTATAAAGGTTTTAATATTTTAGTATTTTTCACGTTTACGCATGACATTGGAAATGAACCGGCTGATTGCTTTGTTTTACGGTATTTGTCGATTTTGCTCTTTTTTTTCTTTTTTATCAAGGACTTTTTTTTTAACGTGGTAAATCATCAAATGAGTCCTCCCACCCAGGGCAGAGCGGGAGGGACTGTCAGGCTCGTACTGACTAAAATCCACGGTGTCCTTCAATAGCACTTTACGTTCCGGGGTCACGGTAATTCGTGAGTCCCGCGACCCCGGCATGCTTTGGCCCTCTTTGTCTGTTTCTTGGCCTCTTTGGGGCGCGCGTGGAACACAACGTGCCGTCGACCCGGGCATGGTCCATGGTCGGACAGCGAGTCGCTCATTACTCGCCGCCCGCATGCCCGCGCCTACGGTGGCCGGAGATCGTCTAGCGACGTCCGTCGCCGTGGGCGTCTACCACTCCTGCTGGGTTGGAGGGAGGACGCTGTCCTCTCCCTCACGCGGCGCGCCTCCTCCTTCGCTAGCATGACTGCTTCGCAGAAGGAGGCGACGGCTTCCCACTCAGTCTCGCCCCGCAGCATGGCCTCGTCCAATGCCGGGTGCGAGAGGTCTCCGCCTATCGCCGTCGTGTGGACATGGCGGTGCTCTGCCCAAGCGGGGCAGTCCTGCACCGTATGCTCCACCGTGTCCTCCTTATCCGACACAAGTACCTCCCGAAACTTCTTTAAACTATATTTCATGGGCCAGACATGAAGATGTCAATCTTGTGCCAGCTGCCTTTTTGAAAAATATTATTATCATTATACATTATTGTGGGCAATATTTATAAAAAAAAAACTGACGTTATAAACCACAAAAATGTCCAAGACAACTTTTATTTCGGAAGTCGGTAACCTTCCCGGCGTCAGTTGTACTGGTGATCGCGCGAGCTAGCAGCACTGCGCGAGGCGTGCGTTGCCGCGCGACGCCGGTACACCAGGTTCCGCAGGCGCCGCACCCGACCTCCGGATGCGGCGACTGTAGAGGCGGAGCTGTACGAGGGCTACAGGGCAGCGAAGACCGTCCTCTGCGACGAGATCTGGCGGGCCAAGAAATTGGCCCGCGAGGAGATGCTGGGGACTCTGGACGGGGACCCATGGGGCCGCCCCTACAAGTGGGTGCGCGAAAAGCTCCGCCCCTGGGGTCCCCCGTTGGCGCAGAGTCTCCAGCCTCAGTTCGTGGAGGACGTGGTGAGCGCCCTGTTCCCATCGCGAGGGGAGGGATATGCTCCCCCGCCCATGGCTCCGTCTCCGACGGAATCTGAGGACGAAGCTGACTCAAACGCGGACCACAGCGACGACGACGTCTACGACGCTCCAGAGGTGACCGAGGTAGACCTGAGAGTGGCGGTACAGCGGCTCAAGGCCAAAAATACCGCCCCAGGACCCGACGGCCTGCCAGGGAAAGCCTGGGTCCTGGCCTTGAGACCTCTCGGGGCTCGATTTGAGGGGCTCTTTAGCGCATGCTTGGAGAGGGGCCGGTTCCCGCTTCGTTGGAAGACGGGAAAACTGGTCCTCATCCAAAAGCACGGGCGCCCTGCGGACTCTCCGTCCGCATTCCGGCTCATCGTGCTGCTCGACGAGGTGGGCAAGCTCTTTGAAAGAGTCATTGCAGACCGCCTCGTCGGGCACCTGAATCGGGTGGGCCCGAACATGGCGGAGAGCCAGTATGGCTTCCGCAGAGGGCGCTCGACGGTGGACGCAATCATGCGCGTGAGAGCCCTCACGACGGGGGATGCGGTGGCCCGGGGCAGGGTCATCTTGGCGGTGTCTTTGGACATCACCAATGCCTTTAACACCCTGCCCTGGAGTTGCATCAGGGAGGCACTCCGGTATCACCGGGTGCCGACCTACCTCCGTCGCATAGTCGAAGATTACCTGACGGACAGAGCCGTGATCTACCCCGGTCACCGGGGAGAGTGGAACCGGCGAGAGATGTCGTGCGGTGTTCCACAGGGTTCGATCTTGGGGCCGCACCTGTGGAACATCAGATACGACTTGGTGCTGCGTGGCGACCTCCCTGACGGCGTCAGCGTAATATGTTACGCTGACGACACGCTCGTCCTGGCGGAGGGAGAGTCGCACCAGGCGGTGGCCGACCTGGCGACGCAAGCGGTTGCGACAGTCGTCGAAAGGATCCGGCAGCTGGGACTCGAAGTGGCGCTGCACAAAACGGAGGCCATGTGTTTTCATGGCCGCGTTAACGCGGGGCGAGACGGAGTGGGAAGCGGTCGCCTCCTTCTGCGAAGCAGTCATGCTCGAAGAAGGAGGCGGGCCGCGTGAGGGAGAGGACAATGTCCTCCCTCCGCCCCACCCGCGGTGGTGGACGCCCACGGCGACAGACGTCGCAAGACGAGCTCCGGCCACTGTAGGCGCGGGCATGCGGGCGGCGAGTAAAGGGCAACTCGCTGCCCAACCATGGACCATGCCCGGGTCGACGGCGCGTTGTGTTCCACGCGCGCCTCAAAGAGCGTCAGCATAATGACGGGGCCCCCTCTTTAGAGGGCCAAAGGCTGCCGGGGTCGCGGGACTTATCTCATTACCGTGACCCCGGAACATAAAGGGCTACTGAAGGACACCGTGGATTTTAGTCAGTACAAGTCTGACAGTCCCTCCCGCCCTGCCCGGGGTGGGAGGACTCATTTGATGATTTTACCACGCTAAAAAAAAAGTCGGTAACCATTTCCTTGACTTTTTGTCACCGACTTAATTTTTTCACTGGTTTCACCCCCCGTCATCAGACCCTGAGTACCCTGAGACTATCTGTGAAATATACTCTTTCAAACAAAATAAGAATTTTCCAAATGTGTCCAGGCGTCATCGAGCACTTGAGGAACATACATGAAAATAGGGTCCGACGAAGTGAGAACCTTCTCTTTTTTTCGAAGTCAGTTAATAAATAAATAATTGGTAATGATGATGATTACTGACTATTTAGTAGATCACAAAATGTAGTTCAATAATATATAATATACAAGTTCACTACTATGTTTTTACATTTTTTTAAAACAAATATACTTAAGAATCTATTAAAAAATAAGTTAAAAATGTAACATTTGTATTAGTTATTCTGCGCTGCAAAACAATATAAAATGTAAAAAAAAAACAAATCATTTTAGATAAAAATATTTTCAACTTTGACTCATCATATCTCAGAATTCCCATATGTCACAACATAGCGCTTTTAGTAAACATATCTCCAGCTATAAAGCTTTGAAATAAAGTACGTTTCATCTTTGTCCGCAATGGAGAATTTTCCCATAGTAAAGTTCCCAATGTTCTTTGTTTGTATTTTGAATTAAACAATTCTAAAAAAAATAGTAGAAAGCTACGTTATTCCTGAGTGCTATAAGCTATAAATTTTATTTGTATCATGTATATTAGTCGAGCTATCACAGTTTTTGTGAAACAAGTCGGAAAAAAAATAGCGCGGACCCCCGACGTCCCGACGTCGACGCGACGCGGTGGGCCGGGAGCCAACACTAAAGAAGCTAGTAAAATACATATTAATTTGGAACCAAAAGCAAAAGCAGATTTTAATCTCAAACTACAAAGATACGAACAAGATTGATCGAAATCTTTTGTGTAAAAAATATCTTAGAAGCAATTTAATTTGCAAAGAATTACGATTTCCATTCAACTAAACATTTACCTATTCAATAGAATGGAAAAAGAATTGAAGTTTTATTCTAGTTATTCAATTCATCTTAATAATAATTTTTTGTTCTATTGATCATGACATTGTTAATTAATTAATTTAATATTGCTAAGTTTTAATGCATGCGGCTATTTATAAATTATTCAATGCCTACATGTTTTTTTTTTGCTGTCGTTAATAAATCTTATTTAGGTTGTAATTTGCCATGTACACTAATGTACAGATGCCAGCACATCAACTTGAATAGATTTTCAACCTTATCAAAATAGTGGAACATTGATGTTCGGTCGGTAAAATTTGACAGATTTGGGTAGGTTGACCTGCTGGCGTGTGTAACTTTTCATTTTTATATATTCAATTGCCAATAACTTCTGTTTGGCTACTTCTTCTTCTCCTACTGTAAATATTATTTATTCAATACTTAACTACATGAATATACAGATAAATTAATTGCTAACAACTAATCTTAGACCAAAACATATAACAGAAAAAAACTGCCGCTGTCTCAATTTACTGGTTAGCCAACATTCCCAAATATAAGTGACAACATAAAAATAAAAACGAGAGTCAAAGGCTTAAGGTTAATCTTAGACAATTTTAACACAAATGAACGAACAAATATTTCAAAATAACGTAAATAAAGACATTTTTAAATAGCATTCTTGTATCTTCTTTATCAAAATACAAAGTGTTTCTTCCAACCAACATTAGTCACTACTCCTGTTCCATGATATAACCTTAGTGTTGTGCCACAACATCTCGATATCGATTATCGATTGAACGTCGCAGCGTTCGATAATATATCGCAGGTCAGACTCCCAGCATTAACCTATCAGTTTCGAGCCGCGACTGTTAGGGTTGTGGTGTACAGAAAGCGAAGATGTCTGTTGCTCAGCGATATTTAGACATTTAAATTTAGCGAAACCTTTTATATAACATTGTTAGACTTGAATTAAACCTTCGAAAGAAACGCTCTAGACGATAATTCAAATTAGGTGTAAGCGATGAAACTTCAGAGAAACGCCATGAAAAATACGTGGGTTAAAGAATGAATCATCTAGTTATTTGAAAACTATTCACTGACAAAGTTACTACTAATCCGTTATTCTTTTCTGATAAATTTCGCTAATGAATCCAAGACAGTTAAATTGATCTCTGGGACATCGTTGAGCTTCATTGTCTCGGCGTTTTTCTGGTGGTCGCCACTGTGGTTTCTGGTTTTCAGAAGTTGCAATGGTTTGGGAATAGTGCGGTGGGATTGTGTCAATAGAAAATAATGGGAATGAACTGGACAGAATCACGACTTCTTGGGTCGCGAGACTGTCTCATCAGGTAACCGTGACTCTGGAACGTTAAGAGCTATTGCAGGATCACCGTGAGTTTTAGTCAGTACAAGTCTAACAGTCCCTCCTGTCCCGCCCTGGCCTGGGCGGGAGGACTCATTTGATGATTTATAAAAAATAAATCACAACTTCTTTTTGTTCAGTTTTTCGTAATATTTAATCCATTGGATAGATAAGGGCCAAGCCAAAAAAATATCATAGCATCGCTAACAGTAGAGTGGTACCTTAACAGGAGTAGTTTATTACGGCTCATACACGCTACGTAATTTGAATGGGGGCTGTGTGAGAGTTATTTATGGCTTTATTTTATCCTCCATTCACCTCTATTTGTTACATACAATAGTATTTTAAGCCTCACTAACTGCTAGACTTAATATACTGGTCTTCAATTTATCGCTGAGAAGTGACTGTTTTATAAGGACGATAATTTTATTTTTTACTTTTTTTAGGCAAGAAGATATTATAATTTTGGATAATTTGTGTTCGTTTCGTAATATTTGTGATATTTACGTTATTTATCTATACTATGTATACTAATATTATAAAGCTGAAGAGTTTGTTTGTTTGAACGCGCTAATCTCAGGAACTACTGGTTCGAATTGAAAAATTCTTTTTGTGTTGAATAGACCATTTATCGAGGAAGGCTATAGGTTATATAACATCACGGATAGGACGGGATAGGACGGGATAGGACGGGATAGGACGGGATAGAACGGGATAGGACGGGATAGGACGGGATAGGACGGGATAGGACGGGATAGGACGGGATAGGACGGGATAGGACGGGATAGGACGGGATAGGACGGGATAGGACGGGATAGGACGGGATAGGACGGGATAGGACGGGATAGGACGGGATAGGACGGGATAGGACGGGATAGGACGGGATACGATGGGATACGATGGGATACGATGGGATACGATGGGATACGATGGGATACGATGGGATACGATGGGATACGATGGGATACGATGGGATACGATGGGATACGATGGGATACGATGGGATACGATGGGTCACGCATAGCTACGACCTGTTTCCTTGAAAGAATGACTTTCGCCCATGTCTGCTTACGTCCTGGGGCTGCCAGCGCCGGTAAAGGCAGGAACGGGCAGGCTCCGGAGTCCGCCTATACTACTCAGGTCCCAGAGGCGTTTAAACGTAGATTTTTCTCTTGCACGAGCATGCGAGGTCGACGGCGCGTTGTGTGCAACACGCGCCTAAATGTGTCATCACAATGACGGGCCCCCCCTTTGAAGGCCAAAGCCTGCCGGGGTCGCGGAACTATCGAATTACCTTGACCCCGGAACGTAAAGGCCTATTATAGGATTTATAGGACACCGAGGATTTTAATCAGTACAAGTCTGACAGTCCCTCTTACCCTGCCCTGGGTAGGAGGACTCATTTGATGATTTACGTACGCATATTTATGTATGCTCCAGAATGATGGTTTACAGCTAATGTTGTTAATAAAGTCGAAGCACTACATTGTTGAGTTCCGACCTCCACGCGAACGAAGTCGCGGGCACAGCTAGTTAAGTATATGTAAAAAAACCGGCCAAGTGCGAGTTGGACTCGCGTGAAGAGGGTTCCGTACGATGTTACCTATCACGTTTTTTTAAATCTGACCCAAATTGGTATGCACAAAATTGAGTGATTTACCATGTTATTTTAATATCATGGACTTCTTATAGGTTTTTCTATAATCTATAAGTAGAAAACTAATTTTTGTATTTTTTTCAAAATTTTAGGATCAGTAGTTTCGGAGATAGGGGGGGGGGAATGGTCAATTTTCGTCTACTTTCTTGAAAAACTTGGAAACTATTTATTTTAAAATTACAAAAAAAATACACTTAAGATTGTCTGTCACACGATGCAGATTTCAATTTTTTTTTTAATTTTCCCCTTCCCCCCCCAAAAATTACCTCCCACATACAGATTTCATCTATTCACGTCACATCTCTGTGCTTGGGTTACAGGAATTGATATGTGTTCCAAATTTCAACTCAATCGGTCTAGTAGATTCGGAGATAATTGACTGTAAGCGACAGACAGACGGACACACGAGTGATCCTATAAGGGTTCCGTTTTTGTATTCGGACGTACGGAACCCTAAAAAAGTGCCTTTTTAGTCTGTAAAATTATCAAATGACTCTTCCCGTTCGAAGTGGAACGAAAGGGACTGTCAGACTTGAATGAATTAAAAAAAAAAAGAATCCGACGATTTTTTAACCTTTTTTTTGAAATCGGTTAAAAACTAACCTGCTTCTTCAATAGCCCTTTGCTTTCCTGGTACCCGTCAGACACAGTCCTTCGATTCGATGCAGTCCTATAGTCGCCTTCGGGACCGCAACAAATTTTTATTTTTGACAATATAAAAGTGCCAGCAATAGATCAAAATGTAAGTTTAGTAAAATAGCATTTTATATGATATAGGTATACATACAGCAATAACGGTTATGGCTTGCGGCGTTGCAGTAAAATGGTTACAAATGGGAATTATTTTGCATGTGAAGTACCTAGATGGAAAATTAATAAAAAAAAAAACCGGCCAAGAGCGAGTCGGACTCGCCCATAAAGGGTTCCGTAGCAGCAAGTAATAACATACTATAAAAGTTCTTGTAGTTGGTTCCAACTTTGAAAGGTTTACGATTTATGACGTATTAAAAAAAAAACTTGAGAGGTGTCAAGGCACGTCGAAAATCGCTATGAACCTGTTAAAAAGGTTCAAGCGATTTTCGACCCTCCACCCCACACTACCCCACTCCACTCCGCTCCACTTCGCTCCACTCCGCTCCACTCCGCTCCACTCCACTCCGCTCCACTCCACTCCACTCCACTCCACTCCACTCCTCTCCACTCCACTCCACTCCACTCCACTCCACTCCACTCCACTGCACTGCACTCCACTCCACTGCACTCCACTCCACTCCACTACCTATTATAGCTGTAAAAATGAAGTTGACAAACTTACATTTGCAGTTGTTCTCCGATACATTTTGTTTAGGAAAATGTTATCCCAGTACGTTTTATAAGTTGGTCAACTATTACTCGTAAACTTATAAAGCCCACTTAGACATGATAATTTTCTTTTAAACTTCGTTATATGTATATACTACTATTGTAAATTTTTTCACACCCCCAAACATAACCGTTTAGCTGGTAGAGGGGGGGGGACACTCGAGTAGGGCAAAAATTAGCACTTTAAAGCTTAATATTTCACAAACGAATCTTTTTATCAAAAAATTGTTGATGGAAACTACCAATATTTCGCTGCTTAAATTCAAAACGGCCGCAAATCGAAAAAAATTCAAATCGTTTTTAAAGCAAAAATCGTATCTATTCTGCCTATATTTTCATATTCCAAAAAGACACCCAGTATTTTAGCACTAGAAATGAGCAAATCACACAACCGCCCTTTTTACATTTTGTCACTTACATGGTTCACTTCAGATCAAAGCGGCCATATTCCGGATTGCGACCCTGCAGTCAGCGGGAGCGCACGTTTGTTATGTGAAAAAGGGCCACATTTCAAAATACAACCGTATTGTTTTAAAATTACAGATATAAGTATATCATAATCTTACAAAGAAAAGTACCGTATTTTGTGATATGTCCATTTTGAGTTTGAATAAAACGTGTTTTATTATTATTCTATTAAAGAATAGTGCAGTATTTTGGAATGCTTCTGTTTTGCATATAAAATTATGGTGATTGTGCCAGTATTTTTATAAACAAAATATGTAAATAATGTTTAAATTTAAAACTTAACAGAATAATTACAACCTAAACCAGGCCTGTCTCACTCCCTGTATAAAAACATATTATCTAAGTGCGGTGGATCTACCCGAGTAGGCGATCGAGGAGAAAGGACGAGCCGAGCAATATTATTCTGTCACAGTGAGTGACGCACGTACTCACAGTCTTCATAATATTAACACTAGTTAGTTACTTTGTTGATACTAACACTGTTAACTCTTTGTTTGTATTAAAGAAATTATTTTTTTAGTATTACGAGAGCAACTTGTTTGTTGAGATATTTTAACGATTTTGGTGGCAAGTGGTTGGGAGTGGAAAATGTAAAAAACGAACTTTTGAATTATTACAAAATGTGAAAATAATCATTACTGTAAGTTATTAGACATCTTCCGGTCCGTAGAAACTCCGAGCCTAGCTCTTTCCATTGCTCGTTGACTCTTAGTCTCTCTAAAAGGCAGTCAACTACCACTTTTCAGAGCCGTATGTCCTCACTGACAACACACACTTTTTAAACACCCTTGTCGTAAGACACTGTGAGATACTCGACGAGAAGATATCACGTAGCTTCCCAAACACTGCCCATCCGAGTTGGATTCGTCGGGCGACCTCTTTGTTGAAGTTGGATTTAACTGAACAATCTGTCCAAGGGTAGTACAATGGCCTACATTTTTACAAGAATCGGTAAGGGTGCCACATGGACATTTGACATGATTTTTGTCTTTTCCATGTTCATTTTATGGCCCACCTGTTGGGAAACGTTCGTGAACAGTTTCGGAGAAAAAATGTCTCCCTGTTTCACCCCTTTCTGCAATTGGATTGGTTTCGTGCTCTTTTCCTGAAGTCGGATGGACATGGTGCCGTTTCTAAATAAACACTCCAACTCTTCGATATCCCAACAGTCGATATGATATCATTGGACTGCAATACTGCCCAGGTTTCGATTGAATCAAAGGCTTTCTCATAGTCCACAAATGTTAGACATAACAGCCGAGTAAGTATACTCCTCTGTCTTCTTTATAATCTGGCGGAGCGTGTGTATGTGGTCTATGAACTATGATAATAAAACCTTTTCGGAAACCGGCTTGTTCGGGAGGCTGGAAGTCACCAAACCTGCGTTCGAGACGGTTCATAATGACTCTCGAGAACAGCTTGTATGCATGGGACAGAAGTGAGATTGTTCTATAATTCTTCAACAAGGTGTTATCACCCTTTTTAGGGTTCCGTTGCGAAATGGCAAAAAACGGAACCCTTATAGAATCGTCATGTCTGTCTGTCTGTCCGTCCGTATGTCACAGCCACTTTTTTTCGAAAGTATAAGAGCTATCCTTTTGAAACTTGGTAGGAAGATGTATTATGTGAACCGCATTAGGATTTTCACAGAAAAATAAAAACAAAACAAATTTTGGGGGTGCCCCCCATACTTAGAATTAAACTCAAAAATTTTTTTTTCACGAAACCCGTACGTGTGGGGTATCTATGGATAGGTCTTTAAAGATTATATTGAGGTTACTAACATATTTTTTTTCTAAACTGAACAGTTTGCGCGAGAGACTCTTCCAAAGAGGTAATATGGCTGCTTTATTTATAAAATTCATAAACATTAAATTTGATTTTTTATAAACAAAAGGGACTTATGTGTTGTTATATTTACTGGGTGAAACTTAGAGAAAAAATAAAATAACAAACTAATAGAGGCTTGAAATCTGCATCCGATGATATATAACACATAGATATAGAATGTAGATTGATCAAAATAATAACCAAAAACCGAAATGAAAACTTTGACGGGCTCTCCTGTAAAAAAGTCAAATTTCGAATTGCGGCCGTTTTGAATTTAAGCAGCGATTTTTTAAAGGCCTATTTAATGATACCCCACACTAAGGGGTACGCGAGAAAAAAAAAACATTCCCGCTTTACGTGTACAGGAGGTACCCTAAAAAAAATATTTTACGAGATTTTATTTTACCACTTTTTTGACGCAACAAATCCGTATATTTACACCAAATTACAGCTTTCTAGTGCTGGGCGTCTCTGAGCTAAGCTGCGGACAGACGGACGGACGGACGGACGGACGGACGGACGGACGGACGGACGGACGGACATGGCGAAACTATAAGGGTTCCTTGTTGACTACGGAACCCTAAAAAATAAAATGTTTTATACTTACATAATATTAATAACGTCTGGATCGCGATTTTAATTTTTTTTTGTTTTGGAAAGCAAACCCGAGTTTCGGATAGAATCGTTTTTTTTTTTAATAGTCTGTAGGTATATGTATTCATGCCAAATAAGTATACCAAGTGTCTCTGAGCTAAAACTGCACACAGACAGACAGACGGACCGACAAGGGTTCCATGTTTACTGCGGAACCCTAAAAAGACCTTAACTTTTTTTCTTTTTTTTTTAATGGAAATTTCTCTGCCTTATCTATTTCATAAAACCAAGAAACTGTTAGCTTCTCTATCTAAGATCTAGAAAAATCTACAGCCATTTCCTGTTTTGTGATCTAAAGAAATTCATACACTTATTTTCTCCTTTTCTGAACAGCATCTGCAACAACTCAAGCACGTTTAATGTTCAGAAAACACGGCATCGTCTTACTGCTCACATTTTCCGACAATTTTAAAGTATTATAAAAACCATCTGTAGCGTACTTCAATAAAATAGAAAACTTCACACACTTTTAGTGGACTAAAAATAGTCTGGCTAAAGTACTCCTAAAGTTTATATAAAGCTGTGTTAAATGCCAGAAGTTTTAGTACGAGTTTAGTCCATTAATAGAAGGATATCTTGAGAAATTATTCATCATCATCATCATCATCTCAGCCATAGGACGTCCACTGCTAAACATAGGCCTCCCCTTAATTTAGATCTCCACATATACCGGTTGGAAGCGACCTGCATCCAGCGTCTTCCGGCGACCTTTATAAGGTCGTCTGTCCGCCTAGTTGGTGGACGTCCTACGCTGCGCTTGCTAGTCTGTGGTCTCCACTCTAGTACTTTTCGACCCCATCGGCCATCCTCTGCGAGCAATATGGCCTGCCCATTGAGAAATAATTATTCTGGGAAAATAATCTTTTATGAAATAATAAAGAAGGTACAGGCGCCATCTCATCAACCTACTTCAATCTCTCTATTTTGTTTTATTAGATTTTCAACCTTGTCACAATAGTGGAAGGTTAACGTTCGATTGATACAATTCGACAGATACGGGTAGTTTGTCCTGCTGGCGTCTATACCTAATTCTTCTAGAAAAACGTAGGTACGATGTCGATGGGTCGCAGGAAAGTTTCAGCAAGTTACCGTGACGCTGGAATGTAAAGGGCAACTGAAGAAACATTGTGGACTTAGTAGAGTCTGACAGTTCCTTTCGCGCCACCCAGGGCGGTAGGAGTCTCGGTAGACTACACTTGTTATTTTATTGTTCCAAGATTTGCCAGTTTCCTTCTTTGTTTTGAAAGCCGTCTCACATTGGCGTGTAGGTAGTGTTAGTGAAGGTACACCTGTGCCCGACCCTTTAGGAATTAAAGGTGTGCGTTACGTACAGTCACGAGCAATAATATGTATACACTAAGCAGTATTCAAAAGCAATTTTCTGCTACCATATTGATTAAAATTTTGCCTTTTCATTATACATCTATTTTGGAAGCCATACTATTACGAAATAGGTCTTATTTCAAAGTGGAATCACTGGATTCCACTAAATTCAAACGCAAATTACTTGTTAAATACTGATTTAACAAGTAATTTGCGTTTGAATTTTGATAAGTGTATACATGTTATTGCTCGTGACTGTACACATGGGAATTCATAAGTGTTTAATTAGCGTTTTAGCACTAACAATACCTTTACTAACTTCAAACGGATTACAAAACTAAGTACCTACCTACATACGTCGCACAGTGTGCAAAATCTCGGCTGGACCAGACATCATGAGTGAAACTAAGCAAGAGATACCTTATAATATTCTAAATTCATTCATAATTTTCCGGCGTAGCAATTCTTTTTAGTTTCAGAGAAATTAAACTCCAAAGTTAATCCATTTTCGGTATTAAGAAAGTACAAAAAGTACAATTTCTCTGAAAAGAAAACTTTCAATCTAAATTTCTTGGCCCAGTTATATTACGCATATAAGACGACATTTATCAAGCTTTGTTACATCTCCGAAATACAATGGACGATGGAGTAAATTCAAGATTTCAGTAAAAACGTTTCATTTTTTTTTATCGTTCTTACTGCGTGCTTAGCGATCAAACTTATTAAATATACTTAGAAACTTATGTTGTCTATAACTCAGAAAAAAATCACTTGTTAATACTGTAAAGCGAACGAGATAATCGTTTCTAAACTTTGTAATGCCAATAGCGCCTGTGATTTTGTTAAGGCAATTTTACTTAAGGTGGTTTGCTCTTACATTTTCTAAAGGCACTAAGAGGAAAGAAATATTTTTAGAGTTGTCACTTAAAACTGGTTTACTCTTCAAAAATGCTAGTTGTCACGCATGTCATGTTGAATTACATTTTCTTCAGAAATTTCATCGATGTCGTCGTCTTGTTCATCATTAGCAAATCAAAGTTGCCTTAGTGCCTTTAGAAAATGTAAGAGCAAACCACCTTAAGTAAAATTGCCTTAACAAAATCACAGGCGCTATTGGCATTACAAAGTTTAGAAACGATTATCTCGTTCGCTTTACAGTATTAAGAAGTGATTTTTTTCTGAGTTATAGACAACATAAGTTTCTAAGTATATTTAATAAGTTTGATCGCTAAGCACGCAGTAAGAACGATAAAAAAAATTGAAACGTTTTTAATGAAATCTTGAATTTACTCCATCGTCCATTGTATTTCGGAGATGTAACAAAGCTTGATAAATGTCGTCTTATATGCGTAATATAACTGGGCCAAGAAATTTAGATTGAAAGTTTTCTTTTCAGAGAAATCGTACTTTTTGTACTTTCTTAATACCGAAAATGGATTAACTTTGGAGTTTAATTTCTCTGAAACTAAAAAGAATTGCAACGCCGGAAAATTATGAATGAATTTAGAATATTATAAGGTATCTCTTGCTTAGTTTCACTCATGATGTCTGGTCCAGCCGAGATTTTGCACACTGTGCGTCGATATGAGCCCGATACCATCCATTTCTACCTACGTACATACGTGGGTGGTGTTTGTTGGCCTACTCGCTACTTAGCATCAATCCACGATCGATATTCAAAGTTTAACCGTAACAATCCGGCAAGTTGGCCATACTGCCAATATGACGTCACGAATAGGTAACACTGCTAACAAACTTCCGACATAGAATATGGAAAGTGTAGAGGCGATTCGCTTATGTATAAATAGGCATGTTAACAGCATTCATTCATCAATTGCAAAATTAGTTCGTTAGTAAATTTTGAAAAATTGGATATGTATTTTTTCTTTTGTTAATTTAATGCATATTTACAAAGATAAAACGCATAAAAATTCTGTGACGTCAGTGAAAACTGTACTTGCTTGTGTCGTATTGACAATATTAAGAGTAGTGTCTTCGTCAATTTTGGGTTAAGAAAAAATACGTATCAAATATTTTTTATAGGTACGTATTTTTTCAGCCAAATATCCTAAACAATTTACGACACATTTACGACAAATTACATCGTGTCGTGACTTCAAACGACACACAAGTGCATCACTTGTTTCCTTGGCGTTAATACCACTGTCACTCGTTACGTCGCGTTGCGATGTACGAGTATACCTAGTTAGTCTATGTTCAAAGTTATTTTATTCATTCACTCGCAATGAGCGTGCCCCTTAAGTATGAATGAATTTGCGACCTCGTTGCAAAAAGTGAGGTAAAATTCGTCGCACGATATAACTTTTGTCGCGGAACTGTCTCATCAGATAACCGTGACCCTGGAATATAAAGGGCTATTGATTGAAGTATCACCGTGAATTTTAGTCAGTACTAGTCTGGCAATCCCTTCGGTCCAGCCCTGGGAGGGGACGACTCATTTGATCATTTCACCTCGATAAAAAAAAACTACATAACTTTTCAACTTCTGCGATAAGGGGTAAACAAACTCGGGTACTGGGGTAGTAATGCTTAGAATGTAATACTGGGTCAATCGGGTCAAGGTGACTGGAGTAAAAATAGGCATTTATTTTATCACTAGCTGTGCCCGCGACTTCGTTCGCGTGGATGTCGGAACTTAACAATCTATATTTTTAGTGCGAAGCGGTGTTGGAGGATACCGATACAATCTTTTATATAAGCTATAGTCCCCGCCAAATAAGTCTGGAATAAAGGTCATTGATCCTAATAAATTAATAATGCATCGTTCGAATTTCATACCACCATCGTTCAAACAAAATAAAATATAAGGTCAAGATCGCGTCTTACCACGATGCGTTGCTTTTGGTCGTTCTACATTTTTTCGAATGGTTTTGAAATATTGCAAAATACGGGGGTCAACGTATCTTATTTTATTCCATACTTATCTGGCGGAACTATAGTGCTTATTTAATATTAACAATATTGTGAACAAATTAACACAGCTGTGAACCATCATTCTGGAGCGTACATAAATATCCTGTCCCATCCTGTTCCGTCATATTCCGTCCTGTCCCGTCCTGAACCGTCTTGTCCCGTCCTGTCCCGTCCTTTCCCGTCCTGTCCCGTCCTGTCCCGTCCTGTCCCGTCCTGTCCCGTCCTGTCCCGTCCTGTCCCGTCCTGTCCCGTCCTGTCCCGTCCTGTCCCGTCCTGTCCCGTCCTGTCCCGTCCTGTCCCGTCCTGTCCCGTCCTGTCCCGTCCTGTCCCGTCCTGTCCCGTCCTGTCCCGTCCTGTCCCGTCCTGTCCCGTCCTGTCCCGTCCTGTCCCGTCCTGTCCCGTCCTGTCCCGTCCTGTCCCGTCCTGTCCCGTCCTGTCCCGTCCTGTCCCGTCCTGTCCCGTCCTGTCCCGTCCTGTCCCGTCCTGTCCCGTCCTGTCCCGTCCTGTCCCGTCCTGTCCCGTCCTGTCCCGTCCTGTCCCGTCCTGTCCCGTCCTGTCCCGTCCTGTCCCGTCCTGTCCCGTCCTGTCCCGTCCTGTCCCGTCCTGTCCCGTCCTGTCCCGTCCTGTCCCGTCCTGTCCCGTCCTGTCCCGTCCTGTCCCGTCCTGTCCCGTCCTGTCCCGTCCTGTCCCGTCCTGTCCCGTCCTGTCCCGTCCTGTCCCGTCCTGTCCCGTCCTGTCCCGTCCTGTCCCGTCCTGTCCCGTCCTGTCCCGTCCTGTCCCGTCCTGTCCCGTCCTGTCCCGTCCTGTCCCGTCCTGTCCCGTCCTGTCCCGTCCTGTCCCGTCCTGTCCCGTCCTGTCCCGTCCTGTCCCGTCCTGTCCCGTCCTGTCCCGTCCTGTCCCGTCCTGTCCCATCCTGTTCCCGTTTGTAAATGCACCCACGACACAGGACAAATTCTAATAGTGCGGGGCAACATTAAAAAAAAAAAATTAAATCACAATATCAGAATGTTCTTGTTGATTGATTTGCTGACGGCTGTATATTGGTACTGAATTTGTTAGCTACTGTCACCGATTCATTCACTCTCTACTACCGCCAAATAACTTGACTGTAAACACAGAAATTGATTGTTATCTGAAGGGCATACCGTCAAAAGAAAAGGTTACAATACTGCCCGCATGGCCAGTCTCGAACCGTAGTAAACCTTTGTACGTGAACGCAAATGCAGCGCCGCTTGCAAAAGGGAAATGTCAAAAAGCTGTCAAATCCAGAGGCAACAGAGCTTTGTCGCAACTATAGTCTTTGGCCTTCAAACGCTAGTTTCCCTTCTATACCTATCCTTACTCTATGCTACTGTTTCCTGAACTTTTACACTGTTTAGTTCACGTTGCAAGATTGAGTCTGTGAGTTTGAACTCGGGGCCTTTTGACATTCTTTGTGATTGTAATTAGGGATTTGTTTGCGAAACAAGTTGGTATTTTTCGAAACAAAAGACTGTTGGACTAAATTGGGAATTTCGAATAAAGAACTTCAAATTGTTCTCATTTTAAATCTGATTTTTATGTAATTGGAGAAACCCTTTTATAATTTTGATTGTTCTAAATGAATGGATATTTTTAAAAGGTTATTGAGGACGTGAGTCGTGTTATTTATATTAAAAATTAAATGTCACAGACTCAGAATAGCTATGCTAGAAATATTTACAAGTATTAATAAAAATATGAAAGGTCCCCCGTGTTTACTTTTAGTTGTTTTTATTCGACTAATGTCTCAACCTTGAAAATGATTACGCGTTCGAAACGGTGCATTACCTATTGCTTAAATCTATTGTCAAACAGACAGGCGAAGCTAAGCGTTTTTGTTTGTAATGTATGGAATTTTTTGAAGCCTGCCACATAGACTATCGGACCGCTTTCGCTTTTAGCAATATGACAGGATTTGCTTCGCGTTCGCTTCGCCTGTCTGTTTGACAATAGCATAAGAGTATCTATCCATCACTAAATTGCTTGTCTATTAAAAAAAAAACTTATTATTCCGTCAGTCTAAAAATATTTTATGTATATTAAGACGCGGACTGACTACGATTTTAATCGCTTATGACCGCGTAAACTATTGTCACCACTATGGAGCGTCAATAAGATTGAAAATTGAAAAAATGACATTTGTGTTGAAATGTGACGTAAGCTGCGAATGGGCATTTATTTTACTGCTTTTCTTTAGATTATCTATACATATAATAAATCTGTAGAAGGGTCAATTCTGTACATTGAAAATATTGAAAAAATAAATAGCGGGGGGTGTTGCTGGATCGATACCAAACCCAAATATGTGATTAAAAAAATTTTTGTCTGTCTGTCTGTCTGTCTGTCTGTCTGTCTGTCTGTATGTGCAGGCATCACGTGAAAACTAACGGTTCGATTTCGATGAAACTTGGTATAATTATACCTTATTATCCTGGGCATAAAATAGGATACTTTTTATCCTGGAAAAATACGTAGAAAAAAAATCTTATTTTTCAGTTTTATTCATAGACGTTGTTCTGTAGAACCGCGAACACACGTTGCATTACCCGCAGTGGATTCAGCGCCGTAACCTGTAGCGCCGAAAGTCGGATTTGGCTTGAACCGTTTGCGGCACACGCGGGCCACGCCTCCCCGACTCCTATATAAGGAGCCGCGTTCCGCGCCGCGCGATGCATTATAAATTCTGAATTTTGATGCGAGCGGACGTGTCCAGTGTGGCGAGCGGTCGTCCGTGGAATTAATATTGTATGCGTGTCATTTTAAACCGTGCTTTTCAGCGCGACCTTTTTGATTACTGTTCCGATCAGTTATTTGTAAATACCTACAAGGTCGGAATTACTATGAAAAAAATACTTACTACACTCAGAACGCGAGCTCAACAGCAGTAGCTCAATAGAGGGATCTCCTTAATTATTATAGGCTTAGCCGTATTTGGGTCCAATAGATATTTATAAGATGTCATTGTCAGAGTTACTCAAAATGGAGAATTAAACCATCCACGCGAAGACCGACATCCGCGCGGACGGAGTCGCGGGCGGAAGCTAGTTTAAAATATAGACATAAAATTAAATAATGGTTCGGTTAAAGTTTTAAAAAAATGGAAAACCTACTAAATTCTTAAAAAAAAAAACTGTTGTTATCGCTGGAAATACAGAGATCTTTGACGTCAAAGTTTATTTTTGTGCTACAACTTCCCAATTTTTATTGGGAATATCAAACTCTTATTTATTATTCTGTTCGGTATTTAAATTCTTCTTTATACCCTTCTCTGTTCACTGTATTTTTCGCGTTGCTTATTTTTATTACATTACGTCATACTCGACGTTCTAAGAAACCAATTTTTGGGAATATGAGATAAGACCGCGCCTTAAGTACTTATTTCTTTAGTTTATAAATGAAAATTGACGAAAATACGACGTTTTCTGCAGTGGTATAATTTTAGTGCGTTCTAAAGTCGCAAGCCTCGCTCCCGAGATCATACGCATTTGATTTACTCTGCGAATTGAAAAAAAAAAACAAAAAAAGGGGTCCCATATTTTTCATTAGGCCGTCAAAATAGATTTCCAATTATTGATGCTAGAAACTAGAACCTATTGCCAAAAAATAAGCACCAATTGTTAGTGACAGGTCTCATTACCCACAAACCAATAATTCAAGTTCAAACTTGACAGATTTTTTTTTTTTTTTTTTTGTGGTAAAATCATCAAATGAGTCCTCCCACCCCGGGCAGGGCGGGAGGGACTGTCAGACTTGTACTGACTAAAATCCACGGTGTCCTTCAATAGCCCGTTATGTCCCGGGGTCACGGTAATGAGATAAGTCCCGCAACCAAACTTGACAGATAGAACTTAAACGTCCCCAAAGTCTCCTTTTGCAGTCATTACACACTTTACTTTAAAATACACTAGCTTTTACTTGCGGCTTTGTTCCCCACGTCTTTATTTCTCCCCCTTTAAGTTTCATGCAAAAAGTAGCTAATCAGCTCCAATTTATTTTTGTACAGACGCCAGCTTATCAACCCACCTGAATCTGTCAAATTTCTTTAATACATTTTCAACCTTATCACAATAGTTGAAGGTTCATATGTTTGCTTGGTATTTGACAGATTCCTGCTGGCGTATGTGATGAAACAGTAACAATGAATGATCTTAAATGAATTCTTCCATAATTTATTTAGATAGTTAATTTAATTGATCACCCATCCAAAGACAGACCTAGACAGACATGCGCGTTGCTTAAAGTTGGTCACCAACCTAAAGACAGACCTCGGCAAGAGACCTTCAGATGGCTCAGTCTTTCACTGCACGCGATCATTGGTCAAATCAAATAGCGCACTTCTCCGGCCTCCTGTTACATGAAGAAGATGCGAAAGATGAAAGAGAAGCGGAAGGATGTTACTTCAAATAAAAAAATAAATTTTTGATGTCTAAGTAACATCCTTCCGCTTGTGTGTCTTCTGCGTCTTTTGTGTATGATTTTAAACTATGTTATATTCGATTTGTAATGTAACAAAGGTTTTGTAATAATTTTGGCGATCTAAAAAGAGTGTCCATGGAGTTTCTCCGTACAGTACAGTACACAGTACTGCAAGCTTGCCCGTTCTTCTCCATAGAGTACTCTCTATGGAGAAGAACGGGCAAGCTAGCAGTACTCCTTGGAATGGGCACCTACGGTACTTTCACAATTATTATGTCTTGTGACTGGGACTGTAGCACCATAAATTTTTATGTCTTTGATAATTCAAAAGTGCCTGTAACTGATCTACTTGATATAAATGCTTTAATTTGATATGATCAGTAGATATTTTGGTTTTAAGCCAAACCCTGTGCAATAAATAAACAAACAAACTTATTTTCGCACAAACTCACTTTCGCATGTACATAATTAGTTAGTTTAGAATTCATTACCTAGCTCGCTTGTCAGCCTGGTTTATTGTCAGGCTGTGGCGTTAAATTGTATTGGAAAATATAGCTTGAGTAGTTGTATTTAGGTCACTTTACAATTTTTTGATATTAAGTAGGGACCTTTCTGCTGATACAGAAGTATTTTCCGATCTTCTTTATGTTATAGATAGACTTTTTACCCAAAATGAATAATATATAGAATAGAAAGATAGAATGTTCTTTATTGCACACCAAAATGCAATAGTTCTATGGATAAGTACAACGGTGGTATTATCGCTAATAGCGATATCTTCCAGACAACTTTTGGGTGGACTAAGATATTTTGATCCCGATCGTTCTCAGGAACCAATCACCGGCTGAATTTGCCAATCTAGAGTATTTTTTATTTTAGATGTCCAATCACAAGCAGCCGTCAAAGAACGCGGATCAAAATTTTGGGTATAATATAGAGATGCAATTTCTGGCCTTGTGATCTCTCGGATTATTCGTCATTGCAGATTACAGGTAGCTTGTGGTGCTGTTGCCCGGAATAGACGGCTAGGAGTGGGATCCCACCTACCCCAAAAAAAAAATCGAATCAATAATATTATTTACAATAGACCTGCTTTCGTTCATTGGTTATTTTTAGGCGATACACGACACCGCTCTGCTCGGTCGAGCAGTAAAGCGTATTTCACATAGTATAGGTTTGTATAAAAAATGTTGATGCCTACCACGACGTATACATCGTCCGACCGCGCGGATTGACGACTCTCACCGTCTCTCCGCGCGGAGTACCGCTACAAAATCTGCTTCGCTGCCTCCGACCTATGCAGAAGATCCAGGTTTGCCTTAGTTTATACGTTTCCAACCTACCTATTTAGCCCACCAGCATGCGACACAGATAACGAGTTTTGGCGACGAAAGAAGATGATTCTTTCATCATCAGCCTATAAATGTTCCCACTGCTGGGACACAGGCCTCCTCGCTGTGAGAGGGAGTGGGCCGTCATCTACCACACGGGCCCAGTGGTAGATGTCACATAATATGTCTTCGAATTTTTGGGACTAGGACATGCCGGTTTCCTCACGATGTTTTCCTTCACCGTTTTGAGAGCAGTGGTGTTGAAATAAATTACACAAAGTAATGCGCCTGACTGGGTTCGAACCCACGACCTACAGCTGACCACTGCAGACGGAAGAACCTGTACAAAATTTTTGAATGTAGAAAGATTTCTATTGTTTTCGCATTGTGATGTTTAAAATGTAGTTAAAAATGTTCCGATTCTTCAGTCATCTGCGGGTCACACCATACTCGCGCTAGATAGCAGAATTTATATTATAGGTAGAATAGAATTCTTGGTAGAATAGAGATAATTATGTTATGGTCATGTAGTGCATTGCTCATGCTTTTTAACCGAATTAAAAAGAGAACCTCCTCCTTTTTTTGAAGTCGGTTAAAAAGAAGCTTAACAATTTGACACGTATTCTTTGTGTTTTTTTTTTTTTTTTTTTTTTTAGGGTGGCAAAATCATCAAATGAGTCCTCCCGCCCTGGGTGGGGCGGAAGGGACTGTCAGACTCTTACTGACTAAAATCCACCCGTGTTCCTTCGGATGCCCTTTACGTTCCGGGGCCACGGTATCCTGGATTAAGAAAAAATCCGCGACCCCGGCAGGCATTTGGCCCCATAAGGGGCCCCGTCGGTGACGCGTGAAACACGACACGCCACCGACCCGGGCTTGGTCCCTGGTCGGACGGCGAGCTTACCCATTACTCACCGTCCGCAAGCCCGCTCCGCTGCTGTGCCCTCTGCTAATCAGAGGGACACGCATTGGAGCTTCCACCCGACAGGCTATTTGCATACGGGCAAAGAAACCCCCTTAGGCACACAGTGCCTAAGGAAGAGTTTTTGCCCGCATCCCAGGGCGCACCGGCCCGAAAAACTGGTCTTCCCCCCGGACGTATCCGAGAGGGAACTCCAGTCCACGGACGCACGTGGAGGTTACCTGTCTTAGCACCCCACGTATTCTTTGTGTTTGCGATTTTTTTTATCCGAAAACGGCAATTTCATTGTCGTTTGTTGCCAGTGGGAACCACTAGGATTTTTTTCCCGTCCGTGACCGGTGCTTCTTTCCCGTTCGTGGCCAGTGGTGACAAATGGGAATAGTTGAAGTTATGCAAATCATGCAAATGATCTCTTTATAAGTACTCTACAAGAAAAAAAATTAACCTACGTACCTGCCATACTTCATTCCATACATTAAATGACACACTTTAGAAAGTTCACACACCATTAAGTAAAGCTCATAATGCTTGTGTATAACATATAAATAAAAATAAAACACACTCCCGATGTTCACAGACAATAAAAAATAAAACATTAGGAAAGTGGCTCTAAAGTAGATTCAAGTTTTTGTTACCAGTTGACGTTATATCCACTCAAATGAGTTATCACCTTTACCACAAGGGAAATTAAGGTGATTACGGAATGACTAATGAAAATAAATATAAAGTAGTGCAAACTGAATTTTAGCGTAAAATAATTTTTTTTTTTTGTTTTGTTAATTGGAAATAAAAGGCAAACAAAGACTTGGACACTTGTAATAAGTATTCTGTATTATAAAAGTAAATATAAGTACTTACATAGTTATTGGTTGGAGGTTGGCGCAGTGGCTGAGCGATCGACTGCTGCGCAGCGTGTCGCGGTTCGATACCCGCACGGAACAAATATTTGTATAAATGATCTGCTGCAAGTAGTTGTTTCGGGTCTGGCTGTTTGTGTATGTGAGTTTCTATGTTTGTAAACACACCCACGACACAGGATAAATTTATAGGGTGGACGTTTAAAAACAAAAACCGGCCAAGTGCGAGTTGGACTCGCCCATGAAGGGTTCCGTAGCAGCAAGCATAGATTAGAGATATAATTATATTGAGATTAGTAAGTAATATACACAAACAATAAAAATAACTTTGTTTTTCATAGTATTTGTATGAATGGCAAAGTTATATTTGCGGTTTTTGAAAATGTACTATATCTCAAAAAGTGCTAACTGTATCTCATCCAAACCAATTTTCGTTGGTAGTTTTGGTTGAGGTCTACATTATATATTTTTTTTAGTTTTATCATTCTCTTATTTTAGAAGTTACGGGGGGGGGACACACTTTTTACCACTTTGGAAGTGTCTCTCGCGCAAACTGTTCAGTTTAGAAAAAAATGATGTTACTAACCTCAATATCATTTTTAAAGACCTATTCATAGATACCCCACACGTATGGGTTTGGTGAAAATTTTTTTTTTGAGTTTCAATTCTAAGTATGGGGACACCCCCAAAATTTGTTTTGTTTTGATTTTTGTGTAATACATCTTTCTACCAAGTTTCAACAGGATAGCTCTTATACTTTCGACAAAAAGTGGCTGTGACATACACGGACAGACAGACATGACGAATCTATAATGGTTCCGTTTTTGCCATTTGGCTACGGAACCCTAAAAATGACAGAAATATCAAATTAAAACTTAGTACACAAATTAATAAAACGACAGAAACGGCACAAGTAAGCATCAAAGTACTCCTCTGCATCGCTATAAACCAAGAACGTTGTCTGTTGCTTTTTACATAGGTGATAAATGACCACAAGATCGTAGAAGAAAAGTCGCCTTTGTTCACCCAGGTGATATTTTTCCGAGGTGAATTGAGGACACCCATGTTGTCCACTTTGTTCACCCAGGTGATATCACCCAGGTGAACAAAGTGGAATAAACCGCCCAGAAGACTAGCTTATTTTGTATTAAAAAAAGAATCCATTTGTTTATTTACACTTTCGGAAAATAAATCGTGAACGCAGTATACCCGCGGTGGATCTACACACGTTAGGTGGTCATAAAGTAAAAAAATAAATAATGAAACGCGGTCCTACTTCCGTCGGCTTCCCAAACCTAATGAGAATTAACTTCATGGGTAATGGGTATATTTTGAACATGTCGTTTTAATGTTAACCCCTAGGGATAGCTTTCCTTTTTAAAAAACTATGACATGCTTTCTTAATTACTGTAGTAGTTGTTTGTCAATCCATACAAGTAATACTTATTATAAAATTGACGAGTTTGTTTTATGGAACGCGCTAATCTTAGGAACTGCTGGCCCGAATTCGAAAAATATTTTTGTGTTGGGTAGCCCACTTATCGAAGAAAACTTTAGGCTATGAAACATCACGCTATGAACAATAGGAGACAAGCTAATGTAACCGTAGAGGAACATCAGCTAGTGAAAAACCCAGCATAACTTTGTGTCATTAATTTCATCACCAATAGTCCCAAATACAATGAAGGAAAACATCGTGAGGAAACCGGCAGGTCTTTTAGCGTGGTAAAATCATCAAATGAGTCCTTCCCACCCCGGGCAGGGCGGGAGGGACTGTCAGACTTATACTGACTAAAATCCACGGTGTCCTTCGATAGCCCTTTATATTCCGGGGTCACGGTAATGAGATAAGTCCCGCGACCAAACCGGCAGGTCTTAGAACCAAAAATTCGAAGACATGAGACATCTACTAATCCGCAATGGGCTTCCGTGGTGCATTACAGTTTACAGCCTTCTTCCTCTCACAGAGAGAAGGCCTGTTTCCCAGGTCCCAGCAGTGGGAACATTATAGGCTCATTACGGTTAATCCGAGGCAGGCCGCTATACAACAATAAATTCTAAACATCAACGCTCAGACCTAATAAATGAGCCCACAAAACCGAGTGAAAAAAAGATTCACTCCATATAACAACATTGGCCTTCCACAAATTCAATTTACGCAACGAAAATAAACTAGTAACAAAAGTTTATAGACCTCCATTACTCGTCATAAGTCCGACCTAGATTACTTGGCTATAACCTATGATTCATCATCTGTCTAGCCCTTTTTAAGGCCCTTCGTATGCTAGGCGACGCGACGCAAGTATCCGATACCTTACGACTTTAGTATCCATTGACGCGTGCCTGTGTACGAACCTCTATAGAGGGTGCAATTGAATTTTCATGGGCATTATTTTAAACCAAGACACTACTCATGATACTAATTGCATTACCAAATCAAAAATGTTATAAATGCAAGTTAGTATTATTTGATGTTTGTTTACTTTTCGTAACGCGCTGTACTGCGCTCGAGATTATGATACTTGAAAACTTATTGGGGTTTATGATGTATTTTTTTTTATTACTTTTAGTGTTTATTTGCATTAATAAGGCTTTTGCTATGTATGTAATACGACTTTTTTATGTGGTAAAATCATCAAATGAGGCCTCCCGCCCTGGGTGGGGCGGAAGGGACTGTCAGACTCTTACTGACTAAAATCCACCCGTATTCCTTCGGAGGCCTTTAGGGGAACAGTGTATAAGACGGGGACACGAGGTATGATGGGAAATCACACACCTAAGGTAAGCTTAACACAAAACTAACGTAGCACAAGCGCCAACAGGACACCATTTCCGTCTGGCCGCTTGCAAATGACGTCCTGATGGCGCTTGCTCTACGTTAGTGTTGTGTTAAGTATGCCTAAAGAGTGTATGTCCCCATTTTACCTCGCGATTATTAACGTCCCCGTCTTATAGTACACTGTTCCCCTACGTTCCGGGGCCACGGTATCCTGGGTTAAGAAATACCCGCGACCCCAGCAGGCATTTGGCCCCATAAGGGGCCCCGTCAGTTTGCTGACTACTCCCCGAAGGCACGCGCGAAACACGACACGACGCGCCACCGAGCCGGGCTTGATCCTTGGTCGCACGGCGAGCTACCCATTACTCACCGTCCGCAAGCCCGCTCCGCCGCTGTGCCCTCTGCTAATCAGAGGGACACGCGTTGGAGCGTCCACCCGACAGGCTATTCGCATACGGGCAAAGAGACCCCTTAGGCACACAGTGCCTAAGGAAGATGTAATATGACTTACTACATTTTTAGAGTTTCCCATACTTGCATTAATAATATTTTTGATTTGCTTATTATTAGGCCTAATGCAATATCATGAGTAGTGCCTTACTATGAAATAATGCCCACGACTTCAATTGCACCCTGTAGATTTATTGAATTTGTCACCTGGATACCAAAGTCGTGAGCTATCGAAGACTTGCGACGCTAAGTGTACGAAGGGGCTAAGAGTTGCGTACCCAAGGGGTACGCGACGCGTCGTGACGTGACAATACTTGAAATGTGTCCCACCCAGGGCAGGGCAGGTGGGTCTGTCAGATTTGTACTGACTAAATTCCACAATGTCCTTCAATAGCCCTTTACGTTCCGGGTCATGGTAATTTGTTAGTCCCGCGACCCTGGATACCACAGGGCTACCACTGCTCCTGAGGGAAACTCAGTTTCTACTAAATACGTATAGTCACCGATCTCCAGTCTGACCTTGACCAGTCCGACCTAACCTTGGACATCGATCCAAACGACTGTTATCACTTAGCTACGATCTCCTGACTATATCTAAACTATAACTAAGTACAATCTCTCGAGACATCACTCAACGCTAGACATATCTCACGAATGCCAGACGAGATCAATATGTAGCATTTGTAAAATGTAGTTTTTTCTACGGTCTGAAAGTCTGAAATAAATGGCAGGGCTTTAGCATCCCTTTATCCTTAGGTTGGTAAAGCAAGATGGCGTACTGAGGGAAAACTGGTTACGAATAAGTAATCGGTAGTCATGCGTAGTTTTATGAGACCTACTTATTGCTGACTTTGTCTGGATGGTATTCAATTTTTACACGACTGCCCTTAAAAATGGAGTGTTATATTTCTATGGTTCAAGTAAGTGTGTTTGTCAGTTTTTTTTTTCAGTTTTAACGGTAAATTCGCGTTTGACTACTATCTTGCGTAGGCGCCATCTCCACGAGCGAGGAAAACGCTGCGAGTCCGTCCTTCTATCGTCGGAGAATCTCCACGACGAGCGTTTTTTCCGCCAGCGTATCGTCACGGAAACGCCGCGCGAGCGCGACGACTCGCAACGGAATCGCCGCGCGCCCGCGACGAATCGTTGTGCTATAGTTTTGTTTAGTTTCCCTACTGGTAACGCGCTCGTCGTGAGCGCGCGGCGATACGCCCGACTAATGTCACACATTGCCACTCGTCGCATCGCCGCGATAACATCGCCGTGTGGAGACGGGTTCATAGAGAGTGTATGTAAATACGTGGCACGACGATAATATCGCCGCGATTCTCTCGCTCGTGGAGATGGCGCCTTAATGTAGTCGACGTTGACGCACGCTGTCTAGAAACCTGTTCACTCTTGACTTGAAGACCCCAGGAAATACAGATCCTGACAGGGAATTCCACTCCTTAGCTGTGCACACAATAAAAGAATTGGTAAAACGCTTTGTACTACCGGAGGCATGTCCATCATAATATGATGGACATGCCTCCGGTAGTACAAATACAAGACGTAGGGCAATGCAACATCGATATATTATATCGATGTTGCATTGCCCTACGTCTTGTAGTCCGATGATGGAAACAAGAAAAGACAACCCTAGGGTGCTTG
Organism: Agrotis exclamationis; assembly: GCA_950005045.1. Lineage (NCBI taxonomy): Eukaryota > Metazoa > Arthropoda > Insecta > Lepidoptera > Noctuidae > Agrotis > Agrotis exclamationis. The sequence goes on along the minus strand of OX465436.1, from coordinate 13,508,952 downwards.
GTCTTATACGCGCTCGGGCAGAGTAGGTAAATACTTCACACCTGAGGCCTTACCACGAGCTCTTAACGCGATCCAGTTTATGCTTTAGGAAAGAGACAGAGCTATACAAGTCGTCTAGCGCCATCTCGTTCCCACAGTCTAAATTGGATCCCGTTAAGAGTTCATGGTAGGCCACCTGTTCCACATTATTATTATTCTCTTAATTCATTATTTTTACATATTTCTTTACATTTTTAAATATAAAAAAAAAACATTTAAAAATATAAAAAATAGTGGCCCACTAGCATCGGGAACAGGGTCCAAGGTGCCGGTGGTTAGGGCTCTAGAGAGAGGAACCTCCTCACAATGCGCGCCGTGTCCAAGAGAACTGCTTTCTGCATCAAGCCCTTGAGCCAGCTGCACAATGAGAGCCTCTTAAGGTGTTGGTCGAGGCTCTTCGCAATTAGTCCATTGACCGAAACGACTATAGGTACAATGACTGCTTATTATTATTATAGATCCTTGATTTGATTTCCAGGTCGGCCATATTCTTTTAGATAGAGTGCCCTTGGCACTGCCCGGCATCATCATCATCATCATCTCAGCCATAGGACGTCTACTGCTGAACAAAGGCCTCCCCTTTAGATTTCCACATATACCGGTTGGAAGCGACCTTATACCAGTTGTCTATCCTAAAATGGACAACCCTTTCCATAATAACAAACTAAAGGCAATTTTACAGGAGGAGACTGTAATTGGCCTGTTTTATGTAAAATAGTAATTTCCTTCATAATAATAAGGTGTTTCAGCAGTTTTAATTACAACAAATTACCACTGAAATTACATGAAACCTCTTCTTCATGAAATGCGATACCAGTTATGTTTATAAAGGCAGTTTACCACGGACACATAGAGCATAAGAAAATATAGACAGATATGAATGGAGGCTCTTGCCATGCACGCGTACCTATGGGAAACATGACTGAATCTAATAAGTTCCTAAGTTAGATTATCACATAAGGCTTGCGGACGGTGAGTAATGGGCGACTCGCTGTCCGATCATGGACTATGCGCGAGTCGATGACGGCGCGTCGTGTTCCACGCACGTCTCAAAGAGCTGTCAGCACAATAAGGCCCCCTTTGAGGGCCAAAGCCTGCCGGGTATGCGGGACTAACGAGTAACCGTGGCCCGGGAACGTAAGGAAGGACACCGTAGATTTTAAGTCCCTCCTGCCTTGCCCTGGGTGGGAGCAAAATTAATTTAATAATTTGATGATTTTACCACGCTAAAAAAGTTGGGTTATCAATAAATATTTATAAATTTTCTTTTTGTTACATAAGCCAAAATTAACGCAGATACGACACTTTAATTCGCAATACGTCATTCTTAGGTACTTATAGTTCTTAATATAACGGACGTCACGAGCCCCCATACCCGAGTTTTAATTGGTTTTATCTTTGTCAATATTCAATTAATGTAGGTATATTAATTGAATATTGACAAAGATGAAACCAAGTGTTAAGACCATAGTCTACCGAGCGCTCGTCCATACTAAAAGAGAAAACGTTTTCCTGCCCCTAGATGTTATCCTATCTCAATGATTTTTTAGAATGCTTCTGACACAGTAAAAAACTAGGTTTATAGGTTTTAATTTTTTCAAAATTTATAATAGTTTGAAAGTTACAGGCGCCTAAGAGTTACTATTTTAATGACAAAATCTTCATTGAAGTAAAACCTCTGTATTTTAAAAATAAAGAAGTTTTAGAAAAAAAGCAAAACCTACAAACCTAGAATATAATATGCTAAAACGATTGACGCCAGAATCTAAGAGATTGGTCGTGGTTTAATATGTGAAAAACGTTTTCTCCCGAAAGACAAATTTCATATAAAAAATACTTACAGTTAGTCGCGAGCTGCAACGCTCTCTATCGCTCGATCGGGTGTCGGGGAGGTGTGGTAGCGACAGCACGAGTTTTTCTAAATACCTATTTTTTTAAATGGCAGCCGGTATACTATCCTCTTAATTATTTTTCAAAACTCTAACTGGCTGACTAAATTGGATTAATTGATGCTATCGTAAGCTTACTCTATTTCTATTCTACCAAGAATAGACAACGAACTTCCTATTCAATTCGACATTTCTTTTGCCCGACCATGGTGCGACCCGAAGACAACTGAAGTTCTATATTTCAGTTGTCTTTGAGAAGAGGACTCATTTGATGATTTTCCACACCAAAAAATAACGTTTGAAAATACCCCATAGATACTGATTCTAACTTTTTGGCTTATCTTTACTTATCTAACCTCAACATTGTTGATATTGTTACACGTTACCCAAATATAATCCCTAAAAAAACTTTTTCAAAAAAAATGTAACCGCCTTCAAAAATAACCATAAATAAAAAACGATAAAAATCCTACAAAATAACTTTTCTTTCGGAAGTCGGTGTCTTTGTTTTCTTTATTTCATTCTCTTTTTTTTTGACACCGACTTCCGAAAGAAAAGTTATTTTGTAGGATTTTTTTATCGTTTTTTATTTATGGTTATTTTTGAAGGCGGTTACATTTTTTTTGAAAAAGTTTTTATTTTACTCTTTTTAGTTTAAATATTCAACCCGAATTCTTGTCAAATACAACATGTGCACTAGAATTTTGCAATCTATAACACCGGTAATAACATCGCTCATGTACACAATAAACTAATAAAATTCCCTTTCTCAAAAACTACTGAACCGATTTTGATGAAACTTTTTTTTTTTTTTTTATGTGTAATGGGTTTGCTCTTGACCTTAGTCTAGGGCAAGAGTGACTAAGACAAGGTCGACGATACGAACTTGCAATATTCCCTAAGTTAAATGATACCTAGTACAAAAAAAAAAGAATTACTTAAATCGGACTTGTAGTTCCAGAGATATGCGAACTCAAACTAAATCAGTCGATGCCTACTCCTTACTATTAAGGAGTTCTACCTTCCATCATCAGCTCAGCTACATGACATTATGATTACCATACGCAAGTACTTAAATTACTTCATAAAATTTGCGAAAAACGGTGTGTCGGCCTATAAAATTCGAGGGTTGCCCTCGATTTCTCCAGGATCCAATCATCAGATCCCAATTTGGTGACTATGGGACCACCTCAGAAGTACCTCCTTTCGAACAAAAAAAGAATTTTAAAAATCGGTCCACAATTGGCGGAGTAATCGCGTAACAAATATACAAAAAAAAAAAAAAAAAAAAAAAAACATACCGTCGAATTGATAACCTCCTCCTTTTTGAAGTCGGTTAAAAAGAAGCGAGCTTATTCCTTTTAAGGCCTATACTAAATAGGCGCTTATAAAAAGGCTGAGGCTACATGAATATTAACAAAAACCTTTCCTCCAGTGAGTGTGTTCATCGGATTATATTATTAATATGTTATTTGTGAAAGGAATTGTTGAATAAAATGTTGTCTACATTGAGACGTGCTATAAATGTAGTATGTTTCAAGTATGAGCTTAATAATTTAAGCTTTATTTCATTTAGTTTTCGTTTTGTAAGTGTATTATAGCTTAAGGTTTCATTCAAGCTGAGTTTGTGTATTAAATCTGAGCTTTAAACTTAAGGTCTTTTTCGTAAGATACTTCAACAAAAAGATGAGTTTTTAATGAAATAAGAATATGACGACTGCCTTGTTCTAGTAGTTGCTTTACCAAACTGCTGAACAATGAGGTCCTGTGTTTGATTCCCAGATTGGGCAGTGTTATAGGGTTTTTCATCAGGAATGGTAAAAAGGCCAAAGTGAAGGTTAAAGCCTCCTGCAGACACACGCAATTAATCGCGCTGCGACAACGAGCCAAGCTAATGTCCACTCTAAAGGTACTGCGAATGCGAAAAAAAATCTAGTCAAAACTCCAGATACCTTTGGGATTAAAAGCCGTATGTTAACAAAGTTTTAGTTTTATTGATTACATTTCATTAAATAAATGCATGCATAGTCACATCAGCGTCAAATGCCCATAAGCACAGAGTACTACAGAGGGGTCTCTATGCGGTGTAGGTATGAAACGGCACGCACACACGCGCACACCGTTCACGGTGCCGTATGCCGGGCCGCCCGTCTCGCACGCGTTCCGTATCTTAATATTTTTGTTACGTTTACGTATGTGAAAGAGAAAATAACCAAAATAAAAAGTAGTATTATTAATTAGGTACTGTGTGAAATAACTTTATATATATTTTAGCTATAAAATATAAGGAAAAGCAAATTCTGCATAGCTTTTGGTTGCTTAAACGACAATAGTGATAAGAGCCTCACGTTTCATAAACTACCGCGTCACGTCGAAAGGTGAAAATATCGACCACGTTCAAACTCAGAAAATAGCAGCTACGCATTCAAGGTCAGCGATCGTAATTGGTTGCGCGACTTTTTTACCATTTACAAAGACTCGCAACGCAGAACCTGTGACGTAGGGATGGAGATCTGAGATTGATTAATCGAAGAATCGATTGTTGGAGCCAAAATATCGATTTATTTTAATCTATATATAGTACTGAATGGATTCAGTGAATCGATACTTCACCCTTGAAACGCGACATTCGATTTTAGTTTTTGCTCTAAACCATAAAAGTATTTACAATTAATTGAATGTAACCATATTATAAGAGTGCTACCGGTTAAAGGGTTAATTATTCAAAAACTCGCGAGATGGCTGTATGTTTGGATTCCTTCGCCTCTCTTTAATAAAAACAGTAACTTTTGTTTGTAATCTTTGACTTTCTTTTTGTATTCATTTCTTGTTGCGTCATCATCATTCATTAAAATTCATTTGTTTGTTGTTTTAGAATCTGTGTGTCGTAAAGCAAAATAAATACTGATTTTTATGTAGTGTTTGTTGCAGAATAATAACTAAGTAATTGTAAACCAATACATTTAATAAAGCCTATAAACAACAAAGCCTAACATTTCAAATATTTTTAAATAATATTCTTTTTTGTTTTTGTAAGATGAAATGTTTAAAAATATTACAATAATAGGTTCTAATGTAAGGTGCCGTTGGTACTATGTATTAACATTCTGTGCTAACAATCGATAATGTATGTAGAATGTAGTAACGAAACCAAAAAGATATAGGCTGATGATAAAAAAAAATCCCTGAAGAACATTTTATGTTAATAGTGTAATTTAACAAATGCATAAAATACACCTACCTACCTTATTGTGCCTCCTAAACTCGTAGGTAAGTCGCAACCCTATTGAGATTCACGGATAGCAACAATGTAATCACATTGTAATGTTGTTAGCGTCAGATAAACAAAAATAAAATCTCGCGCGTAACCATTCAGTACATTTTTGCTTGCGCATGGGAAGTTTAGGCTATTAAGTACATGGGCGATGCCGATGTTAGTAAAAATGTACTTTATTCTCTCGAGTATAGATTTTACATTTGTTTGATTGTTTTTGGGAAGTGACCCAACTGTTCTAAACTGTGCCATAAGAGAAAAAAAACATGGACGCCAAGGGTCATTTACTTCACGATTTGTTTATTTTCTTAATTAAACATTAACATATATCCGTTTGAGCGTTTTATTAGACTTTTTATGGCAACATTGTAATTACGAGAGATCCTCATTAAACATCTGTCTTGTTTTATTAAAATTGTGGTTTGTAATATGGACACACGTTATAAAAAAGTTTCCAATAATGTAATGTGTGAATTGTGCTGTAAACTCAGTTCTAACAAACTTTAATTATGTTAAAACTTTGTGGAATTTACCTTAGTAATGAAAGAGGAGAAATTAGGGTTGCCTAAGGACGGAGGAGTTTTAAACTTCGCTTCATGTAAAATTCTAATACTTAGCTATATCTGTCTAGATAATCTCTTCATGTAAAATACTGATACCCAGCTGTATGTGCAGATTGGAAGCCGACCCTAAAAGCTAGAAGTAAGCTAGGCAAATAACTGGACTTTTCTACATATTTTAGTCAATAAAACATGATTTTTCCCTTTTCATTTTTGTCCAGTTCAATAAAATCTAAACTTTCTCAAACTTATCTTGAACTTTATTCCTATATTAAATGGTTAGGTTAAAGTTGAAAATTATTTTAACTAGTTGGATAATACTTGTTCTACGTAGGTACGTGTTTAAAACTTCTAGCAATGCTATTCAAGTCATGTTGGCTTTCAGTTGGAAGTTTTCTCTAGTTCGTCTAGAAATGAAAAGTTTTTATTAAATACGACTTTTGTCGAGGGATATATTTTTTTGTGTTTGAAATATTGAAATTCCTACTAGACGTGCCTGACATACGTTAGCGTTACAATCCTAAATATATAAAAAGTTTTTTACTAAAGACCTCCGCAAGGAGGAAACGCCAACACCACTGCGAGGATCGCCCGGAGGACACCGTAGAGCATACGGTGCAAGACTGCCCCCGTGCCCCGCTTGGGCAGAGCACCGACGTGTCCTCACGGCGGCGATAGGCGGAGACCTCTCGCGCCCGGCATTGGTCAAGGCCATGCTGCGGGGCGAGACGGAGTGGGAAGAGCCTTACAAAATTTCTTCACAATCGGATAAGTAGTTTGGGGATGTATGAAGACAATAAATAGTTTTGCCACAGTTACAGAAATAGAGTGTTTTTGATATCTTATCTTGCATAAGATAAATTTTCATGATTCAATCGAAACCTGGGCAGTATTGCAGTCCCTCCAACGATGTCATATCGACTATAGGTATATCGAAGTGTTGAAGTGTTTGTATAGAAACGCCACCATGTCCATCCGACTTCAGGAAGAGAGCACGAAACCAATCCAATTGCAGAAAGGCGTGAGACAGGGAGACGTTATTTCTCCGAAACTGTTCACGAACGCTTTGGAGGACGTTTTCAAGCTCTTGGAATGGAACGGATTCGGCATCAACATCAATGGCGAATACATCACTCACCTTCGTTTTGCCGATGATATAGTCATCATGGCAGAATCGTTGGAGCACCTCAATGCTATGCTCAGCGACCTCAGTATCGTTTCCCAACGGGTCGGCCTTAAAATGAACATGGACAAGACGAAAGTCATGTCGAATGTCCATGTGGCACCCGTACCGGTTGTTGTTGGGAATGATACTCTCGAAGTTGTAGACCATTACACTTACCTTGGACAGATTGTTCAGTTAGGTAGGTCCAACTTCGAGAAAGAGGTCGCCCGAAGAATCCAACTCGGATGGGCAGCGTTTGGGAAGCTACGTGATATCTTCTCATCGAAAATCCCACAGTGTCTCAAGACAAGGGTGTTTAACCAGTGTGTGTTGCCAGTGATGACATATGGCTCTGAAACGTGGTCTCTAACTGCTGGCCTTTTAGAGAGACTAAGAGTCACTCAACGAGCGATGGAAAGAGCTATGCTCGGAGTTTCTTTGCGGGATAAAATCCGGAACATGGATATCCGGCGAAGAACCAAAGTCACCGACATAGCTCATAAAGTTTGCAAGTTGAAGTGGCAATGGGCAGGCCACATCGCTCGTAGAACTGACAACCGATGGGGAAGAAAAGTTCTCGAGTGGCGACCACGGACCGGAAGACGCAGCGTAGGTAGGCCTCCCACTAGGTGGACCGACGACATCGTGAGGGTCGCGGGCAACCGATGGATGCAAGTGGCGAATTGTCGTTCGGCGTGGCGGTCTAAGGGGGAGGCCTATGTTCAGCAGTGGACGTTTTCCGGCTGATGATGATGATGATGATAAGATAAATTGAATTGACTGTTACCATTTTCTTTAGTACTTACGTCTGATATGACGATGCTTTACGAAAAGCTTTACAAAATAATCAAGACATACAAAATACGAAATCTCTTTACGAAATAATCAAGTGTGTACACAAAAATCAAGGTAATCACTCATTTATGGAAACTGTAACTTAAATTCAAAATAATAAGGCCCTAATTCAAAACCACAACCTCGACCAGTTTTGGACTGACTCTAATTTACTTTTAAACTGTCATTAAAATCATAAAGAATAATGGCAACCCTGAGATTGATTGGAATACACGTCCCTTGTTTGCGTGAACTTGAAATGTGTGAAATAATTGAATTGTACCTTGATTACAAAGTAATTTTAAGCACATAAGTTTTGTTTCTTGATGAATCAAAATTAGTACTCATGTACATGTTTGAAACATTTGGAACTGAAAAATGAGATCCGAAATCAGTAAAATATGCAAGGTAGGTTCCTAAAACCAGATCATTATTAAGTAGTCAATCATCGTTTTCTTAAACATAAGGTACTCGTATAAGACTGTCATTGATTATATAAAAATCATATAACAGATGTATGTTTGTTACTATTTCATGGAAAAACTACTGAACGGATTTGGATGAAATTTGGGACACCGATAGTTTATAATCTGGATTGACACATATGATAGTTTACTCGTATACCCCTTATTTTATCTTCCCATGGGATAAGTTTTAAATTACAGCGGGCAGAGTCGCTGGCAACAGCTAGCTAGTATGTAATAAGGCTTCCAGTCAAGTATCCATTAATGTTATTAATTCTAGACGTAAGTACCTTAATAGTGATATGTTACATTTAATATTAAATGGGCATAACACAATGCATTTCTAAACAACCTTAGACCGTAATTATTATAAGGCCCAGAATTGCCTAGCAATAACAATCTTAGGTTGTGTTTCACTAGGTTCACGAGTCCTTCTTAACACGTAGTTTTTTTTTATACAGGGACTATCCCACCACCCTATTCCTAAATCACTGCAATTCGCGAAAGCCAGAATCAACAATGGCAACCACCAGAAAATCGTAGAGACAATGAAGCTCGACGTGTCCCAGTGAATGAATTTAACTTTCTTAGATCCCACAGCGACATTAATCAGAAAAGAATAGCGGAGGAGTGGGAAAATACGTAGTTACTTCCCTCCATATCAAGCAGGAGACAGAACAAAACGAGGTCAATAAGCACAAAGGGACATTTACAACTGACATAAGTCCAGTTGCCTTTCATCACGGATAAAAAAACATTATTAATATTTGTGGGTCCTAAATTGTGAGCTGCTTTCATCATCATCAACAGCCTTTAAATGTTCCCACTGCTGGGACACAGGCCTCCTCTCTGTGAGAGGGAGTAGGCCGTAATCTACCACGCGGGCCCAGTGCGGATTGGTAGATGTCACATGTCTCCCAATTTTTGGTTCTACGACATGCCGGTTTCTTCACGATGTTTTCCTTCACCGTTTTGAGAGCAGTGGTGTTGAAATAAATTACAAAAAGTAATGCGCCTGACTGGGTTCGAACCCACGACCAACAACTCATAAGTCGAGGCCGATACCACTGCGCCACCACTGCTCTATTTGATTTCAGTAAGCAAGCAGATTACCGTGACCCTGGAAAGTAAAGGGCAATGAAGGGACAAGATGGATATTTAGTCAGTAAGAGTAACAGTCCCTTTCACTCCACCCAGGAGGGAGGACTCATTTGATGATTTCACCACCCCAAAAAGGTTATTTCAATAATACCTACATAGTAATCACAATTCCACTCGTAAATTAAAAGTAAATAAAGACCTGCCTTCCCCCAATCCTGCTCTAAATTACCTGCCGTTCATATTTCAATCACCGTGAATCACATATTTTCCGCCAACAGTCGGAAAAATCACACAGAAAATGATATTACATTTTTGAGTGACGTAAAATAAAAAATAGGCAATCTATAGCAATAATAGCGAACATAGTCGGGAGTCTCCGGGGCCGTATGAGACCCGGTTATTTCGCTACAGTAGGTTTGAATTGAATAATCGGGATTTTGGTTTTAGAATTGAGTCATTAGAATTTAGCAATAAGAAGATTGTTTATGCCCAAGAAAAGGTGGAAATTATAAAATTAATAAATTCTTTACTTAGTAAAAGCTCACGTCTTCGTTTTTGCAGTCAAAATTATTGCATAAAAACTGTAAAAAGAGGTAAACGAAAATCGGCGACATTCAGGGTCGCGATCAAGAAAATTCTTGACATTTCGCAGAAACCGGACATCACTAGACTCGGGGCCCTAAATCTTGAGGAAAAATACCTTATGTTTGCGATTGGGACCCATAACTTGTCTGATGTGGTCATCACATATTGTTTGTCAGCAATTTTGTACATTTTTATTTATGGATTGCGAATTTTCGACCCTAATTTCATCTGTCGAGATAAGTCTGGCAAATTGGTTGGCCAACTTATAATATAGGCTCCAGGGAATATGTAGTTTACATTTATCTATTAGTTTGCTTTACCTGTAGTTATGTTTAACTTAGCGAAGTTGATTGACCTATTCAGATATTTATGAAGAGAAATCTAAGACTGAACCAAAATGGTAGCTAGCCTAAATAGTCGCGATGAAAATAAAAAATACATATTCATATAGCTCATATCCCCAGAGTTTGACCTCGAGAGGTTTGAAAGTTATTCCCTGGGAAAGTTGCACAGGGACAATAATAATCCTATGTTTTAATCTAGATAATAGGTCTTTGTACTAAGTTTCATCCACATCTGTTAAGTAGATGTCCGGGATATCCTCAGTGTAGTGTCGAGTCAGTTTAGCTCTTGCGTCTCGAACTGTACCGACACTAGAGAGGAAGGATACACCTAGGTTTAACCGCATGTGGTTGGTTACACCTAGGTTTAGCCGGTTAAACCTAGGTGTAACCGCACTTCGGGCTTTAACCTTAACATAATATACATTTTATTGGACGTGACTGAAGAAAGATATATGTATATATGAAAATAAGTAATAGAACAAATAATAAAACAATGTTTTTATGCCATTGGCTTTTAATTTACATCCCTGACTGTACTTCTTCACCAAAGTCGACATAAAGGTAATAGAAAGCTTTAAATATCAATACTTTGGAGAACAATAGATTTCCAGACTCGACATAACGGAACTCGACATAAAGGGAATAAATCTTTAGATTAGACTAGCTATCGTCTACGGCTTTCCTCGCGCTATGATCAGAAATAAAATCTGGGGATATTTTTAAATGTAGCCTAGCTTATCGTGTCTGCGCGGCGGGAAGAGGTCCGGCGCGATCTCAGGGCAGTATGGAGGGAACGACTGTCGCAACCGAGGTTCGGACACGCCGCAATCGCGGCTGTAAGACCCCTCTTTGAGGAGTGGCTGGAAAGGCGTCACAGCGTCCTGACCTACCGCATGACGCAGGTCCTCACCGGACACGGAAGTTTCGGGAGGTACCTGTGTCGGATAGGGAGGGAAGAAACGTCCGGATGTCATCATTGCGAAGATCGCCCGGAGGACACAGTGGAGCATACGGTGCAGGATTGCCCCGCTTGGGCAGAGCACCGCCGTGTCCTCACGGCAGCGATAGGCGGAGACCTCTCGCGCCCGGCATTGGTCGAGGCCATGCTGCGGGGCGAGACGGAGTGGGAAGCGGTCGCCTCCTTCTGCGAAGCAGTTATGCTCGCGAAGGAGGAGGCGGGCCGTGAGAGAGAGAGGACAGCGTCCTCCCTCCGCCCCAGCCGCAGTGGTAGACGTCCACGGCGTCGGACGTCGCAAGACGATCTCCGGCCACCGTAGGCGCGGGCATGCGGGCGGTGAGTAATGGGCAACTCGCTGCCCGATCATGGACCATGCCCGGGTCGACGGCGCGTTGTGTTCCACGCGCGCCTCAAAGAGCCTCAGCAAGATGACGGGGCCCCACTCTAGTGTGCCAAAGCCTGCCGGGGTCGCGGGACTTTTATACCATTACCGTGACCTTGGAACGTAAAGGGCTAATGAAGGACACCGTGGATTTTAGTCCGCACAAGTCTGTAGTAATAATCCCTCCCGCCCTGCCCTGGACGGGAGGACTCATTTGATGATTTTACCACGCTAAAAAAAAAAGCTTATCGTGTCTACGATGTTCTCTCGTGTTTATGTACCTAATACCAAACTGTAAGAATAACATTATAAAAGCAAATATTTTTAAAAGAGTAACCATGGAGTTTCTTGCCGGTTCTTCTCCACGGAAACGACCAACCTGAACCGTGCCAATTTTTTTTTCTCTACGATTTATTATTTATTATGGGCCTATTGAGGCCCATGTAAAATTTTATATTTGTTATTATTTATTCATTATTTTGAGCCAAGCATTTTTCAAGATCAAACTTCAATATTTCAACTTTAAAGATTACCACAATCATATTGCAAGCCATGCTATGACAAGCCTGTTGGTCTAGTGGTTAGTGACCCTGACTGCTATGCCGGAGGTCGTGGGTTCGATTCCCACCCAGGATAAATGTTTGTGTGATGAGCACGATCATTTGTTCTGTGTCTGGGTGTAATTTATCTATAATATCAGTGGCGGGCCTAGGGTTTCAAAATAAGGCAAGCCCAATAAAATTTAAACTGATTTCAAAAAAAGAAAGTTCAGTTTTCGACTGAGTATGTAGGTACGGTCTACGTATGTATCATCGCAATTTTCTCATAAACTACTGGTTAGGTACAATAAATTAAAAGTGAATTCAAAGTTATGGTAAGTAGTTGCTTGTTTTGTAACAGGACTAACAGGTTACAGACAAAAAAAAAACAAAACAGAAAGTTACAAAACGAAAGTTAAAAAATCTGACCCAAATTGGTACGCACAATATTGAGTGATTTACCATGTTATTTTAATATCATGGACTTCTTATAGGTTTTCCTATAATCTATAAGTAGAAAACTAATTTCTGTATTTTAAAAAAAAAATTAGGTTCAGTAGTTTCGGAGATAAGGGGGGGGGGGGGGGAATGGTCAAATTTCGTCTATTTTCTTGAATAACTTGGAAACTATTTATTTTAAAATTACAAAAAATATATATTTAAGATTGTCTCAACAACACCTTTCATTTGATATGTCACACGATGCAGTTTTCAATTTTTTTTTGTAATTTTCCCCTTCCCCCCAAAAATTACCTCCCATATACAGATATGGACTTCTTATAGGTTATCCTATAATCTATAAGTAGAAAACTAATTCCTGTATTTTTTTCAAAATTGTAGGTTCAGTAGTTTCGGAGATAAGGGGTGGGGGGGCGGGAATGGTCAAGCTTCGTCTATTTTTTTTGAATAACTTGGAAACCATTTATTTTAAAATTACAAAAAAAATACTTTTATGTTTGTCTCAATAATACCTTTCATTTGATATGTCACACAATGCACTTATCAAATATTTTTTTTTAAATTTTCCCCTTCCCCCCCCAAAAATTACCTCCCATATACAGATATGGACTTCTTATAGGTTATCCTATAATCTATAAGTAGACAACTAATTCCTGTATTTTTTTCAAAATTTTAGGTTCAGTAGTTTCAGAGATAAGGGGGGGGGGAATGGTCAAGCTTCGTCTATTTTATTTGAATAACTTCGAAACCATTTATTTTAAAATTACAAAAAAAATACTTTTAAGTTTGTCTCAACAATACCTTTCATTTGATATGTCACACGATGCAGTTTTCAATTATTTTTTTAAAATTTTCCCCTTCCCCCCCCCCCAAAATTACCTCCCATATACAGATATGGACTTCTTATAGGTTATCCTATAATCTATAAGTAGAAAACTAATTTCTGTATTTTTTTCAAAATTTTAGGTTCAGTAGTTTCGGAGATAAGGGGGGGGGAATGGTCAAATTTCGTCTATTTTCTTGAATAACTTGGAAACTATTTATTTTAAAATTACAATAAAAATATATTTAAGATTGTCTCAACAAGACCTTTCATTTGGTATGTCACACGATGCAGATTTCAAATTTTTTTTTTTTAATTTTCCCCTTCCCCCCCAAAAATTACCTCCCATATACAGAAATGGACTTCTTATAGGTTTTTCTATAATCTATAAGTAAAAAACTAATTACAGTATTTTTTTCAAAATTTTAGGTTCAGTAGTTTCGGAGATAAGAGGGGAGGGGGAATGGTCAAATTTCGTCTATTTTCTTGAATAACTTGGAAACTATTTATTTTAAAATTACAAAAAAAATACATTTAAGATTGTCTCAACAAGACATTTCATTTGGTATGTCACACGATGCAGTTTTCAAAACTTTTTTTTCATTTTCCCCTTCCCCCCTCAAAAATTACCTCCCACATACAGATTTCATCTATTCACGTCACACCTCTGTGCTTGGGTCACAGGAATTGATATGTGTACCAAATTTCAACCCAATCGGTCTAGTAGATTCGGAGATAATTGACTGTAAGCGACAGACAGACGGACACACGAGTGATCCTATAAGGGTTCCGTTTTTGTATTCGGACGTACGGAACCCTAAAAAAGTGTGTGGCGTGGATAGTTTGTGTTATTTTGATAACAATTAAGCGCGCGAACTTTTAAATAGTTCGGGTTTGATTATGATTCTCTGTCGAGCATTTTTAATAAGGCATTGGCTTTTGGGCTTGTATGAAGGAACCGCCACTGTATAATATGTATGTATTTATAAATATATAAGTATGTTTATCAGTTGTCTAGTACCCATAACACAAGCTCTGCTTAGCTTGGGACTAGATGGCGTTGTGTGATAGTTGTGGAATATTGTGGAATATTGTTGTTGTGGAATTGTATTGCGGGTAATTGTAAAAAAAACTCTTCGAAGGTATTGCTACTTTGCTTACCCTTCTGAGTTTATACATAGCGGGTCTACAACGAATTAAATAATTCATAGTTCATTATGCCTATACAAACAAAGGTTAAGAACGTCTGTTAACCCTATTACATCTACATACATAAATACTAGGTACCTCGATTTGTTCTGCAAAACCCTTAATAGTGAAGCGTATTTATCGTAACAGGTAAATAAAACAAGTGTTTTCATATACTCGTGGCAGACTGTAGCAGTTACAAACAAACTTCCATGAGATAACAAATCCATTGTACCTATATCAGTCACAAGTTTTCCTTTATTTAAACATAAAACCTTTGTTAGAATAAGATAAGTGATATTGTTAAGCAACAAAAGTAGGTACCTACTCACTGGGAGTAACTCAGTGCACAGCTGATAAATAATTAATCGCAAATAGTATAAAATGACAGGCTGTTACTTTGTAACAGGTAGTTGGAACTGGAACAGGCGGAACAGATATTTGATTTTACCTGTGACAGCTCACTTCTCCTTAAAAGTCTCTAAACTAGATTTGCATGTCTTTAGTCTGGAGCAAAGTACACCTCGGTCTAACTCCATTAGGCCGTGTTTACACTGCGGGAACAAGGATTTTGATCATTAGTTGGGTCTTTACGGTACTTGGGTTGTGTGAAAATGTGTTTACATTAAGAGGAGTGTGGTTTCACAACCCACATGGCCTTATTGGCACTGTTTTGTTCTTTCTTCTGCTTCATATGGAGGGAAATTGACTTTGTTTTTTTCCTACTCTTCTGCTATTATTTATTGAATGATTTCGCGGCGGGATCCAAGACAATTAAATACTTTTCTCGGGACCTTTTTTAAGATATTGCATAGCTTTTATCGCAGGCTCTGAGCTCGGCGCGCGCGAAAAACGTAACGAAAAATCCTGACCATATTGACAGCACGCATCGTCTAACGTCGTCGTTTCAGTTCGGGAGACTTCGGCAATCATAAAGGTACGGACAGACGTGCTCATAAAGATACGGACAGACGTGCTCATTACTAGCACGAAAGCATGCTTTTATTGAGCAAGGAGCAATTTTATTGAGGGAGAGGGAGAGGGAGAGAGAGAGGGAGAGGGAGAGGGAGGAGGAGGAGAACGTTTCTTGACGTTTCACTTGATCGAAGTGACTGACCATAGCCTAATTAGTACAGTAAGGTATAATAAATAAATAAATAATTATAATTGCAGAAGTGGATAAAAAATACTATGCAATAGCTTTACCGCGGCAGTCACCGAGTGCCACACTTTTTTATTTAACGATAGGCTTGTGTTGTTGTTGGCCACTATCTCGTCTGATGGTAAGCGATGATGATGTCGACGACGTTGAAGCACGCTTGCCTAGAACTATAACCTATTCTTGTGACTTCACTCTGCTTTATTAACCCAACGCCTTTCTGGTGGTAGTCACTGTTGTTTTTGGTATTCAGGAGTTACTGTTGTAATAGTTTGGAAATAGTTTGATAGGTACAGTCAGCAGCAAAAGTTGCTGACTATATTCAGATTTTCAAAATCGCTGTACACCGTAATAATACATAATAATACGGTGTACAACGATTTTGAAAATCTAAATGTGGTCAGCAACTTTTGGTGCTGACTGTACCTACCTAATACTTTTCAAATATCACTGTCAATCAATCAAAATCAAAGCCTTTATTTAAAGTAGGCCAGTTAAGGCGCTTTTGAATTGCCAAAAGACAAAAAATAAAAACAGTTCAAAAATAGTTATGGTGCTACAGTCCCAGTCACAAGACATAATAACTGTGAAAGTACTGTAGATGCCTATTCCAATGCGTAGATTCAATATCTATGGAGAAGAATGGGCAAGAAACTCTATGGACACTCTTTTTCCATCGCCAAAATTATTGATGAAAGAATTATGAAATATCAATGAAAAGAACTCGTTACTTTTACGTCATGGCATTATTTTATTTTTACCTACATCATTCTTCACACAACCCATCTATCTTTTCTTTGGCCTCTCTCTCACTCTTATCCATCAACATTCACATTATTCATCATTCTTGTTGTCACACATGCTGTCAACACGGTAAGGTGAATCTAACTATTTCAATCTTGACTGGAAATTACTATGATCTACAGTGATATTACCGGTAAGATGTTTGGTTAGTAACAGTTATTTTTCATAAAAAAAAAACGTTGCCCAACACTAGGGAGTTTTTCTTGTATCTTAGAGGTGCGTTTAGAAACATTGAAACTCTCGTACATAAACAAAAATATAAAGAGAGTTTTATAAAAAAAAGGCAAAAAAGTTTTCGTATGGCCCTTACATATTTTTGTTTTATTTTAATTATTTATTTTTAAAATGGATATATGAGTACATATATGAATATTTTAAGCGTCTATCTCTTGCTGTTATCAGCAAAAGTAAGCAATAAATCCCGTTTTTTATATGGGAGCTCCTTTAATACTTATTTTAGTATTTGTTGTTATAGCGGCTACAGAAATACATCATCTGTGAAATCTTCAACTGTCTAACTATAACGGTTCATGAGACAAACCCAGGAGACAGACGGACAAACAGTCAGACAAACAGACAAAAAGACAGACAAACAGACAGACAAACAGACAGACAAACAGACAGACAAACAGACAGACAAACAGACAGACAAACAGACAGACAAACAGACAGACAAACAGACAGACAAACAGACAGACAAACAGACAGACAAACAGACAGACAAACAGACAGACAAACAGACAGACAAACAGACAGACAAACAGACAGACAAACAGACAGACAAACAGACAGACAAACAGACAGACAAACAGACAGACAAACAGACAGACAAACAGACAGACAAACAGACAGACAAACAGACAGACAAACAGACAGACAAACAGACAGACAAACAGACAGACAAACAGACAGACAAACAGACAGACAAACAGACAGACAAACAGACAGACAAACAGACAGACAAACAGACAGACAAACAGACAGACAAACAGACAGACAAACAGACAGACAAACAGACAGACAAACAGACAGACAAACAGACAGACAAACAGACAGACAGACAAACAGACAGACAAACAGACAGACAAACAGACAGACAAACAGACAGACAAACAGACAGACAAACAGACAGACAAACAGACAGACAAACAGACAGACAAACAGACAGACAAACAGACAGACAAACAGACAGACAAACAGACAGACAAACAGACAGACAAACAGACAGACAAACAGACAGACAAACAGACAGACAAACAGACAGACAAACAGACAGACAAACAGACAGACAGACAGTCGGACAGTGAAGTCGTAAAAGGTATCCGTGTACATACCCTTTGGGTACGGAAGCCTAAAAAATTTGCGTTCAAAATACGCAAAGGTGTAGGTAATGTATCTGTCTATAAGTCAATTTTTTATTGATTTCTATAGAAGTTTCGTGTTTATCTGCTACAGTAAATTGAATACATGCCATAACACAAAGGAGGCGCGAGTATGTTCTACACATGTTTTGTATGAATATATTATGTAATGTTGACTCTTTAAATAAATAACTTTCCAATATACTGTAATTGATAGTACACGCATCGTTGATTCTATTTACTACAACATTAATAACGCATGGTTGATTTCATTTCAAAGTTTCATAAAAACGAAATAACTTTCAATTATTCAGTAACTGTTGCAAGCGACTTCGCCCGCGTGTATATCGAAAATTATTCCACGGACATGTTAACCCGGGATAAAAATAATCCTTTGTTTTTATGCAGGTTATAAACAACTATCTGTTTACCAAATATTATCCAAATCCGTTCAGTAGTTTTGGCGTGAAAGATAATCTACGAGTAGGCACAGAGTACTAGAGTAGGCATATAACGGGCGAAGTCGCTTACAAAAGCTAGTTATTCTAGAAATTCTATTGTTGAAAACTTTACCTCTTTATTAAATGAGTGATGATAAAACAATTCAGAAACACTCAAGTACTATTTGTTCACAAAAGCATACGTTAATTCATATTACGTACCCTAGAATTCTACTTAAATATGAATTTAGAACAATTTAGGTATTTATTACATGTAGCAAGTTTATTTTGGGTCCACTTGAATTTGTGAAAATATTGCATCATCTGTCTATACTTTTTTTTTTCAATCCATGTTGGGTGTGTCTACTACTATCTATCTCTTTTCTAACGATAATAGACATATTTATTTCTATACAATTCGACACTTTGCCCTAGTATGATACGACGTCGTCTACTGAAGGATAAAAACATTTACTTTCAAAGTTTTTAACATCGCCGTGTTTAGATCGATAGAAATCTTTCTACGTTCTATCTCTTCTATTTTGTCTATTTTTCTGTCGACAAAACCTGTTTCTACGGTGTCATGAACTGATGATATTCGTGCAGATGTAGCCAAATAGCAATATTTTACATGGAGCGGCTACCTAACCTACCTGACCACGACAACCCAGTCAGGAATTGGGTTATTTTATATAGCCTATAACTTTCCTTGATAAATGGACTATCCAACAAAATAATATTATTTAGTTCGGACTAGTAGTTCCTGAGATTAGCGCGTTCAAGCAAACACACTCTTTAGCTTTAGTAGAGTAAATATGTTCATCCATCCACGGAGCAACCTAGACAAACGCGGCTTCGCTCTTACCTATTTTTAGCTATGAGACAAGTTTCTTTCGGCGCCACTGAAATTCAACGAAATATGGCGTCAGTGCCAAATTTTAGGTCACTTCTGCATCTAAGTGCCTGATAGTTTTGAATTTAAATGAGATGTAACCCCGAAGAGGCACGATTATAACATCTATACTTACTTTTATCTTCTTCTTCTTCGTGTCGTTGGCTTGAAGGTAATTATATTTTTTAGCCCAAAACTCCGCCAACTCCACCGCGTCGTCGGTAGCAGCAAAGAGGTCTGTTTGCTGCATTTTTTTGGGCTAAGAGGGCAGGATAGGAGATGAAGCATGGTTTGTGACTCAGCTCCACATCTGCATTCCGCTGCCGTTCCAGTGCGATAGCCCCACTTTATCAAGTTGGAGTTATACCTTCCCACCTGGGTCCGGAGGCGGTTCAGGGATTTCCAGGTGGACTATGGAAGATTCGATCCTGCAGGAAGATGTTCTCTTGGTGGTAAGTAGTAGGGACACAGATTTTCCCAAAGTTCACATCGGGCTTTAGCTGGGTGTCCTGAAAGAGACACTGAGGAATTTAAGAACTCTGCCTGCCTGTTATCGACTACACTTAATATACTCGTTCGGTATTAGAGGCACTTGAACGAGTGCATGTTGTAAACTTACGAAAATAAATCCATTTTAGAAATAGGTTTTAATAAAAAACAATTAAGACAAAAAAAGTGAGGTTTACTTAAATACAGAAACACGTTATGCGAAAAAGTCATGCCAAACAATATTATGCCTTACTAGCTGTTGCCAACTGTTTTGACCCGCTACAACTCAAAAATTATCCCACGGGAATATAAAATCGAGATAAAACTATCCTTAGTGTTAATATACGGGTTATAAACTACCTGTGTACCAAATTTCATCGAAATCCGTTCAGTGATTTTTACGGGAAGGAGTAACAAACATCAATCCATCCAAACAAACTTTCACAGTTATAATATTGGTCGGAAGTAGGATAGGATTTTGAGGATAAGTGGGGATTTTTCTAAAAATGTGATCTCCGTCCTAGACAATGTTGTATGTCCTTCACAAAAAATAGCATGGCTTCATATGGAGCGAAATCTTGACGACTTGTGCCCACCCATTTATTTATGTCGACTAACATAATACGTCTAAAAAGATGTGTACACATCTTTTGCTGACTGTAAACATTTCTAAAAAAAAATTTTGTGTGTAGAAAAAAATGTTGTTTCAATAACATTTAATAATTTCAATACACTCGTAGCAAGAAACTCATCCACTTTACTTAGGTATCACATTTAGATTCTAAACATACCATTAAAATACGATCAGTGCATTTAAGGCCAACGATTTTGTCTGAAGACTACGTCAAATAGGGTTGTCAAACAGAGCTCGAATCGAATTGAAAATGAAGTATTTTAGGCCATCAACCTTTCAAGAATCGTTCGATTGACATTGAATTATAATGTGATCTTTAGAAGGTAACATAAAAGGTCAACCTACGTAAAATCTATATCTTATCTAAATAAAACTATCTTAAGTAATATAAATGCGTTCGTGAGGATGAATGGACGGATTTAGTTTTAGTTATTCTTCAACACAAAAGCTACTAAACGAATTTGGATATGTGCATATTTAATTAATATCATAATCCCGATATGACGTGGGATTTTTACCAAACTTGACGCGAGCATAATAATAAGCTACCTAATAATAAAAAGGTTCGTGCTCATAATCTAGGTTAGAACTGGTGTCTGACCGAAACGCTAACGCTACGGTTAAAAAAAATATATATAATTATTTAAAAAAATGTTTCAAAATCTGTTGTCAACCCTATTGTGTACTAAATGTATGCGTCGAACGCCAAAGCTTTCACTGCAGCAACTGACTTTAGATTAACTATCTTGTAACTGAAATGGCGCAGTTCAGGTGTAACTGCTTTCAGTGTATCCACTAAGCCCTCAATATTTGACAGAAAACTGGGAACTGTCAAGCGATTTTGAACTTTGTATTAATGTATCTAAGTATTACAGTAGCTCTGATTTTGAATTGCAATGCAAACAGTTATGGTTCCGGTACAGTTGGTACTCTAGTTTCAAGTTCTCAACTAATCTGGCTACCTATATTGCCACCAGAATAGTTGAGAACTTCAACCGTGAAATTGATTGACAGTATTAATTTGACGTCAACAAGACAGACAGAAACAGGAAAATGGAAACCAATAATTTGGACAGTAAATGTTTTCTGGGTGTCAAGATAAACAATTTCTGTCTTCTTAAAAAAAACTAAAGATCTGTTGAACACTTGTCTATACAAAATGAAAATCGACATTTGACGTTGACTTAAGAGTCGTTTTGTAGTTACATTTTTTTAGACAAGTGTTCAATGAGCTGCATTAGGTGCTAATAGCTTCTAAATTCTAAACTCTGTTACCTTCTAAACTCTGAGCTCCGTTACATATAAAGTATCCAAGTAGTTTTTAATTTCAAAGATAAAATCGTCTGAAATCTCCATCATAATCGAATCTTCCTGGAGTATCATAAAATCAGAGGATACTAAAATTCCAGATAATAAAAAAGAAATGAGTCACAATTAAACCGTTTTCCTTAATAGAATTCCGTGTATAAATAATTTGAGATTGTTATTCCCCGAAGTAAAGGGTCTGACCACAAATTGCCTTCGCACAGAAAATAAGATAAAGCCATTATTTCAATTGAGCCTAGTTATCGGAATTGCTGGGAGATAATATATTGCACCATCAACTGTGGTATATAAATTAGTGTGCAATATAAATGGGCTATTTTCGTTGAAGGGTGATTCACACTTGTTTCGAGTAACTCAATTCGGAAAATGACAAAGCTGTATCGAAAAAATAACACATAATGTTCCACCATCATCTGTCTAGCCACTTTTCTCAAAGTATATTGGTGTAGCGTAGGAGGAGACGGGCGACTGTAGGCGCGGGCAGAGAGGGACGGGTGACTCTTCGTCTGATCATGAGCCATGCTCGTGTCGACGGCGCCTCGAACGTAAAGAGCTATTGAAGGATCATCGTGGGTTTTAGTCAGTACAACTCTGATAATCTCTCCCGTCCTGAGTGAAAAGACTCATTTGATGATTTTACCACGGTAAAAATTGTTTCACCATTATCTGCCAAGCCTTTTCTCCGCCATGTTGGGGTTGTTACTGTTAGTCAGAAGCCCGAAAGACCAAAAACCAGTCTTACCAAGTTAAGTGTTATCGTATTACCCAGTTACTGGGTTGTGGAGGTCTTAAAGGCAGCCGCTATTGGTAAAAACTGATTTACAGCTGTATCTGGTGAGACTGGAAGCCGACCTCCACATATTCGGGAAGGATAGGCATATGATGATGTAGGTACCTCTCTCTCATGTACCTACTACTAAGATATCCCGTCATAGTTTCTGCCAGATAAGTGTGGAATAAAATTCGTTGACCCCCGTGTACCAATGTTTTCCAATATTTCAAAACCATCCGAAAAAGTGTAAAGTGTCGTGACACAATCAAAACAAACGTTTCGTGGTAAGAGGCGACCTTGACCTTATATTTTATTTTGAAATTCGAACGATGGTATTATGAAATTCGAACGATGCATTATAAGGATCAATGACCTTTATTCCAGACTTTATCTGGCGGTGACTATAGTATGTTCCGCCGCGATGCACGATTAACTCAGATGATGACGCGAGCAAAATCTAGTATATCATCATCATCATCAGCCTATAATGTTCCCACTGCCGAAACACAGGCCTCCTCACTTTGAGAGAGAATGGGCCATAATCCACCACGCAGGCCTTGTGCGGGTTGGTAGATGTCACATGTCTTCGCATTTCTGGTTCTAGGACATGCAGGTTTCCTCACAATGTTTTGATGATGAAATTACAATTACAAATTACACAAAGAACCTGGCTGAGTTAGGACCACGACCTACAACTCGCTCCCAGTTTATAAGTTCACAAATAAATATTCCTTTTCTCTTCAGAAATAAAGTGTTATTTCTAAAACTTTTGTTTTCTTTTAGCAATACTGATTCTTGAATATTTAAACATAAAATGGTTTACGTGTTCTGAAACTGTTTTTATTCTAATCAGGCTTTTATGGATATTTTTAGACCGAGTGAATAATTAAGATTTAGAGTAGCTGCATTGTTTTAGAAAAAACAGTTAAGAAAGGTTTTAAAAGAAAATAGTGATGTTAAAGGGGAAGTAGCTTGCTCAATACTGTCAATAAAATTTTGGGTC
Source organism: Agrotis exclamationis (assembly GCA_950005045.1). Classification (NCBI taxonomy): domain Eukaryota; kingdom Metazoa; phylum Arthropoda; class Insecta; order Lepidoptera; family Noctuidae; genus Agrotis; species Agrotis exclamationis. The sequence goes on along the minus strand of OX465436.1, from coordinate 13,485,468 downwards.
GGAAACCAACCTCTCCTGAATGGTAGCTATTTTTTGTCTTTGATCGTTTTTTAAGAAGCGTGCTAAATAAAAGTTCTGAAACTTTGCGATTTAAATGCCAACGATCATATAAAATAAAAACTAATCTTCGCCTCTTTCCTCGTAGAGGTTTGACGCCAAACAATGTCAACTGTCACAATATTAATCACAATATTATCGTCACAATATTAATACCTATGAAATAATTCCAGTACCTTCTGTTTAGCTCGTTCTTTCTTTGCCTTCATCTTTGCGTAATAAAGCCAATTTTAGAGGTAAGAAGGCTGTAGCTAAATGTAAAATACAGTTGTTTAGGAAAAGTCTAGGCCAATAAAATATTTTCATAATTGCCGTTTAAGCATAACCGTCTGTTACAAAATCCAAACAATCGTTAAGACTTTAGAGGAAGTTTGAAATCACTAACAAAACGTGACGTTATTACAACCCCCACAAACCAAGTTCAAGTACAACCCACTAAACTTAGCTCACAATCACACGATTACAATGCGAAATCACGTCGTTTTGCCTTTTTACTACAAAATGCCGCAGTTATGTAAAACGCCTAGCCGTTTTTGCAGCGTCCGAATTAAAATTCTGCCTGCGACATAGATGTAATTTTTTTTTAAAGTATCTGGGTTGCTTGCTCGTCGTTTTTAATATCCTAAATGTAGGAAACGGCCACATTTGTAATGGTTACAGTGTTCTGTAAAAATTTATGACGTATTACTGAGTTGCAGTTTTATTTTGGTTTTACGACTCTTTTTGGGATTGGAAGTCGGGACATAGTATCTTTGGAATATTCTTTGGCAAAGTCAAATTTGACAATTTCCAACTTTTAAAAGATTTAGGTAAGCTATTATCAAACTGACATACGAACCGAATTCGCGGGGTAGCGTTTTTGTTTGTAATGTATGGAATTGTTTGAAGCCTGTCACATAGACTATCGGATCGTTTTCGCTTTTTTATATGACAGGATTCGGTTCGGTTCGCTATCGCCTGTTTGTTTGACAAAGGCCTTAAGGTACGGGTCTGTCTAAACGTGGTCACGGGTCTGTCTTAAAAAAGGCACCGTGGCCCAGAAAGTAAAGTATCTCAGATACTTAAACAGTAATTAAGATACTTTAGCCTCTATCCAACCCTTCGTCGATAACCGGCGAGATATAAAGTTATGTTACATAAAATAAAAGCAAGATTTCACTTATTCCGATTATTCAGCCAATATAAATTCTTTGACTGTAGCGGAGAAAAATATGCGAAATTACGTCCAGTCAGTAGTGGATAGAAACGGACTAAATGGTTAAATTATTTATGGTCCATTCTTCTCCGTTTTCTGTTTTAAATCCAAACTAGATTAAGGTTGATGCTCAAGGGTAGCCCGCGAAATTCAAAATTTCTTGGGTTTTTTGCAATTTGCAGGCCAGTGCTAGGTTGTATGTTGATTAAAATATTGATCGCGCTTGTAAGACGTATGTAGTTACAGAATTATTATCATCGAAATCACCAATACAACCCTCCAAGTTCATAAAGCTTCAGGAACAAAAAAATAACATAAAAAGTCATTCCTGAAGCTTTATGAACTTAGAGCGTTATATTGATGATTTTGTTGATTATAGTTCTGTAACTACATACGTCTTACAAGCGCGATCAATATTTTAATCAACATACAACCTAGCACTGGCCTGCAAATTGCAAAAAACCCAAGAAATTTTGAATTTCGCGGGCTGGTTGGAGCATTCCCCTTAAGGGAGAGTTTTATTTGAAACGTCGTAAAATCATCAAATGAGTCCTCCTACCCAGGGCAGGACGGGAGGGACTGTCACACTTGTACTGACTAAAATCCGTGATGTCCTTCAATAGCCCTTTACCATTGTCCCGCGACCCCGGCAGTCTGTGGCCCTCTAAAGACGCCCCGTCGTATTGCTAACAGCTTTTTGAGGCGCGCGTGGACCCAGGGATAACGGGAGCCTGCTGGAGCTATAAAGTTAACCGCGGCTCTGGAACATAAAGGGCAGTGAATGAACTTTTTTTAGTCAGTAAGAGTCTGACAGTGCTTTCCGCTCCTCCTAGGAATAGGCGAACTTATTTAATGATTATATAAAAACCAAAAAAAATCGTTAAAATTTATCACTGATCATTGCTTTTGTCCAAATTATCCCGCTAAGTTTGCTACGTAAGTAGTTGCCATACATCGAATTCTTTAAAAAAAAGAGGTGCGAAAAAAAAAGTTGCAATAATTTTCAGGCGAATCTCACAGACCCCACAAAAAAAGTAACGAGACGAAATATTCTTCGCCAAAAAACAACACCGAAAACCCTCTAACGGAAAATGGCAATATACATAACAAAACAAGTGCGCCATTTGAAAAACTTTCTGACACAAATATTCCTGAACGAAATATTCTTTCGCGAAGTTCAAGGAAATTAGGTATTCTGTGGAAACTGTTCGAGATATTTGTTCTCATGTGTTTGAAACATTAACATTCACAAAACGACGCCATTCGCGTCTTGGCACAACTCGCGAGGTGCTGTTGTCTTTTAAGAGAACTACACCTATTCATCACCCTGTGAGACCGAAATCGATAGACGTTACTTAGAGAGAGGGAATAATAATTATTTCATGGTAGCACAATTCAAAATTTGCTTTAATTTTAGAATTAAAAAGGAAAAATGCTCTGCATACCTTCTCCGTATTAATAACTGTGTTCTTTTCTTCTCATACACGTAAAAAGGGTAAAAAAGGGTACGCAATTGTTGATTCACGTATTACATCATATAGTATATAAAGCCTCCTGCAGACACACGCGATTAATCGCGCTGCGACAACGAGCCAAGCTAATTTCCATTCTAAAAATACTGCGAATGGACCGCGACATGTCGCCCCGCGCGATTAATCGCGTGTGTCTGCAGGAGGCTTAAAGACACTATTAATGTGTTTACTCAAATAAAACGAACCTTATTTATGAATAAATTAATTGAAACGATAAACTACTCTGATTATAAAATCAAATTGGTACCAAAAACTCTAAATGCACAGCAGAAAAGACAAAATGACAGAATCTAGTAAGATTTCTATGGTCTTATGGCTAAGAATATAGAAAATAAATGTTTCAATTCTTCAGTTGTTTAAATGTCAGAAACAGTATGGCAAAAAGGAAATTATATGGAAATAACTGTGTCAATTCTTGGTAGAATAGAGATAGCGCAGGTCATGCAAGGCGTGCTGACAATATAACCAAGAGTTTAATCTCTGGTCAAGCCTGTTTTTAATATTTCTGTGGGTCAAGCTAAAAGCATAATATGCTTGAGTTACGGGAAGCATGGATGCAAGTAGCGAATTGTCGTTCGGCGTGGCGGTCTAAGGGGGAGGCCTATGTTCAGCAGTGAACGTCTTCCGGCTGATGATGATGACGATGATGATGACGGAAAGCATCAACTAGGCGCTTATAAAACGCCCCCTTATTATGGATTATTTTTGGGCATTCAACATTTTTTAAGTTTTGTAGAGTAATAATTTCATTTAAGACATGCTTTGAATTATACGTTTTCTCGTATCTATCTCATAATCATGTAAAAACAAAAAAATCTAGTAAGTACTTGGAATCGGCGCTTCAAGACAATTCTCCAAAATGGCTGCCCAGTAAAAAACACTAGGAAACGGTGAATCATTTCCTATTGTTTCTAGTAGAAATAATGGCGGTTTAAATTCTCCAGCAACATACACACATAAGGGCCGAGTCACACCGAAATGGCAGCGGCCGGCAGCGTCGCCGCTGGCATCCGGTGGCGGCCTCGCGACCTTTTCAAGCTTTTCAAGCGATACTGGTCTTTTAAGTATGTAGTTAAAGTTTAAAATTATTTTACACTGAAAGTCTGCCGGCCGCTGCCATTCCGGTGTGACTCAGCCCAATAGTTTGACAATAACCAGACGGGACTAACGCTTAGCCAAGTATGTTCTAAGTAACCTTTATAAATCCCGAACTTAGTACCAAAACTATCGAAGCTTTAGTTACTTAGGTTGTCTTAAATATTAAGGGCAACATTACATGAAATTGAATATTCCATATTATAATGTTTTCAGCTTTATCACTGGTTTGTAAAGGCGTTTTGGATATTATAATAGTCCTACATAGGCCTTATAATAGTTATCTTTGAAGATATTACCTATTCCTGTTTAGAAGTTTAATGCAAAGATTTGCTATCAAAACCTTATGATTCTTAAAGAATAGATATTAGAATAATTAGTAATTGAATATTTCGAAATCCTTACAACGTAGAATGGGGGACATTAAATATACAGAATGAATTTTTGAAACAGCTGTGAATGACCGAATCTGTTACAAAGTATGAGGGATTTTTTTTTTTTTTTTTTAGTGTGGCAAAATCATCAAATGAGTCCTCCCGCCCTGGGTGGGGCGGGAGGGACTGTCAGACTCTTACTGACTAAAATCCACCCGTGTTCCGTCGGATGCCCTTTACGTTCCGGGGCCACGGTATCCTGGATTAAGAAAAATCCGCGACCCCGGCAGGCATTTGGCCCCATAAGGGGCCCCGTCGGTGACGCGTGAAACACGACGCGCCACCGACCCGGGCTTGGTCCTTGGTCGGACGGCGAGCATTCCCATTACTCACCGTCCGCAAGCCCGCTCCGCCGCTGTGCCCTCTGCTGTTCAGAGGGACACGCGTTGGAGCGTCCACCCGACAGGCTATTTGCATACGGGCAAAGAAACCCCTTAGGCACACAGTGCCTAAGGAGAGTTTTTGCCCGCATCCCAGGGCGCACCGGCCCGAAAAACTGGTCTTCCCCCCGGACGTATCCGAGAGGGAACTCCAGTCCACGGGCGCTGTGGAGGTTTCCTGTCTCAGCACCCCAAAGTATGAGGGATAGCGAAAAAATACTCAAGAGATTCGTTATTAATTTATCTAAAATTAAAACAACATCAATTCGTAAAATTAATATTTCAAGACACTAATTGAGCACACTTTATTTATTTCACTGCATGATAGTATCCTTATAAAGTATTTAGTTCTGAAAAGATAGGAAGAAACCGAGATATTCACTTAGCGTGGGACACATTATAAGTTTTACAAAATTAGTTAGCTAAAGGAAAGAGTTCAATTTTAATTGTCCTTTGAATATTTTTCGACTTCTACTCCACGTAGTTTAATATTTCTATTTCTAACCATTTGACAGGCAAATACAGAATGGTTTTCATTTGCCTCCGGGCGGTTCTTATCGTTTTTGCCGGGTTTCAATTTCTATACATTCAATTTATTCGAAAAAAGCTTGAAATATATCTGAAATTTTATCGGTCTATACAAGGTTGGTGCTAAAAATTCAATCTGACTGGAAATCTCGTAAAATCCACGCGTGAAATAACTAGGGACCTTTTGGTATTGGTTAAGCTCGTGAAAATATTTGCTGAATTATTTACAACCTTTTCGATATCTATTTTACAGGATTGCCGCATTGGTCTATTGGTTTGCAAGATTTTTCAGTTATAGGTCTAACATAGATTCGATTTTAAGGTTGGGCAAAAAGTTTTTGGGTTATTCTATCACAATTACTTATCACAATGGTAAACTTTCTTTTGCGTGTTAAAATAACCAAAAAGAGTTCTCCAGCCCAGGGTGGCGCCGCCGAAGAGACGAAATAAAGATGCAATTTGATAGATGCCTAATACTCCATAGTTGACTTATACAGGCGGGGAGACAATTAATAATAAAACATGACGTATTGGAACAGAAACAAATTTTGTTACGAAACTGTGTCGATATTATGTTATGTTATTTCACAGCAACTTCCCACTAAAGATAGTTCATAGTTTTCACGTAATGTTACTTAAACTGCTACCGTCACAAGAAATATTTGTTTCACAAGAAACTTTCGTTGACTCAGTTATCAAAACAGTGTGCACAATACAAAACCCTGCCCAACACAAAACCAGATTTTATTATAAAACTCTTTTCTATTACAGAAGTTAAAACATTCAAACAAAAACTTGTCTAACCACCTCGACAATAACTATTTCTGCCGCCAGCTGTCGCATCATTTATTCAGATCTGGGAATGGAATAACTCCTCCTTCCTCTTTCCTTGCTCCTTCCACCTCCTTCCCTGCAATAAGTTACCTTTATAAAGGTATAAATTGGTAAAATAGGTCTGTAAAGCTGTCAGGGCCTCATTTCATCAGTTTATTCTTCCCAGCTGTCCCTACAGGAATTCCCAGAGTGATCGTTCCAGTAGCACTTCATTCATTACAGTCACCGTCCTTTGTCTAAATTGTACATTGATGTAAATAGTATGGAAGAGATAAAGTTTCATTCAGGAATGGTGCTCGGCCAATTGGTGGGAATTTTAAATGGAGATTTAAGTTTGTCGAGTTAAAATGGGTTTCGTGTTATGAGTTGACTTGCAATTGGTCTTTGTGATAATAATTATGCTTCTAGAGTGAAATGCAACTTTTACATGCTTTTTATTAATAAAAAAAACTTGAAATCGTCCTCGGCGTCCCCGGCCTCGGACTTACAGCTCGCTGTCGGTAATTATTTTTTCAACATATTTGCTCGAAAAATGCATTTACAAAGCCTGTTTACATTGTTCGAAAGTTAAAAATTACGCACCATACAACGGAACGTGCGGTAAAATAGGTACTCTCACCTAAGTACCTTTTTTACGGCATACCCCGTTGTATAGCACCGTGCGTTTTCTTTGCAGTTTTTTTTTATTTCCATAAGAATTCCACCAAAGAGTTTCAAATTATGAGAATAAACAACCTGACTGACCGAACCTCCTTGGAAGCGCTTTTGCTCAATACATTGTCTCACTTTAATACTAAAGAGATAAACGAGACGAAAGATGTAGTTCTAATTTTCACCACGTGCATGTGGCGCCATTTGCAATTTCGCGCCATTTTCATATTAGAAACTTCAAAAATTGTTGCGACTTTCCCACTGTTAAAGTTTGTTTAATTACATATTGTACTGTTTTCTCGCAAATGTGTTGAAAAACATTGTATGACAAGTGCAGAAATTGATATTTACAAACTCGTGACTATGGTAAGCCCTCGACTTCGTCTCGGGCTTACATTCGTCTACTCGTTTATAAAAACCAACTTACCGCACTAGTATCATAAATAACTATTCCCACAATTTTAATATACAGACTGACTTTTCCAACTGGGCGTGGATGGCTATATCCGAAACTATGAGAAGAATATCGAAAAATGCTGATCATTATTAGCGACACTATCAAATGGCGTAATAATAAAGGGTGTGTTTTTTTTTCGGAATCGGCGGGTTCGATTCCTGGCCAGGATTATTGATTTTACTAAAATCCAATGTTGCAGTTTTAGTTTTCGTCAAAATCGGCGTCGAGACTCCTTTCAGCATTTTTCGATATTCCTCATAGTTTCAAATGAAATGATATTTATTATTGCAAGTATAGGTTAATTAATATCAACACTTTTACACGTCATCTTTTTACAAACTAGATGAGGCCGGTGTTTTGTACCTGACTATTCTGAGAAGAAACAGCCGAAACAAACTCAGAGGTCACTGTCTCTTTTAAAGTCCAGACATTAAATTGGTAGTCATACGAGAGCCATATAGGTTAACGTCTGAGATGGTCTTTTGAAGAAAGAACCATACAGATTTGAGTGGACCTGTCCAGTCAGTCAATTCAAGGAGCTCAACAAAAAATCATCTTGTATATTGGCGTGTGGTGATGGTAGGCCTCACCAGGGTCAACTGGCTCAGGACCCTTCTGTTGGAGTTCCAAACAGTTTTTACTGTGACCCGTCGTAGGGCAAGAAGTTCAGTTCCTTTTTGGTGAGTTCACTCCATCTTATTAGGCCTCATTTTAGCTTCAAGACTACATTGAAACCAAGAGCAAAACTCGCAGCAAATAATAATAAAAAACTAGCACCATATTTCAGCCAATCTAAACAAAAAACCGCAATGAATTATACAACTGAATGTTCTTTATGAATCAATCTGTCAATTGGGAAACCAAATAAAATACTAAAGAATACTTTTTGAGTTTATCACGATCAGACAGACATAAACGGCGGGGAGACTTTGTTGTTCATGATACATACCTAAGTAATACTAAATTCGCGGGCATGCGGGCGGCGCGCGGGCATGCGGGCGGCGAGTAAAGGGCAACTCGCTACCTGACCATGGACCATGCCATGCGTTGTGTTCCACGCGCGCCTCAAAGAGCGTCAGCATAATGACGCGGCCCTCCTCTAGAGGGCCAAAGTCTGCCGGGGTCGCCGCATTACCGTGACCCCGGAACATAAAGGGCTATTGAAGGACACCGTGGATTTTAGTCAGTACAAGTCTGACAGTCCCTCCCGCCCTGCTCGGGGTGGGAGGACTCATTTAATGATTTTAAAACGCTAAAAAAAAAGTGATACTAAATTGATAAAAATATTATGTTTCTTCTAAAGACATACTTTTCAACCTTAAGTGTAAATAAAACAAAGCGATGTAAAGTCTTCTACATACAATTTCAGCTACTTTTACGGGCAAGACACACAGTAAACCACTCGGAATTGCGACAGACGATCGTAAATCGCAATCACGCAGTAAAAACATGTTTTATTATATTTTTATGAGGTTTGTATTAATTTTAAAAGCAGAACTTTGGACTGTGAAAGAATGTTGGCGACTTGCTAGCGGAGAGTTTCGTCGCTAAATCCTAAAAATATAATACTTATCCGGGTTTGATTCCTGCACGGAACAAATACACTCGAGAGCAATGAATCCGGGTCACTTAAAGAATGTTAAAAATCTCGGAAACAAAAATGATAGGTTAATGCAATAAATTGTATTTAATAGACAATGTAATACACCTTAAATGAAAGTAAAAAAAAAGAGTCACCATACATTTTATTAACACAAAATTACATAAAGAAAAAAACTGCTGATCTCTCCTTAAAACAAAAATAGGAAACATGAAATTTTTGAACTTTATTACGATTTTCTTGAATTTTAATACTTCGTATTGCCTCCTCGTGCTTCCATTACTGCGTTTACGCGGTATGGCATGCTGTACACCAAGTTCCTTATACGATTTTGGGGAATATTCTCCCATTCCTCTGTAAGAGCAATTTTGAGCTCACGAAGCGTGATTGGGGGAGGGTTTCGTTGTTTTACGCATCTGCCTAGCTCGTCCCAAGCATGCTCGATCGGGTTGATATCCGGGCTGCGCGCTGGCCACTCCATACGAGTAATGTTCATCTCTTGAAGGTAGTCATTCACAATCCTACCTGTATGAGGTCGGGCATTGTCATGCATAAATATAGCATCCTCACCTAAACTGACCATAAATGGACCAACATGATCATTGAGGATTTCTTCCACATATCTTACGCTAGTTAAAGAGCCGTTTTCTATGATCACCAGCTCTGTGCGACTTTCAGAAGAAATTCTGGCCCACACAAGTACAGACCCACCACCGTAGGCTACTTTTTCTTCGATGCATGCTTGCTTGAATCTTTCCCCTGGTCTTCGATACACTCTGTGTCTTCCATCGTGCTTGTAGAGCATAAATTTTGATTCCTCGGAGAACATAACTTTTGACCAATCTTCAATACTCCAATTTACGTGGCTCTGGGCATATCTTAGTCTTGAAATACGATGCCCACGCTCCAGTTTAGGGCCGTTTGCAGGTCTAAGGGGTTTTAAGTTAGATTCAGCAAGCCGACGTCTTACTGTCCATGCACTTGGGTTACTTCCTCCGAGGTGTCGAAACTGATTGGTGAGTTCAGTTCCTGTGAGAAAGCGATTTCGAAGCATGGTGTTCACCAAGTATCGGTCTTCTCGTGCTGTGGTACACCTGGTTCTGCCCGTTCCTGGTCTGCGTAGGTTAGAACCAGTTTCTTCGTAACGTCGGAGAACTCTTTCTACTGTTGACAGCGACACACCGACAGTCCTGGCTGTATCGCGCTGACTCCGGCCGGTTTCCAGCATTGTAAGTATTCTGGCGCATTCTTCAGGCGTAAGCGACATAATGTCAGCTTGAATAATGAATATAGAGCACTATCAACATGGTTTATGTACCCACATAAATGACAGATTACAAACAAAAGCAAACCAAATGCTGTAATTTCGTAGTTCCATCTTCGAAAGTGGCCCTTTTTCAAATTTGATTTATTTATGATATAACTTTACAATAACTAAGAAGTTTTAATACCTTCATTTAAGGAGTATTACATTGTCTATTAAATACAATTTATTGCATTAACCTAGCATTTTTAGTTTCCGAGATTTTTAGGATTCTTTAAGTGACCCGGATTCATTGCTCTCGAGTGTATTTGTTTGACCTACAAGTAGTTGTTCCGGGTCTGGTAGTCTGTGTATGTGAGACCACCTGACGGCTTTATCGAGCCTTCCACCTGGAAATCGCTTAATAGACTGCGAACCCAGGTCGGCCGCAGCAAAGATAACCTCCACAGATGGGGATTCACTGACGGCTCAGACCTTAAATGTATATGCGACGTGTCCCCACAGACAATGGCTCACCTTCTCTCCTGCACCGCAAGTCCTGTCACCTGTACACTTGACGACTTTATGACTGTATCAGTGAGCGGGGTTCGCGTATCGAATTTTGCGCTAAACAAAATATATAAAACGATTTGCCATCGACACGCTAAGAAGAAGAAGAATGTTTGTAAACACACCCACGACCCAGGGGAAATTCCAAGTGTTGGAAAACGTTTTTTTTTAAATAAAAATAAATATCAGATATGGCAGAGCACTCAGTGCTATGTTTACACGTACCAAATACTCGGTCGAGAGCACTGTCTCGCTCTTTTGCTCGGTACGTGTGATCAAGGCCTAAGAAGTCAGATTAGGTAAAGGGTATGTGATACAGACTACAAAGGAATGAAAGAAAGAAAGAAAATAAGTTTATTAAACACAATCTAGGGCACTAGACTAACTACTTAAAAAACTTTCCCAAACAGTAATCAACTGACTTAGCTGCTGGTCGAGTTGGTATTGAAGTTTTGTACGAGACAGCTGTTTATTTCTTCATTACAATGTTGAAGAATGTAACAGGCTGAGTACTAAGCATACTATGTTAAAATGTAACAGGCCGATGTCTTTACATTCAAACTTATTCAAGAAAATCTTTGCTCCACATTAGGAATTTCCCCTGTGTCGTACTCGTGGCTGCGTTTGCAAACATTTTAAACATGACATACACAAAAAAAAACAAAAGATTTTTTGTCTGTCTGTATGTATGTTTGTAGTTTGTACTCACTAGACGCGAAAACTACTGGCTTTTAATGCATTTATCACCAATGCGTAGCAAGGAGCTTGACTGAAAACATTAAGCTCCATTTTACCACAGGAAAATACAATTGTTTGTACGAAAACAATTAATAGGTAAATTAGATACTAGGTACAAATACCGGCATGGATCTTGAGCGCTGACTTTCACCTGCGCAGAAGTGAGTTATTAGGTCCCTTTGGTAGATGAATGAGGAACGGGGGCGGGGAAAGTGTAGTGATTGGCCCGCGTAGCGTACCGTAGCGCATCGCGTCATAGCCGCCACTCGGGATTCGTTGTTTTGTACGTTTTATTTGTTTTATTGTGCGTTTCATTTGTCGATAAGTGTACGATGCGCAAAGCCATCCCCACTCTTACGCCGAGCGCTCAAGAACCGTGCCGGTTACTGTATCTTACTTGATTCAAAATTCCACGAATTTTAGGGCAAAAGCTAGTGTGGTATGAATAATATTATTACAATAATCACTGCCTCCATTTTTGTAACCCAAACGTATTTAAACTGAAACCAAATCAAATTATACAATTTAATTAAAGTGGTTTTTGTGCTTAGTTGTATAATTAAGCAATTAGTAACTTTATATCTTGTTTCATTATGTGTGGAATTATGTTTCATTTTACATATTAATGCAAGAAATTGTGATTACTACACAACTTATCTGATTTACTTAATGCGTATTAAGTCATCATTAATCTAACTGTTAAACTTTCAATTTGTAAATATAACTTATAAAGGAGTTATTTACGCTCGCGGCCATTAAAAATGAATTGTGACTGCAAGGCGTTGCATGCAGACGGACAGCGAGTAATAGGTGACTCGCCGGTCTGATCATGTACCATGCCCGACATCGACACATCTGTGCGTCGTATTTCACGCGCGCCTCAAACGCTGTTAACAAACTGAAGGACCAACCGCCTGCTGGGATCACGGAACTGTCCAATCGGAAAACCGTGACCCTGAAACGTGAAGGGCAATTGTAGGAACACAGTGGATTGTAATCGGTATGAATAGGATAATCCCTTCCACTCCACCCAGGGTAAGGGCCGACTTATTTGATGACTACCTACCTAAAAAAAGCGTTATGTAATATTGAAAAACACATAGGTACCGGAAAACGCCATACAAAAAAAAATAGGGATCTTTAAAGATATAAACTACTTTACCAAATACCTACCTACAGAACCTTCAGAGGGATAAGGAAGAGGGCTTCGCAGTCACCCGAAGATCATTAATAAAGTATCCTTCCATGGCGAGGACCAACTCCCCATCAATCTTGGCATTGAGCTAGATATGAGCGGCCCTAAGCTCAGTGAGTTTAAAACGGTCACTTAGCAATATTCCTATTGATTCTATTCGTGATTCTCCAGGTAACCGCACAAGGACTGTGCATTAGTTGGTTGAAATTTTTATACTCTCTAGATTACAATTTAAGTATTCAATTGCAATTATATTGTAGGACCAGTATCTCTTTCATGATACGACATTGTCAATATCTTTGGATGTAAAGGAATTTTAAACGTTAAACATCTATTGAAGACTTGTCTAAAAACTGTGAACTGCAAATCAGCATTTGACGTTGACATAAGGATCGTTTTGCTTCAACAGATGATTAACTTTTACGACGACGATAAGTCTTTCCCGTTTCAGCTTTACAATAGAAAGTAAAGATTTGGTTAGGTTAGGTTCAGTCCATGCTATACATCTGTGCGTTGTTTTTGATGTGAGTTTACTCGTATAAGTTTGTGAACATACGACACAGGAGAAATTCCTAGTGTGGGACAGTATTTTTTTAAAGTTATTAATTTACATATGCAATTCTTCTTGTGCCACTTTATGAATATTAGAAAAAAAATGATAATGACGTTGCTGGAAATTCACAAAGTGAATCATAAGGAATATTGCTAAGTGGCCGTTTTAAACCGCAGTATACGTTATCGAGTATTTTCTGGAAACTAATAGTTGAGACTTTAGCCGGGAACTATGGATAATAATATAGACTGTCGAGATCTTCATTACTCATCATAGGATTTATATTGTGAAGCTGTTATTTTATGGGGCTGGCAGGTTGCTAGTACTGCGGGTCTTTTTTTACGTGATAAATTCATCCAGTTTAGGCTGTGGGAAAGAGACAGAGCTATACAAGTCGTCTAGCGCCATCTCTTTACCACAGCCTAAACTGGATCGCGTTAACAGTTCATGGTAGGCCACCTGGGCCCGTGTCGTGGATTTGTATGGCCCACTCCCTCTCTCAGAGAGGAGGCGTGTGTCCCAGCAGAGGGAACATTTATAGGCTGATGATGATGATGATGATGAAATTCATCCAATGAGTCCTTCCCACCCAGGACAGGACGGGGAGGGACTGTTAGACTTGTACTGACTAAAATCCTCGGTATCCTTCAATAGCCTTTTACGTTCCGAAAAGCTTTGGCCCTCTCTGGGTCTAAAACAGCCCAAAGGATTTATTTCGTAAATGAATAGCCCGTGACGTTACTGATAACGCACGAAGTGAATCATTAGAAATATTGCTTATAAACGCCTTAAACGATGCCCCGCTATAGGAATTTCTCCTATGACGTGGATATGGATCCACATGGGTGTTTATGAACATGGAAACTTGCATATTATGTACAGAGACACCCAGACCCGGAACAACTACTTGTCGATCATACAAATATTTGTTCCGTACCGGAATCGAACCTGCGTGACGCAGGACAGCAGCCGATAGCTCAGCCACTACGCATTACTTCTTATTATTTACTAACCTTTCGCCTAAGTTCCCGCTCAATAACTCATTATACTTGGCCAACTTGAGGAAAAGTGCTTAAGCAGCTAATAAAGCCTCCTGCAGACACACGCGATTAATCGCGCGGGGCGACATGTCGCGGTCCATTCGCAATATTTTTAAAGAAGAAATTAGCTTGGCTCGTTGTCGCAGCGCGATTAATCGCGTGTGTCTGCAGGAGGGATTAATCGCGCGGGGCGACATGTTGCGGTCCATTCGCAGTATTTTTAGAGTGGAAATTAGCTTGGCTCGTTGTCGCAGCGCGATTAATCGCGTGTGTCTGCAGGAGGCTTAAAACTTTCCCATTAAGTAGATTCGCTGAAAATAAATAATTTTGATGTATTAGTAGGGGGTTAACAAAGTAGGTACCTATTTAAGTAGATTATAGTACTAATAACAGCCGCACATGATAAAGTTGATCATAAAATAGGTGGTCTGAAAAGGTGTTTTTTGTTTGGCTATTTCTCGCGGTAATTTTGGAAAGGAATCAAAATGGCGGGCGACCGATAGAGCCAAAACTTTCAAACATCAATTTATGTGGCAATAAAATTGAAGTGTTTTATATCAGTAGGTAATACTTTTGATGGACAGCGTAGTAATTTCAATGAAATTCTAAACTATTCAAATAATTTTCTCAATTACCTCAGTATAGATACTAAATAAATAATCAATCAATCAATCTATGTGTTTTTGCCCTTAGTAATAAGTATATTTTGTAATTCAATAGTTTTACCTAGAAATAAAAAAACGATCATGGTTAAATTCTAAATAATTGGTCCATTACCTAAGTATAGATGCTAGATAGAAATTATCAATCAATCTATAATCAGTCTTTGTGTTTTTGCCCTTAGTAATAAGTATATTTTGTAATTTAATAGTTTTACCTAAAAATAAATAAACCGATCGTGACTCGGCATACCGAAAAAGGGTGTTCATTCATTCGCGAACAGTGAATTTAATGATCCGTTCTGAACTATAAAAAGTAAAAGTTGTGCAGTCATGGTTCTACGTAAAGCCTTTAGGCAAAATCATACCTATAGGCAGCGGCATTACAACGCACTTTTGAATGTTTCGTAACACAGCTCAACGCATGAGTTCGCGTCGGAACACACCGCATCAAAAAAGAGCTGGTTTACGACGCAAAACACATATTTGCGTTGCGTTTTTGACAACACCGGATGTCTAGTTTGTGTCTGCATCTATTCAAGCGTAATTTCATTATTTACAGTTACTGTTGTTTAATGCAGGAAATAATAATATTCCACAACTATCACACAACGCCATCTAGTCCCAAGCTAAGCAGAGCTTGTGTTATGGGTACTAGACAACTGATAAACATACTTATATATTTCTAAATACATACATATTATAGATAAATTACACCCAGACACAGAACAAATAATCGTGCTCATCACACAAACATTTGTCCTGGGTGGGAATCGAACCCACGACCTCCGGCATAGCAGTCAGGGTCACTAACCACTAGACCAACAGGCCTGTCAATATTATGGAAATTACCGCAATTTTCTGCAAAGTTAAGTGGAAGATTTTGTTTCCATCCTCCCCTGTGGTTTTAAGAGTCTGATGGGAATAGTCGTGCCATTTTCCCCTTAAGCATTAGCTTCGAGAATGATCCATAATTGCACAATTTGCAGGTAGTGCAACGCGACAATTGTTGCACGAAATAAAGTTTGCTGCCAATCTGCCATCCGCACTGTGCCTTTGTGTCTTCAAAGGGCAGTTGAGAAAAATAATGCCAAAGTCCCATTTACCATAAAAGTGGATATTAACACTTTTCTGCCTCCTCTATAAAGCGTCTGATGGGAAAGTAATGCCCTCATTCCATTTATCACCAGTATCAGTATTAAAAGGGAAGATTAGCTCAGCTCTGTCTCTTCAAAGGGTCTGATGGGAAAAACAGCTCCATCATCCCCTTGACCTATAGTTTCGCTGTTGCAAATACCCCAGGACTAACATCAGTATTTTATTAGAGGCCCAACGACGATGACGTCACGGCATTTTTACGTGCGTCAACCCTTTGATTTTGTTTTATTTTCATGCTCTGTTGAGCATGACCATCATAATTGATGAACGATACACTTGACCGAGGAGTACTCGTGAAAATTGACCGATTTTTAATTGGTTTCGCTAACCTGCTTTTACTGAACACTGGCCGTTCATTTTTTTACGTTTTTCTCTTACAAAAGAGGCCGTATTCGTGATCTATCCGAGACTCAAACGCGTGACTTTATGTGTCGTCAATTGGACTAATTAGAAATTTTTGTATTTTTTGTTTTGTTTGGACAGTATCTGGGCAGTTTTATTTACTTTCTTACAGGGCCGTCTTTACCAGGGGGGGCAAGGGGTGTGGTGCACCCGGGCGCGGAGCGCTCGGGGGCGCCTGTCAAGCGCTGAATTTTTGGATATTTCATTGAAAATTTAGAATAGTGTATGTTATGTATGTACGTTTGACATGTTGCAGCCCGGTCGCCCTCACTTGAAGCAAAATGATCTCTAAGTAAAAGTAAATAGAGTGTAAGTTCATTTAAAATGAGCGCGCGGCGCCGCACCTAATGAGGCACTAGCACGAATTCTACGTATTAGACCGTATTTCCTACTTGAATCAGTGCGTCTGTCATAGGCGAGCAATTGCGCCTTTTGACATTGTCACCGGGACGCCCGCACTTAAAGTAAAACGATCTCTAAGTCAATAAAGTGTATCGTGCCCGAACCTCGATACGTGTCGGTATGACCCCTCTTTGAGGAGTGACTGGATAGGCGTCACGGGCGTCCTGACCTACCGCATGACGCAGGTCCTCACCGGACACGGAAGTTTCGGGAGGTACCAGTGTCGGATAGGGAGAGAAGACACGCCTGGGTGTCACCACTGCTCAGATCGCCCGGAGGACACAGTAGAGCATAGACGGTGCAGGCTGCCCCTCTTGGGCAGAGCACCGCCCTGTCCTCACGACGACGATAGGCGGAGACCTCTTGCGCCCGGCATTGTTCGAGGCCATGCTGCGGGGCATGCGGGCGGCGAGTAAGGGGCAACTCGCCGCCCGACCGTGGACCATGCCGAGTATTTGAATTCGTTAGCTCATTTCATTGTAAAAAAAAACGAGGGCGCAGGCTGAGTCCCGCACCCCGGCGCAGAATATATTTAAGACGGCCCTGCTTTCTTAAAAGGAAAAGAACGCAGCGTTTATGTTTTAACAATAGGCTATTTGACAAAAAAATTCTAATTAGTCCGTCAGTTAGATTATCAAATAATATTTGACCCGTATTTTTTATTTTTTTACGCAAACCAAAATTGACGGAGATATGATGCTTTCAAAATTGCCAATACGTTACAATTTAGTACATTTTTTACTGAATTCTGATGTCACGAGCCCCCACTCTCGAGACTTGATGTCATGAGTTATATATCTTGGTAAATATTTATTGATTTACATAAGAAAAAATATGTATCCGTTATTTTTCAAAACTCTAAATAACGGATTTATTAGATTTTTAATTTATTGATACTGTCAAATAGCCTATTAAGTATAAAGTGAGAAAAAAAAAAGATACCTGAAAAACATGGTTTGGATAAACACTTACAGATTATTTATGGTAAAAAAATATTTGTTATAGTTTTATTTTCAAAGAGAAAACGGGATAACATTTGTCAATGGTGAATAAAGTAGCCAGTGTTCGTAAGAAAAAGAAAAATAAAATCAAAAAGATTCTCAATTCAAAAAACTTCCAAATACACGATACGTATTCGTCACGCATTCGCGTTAAGGGCCTCTTTCGAAAACACAAACGTAAAACTAAAGAGTAGTACCATTCCAACTAATTTTGCAACAATCAGACGAATCTGTTGTTCCGCTCGGCTGTCAAAACAACGTGAAACCGTGCTTGGCATTTATAATGGCGGATTATAAGTTTCATATTTGTTGGCTTGACGTTTCTAGACCGTATGTGTGGTAAAGTGTGTTGCAAAGTTACTGGCTAGATCAGGGGTTTCCAAACTTTTGTAGTTCTCGGCGCACTTGCAATTTTAATATTTTGTCTGCAGTGGTGGCCCAGTGGTATCGGCCCCGACTTACGAGTTGTAGGTCGTGGGTTCGTATTCCAGCCAGGCGTATTACTTTGTGTAATTTATTTCATCAAACCTGCTCTCAAAACGGTGAAGGAAAACATCGTGAGGAAGCCGGCATGTCCTAGAACCAAAAATTCGAAGACATGTGACATCCACCAACCCGCACTGGGCCCGCGTGGTAGATTATGGCCTACTCCCTCTCTCAGAGAGGAGGCCTGTGTCCCAGCAGTGGGAACATTTATAGGCTGATGATGATGATGTCTCGGCGTCCTAGCTATTCTATAGGTACTACGTGTTTTTTTAATTGATCCACACTAATCATTTCTCCTGTATCGTGAGTGCGTCACTCACACTCACACACACAAACACCCAGACCCAGATCCAGAACAATTACTTAACTACTTCTAGATCATACAAAATATTTGGTTGCAACTGTGCCAATCGTGACATCAAACAATGATACGTGGTTGAAAACTTCACTAAATTGGCTGCAAAGTGTTCAATGAGACCCTCTCACCTTTGTGATCTTGTGGATCAACTCAAATTCGATCCGGAGAGTGGTCAACAGAAGCGTCTGTCGGCGCCGGCGCCTCTGTGTCCATCTGACTGTCTAAACAGATAACCTTGATTCAGGAACCACCTAATAGCGGCCATACACCATACTGCCTATCGTACAATCGGCACACGGAAAAAAATGGTTTAGTTCTGTTAGCTAAACTCGTTTTGCTGCCGTCTCATTTGCTACTGCTTACATTTGTTTAGCTACCTGAGCGAAACATTGTTTATTACAACTAAGACCACTTAGCTACTTTTTACACTAAAACTTAGCAAGATATTTTAGCAATAACTACTAACTTTTTTAGCTGTATTAGCGATAAAATTTCCTGGTTTATCATTAGTGATGACAACAAATAATATTGACTAATCATGGATAAATACTTCGTTGTCATGGATAAATATTTCGTTGTAATTCCTAAATAGGTACGCCCGGCCAGACGTGATAATAAACTTTGCTATCACTACACATAGTTTTGCAACAATTGCTAAACTTATTTTCTGATACATCAGCTCAAGACTCAAAAGACATTATATTATTTAATGTTGCTAAGGATCTTAGTAACACCGTCAAATGATGTAGGCAATAAGTCATAATTTTGTATTGTCAGAAGTAGCAAAGCAAAATTAGGCGAGTTTTATAAAATTATTTTTAGCAGTCACTAATTTATTGAAATACCTCAGCTAATACTATTTGCTGCAACTGGTAAATACTATTAAATAATGTTGCTAAAGATCTTAGTAACAGCGTCAAATAAGCTAGGCAAAGATCCTCAATGTATTGCCAGTAGTAGTTAACCAGAGTTAGGTGAGTTTGCTAAGAACAGTTTGGAACTGTAACTAATTTGACAAAATACAACAACTAATATTATTTGCTGCAGTTACTAAATAATTATTATTTATGTTTAGCTGTAACATTTTTTTTTTGCAATAACAACCAATTATTTTTGCTGCAACTGCTAAACCATTATTATATAATGTTGCTAAAGATCTTAGTAACAGCGTCAAATGATCTAGGCAATAAGTCATAATATTGTATTGTCAGAAGTAGCTAACCAAAATTAGGCGAGTTTTGTAAAATTATTTTTAGCAGTCACTAATTTATTTAAATACTTCAACTAATATTATTTGCTGCAACTGCTAAATACTATTAAATAATGTTGCTAAAGATCTTAGTAACAGCGTCAAATAAGCTAGGCAAAGATCCTCAATGTATTGCCAGTAGTAGTTAACCAGAGTTAGGTGAGTTTGCTAAGAACAGTTTGGATCCGTAACTAATTTGACAAAATACAACAACTAATATTATTTGCTGCAGTTACTAAATAATTATTATTTATGTTTAGCTGTAACAATTTTTTTTTGCAATAACAACCAATTATTTTTGCTGCAACTGCTAAACCATTATTATATAATGTTGCTAAAAATCTTAGTAACAGCGTCAAATGATCTAGGTAATAAGTCATAATATTGTATTGTCAGAAGTAGCTAACCAAAATTAGGCGAGTTTTGTAAAATTATTTTTAGCAGTCACTAATTTATTTAAATATTTCAACTAATATTATTTGCTGCAACTGCTAAAATACTATTATAAAATCTTGGTAAAGATCTTAGTAACAGCGTCAAATAAGCTAGGCCAAGATCCTCAATGTATTGCCAGTAGTAGTTAACCAGAGTTAGGTGAGTTTGCTAAGAACAGTTTGGAACTCTAACTAATTTGACAAAATACAACAACTAATATTATTCGCTGCAGTTACTAAAATAATTATTGTTTATGTTTAGCCGTAACAATTTTTTTTTGCAATAGCAACCAATTATTTTTGCTGCAACTGCTAAACCATTATTATATAATGTTGCTAAAGATCTTAGTAACAGCGTCAAATGATCTAGGCAATAAGTCATAATATTGTATTGTCAGAAGTAGCTAACCAAAATTAGGCGAGTTTTGTAAAATTATTTTTAGCAGTCACTAATTTATTTAAATACTTCAACTAATATTATTTGCTGCAACTGCTAAAATACTATTATAAAATCTTGCTAAAGATCGTATTAACAGCGTCAAATAAGCTAGGCCAAGATCCTCAATGTATTGCCAGTAGTAGTTAACCAGAGTTAGGTGAGTTTGCTAAGAACAGTTTGGAACTGTAACTAATTTGACAAAATACAACAACTAATATTATTTGCTGCAGTTACTAAAATAATTATTGTTTATGTTTAGCCGTAACAATTTTTTTTTGCAATAGCAACCAATTATTTTTGCTGCAACTGCTAAACCATTATTATATAATGTTGCTAAAGATCTTAGTAACAGCGTCAAATGATCTAGGCAGTAAGTCATAATATTGTATTGTCAGAAGTAGCAAACCAATATTAGGCGAGTTTTGTAAAATTATTTTTAGCAGTCACTAATTTATTTAAATATTTCAACTAATATTATTTGCTGCAACTGCTAAAATACTATTATATAATATTGCTAAAGGTCTTAGTAACAGCGTCAAATACCTACCTAACAAAATAATGACGAGTTTCTTAAAACCCGATAGTAGCAGCCACAGAAATCTTAATAATAAGGCAAATATTAATATTTCTATGGTAGCAACCTTTGATTAAAATAAAATAGCGGTAGATATGTTACGTTCTTACGTTAAGTATTCAAACAGTGACTCTAATGCTGGGTCTACATTAGTGGGCGAAGATTCGTATCGCGTTGGCGCGCAAAACATCCGTTCTCGGACATACACGATGTTCTTGTCTACATTGGCGGGCGAAGATTCAGAAAGCGGCATACGGCGAATATTCGTTGTTTAGTTTTGCGGCCGAGACGATGGAAGAAGCAGTGGCTTTGCATTATATGTCAGTAAATTTAATATTTGTTACATTTGTACGAATATTAGTAGCGTTTTACCTTCAAATAAAACGCTTGTTGTGTCCGGAGACTCATTCGGGGTCATATAAACATTATTTGAGTCAAGCATCTTCCGTTTCCGTGTCACATCTATACAGTTATATGCAAATGTCGCCCTTTTGACAACACGATGATGACGTATTTCCGCCTTCGTTCACCAGGTGGCTGCAGCGCGCCAAAACCTTCATTGTGGCCTCAAAACCCTAAAAACTTGAGAAACAATTAAACAAGGCAGACTTTAAAATTATGACCCCGAATGAGTCTCCGGACACAACAAGCGTTTTATTTGAAGGTAAAACGCTACTATTGTGTCCTTCGGCCTCATTCGGGGTCATATAAACATTATTTGAGGCTTTGTTTGTTATCGCCTGGTGAACGGGACGCCAATGACCAATTTAAGTATACATTTACTAAATATATTGCAATAAAATTATAACCTTTTAAAATAACTAATTAAACACTTACAAACTGAAATAAACTGCACATTTATACGTACCTTATAGTTATAACATCTTTTTGTAAACTTACCATAATCATGTAACATTTCTCATACCTTATTCACTATAAAAATAACAAATGACTTATTTAATTGAAACAAAGATAATTAATTAATTGGCTGAAAAAGATGAATCAATGAGCTTCCCTGTGCTGGAACCGCTGGAACCACTTCCCTCCTGTAATGTTTTTTAAAAGTATTACCGGATCTCCAATTTGCTCGTGCCATTATCTCGTCAAGAGGTTCGTTATCCAACCAACTTCGGGAAGCAACCGCAGAACGAAAACTACCCGGAGTAGCTGAATTCCTGCCTCTTTCAAAATCGGCTTAACCGAACCAGCCAATATAGTTTTAGTAGCTTTTTTTATTTTTTTATAGTGGTAAAATCATCAAATGAGTCCTCCCACCCCGGGCAGGGCGGGAGGGACTGTCAGACTTGTACTGACTAAAATCCACGGTGTCCTTCAATAGCCCTTTATATTCCGGGGTCACGGTAATGAGATAAGTCCCGCGACCCCGGCAGGCTTCGGCCCTCTAGAGGGGGGCCCCGTCATCTTGCTGACGCTCTTTGAGGCGCGCGTGGAACACAACGCGCCGTCGACCCGGGCATGGTCCATGGTCGGGCAGCGAGTTGCCCTTTACTCGCCGCCCGCATGCCCGCGCCTACGGTGGCCGGAGATCGTCTTGCGACGTCCGTCGCCGTGGGTGTCCACCACTGCGGTTGGGGCGGAGGGAGGACATTGTCCTCTCCCTCACGCGGCCCGCCTCCTCCTTCGCGAGCATGACTGCTTCGCAGAAGGAGGCGACCGCTTCCCACTCCGTCTCGCCCCGCAGCATGGCCGCAACCAATGCCGGGCGCGAGAGATATTGTTTTAGTATTTATTACAGTTTGTGGAAAAGCTAAGCCAGCTTATAGTTTTAGTAGCTGGCTTAGCTTTTCCACAAACTGTAATAAATAATCTATCACTAGAACAAAGCAAACGACGTGGTTTTCCAATTTCTATGAGTTTTTTAAGCCAAACCACCGGATCAAGCGCCTCATTCTCAACATTACCTAATAAACTCCAACCTGACTGTACGTGAGTTTCTGAATCAGTTTTCGACCCAAAATGCGGCCAAAACATTATGCTATTCTCGCCTACTATACATATCTATCTGGAGATACACTTAGCAATGTTAAGTCGTGTATCCTACGCCCTGAACATAACAACAAAAGAACTGCACTAACTCTTGAAATATCGAATAGGCTTTGATTTTGAAGAGGTCTACTGCCCAACCAACCTACCAGAGACCCAGGATCCCAAATAGTGGGTGGACACTTCTTAGGTTGCTGCAACGCTATAGCTTTAATCATTTGTTTAACTAAAATATTTGAACTTAAGCGGGCCTCGATCTTTGTATTGCATAACTTTATGTTGGTTGTGTCTACTTAGACACAACCGATTTATGAAGTAAAATTGTACGATACGATAATTTTTCTTTTAGGTGTAAGTCGGCTATAGGTATTCAAAGTTGACGACCTCCAACCTTGTTTGAGCAGACACTTTTGTTCTGCCGACCAGTCACCTAAGGATTCAGACCACCCCCACATTTCCATACTTCTAAGACCAGCTCCTTCTCCTTCCGAGGTGGTGGCTGCCCGGTCCTCGTGTCCACTAGCACCTTCGATAACCTGTGAATCGTGAATGGAGGTGCGGTCGCTCTGGTTTTCAAGTCTGCTCTCCAGAATGCTCGGGACCACCTCGGTGCAACTATCAGGAATATACCTCGAGCCTGATTGAGATGCATCAGGACCCGGGGTAACAAACTCGGAGGAGGAACGACCCAAGCTAGACGAAAGTCCCAATTGAATGAGAACGCGTTGTGCCTCCATGCTCGCTGGTCTCGTTGATCTAGAGTGACATAGCAAGGCACTACGTGAGCTGTGCTGGAGGCAAAAAGATCTGTCTGGGGAACACCCCACTTTGCAAAGACAATGCTGGTGAATGAAAGGTGCAAACTTTTTCACCCACCTATAACACAAACTGTAAACTTTAAACACGAGTTAAAAATGAGTAAGTGTCTTAGCAACCCTAGCTAATATCACATTAGTAATAATAGCAAAAAATATTTGGCGTTTTGAGCGCCGCGCGCCGCCGCGCTGATGCGAAACAGTTCAAAGTTTGTTCGTGAGGTATGGTATCCGTGCCGTGCAGTGTTGCCAAGACTAGCCCGGCCCATGTCGCCAATTCGCCAAAATCCCCTAATTTTTAGCCTATCGGGTTATGATTTTGACCGTTAAGTAGTGAAAATTTTATTTACATACCTACTACCAGGCTATGCGTTTGCTATGTTAACCATTGTCGATGGCGTTGTTGGCTTGGCTCACAGGGCATGCAGGGCCGACCTACTTAGGGCTTCTACATATTTTCTTGTTGTTTATTGGTTGAGTTGAGCGCGATAAGTGAAAAGTTGAAAACTTTAAAATTGAAAATTTAAGTTTTTGTAGACAATTGGTGTCGATTCAGTTGTGCACAAACTAAACATAATTTAGGTTATTGCTATCTTTTTCGCTCTAATAAAACGAAAAAGAGGTAATAGAGCTGTCAAATTAAATCGAACAAATATTTTCATAAAAATTAAGGGTGCACGTAATAACATGTCGACTAAAAACACGGTAAAGCGCAAGGCATAAACTAGTTTGACACCCCTAACTTAGTTCATAGACCGTCCTTTCCTCGCACTGCGTTTTAGTAAAAGATAGTAATAGCCTAAATGAAGTTTAGTTTGTGCACAACAGAATCGACACCATTACCTGTTACGTGCGTGACCATTCAAAAGTAATTAAATCAAATTGGAACGAGTCAAAGTTATAGCCAACCGTCAACATCTACTGCATCCGAAATTACTAAGACCCCAAATACCTAGTGATGATACTGACAATGATGTATTATATTACAAAAGCTATTGCACTTAATTTTCATTAATTTTGAACGAATACTTTTACTGAGTTTTTTATTTACCTTAATTTTACATCAGACACTTCGATGGATTTCAATGACGAGAAAAATGCAAGATTTAACGGATTTTCGTAATAAAGTCGGCGGAATTTCAAAATTATTGTTGGCAACACTGGCGCGCGCGCGGCTGGCTGACCATTTTAGTTTTCAACCAAAGACTACCTCATTTTCAACAGCGCACGCATGGCGCACGCAGCGGGTGGTACAGCATGCAGTTCATATTTAAATTAATGGTTAGTAGTGCTAGTGTATTTCTTACTTTAAGGTGAATTTGAAAGTTTGTGAATAGTAATTAATGATTATTATATATAGGTAGGTACTTATTGAGAATGGAATCCGACATAACTGTGTTGCTGAGCACGTGGGGCTACGGGGAAGAAATTATCAGTTTTAAAGGTAAGTACCTACATTGTATTGCACAACCTCAACCTTTAATAATCATACATTTTAATATTGTAAGTGTAAAGTACTTTAAGTATGTCTTTTAACTTAAGTTTTAGAAGAGGCATACAGATAATATGCCTATCGTGCCAGTAGGTAATTTCATCCTTCAAACCGAAACACCACCGAAACACAGTAAACCTGCTTGCGCACAAGCCCTTCATAGAGAGCTTAGCTACGAATCATTTAAGTATCTCTCTTCAAAGTCAAGCCACACATTGTATCATGTCCTAATATTCATGTACTTCATTATTTTTCAGATGAAGGCATTGAAGTTCATCATTTAAAAAAATTACGGAATACTCATTGGAAAAAATATTTCCCAAAATCGGAGAACGAATCACTTTCATGAACCATATTGAATCTATTTGCCAGGTAATTTTTTTATGACTCAACCATTTTTCATCATTATTTTTCAAGCATTGATCATCATGATGAAATGAAATGCTTTATTTTGTCAGACATGAATAAGATTCTTCTTCAGGTGTCACTAGTTTATTCGAACTAGTGTGATGAAAGGATTAAAGTGCGCCTCAAGTAGGCTCCTTTAATTGCAACTTAACCTTAATAAAGCAAATAAACATCTTGGGTCCTTCCATGCACTTGACACAATTCTGGCTGATGAAATGTAAATTGTTTTATTATAGGAGACACCAGCAAAAAAACCAAGGTTATATGATGACTCGGATACAACAAGTATTGCATCAACCAACTCTGCGGCCACATAATTATTCTGGAAGTCAAAGCTTGGTAAGTAGATGCATTAACTTTTGGACATTTAGTTTAAATAATAAGTAGGTAGGTATGTAATCATAGGTATTTGGTTATATGCGCTATGTATGTATGTTGTGTGTAGTATTTTTGGACCAATTTTTGTAAAATTGGTCCTGTTTTTTGCTAAAAACAGACCTCAATAACTTTGTGGTTGATAGAGATTAGAAAGTTCTGACCGTGCTATTACAATTAGAGGCCTCAGCTGAAACAGTACCTAAGTACTTTGTTTATTTTTTTTTTCTGGAAATCACAAAGGGTGTTTATAGGTATAGAAGTTTTAAGCTACATTATTTATATTATTAAGCCCTGTATTTATTTTAATTACTGTGTTGCCTGACATAAATGATTTATTTATTATTATTATTGTAAGTATGCATTAAGCATTTAAGTAAGCATTTAGCAAAAAGCTGATATTTTGATGATTAATAGACATTTCAATGTACTTATTTATGGTTGGAAATTATACACAGGTCTCCAATATTATTTTTTTGCAATGAATCTATGAAACCACCTAGCCATACTTTTCTAACCAAGGTGTAGGGTAAGTTAAGTCAGTCAAGGCTTAGGGGCTTGGTTTTTCCTGGGATCTGATAACTTTTTCACAGCAAAAGCGTTATGAGCTGTGCTGTGAGTCTTGGCGATGGCTACATTTGTTTATTGCCTTACAATACACCTTTATACATATTTATTATTTTTTTCAGAGAATAGATGAACTTCTGAAAAGTATGGATGGCACAATGATTTCATCATATTATAAGACAGAGAATAAACTGAACGACTTTTACCGACAAAAACTGACAGATATAATAATACGTGAAGAACTGCAAAATGATATCAATAAAAGGTTAGTTTAGTGGCTACATTTTTAAAGTTTCATAATTAATTATACAGACATACACAAAATGTTTTGTACACGCGCGTCCTTGTGCGGTTCTTACACAGACGTCGTTTTGTACGTGTGTGTGTGGGGCCAGTTCTTTTTAGCTAAGGAGAGCGGGGTGAGGCCCTTGTCCATCGCGACCACATCTCGCTGTAGCTCTGTCTCTTTCCCACACTGGAATGACTCCTGCTTTAAGATAGTAACCCCTCAGTTCTTTTATTTCTTGACTTTCACACAGGATATTACAAGCTTCCAGGTAAATAAATGTCATTTTAGGAAGTTGACAGTACACATGCATGACTCTTCCACTTCGTTGTATCCTGAAAACCTGAAGTGGAAATTTTCATCTCTGAATATGTATTAACACCTATACTAGTAACCAAACCCATAAAATCTGTAAAAAAACGTAAAATGAACCCATACATTAATTTTAATCATTTATAATATCTTTAATCCTCGTTTTTGAAAAATATGAAAAACGTAAATGTGCGAATATATGTAGGTGTGCGACATATATACAAAATTACACCTAACAACCATTTTTGTAGGTACCTCAACCATTGTGTAAGCAATAAAATAATTTATTCAGTATTGAAGATCACAGGTGGTCTAGTGGCCCTGCGGTCGTGGATTTCGAATCCGAAAAATTGTGAAAATAAAATATTATGTTAAAATTGTTATTGTATGTGTATAATGAAAGCATTAGTATACCATTAAACCTTGGTTGTTAATTTGTCTGTATGTAACATAGTACTTATACAATTTTTAGATGATGAGCACGAAGACTTGATACGCTGGTTAAACAATACCAAAACGGTTAATCTTGTTTCTGAAAAGTGGGACCACACTACTGCAAAAAGATTATCGATGCTGAAAGGATCGATGGAGATCCACAACTACATGGATGCATTTCCTGCCATCAAATGTTTTGATGGGTATAGACTGGTAAATGACTACAATTTATTTCGAACTAGCAGCAGCATCGGCTTCGCCCGCGTTTTGTTTTTTTTTTCGGGATAAAAAGTAGCCTGCTAATCCAGGTTATGGAATCGAACATCCTTAATCTACAGTTTTCTTCAACATACAGTTTTCCAAAAATAAAGACCGATATAAAAGCTTATCACAGTCATTTAATGCGCCCTTTATTTGTTAAAAATAAGTTTGTTTGCTAATCGAACCACCTTAACGTTATAATTTGTATTATTTACTTGCAGCTAGAAACCGATTTTAAAAAATTATATCCTGATGCTGAATTGCAACTGTATGGAAGCTGGCCGGCACTGTCATCTTTCATAATCAGCAAAATTCCAAAGAAAAGAATGAAATAAACGACTGCTTTACACCAGGTAGATATGCATAGTTAAGTAACATGTTTTATGATTTAGCTATCAAATTACGCTATCACTTACATATATATATAGCGGTCAAAATCATAACCCTCCTATTTGCTTCGCCGTAGTTGGGTAAAATAAAACATGTTTCGGCCACCATAGGCCAGGCTCCATACTTAATGTGACAAGCTTGTTCTTTTTATTTGCAGATGGAAAGAAAGTTAAAACTATACGAGCCTTGGCATTATTATTCCCAATAAAAAATATCATAACGAAAAAGTCAAAACAGTGGGACCTTCAAGGTTGGAAACAAAAGATGGCTTATTTCAATACGTCAAAGTGAGTGGTTTATTATAATTCATGTCTACAAATTCTTAGGGCTTATTTTTCCATCTATAGATAAATTTATCCTTCAGATAAAAATATCCATCTCTTTTTTAGGCTTGTTCAAAAATAAGGACTGACATTTTTTATTTGACGAATAGCTTTACTCGCGTTTAGCTTATAACTTAGCGATATTAACTTTAGTTACTGTCTATGTTTTTTAATCTAAATATCAAGCGAGAATGTTTGAAAGCGAGGTTCATGGTCTCCAAGCGACTCGCTGTCAATTGAAGATTTGAGATGAATACATTTGTGTTCTAATACATTATTTGTTTGTTTCAGTCTGTCGCTGACATGCAGCCAACAAATTTAAGAAAAAAAGAAAAGTTTTTTGAACTGGGGCTTAATCTTGGCCCTCAGTTAAATACGTTGTCTCCAGATGAAGACAACATAACTGAATGCTACATGATCATCAATGCCACAATGTACAATATTGGCAGCCCTCTTAAAGCCTTTGACATTTTCTTTAAAACATTTCACTCATTTTTTTTTTCATTTCAAAAGTTTGCTTAAGTACTAAAACTAGTAAAGCAAACTTTTGAGTAGGTAAACTTGTATCGATTAAAATGTTATTTTTTACTAAACTGTGCAATGTGATTGCACACAAAATGGTTGATTGCAATTTTTCAAAAATGGGATCAGTGATTTTATATCTTTCAAAATGTCGAAACGTGCGAGCGAGAGGTACATTAGCTCTTGTCATCGCCTTAAAATTTTATGTACCTATCCGTTTTGGCAAATTAATAACGTTTAAAACTATGTACTAATACACACCGAAAATGTTTTGTCAATTTAAAGCCGGCGCTCTCGTTATTAATATCGTAGACATTTAAAAAAAATACTATTTTTTGTAATTTCATAAAAATAAATGTTTACACTAAAGTTTTTATAATGATAAGCGGTCTGTCTGTATGAAATACTAATTGTGATAAAAAAATACACAAAGTGCATATTATACTAAGTGACTTGGGCGACGACGGCTTCAAACTGACTTATAATTCTCCGTGTATTATGTAGACGGTACACGTTAGATATAGGAATAATCCCATGTGTTGTAGTGTACGTTACCCTAGCTAGAAAGTGTCTCCTAGACTGATATGAGTGGAACGTATAATTAGTGTATTATCTGCTGTGGAAGTGCACCACATAAAAAATCGGTGCGCTTTGTCGTTTTGGAAATAAACGGAAAAAACGATTCTTGCTAGGGTAATGTTTTTCTAGCTAGAAAATTCTAAACGAATGATCGGAGAAAGAAATAATTATTGTGCATGACCAGAGAGCTTACAGTTGTGTAAAGATGTGCACCGAAAATACAGTTATAAATATTTTCTTAAATCTAATACTGTCAAAAGAAAGAAAATATTTATAACTATATTATCGGTGCACATCTTTACACAACTATAAGCTCTCTGGTCATGCACACAATTCTTTCTCCGATCATTCGTTTAGAATTTTCTAGCTAGAAAAACATTACCCTAGCAAGAATCGTTTTTTCCGTTTATTTCCAAAACGACAAAGCGCACCGATTTTTTATGTGGTGCACATCCACAGCACATAATACACTAATTATACGTTCCACTCATATCAGTCTAGGAGACACTTTCTAGTTAGGGTAACGTACACTGTGTTGTAATGTAGTTGATTATGTTATTAGTAGTTAAATAGATTTAAATTTCTTCAACAGTGTATTACGCTACAATACACTATTGCAATAATATTCTTAATAGTTGATTTACTTCAATAAAATATGTCATTATATTTGGTTTTTAATTTAAAAATATACTGTTTCTAATACAAATATGTATAAAATATTTCCAAAATAAAAAAGTTTTTTTGATAGTGTTTCTGGATGTGGCTGTCACCCACATTGACAGAGGTGTGTGTGTGTGTTTTACCCTGTCACTATTTGACATTACATAATAGTTGCTATGAAATGATTATACCATGGTTAAATTTAAGCAACATTCTTAAACACTGAAGCTAATGTTTTGTAAGCAGGTATTAGAAGTCATACACCATACCAAACCAGCATAGTACTTAATTCTTAACTTTAATAAGTATGTTATTTTCTTTCGGTCTAATCTCTGGTGGTCATAATGGTTTGTTTTTTGTCACAAAGATAGTGGGGATGGGGAAAGAAGGGTTTTCAGTGGTTGTATGACGGCTAACAAAATTCGAATGGAAGATAGTTTTAGCATAGTGACTATGTTTATTTGTTCCTCTTAGGCTTGCTTGCTAGTAAGACAATTTCTACCAAGCGGCAAAATGTTCTAGCACTTTTTTAATTTCACTGATTATGTAATCTATCAATGTTGACTATAGGTATAAAATTTGACGCAGACATCCATACTCGCAGCTGCGAGTAAACAATTGATATCTGCGTCAAGTTTTATATGTACTTAAAAGTCAATTTTGATAGATTTACTTTACTTACTCATTCGGTGTTTCAAAAGTGTTCCAGCATTTTGACGCTTGGTGGAGACGGTAGTGGAACTGCATCTGGTAGTGTTTTAGCTGTGGCTGTAAACCTCTTAGCAACAGACACAAATAGAATTTACAGCCACAGCTAAACCACTGCCAACTGCAGCTACGATATTACGATAGAGGAGCAAATAAACTTAGCCGCTGCTGCTAAAACTACATTCCATGCTTCGAATTATGTTAGCTGTCTCATCTAAAGTTGTTATATGACGCAACTAATACTCTTAGTAACAGTCGCAAATACTATTTACAGCTACAGCTAAAACCCTGCAAACTGCAGCAACAATATTACGATACAGGAGCGAACAAACTTAGCCGCTGCTACTAAAACTATATTCCATGCTTCGAATTATGTTAGTTGTCACATACAAAGTTGTTATATGACGCAACTAATACTCTTAGTAACAGTCACGAATACTATTTACAGCCACAGCTAAAACCCTGCAAACTGCAGCTAAAATATTACGATAGAGGAGCGAACAAACTTAGCCGCTGCTACTAAAACTATATTCCATGCTTCGAATTATGTTAGTTGTCACATCCAAAGTTGTTATATGTGTCAACTAATACTCTTAGTAACAGTCACGAATACTATTTACAGCCACAGCTAAAACCCTGCAAACTGCAGCTAAAATATTACGATAGAGGAGCGAACAAACTTAGCCGCTGTTGCTAAAACTATATTCCATGCTTCGAATTATGTTAGCTGTCTCATCTAAAGTTGTTATATGACGCAACTAATACTCTTAGTAACAGTCGCAAATACTATTTACAGCTACAGCTAAAACCCTGCAAACTGCAGCAACAATATTACGATAGAAGAGCGGTTAAACTTAGCCGCTGCTGCTAAAACTATATTCCATGCTACGAATTATGTTAGCTGTCACGTCTAAAGCGGTTATATGACGCAACTAATACTCTTAGTAACAGTCACGAATACTATTTACAGCTACAGCTAAAACCATGCAAACTGCAGCTACAATATTACGATAGAGGAGCGAACAAACTTAGCCGCTGCTGCTAAAACCCTGCAAACTGCAGCTACAATATTACGATAGAGGAGCGAACAAACTTAGCCGCTGCTGCTAAAACTATATTCCATGCTTCGAATTATGTTAGTTGTCACATCCAAAGTTGTTATATGACTCAACTAATACTCTTAGTAACAGTCACGAATACTATTTACAGCTACAGCTAAACCCCTGCAAACTGCAGCTACAATATTACGATAGAGGAGCGAACAAACTTAGCCGCTGCTGCTAAAACCCTGCAAACTGCAGCTACAATATTACGATAGAGGAGCGAACAAACTTAGCCGCTGCTGCTAAAACACTGCAAACTGCAGCTACAATATTACGATAGAGGAGCGAACAAACTTAGCCGCTGCTGCTAAAACTATATTCCATGCTTCGAATTATGTTAGTTGTCACATCCAAAGTTGTTATATGACTCAACTAATACTCTTAGTAACAGTCACGAATACTATTTACAGCCACAGCTAAAACCCTGCAAACTGCAGCAACGATATTACGATAGAGGAGCAAACAAACTTAGCTGCTGCTGCTAAAACTATATTCCATGTATCGAATTATGTTAGCTGTCACATCCAAAGTTGTTTTATGACGTAACTAATACTCTTAGTTACAGTCACGAATACTATTTACAGTCACAACTTAAACCTTGCCAACTGCAACTAAGGTATTTAGCAACAATAAGACCAAATGTTGGCGGTTACAGATAAATATTGCTAGTTGTTTTGCAGCGATAGCTAATATTATTAGGTGCCATATCTAAATACTACTAATTTTATTAGCAGCTACTACTAAACATAAACTAAAATCGGACAAAATTTAGGCTTAAAATATTGCTACCATAGCTAAGTTCTGGTAGCTAAAAACCCTTAGCAACTGTTGCTAAACACTTCGTTGTCCCTATAGTTTGTAAGGATTTTAGCTACTGCAACTCAAATTTTGTTACCATAACTAATTATTTTTCTCCGTGCATGACGATCGATTTGATCAAATTGGCAGTTCGTCCATATACACCATACACCATACTGCCTATCGTCCAATCGGCATGACGATCGATTTGATCAAACTTCAAATCGGCAGCAGTGATGCCAACTTGGCAACTTTATAGCTAAATCTAGCTATTATTCGGTGACCGACAGCTACAATTTTATAAAACTTGCGGCTTAACTTTTTAGCTACTTTTTTACCGACTTGTTTTTTTACCGATTTATCCCACTAGTGGGAATCAGTTGGTAATACAAGTGAAGGTCGGAAAACATTTGCTTATCGTTAAGCAAATGTTTTCCGACCTTCAAGCGATTTTCGACTTTATTGACATTTATGCAAACACCGGGTTTTAATGAAGGAGCAATGTTAGCTAACGAGAATGTGAGAAAAAACAAACTAAATTTTGAATGTCAATAAAGTCGAAAATCGCTTGAACCTGTTTTTGTAACTTGCTTAACGATAGCAAGTTAAAAAAAGGTTCAGGCGATTTTCGACCCTCCATTCCACTCCACTCCATTACAGTCCAGTCCATTCCATTCCATGGTAATACCACATTACCCTCCTTTGCGTCGCGCAGTCTGTAAAAAGTGTCGTTACAATTTTTTCCTCCTAGCCCTTTCGCAACGCGCCATAAGGAACTTCGTTCCAAAAAAATATACGTTTTGAATTGAGAACCTCCTCCTTTTTTTTACGTCGGTTAAAAAGTAGCTACCGAATATTAGCTAGATCTAGCTATAAAGTTGCTAAGTTGGTATCACTGCTGCCGATTTGAAGTTTGATCATTCCGATTTGATCAAATCGATTTGATCAAATTGGCATGATCAAATCGGCATGATCAAATAGCCATGATCAAGCCTATTGTCATGCCAATTTGATGGATTCCACGCCCACACACGGTCAAATCTAACTGATCAAATCGGCAGCGTCATGCCGATTGTACGATAGGCAGTATGGTGTATGGCCGCTATAAGGCGGGGGCGGACTAATTTGATGATTTTTTACCAAGCTACAAAAAGGCACTTTTGTAAAAAGGAATTGCCAAAAAAAATACAAAATAAAGAAACAGTCCTCAGGCATAATAACTCGTAAAAGTACTGTAGGTTTGGGAAACCCTGGACATCCAATTGTCTTTCATTTGTCAAGATATTGTCTCCCTTTAGTGCCGAGCTTAGAATACCTAAAGGACCAAGACAAAGTGACATCCTATCATTGATAACAGTAATAAATATTCCTTTCATCCTTTGTCGTATAACGTATATTATTAATCAAAAAAGTTTTAGATTGGTAAATTGAAAGCTATACGGATTGACATGATCCGTATGTAATTTAGAAAATTCGTTAATCTTGGATTATAGAATGTCTAGATTCCTTGTAGACTGAGAATTGAGGCCAAAAACACGGTAGAAAAATAATCCCCGTCGGCGTCGTTCGATTCCTACGTAAAACAAGTGAACATCTCCAAGGAAAACATCCATGTGTGTGTGGCGTTCACTCACACATTTATAAAAAGTGGCTTCTGAAAAACGTTACGTTTTGTTTCGAACACGGAATCTGTAGATTTTATAATTTTTTAAGGCGTTGTTGCATAGGCTCTGTGGTCCTTTCCGGAATGCAATATCATCAAATGACTCCTCCCAAACTGTTTGGAGCACCCGGAATATTCTGTCAGACTCGTCCTGAATACCTAAGAGTAAAACCTACTGTATACCTTCACTTTTCTTTTGCGTTCTAAGACAGCAATAACCTCTTAAGACAATTCAAATTAATTGACGGCTGGCACAGCATTTTATTCTTCTTCCATACTTCTCAATTACAGTGATCTTAATAAATAAATAGTTAAATAAATAGTTTCATTGGCATGCGGACGGCGAGTGATGGGCGACTCGCCATCCGACCATAGACCATGCCCGGATCTGTGCCACAGTGCCACGCGCACCTCAAACAGCTCTCGGCAATATGACGGGGCCTTAGAGGGCTAATGCCTGCTGTGGTTGCGGGACTAATGTCAGCCCCTCCCGTCCTGCCCTGGGCGGGAGGACTCTCACTTGATGATTTTACCACGTAAAATAAAAACATAGTTTCATTGGTTTTCTTCTCTCTTACACTAAAAAAAAAATCGGTAATACCCACCGATTTTTCGGTAATATTCACCGTTTTGGACAGTAAAAATAGAGCCTATTGTCTAAAGCAGTAAAACTAACTGAAAAAAAACAGTTGAGTTATAACAGTAGATTTTACTGTGCATCTGCTACTGTTTTCTGGTCGGTTATTTTTACTGCTTGTTTTAGTTAACGTTAATGTTCAAACAATTGAAATAACTGTTTAGCTCTTTACTGAATAACTGTTCAGAAGCAGTAAAAATAACTGCTACGATACCAGTAAAGCTCTGAAAACGGCAATACTTACAGGGAACTGTTTGTTTCAGTAGACTTTAATGTTCATACAGTTGAAATAACTACGAGTATTTAGCTCTTTACTGTTTTTGCCCATTTCAGTGCACTGTCCGTAATCAATTATTTTAACGTATAAATAAGTTCCCGGAACCGTTTTTTTTTACTGTTCAAGAACATTAGAAAGTCTCGTTTTATTTTTTTCAGTGTAGCCATCCACATTGATACTTAAAACTTTCCTCATCACCTTGTCGGGAAGTAAAGACATAAAAAAGTCCACCCACGATAATTATTACCAATACTAAGCTCAACCACAGATTACCAAAATTTTGTTCCGAGCTTCAGTTAATCAAACGCGAATATAGTACTTAATGCTCCATACGCTATACCAGAAACCGCAACAACACTAATACTGTAATCCTATTGCGCAACAATATCCTAATTACAATCTACCACTTCCAGCACGCATGAATCCACAACACCTGATTAGGGTGACAATGAGCCGCACTGACAAGAGACAATTCCGGTTCTCGCTCGAACGATAAATAACTTCGCGTAAATACTTCGGTTTGTTTCACGCTGCGTGGTTACTGCCGCGCCAAGTCATTTGTCGACCAACGCACCTTATTGGATGTTTATTTTATTGCCATTATTTTGATTGTAATGTCATGTTGTGTAATAGAATGTGACATAACGGCAACTGTCACTTTGTAACCTCAAGGCGTGGCAAACATAATTCACCAATATATTGGCCACTCTCCCACATAAGTATGTGATAGCGAAGCCTCTCAATTTTAGTCGACCCAATCATCATTTTGTCGGGCACTGTTCCAATCCCGCGGAGACAACGAAGTTTTTTGACATAAAGACTTAATTAACCACACTTTAGGTAATAAATCCCGGACAATGGAACCAAATAGTAACAGTTAGCCCAATGAAATGAACGGACGAAATGATAATTGGAACTGTTGTAACTGTTAATACGAATACTGTTCCCAATTTGGAGCGATTGGTTATTATTTGAATAGGACTTTACAGGTTGATTACTCTTTAACAAACGAATCCCAAAGGGTTTGGGAAGGGTCCGCGTTTAGTATATTTACGCTTTTCTCTCTACCGTTTATTTCCAATAGAAAATTAAATACTCGTCGGATGTTGTTCCAATTAATATAAGTACGAGTATCTAGAACGTACCTAGAGAATGGAGGGAGAAAAAAAAATATGATTCCATTTTATAATTGAATTCGAATTTCGAATCCCGCGAACACTAACAACGCTTGGCACTTGATCACGTTTCCATTGCTTTTAAAAAGAGAAGCACTTTAATTAAATCTGACAGTTGACCATTTATAATCTTGCAATTTTGCTCTAAGGAGGTTCAAATGTTAATCTACCTTTGGCCCTCAACGCTGCTCGTGTTGAACAATAATTATGCAACCACTAATGTAGGTTTATTATGATGTAAGTACTCTCATTAATAAACTATTTACATCATACATGACATAGAAAAAAAGACTTATTTATAGATTGTCCAATTAAAAGCAATGTTTTATAAACAAACACGTAAAAATCGCATTATAATTCGATCTTCTAAAGCTGTTAACAAGCCGAAAGCGGCTTTATATTAGAGAATACATTAAAGATTACCTTGAAAAGCTATTAGGCAGTTATTTTTTATGTGTATCCCCTCGATACGCCCTTCACCTGGCACCTTTTAAAACAACTCAATTAAATATGAATTTATCAAAATAAGAATCTTCAAACTACGTAATAATATTTTTATCAACAATTTTAATTAATGGTGTCAAATGTCATGTTTTTAATTAATTCTCAGTAAAAGCTTAAACATACTTAACATAGATCTACGAAGTATACTGTTATTGTACACTCACATTTCCCCAGTAGAGCTTGTCATAGGGGGAGAGCTTATTGCCATTCTGGGCACAAATCTAGACTTCGCAACTGCTACTGAGAAATTACTAATGGAAAAACCCAATAACACTTTGCTCGAACTGGGACTCGAACCCAAGATCTCACACTCAGCAAGCGCTCTTCCGACCACGAGACAAGCAAGAGTAAACTTATATAATTATAAATTGAACTCAAAAAACTTCTAAATAGAATCTTATTTTCAAGTTCGTTAGTTTAACCTAATTAATACTACCTAACGTATTTTATACTACCAAATGAGAATATAATAAGACCCAAAAATAATTGAAAACGCCTATTTTAGTCACCATCTTTTCTCATCTTGTATTTCTTGAATATCAAATTTATTTTAAAAAGAAAGTTAAGAAAAATTAAAACTTTCCGCGCCGTGATAAGAAAATTGGATGAAAAAATTTAAAATTAACATAGGATATTTTCTTCTGGCGTAATGGCTTGTGGTTTCAGAGCCCTGGATTATTGTAATATTATATTTTCCTCAATTTTTGCATGCTTTTAGAGGGTATACTTTCGTCTGAAAAAAAAGCCTTTCAGGTCTTGAAGTGCTCATAATGGCTGAAAAGATTTACTTAAAAAACGACGTTACTTGTATATGTATTTAGGCCATACGTGAGTAAAATATTAAGCTCTGAAATATGAGCATTAGCTCACTGAAACATAAAACGTGACTGTTTCAAAAACATAAATAATATTAGCGCTGAAGCTGGCACAATAAAGCCAATAAATATTCGCCAGATATTTGTGAATTGTGAATAACTTTTGGCGAAACAATTCAAGTATATCACGAGACCCTTGTTTCCGTACGATAGCGTTATTTATGCCGCAAACACTTTCCGGTATGCAAATAACTCACATAACTGACACGCCTGCGGACAGGTTTCCACCTACCCAGCCGTGCACTCAGCTGGACCACAAATCTATTAAAATAATAGCCGTCTCATTCAATTCACTAGCTCTCATCCTGTAATGACTCAGTTCACAGTCGAGCCACCACACTTCAAGCCGGACAGTCCGAATTCGGCTGCGCTGTGAGACGCACGTGTGCCCCGCTGCGTGATTCCGAACGTGGTTTACGAAATTCGAACGCCGCGTTCGAATTTTAAAAACAAAATATAAAGTGTGCGTTTTTTATGTGTTTCTAAACAATTAAGTTTAAAGTGAATGTGAATAAATTGGTATTTAAACTTGTTTTTTATGAATGAATAATTTCTGTGTCGATATATTTTCGTCATATTTTGAATAAACTGTGTGAAATATTGGTGTGGTTTACCTTGGTTCGTGTCAAAATTCCAACAAGACGACTTGTGTAAGTTTTTTGAATATTTTAACGGCCTTTTATTAATATTATACGTTATGCAGTAATTATTATAATTATATCGATTTTAGTTCGGAATATGTTATGAATTAGAATTTATATTTCGGAAGATTAATTTTACTAATGACAGTTGGCGCTTATGGTAGATGTATGGTATTAATTAATTATCTTTACGTAATTGCTTGGTACCATACTCTAGCTTCGGAATAATTAATGACAAAGTTACAATAGTGGGTTATTTTCGTCGAAAAACCTTGTGTTTATTATTGGTGGTAGAATGGGTGATTAAACGAACGTTTCCCGCGTTAAAGTTTATGGGGTGAATGCAACTGAAAGCTAAATTAATTGCATCCCCAAACATCCCGGCTGATCTATGGTCAATTTACGTTGATCTAATGGGTACGATATTAGATAACCCTACATACGTACAATAGCGTTCAAAAATATCTAGTCACTTTTGAGCTTTAAACTGTCATTAACTTTCAAATATCATTTTTCGTTCATGCCATTTGATGATTGATTGATTGATTTGATGACACTTTATAATTAAGACACATTGTTTAACGGCGCATAACCAGAAAGTTGGCAACGACGCAAATTATAGCTGTCAAATATTTACAAATTTTAATTAATTTGGTAAATTTACTGTATGAATATAAGAAACATGGCTCTGTAGTGCACTAAAAAATTGATTAGGGAATACAATAAATAATATCATAACCCCAAATATATAGTTTTAGATGTAAAACAGTAAGTATTTGGAAACTTTCCAAATGCAGTTTTTACACCTGAACGGTTACAAAATCAAATTCAGTGTTTTAATTGCATTTCTATATAAATGTTCTAGTGCACTACAGAGAGATATTTCTTATTTCCATACAGTAATATTGCTGAATTAATTAAAACTTGTTAATATTTGACAGCTATTTGCGACGTTGCCAAGTTTCAGAATAAGTTCTTAAGTACTAAAACTATAAATAATACACATATTAGAAAAAAAAAATAGAAAATTGTTTGATCTGTAGTTAATTATATCATAAGTTAATAAAAAGCTACAAATTGATTTTAACCATTTCTTAAAAATTGTTTACATTTTTTGATAACTTTTTATACTTAAATAATTATTTAAAAATTTTAAACATTTTAACTAATAGTTTACTTAACTACAGGCCTACTGATTAAACAGCGGGCCCTTAGTATAAGCTCAAATTTACTAAATACTCAAGGTTTATGTACTACAAATTCTGACATTTATTAGATCGTAAATATAAGTGTTGGCCCTACTATGTATTTTTCAACACGTTAAAACACCATTATAGATAACAATAATGTCACTTTCCGGTGTTAATTGTTGTTTTTAGGGTTTCTTAGCCAAAACGTAAATCGAGACCCTATTACCAAGACTTCGCGATCTGTCTGTCTGTTTGTCCATATGTCATTAGGCCGTATTAGTGCAGAACCGTGATAGTAAGAAAATTGAAAATTCCACAAACGATGTGTTTCTGTTGGCGCTATAACAACAAATACTAAAATACATATTATAATAAAATAAATATCATCGGGGGCTCCCATACAGCAAACGTGATATTTTTGCTAGACATTTAAAACGGCAACATAGGACGACGCTAGAAATATTCACAGAATATTTAGTTATACAGGGTGTCCAGTAATGAATGGATAACCTTGGAATGGGTCATAGGAGAACTAGAGGTGATTCAGAAAAAATGCAAAAAAAAATCAATACCGAGTAGTTCCTAAGATATGTCACTTTTAAGAATATTGAAAATTTTTAGTACCCTACTTTTCATTCTTGAACACCACGACTACAAATTGATGTATTCCATCGGTTTTTTATTGTTAAAATAATCTACATTAACTAAGCTGATAGATGACTAGTAAATAGTAACTCTACTACTAATCAGATTTTTAAAAAAATTAACTCGAATTAGTACTTTAGTGAAAAAATTGAGAAAAATTTTCATTGTGACAGAATTTAAGCAACCATAGCATAAAAAAAAAAACGAATGGCAACACAGGTGACCAATAATATTAAAATAATGTGCAGTTAATGCAGATTTCGAAATAGTGTTACTCATTATGGTACCTAACGAAAATAGTGATTGGAATTATTGCTATTCGTATCTAAAAGGAGGGAAATTTGCTAACCTAACCTAACCTGGGTGATGGCATCCGACAGATTTAAAACAGATGTCAATCGACGCGTCTGGAAGAGGAGATAATTTTTTACTATTTCTACTACTTCCCATACTACAGAAATTTTTGTACGGAACCTTTCGTGCGAGAGTCCGACTCGCACTTGGCCGGTTTTTCACTTTCGTCACGGTCGTTGTGTTATGATTATGAATTATTACTTAGATGAAAATGAAAAGGTATTTTTTCGTTGTTATTGACATTAATATATTATGTCATGTATTTATAAATGTTTAGTAAATATAATATAGATTTTATTTTTATTTTAATGTAATATCTGTATCATTAGTGAAAATGTTTGTTCTGTACCCTTAGCACGAGTTTTCAGTATTTGAGACGTAAAGTAAACTGGAACTTTGACAGTTTCAAATTGACAATTTTCAAGGAAAAAGTTAAAACACTGTAAAGTAAAAGAGTGAAAAGTCGTGCTAAGGGTACTGGTCTAGTCTAAAAATCTTAGTTGTTTTTAAGGCTAAGTTACAGAAAAATACATATAAATAGGTTATTTCAATTCTCATATTACTGTTACACTCACATGTGCCAGTAACTTGCACAAAAGTATGCAAGTCGGTAGCAGGCATTTACCAGTCAGAGGCCCTAACACAAATTGTAGGTATTTATGTACGACGTAATTATTGTATGGAAAATTGAAAAGGGCCTGTAGCCTATGAACGAGGAACTAATATTTTCCATCAAATTAACGTCATAGGGGACGTCCATTAACGTCATATGACGTGAAGTCATTTTTTTTTTTTTTTTTTTTATTTATTTATTTATTTACTTAAACACATACTACGGATTCTCCGAAGCCCCCCCTTAGAGGGCCAAAGCCTGCCGGGGTTGGGCTGTTTTTAACAGGTAACCGTGGCCCCGGTACGTAAATGACTATTGAAGGATCACCGTGAACTTTAGTAAGTATAAATCAGTCCCTCCCTGGGTTGGAGGCCTCATTGAATGATTTTACTACATTAATCCAAGTCAGCAACAAAAGCGGATCTATGAGGTCAACGTCACGAGATATCCATGATTGTTATAAATTTACAGAAAAACTTTCTTGTCTCATTACCTTTCTAAAATAAGATAAGATAAGATAAGATAAGATAAGATAAGATAAGATAAGATAAGATAAGATAATTTTTATTGACAAAAACTTTTACAGATAGTGATGAGACCCTGACTCCAGAGCTAGGTTAAGGTGCCTGTGTTTCAGGAGTCAGTGACTTCTTCCAGTAGGTTACAATTTTTGTGTTACAATTTTACAAGTTACACAACACAAAAGAACTATTATTCTCAAATTAAACAAACAAAGTATGAGTACAGAAAAAAATAAAATAAGGATATAATTAAATTGAAGATTTTGATGTATACGTAAATAACATTAAAATAGTATTCTAGTATTAACAAATTATTGTCATAATAATATTTGTGGAGTAATGATGCGTTGAGCGAATGAGCGAGTATGAGGAATGTGTGTGTGTGTGTATGTGTGTGTGTGTGTGTGTGTATGTGTGTGTGTGTGTGTGTGTGTATGTGTGTGTGTGTATGTGTGTGTGTGTGTGTGTAACCTGGATCTTAGTTTGTATTATATTTTTAATTATTGTCAGTCAGTACAGTAAAGCTTCAGTTTCATTGTAGTCCATTGCCATTAGCCAGAGCCTAACTTTCTTTTTGGATTCGTGACTTGTAAGGGGATTTATGTAAAGGGATTTGTTTATTTTATTGTATAAGTGAATGGACAGGTATACATGTTGCCGTCTAGCAGATGTAGTGCGGCAGTGCAGAGATTGACAGGCATTTGTTATTGTGCGCTTCTTGTTGCTAGAGGTGAGATGTGGTGTAATATTATGGCGTTTGTTTACGATTTGTAAAACATAGCTTTGCCTTACTGTTAGCACCTCACATTTTTCGTATAGGACTTTGGTGGGGAATCTAAAAGGTCTGAAAGTCATGACTTTTAATAAAGATCTTTGGGCCCTTTCTAGGTGGATCATAAATGTTTTGCAGGCACCACCCCACGCTACAATACAGTACCCAAGCACTGATTGAACTAGGGCATGATATACCGAACGTAGTAATTCGAGGTTAGCTATATGCCTCAGTTTTTTGAAGGCCCAGATCAGTTTTCTTACACGCGTTATGGTGATATCTATGTGTTTATGCCAACCAAGCTTCTCGTCTACCATAACACCTAGATATTTGGTATGGGAAGATTGAACTATAGCTGAACATGAACAATTTATGAAGGAGGTCGGGTTACATGTGTGTAATTTTAGTTCAATATTTGGAGGTTTGATT
This sequence comes from Agrotis exclamationis, assembly GCA_950005045.1. Taxonomy (NCBI): domain Eukaryota; kingdom Metazoa; phylum Arthropoda; class Insecta; order Lepidoptera; family Noctuidae; genus Agrotis; species Agrotis exclamationis. Next base: position 13,441,870 of record OX465436.1, on the reverse strand, counting down.
TTTGAAAAGGAAAATTGAAGAAATGTAGACTTGGAAAGATTAAGTGTAAGCTTGTTAGTTCTAAGCCAATGATTTATTTTGTGTAGACCCAGTTCAGCACTACGCCTAGCCTCATCCCAAGTCTCTCCGTGAAATACTATTGCCGTGTCGTCTGCATATGCAAATATTCTTCCGTTTATTAATGACAGCTGACAGAGATCATTTATGTAAATCAGGAAGAGACTCGGGCCAAGGATACTGCCTTGTGGGACGCCGTATGTAACCTGGGCATCAGAGCTAACATGTTCCTTGATTTTTACTCTCTGCGTTCGGTCAGAGAGGAAATCTGTAAATATTTTTAGTGCATTACCGCGTATTCCAATTCTATTTAATTTGTCCACCAGGAGAGGAACCGAAACGGTGTCGAACGCTTTGGCCAGGTCGAGAAAAACACCGATGCATTTTTGTCTCTGATCTAGTTTTAACGTGACCTGATCTATTAGTTGGCTTACAGCATCTTCAGTGCTTTTTCTCGACCTGAAGCCAAACTGGGCGTCCGACAGGATCTTATTTCCATCTAAAAAGTTTGTGAGTCTACTATTCAAAACCTTCTCCAGTATTTTTGATAGCGTCGAAAGCACCGAAATCGGTCTGTAGTTTGTTACGTCATCCTTATTTCCTCCCTTGTGGACTGGAGTGATCAAAGACTTTTTGAATGCACTTGGAAAAATGCCCTGTGTAAGACACATTTCAATCAGTTTAGTTAAATGTGGAACGATAATGTGTTTGGCTCGTTTAAGAAAGATTGCTGAAATGGAGTCCCAGCCAGTGGCACAGTCATTTTTTAGATTCATTATCAATATCTCTATTTCGGCTTCATCAGGCGGGAGTAAGACGATAGAATTAGAAACGCGGCAGGCATCAGATTTATAATTATTTTGGGTTTGTTCTATTTTATTAGCCAGCAGTTTACCAACACTAGAAAAGTAAAGATTTATATCATTAACAGCATTTAAACTGGTCTTAGTGGGTGGCAATAGATGATCCGCATCAGTTTTAGGTTTCTTGGCATTGATAATCGATTTGACTGCATTCCATTTTTCTTTTGTAGTTTTTGTGTTTTGTAATAAAGATATTTCGTAATTTCTCTTCAACTTTTTCAAGAGTGTGTTACAGTAGTTTCGATACCGTTTATATGTCAAACTGGCAATTGTATCTTGTGGGTTTTTAGAACAACTTTTGTGTAATTTATCCCTATGGCGTATGCAACGCAAGAGGCCTTGAGTTAACCATGGTTTAAGGAGTCTTTTACTACAGGGTTTTACGAGAACTTTCGAATATTTCTGTATTGTGTTTGAGATGTGTTCAACAAAGAGTGTGGCAGCGTCATTTGCATTCGAGTTACTGTTTACGAAGGAGAAGTCAATGGTTTCCAAATGTGCAATAGCTGCTTGATAATCAATTTTTCTGTTAAGGAATGTATTGTCATTTTTTTGTTTGGACTGGTAAAGGCTGACTAGCACTGAGGAATGGTCAGTCACTGTAGAGTTTATAACAAAGACTTGAGCAGAGTAAGATGTGTTCAGCATGACGTGGTCTAAACAGTTTGCAACTCGTGTTGGATGAGTATGTGCTGGAAGTAGACCCAACTCTGCAGTCAGGTTTAAGTAAGATGTGCTATTCCTATCGTTGTTATTCGATTTGATGTCGATGTTAATATCTCCAATAATCATCAAATGCTTAGCTTTGATAGGCCGTAAGATCGTTTCTATTGAATTGCAGAAAGTTTCAGTGCAATATATCGATGGGGATCTGTATACAGCTAGTATATAAATATCTGGATAAATTCTGAGTAGAAGGAAATTAGCGCCATTATGGTCAGGTTCTTCAACTGTGCATTTGATATTTTTTTTGACATAGATTACGATGCCACTATTTTGATTATGCCAGACTTTAGAGGAAAATACTTCATAGTTCTCCATGGTTGGTATTGGTTTATAGTCATTTAGCCAACATTCAGTAAGGATTATGACATCGACGTCAAAGGAAAATCTGGCCAGTTGCGCCTGGAAACCGTCGAAATTTTTATGAATGCTGCGTATGTTTTGTGTTACGATTTTTAACGATGTCACCGCTGTATTATTTAATATCACATTACATGTTTCTGCATCACAGAAGTAGCTGTTAGCCACGGAGATCGTGTCTAAGTCTGAGGTAATTGTTATGTCATTAGCCATTGGAATAATAAATTAGAATTAGGTGATAAATTAATGGTTTACCTAAAAGCGATTGAAAATGGAATGATTGAGACATTTTAGAAGTGATCCAGGTGTATTTGTGGTGCGTAAGTTTATTTGATGTGAAACGGTTTGATATCGTATGATGTATGAGAATTTTGTATAGTGTTGACATTAAAAAAGTAAGAATTAAATATATCTTATAGCTACAGAAAGTGCAAATGGAACATAGAATTGTTGATAGTCATTTATCCTGACAAAGATTTTTGATGTCTGATTCGTTTTTGATTAAAACTTGTTTTTCGCCATCAGATTTTCGTAGAAAAACTTTTCCATAAGACGTCCAGCAAAATTTATAATTGTTATCCTTAGCATAATTTCTAGCCAGGTAGTAAAGGCGTTGAGCTTTAAGGGTCAGACTCTCTGTTACATAAATTGGTTTTGGTGGACCTTCAAACTGAAGATGGGTAGTGTTTAATTTATTTCCGCTGTTTTGCTTATTAAAGTGTCGGACAGCTTTCATTATATTTCCTTTCGTCGCAGTGTTAGTGAACTCCACCATAAGGGATGAGACACCTTCCTTTTTGTGTATGCGAAAAACATCTTTAATCTCATGTCGTTGTATAGGGGTGTTCAAGATGCTAGCAGTTTCCGTGACAAGTCTACCTAAATCTTCCTTGTTTTCCCCTATTTTTTTCGGAATGTTTTTAATTTCTATCCGGGACAAATTCATCATACGTTCCATGGTTTCAACCCTGTCCTCAAGCTGGGCGATGTAAGCGCGATCAGTTTTCCTTTCTGTTTCCAGGTTTCCCATTCTGATGGTTATTTCGTCATATTTTTTTGAAACAAACTTAATATTTTCTTTAATTTCAGCATTTTGAGCCAAGATTTCAGTCATGGCTGTTTGAAGTGAAGTAAGTCTGCTGTCTGTTTGGTCTGTATGCGACTTTAAAAGCTCCCGAATCTCTTCCATAAAAACCATACAGCCATCCACACGTTTACGTTTGCGTATATTAATATTGTCGGGTTCACAGGCAGACACATTTGGTGCAGCTACCGTTGTTTTTATGCTTGTACTTGTACTTGGGCTTGCTAGTGCGCCCGGCTCATTGCATACTGGTGACTTCGGTTGGGCAGGTTTTTGTGGCATATTTAATAATGTGAAATTATACTTTAAAATAGAAAAAGTATTAAGTATATGGAAAAGAGTAGCAGGTTTTGTGTAAATTTTCACACAAGAGCCAAAAAACCACAAAACAAAATAAAAAATGGTGCCACAGTACCTACTTTTAGTTAGCGTCTGACCAGAAAATAATGTTTTTCCTGTAATTTGTAAACCAAGTGTCATACATTTATTTTTTGAAATATGCTTTGAAACACAAGGGAAGTTTTCAGAAAACTTCAAAACAGAAACTTTATGACACTTAATTTCCCAAGATATGACTAGTTTTATAACAAACTTGTATTCACTAGATTCAGTCGTTCATATTCTATCAGAAAAGTATAAATTCTAAGTGGTGACCATCGTTACTTTCTAACAATAAGCACTTAATGATGGAGAGGTAGAAATTTTTCGGAAAACCTTTAAAGTTCGATATCTCCAAAACCAGTCAGTTTAGACCCCATGTTGTCGGGGTTAAAATTGTTGCAAATAAGATCTAGTATCACCCATTTCAAGGACCGCATCGAATTGCAAATCACCCTGTACTATACATACATACATACACACACTTTTGAAATTTGGCACATTTGTTCAGACGCTGATATATAGACTAACATATATGAAAACTGGGCAGTTCTGGAAATATTACATACATACTGGTCGAATTGATAACCTCCTTTTTTTTGAAGTCGGTAAAAAGGCTTCTGTGCGCTGTACGTAAAATACGGAAAAATCTTGTAGTAAAGGCCTCCGTATACCTACTTTATTTAGGTACATATTGTAAAGCTCCCAACACATAGGTGTTATCTTCATAGGCACAGAAATTGTAAGCATGACATTGAATTTCACGGAGTTCCTAAAAGCTTTATTGTGTTATTACTGAACTTGAAGATCGACGTCGAGTAGGTAGGTACGTAGACGCGAGATTAGCTTGTACTTTCGAACTGAAAAAAGAATTTTGAGACCTAAAACTTAGTTGATATGGTCTATTTATGAGGAAGGATTTGTTGAAGAAAATCTGTGTAGCTCTAATTGACATGCTCGCGTATGTTGTTGAGAAAACACATTGCTTACTTTCCTAATACAAATAGAATAATTATACACTATAGTAAACCAAATTTATTCACAATTAATTCAGAATCATCATCAGCCTATAATGTTCCCACTGCTGGGACACAGGCCTCCAATCGGTCAGACAGAATGTGCCACAATCCACCATGCGGGCCCAGTGCGGATTGATAGATGTCACATGTCTTCGAACTTTTGTCTCAGCACAGTTTTCGGTTCCCTACGATATTTTCCTTCACCGTTTTGAGGGCAGTGGTTATGAAATAAACTACACAAAGTAATACGCCTAGGGTTCGAACCCATTAAATTGACCCCGATATCACCTGGGCCGCTCTGCTCTTTAATAATAGAACATCTACTGCCAATTTACTACTGGTAATTTTATCGCTGAAAGTGATATTTTCCAGACAACCTTTGGATAGAAATATAATTCAAATTCAAAAGATATAAAGGTCTCTTCGACGATTTTGCGACTCAAATTCGAAAGATACTCGTATTTAATATAAAGGTCACACGTCAATCAACGAAAGCATATATTTTGGATCAGATTTTTAAGAGCGCGTGTTCTGAAAGTTGGCAACGTCGCAAATAGTTGTTAAATATTAACAAGTTTTAATTAATTTGGCAATGTTACTGTATGGGGTCGCGGGACTTAACTCATTACCGTGACCCCGGATCATAAAGGGCTATTGAAGGACACCGTGGATTTTAGTCAGTACAAGTCTGACAGTCCCTCCCGCCCTGACCGGGGTGGGAGGACTCATCTGATGATATTACCACGCTAAAAAAAATGTTACTGTATGGGAATAAGAAATATGGCTCTGTTGTACACTAAAAAATTAACAAGGGAACGCAATTAATGTTGTAACACGGAATGAAAAAAAAGTGTTTGGAAACCTTCCAAATGCCTTTTTTACAATAATTGCATTTCTATATCAATTTTTAGTGCACTACAGAGCCATGTTTCTTATTTTCATACAGTAAATTTACCAAATTAGTTAAAACTTGTAAATATTTGACAGCAATTTGCGAGCGACGTTGCCAACTTTCTGGTTACGCGCCCTTAAATCAAAATAACTAGGTATGTGAACTGAAGATTGGATAAAAAGAAAACCGGCCAAGTCCCAGTAGAACTCACACACGGACGGAGTTTTTACTACCTACTAATTTTTGTAAGTGATATGGTATGATTAGTTACTAGTCGAACGGCTAGCCTAGTTATCAAGCAAATCGACCCGTGTAAATACCCTATAAGATACACCAAGAATTCTGAATGTAACATTTTGTTCTAAAACACATTTTTGTGTTAAGATAATGGCACGCATTAAATATTATCTCTTAGCCAAATCTGAAATGATGTGCCATCAAAATATACGTAGGTATATTATCAGTTTGACAAATATCGGATAATAATCTGTCGTTTAGAAACAACGCGGCTCTTTTCCTCAAATTCTAAAAAGGTTTTGATATGTTGATTCAAGGTCAACATGTCTGAGATTTCCTTTATTTTGTTTGTTTCTATATCAAAGTATGTTACACCTTTTTATGTACCTGAATGTTTATGAATTTGCGACTTAAAATATCTTAAAATTACATTAAAGATTCCAACAGAAGTGGGACTTTTTTGGTCTTAAAGTGTGCTACATTAACAATTCCTGTTAAAGTCTTTTTGTCCCTTTGCAGTCTTAACGTATGAGAAAAGGATGTGGGTTCATCATCATCATCAGCCTTTAAATGTTCCCACTGCTGGGACACAGGCCTCCTCTCTGTGAGAGGGAGCAGGCCGTAATCTACCACGCGGGCCCAGTGCGGATTGGTAGATGTCACATGTCTTCGAATTTTTGGTTCTAGGACATGCCGGTTTCCTCACGATGTTTTCCTTCACCGTTTTGAGAGCAGTGGTGATGAAATAAATTACACAAAGTAATGCGCCCGACTGGGTTCGAACCCACGACCTATACCACTGGGCCACCACTGCTCTCAGGGTGTTGGTTGGTGTTGATTAATTGTGTTATTTCAGTCGCGGTGGCTCAGAAATTCACATTTCACGTCTCATGCACGAGGTTATGAGTTCAAATCCGAGCAAATACTAATGTGTCTTTTTAAATACATATTTACTGTTTATTTTTATCTTGGAAATGACTGACATCGGTGAACTAAAACATCTTGAAGAAACCAATACATATAAGTTTCGCCATGTTAGAAGCTTGTGGGATTTCCAGAGGTGACTTAATCGGACGGCGAGTAATGGCTACCTCGCTGTCCGATCAGAGACCAAGCCCAGTTCGACGGTGCCTCGTGTTATTTATGTACCACATCAACAATAACGTTTTTCTCCACCCAGGGCGAGATGACACATTTGATGATAATAACACCTACCTTAAAAAAAACAGCAGAGGTGGCCATGTCTTCACATCAAAAGAAATACTTCATTATGGATAACGTATTACGTACCATTATTACGTAAGAAACATAATACCCATCACACTTATTATTCTCTTAATGGTAACTTCAGAAAATACAGGTAGATACAGCCTACACTAGCCTAAACAAACCCTTCAGGGTCTGAAAGGTTCAGTAGAATTATACGTATTGTAAGTACACACGGCCACACATAAACGGCCAGTTTAACGTGGTCTCCGTTTTTATGATCTTTCCTCACATTCAACGGTCATCTAATACTACCATGCCCGGGTCGACGGCGCGTTGTGTTCCACTTTAGAGGGCCAAAAGCCTGCCGGGGTCGCGGGACACACGCATACCGCGACTCCAGTACATAAAGGGCTACTGAAGAACACCGTGGATTTTAGTCAGTACGAGTCTGATAGTCCCTCCCGCCCTGACCGGGATGGGTGGGAGGACTCCAAACCTGGGTGGGAGTTTAAATCCTTCATTTTTGTATTGTAGAGCACTTATTGCCAAACCCTGGAATAGAATATTGAGTTTGAGCTACAAGCCAACGTTTTTCCGTACCAACACCACTCTAAACATAGGATTGCACGTCGTGCCACAGAAAGAGACAGAAAATAGATTAACAATGAAGAGTTCAAAACTCTATCAGTGCGTCTATGGTTCAACTTACTAAGTTTTTAAATATTGCAATTCTTAGTGGCATTTTCTTTGTCTACACAATAATCATTTTGACAACCAAGCATAGTGATTATTTCCGCAATGTCCTAAATTCCTTCTTTTTACAACAAAAGAAACTCAATAAGAACCAAAGTTCAGCATTGTACCACCCACAGAACAAAATGACGAAAATAATTTCACTTTGAGTAAAATAAATGAAAATACGTAGCTATCCGTCCGTATTTGAACAAATGGCGGAGATTTTCACCATTTCAAGATAAAGTTTTATCTTTTATTCAGAGGGGCGTTATCTGACTCCTGGTATGCCTCCATTCAGTCATATTATGACCCACAGACAGACGACCAACTTTAAATTTTCCACTTTATTATTTTTATCAAACTCCTGAGTCTTTATTTAATATATTTTCCACCAGAGACCAGCTCGGCGAGGTTAGTTATAATTACTTACTTTTTGTGTGGGTCCCTTTGATTTTAGGTCATTTTATAAATGAGTTGGACTTGCATTTTTGTATAGAATTGAAACCTTTTCAGGTTGCGTACTCAATTTTTAATTTTCATTCCGGTTTTGCTTATCTACCGTAGTGCTGTTCCATAGAATTTAAATAATGGTATGCTATTTTTGCTACGGTAGATTTTAATATTGAAAGCTGTTAATAGTGTTGCGATATCATTTTCATATTCTCTCGATATTCAGTAAAGGGGTGTGATTTAGGGGTGTATTACTTTCTCGAGGGGTGTGGGGTTGGGGTAAAAAGTCGGATGTATCAGCTGGCTTCTTCCCTCGCTATCGTAAAACAATTGAGGGAATTGGGTCACTGTCTGAAGGCAACGGCCTATTGGCGCTGCAGTTATGCATAATTTGTTATCTTTGTATATGATTGTATGGACTAAGTAGCTTATATGTTATTGATTTGGCGTTGTAGGTGCACGTGTAATATCCTCTTTCTATTACTGTTGTAAAATAATAAAGAGGTATTTGTTTGTATGTATTGTGTAACCTCCGGTAGCTACATTTATTCCTAAGTGCTCTTTCGGAAGTTTCGGGAGGTTCCTGTTTCTGATAGGGAGGGAAGAAACGCCTGGGTGTCACCACTGCGAGGATCGCCCGGAGGAAACGGTGGAGCACACGGTGCAGGACTGCCCCGCTTGGGCAGAGCACCGCCGTGTCCTCTCGGCGGCGATAGGCGGAGACCTCTCGCGCCCGGCATTGGTCGAGGCCATGCTTCGGGGCGAGACGGAGTGGGAAGCGGCAGCCTCCTTCTGCGAAGCAGTCATGCTCGTGAAGGAGAGGATAGCGTCCTCCCTCTACCCCAGCCGCAGTGGTAGACGCCCACGGCGTCGGACATCGGCAGACGATCTCCGGCCACCGTAGGCGCGGGCATGCGGGCGGCGAGTAATAGGCGACTCGCTGTCCGACGATGGACCATGCCCGGGTCGACGCCGACGGCGCGTTGTGTTCCACAGCCTCAAAGAGTGTCAGCATAATGACGGGGCTCCCCTCTAGAGGGCTTTGGCCCTCTAGAGGGGGGCCCCGTCATTATGCCTATTATGCCTATGCCGTCATTATGCCTGCCGGGGTCACGAGTCTTATCTCATTACCGAGACCCCGGAAATATTGAAGGACACCGTGGATTTTAGTCAGTACAAGTCTGACAGTCCCTCCCGCTCTGCCCTGGGTGGGAGGATTCATTCGATGATTTTACCACGTAAAAAAAAGTGCTCTAAAGAAGCTAAAAATTAGTTATTATTCAAGCTATCACAAATTAGGTCTAGCAAGTCAGGAAAAATAAAAACGTGAACGAAGTGGAGGGAAGTAGCTAGTTGTATAATATACTTTTTGTTATGTTCATATTTTTTTAATAATACTTATACAGGTATTACAAAATAGAACTTCACACACACAGAATGTCACAATGGGTGGTCTTGTAGCTAAAAGCAATCTTTTCAAAACATCTATTTCATTCGTCTCGTTTATAAAAGAGACGTCTTTTATATTAAATACTTTAATAGAAAACCTGATTTGGTTTAATTCTATTCAAAGAAAAATAAATAAACAAACGTGTGGCGAATTTAAAGTAAATACATATTTTAGCAACAAATCTACTTTCGAAACACATTTTTAAAACGCTCCACGACTTAAAAATATTTTTTACCTTTTAATTTTTAGAGCAGAGGTAGCCCAGTGGTATCGGGCACGACTTCCAAGTTGTAGGTCGTGGGTTCGAACCCCGTTAGGCGCATTACTTTGTGTAATTTATTTCAACACCACTGCTCTCAAAACGGCGAAGGAAAACATCGTGAGGAAACCGGCATGTCCTAGAACCAAAAATTCGAAGACATGACTGTGACATCTACCAATTCGCATTGGGCCCGCGTGGTAGATTACGGCCCACTCCCTCTCACAGAGAGGAGGCTTGTGTCCCAGCAGTGGGAACATTTATAGGATGATGATGATGATTTTTAATTTGCGTTCAATATCTATCTTAAATTTTATTAGCTGTTCCCCGGAGTTTCGCCCGCTGCTCAGCTTCGATTGGTGATAGCGTGATGTTATATAGCCCATGGCCTTCCTTGATAAATAGACTATCCGACACAAATATATTTTTTTCGAACTCTTAGTACCTAGATAGATACCGGGTGTAAGAAGACACTTAACGAAGCCGAAAGCCACGTATACTACCCATTATTTGGATCATTTTTTTCTTTTAGACCATACCTGGGACTCCACGGGTTCTCGAGATATTGAAGGTCAAAGTTGCACACACAACCTGTATATAGCGCGTTCAACCAAACAAATATTTCAGTATTATAAATATAGATCATAAATATGTTATGTTATGTATGTATTATGTTATGTATTATAAATATGTCACGAGAATTTGATGTATTTACAAAGTTACATAAGCCTTGGTTCTAAAGAAGTAGTTAAAAAAGCTTTTACAAAATTTGAACCAAACAAACAAACAGGTCAAGCTATCTAAAACCGTTTAAAAATAGTCGAAACAACATAGTTGAATTTTTTCATGCAGGGACTGGCTTTCAATCTGCTGAAAAAAAAAAATCAGAGCATTCAATTGACCAATACGAGCGTATTTTCAGTTATACGAACAACATGTCGCGACTATGAACTGCGGGTCTATAACGGGCACTTCAAGCAATATTCCAAAAAGCGATTTAATTCAGCAACTTCATTTGCGATTCTTCTATTATTCGTAAAATGAAGAAATATAGACGTATAGGATGGACTGAGCATTAGCCGGTTAAAATTGCCATACTCTAGAAAGAGTTAAAAACAATAAAATTGTAATCTATGTCTTTCTAAAACGACATAGATAAAGTTTTTGGTAATGGAAGGATTTTATTAAATAGTTGATTGGCGAAGGTTCAGTCCATGGTAAAAGTCTATGGACCATTTTGCGATTTCCCATATTGAATTGTCAATTAAATTAAATGCTAATTTAATATTCGTTTAACCATATTCTTATTGTGATAGAATAGAATTTACTTTATTGTATTATACCAAAATTTTTAAACTACTGCTTTGCAATTTTGCTTACCTAATGGTTACAATGGCGGTCTTATCGCTAGTAATATTACTGTTATGATATTGCTAAAGTGGTCTTTACAGACCCGCTGGCTATTCAAACATGAAGTTCTCATTCAAAACTACTAACTGGAAATGCAGAGAATATCCTCCCAATGGCTGTATATTGCAACTATTCGCAGTTGACTTTTACACAAACGGACCAAAAATTGAGTTCATGGCTGAAAAATGTACCGAAGTGACAGTTTAAAAATTGTTCTACCACGCCGCTGTATCCAATTTCCTTTGCTTTCTGAGTCAATTACTTAGGAAGAAGGGTTTACAGATATTTGGTTATTTAAAAAAATAATTATATAGGTATAGCCTTACTAGAAAAAGTTAAAAATCTGATAAACAGTCGTCTAAAAAAAATCAAAACAGACCTTATGTCAACGCCAAATGCCGTTTTATTGTTACCCTTTTTTTAAACAAATGTTCAACAGATGTTTAATTTCTTTTAGGTAATCGGATCAGTACTCCAGAGATTATCCAGACAAAATAATATGCCAGTACACTAAAGGCTCATTCACACTACGTCCGTCATGACGATTCGTCAAAAAAAACGATACGTAATGACGGATGAACGTTCACATTGCACACGGAATCGACTTTTTTCACGATTCGTCAAAATATTCGAATATTATGTTCACACTGAATTCGTAATTTAGGCATAGTCGTCCCGACCGATCTGTCATAACGATACGTGATTTAAACTGAAGGTTTAAAATTCGAAATGATGAATGAAATGTGAACAACACACACAAAACATGTACACACACTTGTAAGAATTCACTGTGTTCGTATAGAAAACGGATCAGGATTCCTGATCAGGAAAACTGATGTATGTGGGGGACCCTAATAGTGTAAACACGGGCAATTAAAAATGTATAAGCGCCCATACAAATCAAAATAACGATTCGTGAAAAGACACGAATCGTCTTGACGGATTAGTGTGAATGAGCACTAACATATTTTTTTTCCATAGATGACCTAATAAACAAGATAACGGGATGACAACTTGACAAAGACTTCTAAATCTTACAATTTTGACGCACAAGATTAATTATTTACACCAGCTAATTACCTAATGTCAACATTATAAATTGAAAACAGCCCGTTAAGGGGACATGTGGTCGTTGCGAAAGGAATGTTTTACAAAATTGCCCAACCTTTTTGCTCCGAGCACAACTACTAACGAACGGAAATGGCGGTCAAACATTAATGTTGTATGCATAGTTACAGTTCATTGTGCCCTGCTTTTGTCCTTAATTAGTTAATTAGGTGCACATAGCGATTTCTATTGAATAATTTATGCTAGCGGCGAGCTGCCTAATCAAACTGGCGACAACATTAAGCGTAAACACTCACGAGCAAAATATGGAATCACTTACTCCGATTCCGTGCGAGCTTGAGTACTTTTAACTTAAGTTAAGAATAATAATAATGGTCCCATTTTTAACAGACTTAAAAAAAAAGTAGGTTCTCAGTTCGACCTGTATGTATGTTTGTATGTAGTATGAATGTACGTTTGTCCGCGATTATCTCGCGTTTGGCTGAACCGATTTTGATGTGGTTTTCAGAAAAGTGTTTGTTACATTCTGGAGAAAGTTTTAGTATGTAACACTAATGGATATCCCATGACGTTGCCCCTGTGGATCCGTTTTTTGCTTACTTGGGTTGTAGATTTTCAGAGACGATTGCAGGTTTGTCCGCGATTATGTCGCGTTCGGCTGAACCGATTTTGATGCGGCTTTCAGGAAAGTGTTCATTACATTCTGGGGAAGGTTTTAGTATACAACAATAATGGATATCTCTAGAAGTTGCCCGCATAGCATCCGTTTTTGTTGCTTACTAGGATTGTAGATTTTCAAAGACGCCGATTATAATTATGAAGATTTTTGTTGAAAATCTAAACTAAAAAGGGAAAAATAAAAATATTTTTGAAAAAAAGGGAACCGACTTCAAAACCAAATAGTCAATGAAATAAAAAACAAAGCCACCGACTTGTTAACTTTAAATTGATACCAAATTCATTCAAATGACGCCATTATTTAAGGACAAACCCCGGATCAATTCCAAGTGATGCCATACTATTGTTCGCTAGTGTAATATGAACGAGTGTACAAATAGTTACATGTGCCCATTAGGCCCACGATAATTATGGTGTTCATAGTACTTGAGATTACTTTTGATACTTATCGGATAACTTTCTTTACTTACAATAATTTTGGGGTACGCATAATGTTTTATGTCACGTTACAAATGACGAATTGGCTTCTGTAATAATTATGTTGATTTTGACGCTTTCTAAGTCACTAGAATCTGGAACACGTGAATGTGAACCCCATGTGAACTGTCACTTGAATATGAATAATATTAACTTAGGCAAAATAATACTTACGGCCTGGTATCATGACATCTTAAAACGAGAATAATTACAGTGTGGGAACGAGATGGCGCTAGACGAGTTGTATAGATCTGTCTCTTTTCCACACTTGCTGGTGTGAGCGGTGACTTGGAGCGGGGTGGCTATGAGTTATATGAAATGTATGGAAATGTTTCAAACACGCCACGACGCTCCACCTGTGGCAAATTCGTAAACTTACAAAGTAACTAAAGTATTAATCGCGCCGCTCGTCGCTCCGCTCATCGCTTATACCGTAATCTTGAACGGACTGTTAGCACAAATAATTTTTTATTAATATTCACTACCTTGTAAATGTTATTTTCCTATGATTATTGTTACATTTTGTCGCAGTAACAGTTTCACATTTATTGTGGTAACTGTAATGAATATGAGTAAAAGACTACTAAAAAAATCAATTTACAAGTGAGTAATCATAATTAATTTTGACGTAGGAAGACTTACTCTTACCTTATGGAAGCTAAAGCTAAGGGCTGCAGCTCTAAATATTAGAAACATTTTTGACTGTAAAATGACTATTCTTTTCATTCCACAACTTAACCATTGCAGTACTCGAAACTAACACCAAAAAGTTTTTAAATAATTTACTGTGAAACTAAAAGGTATAAAAATACCAGAAAATTTTATTTACAGTAAGTACCTACTTAAGGCGAAACGTTCGTTGCCGCTTCACGAAGAAAAAGAAAATAAATTGTTGGGAAATTTTCAATTTTCAATCTCAGTACGTGTGTTGAACTATATTCATAAGTGAATGCTTATTGAATTTAATATCTTTTATGAATAAAATCGCTTACGGTATAAACAGTCTTTGTATTTAATATGAATCTAAATGGATGATGTTGACACACAAATGAAATACATTACTTTAACTTATTTCGTGTGAATAAAATTCAATTATGAAATCTGAAAAGCTGTTAAAGGTTTTTTTTTATTGATATATTTAATAATATAATGTATACTAGCTGTTGCTTCGGCTTCGCCCGCTAAAACTCGATAATTATGCAACGGGTACCAAAAATGGATAAAACTATCGTATGTTAACACATAGTTTTTATAACCTGGATTAACATCTAGGTTATAAACTACTTGTGTACCAAATTTCATCCAAATCTGTTCAGTAGTTTTTGCGTAAACGAGTAACTAACATCCATCCATCCATCCTTACAAACCGTTGCATTTATAATATTAATAAGATTTTACCAAAAATTAATTATAGAATCAGGCGTTATTTTGCGGAAATCCATGACATTAAATCCATGGCACCAAGCCTGGATTTTTGTCGCGAAATTATTTAAGTAAGATAGATATTTTTTATAACATTTAAGATTTTACCAGTCGATACCAGCGATTTTGCCCGAAAACGTACCACTTACTGGGACAAATAGTATTCTTTGTGTAATTTCAGACTTGAAACTATCCCAGGACAAAATTTAATCAAGATTCGTTCAGCCGATCCAACATGATTGAGAAACAAACGTCCATCCATCCACACATTTTTTTGCATTAAATATAATATTAGTTTTAAATAATCTCTGTTAAGATAGGGAGTGGTAACGTGGTGAACACTCCTTAAGGCTGTATAGTACCTCAATAAAATCTTACTCGCTCGCACTTGCACGAACCACGCACTATTGCTTGCTCTATCTTATAGCTGTCTACACGCAAATCTATTTATTTTACGGCGAAAAAAAAGAAAATTCAAAAAAATAAATAACATAAGACCTGCTTTATAGTTACTTCAGTTAGTTTATAAAGTTTCATGATCTAATTTTAAGTATTTTATGATTGCCAGCGGTTTATTGTTCAATTTAGAGGTAACTTTGGGATTTTTTTCTATCGAAAAATTTTTATGGAATCGTGTTTTCGCCAAACATAAGAACTAACATTAATCCTCAACTTTACCATATATTTATTTTAAAATTAATGTTGCAGTATTTTCGACGTATCACAGGATTCTGCTAAGCCATTTGAGGTAGTATGGGCTCTTAAGTAAGTTTTCATTTTCTAGAATATGTGTTTAAAAGTTGCGAGTGTAGCGTGATGCATTATAATAGCCCTCCCCCTTCCCCCGGCCTCCTTAAGCTCACCGCACACATGTAAGCTCTCCACCAGAACTACATCAGCTGGCTGCGTTTTAATATTTGATTCACGATTTGATTTGAGACACAGTGGTTGAGTTAGCGACTACTGTCGGCGTGTCGCGGGTTCAATCCCCGCAAGGAACTATTTGTATGGCCTGCGGGTATTTGTTCCGGGTCTAGGTGTTTATGTATGTGAGTTTCTATGTTTATAAACGCACTCACGATACAGGAGAAATTCCTAATTTGGAGCGATGTTTAAAAAAAAAATACTTTGGCATATGGCAGGCACTCGGTGACTGCCGCGATGAAGCTATTGCATAACATTTTTTTTTTTAAATAATAAAATCGCCTACCGCGTAAATTTAACGAGAATATAATTTATTTAAAATGTTTGTGGTGCACTACGAGAATTTTATAAGTAGGTTTCATTGTAAAAACTCCTTTTGTAGCTGGCCGTTTAGAATCAATAAGAAAAATTAAATTGTTTTTATGACGGATATTTTTATGATTGCCGAAGTCTCCCGAACTGAAACGACGTGCTGTCAAATGTGGTCAGTAACTGGTTTTTTCGTTAGGTTTTTCGCGCCCGCCGCGCTCAGAGCCTGCGATAAAAGCTATGCAATAGCTTAAAACACTAACGAAAAACTTACGATGCTGTGTGAAGCTGTGGTGGCCCCGAAGTTACGATTAATTTTTTTGCGGGACTGTCTACTAAAGGCCCTGAAACGCAAAGAGCAACAATAGGAACAGTTTGTTTTTAAGTACGTCAATTCCTCGACAACACAATACTTCAAAACAGAGGTGCCCCACTCTCTGTATCTAACTAATGGAGAAAACTTGGTTAGGAAAGTTGCTTGTACAAACACCCGAGCTATGGGAACATTTAAGCTAATTTTTCTGTGCACTGTGGCACATAAACAAAATGTTCGTGAGCATCCACTTACGCATGCTGTCTTTACGAGTAACTAGACTGAGTTCTTTTATTTTGTAATAGCCCTCTTAAAATTACTCGAGTCCTGACGATTCCGATGCCAGTGCAGTTGTTATACGTGTGCGATAACCTTTATACTTCCTACTAAAGTCCTCGAAGGAGTTAAGTCCGCAGCGATCCAACTCAAAGTTTCCGATCAAGATCACAATGAGGCTACTTTATCTTTTGAAGTTATATTGAAAATTTCTTCGTAATATTGCCTCGCCTTAACGCTACTTAGGTCGTAGCAGGAAATATAAGATTTTATAAACTATTTTTATGTAAAGGGTATATAAGTCGAAGTTTCTCTCTGGTTAACTCGATCGTGATAGTGTATTAAATCTACATAAATGTCATGTATTCAGTATATTGTCCACACATTTTGCAGCACCCCGTTGGTGGCGCAAAATGTGCGGACAACATTATATTGTTTTGGTTTTGCAAGGGGTTTATTGAATTCTTGCAGTTAAAATTTCGTAGATTTATTGTTTTGATTGAAAATATTAAAAGTCCTCTTTGGCGTTCCCAGTCATGGCTAGAACACATCAAAATGTAGTCATATTTTTAAGCTTAATTTTTTTTTTTACTTTAAGCTTCCACTAAGCCCCATTCGGTGCGAGGCCGGAGTTAAGCCTCCTGCAGACACACGCGATTAATCGCGCGGGGCGACATGTCGCGGTCCATTCGCAGTATGTTTAGAGTGGAAATTAGCTTGGCTCGTTGTCGCAGCGCGATTAATCGCGTGTGTCTGCAGGAGGCTTTAAGATAGCGGTATGACATACTTTACACATTTGAATGAAATATAGGTTGTAGTACTATAGAATTTTTTTTTATAAAGGTATTGTGCAAAAATATCATTTTCGCGGACAAAACCACGTACGGAAGCTACCAAGTCACAAAATGACAAATGACATATCCACGTCTAAAGCATAAAGCTTCTGCCTCGTAATATAATGTCACCCGTAACTTATTATATGCATGGCTATACAACGTAATGTAATAACATGATCTACTTACGAGAACATAATCTTTATGGCAGCATTACGGCTTATAAGGTGAGCAAATTATATTAGCTGGAACAAACGTAATGACATACACTGTGAGTTCAGACGAGGTTTTACTTATAATTTTGTCAAAGGGGTTTGAAAGAATCCTTAGGCCCGGTATCCACCAAAGTGGAGAGGAGAGGAGATGTGTTTGAATAACCAATCAGATTTCCACCGATATTCAAACACATCTCCTCTCCTCTCCGCTTTGGTGGATACCAGGCCTTACGCTTTAGGACATTCTTCATCTGTCTAGCTTATTTCCGACTATATTGGGGTCGGCTTCCAGTTTTGATGCAGCCGAATATCAGCATTTTACATGGAACGACTGCCTATCGGACCTCCACAACCCAGTAACGTGGGTAATACGATACCCCATGGTAAGACTGGTTGTCAGACTTTAGAGCTTCTGACTAACAGAAACGACTACAAATGACAGCCGGGATCAACGGCTTACGTGCTTTCCGAAGCACGGAGGAGACTTGCTACGACAGATGGTCACCCATCCACAGACTAACCTCGGTAAGCGCGGCTTGGTCCGGTAGATTGGCCTGTGCAACTGTAATTATTTACGCTTTGAAACAATATGTAAACAATGTGTTTTTTTTTGTGTTAATTTTTAGTTTAAATGTTGTGTGTTTGCGCCATGTTTTTTCTTTTTCTTTCTTTCTTTAAACATTTTTTTTTTGCATTGCTTGAGTGTATACAGTAGCTCTTGACCAAAAAAGGTTATGCAGTGTAAGGGTAAATTCACACCCAACGCTGAAGGGAGGAACTAGAAGCTACGTTGCGCGCACATTTCAATAGAGCGACTCAAAATCGAAGTTTATTTACACACGAAAAGATACTCATTTCCAGTATCGGCATGTCACGTTCCCGTCTTTGCGTGAACCAGGGGTCTAATCTCTAAACACGAAACCCGTGGTTTCGGCCTTAGTTTTGACATCGAGCCCGAACTAACAATGAATGATATTAAAATTTGAATTTGAGAGAAAAAATCGTGGTACTACATTTTTAATGCAATTTGATGTAAAGATATAGACACTAGCGCTACGTCAAAAGGACTTCCATCGTGGCTTTATTATCCATCCGCTTTGATTTTAATGTTAGTTCCGTTCGTACATCCGCATCCGTACCCGTATTTTCGTTCATGAACTTAGAAAGTAGACCCCCTAGACCTTTATGTTACGTGAAAGAAGCGCTGACGTAGTTGCGATCTGGTGGCCTACCATGACGTATTAAACGGAGAGTAGTTCCACTGTGGAAAAGAGAAAGAGATATACAAGTCGTCTAGCGCCATCTCGTTCCTACCGTGGAACTACTCTCGCTTTATAACGTCATGGTAGGCCACCAGAGGCCTTATAAAGAGTTTTCACTTATTGTGACGTAAAGTAAACTGGACGGGGCCCCCTAAGAGGGCCAAAGCCTGCCGGGGTCGCGGGACTGTCTCACCCGGTTACCGTAACCCTGGTAAGTAAAGAGCTATTGAAGGATCACCGTGGATTTTAGTCAGTACAAGTCAGACAGTCCCTCCCGCGCCCGGAGGACTCATTTGATGATTTTACCTCGCAAAAAAAAGTAAACTTGAACTTTGACATTTAATTTCAATGAAAAAATTAGTTCCTTCTTCGCACACCAGAGGCGCTGTTCTATTTTTCTATACAAGAAACGCTGTAAATACTGGAAAGACGTTGTAAAGTAAAATAGTGCAAACTCGTGTTATGGATAAAGATCATGTTTATACTACGCGCCTACGCTTCGTAGCAAATACCACGTAGGCGTCTACGCGGCCTCTACGTGATTTATATATTACATATATACACACCACAACTTGATTAACCCCTATTTTCCATATCTGTGTGACTGCTGTTATGAGGTCTAGGGATCGATTCCCTGGCTTTGTCAAATGACCACTGAAAATCAGAGCTGTCCTGTGGGTTCCCCATAGCAAATCATTATGCCGACTGGGAAGCCTTTCTTGTCACAGTCATGTGACCTTTTTTCATTCTTTCTTTCGCTTTTCTTTCTTAAGTACCAGCCACAGAAACTGCATTTGTGTCATGTGTTATAAAATGGGAGAGTATGTTTGTTCCGTTTTGAGGAGTCCTGTGAAGCATATCACCACCCGCCTCTGGGAACCCCACACCCTTCTAAGGAATAAAGTAGTCTCAAAAAACAAACATCCACCCATCCATTGAAACCATAACAATTGCATTTAAGTAAGATTTAACTGCCCTTCATGTACTGAATCAAGCCGACCATACATATCTGTTGCACGCTATACAGAATTAGACTACTGGCCTACTAAGTCTAATTAACGATGTTACAATTAATAGGTTGTCACAAGACACTGTGGCCGTGGTTTAAGGCAGAGCCGGACTAGGGCGGAAGAGCCGGGGTGGATCAAAAGTTCGGGCTATCACCTTTCATAAATTTTCTACCTCATTTATAACCTGCTAAGGTTAAACCATTTTTCGATTTTTTCTAAGTATTTAATTTATCTTTAATTGCACAAACGGATTATCTGATCTAGTTTTTTTGTATAAGAATTTAACCCATTCTAGGAATGTCTCCTGTGTCGCGGGTGCGCTTACAAATATTACACACATACACAAACAGCCAGACAGTTTTTTGTGGGAATAGAACTTCCGACACGCAGCGCAGAAGTCGATCGCTCGGCCATTGAGCGAACTGTGCCGTCATTTTTTACATTTACGTCTCAAGAACTGAGACTTAGTCTGCAAGGGCCCTGGATCTTGCCTACCGCCTGGGCTGGTAGGTAGGGGCCCGGCTGGAAATGCCCTCTCTATTATTCGGCCGGTCCGACCCTGGTTTGTGGTCAACTAGTGTCTAGTCTTGTCCTGCCTTGCATGCGGTCTGATTGTCATATCAAATAACAGTCAAATGCATCTCTAATTATTTTTGACAGATTAATTGAGATTAGGAACCTCAGACATGATGCTCAGTTAGCAGAATGTTTTCTGATATAATATTTTAATTTTTTTGTCAGTTTGTATTAGAAAATCTCTTGTCTCTGGTTTCAATTTATAGAATGTGCAATAATAGATAATTATCATGTTGACGAAATCAATTCATTGCAAATGTTTGAAAATTCTTTTGTTAAATCAATGAATAATTACGAAGTAAAAACGTAAACTTGGCGAAGAACCAGAGTCACCGACATAGTTCTTAAAATTTGCAAGTTGAAGTGGCAATGGACAGGCCACATCGCTCGTAGAACTGACAACCGATGGGGAAGAAAAGTTCTCGAGTGGCGACCACGGAAAGGAAGACGCAGCGTAGGCAGGCCTCCCACTAGGTGGACCGACGACATCGTGAGGGTCGCCGGCAACCGATGGATGCAAGTAGCGAATTGTCGTTCGGCGTGGCGGTCTAAGGGGGAGGTCTATGTTCAGCAGTGGACGTCTTCCGGCTGATGATGTGATGATAAACGTAAAAGTAAAAATCTTAACTCAGAAGTGGGTAGTTCCTAACTTCAGAACTACGATTTTATCTAGAAGTGACGTATTCTCAATTTTAAAAGCATCGTAGTATGCTTACGTAACCAAAAAAAAATACACAACTATAGATATCAAATATTTTTCAAAAATTGATCTGAAGAACTAATTATGTTTTCAGTATTAATTAGGTAGTAAAATATACCTAATTACAGTTTCAGTGGACAAGCCTATTGTACAGACGCCAAGCACATCAGTCTACCCCAATCTGTCAAAAATTATCAAAACATTTTCAACTTTATCTCAAAAGAAGAAGGTTCTCTTTTGATTGGAAACTTTTTGTACATGGGATGGGTTGACGTGCACTGCATGAACGCAATCATAAGTTTTCGCTAAATTGTTTATAGGTTTTTTTTTTATTTGTTAGCAAAACCACATGTGCAATATTGTATAATTTTTCGATGACTGAAATATTTTTTTCATTTTGTTCTAGATACCAGTTTTCAATTAACACTAAAATGATTTATGTATGATACCAATTAGGAATTTAATTAAAACATAACATAAATGTTTGCTCTATATTATATTATGTATAGGTTATAAATCACATTTTGTATTTCTACAATATTTTTAATGGAATAAAAGCCTATTTTGGTATACCTGACTTTTATAAACTGAAAAGGGCCACTAAACATAATATTTTAAATGTGTTATTTTAATTGAGTGTTTTAGGGTTCCGCACCCAAAGGTTTTACCCTTTCGATACCCTATTACTAAGGCGCGGGCCACATAGAAAAGATGAAAGACGCAGACGGGGCGGAGACATATATGTCTCTTCAGCGTCTCTTTTATTTATACAAAATGTATAGAAGCGTCGCTACGTAAAACATACCTACAGAAGAGACGGAGCGCGGGTGCGACTCTCACACATTTTCGCAGTCCGCGACTCGTCCGTCTTTTCTATGTGGCCCGCGCCTAAGACTTCGCTGTCCGTCTGTCTGTCTGTCTGTCCGTCCGTCCGTCTACCATCAGGCTCTCTCTCATGAACCGTGATAGTTAGACAGATGATGATTGTATTTCTATTGCCGCTATGACAACAAAATACTAAAAACAGAATATACTATTTTTTAAAGAATGTAAAGATATAGGTAATAAAAAAAATATGGTACTGAACACTTCGTGTGCGAGTCCGACTCGAACTTGATCGGTTTTTTTTTGTAAATATTAACTTTGTAATTATTATAGATTTTTTTGTTACATTAGGTGTGTTAATGAAAATTGTAACTTGTAGAATGATAATAACGTTGAAAAAAAAGTTTAAATAAGTAAAAAATCTGGTTTCAATATGTTTTTCATCAAAATCAAATATCGATATTATCATTCCACTTTTCTAAGCCCCCCGGGACCTCAAACAGAATCAAAACCAGCAATTCAATATCCGGAATTGCTTGAAAGTGCATTCGCATCCCTCCCGTCCTTCCTTCAACTGCTAAGAGAACTGCGATCAAAAATGTATTAAGGAATCGACACGGCTACTGCAAAGTGTAATCCTTGGAGAATGAAGCGAGTTTAAAGCACACCTGTACCTCGTCCTCCCCCACTTGAGAAATGGTACAGAGTTAGAAGATGTATTTTGTACTTAACGAAATTTGAAAGCGATTTTTGCGAGACTAATAGCAGGTTACTACGTAAATAAATTGAAAATCTGTTTAAAGTCCGCCTGTGTGTTTTTTTAAGCTATTGCATAGCTTTTATCGCGGGCTCTGAGCGCAGCGACCGAATTCCCAATAACCGAACGAAAAAACCTAAGCAAAATACCTGACACCCTTTGATTAAAATAAAATAGCGGTAGATATGTTACGTTCTTACGTTAAGTATTTAAACAGTGACTCTTATACGTACACAGACACATTTACTCGCACAAACAATCATTGTTATTACACGCCAACAAAGAAAGAGACAGAATAATGCACAAAGGTGGCGTACGACCAAGACGGAGCATCACCGCTCTTCGTATTAGTTCGTTAGTAGTCGCCACGCCGAGCGGCGGCGGGCGGCGGCGCGGCCTTGTTTTAGCCAAACGTGTCGCACATTATCGCATTGTATGTTTCTATCACGCTCTTCAAAATTGAAATATACACGCACGCACGTCTCAACCGAAATCTACTCGTATTGCGACTGAGGACTGTTAGGCCAATTAAGCCTAATTTATGCGGTCCATGCGCTATAGTGTAGTGACATATCTTTCGCTATTTTATTTTAATCAAAGCTGACACCACGCATCGTCTAACATCGTTTCAGTTCGGGAGACTTCGGCAATCGTAAAATTATCCGTCATAAAGACAATTTACTTTTTCTTACTGATTCTAAACGGCCAGCCAAACAGAGTTTTCACAATGAAACTTACTTATAAAATTCTCCTACAACAAAGGAGTTCTTTATTACAATAGTGCACCACAAACATTTTAAATAAATTATATTCTCGTTAAATAAACGCGGTAGGCGATATTTTTGTTTTAAAATAAAATGTTATGCAATAGCTTCTTTAGAAAAATAATCTAACTTTCGGACTAATTAATTTTTTTGACTAAAATCCTATTGAAACTATCAGTTGTTATTTAGGAAGACAAGTATTTGTTAATAATACAAGTGCTTAAATTCCTGGTATTTTTGAGCCACAATCGGTACCTATTTTTAAGAAAACATAATTAATTTCTTTTAGATGTTAGTTTAGCATAAGCTTATTCCACTGTTAAGGTAGATAAATCTGTGGTAGAGGCCTCCTCTCTGCGAGGGGTGATAAAAATAACAATCTTGGAAATGGTTATAATAATATGGTATATCGGTGCCCTAAGAGAGTGAAGTGAGGTCGTGGCAGGCCACGTAGGAGATGGCGGGGAAGGTTCCGTCCGAACTGAAAGAAGGAAAGGAATCAAAAGTGGTCGCAAAAGGTGGACGGAGGCCTTTGCACAGGAGTAGGACAGAGATGGCTAGAAAAAAATACATGTGGCACTCGGAGACGGTATTGCATAACATTTTTTTTTATTTCAAAAGAATAAAATCGCCTGCCGCGTATATTTAACGAGAATATAATTTATTTAAAATGTTTGTGGTGCACTACTGTAATAAAGAACTTCTTTGTCGTAGGAGAATTTTATAAGTAGGTTTCATTGTGAAAACTCCTTTTGTAGCTGGCCGTTTAGAATCATTAACAAAAAGTAAATTGTCTTTATGACGTATATTTTTATGATTGCCGATGTCTCCCGAACTGAAACGACGTTAGATGATGCGTGGTGTCAGGTATTTTCGTTAGGTTTTGGGAATTTCTTGATTAGGCCGCCGCGCCGCCCGCGATAAAAGCTATGCAATAGCTTAAAAAGATATATCGGTTGACTTTATGGTTCGGTTTTTTCTTTAGTGCTTCAATATCTTGCTACTGTAACTCTGTAACGTTATTGAGTTAAAAATGGAATGTACTTAGTCTTTCTGTTCATTGTCTGTCACTCGAAGTGAAACGTAGAGCAAAATGAACTAGAATTCAACGAAGAACTGGACAACAATGAACACATAATGTGTTTGAATTACTCGTGCGAAGGTTTTACTTAACTAAAACGTGTGCAGATCTCATTTTTAAGACCACTTCATTAATCAAAACCGCGTAGGTAATTCTGTTGTTCCCGAAACGAAGCGAACAACTGACAATCAATCGCTCAGTACTTCACTCTTCGAGACACCTGTTCATTAATTGTTGTTAATTTACTTGTTAATTGTTTCGAAAACGAAATAAAACTACTGACAATAAATCAGTTAGTTATTTCACGACCCGTTGTTACGTCTACAGCCACAAAATACTCGGTGCCACCACAATCTGAATACCTTAGCCCCTTTGTACACAACGCGACGCAAGTCTCCGATACGTTACGACTTTGGTTTCCAGGCGACTATCGTAAAACAAATCCATAGAGATTCGTACACAGGCACGCGTCCAAGGATACTAAATTCGTAAGATCGGAGACTTGCGTCGCGCTGTGTACGAAGGGCCTTAGAATTAGATTTTATTTATTTTTCAGAATATGGCATTATAGTGAGAGCTGATTGTATAATAGTTGCCGTTATCGATGTAGAAATATTAAAATTAAAATATCAAAAACATTATTATAAATTAGATAAAAAGAGGGTCAATGCATCCGACCACAAAATCGCAACAATTTTATAATACATGTTAACAATTTTGTTGTGTTTTAGGACGATGTCTTTTTTTATTTACTTACTGTAATTTATTCACGCTTGCTTGCAGGCAGCACATAATGACCTTTAAGCCGTTTCGTACACTAAGCGACGCAAGTCTCCGATACTTTACGACTTTGGTATCCATTGACGCGTGCCTGTACATACGAACCTCTATTCTATGGATTTGTATTGCGATAGTCAACTGGATACCAAAGTCGAGTACCGGAGACTTGCGTCATCTAGTGTACGAAGAGGCTTAGTTTAAGATCTTACCTTGTAAACCATGTAAATTAATATTTTGATTTGATTTGAAAATAAACGAGAAATGCCGTTACCGTGTCAACGAATCAAAACAACTGAAATTCAATCAGCACCACAGTATTCAGTGCACAAACCACAACTTGAATGCCTTCCCACCACAACTCGTAGAATAATCGCGTCAATAATATATAGCACTCTGTATTATTGAATCTGTGGCGTCGATGCATTGAATGCTGAATTTATCACAATACTCGATAATAACGACCGGCGCGGATATTTAAATATTTTAACGACATTTACTAGTATGTCCCACTGCAGGGGAAGCGATGAAAGAATATTTGATCACCTCTGTTGCTCGCCGTATTAAAGTTTATTTATTATTTCAAGGGACTATTGAATTTTCCAACTGGGCGTGGGTGGTTATATTCGAAACCATGCGGAATATCGAAAAATGCTGAAAGGAGTCTTGAGGGCGATTTTAACTAAAACTGCATCATTGGATTTTAGAAAAATCATTAATCCGTTAATTTTGAAAAAAAAAATCTGCCTGTATAATCACACCATTCGATAATGTCGCTAATAACCTTACTACGCCCAGTTGAAAAATTCACCCTGTATTTCAAAAATTCAAAAGAAGGTCATTACCACACATTGTCTAACCCTAAACCCCTCTAAGGTTAGACAATGTGTGGTAATGACCTTGTTTGATATACAGGGTGACAATCTTATAAGTAGTGTGTATTTGCTTATATGTGGGGACATTTAAGTTCTCAATTGTAATTACGTGAAACTTTATAGAGTATTATTATATCTAAATAAAATTGAACCGTGTTGCGAAGAGTTCTTGCTGTTTAAAAAAAATCATGACTTGCTTCTAAAATTCATGACCTACTAACGCCTGAAATTAGTAATGTATCTCAGTCGTAATCATGATCCCGATCTTTGTATTCATTTTGGGCATAAGCCTGTTAATAACAATAACACTTCGTGTCAAAGAACGACCTTTCTGATCCAAAATATGTCAAAGAACTTCAGCCCAAGTTTTTCTGACATATTTTCTTAAGCAAGCAAATAAGTAAACCTCGCGAAGTAAGCCAAGCGCACACCAAACACGTATTTACCATTCATATAAATCCTTAAACCCCTTACTCAGCCATAAGTAGGTCATAGGAGTACATTGTGCTCAGAACACCTAATGCTGTCGCCAAACCGCGCGACACAGTGCGACACGAACTCTCGATCAATCGCACAATTCGCACGCTGTGAGTTGAGACTTATTTTACGTTTTTTTTAGGGTTCCGTACACAAAGGGTAAAACGGGACCCTAAAATTAAAAACTTAAAAAAATTCTAAACCCAACAATGTTATACATGCGAAATTAAGTTCGTTTGGTTGTTACGTTTTAACATCTCAACGTTTAGACTGGTTTTGATGATTTTTTTTTGTACAAAGATGAGACCTTGGAGACGGTTATAAGGTATAGAAGAGGAGGGCACGCGAAGCCGTGTACAAAAGTTAGTGAATCAGTGATAAAATAAACTAAAGTAATAAAAAAATGACAGATGAAATCAAAAACTTCTCTTCTACGTTTCATACTGTAGCGTTACGCCACCTTCAGGGGTAGAGCAGGGCTAACAGGCCGTCCACCGAGATGCTGCTACACGCTGTGCCGAGGATGTCGTCGAAACTGGCGGCCACGAAGGCGAGGACGGCCATGGGTCCAGGGTTCAAGTCGCGCACCGTGATGTCGCCCACGGTGACATCGTCCTCCAAGAGGAAGCCGGAAAGGTTGCCGAAGCCGTAGTGGATGGCAAACTCGGTACTACTGGTGCGGTTGTTGCTCGATTTGGAGCTGTCGTACTTGTTGTGTAGTACTTTTAAAAAAACACAACGTTTATAATACCTAATTAATTTATTTAAACTATGAAAATAAAATAACACTAGCACGTGCAGCTGGAGCCGTGGTAAAAATTGTAGTTCCTAGAAAAGAATTGAAGGTGACGCAATGACAGAACGTAAATTCGAAACATGAATTTTTAAAAATGATTAAAACAATAAATAGATCTGAAAGTAAAGAGGTTGAAGGAACAGAAGAGGTTGAATACCTCTCTGTTACAATACATTGAAGATTATTAAATCTTCAGTCAAAAACTACCTACAATTCCTTTTAAAAAATACATAAATATTTTATTGCTATGGAGCTTATTTGAAAATTGTGTAATCTTTTCCTTGCTCAAGTATGTCATGAATCTTATATGTACACAGTATATTTCTCCGTCTTATAAAACCGTAAGCTCTGTATTCACCTAAAAGTAGATTATACATCATAATACTGTTGTTGTCAAATCGCGCGTTACAGTGCGACATGGACTGGCAATCGCTTTTGCATGCAGTTGATGCCACAACCAGGCCCTGTAGACAAACGGCAAATTAACGTGAACGCTACGTGACTATGACAACTGAGCGTTAACGAACGGAACGAACGAAAACGCTCTGTTATCTTTAATAGATTTTCAACTTTATGCCCTAGGGTGTAAGTTCAAAATGTATTAGAGACTGCTGAGCATTTATCGCTTGCCGTCTGTCCACAGGGCCCGGTGAGATATCGCTGGTAAACTGTAGGAACATGAATAGATAACCATCAGAGACTAAGCTTCATAACACATTCGTGCGAAGACAGTGATTGACAGACGAGATGTGGAAAGGTAAGTAGGGCTCGAATCAAAATTAGAGTATTTACTTCTTTCTGAATTGCGTAACCCTTTCCTTTCGAGCTTATGTGTACATTAAATCAAATCCATAAATATTCTAAGCTCCGTATTACAAATAAATAGGTCACACCTAAAACTGTTGTCGCCTAACCGCGCGTTATAGTACAACACGAGCTCGCAATCAATCACACGTTTCGCACGCTGTAACACTACCGGTTGCTACCACAACCTGGCTAGATTACTCTGATACACTGCAGGGACAAGAGTAAGTAACTGGCAGAGACTAAGCTTCACACATTCCAGATATCGGTAGTGATTGTTATTTAGTGGCGTAGCTACATAGATCGAATCTAGGACGGCAAGACGCTTAATGTGCGAGACCTTTTTTACCCGACTACGGCAAAGCCAAAAGGAGGGTTATGATTTTGACCGGTATGTATATATGTTTGTCTGTTCCCTCATAACTTCTAAACTACTTATCACTACATGGCAAATGAGGTGTCGTTAGAAGCGTCTCAGTTGTCCGCTGGTTATAGGGTAGGTGACGTGTCACCAAATCCAATATGGCGCCCTCTAGGGGATGTAAAGTCGTAACCGGAAAAAAAAAATTTCGCACAGTATCGACATGGGTATCAAATTCATCATCATCATCAAATTCATTCATCATTTGACCGATATTGTGCTAGCCTTGGTCGTATGCCACCTGCGGTTGTATCACACAATCTTTATTGGTTAGGTGGCATACGACCACGGCTAGCACAATATCGGTCGCGCGTTTTTTTCGAAGTCGGGTTTTAGTTATTTTTAACTTATTTTTTATTTTTTCAGGACGAAAAATATAACTTGCCTCCACAGAACGTGCGAGACCCCTTGTTGTAAGATGACTTGTTTGCTCCAAGTCACCTATACCAAACGTGATTGTGATGTGACACTGACATCAGCTTTGCGAGGCCTGTTGGACTCTTTCCGTTCCCAGTACAAAAAAAAAACGTTACCAAGCTATTTTGCAACATGAGGCCTCGAGCGAGCATTGGAGGCGCTTGACCTAAACGTGATCGTCAGTGACATCAGCATTGCGAGCCCTCTCAGGTTCTTTCAGTTCCCACTCATCAGACACCAATATAATTGTCATTGGTCATGTTAATTTCTTAGAAGAAGTGTTGCACTGCTTTACTGACTGGTGATCGCCGTTATCAAGATTTTTTCTTTTTTAAGCTATTGCATAGCTTTTATCGCGGGCTCTGAGCGCGGCGCGGCGCGGCGACCGAATTCCCAAAAACCTAAGGAAAATACCTGACACCATGCATCGTCTAACGTCGTTTCAGTTCGGGAGACTTCGGCAATCATAAAGGTACGGACAGACAGACGTGCTCATTACTGGCACGAAAGCATGCTTGGGGCAATTTTATTGAGGGAGAGAGAGAGGGAGAGGGAGAGGGACACATCATAATCGCGTTAGGTATCAGGGTTTTTGAAGTTAATATCAATGCAATACAATTCCTTTGTCGTTATCTCTGAGACAATGAAACTTTGTCTACGGCATCTGGCTTCAAACATTGCCATTATTAGCAGTACTAATACAATAACAGTTTTACTTATCTGATATCACAACAGTGATGTTGAAAGATTAGGATTAGGTCAAAACTTACTAATTCTTAACTTAATAAACCAAGTTATCCCTCAGACTTGCTAACTATCGAGATTATTGAAGTATACAAGATGTGGGGTGGGATCGTGAAACATTTTCCTTCCGTAAGTGATTAACGCGTAAGTTACGTATCGTACCACCGCCAACGTACGTGTATACGTGCCATGAGTAGACAATGTGGATATATCGACTTAGCAAGTGTGTAATTTCATTTAACATACACGTACTACTGAGCTTCAAAGAACGATTGAGTCTCTGTAGAATAGAATGTTACTCTGTGCCGAACTGTAACCACAGAACGAACTAATCGCGTATTTATTTGGACTAAACAATTATTATCAAAACCACTAAAAGTAATTTTAATTATAAATGCCTAAAATCTCATTTCAAATAACGGCTGCAAGCCTCAACTCACCAGCCAATGTATTCTGAATTCACAGTTGTGTAAACCGTGAAATGAAAGTATGTAAAGAAATGAATTTATTGTTTCAAAATTGTAAACATGTTAAGCGGCTTGTTAACAATGTTTCGGTTATACAGTTAATAAAACATCACGTAAATCTTAACAGCACAATGTTTTGGCTATTCTGGTTTCCACATCACGTCCACAACATAATTATAATCTTGTCGAAATATCATTATTGTTGTACAAACTCGCGTAGATTTGGTTTTTCCTGAAAGAGTATTTTAATAATAAAGTATATGGGAGTGGGAGACCTAGCCTCGCTTGTTAATTCTTTCTTAGAAAAATTGCGTTTAAACAGAAACACAGCCAAATTGGTGGACATAAAAAACAAAACATTGTCCTTAAAAAAGTTATCTAAATCGTTAGAGCCGTTTCTGAGAAACGTGACACCTTACTATCTATTTAAAATGCGCGCTTCTGAGGATGGATGGATGATGTTCGTTCTGTTTCACACAAGAACTATGGATGTTTTGTACACAGATAGTTTATAAACTGGCGTATTTTTTTTATTTCTTCTATCGTGGTAAAATCATCAAATAAGTCCTCGCACCCACACTGTCAGACTTGTACTGACTAAAATTCACGGTGATCCTTCTATAGCCCTTTACGTTCCAGGGTTTCGACAGGCTTTGGTCCTCTAAGGGGGGCCCCGTCAGATTGCTGACAGCTCTTTGACGCGCGTTCTGTTCCACGTGCTCCTGGCATTGTCTATGATCGGATGACAAATCATTCATTACTCGCCGTGCGAATCAGCATCAATTTGCGGTCTAAAATCAGAAAATTTCAATTGTTTTAGTGTATATTATTTCTCAATAACCTTAAGATATTTGATTTTTTGTTTAATAAACAGTTCAGATCATTACCGAACTTCACTCGAGCAAAAGCAAGTTATTAGATATTTTATACATCACTCAGAACTTTCGTCGATGTAATATACCTACGTAATTAAATTATAAAAACATAACACTACTTACATTGAAACGAACAGATTCAAGTTTTTATTTTTGCTCAACTCACGAGTCATTAAACGTTCTTGACCCTGTCAATTCTTGCCACAGACTATATTTAAAATTAAAGTATCTTGTCTAACAGATTTTGTCTATGGTATTTTTAAGTTGAGTCGTTCTGGTATAAGGACTAGTTTTTATCATAACTGAGATGGCCGGAGCGAAGTGGAGACGTGCAAACATAGACATAAACTATATGGAGACTAAATTTCTTCCAGCGGCTTCGATCATTTGCTGTAGATTTTATCGGTCAATTCTGAAACAGGAAATTTACTAAGAAGTAACGAACAGACTAAATTCGGGATGAGATGAGATGACACTGTGATGACCGGACTCTTCTACATGTTAGGACGGTTAAGGCACGTCTTTGATTTTAATTTATGATGCTAGATTTCAAACACAAGAGAGACGAAAGACAATACACTGACTGAACACTAGTACACTCAAATCTTTGTGGTTCTATCATCAGAAACATTCACAAACATTTAATTTTATCTGCATGGTTGTCATATAACTTATGAAAACTAAGATTATGTCTGTCTTTAAGAATTAAAAACAGTGACATCTGGGTTTTTGCCGCTGTTTGAGTAGTCACGTACAAAACACGGTTCTTTTTTTTTGTATTTATAACAACCAATTTTCAAAATAAAGATTTGATGTCAAATACAAACACAAATAATAATAATAATATTCCACAACTATCACACAACGTCTTCTAGTCCCAAGCTAAGCAGAGCTTGTGTTATGGGTACCTACTAGACAACTGATAAACATACTTATATATTTCTAAATACATACATATTATAGATAAATTACACCCAGACACCGAACAAATGATCGTGCTCATCACACAAACATTTGTCCTGGGTGGGAATCCAACCCACGACCTCCGGCATAGCAGTCAGGGTCACTAACCACTAGACCAACAGGCCTGACATACAGACATTACAACAGAAATCACATTTGCTTTGTCACTTCCCCCAAGTCTCCCCTCCGTTAAAATCGCTTTTCACGGAAAATATTAATAATAAACAAAAACATGTGAAAACAACATCTGATACGACAGCTTGTAACTTTATTATTTCTCAGAAAATATCAAAAATTACGCTCACTAAAATCCAAAGATTCGAAGAAATTTCATTAGTGAGAGTCCTTTTTATGAGAAACTCGAAAATACATTCGTAATGTACGAATGTATTTTCGAGTTCCCAACGCAACGTAATACCTACCGAAGAAAAGTTTCTCATTTAATAATCGTTTTCCAGGAGTAAGTTACGGAACTTTTGTTAACGTTATTCTCCCGGGTTTGTACGTGTACCCGGCTATTATTAGACTTGCCTGTCACCTGTAAGGCCTTATCAATTAGTATAATTTAGTTAAGTCTTGATTTTATTACCAACTGTCACTTTTTAATACTCGGGGACCGGAGAGACAGTTAACTTTTCAAAGGTTAATGAAAAACACTTCTTATTACTTGTAAAATAATAGAGATCTTCTATTATTTTACAAGTAATAAGAAGGCCTTTTAATAATACCTAAAGTGTTTCAAAGAAAAGACATATTTATTATTAAGTTTTAATACAGCAACATTGCTTATTTAATCTCGTTGTGTTGAGGAGAGGAAGAGGAAGGCAAAAGAAAATATGAATGTATTGTGTGAGGAATGGTATGAATGTAAAAGGAATAAATCAATGTTTTGACGTCTGACCGGGGAGAACTGAAGAAAACGTGTTGTGCCGTCACTTATAAAATGGGATATGGGCAGAAAGACAATGAATATATCTGTTGTGACCGTGGTTCCTCTTGCTTAGATAAGAACCCTACTAAATTAAAGATAGAACACAAAATCTATTGATATCCGATAAAATATACGTATTTTTCATTGTTTTCTCTTGCAGATTTTGTGTTCCAGTGTATGTGAAATTAAGTAAGTAACTATAAAAACAAGGTTTAAAATATCCAGGGCAAAAAACCATTTCTAGCCTTGGGTTGTCATCGCTCAATCAGATTAAAAATCTTACGACAAGTCTAAAAGGCAGTCTGTCCCATAACAATACGGTTATGATGGAAAACAAAACGCGGTTTCGTATGAAGATGACATAACATTAAGCCGAGTAGCACACGATCAAACAACACATGGATCAGTGGATTAACATTGTCAACACAAGTTAATTATCACAGGTTCGTCCCGTACTGACATTATCCGGGATAAACTGGTTTATTAATAGATATACAGGGTGGAATTTTGTAATGCCACCTGGAGGGAAAGTACTCTTAATACTGCAGATAGAAAATTTTACTCAAAGGAAACATTCCTTTATTTTTGAATAGACGAGAATTCTCGAAAATCTTTGAATGCAGTTGGCATTCAAAGATTTTCGAGAATTCTCGTCTCCCACACCCGGGAATCGAACCGGCTAAAATCTGAAAAAATTATACCCTGTACTTTTATTACTAGAAATTAATTCGTTAAAAGAATAAATTTGTGTATCCAAGAGAATGGAGCCCATTACGAGCAACTAATTAGTTAGTTTACCATTTTTTGTAAATAATTAAATTAATTTAAGATTTCCTGGTTTTCCTTTCATTTAATTTATCATGTTTGTTAGAGAGATTTCATCCTTATAATTGACCCTAACGATCGATGCAATAAAAGTACAGGGTATATTTTTTTCAAATTTTATCCGGTTCGATTCCCGTGTGTGGGAGAAGAGAATTTTCGAAACATTTGAATGCAGTTTGTTTTCTATTCAAAAATAAAGGAATGTTTCCTATGAGTAAAATTTTCTATTTGCAGTATTAAGAGTAATTTCCCTCCAGGTGGCATTATAAAATTCCACCCTGTATATAAGGGTTGTATGTTCTATGTATAGGTTGAGGTATTTTATTTCGTAGAGGGCTACAGAAGACGGGGTTCAAAACAGTACGCTACGTTCCAAAACTGGTATTAGATGTTGACAGGAAAGCTGCTAGGCTGAAATGGGATTGCCCATGCAAGAGGACCGCTGGGCAAAGATCTCCACACAATAGGTGCCGGGAGATGGCCAGCGTCCGAGGCCGGCCCAGATAAAAGTGACGAGACGACCTAGACGCTTACCATGGCGACAGGTTCGAAGCGGCCCAGGAAAAGATTTCCTGAAAGGAATTAGGTATTTGAATTTAGAAAAAATATTTTTTACAAAATTAACAAATCCACCACAAATAAGAACATTTATGGAAGAGAAAAAATCTTAATTGTTTTTTAATAATTAATTATGACCAATTTAAAAGTGACAAAATTCGAACAAAATTGACGTGAACACAAACGCGCCCCAATTGCTCGCCTCGGTTGTGACGTCACGATGACAAAGAATTTCCTTAGCACTGTGTCAACTGGCTTCTACAATAACAATTTCAAAGTTGGAACACGTACTATCGATGTATAGAAATTGATATAGTGACGTCACACCACCCCGTCGGGCACTATCGGCGTTGTTTTGGCTCGAAGTTCCACCAATGATTTTGAATTTATTGTAACTTCTTAATTAGAGCAAAAAAAATTAAAAGCAGTTTGTTAAGAAACAAATATTTGATCTTTCCATTAAAGACAAAAAAAATATCATTGAAAGGACCAATTGGGGAAGGCCTTTGCTCAGCAGTGGGACAGTACAGGCTAAAGTAAAAAAATGAGGGCCAAACGCCTGTCAGGTCGCGGCACTGTCCAAACATGACCCTGAAACGTAAAGGGCAATTTAAGGAAAACGGTCCGCTCCACTCGGGGTGGGAGGACTCATTCGATGATTTTACCACACAAAAAAAGGTTATTTTATAAGTTTCAACGACTACATATACTAATTGTGCAAAAGAAAATCTTAGCGTTTAAGTTTTCTGTTAGGTTACAAAAACAAAAATTTATAATAATACTAGATTAATTATGTAATTATTATATTCAAGACACGCATAAATTACGTGCAAAAATTAAAAGTAAAAATAGCCACCCTTGATTACGTCCGCAAATGAAAACGTCGTCGACATTTCATGAAATTCTTCCACGCAACGAAACTACTTAGTTTTAAACTACTGTGACACTGATGTTGGTCGCGTACGTCGGTCGGTCGATCGGTCGTTGGAACTGTAATCAGCCTATAATGTTCCCACTGCTGGGACACAGGCTTCCTCTCTGTGAGAGGTGGTGGGACGTAATCACCAATCGGGCCCTGTGTGGGTTGGTAGATATCACAAGTCTTAATATTTTTGGTTTTTGAATATGTTATGTTTCCTCTAGTTGTTTTCCTTCAATGACTTGATGAAGAAATAGAAAGTGCGCTTGCCTGGGTTTTCGATCCAAGACCTACAACTCGTAAGTAGTGGCCTTTACCACTCGGCCGCTACTGCTCTCCGTACCTTGTCTGTATAACATTGTACTACGATGCTGACGTAAGCGGCGCGTACGTTGCTTTTTCGTATGCAACCGACATCGGCATAACAGAAAATTAGGCCTTAGTTTTCTGTATTATAAAGACATCAATAACTTAATCCTATTGCCTAATAATTCGTAGAACGTTGAGTTCGATTAAAAACAAATCGATTTCACGCTTTCGTTTAAAGGCGTTTACATTTTGAGGGCTGTCGAAAAGTTTCTAATGTCGTTTAGAATTACAAATTGCCCAATAACGATTCTTTCCAACGTTTTGTAAGCAAAAAGTACTTACCTATTGTTTTTTTTTATGGATGAATAGCGACCCGCCTCGGTTTTTTATGGGTTGTTATTTTTTCTTTTAATTTTCTAACAACATTTCTGACATTTTCTGTATACATATATTAAATAAAAATCTTTATTTTCTTATATTATGTAAATCGACAGAAAACCCTGTCTGAATTGCTGTATTTAATTTTGCTATAAACATCACACAAGAATTCCTTATTTATAGCGAAGGTCAAAGAGACAAAAGATTAATTTTTGGAAATCGCTACTCTAAAAGTGTTTTGAATATCTCTAAAACTATTGTCAAACAGACAGGCGAAGTGAATGCGATGCGAAATCCTGTCATATAGAAAAGCGACTTCAAAAAGTTCCATACATTAAAAACAAAAACGCTTCGCTTCGCCTCTCGGTTTGACAATAGCTTAAAAGTTAAGTTTTGTCACTACTTTTCAATGTATATAGCACCTTTTCTACTCATTTTTTTAAGGATTGCCCTCCCTCCTGAAAAAAAAAAGAATTTTCTAGAAGCAAACAAATGAGCGGAACGTGTCGAACCAGGGACGAACAGATGAATTTTTAATTCTGCGTTGTCAATTATATTTTTTGCGTGGTATTGCATGCTTTGCTATTCAGACTGGTGGCGTTACGGAAAAAAGCCCATTCCCTCATTTTCTTTTCCAAATTTTATTTTGTTACGTTTGCAATAAATAATTCACACTTAAACTCGAGCCGTCACGTAGGGTCATCACATAATTACCAGCTCACAATACAACTGAGTCTACAAGTCTCCAACACTATCTAATAGGCACAATTTTGTACGTAAACAAAACGGCCAGGCTACATGGCAGGTACAACAGCACTTTGCCCGTCTGTCTGGCAGGTGGAGAGGCAGCCCTATTTATAGCTGGCCACGTTTAGACCGAGAACTGTCACGACGATATTTTACTGTATTTTTAATGTTATTTTTTTTTTCGTAAATAAATAAAAAAAACATCTGCCTAGCCTTTTCCCAACTATAAGGTGCTTCATTATTATCTGCCACCGCTTTAATGGGGGGTAGTATTGTGTTTAAACATTACAATAGTGAAGAAATTTCGTACCTTGGAACAGTTGATTCACTTTGAGAAAATAAACAAGTTAAATTAACATTGGCTCTATTCTGCATAACGTGGTTCACAAATTACGCGCGATGTGTCGCTTTGTCAATGAAAACAACTGCTATCTCTTTCTATCTGTTCTGTGAATGAAAACTGAAATCAGCTGGCTAGCTTCGTTACTATCTAACCTACCTTCTAATACGCAGGCAAACAAATGTTTTAAAAGTGTAATTACTTACCAGCTACCACATTCTTCCAAAAAACTGACGTAAATAAGATGATAAACTTCCCATCACACTTAAAACAGGCTTTGGACTGACAAGTTAGTGTAAGAATCGCAATTTTTATTCTTATTATTTTTAAACAATAAGTACTTAGATTAATATCAAATAACAAATTACAGTAACTTGGCATGTTTAAAAGTGAATCATCTTATTTACAATAATTGCACAGTATTTACACTTAATTACACACTTCCTACATTAGCTACAAAACTGTTGCAAGAGTCCGCCTTCGCGTTGCACACGAACGAAGGCACGCTTACGTACGTGTCTCTTCACTTTATTGAATGTGTCCGTTTCACTTTTTACCTGCCTAAATGCGCGTTTGATGCGCCTTTTAAGTTCTTCCGCACGCACTTCTAATATCATATCCAGTTTGGCCGTACACAAGGTCCTTTACACGACAAAAAAGTCTAAAGGGGTTAAATCCGGTGAGCGAGGAGGCACTGGCCCTCCTCAACCTCAGACCTGCCTGCGTCAACGGAGGGCGGGTCAAAGCGGCCGTGGTTACTGAATCTGTACACGGCATCCAGAATGGTATGATGGCTCACTCGCACACCAAACCTCTGCTGGTACAAGTTTACTGCATGCGCAGTTATGAAGTTACACTGGGTCACTCACGGTAGCACAATACCATTTCAAGGTATTATTGATTGGAGTACCGTCGTCTGGGAGGCATTTTTAAAGGAAGCGCGAGCGATTTTCCCGTCGCTAACTGCTAAAACTAACTAGTAACTACCGAGCGAGCGGGCGCGGGCGGTCGGCTGGCGCGTGCGATGAACAGAGTAGTGCGGGTGAGAGTGGGGGCGCGCGGGGGCGGGGCCGCGCCTTGACGACCGAGTCGCCGCCGGCGCGCAGCGGCATCGTTTGATAAGTATGGCAACAGTGTACGAAAGGCGCGCTGCGCTGGCGTTTTGCGAAATGATTTCAATGAATTCAGTGCGGAGCGGCAACAGCATAAGTCTACTGGATGGTTTTATACTAATAAATCCAGTCAAATTTATACGTAATTATTTTTGTATGAAAAAAAATATGACAAATAATCAATTATTTATCTTTACTATTTAAATCTATACACGCAATACGATCTCCCTTTAAAGCGGTGGCAGATAATAATGAAGCACCTTATATATTGGGGTCGGCTTCCACTCGAACCAGATGCAGCTGAATATCTAGTATGGAGCGACTGCCTATCGGACCTCCACAACCCAGTAACTGGTTAATTCGATAGCCCATGCTAA
Source organism: Agrotis exclamationis (assembly GCA_950005045.1). Taxonomy (NCBI): domain Eukaryota; kingdom Metazoa; phylum Arthropoda; class Insecta; order Lepidoptera; family Noctuidae; genus Agrotis; species Agrotis exclamationis. Next base: position 13,403,142 of record OX465436.1, on the reverse strand, counting down.
GACTGGTTCTCAGACTTTAGAGCTTCTGACTTACAGTAACGACTGTTATAGCGGCCATACACCATACTGCCTATCGTACAATCGGAATGACGATCGATTTGATCAAATTGGCAGTTCGTCCATATACACCATACACCATACTGCCTATCGTCCAATCGGCATGACGATCGATTTGATCAAACTTCAAATCGGCAGCAGTGATGCCAGCTTAGCAACTTTATAGCTAGATCTAGCTATTATTCGGTGACCGACAGCTACAATTTTATAAAAGTTGTGGCTTAACTTTTTAGCTACTGTTTTACCGACTTGTTTTTTTACCGGTCTATCCCACTGGTGGGAATCAGTTGGTAATACAAGTGAAGGTCGGAAAACATTTGCTTATCGTTAAGCAAATGTTTTCCGACCTTCAAGCGATTTTCGACCTTATTGACATTTATGCAAACACCGGATTTTAATGAAGGAGCAATGTTAGCTAACGAGAATGTGAGAAAAAACAAACTAAATTTTAAATGTCAATAAGGTCGAAAATCGCTTGAACCAGTTTTTTCCACTCCACTCCACTGTAAAAAGTGTCGTGACAATTTTTTCCGCCCCCTAGCCCCCTTTCGCAACGCGCCATAAGGAACTTCGTTCCAAAAAAATAAACGTTTCGAATTGAGAACCTCCTCCTTTTTTTTACGTCGGTTAAAAAGTAGCTACCGAATATTAGCTAGATCTAGCTATAAAGTTGCTAAGTTGGTATCACTGCTGCCGATTTGAAGTTTGATCATTCCGATTTGATCAAATCGATTTGATCAAATCGATTTGATCAAATCGATTTGATCAAATCGGCATGATCATGCCAATTTGATGGATTCCACGCCCACACACGGTCAAATCTAACTGATCAAATCGGCAGCGTCATGCCGATTGTACGATAGGCAGTATGGTGTATGGCCGCTATTAAAGATCTACAAATGACAGCCGAGACCAACGGCTTTACGTGCTTTCCGGAGGCACGGAAGAAACTCGCTATGACCATCCACAGATCAACCTCGGCAAGCGCGGCTTAACCCATATGATCGACCTGTGCGGCTGTGATTATTTAGCCACGAGTTCTTCAAATAAAACAAAACTATTATTTGGATCTAAAATGGGATATTTATTATTTACCATGTTTATTATTTCTTTTCAGTACCTATTTGAGATTTCGGCGCTGTTGCATGCGCCGTGATCAAAGATGAAGTATTTGCCGGTGGATGTTTAATGAAAAGACAAATCGGTCTACCCTCTTTCTTGTTCGTTTTTGAAAATGATACATACCTATATCCCGTTATAAATCCTAGTTATAGTTAGTGACCATGTCAGTGTAAAAAATTATACCTAATAGCTAGAAGTTAAAAATTGGTAGATACTCGTATGTACTGTTAATATTCTGATTCGATGTGTGCTATCAATACTTTAAATTCTTATACTGAATTACAACTTTTTAATTGTTTCAGATATCGGAGACCTAAACAAATAATATACTTGGTAAATATTTTAAGTTTTAATTGTTTTAAGTTATAATCAATCAACGGCACAGTCGCTGAGCGAACGACTGCTGCACAGCGCGTCTCGGGTTCGATCCCCGCACGGATCAAATATTATATGAATGGCTTAAAAGTAGTTGTTCCGGCTCTGGGTATTTAATCTATGTGAGTTTCTATGCTTGTAAACGCACTAACAACCCAGGAGAAATTCATGTGTGGGGCAACGTTTTATCTTTTTATTAACTTTAATACTATGTTTTAAATAATTATAATCAAACAGCGAACCAAACCAAACAACCATAATCAGCAGACGCTCCGGCGATCACCATATCAAAAGCCGTCAAATCCTTTAATTTATAAACAAATCAATTCCCATCGCTAATCAACTTTTTGTACCATTAGGAAAATCCACCTTTGATTATTTATAATACGTTTTTAATGATTATATAAAATCATATTTGGTATGTGCTTAACATGTTTCGCTAGAGGGCAAAGATCAATAAAAAACCGGTCAAGTGCGAGTCGTACGCGCTAACGGTTTCGTCCCGTACCAACTTGCGTTATAAATTACTGCAAAAACATTCCCGAAAACTTTTTATGTTTTTTTAACTAGTACGAGAGATTTTGAGGATAAATAAAGTACTACATTAAGCTTACAACAGTTGTATGTTAATTTCAGCTAGATATCTCCACGCTGTCCTGAGAAAAAGGGTCTTGACAGATGAACAGACAGCCGGACATCGAAGTGGGGTTTCGTTTTTCACCACGTTTTCCCTTTACGGGTTCCTTTTCTTTCTTTTGACGAACAGAACCCAAAAATAACACTGTTTTTAACACGAGTAACTTATACAAGTATGTACAGAATGTCCATGAACTGCAAAATTGAACTTAGATCACATGTTTTAGATAACTATGTGTGGCAGTAAGCCGCACGTCAGAGGTTTCGCCATACTTTGACATTCAGCTAACATACGAGTACCTACCGTAGCAAATACTTAAAAATATACTGGGTGTAAGGGACAGCCCTCCGCAAACTTTCAGGGCTTGCTCAGTAGACGAAACTGAACAATCTTCCACATTTTTTTTTCAGGAAATAAAATAAAAATCAGCCTCTCCATACAAACTGTCCAATCAAGTTTTTATAATTTTCTATGTCAGGGCTTGCTCAAAAGACGAAACTGAACAATCTTCCACATTTTTTTTCAGGAAATGAAAAAAATTAGCCTCACCATAGAAAATTATAAACTGGAACAGGGTCCGGGCTAACGGTGATCAGGGCTCTTGGGATAAGAACCTAACAACATGCCGTATCCAGGAGTACGCCTTCTATATCAAACGCTTGATCCAGCTGCCCAGCGAGAGTATATTTGTTATTATTAAACTACGACCTACTATCCTAAATATTAGTTTACATGCACAGTAAACACAAACATTCAACGTTAACATTTCAAAAACATCATCAATTAGTTTCGAGCTCTATAAATAATAGAATGCTCTGTCAAATTGACGATAGTTTCAAATTAATAATGATCGAGTGGTGTTTTAATTAGGTTTATCTATCGCTGGTTAGAACAATATGGATGGTACTTGATTTCACAGTTCTAACTAGTACCCGACTTCGCTTGGATAGGTAAGAAAATAAAGCATAGTATACACCGTGACTTTTTAGTCGTCTTACAAAAGCAGCCCAGTTCATGTATCCAATGACTAGAACACGTTTATAATAAAAAAATATGTATTTAAGAGATTTGAAAAATTTAATAATAAAACTTTAATTGGTTATTATGACACAAGGCGTAGTTAGAAACGCCCTTGTCTCATAGAAAATGGAAATTGAATGATCTACCCGACTATTGCGCTGGGTAGGTATACTCTACAGATTGATACGTAAACATTTTAACAGGGTGTTTCATATTTCTTATGTACCTATTTATTAAAAATAAAAATTATTATTAACGATTTTAAAAAAAATAAACTCGCCTAGAGGTATTTTAGGTCGGATACATTAAGTGGACGACTTTTGTAAGACGACTAAAAAGTCACGGTGTATAATACAAACATGTGTGTAGGTCCGTAAACAATGTAGCATTTTAGATAATGTGAAAGAATATAGCGAACATCTATTTGGTATATTTTTGGGTGTAGTACACATTTCAAACGTATAAAAATCAAATTTATTTTGGCTTATGTTTAACTTACCACCAGATATAGGTATTAGGTAGTAACATATCATCATCAGCCTATAAATGTTCCCACTGCAGGGACACAGGCCTCCTCTCTGTGAGAGGGAGTGGGCCGTAATCTACCACGCGGGCCCAGTGCGGATTGGTAGATGTCACATGTCTTCGAATTTTTGGTTCTAGGACAAGCCGGTTTCCTCACGATGTTTTCCTTCACCGTTTTGAGAGCAGTGGTGTTGAAATATATTACACAAAGTAATGCGCCTGACGGGGTTCGAACCCACGACCTTACTACTCGTAAGTCGAGGCCGATACCACTGGGCCACCACTGCTTTCAGTTTAGTAACATATAACAGACAAAAATAATAAATGTCACCAAAATGAAACCCGCATTTTAATGTAAAATTATAACCAAAGTTTTAACATTTCGCTATCCTATTTAATCAAAATGACTCCAAATAAATCATTGTCAACCCAAAAGTAGTAAATGATCACCAAAATTAAATCAGCATTTTAATGTAAAATTATAGGTAACCAAAGTTTTTACATCTTGCTATCCTGTTTATGCGGTTAAACCTAGATGTATCCTTCCTTTACAGGAGCAAGTCGACGGAGCCCCGCATTGCGGGGCTCCCACCTCTGGGTGGTTTAAAAAAAATAACATATTTCTTAAATGTGACAGTAGAACGTCCAAAACGACTATAGTTTGCCAGTTATTTTGAAGTTCCATGCACTAAGAATCAAAATTAACTTGCCAGAATTTCAGACTGCTACTACTGCTGCTATTGAAAGCGTCCTAAAGGACATACCCAATATTTATGATACACCATTCCAGCATCGCGGATACTAGACCAGCGAGACACTTCAAACAGTAACTACCAAATATTTGTTCACCAACTTCACCGAGCCAAATAATTGAAACACATTTCGTGCTCATTCTAAGTTTAAATGACACTTTCTCTATTACGGAGACTATTATTATTTCCGGCAACTTTAAATATCTTGCCAAGAGCAGTTTCAATTCGACAGAACTCGTTTCCATTCAAAAAAACTACCAAATTACTGAGCAGTCTTAAAACTAGTTTGAGCAAACCAATGACTTGTAAAATCCATACTTCTTGTTATAAATGCGAAGGTAACTCACCTGTCTATGTCTCATCATCTGCCTGTGTTTCGCAAGGCTTCATTTAGTTGGTATATAGATTGACTATGATCTAGGTTAAAACATAGGGCATTTATATCTCGGTTACACCCGCACAAATACAAAGCAAGCAACACTAAGGAATATCAAAACAGAATCTGTAGCCAAAACTTCAAAGGCAGTCAATCAGCGAAGGCCATCTTATTATCCATTGCTAACTTTGCTGTGACATCTCTCTATGTAAAATACTGATAGATTCCAACTTAACTGGGAAAATGCGATGCAGCTAACGATGACAATATGAAAATCAAATCAAAATTCATTGCGTATACTTTAAAAGACCTAAGCAGTCACACAACTCACACAGATTAGGAGAGGAAAATTATGTAGATGTCTATAATATTATGTATGAGCAAAAACAAATTGTGACTGTCATAAAAAATGATTTGTTATCTCGTGAAACAGAAGCTGTTCTTTTAGTTTTTCACAGGTACAGCCTTTTTTAAGATACCTGTACCCTTAGCACGAGTTTTCACTCTTTTACTTTACAGCGTCTTTTCAGTATATACAGCGTTTCTTGTAGGTATGAAAAAATGGAACAGCGCCTCTGGTGTGCGAAGAAGGAACTAATTTTTTCCTTGAAAATTGTCAATTTGAAATTAAAGTTCCAGTTTACTTTACGTCTCAAATACTGAAAACTCGTGCTAAGGGTACTGTACCCTTAACACGAGTTTTCACTCTTTTACTTTACAGCGTCTTTTCAGTATTTACAGCGTTTCTTGTATGAAAAAATGGAACAGCGCCTCTGGTGTGCGAAGTAGGAACTAATTTTTTCCTTGAAAATTGTCAATTTGAAGTTGTCAAAGTTCCAGTTTACTTTACGTCTCAAATACTGAAAACTCGTGCTCAGGGTACTGTTTTATTTACTTATGATATAAAAATACGCCTCATTCCTTACACAGACAAACATCAAACACTTAAAAAGATTCTTAAGGAATTTACCTTGGCCGTAAATCAAACTTTTTTTGACAAACTTTTTGTTAACGTATCACTCAAGGGGTCAAGTACGACTGGAGGCTGCAAAGTGACTTAACAAACTTAAAGTTTGAATGTTCGCTTCATTATGACGTCACAGCGATTTTATTCGTCTTCACGCCCGTGTAATTAATGGCGGACGACAGTAGTCATAGATTTTTTCCGCTACTTCCCGTATTAGGTAAATAGTTTGATGGAAATACAACGTAAATGCTAACAAAAGTATCTAATCATATAATAATTATGGTGATTACGAGTATTAAGAGTATGTATGACGAAAGGCATTTCAAACTTTCAAGTGTTATTTGTTCGAAATAACTTAACCGATTCTAATGAATTTTTTTACGCATAAGCAGAATTGATAATGATAAGTCTAAAAAGTTACAGTTGACTTAGACAACATTTCTCTTTTTTTTTGCAATGTGATTTAAATTTAGAATTGCTTTTTTATGTCCTGAGTGGGTCGGCAAGGCCTGTCAGACTGGTACTGACTAAAACCCACCATAATTCTACAATTGCCCTTGTTAGGGTCACGGTAACCTAAATACAGTATTACAACTAAATTAGACCGATTTGAAACGTACCAATGAAGCGTTAAAATACGTTCAGATTTTTCTAAAAATAAAGATTTTACTTTTTTTGTATGAAATGTCGTGGGCTTACAAGTTTTTAATAACTACCTTATCACGAGTATGATTATAGACTTTGAGGGCTTAATTACGATTGACATTCAGTCAGAGATTAAGATAAGTAAGGTCAGATGCGTGGGATGACAAAAAGTACCTATGAACGTGGATAAACCTCTTCTTTTTTGAAGTCGGTTGAAAATAAAATTAAACGTGAATCTTTTTAAAAAGATTTTTCTTTAAAAAAGGATTTTACTTTCATGTATTAATATAACAGACTGGCGATCACCCCTTTGAAATGCTGTATCAACATGTTTAACACCTGCATATCTACCATATTCTATAAATAAATAAGAATAAATGAATTTGTCTTTACCTACACAGGTACAATTTGAAATAAAATATAGCCTATGTCGGTCAAGAATTATGTAGTGAAAGAATTTTCAATATCGATTCAGTAGTTCTCAAGATTATTGAATACAAACAAACTCACAAATATTATCTGTCTTACTACAAAAAGTTAAACATCTGTTGAACACTTGTCTAAAAAAAGTGTAACTGCAAAACAACCCTATATCAACACACTTATAATAGACTAGCTGCTGCCCGCGACTTCGTACGCGGATTCTGTTGCTTATGCCAGCGGCACGGGGTCGTCAAAATCGAACATCTGATAAGTCTGATGTCCAATTTCAAGAGCCGGGTAAAAAAATAAATGGGAGTTTTGGCCTGTAGAGTCAAATTTTTATTCATCATCTAATCTAAAATTAGTTCTAAACTGTTACCGCCTTTACTGCGTGGAGGTACTCCCAGCTTATGTTATTTTAAAATTATACAGTGAAATTAGTGATAGCTTTGATTTCCACATCAGGTGTTCCAGATCTTCAATTTTATACGTCAACAGAGAGTGCTCATCACGCAGAACAACTCTTGCTAAGACGTCATTCCTATACTTATATGTAGCTGGGCTCTTGGTGTCCCACATCAGGTGTTCCAGTACTTCAATTTTATACGTCAACAGAGAGTGCTCATCAGGCTGACCAACTTTGCTAAGACGTCATTCCTATATTATTTTATAGTGTAGCTGGTCTCTAGGAGTTCCACATCAGGTGTTCCAGATCTTCAGTTTTTATACATCAACAGAGAGTGCTCATCAGGCTGAACAACTTTGCTAAGATATAATTCCTATATATTTTATGGTGTAGCTGGGCTCTTGGTGTTCTACATCAGGTGTTCCAGATCTTCAATTTTTATACGGAAACAGAGAGTGCTTATCAGGTTGAACAACTCTTGCCAAGACGTCATTCCTGTAGGTATATGTTATAGTGTAGCTGGGCTCTTTGTGTTCCACATCAGATGTTCCAGTTCTTCAATTTTTATACGGCAACAGAGAGTGCTTATCAGGCTGAAAAACTCTTGCTAAGACGTCATTACTGTATATGTTATAGTGTAGCTGGGCTCTAGGTGTTCCTCATCAGATGTTCAGGATCTTCAATTTTTATACGGCAATAGAGAGTGCTTATCAGGCTGAACAACTCTTGCTAAAACGTAATTACTGTATATGTTATAGTGTAGCTGGGCTCTTGGAGTTCCACATCAGGTGTTCCAGATCTTCAAATTTATTATCTCAGCAGAAAATGCTCATCACGTGGAACAATTTTTGTTTTGGCACCATTTTTGTATCTCTTATAGTTTAGCTGGTCTGTTGCAGTTCTGCACCAGGTGTTCAAGTTTTTAAGATAAATTATAGCCTATATGTTGGCCAGACTTAATACCTATACAACAAAAAAAGAATCATTCAAATCCGTCCAGTAGTTTTTGAGTTTATCCCGGACATACATACAGACAAACAGACAAACAGATAAACAGACAAACAGACAAAAATTCTAAAAACTATATTTTTGGCTTCGGTATCGATTGTAGATCACACCCCAAGTATTCTTTTAAAAAAATATTCAATGTACAGTTTTGACTTTCCTACCATTTTATTATATGTATAGATAAGTATTCAACCGAAGCCGAGTGTTAACACAAGTAAATACCATCAGCTACTTGTATCTTGGTGAAATGTTGAAGGAATTCCACCTTGCTGTGTAGACTTAGGGCTTAGGGTCAGTTCACATCGAGACGCGACGCGACGCGACGTGAAACGACAGTGGTGGAACTGTGTATCTTTAGTAAATAAAGTTAGAGTTTGAGTTGCTACTAGAGTTGTTTGGAAGTAGAGTTTCATCGGAGCACTATAACGGTGGCAACAAACGTGGAATTTTTGTTCCCATTTGTCCCCAGTGCAGTGGGGACAATCGGATTTCTTTTTCCCATTTGTGACAAGTCAGTGGTGACAAAGCCAGTGGGGACAAATGGGAATAGAAGTCTGCATCGCGCTGCGTCGCGTTACAGGACGCATGAAATGTGTATCTTTTCGTGTATAAAGTTAGATTTTGAATAGCTCTAATGAATTGTAACGCAACGTCGCGTCTTTGTGTGAATTGGCCCTTACACGTTGTAACTCCTTGTCACACCGAATTCCGCTACAAAATTCATGGTTGCAGTGAACTCACGATTTTATTTGACGTTTCATTCAGAAAATGTTCGCAACGAATGAATTTATACGTGGTCGTGTTTATTATGTGTTTTAATGTCGGTCGAAAGTCTGTTTTAGTTACCTGACAAAGGTAATCCCCTGGGGGTAGTTCGGACTTATAGAGGTCAGTGTGTGTCACACAGTATACAGTCGTATGTATGTAGGGACATACAATGATAGGAACTGGTGTGCCACACAGTATACATATCGGTAGGTAGGTATATGATAGGATCTGGTGTGTCACGTCGTTGGAACGTTCAGCATTCCTTGAGGAACTAGCAAGCGTGGATTCTTGCTTGAAACAAATTCTTGGAACGTTTAGAAATTTTATAGATTAAAGGAAAGTGGGAATAAGTTTAGAAAGTTACTGCTTTTTCAGTTTAAAATAAAATGATGTTGCAGTCATTTTGTAGGTACATTTCATCTTTAATTTGTAATTAAACGATATCAAAAATGATGAAGTTCTTAATTCGGTCGGTATTATTTTTTATGTATTTACTCAGATTACTCCGAGGTTTCGGGTCCGATTTGTGTGATTCATTTTTCATCAACTACTTGTCATTTGGCCCTATAAATATTTCATTCAGTTTGGCTTAGTAGTTTTTATGTGAATTTTTCGCTTATTGTTTACTTGGATAGACTTTGGAAACTAAACAGCACAAGAGGCATTGCTTTCAAAGCATGTTTCAATTATGTACCTACATTTATGTACATAAACTCACAACTTATTCCATGGGAGTAGATAAAAACTACAGAACGCATATAACTACACTACGAGGATTATCTCGTAGAGTCGTAAAAATGTAAAGTTCTCTAGTAATTGTACTAGAGAACTTTTCATTTTTATTTATGTAAAGTTCTGTAGTAATTATACTAGAGAACTTTTCATTTTTATTTATGTAAAGTTCTCTAGTAATTATACTAGAGAACTTTACATTTTTCTTTTTAACCGATTAGAAATGTAGAGAAGGAGTGAAGAATGAACCAATTGTACTGATATAAATAAAACTCTAAAAATAACTTCAATAAAACCTGTTTAGAAGGCAAAAAAAACGAAACTCATTAAGTCTAGTAAATTATCTTGCTGTTGAATCGAAAACATTTCGATCGCAATACTGTTAGAACTCAGGCAATAAAAATAACATAAAATTAAGCTTGTTTAGCCATGTAGGGTGAGACAGAGCTGTAACTGTTGTTTAACTACCTCTCGCCTCAATTATATTGTCTCATGTTTTAGGAGCAAGCTTATTGTCATCATAATCCTGGGTACCTAAAAAGGCTTGCGTAGATTATAAATGAGAAAGTTTGATTATTTGGATGTTTCTTACTCACCTCAGAATGGCTGAATTAGATGAAATTTATCTCAGAGATGGTCGTGCGAAAAAATTACACTAGCGGAAGTTCACCACGTATAGTGAAACTTCCCTAAAGTATAGAGATTCGGAGGTGTTAATCACTGGGATTTTCTCAACAGTTTAGTTTTAAAGTTAGAGAATTAAATTTCAGTCTCTATACCAGGGGTCACCAAATAGTTTCGCTCGGGTCCGTCCGCCAAATTTTTTATAGAAAAAGGAATGCAATTTTTTGTAGTTCTGGATATTTATTACCACACACAAATTTTATCCAGTTCTCTTAACCGGAAACGTACGCATGATTGTGTTTTAAAATTGTGTTTTCTTGGAAATCGATCATAAGATCGTACTCTGTAGTGCAAGTTGCTGTGTTCTTGCGGTCCGCACAAAATGGGTCGGCGGGCGGTCCGGATGCGGACCGCGGTCCGCCATTTGGCGACCCCTGCTCTAAACATTGGTAGCCTAACTGAACACGAAAAGTGGTCACAAATTTTGAACCGTAAAAACTGGCATCGTATAAAAAATATCTCAATAGTAAAAAGTTTTTTTTTACATAAATCATTCCGAATGAGTAACTTTTTAGGGTTATGTATCCTAATTAAGTGTATGAAGTTTTAATAAAATTGTTTCAGTCACTTTTAAAAATAAGGTCTTGATTTGTATGAAATACCTAATTTATATGTTTTTATGTATAAGCTTTTAAGACATAACCGACCCACTAATGCTCACAGACATCGAGGTAGCCATTAGTTTGAACATAAACTACTTCGCCATCGAACCGAACCGTTCAGATAGCAAGTGTCGAAACTCAGGCAATAATGTTTATATAATGCCTGACCCGATGAATTAATTAGAAATTTAGAAGCTCATCGTAAAAAAGGGCCACGGGTGTTTTGAATCAAGACGGCATCTTTTGATCTCGAATCGAGGCGTCAGCTCCGAGATTAATAACTACGCCCTATAAATCATTTAACGCATTCTTAACTCAAATAAAATGTCTTAACTAAAATTTAATGCTATCGATTATCTACTTTATAAAGCGTATACACACGGCTACACATCAAGATATACAAAATCAGTATCAGCTGACCGTTAATTGTGAGGAAAAATTATACGAAGCGAGACCAAGACAAACTGGTTTTGTATAGCTTGATGCATAGCACATGCGGCTGCACATACAGCTATAGACAACCAGTGTATCGTGGTCTGCCATTGTGTTATCCTTAAGCACATTCAAGAGTCAGCTTCTTCTGGTTTTGCGTAACTTGGTGTGTAGCCGTGTGTACGCCGAACGACATTTCATACAAACTTTCACGACCTTACTTTTGGTCTAAAATGTTATCAGAGAACTTTTTCCAAGTTTCTTATTTAAAAATGATGATTGTACATCTTTTTTCCATGGAAAATTTAAAATCGGTCTTATTTAGCTGTACCTACCTAACACTACTTTTCGCAAATATTCTTTGATAATTTTGTAGATTATATGTATAGGTACCTGCTTATTTTTCGAAAAAACGGAAACGATTTTAAACTCACACTTGCCTTAAAAAAGTGTAACTGCAAAACGACCCTTATATCAACGTCATAATATGCCGTTTTCAATTGACAGTTCTTTTAGCAAAATGGTCATCAGATGTTTCACTATCAGTTCAGTCATTTCTTAAAATTAAGACTTGATAAATTGTATGAAATTCCCGATGTAAAAACTCTATAGATAATTATTTTTAACTCAAATAAACTTTATTATCTATTGGAAGAAGTTTTGAGAACGTAAAACAACTTTCTGTCTCGTTTCCGACTAATTTCTCAAGCATATTGGATTATTTTTCTCCAAGCGGTCGTAGATAAGGTCGATACATCACCGGTGTTAAGCAATGTTTGCCGTGGTTTGTACTAAATTGATGTTCCTCTAGACTTGAATTCGCTTGAATGGCCTTCGTTTGGTGTTGTGTAAATCTTAGCTGAACAACCTCAATACATTAAATTGTCTTTATTTAAAAACTTTATTAAGTACCAGTCGCAAAATGAAAAAGGGATTGGGTTAACTTTAATCCTAAGCACTAATAATGGAATGTGAATGTTTGTTAGTCTATCATGCAGTACCACAGCTAGTCCGATTTGGATGAAATTAGACACATAGTTAGTTTATAACCTGTAATTAACATATATGTAACGTTTATCCCAGTACTATGTTCCCATTTTCGACTTACACCTGGGTAAAACCGCAGGTCAAATCAAATATTTTATTTATTATAGAAATATGCGAGTGTTAAGTCACATTTGACATTAGGTACTCATGTAAGCGTCGCGAAGTGCATAATAAGTATAATATTTCATAACAATAGATACTCATGTATTTATTTTTATTTCGCGAAGAAGGTTAAAATGTCAAGGTAACCTAGAACATACAACATACATAATCTTCAGTGAGGGTTAAGGACTGTCATCTTATTGAGCACATAGTTGTGTGTTTAAAACTCGCTGAATAGATAAAGAATTTTCAGCATGGCGCTTTTTAATACTGGCCGCATTTAAAATGATTGGCAGAAGCCAAGCTTTGAAACAGTATATGAAAAACTAAAATTGCAGTTTTAAGGCGGAAACACATTATTAAAACGCGACGCGACGCAACGTGTCGACACCCCATGAGTATCGTGCACATTACCAACACGCGATGCCACGATGTGCTAGCAATTTCTGAACACAGGCTCTGTACAGCAGTGACCGTGTATGGTTCTGTACTATGCATTACTACTAAACTTCTCGAACAAATGACGGGTGGCGTCGGGTCTGGACTAGAAACACACTACATGTGATGCGTCGGATGGCGTGTTTACCCCACCATCGGCAACAACGACCCGGCACGTCTGGATGTTCACAGTGTGATTCTGGTCTATAGAAAACAATACATTTGATGCGACTCAACACGCATCGCGTTTCATCGGGTCGCGTCGCGTTTTAATAACGTGTTTCCGCCTTTATTCTCCTCCAAAATTAAAGGCATGGTCTAAACAGGTAACCGTGACCCTGGAACGTAAAGGGCAATTGCAGGAGTAGCGTAGATTTTTATTCAGTAAGAGTTTGTCAGTCCTTTCCGCTATACCCAGGGCCTTAGATTCATTTGATGATTTTACAACATCAAAATAAAATTGAATAAGAAAGGTTGTTTTGACTTTAAGGCGCGGGCCACATAGAAAAGACGTAAGACGAGGACGCGTCGCGGACGGGCGAAAATGTATGGATGTCGCGCCCGCGACGGTTCTCTTCTGCGTGTTCACGATCGCGACGCTTCTATACGTTTTGTATGAAAGAGACGCTGAAGAGACATATGTCTCCGCCCCGTCTGCGTCTTACGTCTTTTCTATGTGGCCCGCGCCTAAGTCAATCCCGTCTGAATTCCGAGCTTTAGCGCAAAATATTTCATCATTTTCATATCATCACCATTCAACCGCCCTTATTCCAATTTCATCTGTGTGTTTTAATATGAATTTAAATAAAAAACAACAGTAATTAAATTATTAAATATACTTGCATACGTATATTTAGTAATTAAAGATGAAATTTTATTAATTGCCTCCTACAAAAACTATGACACTGGTTTCGGTCATTGACATTTTAGCCTACTTACATTTAAAGGCAAGTAAAGCCTAATAATTAACAGCTTATATTGCTTGTTAAAATAAAATGTCTTGGAGAAACCTGAAATTAAACATACAGTAATATCGTCAGCATTTATTTAGCAACCAAAGCAAACATCATGCAAATGAGACCTTTGCTTTGCACATCAATAATACGTAAGTAATGGCATTTACTGCCAAGCGAATAGCCGTTTATTAAGCCTGACCACTTAACGGTTTTGCCGTGTGTACTTAGGGTTGCCGTTTCGAAATTTGAAAAGTCATGAAAAAGAAAAAACTTTAGACATTTTATGTTACGTTTTGCTTCACAGTTTTTCCCCTTGGGTCGCGGGACTGGAAAGGTAACCGTGGCCCTGAAAAGCGAAGGACTACTAAAAACAATTTTGGTTTTAGTCAGTTAGAATCTGACAGTCCCTTTCGCTCCTCATTAAAATTTGGTTATTTTATCAATCAAAAAGAAAAAAAACCTCTTTCCAAATTTATTTTTGCATACAACTAGCAGTATTTTTATGCGGAAAATAAGTATATAACTGTCTCCTAGAAAATCCCATTTTAATCGGCTCAATAGCGACTTGAAAGCGTAACAAAGAGCTCACATTTTTGTGAACTAATGTTATAAAGAGGCAAAATCTGTTTGTTTATTTATATGTACCTAATCTCTGGAAGTGCTGAACCGATTTTAGTTCTTTCACTAGTAGAAAGCTACAGATAAGTAAGAATATTTCTTTTTCTGAAAGCTCACCGGCCTACGATATTTCGGACAAATGGCAAACCTAGACCAAAGTCAAACCATTTATTTTAATTAGTACCATTAAAAGGCACGTCAAGTTAGAAAGTTTAACTTTAGAACAAAAGAATTAGCATTGATTCAAATTGCCTATTCCCAAGGGTTACCGTAGGAGGTAATGGACAGGAAATTCCATCGTTATGCTTTTAAAATGTTTAACAATAGTCGTTTTGCACGCGTAGCATGACCAATCTCTATTCTAACAAGAACAGACAAAATTATTTGACTTTTTTTTTTTCGTGGTAAAATCATCAAATGAGTCCTCCCAGCCCTTACTGTCAGACTTGTACTGACTAAAATTCACGGTGTCCTTCGGTAGCCCTTTTGTGTACCGGAGTCGCGATATACTCGTATGTATGTCCCGCGACCCAAAAAAATATTTGACTTTGACTTTACAATACTAATTGACTGTTTTTTGCACGATTATGACACAATCCGCAGGCCATTAAAGAATAGTAACATTTTTTTTCTATATTGGAAACATTGCTATGCTTAAAACAGTAAAAATCTTTCTACGTTCTGACATATTGTCTTTTTTCCCGAGGGAAAAAACAACAAACAAACCCGTTCCTACTACGGACCAATGCTACGCGTTCTTCGGCCACATCGGCCAATATCAGCAAGGATTAGTCATCGGGTACATATTTCTAATTCACAAAAATGTGCGCAGGCGCAGGTGCACTCTCTGTTCCTTTACTCTCATTAGCGATGACATTCCGACATGACCGGAGAGAGCTCGGGACAAACAGCTTCACGTGCTTGCAGATTCATGGGGTATACACGGAAACTCGTGGAAAACACTAATTGCAATTTTTGGCTGACTTATGAATCGATCTCAGGACCCCTAGCTTAGTAGTCATACTGATACTAGACCAACAGCACAGTAGTCATTTTTACCCGTGGTGCAAGGCAACTGGGCTTCTCCCAGTTGTAATGTCCCTTTGTGCCTATTGGCCTTGCTTTGTTCTGTCTCCTGCTTGCATGGAGGGAAGTGGAAACATATTTTTCCTACTCCTCCACTATTCTTTTCTGATTAATTTCGTGCAGGATCCAAGACAGGTAAATTCATTCTCCGGGACACGTCGAGCTTCATTGTCTTGGCGCTTTTCTGGTGGTTGCCACTGTTGATTCTGGCTCTCAGGAGTTGCAGTGGTTTGGGAATAGTGTGGTGGGTTTGTCCCAATAAAAAAAAAAGACCAACAGCACAAAAATAAACAAGATCTAAAAACATACGTCCGGAAAAATAAGTCTGTTTATTTCTAAATAACACATGTGTCTACCATGATAAACACATAATTATATTGTAATTCAAACTTGTATTATACTTTATGCATTTTTCGAGCTGTTTCTCACATCATTACGTACATTGGAATGGACTGTAGGCGACGGAATTGTAGTCATTAAGGTAAAACACTCGCACTATAATTTTCTTCCATTGTGTTTTAACGGTCAAGCATGGATGTACTTGCGTCAGGGCTAAACGAATTAAAATCTAGACTTGTATTGTAATTAGGAATGGTTATTAACGTATAGAGCGTGTTTAAGAAAGATGTGTTCATTCGATATTTGTGAACTCGATGCTCGGGAAAGACAAATCGATCGAAGCGCTCGTTGTGGCAGATATGTGAAATAACTAGCGACTCTCTGAGTCGCCACTATACCGCTTGACCAGGATGATTAACACTGTTCTATACACTTTGCTATGAGTAGTTATTGATATATCTTACTAGTTTTAAAAAATAATGCGAAAGTATAAGTTCTATTTGTCATGGTTTCTCCCATAAAAAGCTCAACCGTTTTTTAACCTTTATTGGTGTTTAAAAAAATGTATGGCCCTCTAGGGATGGTTACACGCTCCCTGTTTTGCATAAAACTTTAAAGAGATTAACTGGGAGCAACGAACAAAGCCGTGGACGAAACTTAGTATTAGTATTAAACCGAAGAATTATTTTTCACAATTAGGATGGGTATTGTAATGTTGATGGATGGAGAGGAAGAGGAAGGCCAAAGAAAAGATGGATGGATTGTCTAAAGAATGATATGAAAGAAAAAGGAGTAAAAGATACGTCTGATAGGGGAGAATGGAAGAAGAAAACGTGGAATGGGATAAGAGCAGGAAGAAGAAGAAGAATTAGGATGGGTATTCGTCCCAGACGAAAGTAGCGCAAAAGAACAGAATAGAAATTTTAGTGTTCTCAGCGCCCTAAACGATCTGCAGTGCACTTTGATATGTACCTATGGCCACATTTTTTATCCGATACATGCTGCATTCATTAACTAAACAACACACTATACTAAGTAAATTAATGTTAAACCATGTATCATCAAGTGTTCAATGTCTTCGTTGATTGACAAATGTGTGGAAGCAGAAAGGTCAATTAGTGTCTCACTTAATACTTAGAGATTGATTATGGTTAAATTAATTAAAAAAACGATAAATTCACACCTTATCAGGAAAACCGGTTTTTGTATTTATAGTTTTCTGTTGACGACATTTTTCTTTGAGATAGATTCTGTTAGCGTTCGTTGATAAAATTAAAAAAAAATAATTATAAAGTAACTTTTTTTTCTTTTCTGATTTTGATACATGAGTGTTTTTTTTATTATTATTACATCAAGTCTGTTATAGTTTGATACTAAATAGTATACCCGCATAATTATAGCAAGGGGATGTGGAGAAGATCCAGTGTTTAATTCAGAATCCGAATATAATAATTATTATGTATTAACTAATGCTATAACAACAATATCGTACAAAAATTTAGTTTCAAACAAAATATAGCCTTCCTCTTCTCATTCAGTGTATTCAATTAGTAAAAGTATCAATTTCCATAACACACAAAATGAATCCACATTTATTTAGGTTAAGTGCTACAAAAACATTGTTGTTTTTCCTGTAGTTGAATTAACAAAACATGACTGACAGCAAAACAAACAACAAAACATATGACAGACGAAATCATTATAAAAAATACACGCAACCGCCAACTTAAGGCCCTTACGTAACTATCACTCGAAACTGGAGTGTAGTTCCACAAAAGTTACGCAAAACATGAACTTTCAATGGCGGTTACGTCATTTTTTTATTCTACAACGACAAAGGTTAACATGGAGATTCAAAAAACGAACACCAAGTTCCAAATTGAAATAACATTTATCAAATAATTAATGATTAAACGAACTTACCTGTACGTGAAGTTCTATCATAATTATACGAGATGTTTCGCCCGAAGAGATTAGCGGTATTATAATTATTCGTAATTCTATTTACTTGTAGTATCGCGTTATTGACTTCCACTCTATCACTAAAGATGAGAAAAGGTGTCGCCACTAGCGACACCAACCTCAATTTAATTAATTTTTTCCGTTTCCTGTCACCTGTCACTGTCACCCGCACTTGCGATGTCTCAACAGTTTCGTCTTCTTTACGTTGAGAGATTTATATTTCCGTAACGTCTGGGGCTACTTAGGGAGGGCGGGAACCTCCCGCTAATCTCTTCGGGCGAAACATCTCGTATAATTATGATAGAACTTCACGTACAGGTAAGTTCGTTTAATCATTAATTATACTCCATGTTTCGCCCTCGAGATTAGCGGTATTATAATTATTCGTAATTCTATTTACTTGTAGATATTGAGAGCAAGTGGAGGAAATATCCATAACTCTAAAAATATTAAACTAAGCAATTTCATTATTACTTAGTTAAATTAACCGTATAGTTAAATAGGTATCAAAAATAAACATAATCGAATATTAGGTAACAAAATCAAAACTAAACCACTTATTGGATCTAAGTCACAATAATATTATATTATATTTAATTATAATCAGACTATTATCTACGTATGTAACTGGATATACGCAATCAAACGTATACCTTTTCATAATCAATGAGAACAGATCGTTCATGCTAAAGTTGTACTATCTTCTGAAATGAAGATTGGCCTATTGTTAAGTTTTGCAAAGGTGGAAGAGTTGCCACTCCATCCAACTGTCATTTATTCATTATTATATCTGAGCTGATTCCTAGACTATGAGCTTTGGATGTTGCATTGTGACGAGTACTATGCGAGGAAAAGACGGACGTCAATTCTACTCTTTCAACATGACCTTAACCCATCTACTGAGCGTCTGCGAAGAAACCGGTTTGTAAAGCTTGCGAGCACTAATATACAAGTTGTCAGATTTTCTTAGATTTTTAGTTTTATTCATATATGACAAGAGTGTCTTTGCAGGATAAAACCCATGGCGGTCTTCAAAGAAAGGCAGATGTAAAGTTGGTTGTTTATTACCAACTCAAGATGTTTAATCAAATCGCTAATTTCAATTATAATCTGGTTATTTAGAATCATTATTTGGTCAGTCTTCAGTTTAGAAAGTATTTGTAATACATATAATCCATAAGCCGTCACAAGGGCTAGCAATATCACACATTTATTCGATAATCGTTCAAAGGTTAAAGTTTCATTGGGATATAAAGTTCAGGACTACCCTGACATCCAAAGTAGTGTAAAAACGGGGTAGCGGAGGTCGTAACCTATAGGCACTCTTACAAAACCTAGATATCCAATCGTCGCCTGATTTGGTTCCCTATGATTAAGAAAAGTGCGGAGCGATGGGAATTTATCGTACCGTATTGGCCACCATCATTAAAAATATAAGTGAAATATTCCAAAATTATTGAAATGGACGGTTCTGCTTATTTTTAAGCAAACGTCATATTGCCTGAGTGTAATATCCGAAAAGGAAGCCATCATGATGTCTACTATCGGTGGTGGGACTAGACGTCAAGGTAACGCCTTCCTAAAAAAATCCCGGCCACCAGGGATGGTGCTGCTTGTATGTTGCGGTTGCTGGAATCAGGTATAAAGAAAGAGAGCAGTCTCATAAAAGGTGGGTACCATGGCTGAGAGGGCCAGCAAGGAATAACCATGATACCCTGAGCTTTGTCGGATATTTTTTCGCAAAGATTAAAGTATTACAGCCACAGGCGGAAGAGCATAAAACGAGTGATTAGACCAATCCAAAGTAAAGGCGTCAATAGCATTAGCCTCTAGGTCCCTATGCCAAGATACGAATATATCGCATTTTTTGCTTATACGTTTGGCAAACAAAATATCTGGGGTAAATAAATATAATAAATATATTTTTTTTTTTTTTTTTTTTTTAGAAGCCGCTGTTAGAAATACCCGTTCCACATCAGGATGGGTTCGTCTAGATTCTCTGTGTGCAGTGAAATTATTCTGCGATTTTTTTAATGAAGCTACTACTAAAATCTTTCGTGATTCACACCATTGCCATTATGTCTTTCGTGACCCTGGTCAAATGAGGGTATTGAACACCTCCCATTCGATTTATATAACTAACTGCGGTAGTGTTATCAATGCGTAAAAGTACCTGACAGTTAAAATAGTTCTTCGCAAAGATAATAAGAGCGAAAAAGTCCGCAATAAGTACCAATGGATTTATGTAATATTTTTTCAGTATGGGACTACTGACCTTTAGCCGTTTGTTCCCCACAAGCAGCTCCCCACCCAATCGTTGAGGCGTCAGAATATGTTTCTAAAATAAAGTTATCATCTCGGATTCCATGAACAGAATGATCAATGGACCCTAACTACCAATTTATTTCTGGTAATAATTAGACAGTAATAACATGTACCTACTTGTCGTAGTTGTCATTGTCAATCAAGTTTAAGAACTTACAACGTTCCAATTTTTTGGTGTATAGCCCATATTGTATTATGGGACATGCGGATACTAATAAACCTATCAATTGTGTGAATGGCTCGTCTCTATTACGAGCTCTTTTTGTCTGCAGGTAACCTTAACTGCCACTTGTGGGTATCTACAATATACCCTAAGTACTTGCAAGATTGAGACGGTATCAACATGCTTTTTCCATAATTGATGATGACTCTAGTAATTTTAACAATGACCGGTTTCATAAGTTTAGTAAACATGAACGGAGATGTACAAAGACCAAATGGGACAACATTGAACTCGTAGAGTTTACCATCAAAGAATCTCTAATATTTCCGGGATGGACTTTAATTAAAACGTATGCATATTTTTAAGTCTAAAGTAGCTACATAGCAATCTTTAGATTTAACTTTAGAGAATTTATTTAATCCCTTTGAATTTAAAATAAATCTCGTCTTCCCACTTGGCTTAGGTACAGTAAACACTCTTGACACATATTTGTAAGGGCTAGATTCACATTCGGAAACAGCCCCAATAGACATTATGACCAGCTTCAGCTATGTTTTTTCTTTCAAAATTCGAAAAAACTGATTTAGGTAACCGGGCAATCTAATCTGATTTGACAGCCCTTTATCCATGACAAAATGGGATTATCCGCAGTTATGCGGGACCATTGACTATAAAAAGTGCAAGTCTGCCTGCATGACGTACTTTGTCTACTGGCGGCGGGTCTGCTTGGACCGCTGCGTGTACCTCTGCGACGAGGTTGACTGCTGCCTCGCGTTCTGCTATGCAAGCAGCTGGTAACGTTGCAGGGGGGCCGCCGTCTGCTAAGTGGTCTCCAAAAGGAAATTTGTCAATTTTGGTTAGTGCCAACTGACCTTCTTGACTTGCTAAGCAACAGGTGGCGTCTCGCTTCAGACTAAGAATGTTGAACCGACCTATTTCCATCAAGTTTTTTATTAGGTCACCATCTTTATCTGTTTTACTTAGCTGGTTGGAAATTATTTTTGCCAAAAATGTAATGCCGGCTGCTATTTGTTTCTGCCTAGGCTCCATAACCTTGTCCCTTTTAACCTCGTATTCAGGCAAGGCAGCCTTGATTTCCGTATTATGCTGCTAGGGACCGAATGTTTGTTTAAGAGTTCTTTTCGAACCTCTTTGTCCAAACCGGATGTTGTGAAGTGCGCAAATCTGGATGCCACTTCCTCGTTGATGTCCAGTCCGTAGTCCTGAGACTGAAGGATTGTCGCCTAGGATCTATATGATGTCTGCCGAGATAGCAGCTTCCTCAAAACTACTGAGGTTTGGTATGTCACCCGGAGTATCCGATGATTATTATAGGGATGGTCTCCAGCACTGGTGACGCAGGCGGTTCTGTGATCACCACAGTATTTACGACCGGGTTTGGTGCAGTATCGTGAAATGTAATAATAAACCGTAACACTGCATTCTTCCGCTCTAGATAATTGTTAATCAGAGGGTAGTACTATACTGAACCACAAATTCCCATGAATCTTTTGGTCTTTTCAAAATTAGTGGTAAAACTGTAATAAATCAGCTTACATGCAAAATCTAGGTCACCGGGACTAGGATTCGGATAAACCCTTGTCATCTGAGATCAGATGCAACAATGCAATTATATGACCACCCTAGGTAGTCTTGGTGCACTGTGTTAGACCCTAGGTCTAAGTTTCGGATCGACCCTAGGTCATCCTGGTGCAACGAATGCTAGCCATTTAGTGTAGACAGACCCTAGGTCGTCCTGGCGCATCGCTTTAGACCCTAGGTCTAAGTTTCGGATCGGCCCCAGGCCATCCTTTGTAACTTTCACAAAATTGCAAAAATTATAAAAAATGAGGGTAGGTACGTACTTACGGCGTGAGATTTTCAGCAGGAATTGGTGAGGGATCTCTGGAAGATCCCGAAGATGATCCTGACGAAGATCGGCTTAATGGCCTCGATTGAGAAAAAAAACACTTTCGCGCCGCGATTTTTTAACTTGTTTTTTCTAATTTTCGGATTTAACAAATCAAATAGTTAAAATCACTATCATGGCGGCGCTTCGGCATGATTTTTTATTGTTTGTGCGAAGTAGTGAACCGAAGTGGATGAGCACTAAAACACGAATGAAGACGAAACTGTTGAGACATCGCAAGTGCGGGTGACAGTGACAGGTGACAGGAAACGGAAAAAATTAATTAAATTGAGGTTGGTGTCGCTAGTGGCGACACCTTTTCTCATCTTTAGTGATAGAGTGGAAGTCAATAACGCGATACTACAAGTAAATAGAATTACGAATAATTATAATACCGCTAATCTCGAGGGCGAAACATGGAGTATAATTGTACGCATTCTTGACATTTGATTTGACATTACTAGAGATGTACCGATGAGTCAGGAAAGTCGTACAGCTATTTTTGTAGTCGGCAAAAAGCACAGATTATTCGGATGAAAGTTAATAATTCTCAAGAAATTATTACCTTTAATTTTGACAGCTCTGATTGAAAGCACTGTTAGCGCAGTGTCTGCGTGATCGACTGCTACGCAGCGTGCCGGGGGTTCTATACCCTCACGAATCAAATATTTCTATAGTCTACAGGTAAGTGTTCCGGGTCTGCCTTTTTGTGTATGCGAGTTTAAATGTTTGTAAACGCACCCATAATACATAATGTGGAGCAATGCGTTTCTCACTTATAGTAGTTTCTCGAATTTTGATGCGTTATATTTTTGTAAATATGCATTGATTTAACAAGAGAAAAATACATATCCATTATTTTTAAAGACTAACTGACGGACTAAATAGATTTATTGGTACTGTCAACATGCCTATTTTTAATGCTGTAATATATATTTTTAAAGAGAAAACTTCTTCAGCGGCGTTGGACACTTTTTTTTTGTAATGGGTAAAAAATTTAAAACTCGCGTCAGGGTCAGGTGACCCTGATCGAAAAAGCGTAAGACGTAATTTAAACAAGCGCCATCTATCGCTCTTAGCGTGAACCACGTAGAAACGGAAAAATGAAGAGGCAAACGATAGCTTGCATTTTAATAGTGCAACGCCATCTATCGAGCATATATGAAAACATTTGTGATTTGGCACCTGTACGACACTAACAAGATGTAACAAAATTAGTTAATTTCATATCTGTACCACTCCGGTTTTAAAATATAACACAGTAATAAAAAAAAATCACTTCTACCGGCACTCCCGGCGTGCAACCCGTCGTTTTTTTTATCATTAACAGTTTCAACACAAAATGCATTTTTCCTATAATTCTGGCCCTCCTATGATTTTTTTTTTAAACTTTCTGGCCGCCCGAGAAAGTTTGCCCACCATTGCGCTAGACAGACTAGTTATCGGGCGTATCGTTAACCGACTAGTAGTCTAGTCGGCTAGTCAGCACATCTCTAGTCATTACATTTGTGAAGGTATGACAAAGGTATGTAATATTTTTGTCGCAGTAAGTCACGCAATGGGGTGTCGACGTCACATTTAATATATCACTTACTTTTTTAGGTCGTATACATAATACACTAGCGACCAAAAGTATGAAATAACTTACTTGAATTGATCCGGGATAGCACCTTTTGAAGTGATTTTAATGAATTTGGTACCAATTTAAAGTTAACAGTTTAATCTTTGAAATGGTTCCATTTTTAGGGTTCCGTAGCCAAATGGCAAAAACGGAACCCTTGTAGATTCGACATGGTCTGTCTGTCCGTTTGTCTATCTGTCTGTCTGTCCGTCCGTATGTCACAGCCACTTTTTGTCGAAAGTATAAGAGCTATCCTGTTGAAACTTGGTACGTAGATGTATTATGTGAACTGCATTAGGATTTTCACGCAAAAATAAAACAAAACAAATTTTGGGGGTGCCCCCCATACTTAGAATTGAAACTCAATTTTTTTTTCTCCAAACCCATACGTGTGGGGTATCTATGAATAGGTCTTTAAAAATGATATTGAGGTTACTAATATCATTTTTTCTAAACTGAACATTTTGCACGAGAGACACTTCCAAAGTTGTAAAATCAAAAACCGCAAATATAACTGTGCCATTCATACAAACACAATGAAAAACAAAGTTATTTTTATTGTTTGTGTATATTACTTACTAATCTCAATATAATTATATCCCTAATAATATGCTTGCTACTACGGAACCCTTCATGGGCGAGTCCTCCTAACTCGCACTTGGCCGGTTTTTTATTATTCTCTTCTCAAGATCGCGCGGAATCGGAGTAGTTATTGGTATATACTTTTGGTCGCAAGTGTAGTTGAAGTTCACACGATTTCTAGCCCCTGCCAACTCAAAAGATATATTTTTACTTCGAAAAGGTGTGATGTATCCTTACTCGAGATACACCGGGTCTTTAAAGCTTTCGAGAAAGCTTTCATTCATATTATTCACCTTGAAGAAATGAACATCTATAGGCCTTTTCATTTCGTTGATAATGGAGGAATTTGTATAGGTAAAGCATTGCTAGGAGCTCGCAAAAAAAGTAAATTAAACATCAATCACTTACATCATTTTTAATAATAATAATTCTGTTTATACATACATAAGCTACTCTTGCCGAGGTTTGTGTCTGAACGGGTGACCATCGATCATAGCGAGTTTCCTCCGTGCCTCGGAAAGCACGTACCTAAAGCCGTTGGTCCCTGCTGTCATTTCTAGATTTTGACAGTCGTTATTGTTAGTCAGAAGCCCTAACCGCAGTTTATATTGGGTTGTGGAGGTCAAAGACCCTAGCATGAATTCTACGTATTTGGTCGTACAGTACTTTATGACGTTCATTGCAAGGAAAATAAAAAAGGCTTCTAATACTAGAGGCGCTCGTTAGCATACAAAAACGAGGAATTCATTTTATCCATAAAATAAACGCCGATGTCGTGAAATCTCGTGATAAGGCCTCTAATATGCAGTCGCTCCAAGTAATATATTGATATTCATTGCAACATGACTATCAATATATCTCATTAGACTGGAAACCGACCCTAACATAGTAGACTGGCAGAGCACCGCCGTGTCCTCACGCAGGCGATAGGTGACGACCTCTCGTGTCCGGCATTGGTCGCAGCCATGCTGCGGGGCGAGACGGAGTGGGAAGCGGTCGCCTCCTTCTGCGAAGCAGTCATGCTCGCGAAGGAGGAGGCGGGACGCGCGAGAGAGAGGACAGCGTCCACCCCTTACCTACGGCGACGGACGTCGCGGGACGATCTCCGGCCACCGTAGGCGCGGGCATGCGGGCGGCGACCATGGACCATGCCTGGGTTGTCGGCGCGTTGTGTTCCACGCGCGCCTCAAGGAGTGTCAACACAATGATGGGGCCCTCCTTTAGAGGGCCAAAGCCTGCCGGGGTCGCGGGACACACGTATACCGCTACTCCGGTACATAAAGGGCAATTGAAGGACATCGTCAATTTTAGTCAGTAGGTACTAGTCTGACAGTCCCTCCCGCCCTGCCTTAGTTGGAGGACTCATTATACCACGTAAAAAAATAAAAAAATAAAATAACGTAGTAGAGTAAGGCCCTTCATACACAGCGCAACGCAAGTCTCTGATATCTTGCGACTTTAGTATCCATGGACGCGTGCCTGTGTACGAACCTCTATGGGTTTGCATTGCGATACCTAGTTGCCTGGATACCGAAGTCGTAAGGTATCGGAGACTTACGTCGCGTTGTGTACAAAGGGGCTTAAAGCTAGACAGATGATGACTATGTTATTCTCGCGGGGTTATCCGCGTGAACTTTGGAGAATATAGGACCGCAATACATTTGTTCAAGTATAGAGACATAGATAAATATTAAAAAAGACATAGCACAGACATCTCAATATTTTGACATGTCAATAAAATAACTTGGAGTCCTTGATAAATCAGGGGCATGACGCTAGTCAGATATGTTATAATTATTATTCTAAACAAAAAATAACATAATTTGGAAAAAAAAATGATACTAATAACAAAAATAATGAGCAATCGTGTCAAATAGTGATTGACATGTCAATGTCAGTCATTATTTAATGTCAATCCCACACAATCATTAAAAATAATGCTTTACTTATGTAACGCCTTAACAAAATCCTTCATCGAAATGATTCTAATAAAAAAATATTTTTTGTTTCATTCAATGTTTTAAGTGTGTATAAAAAATTTTATTACTTTGAAAAATAACGTTGTAACACGTATTAATCGATAAAATTATCCCTCAGCAACTAATATCGTCATAAAATGTATCTTAGGAGTTGATGAAAATTATAAACTATCTTCGTGCCTAATTTTATCCGAAACTTCTTAGCAGTTTTTGCGTTAAAGAGTAACAAACACCCATTCATCTTCACAAACTCACATTTACAAGTAAGTAAGATATTAGCTGTAGCCAGCGGCTTCGTCCGCGTATAAGACGGAAGTTATTCCACGGAAACATGGTACCGGGTTACTAAAATCCGATGTATTATACCAGTAACATTTTATATCCTATCTCGGTGTGTAAAATTTTACAAATAAATACAAATCGTTTCAGCCGTTCTAGATTGAGCAGCGAACATCCATCCAAACGTTCGCCTTTATTATATTATTTAGTAAGATAATCCCTTAATCCCATCCCTTAATATTCTCCATAACAAACTGATTCAAACACCTCCCACCTCAGCTTAAACTTAGAGACTAAGTTTAGACTAACTACTTAATGCCAACCTTGTTACGTCGAGAATGCATGGCAGACATTCCAGGGGAAACAGAGTTGTGCTCCATTGAGACTGGGGACTTGGCATGTTACGATCGATCTACGAGTAATGTACAGGTGGCGAAATAGTTTGGTGTGTACTTTGCGGAGTGGGAGAACGAAAAGGGTAGAGAATAGACATTTGAGGTTTTTTTTTTTATTGGCAAATACTCAAGACTCTATTCCAAAACTACTGTAACTACTGAAAGCCAGAATCAACAGTGGCAACTACCAGAAAAGCGCCGAGACAATGAAGCTCGACGTGTCACGGAGAATGAATTTACCTGTCTAGGATCCTGCAACGAAATTAATCAGAAAAGAATAGTGGAGGAGTACGTACGGAGAAAATACGTTTCCATTCAGACATTTAAGATTTACAGACTGTGTCAAAATTATAGGAACGTTTCCATTATTTGACTGCAAGACTCGATCGAGCGAAGCTGCCTTCTAGCGACTTCCACCTCATCCTGGGAGGTCAAATGCCTCCTGCCGGAGGGTCTACGCGGTAGTTGTGCGGTCCATGGCCTACGAGTTCCCGGTGTGGGCCCTGTCCAAGAGAAGTTCCTGTCCTGTCGCGAGTGAGGGGTCGAACGCCTGCCAGGGTCGCGGGACTGTCTAAAAAGGGCACCGTAGCCCTGAAATGCGAAGGGTAACCGAAGTAAAAGGGCGGATTTTAGTCAGTTATAGTCTGACTGGCCCTTTCGCTTCACCCTGGGCTGGAGGACTAATTTGATGATTTTACTAATGACAAATGTATGAAATACATAATATTTTTGTGAGTGTAGTTACTTTTTAAACAAAAGTCACCAATTTCAAGGATTTGTAGAGAAACGACTACACAACAAAGTAAGGAAAGGAGTAGCAATTAGCTTACAAAGGAAAATTAAGTTTCAACCTGTGTTTTTTTTTACATTAATGCATTTTCTAGAACGGATTATAATTTAGCTTAATCAAGCTTCATTAGAAAATAAACCATTTAAGTATAATAACATTTACATGCATCTTACTACTAGTGACTCAAGCGTAGTATCGTACGAAAAGAACATTTCCCGATGCACTTAAGGTTCATTTTCAGATGAACCTAAGTTAGAGATGAATTTATTTTAAGCTTACAGTCTTCAGTCTTCTATTCTAACAATACACAAAAGCATAACACCGTTTCAGAAAAGAGCTGCAGTGAGCTGTCTGGATACCAACCTATTTTATTGACTGTACCTTTAAAAAACATCCAAAAAGCGACCTTAAATCAAGGCGTATATAAAAATATGTTCGACATAAAGTACAGTCATATTGTTATTAACCTATATCGATAAGGCAGGTGGAGGTTTTAATTAATATGCGTACCCGGGACAATTTTCTTCGTTCAATGTATACTTATTTCCAGCTATTAGCTGGCTAGGCTGTTTCCACGGTATATTTCAACTTTAATAAATACCTCTGCACTATATTTTACATTGTAACGATACAAAGACAGAAATCCATTCATTTTTATGAGTCGTGACTGATGCCATTAAAAAAATAATTATTTCGACTGAAAACATCAAATGGGTATTTTGATTCCGTTTGTTTGCTTTTGTTTTATGTGTTTTAATTTTGGATGTATAAATAAAATGTTTATTCGAGCGCATTTAATTAAAGAAAGAGACGTGAAATATTTCTTTTCATTGAAAAACATTTTTATTAAAGTAGTAAAAACGCTTTACGCTGAATAAATGTAAAACTAAAAGCTTTCATAATATTTTAGTAACGGTACCTACTATTTCTTTAGTTTTTTAATAATTACAGTAGTGTTCAAAGACAAGAATTTGACATCAACTCATTGTCTTTGGACACAAATCATAAGTCCTAAATAACCCTGTCATTCATTTTGACAACAGCTGTACATCATTTATCACGGTTTCTATGTTAACGTCTACTCCACTTAGACGATTTTTAAAACATTTTATAGCAATTTAGATTAGATTAGAGAGCGAGTTAAAAATTGAACATTTATCTACTACAACAGGAGATATTCATAGTATTTTTATTAAGAATTCGATCACAAGACTTTTTTGTTTTGATATTTTTTACAAATCTTTTTTTACAAATATCTCATTAGTCTATTAAATATTGTTTTTTTTTTTAATAAAAATTTTATGGCACAATCAGCTTTAAAACAAAACATATTTCTCATACAACTTTCTTAATCTGTTCCGTAAACAAATGAGCCAACAAAACGGCACTTCATTGTCCCGAAGCCGCCATTCCGCGCTTCTTAGTTTAAATTTTTAATTTGTCAACTCCTGCAACTAATTGTTTCATGTCAACGACACTGCAAGCCAGATGCGCGTAGGGTTACCAGACGAAATAAATTAAGATGAAATGGTAAAGATTTTTGGATTAATTTAGTAGAAATGTTTATTTTCTTCATGTGGAATGATTGCATTAGTAATATTAAGAAAGCAAAAATTTGGATGCTTGTATGGATGAATATTTGTCACTTGAATCACGTCAGAATGGCTGGTTGTATCTTGACAGAATTTGTCTCAAAGATAATATATATTATACAAGTCTGGAATAACACATATCGTTTATCCCACTATTATATATAGGGATAAGTTTTGAATTACACGCGGGTTTAGCAACGAAGAATAATTTGTTTCTAAGTAAAAAAAACCTACGAGGTTTAAAAAAAAAAGAAAAATGTTTCCAATTAAAATAACCTGCCAAACTTTTTCAGGTAAACGGGACACTCGACTTTCTGAATATTTTGGTAGAAAATCGCAGTGTTACCCGACAACCCTTGAGTTTGGTTAATTAGATGTTGAGCCCTCAACTATAGAACATATTCGAACATTGCTGAACTTTGAGCAGCTTGTTCAAAGTTCGTTATATTTTGTTGACATGTTTCCCCATTCAACGTTGCACATGTGAAATGTTTTGTAAATACTGGTTTTATTTACCTCTAGAAGCTTTTTAGATTATTATTTTATTGCGAAGTTCATTCGATTGCAATAACTTCGTCGCAGCTTGTTTTTCGAACGCAAACCAAAGTTTTTTACGACCGACGGTCACAAGAGCTGTTGCTAAATTAAATAAAATATACCTAATAACTGCGACAGTTTGGTGATATAAGACGTTTGTTAAGCGGTGGCCATCATCCGGCTGATCATCATCATCATCATCAGCCTATAAATGTTCCCACTGCTGGGACACAGGCCTCCTCTCTGTGAGAGGGAGTGGACCATAAACCGCCACGCGGGCCCAGTGCGGGTTGGTAGATGTCACGTCTTTGATTTTTTTGGTTCTAAGCATGCCGGTTTCCTCACGATTTTTTCCTTCACCTTTTTGAAAGCAGTGGTGCTGAAATAAATTACACAAAGTTATGCGCCTGGCTGGGTTCGATGCCACTGCTCTGTATTGCACGGCTGATTATGATGATAAAAGTTTGGTTGTTCAAATATATTTATTACTCAATCACGTTAAACTGGCTGAATGGCAAAATAGGTGGGATAATTCTATCAAGGGGCGGCACCTCCATCAGTTCTTCCCATCCGTTCGTGAGCGGCTGGCTAGGACGTGGTTGGAGGTGGATCACTGTGTTGCCCAATTTCTCACGGGACATGGTAACTTTAAAAGTAAATTGTTTTCCTTTAAGCTTGTTCCCTCGCCTTTTTGTCAATGTTCGTCACCTGACTGTGAATATGAACAATCAGCACATCATATTCTTTGGGAGTGTATTCTTTGGCAGAACGAACGCAATATTATGTTGGATACTGTTCAGACTACATCTGGAGTCATTTATTATACGGACCTTGTGGAAACTCGAACAAACTTCCGTGCGTTCAAGCGTTTTTGCCATACCATATTATTGGAATCAAATATAGCAGCTCACAATTTAGGACCCATTAATATTAGTATTCATTTTTACCCGTGGTGCAAGGCAACTGGGCTTCTCCCAGTTGTAATGTCCCTTTGTGCCTATTGGCCTTGCTTTGTTCTGTCTCCTGCTTGCATGGAGGGAAGTGGAAACATATTTTTCCTACTCCTCCACTATTCTTTTCTGATTAATTTCGTGCAGGATCCAAGACAGGTAAATTCATTCTCTGGGACACGTCGAGCTTCATTGTCTCGGCGCTTTTCTGGTGGTTGCCACTGTTGATTCTGGCTCTCAGGAGTTGCAGTGGTTTGGGAATAGTGTGGTGGGTTTGTCCCAAAAAAAAAAAACTGGCTGAACGAATCTAGATGCTAGACTCAGTAATAGATCTGGATTGAAATATATGATACCGTATATCTCGGTAAGTATGTTATTCCCATGGCATAATTTTTTATAATAATTTCTGGGTCAAACCGCTGTACGTTAACAACAAACAAGATGAAACTACTTCAACTAAACCTTTGAATTCTAAACTAGCTACGAAACAGGTACGGAGTAAAAAGTTTTCTGATTTGCGAACCACATGACCCCAGAGGGGACTCGTACGGTCTTAAATCTATCTGCAGACCAGATTTCACTTTAATTTTGAGTTATTCATGGTAAAATACGGCTTCAAACCTTACCTGCATCCCCTTTTTGTGATCAATGAAAAATTCTGGGAATATAGAACGAAAGAAAATTCGGGGGAAACAATTTCCCCGTTACTATGACGACCCTGTATTATAAAGGTACTTTGAAATGTCCAGCGGGTAACGTTGACACTGCAGCGTAAAAGGAAGGCTATTATTGGAGGAACACGGTCGGTTTTAGTCAGTACTAGTCTGACAGTCCCTCTCGCTCCACTCAGGGCTCGAAGCAGTGGCGTAGCTAGGCCACAAGGGGCCCCGTGTCAAAACTTGTATCTAAATGTATATTTTTGCAGAATAAAGACAATAGCATCGTGACTTGTGTAGTCGTCCAATCATATTGTCATTACGAGAATTTATGAAGGGAGTTAGAAAATTGAGAATACTGATCGACTGATCATAGCTCATTTATGACAACTACATTTATATTATAGCCTTTTTGAATATTGAGCTATGTTAGGAGTTTGATAATTGAAGATTTATCTATGTCCGCGATAAGTTTTCATTTAAGAGCAACATTTTATGTTTTTATTTTTATTTCAATCGTCGGGGGCCCTTGACACTTGGGGCCCGTATAATGTATACGGCTAATACGGCGGTAGCTACGCCTCTGGCTGGAAAACTCATTTAATGATTTTTACACCTAAAAAAACACGGCAAAACACAGTTATTTATGCTCCAATAAGGTTTCAAACCTCACCTTTTTATGATCAATAAAAAATTCTGAGAATATAGAACGAAAGAAAATTCGGGGTAAACAATTTCCCGTTACTATGTGAAACAATTCACTCTTTGTGAAATATTTGTGCCGCGACTGAAGTTAAAAACGGGACTGGGTTTCGGGGTTAGCTTCTGTGAATTTTAAGTTACTTGTGGGACATACGGGTCACCTTTACAACGAGACATTGAATTTTTATGAATTTGAGATAACTTTGTTGGATACCGTGGTATATTTTACACAGTACAAAGTACTAGAGGAATTTGTGGTTTCATAATAACCACACGTTGAACTTCACAAAGGCGAACTTGCGTACTACGCGTAGCTCGAAACGTAGATGTTGCTGATACTGATACTGCTAGCCTACATAATCCCACTGATGGCTAGAAAAGGCCTCTTCCCATGACTTCCAGTTTTCACGATCCAGAGCCAAAGAGGACTACTGGTCTTTGGTTTTGTCCAGATTTTATTCCGAACCCCGGAAAGCATTCTATGCAGTTGGTCCTGGTTACCTATTATTTTTGTAGATCTTTAATTGGCCTACTATGAAGAAGGCTTTGGCTTTGAGCCCCTTCTCCGGAGTTACACACAACCACAGATAGGGGTTACAGAGGACAGTATACTTTTTGAAATTTTCGGTTTGTTAGTTTTTAGAGTTCCAATACCAAAGGTTAACCCTACTACGAAGAATCCGCTGTCCGTCCGTCTATCTGTATCTGTCATCAGCCTGTATCCAATAAACCGTGATAGTAAGACAGTTGAAATTTTCACATTTCAGTTGCCGCTATAACAACAAATAGTTACTAAAAAAGAAAATAAATAAATATTAAGGGTTTTTTTAACCCGGCCAAGTGAGAGGCTTAACCTGTTCGTACACGCAAGTCGACGCAAGTCTCCGATACCTTACGACTTTAGTATCCATTGACGCGTGCCTGTGTACGAACCTCTATGGATTTGTATTGAGATAGTCAACTGGATACCAAAGTCGTAAGGTATCAGAAACTTGCGTTGCCTAGTGTATGAAGGCTTCCTCGCGTTTTCATGCACGAGTCCGACTCGAACTTGGCCAGGTTTTTTGAAGTGAAAACTTCTTTAGCGGCGTTGTACACTTTTTTGTAATGGGTAAAAAATGTAAAACTCGCGTCAGGGTCACGTGACTCTGATCGAAAAAGCGTAAGACGTAATTTAAATAAGCGCCATCTATTGCTCTTAGCGTAAACCATGTAGAAACGTAAAAATGAAAATGCAAACGATAGCTTGCATTTATTCGTGCAACGCCATCTATCGAGCATATATGAAAAAAAATCTGATTTGACACCTGTACAACACTAACAAGATGTAACAAAATTCGTTAATTTCATATCTGTACCACTCCAGTTTTAAAATATAACACAGTAATAAAAAAAATTTACTTCTACCGGCACTCCCGGAGTGCAACCCGTCTTTTTTTTAAATTTATCTATATTTTTAAACGAACAAAACCTGGTCGATCAGGACGGTACTTGCCAAACATTATACAGGATTTAGTTTGTTTAAGTTAATTGTTCATACAGTTTAATATATCTTATAATTATAATTAAGGCAGTTCTTAACTAACGTTTATGTAGTCTGAAGGTTCTACGGCCGAGGGCTGATTACTTGATGTAAAATAACAAACAAAACTCGTTTCATATTATTGTTTCATTTCCAAAGCAAAATGTTTCCCATCCTATTGTTATTTCAATCTTTTTTTGTTATGAATAGCAACAGAGTGCTAGACAGTTTGTTTTGTATTAGAAATGTTTTACTTTTATTGTTAAAGTAAACAGAAAACACTTCAAAGTAAAAATTATGGTAAGATTTTACAGCGTGAAATTTTTTTAAGAGATGAACCGACTATAATCTTCGGCATTTCACTCACACCCACATTTTGTGGGTGTGATTTGCATTTACGAAATATCTTGGCTTAAAATACATCATCCGAAATCTGTTTCTTGTGATTTCAAAGTCTATGTTATTTTAAAAAATAAGCTTTTATTGTTAAAAATACTTGCGATAGACAAAGTACCTACTCGTCAAGACGAATCAAAATGATTCTAAACTGGGTTTGCGGCGTTTTATTACAGAGTTCTTATGCCACCTTCCAGCTCCATCATCAGTTCAGCTCCATGTTATCATAATATTGCATTGTCACGCAATATACATGCTGGGTGTAAGGGACAGCCCTCCACAAATTTCAGGGCTTGCTCAGTAGACGAAACTGAACAACCATCCACATTTTTTTTTTTCAGAAAATTGTAAAAAAGAAATCAGCCTCACCATAGAAAATTATAAACTTGACTGGACAGTTTGTATGGAGAGGCTGATTTTTTTTCACTTCCTGAAAAAAAAATTGTGGAAGATTGTTCAGTTTCGTCTACTGAGCAAGCCCTGAAAGTTTGCGGAGGGCTGTCCCTTGTTACACCCAGTATAGGTACGTAAAAATTTCAGCTCAATCGGAAACCGGGTAGTGGATAAAATTTAACAAGCAAGATTTGATTACAGATAACGGGACAGGTGAAACTAAATAAAAGCTTGTAAAAACCATAGACCTTTCCAGTTTCGTGAAGTACCGTCGACCTAACTAATCAAGGGCTGACTTCCACCATTTTTTTTACTCTAATCCATCATAGGTATAAAGGGTGTCCTAGCCTGTCAGAGCATAATATTTCAACGACGATGATACATGGTGTTTTATTTATTTTCATACATGAATGATCTGCTTCGTATTAAATAACAATGTTTTGCTGATATCGTTTTTCGCGTGAATTTATTAATGTTCTGAAACAATAACGTTACATTACGCTTGTATTTTTAATTGGGTTGGCAGAGTTTATCGTTTATCAGCATTTTGCCAGTCATATCTCAGAAACTGACTTCTTACTTGTGTTATAAATGCTAGTTTAGATGGATGGATGCATAAATTAAATAAAATTACCAACTTAAAAACCCGGCCCAGAAATCGAACCTAGACCGACGAAGTGACCCACATGGCAGTCTACCGTCAGTAACATGAATTCATTTATCAACAGGGTAAAAATACAACCGGAAACGAGCTTTTCCATTTACCGGAAACGTCCCTTATCAAGGGTTGCTAGTGTCAATTTCCTCTCAATCAAAAACCCGATAACACTTTCTAATGGAAGGACGAATTTAGGAGCTTCCAAATAACAACATCGTGTGTAAGGCTGTTGTCCTACCGCCAGCGAGGAAGTGACAAACTATCGGTTTCTTCCCGTTCAAGAAATGTACCTACCTGTATTAGTTTTCTTACGGAATTCGGTGGCCAAAGTTAATGAAATAAAAAACAAAGCTTATAAATATAATCGCTGTATAAATATAATTGCTGATTATACAAAAACACAAGACTCGGGCCGAAAGTTTTAATCCAATATCTGAACCAAATAGGGTAAAAAAACTTTGTTTTTAAAAAGAACCTACTTCAAAAACAAACTAAACTTTTTAAAATAACTTTTCTTTCGGAAGTAGGACCTGCTGCGGTCCTGCCTGTTGGGGCCACTACCAGCTGCGGTCCTACCTGTGGAGGCCTCTTGCTGGAGGTCATTACCAAGGCCTAACCTTCTGTGCGTGACAGTGAACTGTATAGTGCTGAACTGTATTTTGATATCATTCTTGTATTTTATATTCTAAAATAAAAATTATTTTATCTTGTAATTAAACTGTTACAGTTTGGCGCCCAAACTTCCGAAAGAAAAGTTATTTTAAAAATTTTAGTTTGTTTTTGAAGTAGGTTCTTTTTAAAAACAAATTTTTTTTACCCTATTTGGTTCAGATATTGGACTAAAACTTTCGGCCCGAGTCTTGTGTCTTTGTATAATCAGCAATTATATTTATACAGCGATTTTATACAGCGAAGCCCATGTGGGCTTCGCTGTATAAAATCGCTCTCGGCGTGATATTATATGACAGCCATGTGGCTGTCATATAATATCACGCCGAGAGTGTTGCACATTATGTATACAGTCCAGTCCAGTGAACCATACACTTGCTATATTCGCCTACTCGTTTTCAGCTGCTCGCTCCAATCGCTACTCGCTAATCGCTGGCTGTGGGACAACTGCCTGATACAAACTAAAGTAATAAATGTCACTTTATTTACACTTAATACATTTTATAGTTCTAGTGTTATGTCAAACAAAGGAAATAGACCAATAAAATGTATTCAGTTACACTATAAAAACTTTATAGATTTTCTGAAGCCTTTCAACGTTCACAATATTGTTTTCTGGCAATTATTAAAACTTTTATGTACTTTTATTATATTTTATTATTTATTTAAGTTGTTATTTTATAAATGTAATTTAGCTAACAAGTGAATGATGCTAAAAAATGTATATTTAAATAGTTTAAACGAATAAATTAAAGTAAATTAAACTAAACGAATAAAGTATACAATATAATAAACTAAAATAAAAACGAGTAAAATAATTAATTGTGTATTATTTAATTACATTTTGTATATCTTTGTCAATTCAAAAGTGCCTTTAACTGGTCTACCTGAAATATAAGCTTTGATTTGATTTGAAAAATTTAACGCCAAACTTTTTTGATGGACCTTTATGCAAATACTGGCCATCAATAAATGAGTATTTATTTTACACGAATTAAAAAAAAACTTCAAAAGAGAATGTTTTTTTCTTTTAAAACTTCTAACAAAATCAAGCAATGAGATCGCATGCAAGCAGGCAGAAAACACTATGTACTTTCGAAGACAGTTTCTAAGTTTTAGCAAGTAGGGCGAGAAATGGCGCGATATCGATCATCGAGCGCGAGGTGGAAACTTTAAAATCCATTTAACTTCGTCACGTCCACACTAGCGAAAAGGTTCGATTTTTAAGGTTTTTATATAAACATCTGGCTAGACGCAGAGATGGCAGATGGAGTAAGGTTCTGACCGAATGGTGGCCAAGGTTAGGCCAAAGAAACCAGGGCCGCCCAAAAGCTCGTTGGGTTGACGATATCGTCAAGATCGCGGGGAATAGATGGATAAGAGACGCACAGAACCAAGAGATATGGCGAAAAAAGGGGGAGGCCTACACCCAGCAGTGGGTGATCCCGGGCTGATATGATGATATTAAACATTATTGTATGCGTTTCGACAGTGTTACATCGTTTGGATTTTAAACCGAAACTCATGGCTCTATTGTCGCTGTAGTGGTTACAACGCGGCTGCTGCTTATTGTGATGTACTAGGATCGTTAACGACCTTCTAAGCAGGCTATAGTGACCCTGGAACGTAAAGGGCAATTGAAGGAATATGGGGGTTTTTGGTCTGTACGAGTCTGACAGTCCCTCCCGCTCCACAAAGGATGGGAGGACTAATTTTATAATTTTACCACCTAATAAAAGGCAGTACCTACATGAATTTTCAGTAGCAGCACAGAATCCGAATCTAATGCTGATATCAATAGATTATCCACTGTATATACACCACTTAAACATGACAGTCCAAATTGAGTTTGAAATGGGCTACAAGTGGAAATGGAAGAAGTACCTATTTTTAGTTTTGTTTTTTTTTTTTTGTTACCTGAATCTATCGATAACATCGTTAGGAAACCGGTATGATCTGGAAGTGGAACCTTAAATTCGTAGACATGTGACATCTAACCCACATTGGGCCCGTGTGGTGGAACACGGTCCACTACCTCTCACAGAGTGGAGGCTTGTCAACAGTGGGAACATTATATTATATGCTGATTATAATGATGGCTGAATTGGTCCTTTCAATGATTTTTTTTTGTCGTTAATGGAAAGATCATATAGGTATTTGTTTCTTAGAAACAAAAAATCTCTCTGAATCTATTTGAACTCCGAGCCGAAAACACGCCGACTGTGCCCGACGGGGCGGTGTGACGTCACTTTATCAATTTCTATACATCGATAGTACGTGTTCCAACTTTGAAATTGTTATTGTAGAAGCCAGTTGACACATTTCTAAGGAAATTCTTGGTCATAGTGACGTCACATCCGAGGCGAGCAATTAGGTCCCATTTGTGTTCACGTCAATTAAGTTCGAATTTTATCACTTTTAAATTGGATATAAATAATCATTAAAAAAGAATTAAGATTTTTCCTCTTCCATAAATGTTCTTATTTGTGGTGAATTTCCTAATTATGTAAAAAAAAATATATTTCTAAATTCAAATACCTAATTATGGATGACCATCTGCTCTGGTTTACCGACTCTACAGGAATTAGAGGTATTATATTGTGTTATTCGGTAGTCTGTAGAACAGGTAAGCAACCTGGCAATGCAATTGTGTTTCCCAGGCAACAGATCCCGGGGGAAACCTTAAGCCGGGCAATATATCTGTGCACTACATCCATTCAAGATGCAGATCTAAGGCATGTAGTTTACGATGTGGATTTCAGGGATAAAAAGAAAAATATACTTAGAAGGCCGTTATTTTTTTAAATATTATGTTGCTAGCCAACTGGTGAGTTTTTTGGTGGCAGAAAATGAAGAAAAAAAATCAATGCAACAAAATAAAAAAGACTCCACAATATCATGGCACATGACAACAAAAAAGAAAAAGGATAAAGAAGTTACAAAAATAATAATCAAAACAAAGTCGTAAAACTTAGTGGCGTATCTCAAGTTTGCACCAAATAAATTAATGTCCAACTCAGTATGTGTAAAGGGAGTGAATACCATTTTTAGGGTTCCGGAGCCAAATGGGTAAAAAATGGAACCCTTATAGATTCGTCATGTCTGTCTGTCTGTCCGTCCGTATGTCACAGCCACTTTTTGTCGAAAGTATAAGAGCTATCATGTTGAAACTTGGTAGGTAGATGTATTATGTGAATCGCATTAGGATTTTCACACAAAAATAAAAACAAAACAAATTTTGGGGGTGCCCATGGGGGGCAACCCCAAAAAAAATTAAAAATTATATTGAGGTTACTAATATCTTTTTTTTTCTAAACTAAACAGTTTGCACGAGGGACACTTCCAAAGTGGTAAAATGTGTGTCCCCCCCCCCCCCGTAACTTCTAAAATAAGAGAATGATAAAACTAAAAAAAATATATAATTTAGACCTTAATAAAAACTTCCAACGAAAATTGGTTTGGATGAGATACAGTTAGCAGTTTTTGAGATATAGTACATTTTCAAAAACCGCAAATATAACTTTGCCATTCATAAAAACACTATGAAAAACAAAGTTATTTTTATTGTTTGTGTATATTACTTACTAATCTCAATATAATTATATCCGTAATCAATGCTTGCTACTCCAGAACCCTTCATGGGCGAGTCCAACTCGCACTTGGCCGGTTTTTCCCTTCGGTGGAGCGAAAAAGACTGAGAGACTCATAACTATACCCTTTTCATTCAGTTGCCCTTTACGTTCTCAGGACATCGTAACCTGACAAGACAGTCCCCCGATTTGTAAATAGTTGACAGTGGTCTCTGCTTAATCTCTCATGAATCGTGGTTTACCTGTACACCAATTTGTATCATAATCCAGGCAGTCGTTAAGTGAATATACTCGTAAAACATATAGACAGAGCACAGAGCTACTTTCACATTAATTTATAATTAATCGCTATTTAATGGATGATCACAGCGGGTGATGCTTCTGCTTACCCCCATGGGAAAAAGAACTGAATTTATATTCTTATGCGTGCATGGATTACTGTCATTCAATAATAAATTAGAAGGTTCTCGAATCAAAATACGTAATTGTGCAGTTAACTTGTCGAATAGCTCCCTATTCAGGGTTTAACGACCAATAGCGAGCGATGTTTGCTTCGCTTTAACATCTTTTTCATAACTTAAGTATCTACTTTTCTTACGTATCTGTTATTGTGTTTTAAATGAAACTGTCTCTTGAAAATTACGTTTAACATAAAAAATAGTTTGTGCAAAATAATGAATTTTCAATAACATAACTGGTTACGCTGCGCGGAAAGAACGGTTAGGTCTTTTATCTATAACTTCATGTCATTGAACGACTAATCTGATTGGCTGTGAAAGGTCCTATCTCCATCCTTTCCTCGCGCATATCTTCTCGCTTTAGTACGAGAGAGACCGCATAAAAAGCGGCCGCAGTTGAAACTCGTGGCCAATCGGTTACTCACAACGCGCACCTCACGTCAGAGCGCTCCAGTTGCCTGCACTCGACAGCCGCTCCTCAGCCGCGAGGACGTCCCCGGAGAATTAAGGTATTGTGCAATCCTTCCTATATTTCGATCTGCATTCTGTCTTGTGTTCCCGGCAGAACGTAATTTCCATGTCTTTCGTTCACAGCCAATTAGCAATTAGAAAAATTTAGCATAACCCGCGCTTCCATTTGGTCCTAACGAGCCTGGATAGTTATTGAAATCAGTGATAACCATTCGCCATTCGTAGTCGGTAAAAATACTCGTATTCTAATTAGTTTTGTACCAAACACTTGTCTCGCCGACAGGTGTGGGGTATATCGTTAAATTCTCGGTAAAACCGTTGTATATTCGTAACACCAGCTAGTAAATCGTTGCTATAACTGGTTATTTCGCTTAATCCCGCATTATTTTAAAATATTACCGTTGAATTACCGCTTCGCGCTCAATCACCGACGCATTATTGTAAAAATAAATACCCACTTAGGTAAATTATTCGCTCACATCGCTTTCACAACGTATTTCGCGTGTTACATATTTATTTAATTATCGTTATTAGAAGGTTGCTAGATGGCGCCTACAGATATTACTCTTAAACGATTGTTAGGGAAAAGAGATCGAATATTTTCTCGTATGCAACGTATTTGCGATAAATTGAAAAATATTGATTCGGAGGACTTCGATAAAGAATCGTTCTTGTGTGACTGTGAAACAATAGATTCGTTGCGTACTGATTTTGAATGTGCGCTGGACGATATAATCGCTCATGAACTTAAATTAAATCCTGATTATGTCGTCGACTATCAGGCACTTTCTTCATTCGAAGATTTACTGGGTAGGGTGAAGCGGGCAGAGAAGAAATTGCAGGTTCAGGCACCTAGTGAATGTAAGAAATCTCCTCGCTTGCCCCCGATTGAAATACCCGAATTTAATGGGGATATTAAAAATTGGCCGCTGTTCATCGCCAGTTTTCGAAATGCCGTGCATAATAATAGTTCGCTAACAGCATGCGAGAAATTATATTATTTAATTGGAAAATTAACAGGCAAAGCTCGTTCGATATGTGCAGGAATTACTCCGTCAGCTGATAATTACCCACTTATATTCGATTCACTTTGTGAAAGGTATGAAGATAAACGGCAATCGGCAACTTCATATCTAGACCAATTATTTGAATTTAAATCTATTTCGTCAGGTTCGCCGGCTACTTTAGAATCATTTCTCGATAAATTCGCAACGTCGGTAGCCGGGTTTAAAAACATAAAGGTCCATGACCACGCTGATTTTATTTTATTGCATATCGCTCTTAAAAAACTCGACATAGACACTGTACGGGCATTCGAATCTAATCATCAATTAAAATCAAGTAGTTCCGAAATTCCATCTTTTAGTGAATTAGTTGAGTTTGTTCGTGAGCA
Organism: Agrotis exclamationis; assembly: GCA_950005045.1. Lineage (NCBI taxonomy): Eukaryota > Metazoa > Arthropoda > Insecta > Lepidoptera > Noctuidae > Agrotis > Agrotis exclamationis. The sequence continues at coordinate 13,361,033 of OX465436.1, read as the reverse complement.
TATAAAGGTGTTAGAACGAACTTCGTCAACAGTCTCTAACAATAAATCACCTGCAAATCGCAAACATACTAATGCATACACCTGTATAGCTGATAACGAACCTACAGCGTGTGTTTTGTGTAAGGAGAAACATGATCACGTATATAAGTGTAAAGTATTTAATAGTTATAAACCCGATCAGAGATTTAAGTTTGTGAAATCAAACAATTTATGCATTAATTGCTTAAGTCCAAAACATCGTGTGTCCGCTTGTGGGTCAAAGTCCACTTGTAAAAAATGTAGCTCTAAACACCATAGTTTGTTGTGTTTCGGCAATAAATTGAGCGACGCGCACGGTTCAAGGTCGACCGGCGCTCGCACGCCCTCTGCTGAGAGACTTACGAAGCAGACTGATATATCGTTGTGCGCGACTGATGAAAACCGTATTAATTCTTTATACCGGGGCCCAACCACCATATTGATTGCTACCGCGCAAGTTATTGTAGTAGATTCTTTTGGCAAAGAACATATTGTTCGCGCAATATTAGACAGCGCTTCTCAAAGTAACTTTATCACGCGGGATTGTTGTCAACTTTTGGGTTTGAACATAAATAATAAACCGGCCTGTGCAACCGTCAGGGGCATAGGAGGTGCTAGTAAACAAATACAGGGTTCCGTACAAATTAAATTTTATTCTCGTTTCAATCGTAATATAAACTATAATATTGAGTCATTCGTAATAGATAAAATTACTGAACGTTTGCCAACTGCCACGGTTGACGTTTCGCTTTTGCATAATTTTAAAAACTTACAGTTAGCAGACGATACATATTTTTCTTCAAATCCGATTCAATTATTGATCGGTGCTTCGACTTTCCCGCACTTACTCTTATCTAACAGAGTTCAAGGTCAGCCTACACATGCGTCTCCAATCGCCTTGCAAACTGTACTCGGCTATGTAATTGTTGGTAAGGCGCCGGTTCTCATCGATGACAATTCGACCGTTTCGTATTGTTGCACCGCGGAGCCGTTAGACGTAGCGATACGGAAATTCTGGGAATTGGAAGAAGTAAATGTTCCCCCGGTACTCAGCCTAGATGACAAATTATGTGAGGAGTTTTATGCCCGCACTACCACTCGAAATAGTGACGGACGATACGTAGTCGCTTTGCCTTTCAAGGGTGATGTCGAATCCCTGGGCAACTCACGTCAAGCAAGTGAACGCCGGTTTCTCTGCTTGGAAAGGAAGATGCAAGCTTCTCCTAATTTAAAGGCCGCGTACGACAACGTCATCCTAGAATATTTAGAGAAGGGCTATATTTCACCTACAATTCCTGATCCTTCGGAACCTTCGTACTACATTCCGCATCATGGTGTGATCCGAGATGATAAGGTCACAACCAAACTTCGTGTCGTTCTCGATGGTAGTTGTAAAACTACTACCCGCGTTTCGCTTAATGACCTCTTGTATGGTGGACAGAACCTACAAGGGAATTTGTTTAACATTATAGTTAATTTTCGTTTGTTTTCGATCGCGCTTTCATCAGACATTCGTCAGATGTTTCCCAGCATTGGAGTCCGAGAACCTGATCGGCGTTTCCAACGCATCTTGTATCGTTTTTCGCCGCAGGAACCTTTGCAAGTTTATGAGTTCAATCGTGTCGTTTTTGGACTCAAATCTAGCCCCTTTCACGCGCTGCGAACTATTAAGCAGCTGGCGGAGGATGAGGGTGACTCGTACCCTCAGGCTAAAGCCATTGTCGCCACGGGATTGTACATGGACGATTTTGTCCATTCCGTCCTCACGGAAACCCAGGGCATTTCTACCGCTTCAGAGATGATTGGTCTCATGAAGGCGGGTCAATTCGAGTTGGTCAAGTGGACCAGTAATTCACAAGTAGTATTGAATTCTATCCCGCTTTCGCATCGTCTGCCAGCTGACAAGGAGTTCGACGGGTCCGACCAACATAAAGTACTTGGTTTGTGTTGGTCGCCCACGTCAGATCACTTCGCCATGAGAGTAAACACTCCCACTCAGACTTGTACTAAGCGTACAATATTATCGTGCATCGCTAAAACATGGGACGTCATGGGATTTGTCGCGCCTGTCGTCTTGCATGCCAAGCTTCTTATCAAGAAGCTTTGGCTATGCAACTGTGACTGGGATGAGACACCACCTGAAGATATAGTCAGGTTGTGGACTCGCTTTAGGGAAGAGCTTCCTTTGCTCTGCAACATAAAAATCCCACGCCACGTTGGTATTGTCGCTGATAGTGTGGTCACACTCTTAGCTTTCGCGGACGCTAGCGAGAAAGCATACGGGGGAGTGATTTATTTCCACGTCCACAATAGCGATGGCAATACAGTCAATTTGATAACAGCTAAGTCTAAGGTCTCTCCCAAAAATGTAGTTTCTCTCGCTCGTCTTGAGCTCTGTGCTATTCTTGTGTTATCCCAGCTAATAAGAAATGTCGTGGTCGCTTGTCAAAACCGAATAGTTTTCCGTGACATATTCGCATTTTCGGATTCGACGGTCGCGCTCTGTTGGGTACATTCGTCGCCCCATCGTTGGAATACCTTTGTAGCCAACAGAGTTTCGAAAATACAAAGCGATTTGTCACCGCAAAATTTATATCACGTGTCCGGTGCGGACAATCCAGCAGATTGTCTTTCACGCGGACTCACACCCTCACAAATTATAGACCATCCGCTTTGGTTCAGGGGACCCCCGTGGGCTCACTTGGACATTTCACAATGGCCTGTCGCTCCTTTCAATCCCTCCTCAGTGTCTGAAGCACCTGAAGAGAAGAAAAATTCGTTGTTAGTCGCTGCACCTAACGAAAGATCTTCTATTCTTTGTTTAGTCGATCGTATCTCGTCTTGGAGTAAATTACTTAGAGTGGTAATTTACGTTTGTCGTTTCGCTAAGTTGTTACCGGTTAATAACCGCATGTCAGCATCGGATTACGATTTCGCTGAACTACTCATTCTACGTGAAATTCAACGCTTCTATTTCTCAAAGGAAATTGCCAGACTCAGAGAAGGCAAGGATTGTAGTCATTCTCTTCGGCACTTGAAACCTTTCCTCAAAGACGGACTCATTAGAGTCGGAGGCCGTTTAAGAAATTCAGATTTGGGTTATGAAGCGAAATATCCAATTCTACTCCCAAGAAAAGATCCTATTCTGAATTTGCTTGTCGAATACCATCATAAATTGAATTGCCACGCGGGTCCCGACCTGCTGATGTCACTGTTACGTCAAAGATATTGGATACTTTCTGCACGCAATTTAATTAGGAATAGGATTCATAAGTGTCTTCCCTGCTTTCGTCTCCGTCCCAAGCCAAGTTTCCCTGAGATGGCAGATCATCGGTCTTGTCGTGTAGTTCAAGCAACTAAACCGTTCGTTCACACGGGCACGGACTACGCTGGTCCCTTCAAGGTTACCATGTCTCGCGGCCGAGGCATTCGTTCTACCAAGGCATACGTGTGTCTGTTCGTCTGCATGACTACACGCGCGGTACATATCGAACTAGCCGGTGATCTTAGTACAGTCAGTTTTATGAGTGCTTTCAAACGATTCCTATCAAGGCGCGGCCCGGTTAGTAGGATTTACTCGGACAACGGGACAAATTACATTGGCGCTAAGCGTAAACTTTCGGAACTTCACGACTTCCTTTGTTCGAAATATCACAACACCGAATTTGGTCACATGTTAGCTGAAAATCGCATAAATTGGTCACTTAATGCCCCGACTGCTAGCCATTTCGGCGGTAATTGGGAGGCTAATATTAGAAGTTTAAAGATTCACTTATACCGTGTAATAGGTGATACCATCCTTTCGTTTGAAGAGTTAAATACCGTTCTTACTCAAGTCGAATCAGTAATGAATACTAGACCTCTTTGTAGGACACTCTCTAGTGATCCTTCAGAACCACTAGCTTTGACTCCAGCGCACTTTCTGAATCTCACCCCTTTAAAATACTTGCCTGCCGAGGAGATAGACGAGAGAACAATTGTTTCGAGACATAAATTGTTAGACCAATTAGTACAATCGTTGTGGAAGCGCTGGAGAAGCGGATATCTTCACACTTTACAATCGCGTCGTAAATGGAACACGCCGATCGATCCAGTCACTGTCGGTACGGTTGTGATTCTCATAGTAGATAATTCGCCCCCACTTCACTGGCCTTTGGGTGTCGTGGAAGAAGTTTTTCCTGACTCCACAGGAGTCACTCGCATCGCCCGAGTTAAGACATTGACTGGATCCTACTTGCGTCCCGTCGTTCGTCTTTGCCCATTGCCTAACCAATAAATTCGGCTCTCGTCATCCAAGGTTAGGTTAGCATTAGTAATTAATTATTTGATTTCATTGATATTTACGTATAGATAATAGTTTAAATTGTAGTTTAATTTCACGAATTTCGCCTTCAACTCTTGAAGGCATCCCTTCAAGCCCGGGGGGAATGGTTACGCTGCGCGGAAAGAACGGTTAGGTCTTTTATCTATAACTTCATGTCATTGAACGACTAATCTGATTGGCTGTGAAAGGTCCTATCTCCATCCTTTCCTCGCGCATATCTTCTCGCTTTAGTACGAGAGAGACCGCATAAAAAGCGGCCGCAGTTGAAACTCGTGGCCAATCGGTTACTCACAACGCGCACCTCACGTCAGAGCGCTCCAGTTGCCTGCACTCGACAGCCGCTCCTCAGCCGCGAGGACGTCCCCGGAGAATTAAGGTATTGTGCAATCCTTCCTATATTTCGATCTGCATTCTGTCTTGTGTTCCCGGCAGAACGTAATTTCCATGTCTTTCGTTCACAGCCAATTAGCAATTAGAAAAATTTAGCATAACCCGCGCTTCCAATAACTCTATTTATCGTTATTTTCATACATGATTATTGTTATTTTGTCTCAACTTTTTGTATGATATTTCCACTAAGTATGTCTATTATGTCTTCATACCTGACCTATGTTATTATTACAACAACTCGTAATCAACTACTCGTTATCGTAAATTTTTGACCACTAATTTGGAATAGCCGTAGGCATAGGTAGGTACCAGCTAATTCGAATAATAATAGTTCCAAACTATTCGCATAGAAAAAGACAACAATTTATTCGATTGCTAAAGCATTTATGAACCGCGCTTCACTATACCATGAATGAATCTAATATATCAAAGGTAAAAGTTCAACTTAATAAATAACATTCCTGATTGACAGAAATCATTAATCATTGGCGAAACATTGTACAATATATTCGAGGTAATTAAGTGTAATGCCTCGTTCACACGTGTTCAGTAGAAGTTGAAGACGTCCTTTTGCTCTTGACACGGTAAAAAGTTCGGATTTAAATAAAATCCAAAGCCTCTCCAATGCTTTAAGAGATAAATCTGATAGTCCTTTCTGCTCCACCCAGAGCGAGGACTTATTTGATGATTCTCCAAACGGAAAAAAATATTAGGCTTTTGAACACCGAACGACTTAAATCTGTAGTTAGAAAATCCTGACTTTAATTAAAATACCCATCTCACATAGGTAAATCTTTTACTTCATTTTAATAATTTACTCATATCTATGGGTGTTATTTATTGTAACTTGTATCGGACCGTAGTATGTACATTTTTGATTCAAGAATGACTTATTTACGTTACTTTAATTTACAAACACAATATAGAACTCGTATGTAATTTCGAAATTAAACTACAACACATTTGATAGAATTATACATCATCATCATCTGCCTATAATGTTCCCACAGCTGGGACACAGGCCTCCTCTCTGTAAGAGGGAGTGGGCCATAATCCACCACGCGGGCCCAGTGCGGGTGCGGGACATGCCGGTTTCCTCACGATGTTTTCCTTCACCGTTTTGAGAGCAGTGGTGATGAAATAAATTATACAAAGTAATGCGCCTGACGAGGTTCGAACCCACGACCTACAACTCGTAAGTCGGGACCGATACCACTGGTCAAAATTATACATAATAATGAAAATCATGTTCATCTTACAAATAACGTTTCAACAAAGTTTGGTTTCCAGCTTTATATGAGCAGTTATCAAATAATTTATAAATAGACGATCACAAAAAAATATATTAATGTATTGCCAACAGAACCAAAATTTTAGCTTAATCGGTTAGAAAACTGTTTTAAAATTCGATTGCAACATGACCAATGCTTACTAGCAAGGCAAGTGTCACCGTGTGAACAGGGCCTAAGTGTTTTATTTGACAAATGTCAGGTCCCCAAATGACAGATGATTGTAAAAACGGTAAATTCCATTATCATTTTACTTTCTAAACGTTACGGTATCATTAATTTAGAATACTGATAGAAGCCAGTATTCCAGTCACAGAATTGTCTAAATTCCAATGTTCTAGTTTTCATTTTATACGACGTCGCATCTCGTGATATAGGATATTAGATTACAGGTTGTAGAGAAAATGTCGTTCAGTATGCATGTAATGTATTAACTACACACACTACACTACTGAAACTACTATTGGGTATTTCGGAACGAATAAGGCCAGGGATCACACAAAGAATTTTAAGGCTTGAAAACCTTTGCCCGTGTCTGTATAGTGTATATGCTATATCTAAAACCACTCAACCGATTTCAATGGTGTTTGTGAAAGTTGGTTCCAGCTTGAATGATAGGGTAGTTTCACACCAGAAAGCACAGGCCTCCTCTCTCTGAGAAGGAATGGGCTGTAATCGACCACGAAGGTTTAGTGCGAGTTGGTAGAGGTGACATGTCTTTCAATTTTTGGTTCTTAGGAATAATTATCTTGTGAGTATCTAAGAAGTATCCTCACAATCTTTTCCTTCACCGTTTTGAGAGCACCTGGAATGAAATGAATTACACAAAGTAACGCGCCTGGCTGTGTTGGAATCCAGGAGCTACCAACTCGTATGTAGGTTGGAGCCTTTACCTCTGTGCCACCACTGCTCCACAACTAGCGCCGGGCATAAGACCCTCCTTCGTAGACAACACGACGCAAATCTCCGATACCTTACGACTTTGGCACCCATTGACGGCATGCCTGTGTACGTACCTCTATGGATTTGTATTGCGATAGTCGCTTGGCAGGCTTTGGCCCTCTAGAGGGTGGGCCCCGTCATCTAACTGACGCTCTTTGAGGCGCGCGTGGAACACAACGCACACTACGTGGACCCGGGCATGGTCCATGGTCGGGCGGCGAGTTGCCCATTACTCGCCGCCCGCATGCCCGCGCCTGCAGTGGCCGGAGATCGTCTTGCGACGTCCGTCGCCGCGGACGTCTACCACTGCGGCTGGGGTGGAGGGAGGACGCTGTCCTCTCCCTCACGCGGCCCGCCTCCTCCTTCGCGAGCATGACTGCTTCGCAGAAGGAGGCGACCGCTTTCCACTCCGTCTCGCCCCGCAGCATGGCCTCTACCAATGCAGGGCGCGAGAGGTCTCCGCCTATCGCCGGCGTGAGGACACAACGGTGCTCTGCCCAAGCGGGGCAGTCCTGCACCATACGGTGCTGTGTCCTCCGGGCGATCTTTGCAGTGGAGACACCCAGGCGTTTCTTCCTTTCCGACACAGGTACCTCCCGAAACTTCAGTGTCCGGTGGGGGCCCTGCGTCATGCGGTAGGTCAGGACGCCGTGACGCCTATCCAGTCACTCCTCAAAGAGGGGTCTTACTGCCGCGATTGCGGCGTGCCCGAACCTCGGTTGCGACAGTCGTACCCTCCATACTGCCCTGAGATCGCCGGACCTCTTCCCGCCGCGCCTCGACTTGTCGGGGCAGCGGAACTTCTCTCCGGTACGAAAGAGCTAGGTCATAATATTGAATCCGTGGTGCTATTCATGTGGCAACTGGATAATCCCAGTTGTAAATGTCTTTGGTGCCTTGTTCTGTTCTGTCTCCTGATTGATATAAAAGGAAGTGGAAATTACGTAGTTTCCTACTCCTCCGCTATTATTTTCTGATTAATTTCGTTCCGGTTTTCCAAGACAGTTAAATTCATTCTCCGGGACACGTCGAGCTTCATTGTCTCGGCGCTTTTCTGGTGGTTGCCACTGTTGATTCTGGCTTTCAGAAGTTGCAGTGGTTTGGGAATAGTGCAGTGGGATTAGTGTCGTGTTAAACAAGGACGAGTGTTGTATAAATAGTAAAAACAAACTCGACTAAACACTGGCGACGTGTAAATAAGCCTCGAGTTACAAAGTCGAGGACAAGTAGGAGTTAATGGCTTCCAGTGAATTGTTCACTCAGTTATTAAATATAATTTTGTTGAGTATTATGTTAATATTGTCGTTTTTTGTAAACGTTTATTATAATGAAATCTTTATTAGCATACTGCTTGGAATGGCCATTGTACTGTTTATTTTTAGGGTTCCATAATTAAGAAAGGTTCTTAGGCAACCTTATTCGTACCTGTTCAACGTGCGCCGCAAAGAGCTGCCAACAATTGACGGGGATAAGGGCCAAAACCTGCCAGGGTCGCGGGACTGTCTTATCAGGTAATCGTGACCCTGGAACGTAAAAGGCTCTTGAAGGGCACCGTGGATCTAGTCAGTATGAGTCTGACACCACTCACATCACGATAAAAAAAGCAACCTGATTAACCTAGTAAAATTAAACGTAATTTATAAACTTTTTTTAAGTCATTATAGCACAGTAGTTTAAAAGTTGTAAGCTCTAGAGACGTAAAGATTAATATACCAGTTCTTAAGTAAACAATAGATTATAGTTTAGTATAAACTTATAAAATGTTTTAGAAATTCGTGTTATAAAGTCTTTTTTTCTTAATTCCAGTTAATCCAACAGAAAATATAGAAGTAACTTGTTCTTAAAGATTTTCTTCGGAAAGAAAAATTCGAACCACGGACAGGATTCGAACCTGCGACCTTCGGATTCAGTACATCCGACGCTCATTTCCAACCGAGCCACCGAGGTTCTCACCTGCCGCGGCGAATTCTTCCTTCCATTTCTAACGTCTCAAGGTGACGTGTGTGTGTTCCGAAGAAAATCTTTGAAAATTCGCTACGCATGCGTTGATGCGTTTAATATTTATAAAATAATTTGTTCTTGTTTCCATATAATATGCCAACTCTAGGTAGATATACATATTATAATATCTCGGCTCAATTTATATTGCCACGGAGCGAATTTTTTTTGTAACTAAATCGTACAATGTTTGATTAACTATAATATTATATCAATGTGTGATGTATTTATAAACTAGATAAGAGATCCTCCAGACATAGACAAGCGTTGCTTGACCTTTCTCTCCCATCCAAAGACAGACCTCGGCATGAGTAGCGCCGCCTTTTTTTACTTCAGTTGAATCATCAAATGAGTGAGTCCTCCCGCCCAGGGTAGAGCGGGAGGGACTGTCAGACTCGTACTGACTAAAATTCTCGGTGTTACTTCAATAGCGCTCGATAGCCCTTTTTGCGACTCCGGCAGGCGTTTGGCTCTATATGGGAGCTCCGTCAGACAGCTCTAGTACACTCGAGGAACACGGGGCGCCGTCGACCCGGACATGGTCCAGACGGCGAGTCACCCATTACTCGTAGTCCGCAAGAGTTGCTACCATCTGACGGCTCATTCTACCGCGAGTGCTATTTGATTTAAAACTATTGATTGATTGATCAATCCTGTTCTAGACTACAGGCCCATGTCCAAATTGGATGGGTCATATGAACCACCAAGTGACGTACCTATATAGGATGATATAAGAGCCTAAAATAATAACATTCAGCACTATGCCGTCACTTGTAAGCTGTCCAACTGAGTGTTGGTGAGAATTTAAAAATGCAGGTTGACCGAGTACATGAGTAAATCATTTATTTTTGTACAGCATTTTTACCATCGATAGATCCATGAAAAATAATAAGAAAGCGCGCAGTGCGCTCAAAAATGGTGCACTACAAAGTCGGTATATTTTTTGATATTCTGACGATTTCCAGGGAAAATTTGGTCATTTCATTCTCTACGGCATCAGTTTCATACTGTTTCAATACAGCTTCTAATCCATTATCCCGCAACGCCGCCGTACAAAAATCATGCGACAAGGGGAAAAAATCGAGGGTTGCAGCCCCCGGATCACGGAAAAAGAGGGAATTGGACAGCTTACAAGTGACGGCATAGTGCTGAATCTTATTATTTTATGCTCTTATATCGTCCTATATACGTCACCTGGTGGTTCATATGACCCATTCATTTTGTACATGGGCCTGTAGTCTATTCCACTTCTATTTACACACTTCCGTTAAACGCAAAATAACACCCAAAGAAGCAATAGAAAAGATATAACTCAATCAAAAGCATGTTCTTAAAAGAAAAGCAATAATTCATCGTTTTTCGTATTTGTATTTAGCAAAACACGTTTCGGACAAAACATTCCAAGGCCGTAATGAAAACATTTTCATTGATCCGAGTGTGAGCGTTTCCATATTAAAAATAGTTCATTCAATGAGAGTATAGGTACAATCAATATTTGGGTAGCGTTACTTTCTGTTATTAGCCTTTCATTTAGGCACCTTTTTGAATGTCTTCTCGCTCTTTGGGTGCCCTAAAGCCAGGGGCTTACAAACTAAAACTAAAAACTCAACGACCACACGCTAAGGGCACCTCTGCTGGGTACGGATCTCGGCTGAGGGCGTCGTTGAGGGAGGACAGCAAGGGACATTTCTGTGGGTCAATATTATAAAGGCTGAGGGATACCAGTGGAGGTGACAGGCCTCACCAGGGCCTCCTGGCTCGTGATCATAATTCTGTTAGTTCGCCACCGAAATAATTTTCACTGTGTTCTGACTTCTAACGAGTGACGGTGCGCATTTATTCCAGTTACTACATATTTGGGTTTCATCTTTACTTTTGGGCATAACAACGAACGCCCAAACCATCCCTTTAAAAACAATACGCCCTGTATAATATTTGACCCTAACTCACGGCATGTTTATGAACATTTTCCATTACTTAGTCTAGTAAGTTAACGGAAAATTTCGAAGTTATTCATTTTTATACAGTTGGCCCAAATCTACCTTAGACGGAGTAAAAAAATCCCTAATGCATGCCTTCCGCCTCCATAGAACAAACCCATTTCATTTTTCATAAATAAATATTCAACAAGTCATGATGGACATAAATATAACCTCACGCCTGTAATCGCCAAAGGGTTGGGCAGCGGTGTATCTAATGATACCAGAGGCTTAAGCGTAAGAATTTCGTGTTTACTTTAAGCGACAAGCGTACTTAAAATATTTACGGCGTTTATAGTATGGAAAATATTTGACGGCGTTGGCGCAGTGGCTGATCAATCGGATTGCTGTGCTGCGTATCGCGGGTTCGATTCCCGCACGGAGCAAATATTTGTATGATCTACGAGTAGGTAGTTGTTCCGTGTCTGAGTGTTAATTTGTGTATGTGAGTTTATATGTTTGTAAACGCACCCACGACACAGGATAAATTCATAGTGTGGGGGAAAATTAAAAAAAAACACGAATCGAATTTAGATGCGTTATCTTTGAAAATATGCATTATTTCAGCGAAAGAAAAAATATATGTCCATTATTTTTCAAAACTCTTGCAATTTATTGATGCCGTCACAAATATGGCGCGGAATACATTTTAATTTTAGTTGACTCTTTACATCACAGTAATCAATAAGATATCAACAGCAAGATAAATCCTACAGTGCTGTAGCAATTTCGGTATTAACTCTCACACTACCGAAAATTCGGTATCAATAAAAGATGGAAGTTCCGATATAATAATTGCATGAATACTTAATACAAAGGGAGAAAGCAATCAGCGCGCAGATAAGGATTCATTTTTATTGCAATGCAGATCTATAATACAGAGTGGTTCAAAGAATGATGTTAATTTGTGGAAATTGTAATTAAAAATGGCTATATTATGTGGTATGTGAGTATAATAATAATAATAATAATCAATGGGCATCAATGTTGCTGGCATGAAGCAAACATTGAGGGAGCGCTTCTTTGGCCGCCTAAACAAAGTGTTAAATAGTCTTTTATCAGGCGGAAATAAGGTGCGCGCCTTCAATAGTTGGGTCATGCCGGTTCTGATGTATTCTTTCGGCATACTCAAATGGACTCAAACGGAACTTGACGCCCTAGATAGAAAGGTCCGTACACTGCTGACTGCAAATCGGATGCATCACCCACGGTCATCGGTGATGAGACTATATATCCCGCGGAAGTGTGGAGGCCGTGGCTTACTCAATGCTAAGACCTTGCACAACCGCGAGGTATGCAGTCTCAGGGAATACTTCCTTGAAGCCGACGTGGGGATGCATCGAGATGTAGTTTCAGTGGACAAAGGCCTTACCCCGCTCTCCTTGGCTAACGAGAACTGGCGCAAACCTGTGGTATTGGATACTAAAGACCGCAGGGAGGTATGGCAGAGCAAGGAGCTACACGGACGGTTCTACAAGGCCCTTCACGGGCCTGATGTAGACTTTTTGTCATCTGTAGCCTGGCTACGTTTCGGTGACCTCTTCGGAGAAACCGAAGGTTTTGTCTGTGCGATTATGGATGAAGTTATCATGACGAACAATTACCGGAAATATATTGTCAAGGACGGTACGGTTGACATCTGTCGGGCATGCCACCGTCCCGGTGAGTCGATCAGACACATTGTTTCCGGTTGTTCTCGTCTTGCTAACGGCGAGTACTTGCACAGACACAATCTAGTAGCTAGGATTATCCACCAGCAACTTGCCCTGCAGTACAACCTTGTGGATTCTGAAGTACCATACTACAGGTATGTGCCCGACCCAGTTCTTGAAAACGGTCATGCCTTATTGTATTGGGATCAATCTATCATCACTGACAGGACTATTGTAGCCAATAAGCCTGATATAGTGGTGGTAGATCGCCGAGAGCGCCGTGCAATGATTGTTGACATCACCGTCCCTCATGACGAGAATCTCGTGAAAGCTGAAAATGATAAAAAAATCAAGTATCTTGATTTAGCACACGAGATTGTCGATATGTGGGACGTGGACTCAGCAGTCATTGTACCGATAGTCGTTACGGTCAATGGACTAATTGCGAAGAGCCTCGACCAACATCTTAAGAGGCTCTCATTGTGCAGTTGGCTCAAGGGCTTGATACAGAAAGCAGTTCTCTTGGACACGGCGCGCATAGTGAGGAGGTTCCTGTCTCTGGAGCCCTAACCACCGGCAGCTTGGACCCTGTTCCCGATGCTGGTGGGCACCTATTTTTTATATTTTTAAATGTTTTTATTTTTTTTTGTAATAATATTTAAAAATGTATTAAATATGATAGAAAGTGAATAAAGGAAATAATAATAATAATATTCCACAACTATCACACAACGCCATCTAGTCCCAAGCTAAGCAGAGCTTGTGTTATGGGTACTAGACAACTGATAAACGTACTTATATATTTCTAAATACATCAATATTATAGATAAATTACACCCAGACACAGAACAAATGATCGTGCTCATCACACAAACATTTGTCCTGGGTGGGAATCGAACCCACGACCTCCGGCATAGCAGTCAGGGTGACTAACCACTAGACCAACAGGCCTGTCAACGCTCTAAGTTCATAAAGCTGCAGGAATGACTTTTATGTTTTTTTTTTGTTCCTGCAGCTTTATGAACTTAGAGGGTTGTATTGATGATTTTGATGATAATAATTCTGTTACTACATACGTCTTATAGTCGCGATCAACATTTTAATCAACATAAAACCTAGCAATGGCCTGCAAATTGCAAAAAACCCAAGAAATTTTGAATTTCGCGGGCTACCCTGGAGCATCCACCTTAAGTGGAGTGGTTTCACTTCCGCTACTCGGCTCATTTTGGTTGTACCGTTATTTTCAACAGTCTATTAGCCTTCCTCGTTAAATGGACCATCCAAAATAAAAACATTTTTTAATTCAAACCAGTAGTTCATAAGCTAACTAAACTCTTCCCGTCGTACTACAAAAACTTTTTAACGTTTGTTGAACACTTGTCTAAAAAAATGTCAGATTATGTCGTTGAAATAAGGTCCGTTTTGCAGTCGCATTTTTTTGACAAGTGTTCAACAGATGTTTAATATTTTCTAGTAAGGCTGATTAGCTTTATAATATTAGTTAAGGTACCTATTTTTTTTAAATTGGTAAAATCACATGAGTCCTCATGCCGCCTTGGGTGGAGCGGACTGTCAGACTCGTACTGACTAAAATCCACGGTATTCCTTCAATAGTCCTTTCCATTCCTGGGCCACGGTTTCCTGTTTAGCCAGTCCCGCGATCCACACACCTTCAAGATGAAATTACCTTTTCTGTATACCTAAATCTCTCTTTGAACATTACAGCGAACTAATCCATCACCATATCAATCCATTATTAGATCCACAGACGTCTGTTGTATCACGTTAATCAATTCTAACACAACACAGTGCATCGTAGACCGCAATTATCTACGAGCATAGTACTAGTTACTATTTGCTATCAAAGCACGGATATTGCCCAGACAACAAAGTAAATAAAAACAATTGTACGAAACTAAGTTTGTGCCAGTTTCCACGGTTGGTCTTGCCAACCAATATGGCAACAAAACCTTCAGCGAACCAGCTAAAAGTTTAAGAAACTGTTTTTACAACTGCGCTGGCAAACTTTGACGATCTTCCATTATAAAATGGAAACCAATTTTAGTTGTAATTTTAACCTTAAAATAGACAAAAAAATCTTGACCTTTACGCCCTGAGGCAAAAAATTGATTCACCTTTAATTATTGACAAAAGTGTAGGTAACTTTAAGGAAAATTATTGCTCAACTAAGTAGCTTTTAACAGCTACTTTGAATAATACAGCTATTTGAAATTAATGTTATCATCAATATTTCTGCATAAATAAGAAATAAATAATGAGAGAAGGTTGACACAAAATTCAACCTTTCTATTTCTCCCCTTTTCAGTGCAAAAAAAAAACACCTAAGTATAACCATTTGATTCTATCTATCTTTTCATCAAAAGAAACAAACAAACTGTTTCGCATTTCTAGTTAGGATTCTGAGATCAAACAAATAGAGATTATTATAAATGCTAATACAACGGAAATACTGTTCTTTGATTGAGAACGCCATTTAAAAACTGACAAGATGTCTGCCGCAACCGCCATATTTGGCGCGCAAAAAAAAAACCGTTAATTCAAGTGTTTTAGCTCATCACTAGTCGTCATTCACACGGAACTACTGCCCACAAGGATAGTTATTAAGCTTTTAATAATGGCGGTTATGTCATTATAATTTTACGTTAGTATGCGTCATGTGTAGTATGTTAATCCCCATAATATAACGTGTTTTATAGGTATCTAAGTGATTTACGGATTCGGGTATTTTCCTGTAGCATCTTAGCTATAGTAGAAATACTGGTTGAGGATCTCTAATGTGGAAGTCGAGGTGACCCTGTCCTTATTGGTGATTTGTTGCAGAAAGGTCAGGTGGGTCACTAAGGACCCGACACCAGGTTAGTTTTGGTCAGCACGAATCTGATAGATCCCTCCCACTATTCTGAGGGTAGAGGACATTCATTAAGGAGTTAAAACTTGAAGAAAAGGTGTAGTACTCGCACCTGACGACGGTTTGTGAGGATGAATGATGATGATGAAAAAGGTGACGTTTTTATAGTTTCTGCCTACGTCCATGGGGTCATTGTGCGTAAGAAGAAGGCTTAAATTAATACTTATTTTGCCAATGCTCCAAATAGCCAGCAATGTGTCATCGTGTGTTTAATCTGTTAGAGATTGTATCTATCTGATCAAACAACAATCAGTTATTCATAATATCGCAGTTAAATGCACACGTAGCATTTCCAATTTTATCTATATTATTCTAAGAAAAACAACCGAATTGTGAACCTCCTCCTTTTTGAAGTCGGTTAAAAATTTGTTTTTTCTTTGCTTGAATATGGGCCGTACTACGATACGACCGTATAATCACACCATGCTTATAATGTTTAAATCTTTCTACATTCTGTAATTTTATCGATTCTTCCGTCGTTAAAACCCGCTTCTACGATGTCGCTTGATACGCTGTCCTCAACACACTGTCTTCCGTTTCCGCATACAATATGTCTCAACCAGCTCTTAAGATCTTATAAGTATTCATATTTTCATATTTAGGTACCAAGAAAACAAGTGAACTAATTATAAAATTCGCTAACAATTTTGTTGGCAAGGTAGTTTTCCTTGAAGAAAGTCTTTGAATGTGAAGCCTAACGAAAGTAATTGAAAATTCCTGAAATAGCACTGATACAGTAGGAAGTGAATGTTCTGAAAACCTTTGTAATGTTGTGAACTGCTTTTCAGTGAATGGTTCTTGTTTTGTAACTTACCTTGACAGAAGTTTCGTGGAACTCAGCTTCTGTCTGTTATTCTTGAAGCCGACCGCAACTGTTTTTGATCAAAATTCAACACTGTGTGATAACCCTTGGTAACACTGCTAGTCTTGTAAGACGTTCGAGTTTCTGACTGACAATAACGACTGTTAAAGATCTAGAAATGATATACAAAACAGTACTTTTTATGGGGGTTTCAGTTTTCGACTTATATTTCGGCGAATAAAGCCTCCTGCAGACACACGCGATTAATCGCGCGGGGCGACATGTCGCGGTCCATTCGCAGTATTTCTAGAGTGGAAATTAGCTTGGCTCGTTGTCGCAGCGCGATTAATCGCGTGTGTCTGCAGGAGGCTTAACTCCGAAACCTGACGCTTTAGGACATTATGCCCATTGTATTTTTTGTTTGTCTAAGTGTCCTCTATCTAAATATATAACTTTGGTTGAGCACCGCGATTCCGAATAAAAAACAAAATGGCGGGTGACCGATACCCGCTCCATACTAAAATCTTCTAACCCCTTTCACGAAGATCGGAACAGTGGTGTAAGCGTGTAAATGAAACAAACTTTACTTTCGTATATGTATATAACAATAACGTTAGAACTACAATGACCTTCCTACGGTTGCATGCACTCAAAAGAATAATTATGTAATTATGTTTGCGTGCGTGACATTGCACACTACCGTAGACAGAGTTAAACGTACCAAAAATAATTCGTTTGCCAGTAATTATTTTATGCTTAAAACTTTGTTTGATGAATAGAATTTTAATCTAACACTTTACATAAATTACTACTCCTATTGTAATTAATGTGAAAGTATAAAGGGATACCTAGATGTTTCTTTCTCTTTTACGCAAAACTTATTGGAGTTTTAAATCCTGCTCTCTGCGTTCCGCCTCTTCCTTCTCCCTCCTTCTCAAGCATTGCTAGTCTGCAGAAGGAGACGCTCTCCGCACAGTGACGGATCAACATGGTTTTGCATAGCTTCATGTGTATCTGTGTATCGTCATCTGCCCTGCCTTTTCCCAACTATATTGGGTCGGCTTCCAGTCAAATCGGATGCAGCTGAATATCAGTATTTTACATGGAGCGACTGCCTGTCGGATTTCCACAACCCAGTAACTAGGTAATACGATACCCCATGGTAAGACTGGTTCGGCAGACGATCTCCGGCCACCGTAGGCGCGGGCATGCGGGCGGCGAGTAATGGGCGGCTCGCTGTTCGACCATGGACCACGCCCGGGTTGACGGCGCGTTGTTTTAAGGAGTGTCAGCATGATGACGGGGCTCTAGAGGGCCAAAGCCTGCCGGGGTCGCGGGACTTATCTCATTACTGTGACCCCGGAACATAAAGGGCTATTGAAGGACACCGTGGATTTTTAACCGACTTCAAAAAAAGGAGGAGGTTCTCAATTCGTCGGAATCTTTTTTTTTTTTTTTATGTATGTTCCCCGATTTCTCGAAGACGCCTGGGCCGATTTGGAAAATTTTTCTTTTGTTTGAAAGGGTATACTTCCCAAGTGGTCCCATAATCATCAGGTCAGGATCTGATGATGGGATCCCGGGGAAATCGAGGGCAACCCTCAAATTTTATAGGCCCGCACATCGTTTTTCGCAAATTTTATGAAGTAATTTAAGTACTTGCGTATGATAATCATCATCTCATGTAGCTGAGCTGATGATGGAAGGTACAACTCCTTAACAGCAAGGAGTAAGCATCGACTGATTTAGTTTGTGTTCGCATATCTTCGGAACTACAAGTCCGATTTAAGTAATTCTTTTTTTGTTGTACTAGGTATTGTTTAACTTACGGAATACTGCAAGTTTCATCAAAATCGGTTCAGTAGTTTTTGAGATACTTAGGGAATTTTATTAGCTTATTGGGCACGTGAGCGATGTTGTTACCGGTGCTACGGATTACAAAATTTTAGTGCACATGTAAGAGAATGATTTATTTGACAAGAATTTGGGTTGAATATTTAAACTAAAAAGAGTAAAATAAAAAAACTTTTTCAAAAAAAAATGTAACCGCCTTCAAAAACCACCACAAAAAAGGGTAAAATAACCTACAAAATAACTTTTCTTTCAGAAGTCGGTGGCAAAAAAGACAATGAAATGATAAAAAATAAAGGCACCGACTTCTGAAAGAAAAGTTATTTTGTAGGTTATTTTACCCTTTTTTGTGGTGGTTTTTGAAGGCGGTTACATTTTTTTTTGAAAAAGTTTTTTTATAGTCAGTACGAATCAGTACGAGTAGTCAGTCCGAGGGAAGGGCGGAAGGGATTCCGCCCTTCCCTGTGTGGGAGGACTCATTTGATGATTTTACCACGAAAAAAGAAATGGTAAGACTGGTTGACTTTAGAGCTTCTGACTAACAGTAACGACTGTTAAAGATTTACAAATGACAGCCGGGACAAACGGCTTTACATGCTTTCCGAGGCACGGAGGAAACTCGCTATCGGTGCATCCACACCGCCGGTAACATTTGTAGCTCAACGTTTCCAAATGTTGCTCGGTAACATCCGCCAACAAAATGTTACTAAGTGTTGACATGTTACTGTAAGTCAAGTAACATTGCTTAACATTCGGTAACATCCGCCAACATGTTACTAAGTGTTGACGTGTTACCCCCATTATCTAACAATGTTGCCGATTATCGAGCAACGTTACTCGACATACGGCAACATTTGTTGTCGGATATTACAGCGGTGTGGATGAGTAACAATCAACAAATAGTAACAAGGAGCCACAAAAGTTACCGAATGTTGCCGAATGTTACCGTGTTGCCTTTTGTTGCTCCACAAATGTTGCCGGCGGTGTGGATGCACCGTATGACAGATGGTCAGTCATCGACAGACCAACTTCGGCAAGCGCGACTTAACCCGGAAGATCGGCCTGTACAGCTGTAATTATTTAGCCACGAGCTCCTACATACCTATGTTTGTAGTACATACCTATATTTGTAGTACATACCTATATATAAACCTGATGAAATAAGTTTGGTACATACATTTGCTATTTAAACATTGAGTAAGTTCTTTGAAAGGTATTCAGCAACCGAAATTATTTACGTAAACATTACCTACAAAATTCCGATTGCTTTTAACAATAGAATCCTTTTTCAGTGTATTGGTTGGTAGATGGAAAACCTTTGACATTACTGACTGCTCCGAACCTCGATATATACAACACGATATATAAAACAAAATAGGTATGTACCGATTGCTCATTTATTATTTTGTACATTTAGATTATTAATATAACTTACACATTAAAGTTTTACGCAAAAAATGTAACCGCCTTCAAAAACAACCACAAAAAAGGGTAAAATAACCTACAAAATAACTTTTTCACTTCAATAGCTCAAACATGTAGGTTTTGCTGCCTGAAATCAGTGAGCAAAATGCGATTTTGCTCACTGAGTGAGACAAAGTAACTTTTTAATTTTTGTTTTTAGAAAGCCGCGAATATCTTATTCAGCCTTGGGTTAATCATACAATTCGAAACATTTACACTCCATCTCTTTCCCGCTATTAGAAAGAGAGAGGGATAAAGACCAGCCTTTTCGAAATTCCAATTTTGAATTCGACCTCAAAGACAAACACGCTCGGTTTGTACTAACTAAAGAAATTTTTCAAAAAGGTAATTATGTCTTAGTGTAATTTATTGAATTTTTAATTATGTATACGTAGTATTTAAACGAAAATAAGTATTTACTGCAAATAAAACTGATATTTAACCTGTAAATATTTATTTCTAGTTTCGACTATGTTACGTTAATATTTTGAATAATAAAATATCATGGGTGCTATAATTTCCGAATAAAATAATAGTTTAAATAAAAGAGCGGGAATAAAATTTCGTGGCTGGCGTAAAGAGTTGAATAAGTTAATAGTTATTTAAATCTATTCCTGTTTATTATTTTATCTCCTAAAGTGTTCTCGCTGCTGAAGTGAAAAGTTATGTGTGTTACACGAGAGCAAAGTTTTTTGCATCTCGTGCCTTTGAATCCCTCGCCACACTCAGGATTCAACTTTAGAATCACTCGTTACGCTCGTGATTCAATCGTTGAATCCTTCGCTTGCTCAGGATTCAAAATCAGCACTCGCAGCAAAAAACGACTTTGCTCTCTTGTTGCACAAATAACTATTCTTTCAGAAGTCGGTGCCCGTGTTTTTTTTCCATTTCATTGTTTTTTTGCCACCGACTTCTGAAAGAAAAGTTATTTTGTAGGTTATTTTACCCTTTTTTGTGATTGTTTTTGAAGGCGGTTACATTTTTTTTGAAAAAGTTTTTTATTTTACTCTTTTTAGTTTAAATATTCAACTCAAATTCTTGTCAAATAAATCATTCTCTCTCAAGTGCATAATAAGGTAATAAAATTCCCTATCTCAAAAACTACTGAACCGATTTTGATGAAACTTGCAGTATTTCGTAAGTTGAACAATAATTAGTGCAACAAAAAAATAATTACTTAAATCGGACTTGTAGTTCCAGAGATATGCGAACACAAACTAAATCAGTCGATGCCTACTCCAAGCCGTTGAGGAGTTGTACCTTCCATCATCAGCTCATCCACCTGAGATGATGATTATCAGATGCAAATACTTGAACAGCTTTAGAAAATATATGAAAATGGTACTATGTGCCTATAAAATTTGAAGGTTGCCCTCGATTTCCCTGGGATTCCATCATCAGATCCTGACCTGATGATCATGGGACCAATTGGAAAGTATACCCTTTCAAACAAAAGAAAAAAATTC
Organism: Agrotis exclamationis; assembly: GCA_950005045.1. Taxonomy (NCBI): domain Eukaryota; kingdom Metazoa; phylum Arthropoda; class Insecta; order Lepidoptera; family Noctuidae; genus Agrotis; species Agrotis exclamationis. Next base: position 13,339,929 of record OX465436.1, on the reverse strand, counting down.
CAAATCGGTCCAGGCGTCTTCGAGAAATCGGGGAACATACATAAAAAAAAAAAAAAAGATTCCGACGAATTGAGAACCTCCTCCTTTTTTTGAAGTCGGTTAAAAAAGGGTGTTAAAAGGTTGTCTGTCTGTGGAACTGTTGCTCTTAAACCGGTGCACCGATTTGAATACTATTTTTCTTTTATTCTTTTAAATCAGAGTAGTTATTTATAGATAGATTATGGGGATATATTAGTTAGATATTATGTTTTATCAAAATCGGTTCGGCTGTTTCTAATTAAAGCTCTTTTGTTACGCGTTGGGGATTTCTCTTTGTTTTATTTTTTATCTATTAACTTCTACATTCGTGTTGGCAAATGTTTTTCAATTTTTTTTTCAAAAACTTTCACCACTTCTGCGAATCAATTTACAGATCGTTTTACATTTTAATTGGTGCTCACCTACATCCGTACTTAAAAGCGAACGGCATTTCAATACGAACTATCAAGTCCTGATTTTTAGAAATTAACTGAATTTCCTTAAAAAACAATCCAGATTGTTATAGATAGTATGTGTACGCAACCAAGTGGAATGTTACGACAAAATTGGTCCTTAGGTATGTCTGAAATCCAACACATCATAAGTATCTCCATAAGATTGTCTATAAAGCCTTATACAGTCTGAAGCCTCGTCTCGTTTAACGATGTAGGAAGCGGAATAAGCCAAACATTTGCATTTGGAGTTACATCTGAAGCATAATTATTGTTACTGCGGACACTAAGGTATAAAACACAGTACCTAACGTCTCGCCTGTAATCATAGAAGTTTTCAGGTTTTCTCCGAACGGATCACTACAGCGAGGGGCGGACTCGATAATTAATGACATACAAAAAAAACATAAAACGTAGGAGGTATTCAATGTTTTCCACTAACATATTTTATAAAAGTCTTACTGGACTAAATCACAATTTTTATGTATGTGTAAAATATGGTTTAATTCTGAAAATGTCACCATTATTAAATCCTCCTTTGAACCGAGCCACAAAAATGTTACCGCAGCTGAGAACGAAACCTAATCTTTTATCAGCCTTAGTAGCCGGTTATGACCCCCACGGGGACATATGGGGTGACCTACTCTTCAGAGGAGTCCTCACGGCTTCATGTAATGTCATATCCAATAGATTAAACAACCCTGAAACTGAAATTAGTTCCTTCTACTCGGAAACAAGATAAAACTTGTTTCTATCTGATTGGGGTTTAAGGGAATTTACAGACGAGTTATGATGTAATATTTCGCATGAATATGGACGATAGATCTCTAAGATAATTTTACTGTTTCCCGATTACTCCCTTAAGCCTCCTGCAGACACACGCGATTAATCGCGCGGGGCGACATGTCGCGGTCCATTCGCAGTACATTTAGAGTTGAAATTAGCTTGGCTCGTTGTCGCAGCGCAATCAATCGCGTGTGTCTGTTCGAGCCTTTATCGGCCCTAGAACGCAAAGGGCAACCGAATATACAGGGTACATTTTTGGTCAGTTAGAGTCTGACAAACACCTCTCCTCCACTCAGGTCCAGAATTCATTTGAAGATTTCCAAACCCTACCATTTTGCAAACTATTTAGTGTTGGCCTCCACTCTAAACAAATGTAACTCAATACCAGAAATTTATAACCAAAAAAATATACATAATTTTTAAGCTATCTTATTCTACAAAACAAAAACCTACTCTTTTTTATGTATAATGGGTTTGCTCTTGAACTTAGTCTAGCTCAGGAGTGATTAAGACAAGGTTGACGATGGAGCGAACTTACCCAGAAGAAGCCTGTTCACTCTAACTTTGAAGAGATTAGGGTTGTATGCGTTCGGAAACACAGACGCAGGGAGAGAGTTCCACTCCTTCGCTGTCCGCATTATAAATGACGTTTGGAAACGCTTAGTGCGAATTGGTGGTATGAGGTAAGGATGGTAATTTGCCGTGCGTCTAGATGTGCGATGATAGAAGGGGGCTGGTGGAATGAGGTCGTGGAGTTCTTGGGCCCAAATGTAATTATTTTTAAAAACTATGTATGGAAGAACTGATCATTTTCGTGATAACGATTATACATAAATGTATAGTCCCGTAGCAGAAGTGTGTCATAGACTCATATTTAAGTCTGTCCATGACCTTGTTCGTTCGGTTGGCCTTTCCGGTGCCCCCTGAAGACAGTTACGCGAACATTTGATAATAGCCTTATCTTAAATTTTAGTCGCGGTACTTCGCAAAGGACTTATGAAAGAAAACGCTTGTTTTTCAGTCAGTCTGAGAGTCCCTTCCACTCCACACAGGACGGGATTTTTACATTCCAAAAAGCCTGAACTATGACTATGATACACTTTTTGATGCACTCTGCATTGAGTGATTGCTTATCTGACTTCCATAACCCAGTTACTGGGATTTTTATGACCTACAGGTAGTTGAAAAAAAAAAGTTTAAAACATAAACATCCGAATGGAGAACCTCCTCCTTTTTAGAGTTCCGTAGCCAAATGGCAAAAACGGAACCCTTATTTAGAACTCGGTTAAAAATAGAGGTAACACTTTTCTTCTGCAAGTACACATGTTGTCATAACATGGGATTCAATGGGAATAGTAAATGGAATTCAACGGGAATACCTAAAAAAATGGATCCAAAAGTGGGATTCAACGGGAATAAATCGGTAATGAGACACCCCTTCGTAAGACTGGTTGTCACACTGTCAGGTATTAGACCACCCTTAAGCAAAGGCATTAAAGGCTATTTTCAGACTATTTCATATTACTTATTTCTTTCTTACAGGTACTTGAGTGACAGTGCAAAACCATCTAGCTTTTACTATTAGAAGCTAGATCCTTGACCTCATTATAAGTTGCGGTCTTCATTTTTTTTCTGTAAGTACTTTATTATCGTTATAATTTAGTTATAGTGACTACCTTCCACTTAGTAATTAAGGATATTGGATATCGATTTAGTTAACATTGGCACTTGGTACGTAGCTAACTAAATTAATTACGTGTTTCTTGTTTTTCTGTATCGGGAAATGACAGCATATCGTGCATTTGACGTTTTTTTTAACCTGCTTCAAAAAGACAGATGTGGTCAATTCGTCGGAATCAAAATATGTATGTATATGATCCCCAATCCCCAATTATTCAAAGACTAATGGATTTGGAATAGTATTCTTTTGTCTGAAGAAGTATTATACTTCCCAGGTGGTCCCATGATCATCAAATCAGGATCCTGGTGAAATCGAGAGAACTCTTCAATATTGATTGCTGCTGTCGCATAGCTATGTGTTGTTTTTACGCAACCAATTTTAAATTTCAATTATAAATTTATTAGCCTTCATCATCATCATCATCATCATCTCAGCCATAGGACGTCCACTGCTGAACATAGGCCTCCCCTTTAGATCTCCACATATACCTACCGGTTGGAAGCGACCTGCATCCAGCGTCTTCCGGCGACCTTTATAAGGTCGTCTGTCCATCTAGTTGGTGGATGTCCTACGCTGCGCTTGCTAGTCCGTGGTCTCCACTCTAATACTTTTCATCCCCATCGACCATCTGCTCTGCGAGCAATATGGCCTGCCCATTGCCACTTCACCGTGCTAACCCGGTGGGCTATATCGGTGACTTTAGTTCTTTACCCTTACTGCCTTTAAACTCGAACACTAGTGTCTGCTTTAAATATTCCCACTGCTGAGAAACAGCTCCCCTCATGGTGAGAAGAAGTGCACTACACGTAAGTGTAGGGAGTCTTAAAAATGATTCTGAGAATTACCAGTTTCCTTCACCGTTTTGTTAAGTCCTTCAAATCAACAAATCGACGTTTATTCCTTTGATTTTCCAATAGCTCCTCAATATCAATTACTTTATGTAATTGATTATTTACAACGAATAGGGTGTAATTTCCTTAGTGATCGATGGTGGATATAATTACACAAACGAAAGCTATATACTGTTGTTACAAACACATTTCATTTCATCCGATGCTATCTGTTATTTTAAAGGTATATTATTTAGTTCTAGGTGTTATTTGGTAATATAATCAAGTGATTCCTCTCACCCAGGGACGGGAGGGCCTGTCAGACTCGTACTGACTAAAGGCCCTTACGTTCCAGGGTCACATTTCAATTGAAATGAATTTACTAAGTCCTTATGTCGAGAGCTCCTAGTCAAAGGTATTTTTAGTTAGTAGGTATGTTTAGTCCTAGTTAAAAGTACTTTAAACTGGTACGGCTGGAAGGCATTCGGTAAACCAAATTTTGTAACATTGCGCAAGAAATAATAATAGCAAGTATACATTACCACTTATAAAATGGATTTATGATCAGTGTTATAAAAGTCGTGTAAAACTGAAGGAAAAAAAAAGCTCTTTCAAAGTCGCTTTCACAATTCGTTACAAACAATAAGGACTCTCTCTATTTTGTTCTTCGTAGAACTCCACTTCTGTAGTCCTGTTGTGCACTACATATAGAACAAATATATTATATTTGTCCTATACATGGTACACACTTAAGTACCGAATTACGCTAACGTTACACAAAATCAATATGAACACAAACAGTCTGGCGAACAGAATGGAAACGCTGTTCGTTTGTTTATTTATTTATTAAGCAATGTAAGTAATCGTTGTTCCAGTATCTTATTCTGTTGGCCGAATAAATTTTAAGCACGGCTACTGAGTTTATTTTTGAACATCAAAGGAATAATATTCTGAAAGTTCTAGAATAATGAAGGTCTCTTTTGTAATAATTTTCGCCCAAGCAGTCCACCTAGACACTGAGATCCCAAATAAAGAATTTAAACAAGATAGACCTACAAAATGTAGGTAAGCTCATTCTAAAACTCATAAATATAAAGTAAGCTCGGGTTTTGAATTATGTTCTTCCACATAATCCTCTTGTATGCGAAGTAATATAAGACAAGCAATAATGTACACAAAGTGGCGCTCTTGAAAAAGGTCAATGTACTTCAGTTTCCACCTGAAACTAAATTAAATGACGACAGATAACATATTCAAGATCTCCGCAAAAAACACATTTCTAAAACGAGTACATAGGCCTAAGCTAACATTAAAAACTGAATTAAAATGGCGGCCTAAAAGGTACAGGTAAGCACAAACTTTGTTGTACGCCCCCAACGTATTGTAGCGAAAAATCGTTTGTACATTCGCGATCAAAAAGCAGGAAATACTTCAAATGACTTCCAAGTTTTTGACGATGTTTTTCGTCACAAATCGAAATTAGGAGCGACAATGTCCTAATCAAGCATGATATTGTTTGGCACAAAAACCTTAAAATATGCTTCGGGCATCCGGTTTCAATCATGGTGGCAAAAAAAAGGTGGCAAAAAGTAGCACAACAATTTACATGTAATTGTCGGAGTATATTATCTGTTTTACAATTATGGCGAGTTTGTGAGAATGTCATTACTACAACCGAAAAAAATGAGGGGTAAAGGTACAAATGTGGGGCAACGAAATTGCTAAAATAATGAGAAACAATCTCGAACTTAATTCGCCACTGATGCGAGGAACATGTTTCGCTTTCGAGTGTAATTTGCGTCGCTCAAAATTAGTCGAGCGGGAATTTATTTTGGGCGAAATTTTCAAATATTGTTGGACTAATTTTGCGTCAGATATGGCACCGAGAGAACCACAATATTGTTTTAAACCGGATGCTACGTAATTTCGGAGACATTTTTAGGATTTCAACAAGGGTGAAGCTTCCTCGTTCGCAAGTTCTTATGTAAATGTAAAAATCTCCAGTAAACAATGCATGAGGTTTAAAAAATGGGGCAAGTTAACTTTGTCGCAAATGTACAGCAATCCTTTTAACTAATATCTTATCTTAAATGTCTCCTTTCATAATTTCACCCTAAAATTAGGGCAGAAAGTCCTTAAAGGGAAGAATGAAAGGGACTTAATTCAAAATCTTTTCAATTTATTACCCCCTTAATTATTATGAAAATCTATTTTGTATTTAAATTAATGTGCGGTAGGGTATAAAATTTAAATTGAGGTTTAATTCGATTGAAATTATTACAAAGCGTGTTTTGACTGGGGTGCTAAGACAGGAAACCTCCACGTGCGCCCGTGGACTGGAGTTCCCTCTCGGATACGTCCGGGGGGAAGACCAGTTTTTCGGGCCGGTGCACCCTGGGATGCGGGCAAAAACTCTCCTTAGGCACTGTGTGCCTAAGGGGTTTCTTTGCCCGTATGCAAATAGCCTGTCGGGTGGACGCTCCAACGCGTGTCCCTCTGAACAGCAGAGGGCACAGCGGCGGAGCGGGCTTGCGGACGGTGAGTAATGGGTATGCTCGCCGTCCGACCAAGGACCAAGCCCGGGTCGGTGGCGCGTCGTGTTTCACGCGTCACCGACGGGGCCCCTTATGGGGCCAAATGCCTGCCGGGGTCGCGGATTTTTCTTAATCCAGGATACCCCGGAACGTAAAGGGCATCCGACGGAACACGGGTGGATTTTAGTCAGTAAGAGTCTGACAGTCCCTCCCGCCCCACCCAGGGCGGGAGGACTCATTTGATGATTTTGCCACCCTAAAAAAAAAAAAAAAAAAAAAGCGTGTTTTGACTTTGACAAAGTTACAAAGACGCATTTAGAACGCTTGGTAATCCTTTTTTTTGTTAATTTCATTTTTTGCTATTCAAATCACAGCATGTCTTGTTAAGATCATTGACAAGAAAAAAAATATAGTTTTACTGAGTCATCTACAACAGGATATTTTTTCAAACACATATCGCATGACTAAAAGCCTCAGCCGTTCTCGGAAACCAAAGGAAAACAAACCGAGAGGACTTTTAAACAGCCTTTGTATTTTCAACCTGAAGTGTTTGTCAATTAAGGTTAAAAATATAAAATTTTCATACACAAATGTGAATTAATGAGCGAGCTAAAGGCGACGTGCACAATTTGCATGAACAAACACGAACGGCCGGGTACCAGGGGCCCATATATTAGAGGAGCTAAAGCAAATTGATACATATTCGCCCACAGCCACCGCTTTGCGCTCAGTTAACTTCTACAACTTGCGCGGAATGATAAGCAGACGATACGATACATTAGACTTTATCTCGTATTATCCGAAATCGAAATGGGAAAATAGACTTACTTATTTTTTTTTTGGGAAAATAATAAATTCTCCACGGCACTTCGTAGCGCGCAACTCGATAAATAAATAAGGCTACAATTATGCCGTAGGCCGTAGCGTTGCTACGGAAATTGCTACGCCAACACTAGGCATAAAAGTCGTCGGAATTTAGAACGTTTATTTACCTACATATGTCCATCTATCTACTTAATATAGTCGAGATGGCCCAAAGGTCATACGCAGGTTATGAGTTCATACTCGGTGTCCTTTTTAAAGGCATAGCTGTTGGTGCAGTGGCTGAACAATCGACTTCTGCGTTGCGTGTAGCGGGATTGATTCCCCCACGAAACAAATATTTGGGTGACCTACAAGTAGCATTTCCAGGTTGGGTGTTTGTTTATGTAAATTTTTCAGATTTGAAAACGCTCCTACCACTCAGAAGAAATTCCTAGAGTGGAGAAATGTAAAAAAACTGATTTAATTTAAACTTTATCGCGGACATCATTAACATCGGTGATGGGAAACTACGCCAGAAAACCTAACCTTATATGATTAGGCGCACCTCATACTCGCACAGTGCTACATTCGCAAAATGGCTTTTTTAAATATGCCACATTGGCAAAGTGATACATTCGCAAATTGTGTTTTCTCGATCAAAATTACACATACTCAGAAAGTCATATACTCAATTACTCAATCGACGGAGTATTAAGTACTCAGTGCTTTAAAAATAACCACGAAGGGTCTGAGCCGGACAGGCTTTTTCTATAGTCACCCATTCATAATAATAAAGGAATATCTACCTAGTGCGTTTGGCACTTAGTCGTATTTTGATCTTCGAGTAGTGCGGGCTTTATTAAGGCCATACATATTAAAATAACTGCAGTGTCTTGCAAGACAAATTTGGCAACATTCAGAATTGTACCATTAAAACTGAACAAGCTATTTCGTAGTTACAATTTGTATGTACTATTAGATCAAATTACAGTCATTTGTCAGCAAAAACAGCTGACACTAATGCTCGTTAGTGTATACTATGACATTTACAAAAACAATCTTTAACGCTATTTGCACAGAGCACAATATTAACCAAGATCTACTGTTATTCAAGCCATAAATAATTCAAAGAACTTTCGAATTTAAGGTCATGTTTACTTGCCGTCCGATCAAGGACTATGCCGAGGTACGCACACATATCGTTCAATCCCGGTAATACGTTACCGTGGGATACTTTTGGAGTTACATGAATCGTATTATAGAATATAACAACTTATGTTTCTGTACCTAAATTCTAAGCAAATTAAGACATATTTTACGCTATTCTATTCTATAATAAAATGTAATTTCGGGTTTAAAAACAAACTGTGTAAATTAACTCGTAACTATAATAGTAATTACTTACGTTACCTTGGCAACACGTATTACTTATTATTTTGAATACCTAGCTTTTAACCGCAGTGTCGCCTGGATGGAAGTCGGATGTCAATATCCAATGAGAACATACTAAATCATCATCATCATCAGCCTATAAATGTTCCCGCTGCTGGGACACAGGCCTCCTCTCTGTGAGAGGGAGTGGGACGTAATCTACCACGCGGGCCCAGTGCGGGTTGGTAGATGTCACAAGTCTTCGAATTTTTGCTTCTAGGACATGCCGGTTTCCTCACGATGTTTTCCTTCACATGAGAACATACTTACTAAATGTTAGCATAAAAAAATATCCTATATCTTCGACCATATCCTTTTTTTTATCGTGGTGAAATCATCAAAAGAGTCCTCCCACCCAGGGAGGGACGGGAGGGACTATCAGACTCGTACTAACTAAAATCCACGGTGTTCCTTCTATAGCACTTTACGTTCCAGGGTCACGGTTAACTGATGAGACAATCCCGCGACCCCGGCAGGATTTGGCCCTTTAAGAGGGGCCCCGTCAGATTGCTGATAGCTCTTTGAGCAGCGCGTGAAAAACGACGTCCTGTCGACCCGGGCATGGCCCATGATCGGACGGCAAGTTACCCATTACAAGCCGTCCGCATGCCCGTACAGTCGTTCTGCCTTATTTTAGGGTATACCCTTAAACGTAAATAGGTAACAAACATATAGACAGAGTTAATTATATGTATTTCAAGAAATTATTCTATCTTCTTGACACATTTGCACCAAAAACATGGCCGGATAACTAAGGTGCATTTCAACGATGTTTTTTGACTTACCAAGGAAGTAGACAGACATGAGGTAGCAAGCTGAAAGCATAATGTTTACATAACCAGCGTTTTACGGAAGCTAGCTGATATATTTTTATAGCAGGCTGCAATATCGCTTATAGTAGGGTAAGATTAGACGCATACTAACGGCACGACATGGCAGGCGATTTTTAGGTGACGAATAAGAATATGTCTTAAGAGTGTGTCATCAAAGTTGAAATTTCAATGATAATGGTGGTAGGTGGCTCAGCAGTACCTAAGCATGTCATGTCGGTAGCTTTCGGAATGCCTCGGCATCAACCCTTCAGCAGACTACGGGATGCCGAGAAAAGAGGCCAAACAGCATCACAGTCTTTCGGCCCGTTCACGACTTAAGCGATGAGCGGTGCGGTGGCGCGTAGGTATTACATTAATTACTTTTTTAAAATAATAATAATATTCCACAACTATCACACAACGCCATCTAGTCCCAAGCTAAGCGGAGCTTGTGTTATGGGTACTAGACAACTGATAAAAATACTTATATATATATTTTCTAAATACATACATATTATAGATAATTTACACCCAGACACAGAACAAATGATCGTGCTCATCACACAAACATTTGTTCTGGGTGGGAATCGAACCCACGACCTCCGGCATAGCAGTCAGGGTCACTAACCACTAGACCAACAGGCCGGTCAAAAGTTAAGTAATAATATTTTTATAATAGTTAAGTATGAGATGTGCGTGTTTCAAACATTTCTATACATTTTCATCTTACCTCTCGTCGCTTCGCGCCAAGTCACATCGTCTAGCGTCTTTCATAGCCATACCAAAGCATTCCAAAAGGACTTCGTGGCATACCAAAGGATATTACGGCAATTTTTTATTTAGTTTAAATATGTAGATTAGCTTTTAGCCTCAATCTAGACCACAGACTAAGATGAGGCCTAAGATTGAGCAAGCTTACTCAGAAGGACTAACTATCAGTGTATGCACATAGGGATAAAGATGCCGTATTGTACCGACAATGTGCACCGGGCCTTATATAGAAAAATGTCACGAAAATGGGGCGCCGAAGATGTTTGTCATTCATAACGCTTGATAACTCAGGAACTTTGATAGTTATGATACGATATTGGAAAAAATGACGCAATAAAGTATCTGTTATATTAGTTGCTAGCGGCTTCGAGAGAATTCTATGTGTTACTCTATATGCTACAACCTATATATCTCTGAGCCAAGTTTTTATCAAAATTCATTTATCTACTCGTTCTGACTTAATGATTAACAATTAATATCCCTTCATCCATCCAAATTCTCGCATTAAGCCTCCTGCAGACACACGCGATTAATCGCGCTGCGACAACGAGCCAAGCTAATTTCCACTCTAAAAATACTGCGAATGGACCGCGGCATGTCGCCCCGCGCGATTAATCGCGTGTGTCTGCAGGAGGCTTTATAATTATTGTAGCTTATCCCTGCTGCGCTACCCGCATTCAGTAACTATCCCACGGAAAATGATTAATCCAGGTTATCAAGTACGAGTACCTATCGAATTTTATCGAAATCTCTTCAGTATTTTTTGTGTAACCTCACAAACCAATTGGCATGGCAATTATAAACAGTAAGAGTAAGTATAAGTTAGTGATGGTAGACATTAGTGTATTCATCCCTAACTATGCAAAATTTTCCAGGAATAGATATGTTTGAAATAACAGAAACGCACCCACATATCCTGTTCCTTAAATCATTGAGAACAGTTGGAAAATGTGATGTTTTGATAACATTTCATAATTCCTTGTGAGGCACTACTACACGAATGACGTGACGTAAACTCAAAGTAATCACTTCTTTCTTAACCGTCTTTGAAAAAAGGAGGTTCTCATTTCGGTGGAATCTTTTTTAGTATGATCCCCAATTTCTCAAAGACACCTGGACCGATTTAGCATAATTTTTCTTTTATTCAAAAGTGTATAAGTACTTCCCAGGGGTCCATTGTCAAGTCAGGATCTGATTTTCATGTTTACTCAATGTTATTGATTAATTCATATCTCTGAGGAATAATAAATGAGCTTTTCGCCAAAAATTGGACCTAAGTGCTAAAGGTTACTCTTATATCCGATTTAAAAAAAAAACGGAATATTAAGTTTACGTCACTTCTGTTCCAAATAACACCAGGAACTGCGCGCCACGAATTCTACTCTCAATACCAAGTATTTGGTAGAACACACACAAACAATCGATCCAATAACTAAGGCCCCGTTTACACTTTACAGACAACAATGGTTTCAAAAGGAATTTAAATTAGCTTCACAAACGTTCAACCGATACGGTTCAATATTAACTTGTTAGTAGGGGTTTGTGGCTAAATAATAACACACGGATCGATGTTTAGGGTTAAGCCGCACTTGTCAAGGTTATTCTGAAGATGGGTGACCATTTTGGGGTGGAAAACCATCAAATGAGCTATGGGTGAAGCAGAAAGGACTGCCAGACTCGTAGTGATTAAAACCGGGTGTTCGTAAGGCCTCCTAGACAGGCGTTTAGCCCTATCAGTTATGCTATCTATCAGGCTCCGTCAGCTAACCTGAGAACATATTATCGGACGCGTCCGTCAGCCGCGGCTGAGGGACGCGGCTTAGCAGTGTGCACGGTACTTCGGACACACCGTCCGCGGACGCACAAACATCCAGCCGGCCAGATTCTGTTCGGACGTCCGAACGCTCAAGGGCGACTCAAGGTCACGTCCGCGTCTTACGACCGACAGTTTACACAGTGTAGTATTAAAACTGGCTAGATATGAATAAGCCGCGTCTCTTCAGCCGCGGCTGACGGACGCGTCCGATAATTTGTTCTCAGCTTTATGCTTTCAATCAAGCTACGTTATGTTATTCAATCAAGCTCCATAAGCTATGCTTCATAACGTGCCTCGAAAAGCAGTTTAGGCTTTGACAGTAATTGTAACAGGTACCTAGTGAATGTGATCCGAAAGTCTGACAACCAGTCTTACTTACCAAAGGGTATTGTAGTACATATTTTTTATGCTTGATGGGTTTGCTCTTGACCTCAGTCTAGGTCAGGAATGACTAAGACAAGGTCGACGATGGAGCGAGCTTCCCCAGGAGAAGCCTGTTCACTCTAACTTTGAAGAGATTAGGGTTGTATGTATTCGGAAACACAGACGCAGGCAGAGAGTTCCACTCCTTCGCTGTCCGCATTATAAAAGACGTTTGGAAACGCTTAGTGCGAATTGGTGGTATAGCAATGAGGTAAGGATGGTAATTTGCCGTGCGTCTAAATGTGCGATGATAGAAAGGGGCTGGTGGGATGAGGTCGTGGAGTTTTTGGGCACACTCACTGAAATACAATATGTACTAATTGGGTTGTGTAGATTCTGGTAGGCACACTCTCCGTTTAAAATAATGGTATTCTGTTGCATCCGGTAGACTGGAAGCCGACCCAAATATAGTTGCGAAAAGGCTACGCAGATGATGATGATAACACCAATATCGTAGTTTTATCCTAACTTAATACTTACCTTATAACTATCGTGGTAAAATCATCAAATGAGTCCTCCCACCCAGGACAAGGCGGGAGGGACTGTCAGACTTGTACTGACTAAAATCCACGGAGTCCTTCATTAGCCCTTTACGTTCCAGGGTCACGGTAATGGTATAAGTCCCGCGACCCTGGCAGGCTTTGGCCCTCTAGAGGGGGGCCCCGACATCTTGCTGACGCTCTTTGAGGCGCGCGTGGAACACAACATGTTTAAGAATTTATGTATTTCGTATGCTTTTCCGGAGACGCCGCTGTTATAAGCCTCATAGGGAAAGAGCATACAAAAACTAATATTAACAATAACATTCTAATAGTCAATATCGATCAAAGTTGCCAGTTTTATCGTAAGTCTAGTCACAACATATTGGACACAACAAACCAATACCCGCCATACAGGGCCAATATGTAGCCAACATTACCATAATGTCCAAGGAGATTTATTGTCCTCCCCAGACGCTGACCTTAGCGAAGTTTGTTCGTTATATCGAGGTAATATCTACTAATAAAAGTTATAAATATGATTTGTGGTAAGCCACGTCTTTATATATCTTTTATAGACTTGAATAATACATTTTTGCTAGATATGTCGGCCTACAAATGGGGGTTTAAGTCGGCCAACACCGCCGCCTAGTCCACTTGGGTGATTGATATTAAATTATAACCTTTATTGTTTATAGTTTTTACGTATTATCGATCTTTTCTGTATACTTACTTATTGTTATTGATCTAAGACGGGGTATCTTTCAATGGTACTCAATAACTCAACAGAAATACTTACATTTTTATAAACATTGCCCCATACTAGGAATTTCTCCTCCATCATGGGTGCATTTATAAACATAGAAACTCACACACACAAACACCCAGAATCGGAACAACTACTTGTAGATCATACAAATATTTGTTCCGTGCGGGGATCGAGCCCGTCACACGCTGTGCAGCAGTCGATCACTCGGCCACAGTGCAAACCATGCTGTCAATTGATACGTAGTTGCAAATTATGTATTTGAATTTTGAAAAAACTATTTTTTTTTTTATTTAATTAGTAAGACCACCACAAATGAGAACATTTATAGAAAAGAAAAAATCTTAATTCTTTTTTGATAATTAATTATGACCAATTTAAAAGTGAAAAAAATGAACAAAATCGACGTGAAACAAACGTGCCCGAATTGAACCGGCTGTGACGTCACGATGACAAAGAATTTCCTTAGCACTGTTTCAACTGGCTTCTACAATAACAATTTCAAAGTTGGAACACGTACTATCAATGTAGGTATAGAAATTGTCATAATGACGTCACACCGCGCCGTCGGGCACTGTCGACGTGTTTTTCCTTTTAGCTTTCCACTATAGATAAAAAAAAATCATTGAAAGGACCAATTGTATGCAACTTGAACAAACCTGCATAAGAGTTACTATAGTTTGATTATTAATTTGAGTCAGTAAAATGACAAGTGCAACTGTCACTGATATAAACAAAATGGAACAAACCTGAACACTGGAAATATCATTTTACTGACTGGAATTAATAATCGTATTATAGTTGCAAGTTCCCTAGTAATTTGAACTGTAGATTGTGTTTTTTTTTTTCAATTAAGCAACTTGTGTAGGTAATGATGTGACGTCATACTTGAATGCAAGACTTGCCTCATGGAAACGCGCTTTAATTTTACCGATAGTCTCAAAAGTTAACATAATATGTTAACTTGTTTGTAGTGACGATTCTGTCATTCCAGCTCTTTCCTTTAATAATGTATTTTGTTAAATTGTACCCCGCATACTACCTACAGCATTGGTTCTTCTTCTTTTCTTTCAAATCCAACCAAAGGTTGTTATGAAAAGATCGCTTTTAGCTATAAGACCGCCCATTGTGCTACCCTATTTAGGTATAAGAAATTGGAAATACTTGTAATTTGTATGGTGTGAATAATAAAACTATTCTATCTATTTATCTACCTACATCTTTCGAGGGTGGGAAGTGGGCAGGTCTTTACAGAACTGGCAACTTAATTTCAACTGAATAAATATACATTTCGTGCAACAAAATGACAAAAGGGATTAAGTATTGAATTTCTATTAAACATAATTCCATTGAATAATATTCATAATTATTTAAGGTGTCTATTTATATCGAGGAACGAGGCTTTTCAGCTTCCATTATGCCTAAAGTACACACGCCTTACCCAATTTGTAGGTATGTACTAGAAATTAACGAGAATTCCTTTAATTATATTCCTTTTCACTTTCAGGGTTCCGTATTCAAACGGGACCCTATTTACTAAGCCCCATTCGTTCACTACGCGACGCAAGTCTCTGTTACCTTCTGACTTTGGTATCCAGGTGACTATCGCAATACAAATCCATAGAGGTTCGTACACAGGCACAAGTCAATGGATACAAACATAGATATATATTTCTGTGGATACAAAAGTCGTAAGGTATCGGAGACTCTGCGTCGCCTAGTGTACGAAGGGGCGTAGACTCCGATTACTGTCTGTTTGTCTGTCTGCCTGTCTCTTATGAACCGCGATAGTTAGACAGTTGAAATTTTCACAGCTGATGATTGTCTTTTTGTTGCCGCAAAAAAAATACTAAAGGGGGCTGAGCCGGCTCCCGTACAACAAACATGATTTATTTTTTGCCGTTTTCGTAGATAATGATACGGAACCCTTCGTGCGCGAGTCCGGCTCTCACTTGCCCAGTTTTTTTAGTACAACAACTCAAACTTAATTAAAAAAGTACGTTGTTAAGAGAAAAAAACTCGTTACCTAAACAAAAACGTTTTGAAGCAACAATTCTTAAGAGAAAATGCTTAATTACACAAACTAAAAATATTAATTAGTATGCTATGGTGTTACTTGAACAAGTCAGGTTAAGTTAATAAAATATAACTTTTGTTAGTACGCTCATAAATATTGAAACTTTGTGGAAACATGCCTGCTTTAACAAAACAAAGCTTTTCATACATTTCTGGGTGTAAGAAAGAGAAAATACGCGAATTGTTTGAAACTACAGTTAGTTGGTTGCCGTGGATTTACTCAATTTCTTTAGGATTTTTTTTTAAATTTCTACACATTCATTTTTATAATAAAACGTTGCCCCACACTACAAATCTCTCATGTGTCGTGGGTGCGTTTACAAACATATAAACTCACATACACAAACGCCCAGACCCGGAACAACTACTTGTAGGTCATACAAAAATTTGTTCCGTGCGGGGATCGAACCCGCGACACGCTTCGCAGCAGTCGATCACTCAAAGGCTGCGCCAACCGTGTCGTCAAGGTTAATATCATCTATTTAGAGGAAGTTTGAAAATGGCACCTGTTAAAGAAAAAATGAAAGGGAACCGTCTGTCTTGGAATGGACATGTGATGAAGAGGGATGACACTCATGTGAATAAGAGAGTGATGAGTATGAATTTTGATGGATGGAGAGTAAAGCTGAGAACAAATTATCAGACGCGTCCGTCAGCCGCGGCTTAGCAGTGTGCACGGTAGTTCGGATTCGGACACACCGTCCGCGGACGCACAAACATCCAGCCGGCCAGATTCTGTTCGGACGTCCGAACGCTCAAGGGCGACTCAAGATCACGTCCGCGTCTTACGACCGATAGTTTGCACCGTGTTGTATTAAATGTACTGGCTAGATATCAATAAGCCGCGTCTCTCAGCCGCGGCTGACGGACGCGTCCGATAGTTTTTCTCTGCTTAAGAGGAAGGCCAAAGAAAAGATGGATGGATTGTCAAAGGAATGATAGGAAAGAAAAATAGTAAATGATTCTGAGACATCTGTAGCGAATGGTAGAAGAAAACATGTTGCTTCACAAAACGTTTGTAGATAAAATTGCTTAAAAACATTCAATAATATTTAAGAAAACTTTTTGCATGACTAATAGAAGACAACACCTATAAATCCGACAAATAATAATCTTATTAAAGCAAAAAATGTGTATAAAATTAATATAAATTATATAATTATTTTTAGTCACGTGAAATCCACATTAAAGGCCCGTAAATTACTATTAGCATGAACAAACAGGCCAGTCTTTTTTGTTATATATATTTTTTTTATATAAAAACATAGTTATGTTAACTGATGTCGGAGGTTGAAAGATAAGATAAAAAATCAACAGCTAGGCTGGCATCGGGCACGCCGCAATCGCGGCGGTAAGACCCCTCTTTGAGGAGTGACTGGAAAGACGTCACGGCGTCCTGACTTACCGCATGACGCAGGTCCTCACCGGACACGGAAGTTTCGGGAGGTTCCTGTGTCTGATAAGGAAGGAAGAGACGCCCGGGTGTCACCACTGCGAAGATCGCCCGGAGGACACGGTGGAGCATACGGTGCAGGACTGCCCCGCTTGGGCAGAGCACCGCCGTGTCCTCTCGGCGGCGATAGGCGGAGACCTCTCGCGCCCGGCATTGGTCGAGGCCATGCTGCGGGGCGAGACGGAGTGGGAAGCGGTCGCCTCCTTCTGCAAAGCAGTTATGCTCGTGAAGGAGGAGGCGAGCCGCGAGAGAGAGAGGACAGCGTCCTCCCTCCGCCCCAGCCGCAGTGGTAGACGCCCACGGCGTCGGACGTCGCGGGACGATCTCCGGCCACCGTAGGCGCGGGCATGCGGGCGGCGAGTAAAGGGCAACTCGCCACCCGACCATGGACCATGCCCGGGTCGACGGCGCGTTGTGTTCCACGCGCGCCTCAAGGAGTGTCAGCATGATGACGGGGCCCCCCTCTAGAGGGCCAAAGCCTGCCGGGGTCGCGGGACTTATCTCATTACCGTGACCCCGGGACATAACGGGCTATTGAAGGACACCGTGGATTTTAGTCAGTACAAGTCTGACAGTCCCTCCCGCCCTGCCCGGGGTGGGAGGACTCATTTGATGATTTTACCACGCAAAAAAAAAAAAAAAAAGCTAGGCTGGCATTTTAATTAAACTAATCGCCTTTAATAAAAAAAAACAACATGTTTAAAATTCGACGTCGTGGCCGTTTATTTACTCATGTGGTCGTGGTAGGCCCAGATGAAGATGGCGCGATAAGTCGTATCTTATTTTAATATAATTTTATTTCTCCAAAATATACGTAGATGAGCTGGACCGCTTTATGAAGTACAGACGGCCTGCACAAGGCCGGCAGGTCATCCTACGACTGTCTTACCAATCGAATATTAACCTTCTACTATTGCGATAAGGTCGAAAATCTATTAAAACAATTTGACAGATTGAGGTGGGTTGATGTGCTGGTGGCGTCTGTAGGTACTTAGGAATCAGTGAAAGGCTTTGCCCATCAGTGGACACAATAACCTGCTATAGAACGTAATTAAACTGCCTAATACGAGTATTCAACTGTAACTGTAAACAGAAAAAATATATCTTCGTATATAATGTAAACTCCTCAAAATATACTAATTCCACAGTTTTGAGCGCGTTCAAACCGTGTGATGCGATTAAACTGTCTTAATTGTTACATAAATAAGCCTGACTTGTTCAAAGTTCTACACGGCCCAAAAGCTCGAAACAAAATGTCTGTTAAGCCACGCCACGACCTACGCGTTCAAACGAAATATTTTGCGACAACGACTGCGGAGAAAATCAATGACACGAATCACTTATTTGCAATGTATTAACGAAGTTTGACTTAGCTCAAATTAACAGAGTATTTTATCCGAAAATTAATTTAAGCGTAAGTATAAAAACTATAAATACAGTCAAACTTTTTTTTTCATTTCGTGGAATTTTTTTACGATTCGCGACGCGATGTTTAATTATAAATATGTTGATATTCGCTTCGTAACAGTTGCAGTTTGCATTCTAATGAAGCGCAGCGCTAATGTATTATTGCTTGAGTTGACTGTATACGTAGATGTGTGATGTGTGTCACCGGGACGACAAGGAACGCTTACATTTAGACGCGAATCGCATCTCCCGATGTCATGATCAAGGTGCTAGGCAGAAACAAAATTTCAAAAGCGAACACAGTGGTATTTTGCAAAAAATATGCCCATATCTCTATTGTTATGTCTGGGCAAAAGGCATCCTCACGAATTAAGCAATATCCGTTTCTCTTCGTATCTCTAGACTGGATAAAGGCCTTTCCCAAATTGCTTAATTTCCGGCTTTCCAAATAGCCACACCTGCACTGCACCCATGCTAAATAAAAAATAAAAGGAGGGGTCCACCTACGCTAGTCAATTTGCAAATACCTACCATTGTGATAGATTGACAAATAAATTCCGAGAACCACCAAATTATAATACCTAAGGTCAAAAATCCAATACTGAACGAGGGTACTCATATTTCTTTTCGTTCAAAAATAGATTCACCTGATCAACATAATAAAGAAATAAAATATTAACGACTGTTTATAATGGTCTTGTTTCTATCTGTTTTATGTCGAGAAATAGTAGGTAAATGATGGACCGAAATCAAGATTTAAAGTGTTAGTGACGTCTTTCTTGAGTTATTAACTAATTGCTTAATAAAAATGACTAGTTTTGCTGCAACTATAAATTAATAGTGTTGTGACACTTATGCTAATTAGTCGTTGGCAGAAGCCAGAAAAAAAACACACGTTAGTTTAAACATTAAAGTGAGAGGGCCATGGCGGCTTCACGCTTTTCTTTTTTTTTCGTGGTAAAATCATCAAATGAGTCCTCCCAGCCCCGGGCAGGGCGGGAGGGACTGTCAGACTTGTACTGACTAAAATCCACGGTGTCCTTCGGTAGCCCTTTTGTGTACCGGAGTCGCGGTATACCTACGTATGTCCCGCGACGCGGCTTCACGCTTACCACTCAGAACCTTAAAAGATTTGTATAAATATTATTGCATCTCATGCAATAAAGTAGCGATTTAACAAATGCCTATAGTCCCCGCCAGATAAGTCTGGAATAAAATTCGTTGACCCCGCCCCCGTGTACCAATGTATTCCCATATTAAAAACGATACGAAAAAATTTAAAGAAGGAATGAAATGAAAGAATGTAGTGTCGTAACACGATCAGAACAAACGTTTCGTGGTATTGAGGCGATCTTGACCTTATATTTTATTTTGAAATTCGAACGATGGCGATGGTATTATAAAATTCGAACGAAGCATTACTAGGATCAATGACCTTTATTCCAGACTTATCTGGCGGGGACTATAGTGTTCTGAACGGGAACACCGAAATACTCCGAAATATTTTATTCCGAATTTCGATATTCCGATTTTCAAAACTCCGAATATCATAATACCTAAAAATTACAATATCTATTATTTAGAATCACGAAATTCATTTAACCGAAAGTCGTAAATCCGATTTCTTCGTTTTCCGATTTTTTCACGAGCACAAAACATCGGTATCCAAAATCCCCTTTCTTGTCGCTGTCGAGGAACTGTCTCATCAGGCAACCGTGACCCTGGAACGTAAAAGGATTTTAGTCAGTACGAGTCTGATAGTCCTTCGTGTCCCGCCCTGGGTGGGAGGCCTAATTTGGTGATTTTAACACGTAAAAAAAAACCCTCTGGTAGTGAGTGTAGTGAAAGCACTGCAAAAAGAAGGTGACTTTTCTCTGAAACTGACTGTACCTATTTGAAAATCACGCAGTATGCTTTAATTGAGGTCTCGTTTAACGTCAGTCATAAAGTACAGGCAAGTAAGTGTCTAGAACCATGTCAATTTGATGGTCACTTGAGTGACCACACCTTATTTGAAAGCGAACTCATTTGTTTGAGTAGATTCACATCTCAACAACGTTCAAACGGGTTATTCCCTGAGTACCCCGTTCGCCGAGGTCCCGGATGACCCCAAATGCCTTAATTTTTTTTTTAATTTGTTACAACTATATCATAGAAAATTAGTAGGTACTGCTATTCAAATTAGACTCAACCTTCGCACGGGTAAGCAGTTTGAAAATAATACAGCTACCTATGATTAGGTACCTAAAGGTTTTTTTTAAGCAGCCTGTTAGGGGCTCTTTTCGAGTGACAAAAGTCAAAAAATCATATAGTGCCATAGTCCCAGTCACAAGATATCATCATCATTTCAGACAATTGCCGTCCACTAATTGGGATCCCACAAAGAGCGTCAAAATATATAATAACTGTGAAAGTACTGTAGTTGCCCATTCCAAATAAAAAAAGTGTAGTAAACTATGGGGAAGAACAGTCAAGAAACTCCACTCATAGACACTCTTTTTCAATTGAAAAAATTGAAAAATAATTACAAAATCTTTGTTACATCATTCTTGCTAACTGAGAAATTATTATCAAAATCAGTTAATTAGATTTTGAATTTATGCATGAAGAACACAAAAAAAAACATAATCAAAAGTTTTCTCTTTGTTTCTAATTAGTTTTGCCTGCGTATAAAAATACGTAAAAGAAAAAAACTGGCCAAGTGTGAGTTGGACTCGCCCATGAAGGGTTCCGTAGAAGCAAGCATAGATCAGAGATATAATTATATTGAGATTAGTAAGTAATACACAAACAATAAAATAACTTTGTTTTTCATAGTGTTTGTATGAATGGCAAAGTTATATTTGCGGTTTTTGAAAATGTACTATATCTCAAAAACTGCTAACTGTATCTCATCCAAACCAATTTTCGTTGGAAGTTTTTGTTGAGGTCTACATTATACATTTTTTTTTAATTTTATCATTCTATTATTTTAGAAGTTACAGGGGGGGGGACACATTTTACCACTTTGGAAGTGTCTCTCGTGCAAACTGTTCAGTTTAGAAAAAACCGGCCAAGTGCGAGTTGGACTCGCCCATGAAGGGTTCCGTAGTAGCAAGCATAGATTAGAGATATAATTTTATTGAGATTAGTAAGTAATTTACACAAACAATAAAAATAACTTTGTTTTTCATAGTGTTTGTATGAAAGGCAAAGTTATATTTGCGGTTTTTGAAAATGTACTATATCTCAAAAACTGCTAACTGTATCTCATCCAAACCAATTTTAGTTGATAGTTTTTGTTGAGATCTACATTATATATTTTTTTTAGTTTTATCGTTCTCTTATTTTAGAAGTTACAAGGGGGGGGACACACATTTTACCACTTTGGAAGTGTCTCTCGTGCAAACTGTTCGGTTTAGAAAAAAATGATATTAGTAACCTCAATATCATTTTTAAAGACCTATCCATAGATACCCCACACGTATGGGTAAGGTGAAAAAAAAATTTTTGAGTTTCAATTCTAAGTATGGGGGGCACCCCCAAAATTTGTTTTATTTTTATTTTTGTATGAAAATCCAAATGCGGTTCACATAATACATCTACCTACCAAGTTTCAACAGGATAGCTCTTATACTTTCGACAAAAAGTGGCTGTGACATACGGACGGACAGACAGACAGACAGACATGACGAATCTATAAGGGTTCCGTTTTTGCCATTTGGCTACGGAACCCTAAAAAATGGTATTGGTAACCTCAATATAATTTTTAAAGACCTATCCATAGATTCCCCACACGTCTGAGTTTGGTGAAAAATAAATTTTTGAGTTTCAATTCTAAGTACGGGGGGCACCCCAAAATTTGTTTTGCTTTTATTTTTGTGTAAAAATCCTAATGCGGTTCACATAATACATCTACCTACCAAGTTTCAACAGGATAGCTCTTATACTTTCGACAAAAAGTGGTTGTGACACACGGACGGACAGACAGACATGACGAATCTGTAAGGGTTCCGTTTACGCCATTTGGCTACGGAACCCTAATAAAAGACCCATAGCTTCCACCCGCGGCTTCTTCTGCGTTTATTTTTATCATACTCTGCCAGTGCAAGTAATAACTTGGGGAAGTTGCATTGCAATCAGACGAACGACATGGCAGCTTAAAATGTACAGATAGCAGGTCAACCTATCCGAATCTGTTAAATTTTACCAACCGAACATTAACCTTCCACTATCGTGATAAGGTTGAAAATCCATTAAAGAAATTTGACAGATTGTGGTAGCTTGATGTGCTGCCGTCTGTACGTAAAGTACAATTTTTATACAGTACAATTTCGTACGAAAACTTGGCACTGACCGCCCAAATTACTTACGCCGGACATATTTAAGCCATCACTCCTAGAGGCTTTTAATGCACCCTCATATTAATATAAGTACTCCACCAAGGTTATTTTGCGAGTAAAACCGCAGTAAAACGGACAGGGTATAAAATATCCTCACGTGCGTCGTCTTGGCTTGTTGTAACTAAAATGCAGGGCCGTATTTAACCTAGAAGCCCAGGGCACTTATGGGGGGCCAATTTGGGAAATAAAAGTGTCAGAAAACCACCACGGATTCTTTAGGTTTTTATTTGAATATAAAAGGAAAAGGTAAAAAACTGACTCATTCACAACGTACAGCCGGACACAAACGGATGAAAAGCATACAGTTAATTAAAATGACGTAGGTAGGCATCCGATTAGCAAGGATTTTCGGAAATTGTATTCCTAAAGTGATAAAATAGACGATGAGAAGTTAGTATCTTAAAATTTTCATTTAAATATGTCGCTTCAAAAAAATGTCCGCGTTTTTCGTAATTAAAAAAGGGGGCATTTCGCCCTCTAATAGTAGTAAATAATGTAGTCTTAATGAAGTTTTTTAGATAATTAAACAATCACTTTAAACTTCATACATTTATTTTTATACCGATACCGAACTCCAAGCGGATGAAGTCGCGGGCAAAAGCTAATACAAAAATAAACGTAGAAAACTAGGTATTGAATTTAGGTGAATCAAGAAAATGTGAACTGAATTGACTGTATTGAAATTTATAAAAATAACGAGTGTAGATACATTGAACATTTTAAAACTACCCTGGGGTTTTGAAGAGCCTGTTGTGATGTTGGCAGGAAGTCAGGGCCTCTTAGTATCACAGGGCCCCGGGCTTTTGCCTCTGTAAAAGCTGGCCCTGCCCATAATATCCGATTTCCACGTGTGTTTTAGTCCTAAGTTGTCGTGTGTCGTCCCGTGCTTGTACGAGGCTATTAGGAGATGTATGACTGTATCAGGTTACTGTACCAGCACTGCGCAGCTTCCTTTATTGCAGGAGCCATTAATGGATAAATTATTGTATTGTTACCTTTTTTGTGGAGAAACTTACATGGAGTTCTTAGTTTTATGGATTAGCTGCATATTTTTCATTTCTTTCGTGGTTGGATAAATCTTTTTTCTGGAAAGAAAATTTCCGTTGCAAGGAGGGCTTAAACCTTCAACTAACCGAGTCACCGGACGCCATTGCATCTCGGCCATCGCAGTCATACTCGACAGGTTCGAAATCTTTATTCCTTTTTTAGCGTCCGTATTCCGATTTTACGCAGAAGTTCGCCCTTATAAAGTATTAAAAGAAATGATTATTTACTATGTAAAAGCCACATAAAGCCTCCTGCAGACACACGCGATTAATCGCGCGGGGCGACATGTCGCGGTCCATTCGCAGTATTTTTAGAGTGGAAATTAGCTTGGCTTGTTGTCGCAGCGCGATTAATCGCGTCTGTCTGCAGGAGGCTTAATACTTACGTTCATCTCATTTTCTTGCTAAAAAAACTATACTTTTATATTCAATGATTCAATGCACCTTTTTAATGTGCCACAAAAAATAAACAATATCATCAGCTTTTCAATTGAAAAAGCGTACACGATAAAAATACATAAACTTATTCAACTTCATAGTTTTACGTAAAGCGACTGACATCTCACTTTTTCTTCGAGAAAAGACAGAGAAAATAAATAACCTCTTACGCGACATAAAATCCCTCAGAAACGAATAGGAAGGCATATTTTGTAGCTGGAAACCGGAAAAAAGACAAGGCAACTCCATCGTTTACACTTTCCAAGCCTTAATGGATTATTAGGAAAATTACTTGCAACAGGAAACTAGTATTTTAACGACAACATTTTCTTGTAAAACAGGGTTGTAATGACAATGTTGTCTTCATAAAAATCGATTGAATACGGAGAATTTTTCGCGTTAAAGTATTAATAAAACAAGCAATACATTTGCCTAGCCCTTTTACTATGTTGGGATAGGCTTCCAGTCGAACCAGATAAACAGTATTTCACATGGATCTGATATTTTTGGGTAATAAATTATCTGTTATAACGCTGGTCAGACTTTCGGGTCACTGACTTTCTTTCACACCGTCAGAGACCTATAAATGACACTGGAGAACAACGACTTGACGATGCTTTCCGAGAAACGGAGGAAACTCGGTATGCAATGTAAGGGTCACCCATCCACAGAACAACCTAAAACTGGTGGATGTCAAGCTTCACAGCTTGACTCATCGCCGCAAGGTGCAGACTGCACTTCGAAGAGTGTGCGCAAGAACACCACAAGCTTATCTCACAGGGCCGGCCGGGTTCTACCATTAGACATTGAAACGTACTGACTGATAATCACCCATACTTAGTTGCTATTCCACCAATTAACAATTATGCGCTTTCAATCATCCCTCACAATGCGCACGGCAAAAGAGTGTAACTCACTACCTGCGTGTGTGTTCCCGAACGCATACAAACCGAATCTCTTCAAAGTAAGAGTGAACAAGCTTGTTTTGAGTAACCTCACTGCATCAAAGACTTTGTTTCCGACACCTCTCCTCTGACCTAGACCAGAGTCAATAGTGTATGTTAGTTTCTATGTTTGTAAACGAACCCACGACACAGGAGAACTTCCTAGTGTGGGCCCAAAAAAAAAACATCTAAAAAAAAACCGTTTGTTGTTAATGTTTAGCAACGATCTCATTCGAGCGATACAAAATGGCTATCACGAATTACACACAAAATGGCTGACACGAAGTATGCATAAACAATTTGTGCTTGCAATAATATTTCATAACTGCAACAACAACGGGAAGATTCGCCAGAAACGAGTGGAAATTCGGTCATCAGAATTTCATTATGAAAAGATTAGGTTTCCGTCGCTCTTTGTGTACAGAACCTTGGGTTTGACACGTGTTTTGGGGATCGCGTTTCAAGGGTACATGGGTCTATGTTTGATTGTGTATCGTTTCAAGTACTTCCACTAATGGCGATCAATTTCTTCGTATTTATTTTCTGTTATCTATAATTAAATTAGATTACTATCCCCGAAGGAAAATTTTCGTTTTCGTTTATAACGAAAATTATCTCACGGCAAGGTAATACTGGGATAAAAGTTATGTGTTATATATGCATAACAGACTATAACCTACCTCTGTACTAAATTTCAGTCAAATTAGTTCAGTAGTTTTTGTGTGAGAGAGTATCAAACAACCATCCATCCATAAATTTATCCATCGTCACAATACTTTCGCAGTAGACTTACCTTTATACCCGACTGCGGACAGTAATGTGTTTATCAGTATATGCACCTATGTTTGGTTTATTGAGGACCCCATCGAAAATACAGACCTGCTTAAATTTTTCCAAAGAATGGGCCCCGACTGTAGCTACTTGTTTTTTCATAGGTGTTCATTTACGCACTTTTCGTGCACTCGGGTTCTTAATACCCATCACCCCGTCGTTAAGCCCCGTCGCTTAGGTCTGTATGTGGATATCAGACCTAAGCGACGGGGCTTAACCTTGAAGATCAACCTAAAGAATTCCATTCATATCGGCCATGACTTTGAAGACATCTTATAACCTTCCCCGACCACCTCCAAAGGCGCTCTACAAACAAACAATTGATACTCTAACTTCAAGACAAAATTAAACATACCGCCAACTTCTAAGGGCCGGCAATACTATTGAGTAAGTCCGTCGGTGAAACACAAAGCTATTCCGTTTACTGTTTACGAGCTTCCGACCATAATGCCGTACCAAAATGACCACTAAACCGTTAACTTTAAACATTAATATTGCGTGTTTTCTACGGAAAACTGTTTGTTTGTTGTAAGTTTGTTGATTTGTGACTGTACTGCTTGTTTTCTTTATATCCTGTTAATCCTGTTTAGTTTTTAGTGTAAAGATTTATTGTTAACTTTGGATGTTGTGATTATAGAAACTTTAAATATAATAACCGCGACCCTGGACCGCAAAGGGCTATTAAAGGAACACCGTGAATTTTAGTGACAGTTCCTCCCGCTGCACCCAAGACCACTCCAATAGTGGTAGATAATAATATCATTTATAGCACCGTGCTTTTTATACATATCATATAGCAAAATGGTATCTTGGCTCACATTTGTTGCTATTTGCTAAATTGCTATAAATCGCACACTCGGTCTGTCTCTGTCCGTCGCGCGTCGCATCTCATAAATCGCAATCGCAGCAAAGAGATGGCGCGGCGCGGCGGGCAGCGGCCACGCATATAAAATAGCATGCCATTTTATAGCAAGCAAAATAGCTTGCTAACTTTTTTAGCAAGTTATTGCCATATTGCAACTTTGAACACCACTACACTCCAACATCATTTGATGATTTTACCACGATAAAAAAAGCTTAACGAACTTACCGGGTTCGTGGGACTCATTTGATGATAAACTAAGTTAGCTTAGGTTTCGGACTTTTTCTGAAAAATAACATATTTAATCAAAATAAGAATTGAAGCAGCCTTGAAGAGAACCGTTACCTACAAACTATCGTAGTAAAATCACTGCCTTATATAACTTAAGCTCTCTCTTACAAAGAAAAGTACATAAAGAGGGATCAGGTAATACTGGACATTATTGTGCCAAAATAAATGAGAAAATTCAGTATAAATCTTCATTAACACGACTTAGCTGAATCTAGGCTAGGACGTAATATGGCGAAAGGTACTTAAATCCTATTTGTCACTTTTATCGCATGAACCGTACGTTAACCTAAATAATATGAGCTTAACCCAAAATGTAGTAAAATATTAACAGGGCTGGTGACATTGATTACCATAGGTCATCCCCATACGGACATCGAGTAACGGGTAGCTCCGTAGCTCGCCGTCTGCTCAGGAACGCCCGGGTAGACGGCGCGTCATGTTTCACGCACACCGCAAAGAGCTGTCAACAAGCTGACGACACTCGCAAAGGGCTGCCGGGGTCACAATATTTACTATTTAAACAGCTGTCCCTGGAATGTAAAGGGCAACTAAAGGACCAGAATTTTCAGTAAGAGTCTGACAGTCCTTTTTGCTTCCTATTTTTAACCGAATTCGAAAAAAGGAGTCGGAATCTTTACGAATTTTCCCCGATTTCTCGATGTCGCCTGGACCGATTTGGAAAATTCTTCTTTTGTTTGAAACAGTGTCTTTTTCAGATAGTCCTATGGACGCAGATCAGGATCTGATGACGTGACTTTAAAGACATCGAGGGAACTCTTCAATATAAATGGAACTCTTCGGTTTTATGTATGCATTTTTTGGCTGTATGCTACATGCAGCCAAAGAGTTTGATATGCAAACACAATGAAACTTATATCACATTGGAAAACCGTTTAAAATTGCTGCCTGCATACTTGATTTGCTGACTGTACATATGTATGTAGGGTTATGTTTTCCGAGCGTACCTATGTAGGTACGCTCGGAAAACATAACCCTCCTTTGGGCACAGTTAAAAAAATAACTCTTCTTCCGCTCTAAGGTCACCAGGACCACAAATCCTCAATACAGCACCATCAATCGTATAACTAACATTCAATGCGCGCTTTCAGTGAGAGATGGTAGTACCTCTCGCCCTCCTATTTATTATTCAAGGGGTTTTTCCGTCCTTTTCTGGCTATTACGAAAGAAATGTGAGCACTTATATGACTTCTAATATATTGCAGTCGCTTTCCCACTTGACACCAAGGTCTCACAGACGTCAGACAACATTTGGCGACTATTTTTTGTAAGTAAAAGGACAATGGTAAATGAAGTGGGGCAGCCGTTTTGACAAAAAGTATGGAAACCTTTAAGATTTTTTGTGGTGTCTTCGTGGAACAAGGCGCTGTCCATTATGTGGAGTCCTTTGTAATGTTACTCCAAAATGTTGAAGTATACATATAGGTAGGTACGTGTGTGCACTAAGTAAAGAAAAGATGTCTGTATTTAAAAGTGACATTAGTAGTTCTCGCTTAAATTCTTTGTAGGCCATGAAAACCGGATAATGGATAATCCGCGGTCTGAATTATTAACCGGTTTTTCCTCATCATAATCAATCATCATTTAGCAGCAGAACATCCTCTGCTGATCATTATTAGGCCTTACCGGAAAACCTCCGAGTTATTTGGGTTTAAACAGAAAACCTAAAGAAACCGGTTGTATAAACAACGGTTTTTACATGCCCGTTTGGAACTCATATTCTCTCACGTGAACCCAACGCTTTAGTTACTAATCCTTAGTGCTTTTAAAATTTTAACACAGCAATTATTTGTAATGAAACTGAACAAGTCTAAACTGAAATACTATCCTCGCAAAACTAATAAACAGTTACCAAAAAGGGCTGTGTTAGCAACAGTTACCTACCAATAAAACTTTATACAAACTTATTTAATTAAAATTGTAGTAAAATTTTAGTACCTCCACATTTACTACGTTTAAAAGATCATATTGCTTTAGGCGTACCTGTATGATCTAGACAGTTTGTAGCCTCGACCTTTACACCCACAGTTTCACAAAATATTCTACCTGTAAACCTTCTTCACGACCTCAGGCGTCACGACTTTCGTTGACGCAGGAAATTAATTATGTATCATTTAATCTTGTGTTATATCTATCACTCACTTTAAAAATACCTATTCAAAAAAATGACAAGTAGAGTAGAAATAATGACGTTTTAGTTGTCTCTTATTTATCCATATCTGATGGGGTCGTCAAATTAGTGGACTTTGTCTTTGAGATTTTTGTTTGAGTGTAGAAATTATCGTATGATATCCCGCACTTGGTTGAGCGGAAGGGGCTTTGTTTAACTAAAAACCATCCTATTCCTTATTATGTGGAGCAAAAAGGATTATCAACTTTGATTGACTCCTTCACATGCCCTTGGTTACTTTTATTTAAGACAATCCCGCCATCCCAACAGGCGTTTTACCACCTTAGTTTTACTGATAGCTTCTTGAGTCCACTTGGGCTTGCTCCTTGATCAGTAGCCTGCCATCCATTGCTCGCCGTCCGCAAGCCCGTGCCTACGATAACCAGACACTGCCTCAGGAGACTTTACTTAGAACACACTCAGAGAAATACTATAAAAGTGCTCAACCTAAAGCTAGCTATGTAATTACAGTACACAAGCACTTTCAAAGTCGCAAATCGCGTTTTGTGGCCAAGTCATTACACTATAAAATTCCCTACCTTGAAACCGTGATGAGGATAACTCAGACCCAAAATTCTAGGAATTCTCTTAATTAAATATGTAATGTGTCCAGAGAAATGTATATTATATACATTTACATAATAACTCGCGTACCCCCCGAAGGAGTAGGTAAAGGTGTCAGTCGTACCCAGCATACCCCTTTGAGTCAGTTATGTTTATTTAAGACCTTGTGTAAATGGAATAAGATAACAGTACCATAATTGCTCGAATCCATAATACTGCCTTATACCTCTGCTGTACAACTACAATGACATAAGTTGAAAAAGGAGATATACAGAATGCTGTCTTTTTGCTACAATTTTTCTTTCCACAGAAATATCTTGCAATTTGCGACGAAAAAAACGACATCAAAAACCACCAGAAAAAAGTGTAAAATAACTTTTGTTTCGGAAGTCGGTGTCTTTGTTTTTTCTTTCATGGACATTATGCCACCAACTTCCGAAAGAAATGTTTTTTTACACTTTTTATGGCAATTTTAAAGTTGGGTTTTTTTTTATTTAACCTTTTTAGTTCAGATATTCAACCCAAATTCATGTCAATTTAATAATTTTCTTACACTCACAGGAAGTACGGGCCATATATTTGTAGAGACTATAATTATCTCTACAAATATTTGTTCCATGCGGTAATCAAACTCAAACCCAGTGAAGCACTACACTAACCGTACCGTCATTCACTGTTGTTTTGTCAAACAATATTACATAATCAAGCCTCAGTGAAGTAGGTATTACTAGTTTATTTTATTAAAATTTTACATCCAGATTTCCATGAATTCCTATTTCCGTTGTAATCCCATATCAAACACGTTCATTGTTTAAACAAAAGTTAATATTTGGACAATCAAATTTATATTTAGATTTATAATATAACACAGCTTCATACATTTGCCGGTACATCTGTACCCACAAACACAGCTGGCTACTGATGTTTACTAAATCTATATTTGGTACTAAAATATTCAATGTAAATACAAAATGAATGAACAAAAGCGTTAAAGGTTAATGAAAACCGATTTAAGCTCAGCATTAATTTATTCGGTTTTGAGTTGTGGCATTAATCATTCTGCGAATTGGCATAAATATTGAATTTAAATATGGAAGGACACGAGGTTGATTCTCTTTTTTAAAAAAGAAAAAAAAATATGAATTAAATCGTAGGATTAAGGATGGGTCTAACCGGTATGGACACTGTTCCAGGCACTTTTGTTCTTTACACAAATACGTAGAGTTGTATCTCAGTCATTGTCAATGTCTATCGGAATTTTACTGTACCAATTTTGTCGATTCTCTGGCCGTAGACCTTTATTAAGGCTAGTTTCAGGTCAGTTAAAAGTTATCTTTGTTGCTCAAAGCCCTTTTCAACCCGACGAAAGAGGAACCTGCGACAAGCGCCATATAAGTAATGTGTGACAGAGATGAACCTAAAAGCCGAAACTAGCTTGTCTTCAAAGGTCGTTGATTACTTTTGGCCGTGAGATAGTGATTTTTTTTAAGAAGGTGTGGGACAGAATGGGCTAAACAAAAAAAAAACAGTACACATCAATCGGTTGAGTTAATCGATTTATCCTTTGAACCAAATAAACAGCAAAAACCCAAAATAAAATGATGGTTTGATTGATTGATTTATCCAAGAACAAATTATGCCTAATATGCCATCTCACTACTGCTGACAAAAAGACACTCCATTAAACATAAAGGGCAATGGGCAATACATCGTCAAGACTGATGTCATCACATTTTTAAACTTCAACAAAAAAAAAAAAAAAAAAAAACAAATTATTCATCTTAATTTGTTTGTGCTCTCAAAGAGTTCCGTCTCAACAGTATTTGCTAACCATTATTAAAACAGTTCGTTAATTTACTTTCAAAGATCCGAACTTTTGTCCAAGTTTGCAAGTTCGATTACTTCGAAACACAATTTGGGAGTCTGCCGAGTACTTTATCTTCTTAACATTGTGATAAGGAGATCTGTTGCGCGAATTATGTAGATATTTTATCAGTGTAAGACTGCGTCTACAGTTGAGCGAAGATAAGCGAAATCTCAGCACGCCTCCGCTCTGCTGCTTCTTTCCATTCAACCTGAACCTCTATGAATACATAGTTTAAATTCACAGATAGTCTATATTGTTATTTTTATCTAATGAAAACCGGCCAAGTGCGAGTTGGACTCGCCCATGAAGGGTTCCGTAGCAGCAAGCATTGATTACGGATATAATTATATTGAGATTAGTAAGTAATATACACAAACAATAAAAATAACTTTGTTTTTCATAGTATTTGTATGAATGGCAAAGTTATATTTGCGGTTTTTGAAAATGTACTATATCTCAAAAACTGCTAACTGTATCTCATCCAAACCAATTTTCGTTGGTAGTTTTGGTTGAGGTCTACATTATACATTTTTTTTAGTTTTATCATTCTCTTATTTTAGAAATTACGGGGGGGGGACACACTTTTTACCACTTTGGAAGTGTCTCTCGCGCAAACTGTTCAGTTTAGAAAAAAATGATATTAGTAACCTCAATATCATTTTTAAAGACCTATTCATAGATACCCCACACGTATGGTTTGGTGAAAAAATTTTTTTTGAGTTTCAATTCTAAGTATGGGGGGCACCCCCAAAATTTGTTTTGTTTTGATTTTTGTGTGAAAATCCTAATGCGGTTCACATAATACATCTTTCTACCAAGTTTCAACAGGATAGCTCTTATACTTTCCACAAAAACCGGCCAAGAGCGAGTCGGACTCGCCCATAAAGGGTTCCGTAGCAGCAAGTAATAACATACTATAAAAGTTCTTGTAGTTGGTTCCAACTTTGAAAGGTTTACGATTTATGACGTATTAAAAAAAAAACTTGAGAGGTGTCAAGGCACGTCGAAAATCGCTATGAACCTGTTAAAAAGGTTCAAGCGATTTTCGACCCTCCACCCCACACTACCCCACTCCACTCCGCTCCACTCCGCTCCACTCCGCTCCACTCCGCTCCACTCCGCTCCACTCCGCTCCACTCCGCTCCACTCCGCTCCACTCCGCTCCACTCCGCTCTACTCCACTCCGCTCCGCTCCGCTCCACTCCCTTCCACTCCACTCCGCTCCGCTCCACTCCACTCCACTCCGCTCCACTCCACTCCACTCCGCTCCACTCCACTCCACTCCGCTCCACTCCACTCCACTCCACTCCGCTCCACTCCACTCCACTCCACTCCGCTCCACTCCACTCCACTCCACTCCACTCCACTCCACTCCACTGCACTGCACTCCACTCCACTGCACTCCACTCCACTCCACTACCTATTATAGCTGTTAAAATGAAGTTGACAAACTTACATTTGCAGTTGTTCTCCGATACATTTTGTTTAGGAAAATGTTATCCCAGTACGTTTTATAAGTTGGTCAACTATTACTCGTAAACTTGTAAAGCCCACTTAGTCATGATAATTTTCTTTTAAACTTCGTTATATATACTACTATTGTAAATTTTTTCACACCCCCAAACATAACCGTTTAGCTGGTAGAGGGGGGGGACACTCGAGTAGGGCAAAAATTAGCACTTTAAAGCTTAATATTTCACAAACGAATCTTTTTATCAAAAAATTGTTGATGGAAACTACCAATATTTTTTAAAGGCCTATTTAATGATACCCCACACTAAGGGGTACGCGAGAAGAAAAAAAAACATCCCCGCTTTACGTGTACAGGAGGTACCCTAAAAAAAAATATTTTACGAGATTTTATTTTACCACTTTTTTGACGCAACAAATCCGTATATTTACACCAAATTACAGCTTTCTAGTGCTGGGCGTCTCTGAGCTAAGCTGCGGACAGACGGACGGACGGACATGGCGAAACTATAAGGGTTCCTTGTTGACTACGGAACCCTAAAAAGTGGCTTTGACATACACGGACAGACAGACAGACAGACAGACATGACGAATCTATAAGGGTTCCGTTTTTGCCATTTGACTACGGAACCCTAAAAAAGGTGGTGGTTCTCAATTAGATATATATTTTTTTTATGTATTTTATTTTTATGTAAAGACGTCATCTCGCGCTGCGTAGAGCGGAAGGAATTGTCACATTCGTACTGGCTATAAACCACCATGTTCCTTCAAGTGGTCTTTGCGTTCCAGGAACTCGGTGACGTCTCAAGGTATTCCCGCAACCCCGGATCGCCTAAAATAACTGAGTGCTGGCCTTCTCCAAACATTCCGCAAAATGTATGTCTCATCTCTTTACCCGCAAAAACTTTTCTGTCCCATAGCAGAGGACGGTGAATTTATCCTCTGTTCTATGAATCCTCCTGGTTCATCTTCGCTTAGCTTAACTCGCTCAGTTTTACTGAAAGAGGCAGCCCAATTACTAGATCGAAGCTGCAGATAACTAGTGAAGCTGGGTTGTGTTTACGAAGCTTGTCTAATCAATTTTTTTGTTCGGCAAGGTGTAATACCGCCCGGGTCGACAGAGGCCGCAAGGAGCTGTCAGAAATCTGACGAAGCCCTATAAAGGTAACCGCGATCCTAGAATGTAAAGCCTATTGAAGAAAAACAGTAGTTTTAACTTTAAGTCAGTACAAGTCTGACAGTTATCTCATTTGATGACTTTATCACCAAAACAAGGTGTAATACCGATACAAATTGCAAATGTCTGATACGATTGATATGTTTGTCTTAAAGTAGATGACATGATTGATATGGTTTCTTTTTTAGAAGTGATTGCTTATTCAAAGAAATACATAGTAGCTACTACTACGCATCAATAACAGCAAGTTCAAAGCCATGAGAGAGTTCAGTGAGGTTTTCAAAGGCGACATGAAAAAGATAAAAAAATGTTTTTTCATTCAAGTTTGGAGGTGTTCTGCCGTGTCCCAAATGTGCTATAAAATAGGCCATTTACTTGGCCTTAATAGTCTAATTATTTAAATTTACCACGACATGCAAAGAAGTGGTTTTATCTGTACGTTTCTTTTACAAAAAAAAGTTGCTATGCAATTAAATCGTTCTTAGCTATTATGATCTTGATCTTCGACATAAAGACAAAAAAGATACTTCAAACTAGATTGAACAATAAAAGAAAAAAAGTTCACATTTGGATAAAACAATGACTTCGCAGTCTTAAGACAGCTGTCTACATAAAGGACAATGGCAAGAACACCAGGACAAAATATCTTAATTTAAAGTACCGTCTAGCTAGACTAACAATTAGTCTTAACTATTAATAGGAAAACTGTATTAAAACGGACGACTGTTATCGACAAGAATTAATTGCTCTAGCATCGGCTGTTTTTAGTTAATAAAAGTAGGACTTTAGAGTAAAAAGGGAATGGCCAATTGTTGACGCAGAATCGGATTGAAAAAAGTCAAAAAGGTCTGTATGTTCCCACTGCTGGGACACAGTGCTCCTCTCTGTGAGAGGGAATGGACTACAATCGACCACCCTGGCCCAGTGCTGGTTGGCAGATGTCATTCGTCTTCGCATTTTTGTCTTAGATTCTGGTTTCAGTCCAAACACATGCAGCTAAATGCTAAATAAGTATTCTTATCTCGACTTCTACAACCTAGTTAATAAAATTGGTATTGGTAATAATACGAAACCCAATGCAATGGTAAGACTGGTTGCCAGACCTTCAGAAGTTCAGCCCACTGTCAACTTGAAAAGGAGGAAACTTAGTATGGAATGGAGAGTCACCCATCCATAGACCAACTTTGGTAAGCGCGGCTTAACTTTAACAAACCTATTCGTACAGGTTTTATTGTTTAGACACGAGCTCCTCCTTCTTCTTGCCATGGTTCGCGAATCCACACTGAAAAAAAAAATATGATTGATTCAATCCGATCCGACGTCCATAAGCATGTTCTCTAATGATCCAATTTCCTCGAACCATAATAATGGTCATTTTGCAAATAATATAACGATTCTGGCCGTAATTTAAGAAGCCGGTTGCTTAAGTATACAAAATTATTAAGCATAAAAAGGGTACGGTTTGACCAGTACGATTTCGTAGTTCACGTACGCGATGGAGCCACGAAGCGAGCGGTAATTAAAAAGATTATCAAGTTGAGAGGTGAGAAAAATATTTTGAAGTGAAAACAAATGACTTTTAGTTCTTCTTCATACATTTTTAATACAGTTCGGTTATCGACTGCCAAAATAATGTGAGGGCGAAAATGAAATCGTAGCAATTTTGCTATCTTTAACGATTTCATCAGTCACAACCTTTAAGGATTCAAATCCTTGTTAAAAAGACTATATTATAAGGTTATATTTCGTACATATCTTTATATGTCGATCGTCCGGTGTCTAGACCCGTGTCCGCAATATTTCCGTCCGCATTTGACAGAACCTTAACTTTGTGAAAATCGTTATCGACATCAAGAGCTCTCTTATAAAATTTCGTTCAATTTGTTCGCAATTACGGGATCAAAAGGGCTCTCACCTAATTTCCCAAAAACTAACTTTCTCAATTTTACTCTCACAAAAGTAAGCTTCATTTATAAAACACAATCAACGCCTAAAACTAATTTTCTTCTATGTCTACGATTTAATCAACAATATCAACGGGTTTAACGGCAAACCGCTGAAATTACAAACACTACGCAAACATTCAAGTTCGTGGGCTTAGCACAAGAATGCTAATGTGCCCTTACTCTTTACTTTAATGTGAAACCACAGTACCATTTTACACACAATCCAATATTGCTTTGAATGTGTGAAGAGAATTTGATGGTTTTTAGAAGATTAATAAAGGCTTAAATGTTTGTGCCTTTGTAATTGTTTATTATCTACCACTAATCGTGAAATATGTCTTAATTAGGTTTTCTTACGTGGTAAAATCATCAAACGAGTTCTCCTACCCATGGCGGGACGGGAGGGACTATCAGACTTGTACTGACTAAAATCCACGGTGATCCTTCAATAGCCCTTTACGTTCCAGGGTCATGGTTAACTGATGAGACAGTCCCACTACCGTATGAGCTTAATAGCAAATACATAAATAATCTGTTGTTTCACTACCTAACCTTGAGCACGTAAAACTTTGTTTTTATTCATTAATAAAACCTTCAAATGGATTCCTTTTATACAAGTCTGTCTTTATTTTGTAAAATTGTTACCTAGAATTTGTGATAGTCATATTTTGACGGGATCTACCTTTACCTCTAGCTGGCCTATCGTAATACGGATTACCAATAATATGGAAGGCCAGCTAAAACTGGTTTTCTTGTGACTGGTATAATGATGAATAGTTGTTAACACAGAAATAATAACTACAGCAACAGTAAGCTTTTATGCTATGAAATATTTTGTATTAAAGCTTGAATTTAAGTAATTATTTTGTAAGAAAGTCAAGATGTTCAAAATCTTCTTATTCCAATTCACTTACCATTTGACGACTACTAATTAATAGGTGCGTCCCCACAGAGCGCGCAGCATCGCGAGGCATTTTCCGCGCGAAGTAGCTCGGTTGGTGTGGACGTGTCTCGAACGAGGCAAGTGACAGCGCGGCCGCGGTCTAGCGACCGAGCTCCCGAGCCATCCAGTGTCGGCTTTTGTTTTGCTCGCGTATATAGTTTCGTGCTTCGGTCGAAAAACAATAGACGCGTCCACACAGAGTGAGCAGCCTCGCTTGTCAGTTTCCACGCGCGCAGCAAATGCCTCGCGAGGCTGCGCACTCTGTGTGGACGCACCTAATGAATTGACGTACATGACGTCACGGTTGGTGCAGTGGCTGAGCGATCGACTGCTGCTCAGCGTGTCGCGGGTTCGATCCTCGCACGAAACAAATATTTGTGTGATCTGCAAGCAGTTGTTCCAGGTCTGGGTATTCGTGTATATGAGTTTTCTATGTTTGTAGACGCACGATACAGGAGAAATTCCTGGCGTGGGGCAACGTTTTTTTGCAAAAAAAAATCGTTTTATCCCACACTAGGAATGTTATTGTCATCATTTGCTTACCCTTTTCCCAACTTTATTGGGATCGGCTTCCAGTCGAACTAGATGCAGCTGAATGTCAGTGTTTTACATGGAGCGACTGCCTATCGGACCTCATCATCATCATCATCAGCCTATTATGTTCCCACTGCGGGACACAGGCCTCCTCTCTGTGAGAGAGAGTGGGCCATAATCCACCACGCGGGCCTAGTGCGGGTTGGTAGATGTCACATGTCTTCGAATTTTTGGTTCTAGGACATGCCGGTTTCCTCACGATGTTTTCCCTTCACAACCCTGTAACTGTGTACCTAATACGATACTCCATGGTAAGACTGGTTGACTTTAGAGCTTCTGCCAATAACGACTGTCAAAGATCTACAAATGACAGCCGAGACCAATGGCTTTACGTGTTTTCTGAGGCACGGAGGAAACTGATGACAGATGGTCATTGGTCACCCACCCACAGACCATCCTATGAATGTTATTGTCATCATCATCATCATCAGCCGGAAGACGTCCACTGCTAAACATAGGCCTCCCCCTTAGACCACCACGCCGAACGACAATTCGCCACTTGCATTCATCGGTTGCCCGCGACCCTCACGAATGTTATTGTAACATCAAAAAATCTTAAGCCTCCTGCAGACAGACGCGATTAATCGCGCTGCGACAACGAGCCAAGCTAATTTCCACTCTAAAAATACTGCGAATGGACCGCGACATGTCGCCCCGCGCGATTAATCGCGTCTGTCTGCAGGAGGCTTTAGTCAACGACTAAACTCGTCAGTTGCAAATCTGCTTAGGATAAAGTTTTATATTTCAAAAGTTAATAACGATGCATTCTCAAGGTATTTACTTCTATGATCTTTTGTTAAGTTTAACGTTCTTTTGTAAAAGTTTTTAACATTTAATAACAAAGACCCTTTCATGTTATTCTTTCATGTGAAGAAAAGTTTCAAAATTAAACTAACAAAGCATGAATTCTTTGTTTTGAAGTTAGTTTCATTTAACAGAAATTGTATTTTACCAATTAAAATTGAATTTACAAATTAGTTTTGTTCAAGAATTCATGATCAAAACTGAAGTGTTTTGGAATTAAAGACTTGTTTTAGTATAAAATATCGTTATAGTTAACTCTAAAATGAAGATTGGTTTCAGCAATTGAAGTAGGGTTTACCGATTTACAAGTATACCTATCTACTTCTACAAACTTTGCAAACAAGCCTAGTAATCCTAGTACTAATTGTACTAACTAAATAACTTGGGTATAATATTCTAAAATTTTTATTTGGTTTGTAGTACTAGATTTTTCCCTTTTGTTTTTCTTTTTTAGCGTGGTAAAATCATTAAATGAGTCCTCCCACCCCGGGCAGGGCGGGAGGGACTGTCAGACTTGTACTGACTAAAATCCACGGTGTCCTTCAATAGCCCTTTGTGTTCCGGGGTCACGGTAATGAGATAAGTCCCGCGACCCCGGCAGGCTTTGGCCCTCTTGGGCGGGGCCCCGTCATCGTGCTGACGTTCTTTGAGGCGCGCGTGGAACACAACGCTTGTTTGATTGGTTTCTAGAGAGATGTCTACGACGTGAAAATACGCTTGTATTTTGCTTTGCTATTTCAGTTTATGTGGTCGCCCTTTGCCTTTATTAATATAAAAGAAAAATATTTTAAAGGCAACTTTTGCCAGCATAAATACTGCTTTTTTTGTGCAAAAACAAGAAAACAGTAAAAAATTAGTTTTTCTATTCGATAATAATATCAGCACCGATTCAGCATTGTTTCTTTTTTTGGCAAAACAAAAAGACAAAAAAAACAGTCAATAGAAGAAAAAACATAGTCAAATTCTTAACTCCGCGCCGCCGCCGCCTTCATGGCCCCACGATGAATATAACCGTGAAGCCACAAGACGATCCGGAACCACAGTGACCCTTGCCCCCCTCCCCCCCCCCTCCTCTCCTGCCTGGCATTTCCGTTCAATTACCTGAATCTTGTTCGATGCTAATCTCGTGATTAATTCTGTTTATTTAAGGGTGCCCCGACCACTAACCTACGTCTTTTATCTTCTATTTATTAACAACATAATAGGAAGGGAAATCTTTTTCTTTGTGGGGATTCATTTGATTTGATGTATGGACTGTGTCTTTGAGTTGGCTTTAATGAAAGATGAGGATGTTGGGTGTTGAACTGTTGAGGTAGAATCTAGGGGGGTCGTGAGACTAGGTCGCTTGACTGCCTTTATCAGGTAACTGTGACCCTGAAACGTCTTTATGTTCTAAGGGCTATTTAAGGGTCGCGGGACTTATTCCATTACCGTGACCCTGGAACGTAAAGGGCTAATGAAGGATCACCGTGGATTTTAGTCAGTACAAGTCTGACAGAAGGGTGGGTGGACTCATTTGATGATTTTACCACGAGAAAAAAAAATCTCATCTTTGCCTCCGAGTTAGATTGAGGCCAAGAACAAAACCACTTCGAAATTTAAAAATAAAAACGAAAAATCGCGACTACAACTCCAAAGACGCAAAAACTATTTTTCTACTTTATTTGATCATTTTTGTTTGGTAATAGTTATGTTATTTTTTATTACATTTAATATCTAACCCTAATACAAGATTTTGATAGTTTTGCTCAAAAATAAAGTCTAGTCGAGCAGCAAATAATTTGCCGCTAGAAAACCTATTTGCGGTTGATAGGCATTTTTTTCATATATTTTCGTCTATGGAGACTATAGTTACAAAGACAATAGAGGCAACCTATTACATTTTATCGACCATTGAGCAGAATTTTTCGTCTAAAAACCCTAGCCATTTTACACCGCACTGAAATAAACTCCATCTTTATTTTTCGTGTCAAAATATGACCATCCTCTAGTGTCAACGTTAATTAAACCGTCTCTGGTAACTTCATGGGCGTAAAGACCTAAAACATAGCTTTCATCATCATCATCATCATCACATCAGCCGTAAGACGTCCACTGCTGAACATAGGCCTCCCCTTTAGACTTCCAATAGGACCGGTTGTAAGCGGCCTGCATCCAGCGTAATCCTGTGGTCTTCATAAGATCTTCGGTCCACCTTGTTGGTGGACGTCCTACGCTGCGCTTGCCGGTGCGTGGTCTCCATTGAAGAACCTTTACCATAATCATAGCTTTAGACTTGTACAATCATACACTGAAAAAAATAAAACGAGACTTTCTACTGTTCTTGAACAGTAAAAAAAAAAACGGTTCCGGGACGGACAGTGCACTGAAATGGGCAAAAACAGTAAAGAGCTAAACAGTTATTTCAACTGTATGAACATTAAAGTCTACTGAAAAAAACAGTTCCTTGTAAGTAACCGACAGTAAAATCTACTGTTACGAGTATATACATATAACTCAACTGTTTTTTTTTCAGTTAGTTTTACTGCTTTGGACAATAGGCTCTATTTTTACTGTCCTAAACGGTGAATATTACCGAAAAATCGGTTGTTGACTGTTTTTTTTTTCAGTGTAAATATATTCTTTAAGCCTAAAACCTTGTCATCAGCACACGGTGAAGACCCC
This sequence comes from Agrotis exclamationis, assembly GCA_950005045.1. NCBI lineage: Eukaryota > Metazoa > Arthropoda > Insecta > Lepidoptera > Noctuidae > Agrotis > Agrotis exclamationis. The sequence continues at coordinate 13,298,379 of OX465436.1, read as the reverse complement.
AATACTTTCATTGTGCGCATAGCTATGGAGTTGAGTTACCTGCCGATATCTGTATTTCATAGCTACGACCTTTTTTTTTTTTTATCGTGGTAAAATCATCAAATGAGTCCTCCCACCCCGGGCAGGGCGGGAGGGACTGTCAGACTTGTACTGACTAAAATCCACGGTGTCCTTCAGTAGCCCTTTATGTCCCGGGGTCACGGTAATGGTATAAGTCCCGCGACCCCGGCAGGCTTTGGCCCTCTACAGAGGGGGCCCCGTCATTATGCTGACGCTCTTTGAGGCGCGCGTGGAACACAACGCGCCGTCGACCCGGGCATGGTCCATGGTCGGGCAGCGAGTTGCCCTTTACTCGCCGCCCGCATGCCCGCGCCTACGGTGGCCGGAGATCGTCTTGCGACGTCCGTCGCCGTGGGCGTCCACCACCGCGGGTGGGGCGGAGGGAGGACATTGTCCTCTCTCTCACGCGGCCCGCCTCCTCCTTCGCGAGCATTACTGCTTCGCAGAAGGAGGCGACCGCTTCCCACTCCGTCTCGCCCCGCAGCATGGCCGCAACCAATGCCGGGCGCGAGAGGTCTCCGCCTATCGCCGCCGTGAGGACACGTCGGTGCTCTGCCCAAGCTGGGCAGTCTTGCACCGTATGCTCTACTGTGTCCTCCGGGCGATCTTCGCAGTGGTGACACCCAGGCGTTTCCTCCTTTCTCCTTAGACACAGGTACCTCCCGAAACTTCCGTGTCCGGTGAGGACCTGCGTCACGCGGTAGGTCAGGACGCCGTGACTCCTATCCAGCCACTCCTCAAAGAGGGGTCTTACCGCCGCGATTGCGGCGTGCCCGATAGCTACGACCTTGGTGTCTTCAAGTGAAGAGTGAACAGGTTACTTCTAGGCAAGCCTGCTTCACCATCACCACATCTTCGCTTACCATCAGGCAATATAGTGATCAAATGCGAACGTATCGCTACTTATAAAAGAAAAAAAAAACAGATTTTTACACTTTATTTTTAAACTTAACTTTATCTTGGGAAGTCGCAGTAGATCAATCTTCTTTAAAATTGTTGTAGAAATATTAAACACTGAAAACTATTTCTACTTGTTCAGGTTTCAAGTTTTTCATAGCAAATTCATCACCTATTTCAATGGTTTCTTCCCACTATTAAACAGTTCTACGGTAGAACTAAATTGCGGACGGCGAGTAATGGACGACTCGCTGTCCTATCATGGAACATGCCCAGGTCGACGGCCTTCTCTCTGTGAGAGGGAGTTGGCCTTAATCCCACGCGGGCCCAGTGCGGGCTGGTAGATGTCACATGCCCACGAATTTTTGAAGGTTCTAGGACATGCCTGTTGCCTCACGATGTTTTCCTTCACCGTTTTGAGAGCAGTGGTGATGAAATCAATTACACAAAGTAATGCGGCTGGCTGGCTTCGAACCCACGACCTACAACTCGTATATCGGGGCCGATACCACTGGGCCACCACTGCTCTCTCTGACAAAAATATCCCATTCCTTCGGTTGTCCTTTGAGTTCTAGGGCTGCGATGCCGCCTGCCGGGGACTAACGAACGTAAAGGGCTATTAAAGGACACCGTGCATTTTAGTTAGTAAAAGTCTGACAGTCCCTCCCGCCCTGCCCTGAGTGGGCGGACTCATTCGATGATTTTACCACGTAAATATCCTATTAGTTTTACAGTAAAACTGCTTAGTAGAACAAGCGGGAAATATACCATTTCAAAAGGACCTTTCTATTCAAAAGTTCTGAACAATGGTAGTTAATTCATGTACTGCATCAAGACGGTAACTGGGGCGTCCAGTAGTTCTCCTGCAACTTGATTGGCGGCGCCACCGTCGCAGCAGAATGGCCCATTCATTATTTAAATCAGAATCTCATTACGTTTTCAAGGGCTGAAAGTGGTGATATTTCAGAATGAATCTTATTGTTTTGGTTTTAGAATACGTTATGGCTTATTGTGAATTGTTCTGATGTATGACATGACTCTGGAATCCTAATTCTAACTAATATTATAAATGCGTAAGTGAGTTTGTTTGTTTGTTACCTTTCACGTCTAAGCCACTGAACCGATCATCCTGAATTTTGCAAATACAATGTCAAGTATCTCATTAGGTGCGTCCACATAGAGCGCGCAGTCTCGCGAGGCATTTGCTGCCTGAGGAAACTGACAAGCGAGGCTGCTCACTCTGTGTGGACACGTCTATTGTTTTTCGACCGAGGCACGAAACAATATACGCGAGTAAAACAAAAGCCGACACTGGATGACTCGGGCGCTTAGTCGCTCGACCGCGGCAGCGCTGTCACTTGCCTCGCCCGAGACACGTCCACACCAACCGAGCTGCTTCGCGCGGAAAATGTCTCGCGAGGCTGCGCGCTCTGTGGGGACGCACCTATTGAATCGGGTTAAAATGCATCTTTGATGCTGTAAAATATAAGATTTGGATTTATTAGAGCCTCAAGTAAAAATAAGTGACCAGTTAAAACACTATACAACCCAACTTTTAAGAAACACGGTCAAGGACCTCCATCTGTCGACTATCACTTGAAAATAACCTATGGCTAAAAAATACTTTGTGCAAATTAATTTTAATAGTTATAATCTTGTTACAGTTATTTTCATATTTATTTGTAAAAATATATATGAAGATTGTTTATTTAAAAGCGAGCATTTGTTGTCGTGTCATTATTTATTTAAAATCGTGCATTACGTCAAAACATGGAGTAGGCAAACCTTCCTTCTTAGTTGAGCTGCATAGTTCGAAAGAGTTTTCTGTTTTCAGTGACATATGACACTCTTTTATCCCCTATACTTAGATTATAGAATTTCCACATTCCTAGTAGGCACTGAGAATTGAAGCCAAAAAAGAAAAAAAATATATTCCATTCCTTCGATATCTACGTAAAACAAGTGAACATCTTCAAGGAAAACATTTACATGTGTGCGTGGCTCTCACTCACACATTTAAAAAAGGGGCTTCACGAAAACGGCACCTGGACATGTTGAAATCTAAGCCCTTAGGTGAATAATCTTCTATTCTTTGGTGAATCAAACATCATAGAACATTATCTCACACCGAAGTAAAGACAAACAAAGCGAACAACAAGAAGCCAAAATAGTTGACGTAACAACTTCATCAACCAAAGAAAGCACAAGAAAAGCTAATAAACAACCGTGATAACGAACAACTTCCCTCAACTTTCCGAACGAAAATTAATATTCTACCCGCCTTAAGATCGTTATTAAAAAAGTATCAGCCGTTCACGCTCAATGCGCATCATAATATACACACACTATACTCATTCTTAGCAACTTTGTCGGTGTGAATTACATTTTAGCTAAATACTTACCTAAGTTTTTTTACTTAAGAATCTTTTGATGCTTTTAACTTTGGTAATAATGTTCTGTGTGTGGTGGCCCAGTGGTATTGGCCTCGACTTACGAGTTGTAGGTCGTGGGTTCGAACCCAGTCAGGCGCATTACTTTGTGTAATTTATTTCAACACCACTGCTCTCAAAACGGTGAAGGAAAACATCGTGAGGAAACCGGCATGTCCTAGAACCAAAAATTCGAAGACATGTGACATCTACCAATCCGCACTGGGCCCGCGTGGTAGATTACGGCCCACTCCCTCTCACAGAGAGGAGGCCTGTGTCCCAGCAGTGGGAACATTTAAAGGCTGATGATGATGAATAATGTTCTTAGTGGCAACATTAATGGTAATGATATAATTATTCAATAAGTTTGAAAAGTTGTACGCCATAAATGGAAATGAGGATAGTTACAGTATTATTGTGATTTTTGCCAATGAATAATTTGGTTGATATTAAATTATAGGTACTCAAATTGATGATTTGAACATGCGACTTATTTGATATAAAATGACTGATAATGTTCTTATATAAAATAAAAAATGTATCCGCCTTCAAAAACAACCACAAAAAATGGTAAAATGACCTACAAAATAACTTTTCTTTCAGAAGTCGGTGCCTTTGTTTTTTTTTCATTTCATTGTTTTTTTGCCACCGACTTCTGAAAGAAAAGTTATTTTGTAGGTTATTTTACGATTTTTTGTGGTTGTTTTTAATAATAATAATAAATATTCATTTATTTCAGGCACATGTCCCATAAAGTGTTAGAATACAATAACTTAAACTATGTTAGTAGGTACAAATTATAATCTTCTATTTTCCAATGTCAACTGTGCATTCCATATCATGTCAATTTTATTTTTGAAGGCGGTTACATTTTTTTTGAAAAAGTTTTTTATTTTACTCTTTTTAGTTTAAATATTCAACTCAAATTCTTGTCAAATAAATCATTCTCTCTCAAGTGCACAATAAGCTAATAAAATTCCCTATCTCAAAAACTACTGAACCGATTTTGATGAAACTTGCAGTATTCCGTAAGTTGAACAATACTTAGTACTTACAACAAAAAAAGAATTACTTAAATCGGACTTGTAGTTCCAGAGATATGCGAACACAAACTAAATCAGTCGATGCCTACTCCAAGCCGTTGAGGAGTTGTACCTTCCATCATCAGCTCATCCACCTGAGATGATGATTATCAGATGCAAATACTTGAACAGCTTTAGAAAATATACGAAAATGGTACTATGTGCCTATAAAATTTGAAGGTTGCCCTCGATTTCCCTGAGATTCCATCATCAGATCCTGACCTGATGATCATGGGACCAATTGGAAAGTATACCCTTTCAAACAAAAGAAAATTTTTCCAAATCGGTCCAGGCGTCTTCGAGAAATCGGGGAACTACATAAAAAAAAAAGATTCCGACGAATTGAGAACCTCCTCCTTTTTTTGAAGTCGGTTAAAAATAGCATAAGTTTAGCATAATCACTTAGTATATAATTTTCCCATTACAGGACACAGGCCTCCTTTATAATACAAGATTCACCTTCACCATTTTAAGAACACCTCTGCTGATGAGTCGGTTCCATTACCACTGGACCAGCACTGCTTCTTTCAAAAACAAACACAATCCGGAAATCAGGAAACGTTGCAAAAATTGTAGATAAGATTTTTGAGTTTACATGTTGTGGGTAATCTTCGAAACTACTGTACCGATTTTAAAAATTCATTCACTAATGGAAAGCTACAATATGCTATAGATTCATATAGCATATTTCGTCATATAACATCCCGCCACGACACGAGCAAATCCGCGCGCAAATAATATAAAAGAATGGATCCACAAATGGAAACAAAAATCCTTTTACATATAATGCATTCAAAGTAGTTCATAAAGTTCATTCAAAGTAGTTCATAAAGTTCATAAATTTTTCTCAATGTACTGCAAACAATTTGATACCACATTTGTTCCCAAAACAATATCTGTAAATAGTAAAGCTTCTTTCAGTGACTGGGCCACAATTGGCATTCACAAGAGTAGAAAACGACTTTATGAGTTATATGCAGAGCGGACTTATATTAATACTGTGGAATTTAATTTATATGTTAAAAATTATTCTAAACTATTCAAAAAAGTTTGTCATGTAGCAAAATCACTTTATCTGAGTTCAAAAATAAAAAACAGCACTAATGTAATTAAAACAACATGGAAAATTATTAATAGCGAAACGGGAAGGTCTTGCAATAGAGATAGTGACTACAGCCTTGATATTGGTGGTAATATTTTAAATTCTGATACTCTTGTTGCTACGGCGTTTGAGGATTTCTTCGCAGATATTCCCGTATCGACTACTAAATCGTTGAACTCGTCTCCTGCTGCTGCAGAATCTTTATTAAAACAAAATGTTCCAGTTTGTGATTCCGATTTTAGTTTCCAGCATGTCACTTGTCAAGATATAATTAAAATTTTTCAAACATTAAATGTCAAGAAGACCGCAGATCTATGGGGTCATTCAGTGGATGTTGCGAAATCCATTATAAACATTGTAGCTCCTTACTTAGCTGTAATTTTTAATAATAGTATTGACAGCGGTGAGTTTCCTGATCTAATGAAAAATAGTAAAATAATACCATTGTTCAAATCAGGTAGTACATCGGACCCTACTAATTACAGACCTATTTCAGTACTGCCTACATTTAGTAAAATTTTTGAAAAACTAATTCTAGAACAATTGCAGAGATTTTTCAACAAACATAAATTATTTCATAATAAACAATTCGGTTTTACAAGGGGTCGTTCAACAACCGATGCTGGTGTTGAACTGTTAAGTCACATTTATAATGCATGGGAGAACAAATGCGATGCTTTGGGCATTTTTTTTACATGATTGCGCACAAAGGGGGTTAAATCTAGTGTTATCGTGGCTAGCTACTAATAAACTTGCTCTTAATGTTGACAAGACTAAATTTGTTTCTTTTTACCTAAAAAAACCATCGTGCTCTCTTGATGATTTCAAGATCATCGCGCATTCCGCCTCATGCATTGCTTCTCATAGTGACTGTTGCTTATGCCCCAATCTGCAGCGGACAGAATCGATTAAGTACCTGGGCGTCACTCTAGATAGCACCCTCAATTTTCACCAACACATAGATGCTCTGTCAGCAAGAATCCGAAAATTAATGTTCGTTTTTAAAAATCTTCGTCAAGTAGCGGACACTGGTGTTATAAAAACTGTTTATTTTGCACTTTGCCAGTCGATAATATGTTACTGCATAACGATATGGGGTGGGGCAACAAAAACATCATTGCTTCGGGTTGAACGCGCACAAAGGGCCGTTCTTAAGGTTAGTCACTCTTTGCCGTTCTTATTTCCTACCAAAGAACTGTATGCTCGTGTTGGAGTTTTAAATGTACGACAACTATTCGTTTTGAAGACTATTCTCCGCAAACACTCCCTTCTTACCTATAACCCAACATTGTTTAAAGATAAGCGACGTAAGCACGATGTATGTCCTACTATTCAATTCCACACTGCTTTCTTCCGACGACATTTTGGTTTTCTTGGTAACTACTTGTACAATAAAATAAATAGAACCTTATCAATTTATTCTTTAACTAGAACACAGTGCAAAAATAAAGTTTCAAGTTGGTTACAAAGGTTGGATTATGAATCCACGGAACAGTTGCTCTCTGTGACTACATAATAATTAATAGTTATATGATAGCTTTGACTGTGTCACACACCACCCACATGTTCATTCTCCTTCTGTTCTTTTACACTTCACTTTCGCACCACAAACACACTTCTCACTCACTACACTGCACACTACACAAACATTACACTGCACAGTTCATACACATTACACTACACACTTCTTATATACTACACTGAACACAATACACGCGTTTCATGTCGCGCACCGACTCGAATATTAAAAAAAAAAAATACTCTCTGTTGGTCATTTTGTATTTTGCTGTTTTGCTTTTATTGTTTTATGTTTCGTCTTATTATTTTTTCTCACCAATTCTTGAATTATTACTATGTCTTTTTTTTTTATTGGAACCTGAAAGTTAGCTACAATACATATCTTGTCATAAATTTTGTATTTAGTTCGAGGTGGGAGCCTGGGGATCCGTCACACAGGTTATCCTAGTATGGACGCCAGTCTCTCACAAAGGAACATATTATTTATGTAAATCTCCTACTGTAATTTAGAATATATTCATTGTTATACTGTGATCCTTTGTAGAGAGAGAAAATAAAGAAATTTATTATTATTATTATTATTTTTTGCGATTTGTCCAAGGCTTTCGATTGCGTTCTTCATGAAACATTGATCAGGAAACTGCACCACTATGGAATTCGGAACGCCTCTCTGGATCTTCTTACTTCATATTTGAGTGATAGGATCCAGAGAGTGGATGTCAACGGAAAAAGGTCTCCCGGATCTGTAGTAAAAATGGGGGTACCTCAGGGCTCAATTCTAGGCCCATTTTTATTCCTCATATATATAAATGATTTGCCTTACCTCGTAAAAGACAATCATGATATAGTGTTGTTTGCAGACGATACATCTCTTTTATTCAAACTGAAACGTCAGCAACTTATTACAGATGATGTTAATAGTGCCCTTGCAAAGGTAGTAGATTGGTTTAACAGTAATAATCTTCTGCTAAATGAAAAAAAAACGAAATGTATAAAGTTTACTATACCTCATGTTAGACAAGTAGAAACTAGTGTACTAATTAAGGACCAAGAGTTAAAACCAGAAGATACTACAGTCTTCCTAGGCATTACTTTGGATTCCAAACTTCAGTGGGGCCCCCATATAGAAAAATTGTCAAAAAAACTTAGTTCTGCAGCATTTGCGGTTAGGAAAATCCGTGAATTAACTGATTTAGAGACAGCCCGTTTAGTTTACTTCAGCTATTTCCACAGTGTGATGTCGTACGGTATTCTTTTATGGGGCAGTGCCGCCGATATTCAAACAATTTTTGTTCTGCAAAAAAGGGCAATTCGGTCTATCTACAAATTGAGTCCTAGATATTCCCTAAAAGAAAAGTTTAAAGAGATTAATATAATGACTGTGCCCTCTCAATTTATTTATGAAAATCTCTTGTATGCACATAAAAATGTTAATCTTTTTAAAAAGTATAGTGATTTACATGATATAAACACAAGAAATAAAGACAAATTTATAGTTCCAGCTACCCGGCTCAAAAAAATTGGGATTACATTTAGATGCCAGTGTATACGTTTTTATAATAAACTTCCATCCCATATTCAAACGCTAAGTATTAATAAATTCAAATCATTTATTAAACGGAATCTGTGCCAGAAAGCTTACTATCATGTTAATCACTATCTAGAGGACAAAAAGGCATGGGATTAAGCTGCTCCAATTTTATTTGCTTAGTGAATAAAGTCTCTAAATAATTTATTTGTTCATTTCTTTTGTGGTTTTTTTTATACACTCTGACATGTTATGTGATTATTTTTATTTTACTTTATACACTTTGACATGTTTGTTTTTTTTTATATACATTTTGACATGTTCTTTTCTTTATACAACTTGACATGTATGTTTTTTTTATTCATATACAGTTGGACATGTATGTTTTTTTTAATCTATACATATTGACATGTATTATTCTGTTTTTTTTGTTTTGTTTTTTACTTTTTTTTTTACCCTCTGACATGTATGATTATTTTCTTTTTATATACAATCTGACATTTACAATTATTTTTATATACATTTTGACATGTAATGTTTTTTGTTTTTTCTCGAATTTTTACTTTTGTTTCTGTTTGTTGTGAATGTGAGGATCTATGTGGGTCACGCTTTCTATTTTTCGTCCGGTACATTTGCGTTTGTCTGACAGTTTGAGTTATTTATGTGGCCTACCCAAATGTCCTTTCTTTGGTATTGTTCGTCGTGTCGTTGAGCTCCTTGGGTTATGAGTCGAGCTTCACGATAACTGACAAATGCTTGCACTGACTGGACAGGTCCACTCAAATTTGTTTGGTTCTTTCTTCAAAAGACCATCTCAGACACAAACCTGCAGGGTCCTCACATGACTTAACCAATTTAATGTCTGGACTTTAAAAGAGACGATGACCTCTGAGTTTGTTTCGGATGTTTCTTCTCAGAGTAGTCAGGTACGAAACACCGGCCTCATCTAGCTATAAAAAAAGTGTTTTGACATGTAAAAGTGTTTGTGAAAACCTATTTGCAAAAATAAATATCATTTATCATTTATCATTTAAAGTGGTGACGGCTTTAAACTTAAGAGGATTACAATCCTGAAGCAATGGACAAATACTCCACAAAGCCTTTGATCTGATAAAAGTTTTAAAACAAGGTTTTTTATTCAATATTGAGTAAAAACTTCAATGCTGACTAGTTCAATAGAAGTTTTTATTGAAACCGATGGGATTTTCTATCGGCAGAAGTGACCAACTCCAGACTTTTAAATCTAGTAAAATAAAAAACGTTTCCCGAGACTAGGAATTTCTCCAGTGTCGAAGGTGCGTTCTTCTTCTTCTTAGCGTGTCGATGGCAAATGATTTTATACATTTTGTTTAGCCCAAAATTCAGCTATACGCGACCCCGCTCACTGATGCAGTCATAAGGTCGTCAAGTGTACAGGTAACAGGACTTGCGGTACAGGAGAGATGGTGAGCCATTGTCTGTGGGGACACGTCGCATATAAATTTAAGGTCTGAACCGTCAGTGAATCCCCATCTGTGGAGGTTATCTTTGCTGCGGCCGACCTGGGTTCGCGTTGTGTGTGTCGTAGGTGCGCTAAGGAACATAGAAACTTCCATTTACAAACATCCAGACCCGGAACCCCGGGACCCGGAAGTCGATGGAGGAACTCAGCATGATGGTCGATGGCCTCGACCGAGTTTCACAACGGGTGGGCTTGAAAATGAACATGGACAAGACGAAAATTATGTCAAATTCCAATGTTGTGCCCACCCCAGTCTCTGTTGGAAACTCGGTACTCGAAGTTGTTGACTCATATATCTATTTAGGACAAGTAGTCCAATTAGGTAGGTCCAACTTCGAGAAAGAGGTCAACCGCCGAATCCAACTCGGTTGGGCAGCGTTCGGGAAGCTACGCAATGTCTTTTCGTCCGACATACCTCAGTGCCTCAAGACGAAAGTCTTCAATCAATGTGTGTTACCAGTGATGACTTACGGCACCGAAACGTGGTCTTTCACTATCGGCCTCATCTCAAAGCTCAAAGTCGCTCAGCGAGCTATGGAGAGGGCTATGCTCGGTGTTTCTCTACGTGATCGAATCCGAAATGAGGAGATCCGTAGACGAACTAAAGTCACCGATATAGCCCACCGGATTAGCAAGCTGAAGTGGCAATGGGCAGGCCATATTGCTCGCAGAGCAGATGGCCGATGGGGTCGAAAAGTGCTAGAGTGGAGACCGCGGACGAGCAAGCGCAGCGTAGGACGTCCACCAACGAGGTGGACAGACGACCTTGTAAAGGTCGCCGGAAGACGCTGGATGCAGGTCGCTTCCAACCGGTGTATGTGGAGATCTAAAGGGGAGGCCTATGTTCAGCAGTGGACGTCCTATGGCTGAGATGATGATGATGATGATGAGACCCGGAACAACTACCTTCAGGGCATACAAATATTTGTTCCGAGCGGGGATCGTACCTGCGGCACGCTGCGCAACAGTCGATCACTGCGTCTGCCGTGCCGTCGTATCTAGTAGATGATTGAATGAAGACATTTCCCGTGATCGACTCTTTCCTTGATCAGGGTTTTTTAGGGTTCCGTAGCCAGTAGGTCTTTAAAAATGATATTGAGGTTACTAATATCATTTTTTTCTAAACGGAACAGTTCGCGCGAGAGACTCTTCCAAAGTGGTAAAATGTATGTTGTACATAATTATGTTGTGATGTACATTACCAATATTACCATGCAAACTACCAGCGAAAATTGGTTTCGTTTAACCTTTCAAAGTTACAACCATCTACAAGAACTTTTATATTATGTTACTTGTTGCTACGGAACCCTTTATGGACGAGTCCGACTCGCACTTAGCTGGTTTTTTTTTAATTTATTTATTCTGAAATGATCAAATGAATCTTCGGGAGCCCTAGGTGGTGCGGAAAGGACTGCTAGACTTGTAATAACTTAAAACCAACAGGTTGTTTTAAGGTGCCCTTTTCAGACCAGGATGGCTTTTTCAGCATGTCCCGGGACCTAACCATAAGGCTGGCCTATTTCTTCAGTTGAGAGTAATCCTGTCAGCATTCTAGGCACTTTTCTCACAGACAGCGAAGTGGAAGAATTTCTTCACGCCCTACCTATGCTTATTATACTACTGTACGTAAATAAATAAATAAATAGTTAATGAAATAACAATGAACCACTGAAAGTTGAAGCAATAAAGATGAATATATAAGTAAGTAACACAAATAGAATAGAATATCCCGATATCGATACTTCAATATACATAAGTGTCTGTACTATGTAATAAAACCACCTACATTCGATCAGGGAAATGTCAATTCAACCTCTAACGTTATAGAGATTCTCGGAATAATGTCAAATATCAGTGATGCTCGAATTCTCATAAAAGTCAAATCGACTCGTTATTTCTCGAATTCAGAGTAACTTCTATTCCCGAAATGCTTCATTTTCCACTGTATTTCCACTCCCTTAACTTTTACATTGTCTTTTTGTTATCTCGCACTGTCTATAGGTATTCGAAACTCATTTTATTCACTGTTTACGTTCTTTCTCTCTTCAATATACAAGTTGCGTATTGCGTTTATCTTTCATGTTTATGTTCTAAAGCCTGATATTTTCTCGAATGAGGATACAGCATCACCATCTCTGTCGTTTATTCTGGTTTTATTTTCTGACATAAAGGTTGTTCTGTGAATATTATTAGGTGTATGCCACATGATATATCGGCCATTTTCCAATTGTTTGTTCTTGGTACACAGGAACTCGGGACCAAGAGAACCTCTTAGATATTTGTTTGGTACAACAAACATTCTCGCCCTAGTTCTTTCGTTTGAGAAAGCTAGGTACAGGCAGGGTTACCATGTCTCAGGATTAGTCCTGAGAGATTTTGAAAACCTCGGGATTTTTCAGTAATTTAAAAATAAACATAAGTGTTGTTATTTTTATTTATAATATTCTAATTATCTTCTTTAAACATATACAGACTGATTAAAAAATTGACTCTCAGTCATATGGATGGCACAAGCTATAAAGCTGTAAATAAGGTTTGCGAAACAATTCACAAAATTCCTTAAATTTCAATATTTTTTAATGGACACAAAGTTTTTCTCCGGACTTTAAAACTTACTATCTGGTAACCCTATATACAGGTGAACCTAACCTTTGATCGGAAACATTATATAGAGGAAACTTGAACGTGGCTTTTTAGCAGGCGAACCTTTTTGTAACATTGTTTGAACAGTAAATGTGGGGAAACTTACGATGTTTGCGGAAAACGGAACTTGTTGTAGTAAAAAACTTGATAGTCTTGATATAATCCCGGGGTACTACTATATAAGCACGAAACCCGTAGCTTCGGCCGAAGTTTCGGTTGCGCCATATATTGTTATCACTTACGGACCGGACATAAGATAACTTCAGTGACACTAACTAAAGCCTTTGTCAAACTGACGGACGAAACGAATGCGTACCGAAGCGTTTTTGTTTGTAATAGCGGCCATACACCATACTGCCTATCGTACAATCGGCATGACGATCGATTTGATCAAATTGGCAGTTCGTCCATATACACCATACACCATACTGCCTATCGTCCAATCGGCATGACGATCGATTTGATCAAACTTCAAATCGGCAGCAGTGATGCCAACTCAGCAACTTTATAGCTAGATCTAGCTATTATTCGGTGACCGACAGCTACAATTTTATAAAACTTGTGGCTTAACTTTTTAGCTACTTTTTACCGACTTGTTTTTTTACTGATTTATCCCACTAGTGGGAATCAGTTGGTCGTACAAGTGAAGGTCGGAAAACATTTGCTTATCGTTAAGCAAATGTTTTCCGACCTTCAAGCGATTTTCGACTTTATTGACATTTATGCAAACACCGGATTTTAATGAAGGAGCAATGTTAGCTAACGAGAATGTGAGAACAAACAAACTAAATTTTGAATGTCAATAAGGTTGAAAATCGCTTGAACCTGTTTTTTAACTTGCTTAACGATAGCAAGTTAAAAAAGGTTCAGGCGATTTTCGACCCTCCATTCCACTCCACTCCACTCCACTCCACTCCACTCCACTCCATTACAGTCCAGTACATTCCATTCCATTCCATGGTATGTAAAAAGTGTCGTTACAATTTTTTCCGCCTAGCCACCTTTCGCAACGCGCCATAAGGAACTTCGTTCCAAAAAAATATACGTTTCGAATTGAGAACCTCCTCCTTTTTTTACGTCGGTTAAAAAGTAGCTACCGAATATTAGCTAGATCTAGCTATAAAGTTGCTAAGTTGGTATCACTGCTGCCGATTTGAAGTTTGATCATTCCGATTTGATCAAATCGATTTGATCAAATTGGCATGATCAAATCGGCATGATCAAATCGGCATGATCAAGCCAATTTGATGGATTCCACGCCCACACACGGTCAAATCTAACTGATCAAATCGGCAGCGTCATGCCGATTGTACGATAGGCAGTATGGTGTATGGCCGCTATAATGAATGGAATTGTATGAATTCAGTCACGGAGACTATCGGACCGCTTTCGTTTTTCAATGTGACTGGATTCAAACAATGCCATACATTACTAATAAAAACGTTTCGGCTCGCATTCGCCTCGCCTGTCTGTTTGACAAGGCTTAAAACTTTATGAGAACATGATTGGACATATGTACGTGACTTCCGTCAGAACTTTTGAATTCAAAACTAATATGGGTTAGGGTTCACTCAAAAGCTTTGAGTTACTTTCGTATGGGTAGTAAAAACGAATCTGTGGTACGGGGCCGTATCTTTGTCGGCGGACTTAACGAGTAAACCCCTGTTCCGTACATACTTTACTTATTTCCTAGGATTGTTCCTATCATCATTTGCCCAGCCTTTTCTCTAATATGTTAGGATCGGCTCCCAGTCGAACCAGATTTTCGCATGGAGCGACTGCCGGACTGCCTCTCTGACCTCCACACCCCAAATAACTAGGCAATACCGCTTGGTAAAACTAGTAATGATTCTGAGCTTCTGACTAAAAGTAACGACTGTCAAAGATCTACAAATGACAGTCGGGACCAACAGCTTTACGTGTTTTCCGAGGAACAGAGGAAACTAGCTATGATCACCCATCCATGGACCAACCTCAGCAAGCGCGGCTTAACCTTGAATATCGACCTATGAGTATTTTATTATTTAGCCGCGAGCTCCTCTACACACAGGCTAATATTATCAGATTACAATGATCCCTAATTAATCCGAAATCTAGTTCTAACAATCACAAATCCGTTAAATTAACATCGGTTCATTGTACAGTTTTGATTTTAATTAAACCAATAATGGCGAATGAAGCAGCAAAACATAACAGGGTCATTAATCAACAACTAATAAGTATTGATTAACAGTTAAAAGGAAGAAAATAAACAAGTAATTTTATGAGAAAATGATCAAAGAAAACTTTCTTATAACGAGGCCTTTGTGTCTAATTTAATTTAACATTTCGCGAGCTTGATTCAATTGTGCTTACAATCAGGGTAATTATTCTACTGTATGATAATTATAATTATTATGTAATTATAATTAGCTTCTTTGACATGGTTGTGTCGTGATTGTGACGTGCACACGTGCGGCTGATTCGGATACGATTTCAAGTTAATTAGAGATTTGTAATGATGTTATAAAACGCTAATACGGATTATTATGACGTGATACTCGTTAGTTTCATTACATTTTTAATGATATCATTACATTAACATTTTACTATGTGTTTATTAGATATTGAGCGTTTTTGAAATAGCGTGTGATTGGAGAGGCCTATGTCCAGCAGTGGACTGCTATAAACTGATGATGGTGATGAGTTGGTCCGGAGATATTTATGCTTTTCGGTGCTGAATGAAAAATGCGAAAGTGAGTTTGGTTGTTACGCTTTCACACCTAAAAACTTGCGAATGCATTCGCTGCAAGTAAAATTGAACATGCTCAATTCAAACCATTATGCGACTATTCGCTGCGAATAGCCTGTCGAACAGGGAATACTCATGGCAAGTAGGCATTTTTTTGGAAGTCGGTGGTAAAAGTCAATGAAAAAAAAAGAAAGTCACTGACTTCCGAAAGAAAAGTCTTTTACACTTTTTTGTGTTTGTTCTTGAATTCTTTTCCTTTTTAAGCTATTGCATAGCTTTTATCGCGGGCTATGAGCGCGGCGCGGCGCGGCGTCCGAATTCCCAAAAACCTAAGGAAAATACCTGACACCACGCATCGTCTAACGTCGTTTCAGTTCGGGAGACTTCGGCAATCATAAAAATATCCGTCATAAAGACAATTTACTTTTTCTTTCTAAACGGCCAGCTACAAAAGGAGTTTTCACAATGAAACCTACTTATAAAATTCTCCTACAACAAAGCAGTTCTTTATTACATTAGTGCACCACAAACATTTTAAATAAATTATGTTCTCGTTAAATATACGCGGTAGGCGACTTTTTTCTTTTAAAATAAAAAAAAAAATGTTATGCAATAGCTTCACCGCGGCAGTCTCCGAGTGTCACATGTATTTTTTTTTATTTTTACCTTTCTTTTTAGCGTGGTAAAATCAACAAATGAGTCCTCACACCCAGGGCGGGGCGGGAGGGACTGTCATACTTGTACTGACTAAAATCCACGATGTCCTTTGCAATAGCCTTTTACGCTCCGGGGTCAAAGTATTCGTTAGTCCCGCAACCTTTATTTTTAACCGACTTCAAAAAGGAGGAGGTTACACTAGTTTACAAAAAAAATATTTTTTTTTGTCCTTGAAATGAAACATATTTTATTTATATAAGCTATAGACGGTAATTAAAAAAATATTTTTTAAATTTTAATAGCACGTCACAATTCTGAGATATAGAGGTCTTTGTTTTTTATGTACCTGCAATCATTTATACACCTTTATCGTTCTATTTTGTAAATAACTGTGTGATTCAAAACCTTATTTTTTATTTAAAAATTTCATCTAGAGTGTGTAGACTACATCCAAATTGGTTTTGTTATGTTTGTGGGGAAAATTTTCAATTAAACCGTGTTTTCCTTGAAACAAATCCATTGCAAGAAGCCTATTTACATTATTTTGAAGTTTCGGTGTCAAATCAAGATAAAAATGAAAGACGACGCTTTGAGAGGTTAGAAATTGATTGAATAATTCGACGCAGTAGGTAAGAACCCCGTTAGCTCGGTCGGAAAGAGCGTCGGATGTACTGAATCCGGAGGTGGCGGGTTCAAATACTGCAGGCGGTTCGCATTTTTCTTTCCAAAGAAAATCTTTAAAAATGAATCTATTCCAGGTACGTTGAACTTTAAAAAAACATATTTAGCTGACCCAAAATAAATAATGTAACCACTGCTTCACATAAGTTGAGCTTGGTGAAGAATTTTACCAAAGCGTTGGATACGTCCAAGTCTGCATTTCAATGACTCTGCTTTGTATTTCCGAATCTTTTTGCGGTTAAATTAAATGAAGGAACATTTGTGGGTCCCCAAATCAGGAGAATATTGGACAATACAATATTTGAGACCCTTTTAATCCAGGCAGAAAAGCAGCAGACGGGACCTCTTTCAGAAAAGTCGTTAACAAATTTTAGGCAGTTAAAAGTGATAATTACAAAGAGATTGCTGAAAATCTATTGCAAAATTATGATAGTATGGGTGTTAATATGTTACTAAAAATTCATTTTTTGTTTTTGCATTTGGATTTTTTCCAGAAAAACTTGATGGTGTAAATTATGAACATGGTGAGCGATTTCACCAAGATTTAAAATCATTTCTGCAAAATTATCAAGGATTTTGGAACCAAAATATGCTAGGTGTCTACTGTTGGTCGGTTGTGAGAGATATACATAAAAATATGTGAAAAAAGAAGCATAAATTACCGATTTTTAACTGTCTATTCATTATTTAGATGTAGTTTTTAGTACAAAATTTCTTAATGAATATTTGAAAAACCTGACGTGCTGGATTTTATTCAACATTTTTTCCGAAATGTAGATATCTAAAGTAACGTAACCGTATATATTTCAATTCAAGAACAAAAATCGTGTAAACTAGTGTTATCAATTCGACGGTATGTTTTTTTTTTTTTTTTGTATATTTGTTACGCGATTACTCCGCCAATTGTGGACCGATTTTTAAAATTCTTTTTTTGTTCGAAAGGAGGTGCTTCTGAGGTGGTCCCATAGTCACCAAGTTGGGATCTGATGATTGGATCCTGGAGAAATCGAGGGCAACCCTCGAATTTTATAGGCCGACACACCGTTTTTCGCAAATTTTATGAAGTAATTTAAGGACTTGCGTATGGTAATCGTCATCTCATGTAGCTGAGCCGATGATGGAAGGTACAACTCCTTAACAGTAAGGAGTAGGCATCAACTGATTTAGTTTTTTTTTTTCATTAAGTATTTCAAAGCACTACAATTTAATAAAGGTCTGGAGTATATCTGATGATGGAGCCGAGAGACAGTCGAGGGAACTCCTCAACGATTCACAGCAGCTATCTTGTGTTTGAGCTTGATTAATTTGTATTGATAAGAACGTTACACCTAGATGAGTTGTAACTGTTATTAGTGGTCTGATGACGAAGACGAAGGACAGTTCAGGGAATTCCTTAATGGTTAACAGTAGCTACCTTGTGTTTGGACTTAATTCATTTATATTGATGAGAACTTTACACCTAGATGGGTTGTAACTGTCATTAGGGTTCTGATGATGAAGACGAAGAACAGTTCAGGGAACTACTCAACGGTTTATAGCAGCTATCTTGTATTTGGACTTAATTCATTTATACTGATGAGAACTTTGCACCCATATGGGTTATTGTTAAACGCAGTATATGCCATTTGGTCCCATAAAAAAATCATTTATTTTGGTGTTCTTGCTTATTGGGTACATGGGCGATGTTATAACAGGTGCTACGATTAGTAAAATTCTAGTGCATATGTAAGAAAATAATGTATTTGACAAGAATTTGGGTTGAACATTTAAACTAAAAAGGGTAAAATAAAAAAGTTTAAAAAAAAAATATAACCGACTTCTAAAAAAGTACAAGCACGAAAAAGGGTTAAATAACCCACCTCCCAAAAAACTTTTCTTTCGGTGGCAAAAAAAGTCAATGAAATATAAAAGCAAAGCCAACGACTTCCGAAAGAAAAGTTTTTTGGTAGGTGGGTTATTTAACCCTTTTTCGTGCTTGTACTTTTTTAGAAGTCGGTTATATTTTTTACCTAAATATTTTATTTAGACTACCTAGCTAATTCCCTGTGGTTTCACCCCTCCTCGGCTACTTATTAGTCGTGAACGGTCTTCTTGCATAACAGGTTTATTCTAACTTGCCGTAATATTGACCCCTAGGCCCACAACTCTCATCACACTCACAAAGAAGTCTTTGGCCTTGTTGGGCCATTCAAACCAATTAATACGAATATAAACCCAAATATAGCCACAAGTCTAATAGACTCGTTAATAAGGGCAACACATTCACATTCACATCACCAAACGTCTTTAACACATTAAATTAATGACCCCCTACACATATTTAAGAACATTAAACAATTTTCCGAACTATATATAGAGAAATTAATGAAGCAAATTGGAACCTAATTGGGCCATAAATACAGTATCGGCCGTTATAGATAAAATATATTGTTATAGGCTGAATAAACAACAATATCTAATGTTAGTAATAAAGAAGAAATAGAAGGGTTCGGAGATAATTAATAGTGAGTTATTTCTGAGAATAAAAAAACGCCATGATAAAACTTTTTCAAAAAAAATGTAACCGCCTTCAAAAACAACCACAAAAAAGGGTAAAATAACCTACAAAATAACTTTTCTTTCAGAAGTCGGTGCCTTTATTTTTTTTTCATTTCATTGTTTTTTTTTGCCACCGACTTCTGAAAGAAAAGTTATTTTGTAGGTTATTTTACCCTTTTTTGTGGTTGTTTTTGAAGGCGGTTACATTTTTTTTTGAAAAAGTTTTTTATTTTACTGTTGTTAGTTTAAATATTCAACTCAAATTCTTGTCAAATAAATCATTCTCTTACATGTATGTGCACAAAAATTTTGTAATCCGTAGCACCGGTAACAACATCGCTCAAGTGCACAATATGCTAATAAAATTCCCTATCTCAAAAACTACTATACCGATTTTGATGAAACTTGCAGTATTCCGTAAGTTAAACAATACTTAGTACAACAAAAAAAGAATTACTTAAATCGGACTTGTAGTTCCAGAGATACGCGAACACAAACTAAATCAGTCGATGCCTACTCCAAGCCGTTGAGGAGTTGTACCTTCCAGCATCAGCTCATCCACCTGAGATGATGATTATCAGATGCAAATACTTGAACAGATTTAGAAAATATATGAAAATGGTACTATGTGCCTATAAAATTTGAAGGTTGCCCTCGATTTCCCTGGGATTCCATCATCAGATCCTGACCTGATGATCATGGGACCAATTGGAAAGTATACCCTTTCAAACAAAAGCAAAATTTTCCAAATCGGTCCAGGCGTCTTCGAGAAATCGGGGAACATACATAAAAAAAAAAAAAGATTCCGACGAATTGAGAACCTCCTCCTTTTTTTGAAGTCGGTTAAAAAACAGAATAACACTGTTTCGTCAATATTATACAGTCTGAAGCAAAATAGCATGGATATCTTAGTGTCTATTTTCCCGTAAACTTTTAAATTAAGTTAGATGCGAAGACGCTAGACGGCGTCCTTCTCGCTTCACACGATTTTATTTCTGTTCTGTCTATGGACTTCTGACGCCCACTGTACATAGCTATAGAACTAACATTCGACATTTCGCCAGTGATGTTTAAGACCCTTTTATTAAGGGCAAGCCTATTGTCATCAATCTGACATAAATGGAGACCCGGCTTCTGCTAAGATATTCCTTAATCGAACACAGTCACCTCTTACTCAGCAAAAGCACTTACAAGAACTAGACAATAGGCAGTAAAATAAATAAATCTTCTTTCGGAAATAGGGTAAGTATTACATTAAAAGAAACACAAAATTGAATATTGAACCCTTCATCATTCCCTTCATGTAACACAAAAATAGAAGCACCGCGTAGCAGGGCTTCGTCGACTCTACTTATAACACGTAAAATTTACTGCTCGGACGTCTGCGAGTGGCGAGTAAAGGGCAACTCGCTGCCCGAACATGGACGATGCCCGGGTCGACGGCGCGTAGTGTTCCACGCGCCCCTCAAAGAGCGTCAGCATAATGACGGGGCCCCCCTCTAGAGGACGGGGGGCCCAAAGCCTGCCGGGGTCGCGGGACTTATCTCATTACCGTGACCCCGGAACATACAGGGCTAATGAGGGACACCGTGGACTTTAGTCAGTACAAGTCTGACAGTCCCTCCCGCCCTGCCCGGGGTTTCCGGGAGGACACATTTGATGATTTTACAACGCAAAAAAAAAAAAAGATTACCGATACCTGGGAACAATATCTAGAAAAGTATAAAATAAATCATTATGGCATTTATTACTTAAATGTTTTAGGTATTCTATACATTGCCTAGGTATTAAATAAATTACCTGATTTTTCAGATTGCCGGTACCATAGATAAACAAAAGCATTTCTTTATGCCAACATTTACACTTCGAAAGATTTATCGTGTTTTCTAATCCTTACGTTAATCCGATTAGATTCTGAAACAGGAACGGACATATTTCTCTTTTTCAGGGTTCCGTAGTCAAGGAGTGCTAATGGGACCCTATTACTAAGGCGCCACTATCTTTACATCTGTCGAAGAGTTGTTTTAAACCTTTGAAGATTATGAAGATACCTTAAAATATTACCGAGTGTGTATTAGATGCTATCCAAGACTTCAAGCCTTGTGAAGCAGACGCCGAGCCCCGTACCCGTCGAATAGCCTATCGTTATAGATAATAAGCTTTATATGATGTATAATTAGTATTAATTACCCTATAATTAGCATAAGGATAAATAAAAGAAACGATAGGCCCGCACAAGGCGGAAAATGTATGTAAACTTTGTTATGAAACTTATTTTCAACAGCATTTCCTTATAAGGTAGCGAAAATACTGTGTTCATGTTATATCGAAAACATTACCAAATATGGTCATGAAAGCAGCACATCGTCTATTGTGGGCGGGGCTTCCGACAGGTCGGAACCTGTCCAACCTAAAATAACTAGGAAAAATCACTTTAAGGGCTATGATTGGTCAGACGGCCCGGAGACACAGCAAGGTCCCGCCACAACGTACGATGTGGCGTTTTACTATAATAGTAAGACAATTTTAAGTTCAGTCAGTGTTTTTAGTTTTTCCTTTATTTTCTTATAGTTTATAATATTTACAAGTTAGTTTTAAGTACTACTGTGAGCCCCCACGTGCCTTGTATATATGATTATGTTGTTATTATGTTCAGAAGTGTAAATAGTGAAGTAAAATTGTTGTGATTATATTACGTGAATCAGTTTTAAATGGTGAAGTGTCTGCTCTGTGTAAATTGGTAATAAAAGTGTTAAAACGTAGCAGTGTTTAATTAAAGTAAAGTCATACAGTCCACCCAGAACACCTTGCCAGGGTCGCGAGACATACGTATACCGCGACTCCGGTACGCAAAAGAGCTACCGAAGGACACCGTGGATTTTAGTCAGTACAAGTCTGACAGTCCCTTCCGCCCTGTCCGGGGCTGGGAGGACTCATTTGATGATTTTACCACGAAAAAAAAAAAAGACTTCAAGAAACACGTTCTTTACAGTTCTTCGTAGTTGTTCCTGCTATGTTATTCTGGACTCTACTCTGTGCTCTGTGACTTTGAGGTCGTCGAATCGCGGAACACGAGCGCTCACCGTTCGCGCCGCACGATTGGTTAGGTCATGTGGCGCGAGCGCTTCGGCCGCGCGGTCACAAGACTGTGTTAAATAAGTATAACACCTCTGGCCCTGTAGCCATGTTACAAACGATAAACGCAAACGCTCAGTAGGCTTTAATAGATTTTCAACTTTATGTGCTTGGGTATAAAGTTGAAGATCTAGTGGAGATTGCTTATCGTTTTCGATCTTTCCTGTCGCTAACGCTCAGAAATCTTAAATAGATTTTCAACTTTAGGCTCTAGGCTATAAAGTTGAAAATCTATTAGGAAGTACCAAGCTTTTACGATTATCGTTTGCGACTTGTTGTGACTTGGCTAGGAGGGCAGGTCTGGATTTTTGTGTAAGTGATGTCAAATGTTTGTAAATGCACCCACGGTACATGAATTATTCCAAGTGTGGATCAACGTTTCGAAAAATATTTTTAAAGTTGTTAGAGTGTTACGGAACCCACAACGGTCTGCGAGTCCGACGCGAACTTGACCAGTTTTTTATTATTTGTTTAGAGATAAAATCTCAGTGCTAAAATAAATGTTTTGTTCAAAGAAAGAAAGTAAGTAATTAAAAAATAAACAATTTAGAATCAGAGTGTAGAAGCAATCGGAGGATTATCCTGGATATAGAATTCAAGATTTAAAGATTTTTAGCTTTGCAATTTAAGTTTTCTATCACTCGAGTGGCGACCACGGACCGGAAGACGCAGCGTAGGTGGGCCTCCCACTAGGTGGACCGACGACATCGTGAGGGTCGCGGGCAACCGATGGATGCAAGTGGCGAATTGTCGTTCGGCGTGGCGGTCTAAGGGGGAGGCCTATGTTCAGCAGTGGACGTCTTCCGGCTGATAATGATGATGATGAATTTAAGTTTTATATAGATTTTCCTACGCATATGCATTAAGCAATTAATACGGATGGCAAGGTTGGCGCAGTGTCGCAGGTTCGATTCCCGCACGGAAGAAATATTTGTATGACCCACATACCTACCTATAGCTGTTCTGAGTCTGGTTGCTTTTGTATGTAATTTAAATGTCCGTCCGAGAATGGGTCACTTTACCGAGTTACCTTAGTGCCTCGCAAAGCTGATATAAAAATCACTCGATTGAAGTGCCCAGGGGCGGACTTATGTATGGCTTTTGGGACTGCTGCAGCCAAGGGCCGGTGGATATAAAGTGTGTATTTATTCGTATACCGTGTATCTGCCCTAATAAATCATTAACAAAAACATTTTTTGACATAAAGGTATGTTTTTGAATTAGGCAGGCCCATGTAGTTTAGCCCGGGCCCCATAAATTTATAGTCCGCCCCAGCAAGCGCCATTTATGAATCGTAACAGTCGGTACTAGTAAAGAAAAGAAAAATAATCTGAGAGCAATGACTCCTTGTAAGTTCAGGTATTTAATAGCATCCGGTAAAACTGGAAGATGACCCAAACATAGTTGACAAATGACTAGTCAGAAGTTGAATCATCACATCGACTATTCAAGGAATAAAAAAACTAGCAAAGTGCAAGTCGAACTCACGCATGAGGGGTTCCGTACCATCTATAAAAACGGAATAAAGGAAATGTCTGTTGTATGCAAGCCCCTTAAAATATAATTTTTATGTTATTGTGCGTCCAGACCATGTAATATAACATGATATACAACATTGCTATATAACATGTTTCAGAAAATGTGGACACTGAATGTTATAAAACATGTTATTGATATGTATAACAATGTTATAAATCTAAGTCACGATAGCACAGAAGAACGGCAAGCGACAATCGTTATAAAACATTGTTAAATTACATTGTTATTCTAATGTGTACCTGTACAGTATTGTTTTATGTTGCAATGTTGAATAACAAGGTTACATAGTGTGGACGTGTTATAAAACACAGGTTAAATAACATGTTACATGGTCTGTACGCACCAACGATCATTTATATCTAGACTCCTAATCACAGGCGACCGATGTCTGTCAACACATTAGGCAAAAAAGTCTTAAGTTCGTATTAGTTTCGACCACTCCTGTGAGACCCCTCGTCGCACTGACCTTGAGTTAGCCAATCAGAACGCAGTACCCCGTCCCCCTCGCTTACGTCGTACCTCAGCGACTTGGCAAAAAATTTTCGTTAGTCAGATCGTGCATGAGGCGTCTAGATATAAATGGTCGTTGGTACGCACCTTAACTCTGTTTTTTAGTATTTGCGGCAACAAAAATACATGATCTGCGAGAGTTTCAACTGTCTTTCTTTCACGTTTCATGAGATACAGCCTGTACAACGGAGATTTAGTAATAGGGTAATGATTTACCCTTTGGGTACGGAACCCAAAAATCATTAAATAAATACTAGATGACGTAATTTCATCAATTCACTCATGACCCTTCAAACAATCCGTCACCTCAAGCTTTTAAAGAACCATGTTGCGAATGCCTATAATTAAAATAAATTTACATTTTATTACTTAATCATACAAATACATTATCTTGGAAGTTATTTTGGTAAACGATTACACAATGATTCTACACTACTGTAATCTTAAAAGAGATACTCGTATGTTTGTATGTGGGGCTATATAAGCTTCGAAACTCCTGATCTGATTTTGTAAATTCTTCAGTAATCAGCTTTATTATTGCAGTGTTACATAAAAAAAAATCAGTTCGTATCCCGTGGAACTACTTCGGGCCATACTTATCGTGAACCTACTAGAGGCTCTAGCAGAAGTTTTCCTTAGCCTTAGGCTTTTTGTGACATAAAGTAAAAAAAGATAGTTACAACTATTTCCTCCTTCGTACACTAAAGGCGCTGTTTTTCCATTCAGTTTTCGTCGTCCATACTGCAATATGATGTATGGTCAAATACTTAGAATTTGTGCCAGTCTCTGTGTAGTTAAAAAGTGCTACAGCGCCATCTATGAAACAAATAAGGAACTGAAATCAGTTTTGTCGGCACGGTTAACGAAGTGTCGACTATCGCGGGTATCT
This sequence comes from Agrotis exclamationis, assembly GCA_950005045.1. NCBI lineage: Eukaryota > Metazoa > Arthropoda > Insecta > Lepidoptera > Noctuidae > Agrotis > Agrotis exclamationis. The sequence goes on along the minus strand of OX465436.1, from coordinate 13,272,939 downwards.
GACGCGGGTTCGAAACCTAATCGGCACAAATTTTTGTATGACGTACAAGTAGTTGAGCCGGGTCTGGGTGTCCGTGTGTGTTTATAATATGCACCCACGACACAGGAAAAATTCCTAGATTGGCCCAAGGTTTTTTTTTTTTTTAGGTGGTAAAATCATCAAATGGGGCCTCCCGCCCTGGGTGGGGCGGAAGGGACTGTCAGACTCTTACTGACTAAAATCCACCCGTGTTCCTTCGGATGACCTTTACGTTCCGGGGCCACGGAATCCTGGGTTAAAAAAAAACTCGCGACCCCAGCAGGCATTTGGCCCCATAAGCGGGCCCCGTCAGTTTGCTGACAACTCCCCGAAGGCACGCGCGAAACACGACACGACGCGCCACCGACCCGGGCTTGGTCCTTGGTCGGACGGCGAGCTACGCATTACTCACCGTCCGCAAGCCCGCTCCGCCGCTGTGCCCTCTGCTAATCAGAGGGACACGCGTTGGAGCGTCCACCCGACAGGCTATTCGCATACGGGCAAAGAGACCCCTTAGGCACACAGTGCCTAAGGAAGAGTTTTTGCCCGCATCCCAGGGTGCACCGGCCCGAAAAACTGGTCTTCCCCACGGACGTATCCGAGAGGGAACTCCAGTCCACGGGCGCACGTGGAGGTTTCCTGTCTTAGCACCCCAGAGTGGCCCAAGGTTTAAAAAAAAATCTGCGTACCTACCGCAAAAGAGTTCTCCAAGAGTTGAAAATATAGAGAAGAATACCCGACGATAAGCCACCAGAGACAATACTCGTCTGGTCAGAGAATCTTCCTATTTCAAAACTAGGTACGAGTATGTGTACCGGATTCTTTTCGATTGAAATGTGGTCCTACATTATACAATCACATAACAGGATATTTAAAAATAAGAGTTAAAAAAATAGATAGGTCTCTATCTAGATATTTATGTAATTTGAGAAACCTGCCATAATTCGCGTTTTATACCGCGCAAAACTCGTTATTGGAATTCGAAGATAATATCAAAGATTCCATTTATTTTAAGATGTAGCACAAGTTATAATCGAAATAGTTTAGTTCATTCTAGAAAATGCCTTATCACGAAAGACTTCAGTGCCTACCCGGGGATCGCCGGACTGTCTGAACAGGATACTCCGTGACCCAAGAACGCAAAGGGCAACCGATAGAACAGGGTGGACTTTTAGTCAGTAAGAGTCTGACAGGCGAACCTAGCTGGAGTAATAAAAAAGAAAACTGTGTTTATTGGTAATGTTGTTGGACCTTCTACTCCAAGAACATTACTCCACCCAGGATATTTATTTTCTTTTAATTTGTGTTAGTTACTTACTGCACGCTTGCCTAGAAGTAACCTAATTTAATAATTTATTCCACACAAAAAAAAGTAAGTTTACTGAACCGTATAGGTAGGTATAGGTCCCCGTCAAAATGATAAAGGGACATTTCATAAGGTCGACAATCATCATAAAAATAAATTAGTTTTACCAAATAAACCGCAAATAAGTACATTATTATGATGATTGATGATCATTTTGCGGCTTTATAATCTGACAAATAGCTACTTTTGTTTTTTTAATTTACAAATTATATTAGTGTTGATTAAATTATGTGGCGTAAAATCCATTTTTAAAGTTGTAACAGGAAAATTTCTACTCTTATAATTGGGGATTTCCTGCAAAAATATCTCTTAGCTTTTCTAGAAAATGTTCGTTTCAGCTTACTTTTAACTACGAAGTTTATAATAATAATAATTTATTTTATTTCGGACGACTAAAGCCCATAAAACACAAAATATTTTTAAGTATAAAAACAATAACTATAAACTAATACATTATCTTAAATAACAAACTTAAAACTACTGCACACGAAGTGACGTGCTAAGAGTGGGTGGGAATAATAATTATATGAGCGATTGTCATTTTAACTTTTTACTTTTTTTTACTTTAGCTTTAAAGCCTTTGTCAAACAGACAGGCGATAGCGAACCGAACCAAATCCTGTCATATGAAAAAGCGAAAACGATCCGATAGTCTATGTGACAGGCTTCAAACAATTCCATACATTACAAACAAAAACGCTACGCCACGGATTCGGTTCGTCTGTCAGTTTGACAATAGCTTTATCGCGGGCTCTGAGCGTGGCGCAGCGCGGCGACCGAATCAAAAATTTTCCAAAAACCTAAGGAAAATACCTGACACCACGCATCGTCTAACATCGTTTCAGTTCGGGGACTTCGGCAATCATAAAAATATCCGTCATAAAAACAACTTACTTTTTCTTACTGATTCTAAACGGCCAGCTGCAAAAGGAGTTTTCACAATGAAACCTACTTATAAAATTCTCCTACAACAAAGAAGTTCTATAATACAGTAGTGCACCACAAACATTTTAAATAAATTATATTCTCGTTAAATCTACGCGGTAAGCGATTTTATTCTTTTAAAATAAAAAAAATCTTATGCAATAGCTTCACCGCGGCAGTCTCCGAGTGCCACATGTAACTATTTTTTTTTCTTCTTTTGACTTTTTATTTTATTGAGATTAAGAAACCTAATATTTAACAGATTTTATTATGTATCATAATCATGTTTTACAACAGCTGCCAGCTTGTCAAATATTCATGCCTAAATAGTTGAAACAAGACCCATAAAAGCATTTTATAGTTTCAATCCATTACTTATTAAATATCTTATGTTTAAAACACTGGCAAAAAAAAAACAAATAAATTCAGCAGTTTCTAGTATTTCAAAAAATTATACCATCTAAAACACATAAAACCTGTACATTAACCATTTACTAGGAATTCTAATTCACATTTGAATAAAAATTAGCAAAATATGAAAATTTATTATGACTCACACAAAATAGAATCTTAAAAAACGTCTGTTGAAGGTCGAATTTTGAAATAACAGTCGTTGAAATCCAGATTATAGGATTATACTAAACGGATCAACACTTCAAGCATCAGTTAAAGTTGAAAAACAGGCAGAAACCGCAAATTATGATTTTTTTTTTTTTAATTAAACGATTGTCACACACAGAGCAATTTTATTCATTAGTTGTCCGTTCTTAATACGTCGCAATAACGTGCCATTAATCTTATTTAATTTGAATACATGACAGGGACAACAGTTGGCAAATGACCACAACAACAACCACAAAGTCATTTGATAATAATAGTTACGAGTTTACAAAATCTTATATGATAAAAAAAAACATGTGTGTGCTCGCTAATCACAGAGACCACTTTTTGGTCTTTGGGTTTGCTCTTGGCCTTAATCTATGCGAGAGGCAAAGATGAGGCCTTTTTATCGTGGTAAAATCATCAAATGAGTCCTTCGACTCAGGGTGGGACGGGAGGGACCATCAGACCTGTACTGGCAAAATCCGCTGCCGACTGCTTCGCAGAAGGAGGCCGCCCCGCATCATGGCCTCGACCAATGCCGGGTGCGAGAGATCTCCGCCTATGGCCGTCGTGAGGACACGGCGGTGCTCTGCCCAAGTGGGGTAGTCCTGCAACGTAAGCTCCACCGTGTCCTCCAGGCGAACCTCGCAGTGGTGACACCCAGACGTTTCTTCCTTCCATATCAGACACAGGAACCTCTCGAAACTTGTGTCCGGTGAGGACCTGTGTCAAGCGGAAGGTGAGGACAACGACGATGACGCCTCTCCAGCCACTCCTCAAAGAGGGGTGTCACCGCCGTGATCGCGGCGTGCCCGAACCTCGGTTGCAAAAATCGTTCCCTCCATACCGCCCTGAGATTGCGCTGGAGCTCTTCTCGCAAAAGATGAAGCCAATGATGGAGCAAGTGTACCCAACATGAACTAGAACTCCTGCGCAACGACGGGACACAGTAAAAACTGTTTGGCACATGGTTCCGATGGGATCGTTGTTTTTTTTAGGGTTCCGTAGCCAAATGGCAAAAACGGAAACCTTATAGATTCGTCATGTCTGTCTGTCTGTCCGTCCGTATGTCACAGCCACTTTTTGTCGAAAGTATAAGAGCTATCCTGTTGAAACTTAGTAAGTAGATGTATTATGTGAACCGCATTAAGACTTTCACACAAAAATAAAAACAAAGCAAATTTTGGGGGTGCCCCCCATACTTAGAATTGAAACTCAATTTTTTTTTCACCAAACTCATACGTGTGGGGTATCTATTAGGGCTTGGCCTCCGGAATTCCGGAATCGGTATAATTCCGGAATTCCGAAGCTTTTCAATATCGTTTCCAATTCCGGAATTGGCGAAATCAATACCGGAGTTTCGATATTGAAGAAAATAATATTATTTCTGCAGCTTGATGCGTGACAAATTACCACAATATGAAGTAGAAGGGAAACTATAGTCTTGAATTTATATGTATATTAGGTATAAGAATGGAGATGTCAGTTTTTGACAACGGTGGCATTGCGTATTTCCAATCTATAAAAGCATTGTAATCCTATGTTTTAATCTGCGATTACTATCTATAGATGAATTTTGCGAATGTTTCATATAAAGTTAGTAACGTGGATGCGTACGTACAAATATGGATGGTTACAAACTATACTACATCACTTACGTCTGACAAAAATCATTGTTTTTGTGCCTTTTAACGGGAAGACGGCCAACGTCAGGGGCACCCCGAGGTTCGGTTCGGTTTGGTTCCTTTAAGCCCTACAGACAGAAATAGGAGTCCAGCGAGTTAAGTGAATTATAAATATGACTTGATTAAGTTTATTGAAATAATTGTAGGAGTGTAGTACGTCTGAGGCGGGGACTTCATTGTAAAAAGGTCAAATTTTAGTCGAATTTTAATTTCAAGATTAAATTTTACCTCCACTCAGCGGGGCTTTGCTCCTATTTCCATCTACGAGGTTTATAGCAACCTAACCAAACCGACCCTTGGGGTGCCTCTGGCGTTGATTGTCTTCAGGTTCATAAGCGTAAAACATTAGGCTTATATGGCTTCTGCTGAAGTATGATGCAAAGTTTAGAATAGACCCACAAACATTCATGGCAAAGACCGCAAAATGGCGAGCATGCAACTGCTCGCGTTTAGATTGGAATCTAGAGTTTTGCGCGCTTATTCCAAACCATACAGGATTAGTTCGTATGCGTACTGGCACTGTATGTTTTGGAGCCAGGTACCGTCACACGCTGCAACTTTGTCTTGATAACGCGGCGTCCATCTGTAAACTACCACTGCGTTATCTCCGATAAACCTCGCGCGTCGTGCGTTGAAACAAAGAAGTCAAAGTTGGGCATCATGACAAATTTGCAGCGTTTGAACGGTAGTTGATTAGGTTACTACAAAGTACACACAAGTATTTGCGCACTACTGTTGTATGTATTAAACGTGACTAGAAGCCACTTTTTATCTATACGCGATTAATTACACACCCTTGCATTTTGGCTTTATTTAGAATGGAAAAACGCGGTGGAGAAACATGCTTGGAAAATCGTTTTCAATATTCAAAAACAATACCATCAACGAGTGTAGAAGCAGAATGAGCTTTCCTTCGGTCAGTTACTTTTGCAATCAATACAAAACTATAGTAACGAAACCGCTGAACGATCCACCCGATCTGTCACTTGTAGCGCGCGCGAAACGTAATCATAGCTATGTTGCCTATTCTAACGTGGTGAATTTCTGTATGGAATGTACATTTGTACAAGTTTTGGAGGCAAAACGAATGATTTTATTGAAAAATGACACTAAATCAGTTAAATTTATTTATTAAGTCATCCAAACTACAAAAATAACATGACTTTTGTCTCGTTTCAGTAATTTCATATACCTACTCAATATGTTCGTCTACTCATAGTTCAGAACTTTAGAGCAAAATCTCGTCTTCTTTTATCGTAGACTATAATTTGCTATTTGAACACAAGTTTGTCACTAGCATAATTAATGGTAGTTCTGCTTTGCGAGAAGGAGAGAAGCGAACGTGGCGTATCTGGCTAGGTTTCGCTGCGGAACGCGTGTCGCGGTTTCACCTAGTTAGATTGGCGGTGTAGGGTGTGCTAACATTTTAGTGTTTCTGATACTTACTAAAAAAGAATGCCATAAGATAATATTTATTTATTACAAAAATTAGGACCTTTTTTTTGCATGGTAAAATCATCAAATGAGTCCTCCCACCCCGGGCAGGGCAGAAGGGACTGTCAGACTTGTACTAACTAAAATCCACGGTGTCCTTCAATAGCCCTTTATGTCCGGGCGTCACGGTAATGAGAGAAGTCCCGCGACCAGGACCTTTGCATTTTTTTACAGTTATGAGTCAATAAAAAATTTTCTATTTCACTAGTGTATACAAAGCCACTTTTCAGTTCCGGAATTCCGGAACTGAAAAACCGAATATCGAAACCCAATTCCGGAATTGAAAAAAGGTCCGATATCCAAGCCCTAGTATCTATGGATAGGTCTTTAAAAATGACATTGAGGTTACTACTATCATTTTTTGCTAAACTGAACAGTTTGCACGAGAGGCACTTCCGAAGTGGTTAAATGTGTGTGCCCCCCCCCTGTAACTTCTAAAATAAGAGAATGATAAAACTAAAAAAAATATATAATGTAAACCTCAACAAAAACTTCCAACGAAAATTGCTTTGGATGAGATACAGTAAGCAGTTTTTGAGATAAAGTACATTTTCAAAAACCGCAAATATAACTTTGCCATTCATACAAACACTATGAAAAACAAAGTTTTTTTTGTATTGTTTGTGTATATTACTTACTAATCTCAATATAATTATATCCCTAATCTATGCTTGCTACTACGGAACCCTTCATGGGCGAGTGCAACTCGCACTTGGCCGGTTTTTTTTTATTTTGTGAATTTTTGGTTGGCCACGATTTAGCCACGAGCTCCTCCAACTAGAAGTTGGAGTTGCTCGTGACTAAATAATTACAGCCGCACAGGCCGATCTTCCGGGTTAAGTCGCACTAGCCGATGTTGGTTTGTGGATGGGTGACCATCTGTCAAAGCGAGATTCCTCCGTGCTTCAGAAAGCACGTAAAGCCGTTGGTCCCGGCTGTCATTTGTAGATCTTTGAAAGGCGTTACTGTTAGTCAGAAGCTGAGAGCTTCTGACTAACAGCAATCTGACAACCAGTCTTTCCATGTGGTATCGTATTACCCAGTTACTGGGTTGTGGAGGTCCAATAGGCAGTCGCTACATGTAAAATACTGATATTCAGCTGTATCCGGTTCGACTGGAAGCCGACCACAATATAGTTGGGAAAAGGCTAGGTAGATGATGATGATGTTTGGTTGGTTCTAGTTTGAAAGGATTGTGGAATACTGTAGGTAGTACTAATCCTATTATTAAAACTGACATGAGGCTAACAACTAAAATTCCAAGAAGCACTTATGTGAAATACTCGTATTACGTAGTTCCTTTATTATAAACAAATCATTATCGGTCGCCCACGTTGATTTAACACCGATTATAGCAACATGTTGTAAAACTTTGGTGTGAGTTAAGCATCATTATTATTCGGCAATTCGAAATCGCTACCTCGTAGTTCTGGTAGTTTCTAGTACAGCTGCTGAGCATGAGGTAACTAGTTCAATCAAATTGAACAAGGTGTTACCTACTGGCAGGGTTGGCATGTTTAAAACATGTTGTTTTAAAACAACTGTTTTAAACAGTGTTTAAAACAGTTTGAAATTAAACAGTGTTTTTTATTACACGTTTTAACTACTTTTCATGGCGGATGAATGCCTGTAAAATGAAAATAAACTAATATTCAGGGTCTTAATAGCTTGACATTAAATAATTTGAGTGTATGCCCCGCTATGTCACATTTTTGAACTTTTATTGGCATTGTAATGAAATAATGCTTCAAAACATTAGAAAAAAAAAACAGTAATGTTATTTTTTCATTGATATTTTTTTGTAAATATTTCATTTACAAAAAAATATCACTTTTGACTGGCCTGTTGGTCTAGTGGTTAGTGACCCTGACTGCTATGCCGGAGGTCGTGGATTCGATTCCCACCCAGGACAAATGTTTGTGTGTTGAGCACGATCATTTGTTCTGTGTCTGGGTGTAATTTATCTATAATATATGTATGTATTTAGAAATATATAAGTATGTTTATCAGTTGTCTAGTACCCATAACACAAGCTCTGCTTGGGACTAGATGGCGTTGTGTGATAGTTGTGGAATATTATTATTATTATTAATTCAATCAAATCGAACAAGGTGTTATTGGGTTTTCAAAAGGAATTTCTTAGTAGCGGCCACGGCTATTGATTTTATTTTAAACGTTGCCCGTTTTAACACTTGGAATCGTTTCCTGTTTCATAGGTGGGTGTGGCTCACATACATAAACTTGTAGATGATACAAATATTTTTTTCCGTACGGGAATCGAACCCGCGACACGCAGGGCAGCAGTCCAATCACTCAGTCACTGCGCCACGGAATAGGACTTAAACTGACGAAATCAGGGTATAAATACTTATAAGTTTTTGGGTTAAATAATCCAACAGTCTGGACCAGTGCGGGTTGGTAGATTCACAAGCTCATGATTTTTTCAGCCTAGGGCTGGCCGGTTTCTCCACGATGTTTTCCTTCACCGTTTTGAAAACATTGGTGATGAAAAGAAGTCAATTACCTTTACAAATTACGATGTATGGGTTTGAAGTTTAATTAAACGACTTTCAATTTATAATTCGAGGGCCGTTACCTCTGAGACACCACATCTTACGATTAGGTACGCATTTCTCTAACAATTCGAATTCCAAACTTAATGTTACTTATTTAACGTTGTAATACCAAAACTCAAGTACCATTCACACCATATCATTGGGCAATTCCATACGTCGAAACCAGTAATGACTCAGTTTACAACGGCTGTTCGAGTGATACCCATCCATTTATCACGTTGACTGTAAAATATGAGCTTGATGAGCTCACAACAAACAGTAATGAAGTGTGGCAACCCTAACGTTTGACAATTAACGTCGTTTAGACCCGCAGCAGTGTTGCTACATGCAAATATGTTTGTGGAATTAGCAGTGGGAATCAGTGATTGATCGTGTTGTTAAAATTGTTGCCAGATAGAAAAGTGGGTGGGTAATTTGTGGGTTAATTTGGACGAAAAGTGCTATTGAGCCGGCCTCAATGGCACTTTTCGTCATTAAGATGGAAGATGACCTAGCCATACATTACGAAGTTTGGTTCCAAATGGCATAAGGGACGAGGGACTTGGAAGTAAAGCCTTGGCGTAACAGAGGGACTATAATGGCTAAAAATATATAATTTGAAAATTGACCTCTTAATATTCTGGACATTCATCCAAAGATAGACAGAGAAAGCGTTGTGGTTTACTTTGGCGACCCATCCACATACTGACATCGGTAAGAATTGCTTAATTGTGGTAACCCATCCAAAGACATACCAAGACAGGTATTGCTTAATCTTGGTCACCAATCGAAAGACCTTGGCAAGAGCCAACTCTACTACCACATGCGTTCATAGGTCAAATCAAACAGCGCGCCTCCTCGACTTCCTGTTACTCAATTCCATTCCATTATCCCTCAGATTGCTGGAAAGTGATTGTTAATTTCTATAACATGTATATTAATACTATCTGTTCTCATGGTTTCACCATAATAACATTCCTCGATAAATAGACTATCCAACTGAAAAATATAGACTTTTAATTCGATCCAGTAGTTCCTGAGTCCAAACATTTGTTTGGACTCAGGAACTACTGGATGCTGGCCGGTCGATCGCGACTATAATTCCAGTCGATCGTGGCAAGGCAAAAAATATAAATAAGTAGACCAGACTGCGCAACGTAATAACCGACTACTGCAGCATCATCTTGTTCCATTTTTAAATCGCTGTCAGTTCCGTCACGGTATTTATCGTCTATTCGCATAAATTTAAGGAAACAATCTCACATGTGATATGAAAAAGAACTCCCTAAGACTGGTCAAATAAAAAATGATACATAATTGTGTGTTATGCTGTTTCATGTAAGATTTCAAGAATAATGTAATTGGTAGATCGCACAGGGTTTCGTTAGTAAACAGTCGATCTTAATATGTCTCATCAAGTTGGCCACCCCTGATATAAATAATAGATTTAATTGAAAAGTCATGATCACATATTTAGTTGACTCGGTGCCTTTTTAACATATCTATTTACAGAAACCTATGGACCTATTACGGCCCGGGGCTAGACCCATATGAAAATAGTTTTCAATTTCCGGAGGCTGTAAATATCCAAATGAAACACAATATACATATGTGACTACAAACCCTTTTTACAAAATTTAATTTAAACTCACATACTCCGCCTCGCGCCATGACGTGACCTACAATTGTTTTTACATAATCACTTCTGTGAATGACATTCATTTTTATGAATACGTACGGCTCAACTCGGGCATAATTTGAGCACCCGACCTCGGTGTAAAGAGCTCATGAATAAGGGTTCCGTGGGACCTGTGTTGCTAGATTAAGTGTTTTTCTCCCTTTGTTTGAGGAGAAATCGTAGATACGTGGGGTAAAATTTGTGGGGAAATTAAAACCTTGCAAAAAAAATTGGGGACTCTTTTCCCAAAGATAGATATTATAGAAGATAGAACAACGTGTATAAAGAAACTTAAGTACAAAAATACTTTACCTTGGATAAGTTACACACTTATTCGCGAAATCAAGTAAATTATTCTAATAACTTACGTGTAATACGTCACATGCATGTTGTGGTACGAAGACGAGAGATACTGACAATTTCATAGCAAGTCGTTTGTTTCATTTACTATTTAATAAAAAACGAACGAGCAAATAAGTTTCAAACCTTGGGTATAAAAAGATTGTAAAAAATAAAATTGTGTATTAAGAAAAATAGAATTTAGAAGAAAAAAAGTTGAAAACCATGTCATTTTGGGGATAAAAAAAATGCTAATAAAATTGTATATTATGATGAAAACAAATATTGAACAACAAAACGAAAAAAAAATGTTGCATTATTATACATTTTGAGAACAAATCAAATAATGTAGGGAAAAGTCACAAGCCTGATCTAGCAACCCTACAGAAGTCCATATTACTCATATTAGGCAGGTATGCCCAAAATACACGTGGTGCGAAGATGAACGCGCCAGTGACCCTTCAAGTGGGATTTACCAATCTGATGTACATTTACATGGATATTACTTAGGGCAAGCCGGATTGGCAGGTAATATAATATTTCTGGAACCTACTTTATGAATATTTTTTCATGCCTTTTGATGCGATAAAACGTACTAGGAGTAAATTTACAGAATGTGCTTTTACGTCCATTATTTATTTTATTCTTATTCTTTATTGTACACATATAATTATAAAATAACATTTAACATGAGGGTAAGTAATGTACAAAGGCGAGCTTAACCCAGAATTGGGTTTTCTTACAGCAAACCTTAGAGCGATAGAGAAATTTTTATTTTAGCGAGGACAGATAATTGGTTGATAATTTTACTTTACAAATAATCAATTTTAAGCCATTGCATAGCTTTTATCGCGGGCTCTGAGCGCGGCGCGGCGCGGCGACCGAATCAAAAGATTTCCAAAAACCTAACGAAAATACCTGACACCACGCATCGTCTAACATCGTTTCAGTTCGGGAGACTTCGGCAATCATAAAAATATCCGTCATAAAAACAATTTACTTTTTCTTACTGATTCTAAACGGCCAGCTACAAAAGGAGTTTTCACAATGAAACCTACTTATAAAATTCTCCTACAACAAAGAAGATCTATAATACAGTAGTGCACCACAAAGATTTCAAATAAATTATATTCTCGTTAAATATACGCGGTAGGCCAACCCGCACTGGGCCCGCGTGGTGGATTAAGGCCCACTCCCTCTCACAGAGAGGAGGCCTGTGTCCCAACAGTGGGCACATTGAAGGCTGATGATGATACGCGGTAGGCGATTTTATTCTTTTAAAATAAAAAAAAACGATATTCAATAGCTTCACCGCGGCAGTCTCCGAGTGCCACATGTATTTTATTTTAGTTTTTTGCGTTAATTTAATATTTAACAATAGCGTTATAATAAAAATCGATAAAAATTTGAAAGATACGTGGCGCCACCTTATGTTATTATAACGTTATAATTTTTTTCTTCAGGAACAATACATGTTTTCGGGATACCAAGGTACCCAATGGCAATTCGCTGGGAAAAGCAAGTTGTACATATATTTCGAATTTTTAACAATTGTTTAGACTACAGAATAGCACCATTAGTAACCAGTAAAATTTTATCCTAAAATTGAGAAGAATTCAAACATTTTATTGTTCGCCATTTGGTTCGATCCCAATGAACATACTTAATAGGGGACCAGCTGATTGCTGTTTATTGGAACTGTTCCAATTTCGAACAATAGATATTCGGCTGTTTTTTTTTTTTTGTTAAAGCATTGTTATTCACATTGTGTTAGCCAGTAACATAAAGGATTACTAGAATCTATAAGAAGCCCAAAATTGTATAAAATTTCGATCAAGCAGAGTATATAAGACATAAAAATATAGGTACAGGGCAAGAATTTTCCAACAGGGCGTGTATGGCTTTATCCAAATCTATGAATAATATCGAAAAATACTGAAAGAAGTCTGGAGGCCGATTTTGACGAAAACTAAATAGCCATCATTGGATTTTCGAAAAATCAATAATCCTGGCCTGGAATCGAACCCGCTGATTTTGGAAAAAAAACACAGCCTGTATTATTATACCTACCATTCGATAGTGTTACTAATAAGGATCGAATTCTGGGAAGTGATGATATACGGCAAATTTAATATTCTTAGTCACTTTTAGTTTTGGTCAAAAACGGCCTCGAGACTCTTTTCAACATTTTTCGATATTCCTCATGTTTTCGTGCATCCACGCACAGTTGGAACGTTCACCCTGTATATTTTTATGGACAAAGTTGTACCCTAAACATGGTACGGCGACGTTTAACCAGTTAGGTTTGATTTCACATCATCATCATCATATCAGCCGTAAGACGTCCACTGCTGAACATAGGCCTCCCCTTTAGACTTCCAATAGGACCGGTTGTAAGCGGCCTGCATCTAGCGTGATCATGTGGCCTGATCCGACATAATAAAGCCAAAAGAGCCTTTTGTACATTTGTCACCAACTGTGCACAAATGTACAAAAGGCTTTGTACATTTGTGCAAAGCCACACACAAATACAGAAACCGTGGCTGCTACTGAAAAAACTGCTTTTTGTGTAACCATGTAACGCGGTTGCCCACCTAGGAATCGGATCCAAAAGCAATTCTTGTACATCATATCAGGCGATACGAGACCAGATGGCCTACCATGACGTTTTAAAGCTAGAGTAGTTCAAATGTGGGATCGAGACAGAGCTATACAAGTCGTCTAGCGCCATCTCGTTCCCCCCAGGTAGGCTCCCAGACAAAAGATGTCAACTGACGAGTTACGAAGTAACGATGGTAATTTATTTTTGACCAATTATAGTCCCATTTTGGAGTGCATGGTGTCTCTTGTCTGTTAACACTCTTAGTCGTTTAGTCATTCTTAAAATTCTGTCACCTCTAATTATTTACGGTACGTACTACTTATTTTGAGAATCGTAAATCAAAGAACGGGGAAACGGTCGACGAGCGATTGAATACTGCGTTGCACTTTGAGCACGAAAAATGTACTAATATTAGTACCTATATCAGTAAATTTACGATACAGTTTTTAAAAACATACCATATTTTATTTATTTATTTGTTTTTAAGGAAAGCTTACAGACTAATAACAATTATAAATATCTTGTATAAATAAGGACAATTGCTAACTACAAGCTTCCACATATGAATATCTATTTACTAACAGGTCAATTGCGTTGACCGTTGGTGACTTTAATTAACTAACTTAATTAACCAAAATTAGCTTTATCGAAATAAATAAACTATCTATATCAAGTCGTGCAACATCAAAAATAGGGTTGAAAAGCTATTTGCGACTATCAAAATATTCATTACTCAACATTTTTCTAATATTATGTGCGCTGGTGCAGAATAAGTCAATTTCCAAGTGTGATGGTAAACTATTAAAGGCTATAGCACTACGTATACAGAAGGCGTTTCGCCTGTACTTTGTCGATGTGTATGGTACATGGAGTAGTGGCCGTTTTCTTAGGTTAAGGTTTGTGCGAAGAAGTATCTTGCTTAGTAATTCGGGACAATCAACCGAGCCGTTTGCGATATTTGCTAAAAAACAGATGTCATTGACATTACGTCTTAATTCCAACGGTAAGAAATGGTATCGCTTGCAGCGGTGTTCATAGTCAACTGAAAATTGCCTAGCCTTGAAGTCCAAGTACCGCAAAAATTTCCTCTGGACAGACTCAATACGAGATTTGTAAATCTCATATTGAGGATTCCATACCTGGGAAGCATACTCCAGGTGACTACGCACAAGGGAACAGTAAAGAACTTTGAGTGGTTTTAGGGAACGAAAGCCAGAGCAAGCTCTAATGATGAAACCCAAAGTTTTGAACGCCTTGTTGACAACCAATTCTATGTGTTCATCAAAAAGTAGCTTGCTATCATGTACTACACCAAGATCTCTGAGACTGGTTTCCCTGCGTATGTAAGTACCGTCTAGTCTGTACTTTGAACCAATGACAGATTTCTGGCGAGTGAATGTTACATGGAAACATTTGGTAACATTTAGTTGCAATTTATTGGTTTTGCAATATTGTACAAATCTGTCAAGGTCTGACTGAAGTAGCTCAATGTCAGATGGTGTGCGTATGAATTTTAGGACCTTCATGTCATCAGCAAACAGTAAGATACGTGAGTTTATAAAGCATTTTTTTATGTCCATGATAAATATTGTGAATAACAAAGGTCCCAAAATTGACCCTTGAGGCACTCCTGATGGGACAGACTTCCATCCTGATGTGTATCCACGTAAAACTACAGATTATCTATATAAGATGAAAACCACCGGAATAGGTCACCGTGAATACCTGCAGCCAGTAGCTTCCGAAGAAGCACTCTATGATCAATGCGGTCAAAACATTTACTGTAATCCGTATATATCGCATCGACCTGGCATCTTTCCTCCATCCCGGTGCTTATAATTTCATTGGATAGTATCAGGTTGGAGGCAGTGGACCGTTTTCTGAGGAAACCGTGTTGCTCATCGTCAAAGTGGCGTTGCATAGCTGAGTAAGTCTCCGCGTGAACTAATCGTTCAAGAAGTTTCGCTAAAATACATAACTTGGATATGGGCCGGTAGTTTTCTATTTTAGATTTATCCCCCTTTTTAAAGATCGGCGTGATAAATGCTGATTTCCACATCATCGGTACGATACCCTCCCTCAGTGACCGTTCGAACAGCACACAGACCGGTACCACCAGGCTCTTAGCACAATTGATAATGAAGATGGGGGGTATGAAGTCAGGCCCGCCAGACTTAGAAGGGTCTAGACCTTTGAGTAGCTTGAGGACCGTCTCCGGACATACGCTGACCGTACACAAGTTCACCGAGCTATCGGAGTGAGTGTCCATATTAACATCCTGGTCGTCAGATAATGATTCAGGTTCTTGGAAAGTAGAGTGAAAGTAGGAAGAAAAAAGCTCAGAGATACCCTCACCCGTATCTGCAGACGAATCCATGTAGTGCAACACGTTAGGTAATACGTTACCATTTCTTTTACTTTTGACATACGACCAGAAACATTTAGGATTTTTGGAAATTGAGGATTCTATTTTTTCCATGTAACAATCAAAGCAAGCTGCCTCTAATTCCTTAGCCCGGTTTCGCAAAAGAGAGAAAGAATGGTAATCAGATAGGTTGCCATAGTTTTTAAAAGAGTAACCATGGAGTTTCTTGCCAGTTCTTCTACATGGAATCGACCAACCAGAACCGAGCACCTGTTGTCGACGTTTTATAAGTGCCCTCATGGGCCTATGTGAAATTAAAATATTTGATTTTGATTTTGACAGCATAGCAAAGGTTTCTCAAAAACCTCGCGTATCAGCCAGCATGCTGTGTAACATTGAACGCCAACCTTGAAAGGTGGCTTGGTCAGACTAAGCATAGGTCAAAGTCAGACTAAAGTAGAGGTCAGAGTCAGACTAGAGCAAAAGTCAAAGTCAGACTAAATCAGAGGTCAAACTCAGTCTTAATCAGAGGTCAGAGTCAGACTTAAGTAGAGGTCAGACTCAGTCTTAATCAGAGGTCACAGTCAGACTAAAACAGAGGTTAGACTCAGTCTTAATCAGAGGTCACAGTCAGACTTAAGCAGAGGTAAGACTCAGTCTTAATCAGAGGTCAGAGTCAGACTAAAGCAGAGGTCAGACTCAGTCTCAATCAGAGGTCAGAGTCAGCCTAAAGCAGAGGTCAGACTCCGTCTAAATCAGGTCAGAGTCAGACTAAAACAGAGGGCCGACTCAATCTAAATCAGAGGTCAGGCTCAGTCTAAATCAGAGGTCAGTCAGACTAAAGCAGAGTTCAGACTCAGTCTAAATCAGAGGCCAGAGTCAGACTAAAGCAGAGGTCAGACTCAATCTAAATCAGAGGTCAGGCTCAGTCTAAATCAGAGGTCAGACTCAGTCTAATCAGAGGTCAGAGTCAGACTAAAGCAGAGGTCAGACTCCGTCTTAATCAGAGGTCAGACCAAAGCAGAGGTCAGACTCAGTCTAAATTAGAGGTCAGAGTCATACTAAAGCAGAGGTCAGACTCAGTCTAAATCAGAGGTCAGAGTCAGTCTAAATCAGAGGTCAGAGTCAGACTAAAGCAGAGGTCAGACTCCGTCTAAATCAGAGGTCAGGGTCAGTCTAAATCAGAGGTCAGAGTCAGACTAAAGCAGGGGTTAAAGTCAGACTACAGCAGAGGTCATAGTCAGACTAAAGCAGAGGTAAAAGTTAGACTGGTCAGAGTCAAACTAAAGCAAGGAGCGGTTAGCGGCTAACTACAGGCTGAATTATTTGAAATAAAGGAAATGTGAAAACTAAATAACATTTGTCTTGTACTAGTTACATACTGTAGGTATCTAAAACTAAGTACCCCTTTGGTTCAATCTAAATGGGCTTATTTTAATGTGTTTGGGTAATCACTATCTCCAACATAAATTGTCCAATGGTTTTGAATCAGACCATTAATCACCCAAATAAGAGATATTGTTCTTACAACATACGGTACAATTGCAGATATCTTAAATGTAAGATTACACCAGGATTAGACCGGTCACGAAGTCATTATTGTTTGTAAAACAATACATTTACAATCTAATAGATTTAGATACAGCCCAGCCATTTACGAGCTTGTCACTTTTCATTTTTTTTTATTTTAAACTAGCTATTACCGGCGGGTATTCCCACGTTTAACTTAAAATTTACGGTTTTCGGGGTTGCGGGACTGTCTTGTCAGGTAACCGTGACCCTCGAACGTAAAGGCCTATTGAAGGATCACCGTGGATTTTAGTCAGTACAAGCCTGACAGTAATGGGTGGGGAGGTCTTATTTTATGATTTTACCACGATAAAAAATAACGTCATACCGGGATAAAAATACCCTATCCAGGTAATCTACTATAATAATAATAATAAAGCCATTTATTCCGAACCTTTACAATGTTTGTCTTAGGTACTAATTAGTTTACAAAATGTCCCTACGTTCGGTGTGCCTTACGGCATAGGCCTCCTCCAACTCCTTCCACTGCTTTCAATCTGATGCCACTCTTTGCCAGAGAGGGCCCAGGGTCATTTTTAAGTCGTCCTCCCATCTTCTCATTTTGCGACCTCTACTCCTGGTCCCGTCTCTAGGGTACCACTCTGTCACCTTTTTGCTCCATTTATCCTTCTTACAGCGAAGCATATGCCCAGTCCATCTCCATTTCAGTGTATCGATACGTGCTACAATGTCTGTTAATTTGGTTTTGCATCTGATGTCTATACACCTTACTCTGTCTTTTAACTTAATCCCTAGTATACTCCTTTCCATGGAAAGGTTATCTACTACTATTACAGTCCCTTCCCGCCCTCATGCATATGCACATGAAGCAAAGGACCAACCCTCCCGCCCACATGCATATGCATACCTGCAAGAAAAATGGAAAAACATGCCATGCAATCAAACCTATACTCGACACGTGTTTCGCCCCTCCACGGGGCATCCTCAGGAGATGTTGACTCGACAAGCGCTCGGCCTCGCTTGTCGGGGTTTGTCGAGTCAACATCTCCTGAGGACGGCTGAGGATGCCCCGTGGAGGGGCGAAACACGTGTCGAGTATAGGTTTGATTGCATGGCATGTTTTTCCATTTTTCTTGCACGTATGCATAAGCATATGCATGTGGGCGAGATGGTGGGTCCTTTGCTTCATGTGCATATGCATGAGGGCGGGAGGGTGTTACTGCATCCTGCATAAAGCCTGGATTTTTGTATTTTTGTAGCGGACTTAAAACTAGATATTTTTCATAACATTTTTAACAAAAATCTGCTGTTAAATCACTCCGTCCATTAGTGAAATCCTCATAAAAATCCGTTCAGTAGTTAAAGAGTTTATCGCTTTCATACATACCGACAAACAGACAGACGCGTCGTTTAGACTTACCTTTATAATATGTAGTGAAATAAGATAAGAAGTAAGATTTCTACATACAATGGATGTTGTATCTTGATGAAAATTGTATCGAAATATCAGCCGAGCCCTTTGTTGTGAGCATAAGTTATGTCAGGTATGGCAATTTGTAACAACTTGGTATGTGTTTATATTGTGAGAAGGAAAGTTCAGCTTGTTAGTATGTGAAATGTAACTTTTTGGCACGTAAATGATGATATCAATTCATACTTATAGGAAATGGAACTAATCTACTTTTTAACAGTACGAGTACCTACTTAAATATGATAACTGCTGTTGCAGTCTAATAAAGGTTCAAGCATTTCAGTCTAGTTAGTCTACAGATTATTTTTTTAAGTTTTATTAATAAAGTTATTTAAAAAAAAAATGATCTGCGCTAAAAAGTCTCAATAAAATAATGTGCAAAACCGTCGTCGCCTACGCGTAAATTCTTTTTTTAAATAAGCCTATTTTTAAATGTTTGTATTTTCATCTCAAAATATTTTAAAATTGTTTATGATTACTTTAAATGAAAAAATGAATTACGGAAGCAATAAGTATTAAAGTTATGAAAAAATAAAGGTATTTATCCACTAAATTTAATTTTTAGAAGCACGAAACCTTTTGAAAGTGATTGTCACTTGTTAATTCCCTTTGAAGAATCATTATCAAAGGAATTCATTTTCTAATTGTCTACACCAGTAGTTCCCAAACTTATTTTACTCGTGGACCACTTTCAAAATTTTAGTGGTTTCGGTGGACCCCTTGCTGCTACATTCCTACCACATTCTTAAAGTCGCCAAAAAATAAAAATTGTGTCGCTTCTGAGTTTTGTCCCTATATTCCGATAGGTAAAATAAAAACGAAAAATGGTACATAAAATGTACCATTTTATGTACCATTTTCACACTTTATTTATTAATTAAAAGAATAGAATAACATGAAAAAAATAATAAGGTAATATAGGTTCAGGTTATAATTTTAATTAATTCGTTAGAACAGTACTAAACGAAAAGATAGACAATCCTCTGATTTTGTCTTTCTTTTGGTGAGGACGTTTTTTGTCACTGACTGTGTATCTAGTTGATTTTAATGATCGAAGGTAATATTGAATACGCTAGTTTGGACAAGTAACAGTCGCTTGTCTTATTAAAATATTATCTGCTTAGTTAGAAACTTAAAACAATGTAGGTAGGCCCTTATAAAAACTATGCTTACATTTTTGCGCTTTACTATCAAAAGCAGATATTAAATTTTCGTGGACCCCCATTAACATCTTATTCGCCCCCATTTTTTGTTCACGCCTACGTAGACCCCCAGCAAGTCTCCTGTGGACCCCTGGGGGTCCACCTGGACCACTTTGGGAATCACTGGTCTACACCAACATGAGTTAGGTTCAAAGCTGTATTCTACACTCTACTATACTAATTTTGTCACATTAATTTGCAAAGTACGCTACAGCTTCCACAAAGTAGGCTAACACAGTAACGGTGGTCGCAACAAGTTATACTAAACATAAGTTTAGCATCCAGTTGTGACACTTTCAGAATATACCCGGCTGGGTACTGAATAGCTGGTTATAAACTCTGAGTCAGGGTGTTAGAGCCTTTAATATGGAAGTTAGGTATATCGAAGTTTGTATCTGCATACGTTTAGATTAATTTGACGTCTTTAATTCATCATTAGCCTATAAATGTTCCCACTGCTGGGACACAGCCCTCCTCTCTGTGAGAGGGATTGGGCCGTGATTCACCACGAGGGCCCAATACGCGTTGGTAGATGTCACATTTCTTCGAATTTCTTCTAGGATAATCCGGTTTCCTCACAATGTTTTCCTTCACCGTTTTGAGAGCAGTGGTGATGAAATAAATTAATGCGCCCTGGGTTCGAACCCACGACCTACAACTGGTAATTCAAGGCCGATACTACTGGGCCACCACTGCTCTGACGTCTTGGTCTCCAAATATATACAGGGCGTCCAGGAAAGTGTAGATCAAATTGAACGGGGCATGGGGGAGGTCATTTCCAATCTTTTTACGTCTGAGATTTACGGTTCTATTTCTTACGGTTCAAAAGTTATGACCACTTTTCGTGTTCGGATAGGCAACGTTTTAGCTTTGTTTAACTCTGCATTTGTATCCGTCACACCTAAATAGTACCGATTGTTCCCGCCCCTTGTACTTTGGTTCTGCCTTTTCAAGAGATACATACAAAATTGTCGTCTTAAAGGACACTGACCTTTCATTAAAAGGTTCTAGCAACAAAAAAAAATACACTCCATAAATTTACAAAACATAATCACTCGGTCATTGAACTTACGTTTTATTTTAAGCGGTATTAACTTTGGCTATTGCGATATTTCATGTCACTAATATGTGAAGCTAAGACCGACCACACCCAAACCAGTTTATAGTCATTTAAATCAATTAATATGTCCAATGGGCCACGGTATTTTGGCACCTATTGAGATTTGTGTATTTTATCTATGATCAACGCATTAAAAAATTGACACAAAATGTGAAATTTACAGCTCTGCCTAACCTTTTGCGTAGTAAACATTGTTTTTAATAATAAAATTAAAAAAATAATAATAAAATATTTATTTGCGTAAAACATGGTATAAAAAGGTGTTAAATACAAAGTATGGCACAAACATGTTTAGCTACGATAAAAACATAGCATGCAAAATTATAAAGTTTAGTGAAGAGGACTGCAACCATTCACATTTTAAAAGCGTCAAAATTTTTTATCCAAAAATTCCTTTAAACTATAAAAACTAGCTTCAATTAGCCATTTATAAAACTTAATTTTAAACAATCTCAAATTCAAAGTTTTGAAATGCCTGGGTATCTTGTTATAAATACGCACACACATTGCAAGGCAGTTGTTATTATATTTAGCTAGTCTAGGTAAGTCATTAAGTACTAATTTATACGGATCGCGTCTATTCCTAGGATTAACATCATTTGCCGTCTTAAATAATTGTTTATTCTTAGCTACAAACATGCATACTTCGTAAATGTAAAGTGACGGTAACGGTAACAAACCAAGTTTCTTGAATATTGGACGACATGAGTCATCAGGTTTAAGACCACAAATTGATCTCATGCACTTTTTTTGAGCTATGAATGCTCTGCAGAATTCAGTGCTATTACCCCACATTACAAGACCATATCGAAGTAACGATTCTACGTACGCGTGATATGACGTTACAGCAGTTTTTATGTTAGTCACATTTTTAATTTGTTTTAGTGCGTAAGTATACAAATTTATTAATTTTAGTGCTCACATTGCCTACGTGTTCTTTCCAATTAACATCTTTATCTATTATTACGCCTAAAAATCTTGTATGTGATACTTCTTTGATTTTATTAATATTGAGTTTAATGTCATTTTTGTAATTATTTGATTGATTGAATTGAATATAAACGGATTTATCTAAATTTATCATCAAATGGTTAATGTTTACTTATTAGCTTTAGAATTAAAATAATTGAGTTACATAAATAAGCACGGCTATTTTTGAATTGAATAAACGTCAAGATAATGATGAAAACATAATCATGTCAAATGGCAATAATAATATAGAGTATCTGTCTCACCCTCCCGCGCAGCAGGATATGTTTAGACTGCTGGTTCTGTACGTTGCGGTCACCTCATAAAATAATCAGATAGGTATGTCAATAATATTCATGTCAATAAAAGAATACAAATACTGGAACAGATATGATCTGAATGAAGACACATAGCATCGTCTGTCACCTTCACAAGGATGGTTATGGTTAATGCATAAAGCATCAGCTGCCGGTGGAATACCTGAGAAATGCAAGTCTTCCAGAATTGGAACACGTGTATCTTAGACAACAAATATTTCACATATTGATGCTCGTTCAGCATTTGGCTATGAGAGCATGTTCGCCGAACAGAATTTTATTAAACTTTTCTATCTTTGTGTCCTTATTTTCTGTCCTTATTTTTCGAAGTGACTGAACTAATTTAAATGAAAATTCATATGCATAAGCAGGATACATCGGATTAAAAAGTTATCAGGAAAGTACTGTAGGTGCCAAAGCGTAGATCTTTCTATGGAGAAGAATGAGCAAGAAACTCCATGGACAGGGACACTCTTTTTCATTACAGATGTTAAATTCCATAGAAACCGGGATTTGTATTTAAATTTTTAAATAACACATATAATTTCGAGAATGTTTCCGTATAACTTTTTAGACATATATAAAAAATATTCTGTTTATGCTAACGAAGTTTTATAAAAATACGTTCAGAAATATAAAAAGTATACGCTCGTTTACTTTTTATATTTCGAAATAAAGGAATACGTATTGTTTAATGAAAATGTATATTGAAATGATTGCACACAACCTTTCTAAACGTAGCACTTAGGATTATTGGAAGGTATGTAAATAAAACCGATTCTGGAAAAAAAACATGTAAATGTACAAAGCTTTTTGGAGTGATAATCGTCAAAATATTGCTTTAACCCTTATGGGTTCAGTCCAGCTGTCTGCATTAAAGATTTCTGAAGCTTTTCATACAAATTCTGACAACATAGGTACGTTTTTTTTAAACTTTACCCCTCAGGTTGAGTTAGTGTTGCCCCACACTAAAATTTCTTCTATGTCGTGGGTGCTTTTACAAACCTTTAAACTCACATACACAAACAGCTAGTCTCAGAACAGCTACTCTGGATCATACAAATATTTTTTTGCTCGGGAATCCAACCCACGATCACATGGCACCACGGCCACTGCGCCAACCGTACGCCAATGTACTCATCCTGTGTTAAGAATGATCACCTCATCCTAAGAACTACCACAGAAAACGGAACTTTTAACCCCTTTTTTATTGTGGTAACATCATCAAATTATGAGTCCTCCCACGCCGGGCAGGGCGGGAGGGACTGTCAGACTTGTACTAACTAAAATCCACGTTGTCCTTCAATAGCCCTTTACGTTTCAGGGTCACGGTTACCTGATGAGACAGTCCCGCGAACCAACGCATCTCAACCCCTAAACGGAACTTTTATTAAACCCATCCGGAAAAATTGACTCGATTCAAGTTCTGTAAACAATATCAACTATAACGAATGTTTGCGTCCACCACGCGTAAATACGAATGACAATAACAATTAATTCGCTTTTCATTGTGGCTTATATCAAACAAAAGTGCAGAAGTGAAATGAAATTGTATGTATTTTTTTACGTCCAATTCCATTTCATTACTGTGTCTGTAATAATCATCACTGATTTTCTTGATGAGAGCAGTGGTGGCCCAGTAGAGCAGTGTTGGCCCAGTAGAGCAGTGGTGGCCCAGTAGAGCAGTGGTGGCCCAGTAGAGCAGTGTTGGCCCAGTAGAGCAGTGGTGGCCCAGTAGAGCAGTGGTGGCCCAGTAGAGCAGTGGTGGCCCAGTAGAGCAGTGGTGGCCCAGTAGAGCAGTGGTGGCCCAGTAGAGCAGTGGTGGCCCAGTAGAGCAGTGGTGGCCCAGTAGAGCAGTGGTGGCCCAGTAGAGCAGTGGTGGCCCAGTGGTATCGGCCTCGACTTACGAGTTGTAGGTCGTGGGTTTGAACCCCGTCAGGCGCATTACTTTGTGTAATTTATTTCAACACCACTGCTCTCAAAACGGTGAAGGAAAACATCGTGAGGAAACCGGCATGTCCTAGAACCAAAAATTCGAAGACATGTGACATCCCAACCAGCACTAGGCTAGCGTGGTGGATTAAGCCCACTCCCTCTCACAGAGAGGAGGCCTGTGTCCCAGCAGTGGGAACATTTATAGGCTGATGATGATGATGATGATTTTCTTGGTTTTATCTTTTTAAAAGATCTGAACAGCATGACTTCTTTTCTATAAATTCACTCGTAGCATAGGACCGGGTTTTGTCGACCGCCAAGAAAAAACAAAATAACAGCTGCTTGTTCAAAAGAAGAGTCGAAATGTATCGAAATAACGATGAAATGATTTTGTTTATTCTTGGTAGAATAGAGGTAGAAATGGTCATGCTAGGCGTGTAGCGTCTATCATTCGTCGTCTTAACAATTGGTCAGGTGACCCTGGAACGTAAAGGGCTATGGAAGGATCACCGTGGATTTTAGTCAGTACGAGTCTCCCGTCTTGAGCAGGGGCTCGCAATTCCGCTGCAGTGCAGTTCCGCCTAGTGCGGTCTTACCTTTATGCTGAATTGGACATATTTAACGCAAGTCCCGCAGTATATTTTTTTGTTTAATTTTGAATTTCGATTAATGCAAATGTTGTCTTAAATGGATAATATTTTTGTGTTCACAAATTCTTAAGGTATATCTATGTATGCATTTCTAAAATATTGATCTTAAACCCGTTTAATTGTTTTACTATAATTAAACTACTCGGCCAACAAAATATGTTACATCAAACAAATTCCAAATTAACACCAAGATATAACACTTTTTTATTGTAGTGCGCTGCAAATATTCTATTGTAACAATAACTATTTTATTCTTCCCCGAAAAATACTGATCGTGCACCAAATATTCGAATGTTACACAAAATTTGATGATGGACTGCAGTTCTAAGAGCGAGCGAAGCGAGCTCGGGACTCGCTGGCACCCCGACTCGGACAATTTAGGTTAGAAGAGGATGGCGGGGTCTTTCAGACCCCGCCATCCTCTTCGTGGTTATTTTTTTTCAAACCACCCAGAACCTACCTGCTACTTTACTAATAAAGCTACATTGGACATTAATTGGTGTTTGATTCAAATACATTTTGCAGTGCATTATCTGAAGTAAAACTAAAAAAATAAATGCTTGTTTTTAAAATTAGGTGTATTACTATTTTTACAAATTTGCAACAGTTGTTAAATAGATGCTCGTTATGACATATTTTAATTAACATATTTTGGTGCACATTCAGAATATTTGGTGGAACACAGGCAAAATTAGGTAAATGAAATGGGAATAAATTGAAGTACTTTTAAATACCATCCGTCTTTAATTACTTAGATACCGCAACTTCGATAGATGACGTTGCTCTTTCAGGCCGAAATCCTAAACCGCGGTGTTAAGATTTCCGCAGAAACATCCTCTCATCCGAGCGTTGGTTTTCTTTGGTGTACCTAACCGTAAACATCTCGGCGACTCCTCGAGACTTTTTAGCAACTTGTACTGTTGATTTTTATAGAACCTGTGTGATTTAATGCCAGAAAACGTTTTTTATTTCTTTCTTTGTTTAGTCTAACTGTTATAACACATTGGTGTTAAAACTTTCTTTACAACATTTTCTACATTCCTCAAATTCCCTTTCTGTAATCAAACCGTATAGAATTATAGCTAGCTACCGATCGTTCATATGAATTAATTGCGTATAATTTGACATATTAATTTGAGTGTGACATCCTCAATTGAGAGTTAATGGTAATCATCGACTTGATGACTTCCTGTGTATTAATTAGATGCACTTATGTAGCTTTCGTTCTGGTAATATCACAGTAAGTATTAATTGCCTTGCACAATTCGTTAATTTTCAATGTATAAATCGCATCAATTCAGGCAGAATTGATACGATATTTGCTTTAAAAATGATTTGTTTTTTTTAGGCTTGTGGCCCTTTTGTATTTAAGCAGCGACATAACCGATCGGAAAAATAACTGAATGAAAGCTGAAAATGTATGTTGACTGCATCGGATCTGCTTTTTCGTTCACGTTTTACACTCGAAATGTGAATGGGAACCGTGACTCGACTATCTAACATTTTTATGACCAAACCATACTATGTTGCCAGAAACTTCGCTCCCTCTCTTCCCTTTACCTTTTAATTCAGTTTAAACATGAACCGTCTTACTACAAAAAAGTTAAACATCTGTTGAACACTTGTCTACAAAATCTGACAACGGCAAAACGGCTTTTGAAGTTAACATAAGGGTCGTTATGCAGTTACTTTTTCTAGACAAGTGTTCAACAGATGTTTAACTTTTTGTAGTAAGACGGATAAACTTACACATTTATAATATTACTTTGTTGCCAGCCGGCTTTGCCTGCTACAATTCGAATATTATCCGACGTGAACTAAAACTCGGGTTAAAAACTATCCTATTTTTAACCCTGGTTCTGTGTACTACCATCCAAAATCTTTTCGTAGATTTTGCGTCAAAGAATGGACAAACATACATACATACAAACATTCTCATTTTAAATATTATAGAAGGGACGAAATTATGTACTTTCTGGATAAAGTACCTTCTCTATAATAAAGAGCACTGGCTGTTTTAAGTCCCTCATTACCAAACTAAGCCACAACAAAGTTCATTAAAATAAAAACAGGTTAGCTATACCCCGGCCTCATACAGTTCACGAACAAACTAACTGAAGCACAAATAACTATGTTTTTTATGATATGAAACGTCACCATGTCACTTTTCTGAACAAACTTTCGCATTTGAAACGAAATGAAATATGAGGGTACATTATTTTTGTTTGACGTAACTGTGGACACCATTTGTTTTTATGACGTCACAGTTAATTATGACGTTATTAACTTCTAGTTTTATGAGGCTGTATAAAAGTTTTGGCCTGTGTCGTTAATGTAAAAAGAAAAGTTTGGAAAAGTTATGTTTGTTTTATAGTTTACTAGCGGTTCGGCCCGGCTTCGCACGGTGGTCTATGTTACACAGGGTGAATGTAGCTTTCTAATGGTGACACTACTACTATGTACTACCGGCACCACACGTTGTAAAATCTTTCCCTTAAAACTTAACCACCCCTTTTCACCAATTTAGGGGTGATTTTTGAAAAACCCAGAAACACGTGTTTGATTATTTTTTATCTAATTTCCAATATATGTATAACAAAACTCAAAACTTGGTCCTCATATTTTGCATACGGATGTCTTCTGGCGGCCTGGTCTAAAACGGTGAAGGAAAACATCGTGAGGAACCCGGCATGTCCTTGAACCAAAAATTCGAGGACATGTGATATCTACCAACCCGCACTAGGCCCGCGTGGTGGATTATGACCCACTCCCTCTCAAAGAGAGTAGGCCTGTGTCCCAGCAGTGGGAACATTTATAGGCTGATAATGATGATGATGATCGGTTCAGAGATTTAGGCGTTAAAAGGTAACAATCTATAAATTTATAATAGCGGTTAGAATTAGAATAGGCCCGAAATTCCCACTTCATTTTAATTCTATGTTATCTTGGTAGTAAAAGCACTTGAAAACTTACTTAAATAGCTCTTTAGATATCAGATAAGAGTCCTAACTGTAAAAACCAAGCGTAGTTGACATAATAATTGCTTTATTTTCACGACAGAACTCTAAGGCCCTAGAGAAGTTATTATTTGTCTTTCAGTTTCATAACTTTAATCTTATTGAAGTTTAAATTGATGTTAAATGTTTGTAAAAGGTTGTCAAAAAGAAGATCAAATAAAGGAGCTTTTTGTAGTAGACTCATCACCAGGCGTAGCGTGGCGCTGTTCAAAACAAGGTTTGTCGAATAGACAAAATGACACAATGTAGAAAGATTTCTATCAGCCTAGATGCACATAGAGCAAACAGATTGGTCATGTAAAAATGTAGAAATAAAATGTTTCATTTCTTCAATGGGTTTACAAGTCGTGCCATATTCGAACAAAAAAAAATTGTAAAGAAATAACTTTGTCTATTTTAGGTAGAATAGAAATAGAAATGGTCAATACTACACACGTCCAACGGGTCATTTACCAAATGCGATTGCTTCGTCACAACACATTTTTTTTTGAGATGGAAAATCGTGTTTGTCCTCGGAGCCCTGCGCGAAAAGGAAGGGACGTTCAGGCTTGTACTCACTAACAACCATCCTGTTTTTTCGGTTGCCCCTTCCGTTCCAGGGCCATCAAACACCTGACATTTTAACCTACGAAAACAAAAGGAGGAGGTTCTAAAGACACGTAATATACGTGTTTTTCTGTGAGCAACTATAATAGGTTCATTTATGTTCAAAACTCATGTTATTTTCTTCTTTTTCAGGTAACCGCTACACATACCATGAGCCAAAGTTGGTCGCATAGATGATGTGGTGCAAGTCGTGACGAATGCGCGACCACAGCGCTCGGCTCGACCAATGAGAGCGCAGCGCGGGAGCATGGATGGGCCGTAGAATGCGCCTCACTCCGGCGCCGCTATACGTATTCCTTCTCATCTGTACCGGTGGCTATGCTTTTATACCTGGAGTTGATGGTAAGTTGTCCAAAAATTATAAGAAACTATCTTTTGTATGCGGCTTCACTCCGCCTCCCTTCAAACTTTATGCAAAAAGAAGTATTCCGCCCCGAACCGTCTCCAGGTTCCATCTACACCTGTACCAAATTACTATTCTCTAAACTTGCGGCCTCGTGTGCAGCGCTACCCCAGCGTCGAAACTATAGTTACAAACTGTCGTTGTCCGCAATAGTTACAGGGCCCTATTATTGTTTACGAAATTGATCAAAGAAATGTCATTAAAGTGATATTTATAGTACCTATAAAAAATAAACCAAAAATGTCAAAATTTCTCCTCACCGCTGTTGCCAAGTGATGTACCAAGGACTGTCGTCATTCATGCTGGCGAGCTATGGGTGACTCGCCGTCTGATCATGGACCATGCCCGAGTCAACAGTGCGTCGTGTTTCACGTGCGCCTCATAGAGCCTGCAGCAATCTGACTGAGCCACCATAGAGGGCTAAAGCGACTATCCTAATAGGTAACCGCGACCCTGAAACATAAAGGGCAATTATTTATCTATAAGATTTATATATTTAGAAATATATAAGTATGTTTATCAGTTGTCTAGTACTGATAACACAAGCTCTGCTTAGCTTGGGACTAGATGGCGTTGTGTGATAGTTGTGGAATATTATTATATTATATTATTATTATATTATATTATTAATTGAAGGGACACTGTAGCTTTCATCGAGTACAAATCTGACAGTCCATTCCACCCTGGCGGGAGGACTCATTTGATGATTTTATCACGTAAAAAGAAAAAAAAAAGAGACTAGCGTCATTCCACCGGCAATGCTCAGTCCTTAGCCAAGGTTTAGCCCTTAGGTAACGAGAAGTGTCAAGTAACCATTTCGAGATTCCTTTGAAGAGTGTTCACTCGAGCCCAACGGCCCGAGGGCTTCACGGACCTTTATTTAGATGTCACATTAGGCATACAAAAGTAAAAAAAGGTATCACTTGCTACTATTCGACCTTTTTTAGTTATATGTCGTAAATCTCAGAGGCATACTTATTTCCAGCAGTTTTCTAGGTACAATAAAATAATGATACATCACCGTCATCATTAGAGTGAAATAGGTTCCCAAACCACTGCAACTACTGAAAGCCGGAATCAACAGTGACAACCACCAGAAAAGCGCCGAGACAATGAAGCTCGACGTGTCCCGGAGAATTATTTTACCTGTCTTGGATCCTGAAAGGAAATTATTCAGAAAAGAATAGTGGAGGAGTAGGAAAAATCCCTCAGATGTACCTACACTCCTTCCATAGGCATGGTAATTATTATTCTGTGGTCTGCCTCTGCCTGCTTTCCCATCTTTGAGTTTTATTCACATTTCTCATGGATTCCGCTTTGAGCCATTCAGGTGCGCTTGAAGAATTCAACCTGTATGTACTTCTTCTTCAATCCCTAGCCACCTAATAAATACTCAGCTTAAGTCTCTTCGAAATCAAATTAATTCTTGTCATGGCATGGTCTTGAGGCCAATCACCTTGTTTACTTACTTTTTTTTTAAACTTAGTCCAATCCGGAGGTATTTTAAGGCCGAGATCGAGATTCGATTGTCGTGTTATCCTTTTAAGATACTCAACAAAAAAAGTATATACACCAATATAAATAATAAACTCAACTCAATTGAGGAAAAAGCACTCCGTTCGTTTTTCGGGGTAGTAAAAAACAACCATTATTATTTTTACTTACCTATCTATTAAATAGATATCTTCAATCCATATGCTGTTGAGCTATATTTAACCCTCCTCAGTTATATTTAACTACAAGTACAATAATACCCAGTCCCCAAAAGAAAGATGGAGAAAAATATTTTTAAAAAGATCGAGAACTCGCCATATTCCCCGTCCCTTAATTTCCAAGTCAAGTATTCGCGTCCCATTTGGGAGCCCTTATCGGATGACAGCTAAGAACCACAGACGTCAGATAAAATAACAATAGAAAATTCTGTCTGGTTGAAAATAAATCTAACAATTCAAACTGTATTCTAGCAGATTTATTGGATAATATATCTTCAGTGTGTCAACACAATTCAGGTTGTAACGTCTGATGCTTACTTAGATTTATTAGGCGGGCCCAAAATTTACGGTTGGCAGCTAAAATTACAGTATTTGAATTCAATATTATATTCCAAAAAATTGGAAGACGCGTTTTTGTGACTTGCCAGGAAGAACTGAAGACCTGAAATCACCAGCACGAAATATATTAATCACCATGTTTTTGTGGTATTACTCGCTTTTAAAATAATCATAAAAGATCAATTAACAGTAAAACCTGCGAACCTTTTGTTTGGGTGTAAAAATCAGTTTAATGAGTTCTTTTGCCCTAGGAAACGAAAGTGTCTTTCAGACTCTTACTGATAAAGATTAGATTATTCCATTCCTTCGGTTGTCCTTTGAGTTCTAGAGCTGCGATGCCTCTTTAAGACAGTCCCGCGACCCTTAATAGCGACCCTGAGACAATTTGCCCCACTAACGGAGGACAATATGCCTCAAGGATGCGCGCGCGTGGAACACTGCACGACGTTGACCCGACCCTTGATTCGACGGCAAGCTACCATTACTAGCCTTTTCAGCAACAACCCAGAGACAATTTCTGCAATGTTGACAGCAACTTGTTGACGTTCACTTCGTGTTACATTTTGTTCTCGTAGTAAAACCATCCGATTACTCCCAGGGCGAGACAAGAGGTGCTGTCAGACTTGTACTGACTAAAATCCACGGTGATCCTTTAATAGCCATTTACGTAACAGGGTCACGGTTACCTGAAGAGACAGTCCCGCGACCCCGGCAGGCTTTGGCCCTCTAAGGGGGGCCCTGTCAGCTCCCTATTAAACATAAAAACCGAACCTTACCTCTGAGAAGCCCTATGGGAAAAACAGACTTTATTATTAGGCTATGTTATGTGCGGTTGTATTTCACAGCGCTGTCAGCCCCAGTTGGGAATACAGGCGTTATTATTTTTTTAGGTTACCTTTATTTATTTAATACAAGGCGTTGCCATCGGGTTGTCCTGTTTGTTACTCGATATTTATGCCAAGGGAAGGTCATACCGGGTACCGGGATGAATGTTATCCTATGTTTTATTCTAGATAGGGGTCACCAATTAGTTTCGCTCGAGGTCCGTTTTAAGACATGAAATGACGATCGCGGTCCGCAAAAAATTTAATAGAAAAAAATGTTAAACAAATGTAACTACGGAATTATTATAATTAAAACAAATATGGGAAAAAAATACTTCCCATATCGATGAGAAAAATGTCATGTTTTATTGCGTTTGTTTCATATTAAATCCAAAATATGTTTCGAGAAATCGAATAAAAGTTTATCTTCGAAAATGCTGCTTCATCAATATTACTCGTGATGTGTGTGATGATGTAAACAGTACCCTGAGCACGAGTTTTCAGTATTTGAGACGTAAAGTTAACTGGAACTTTGACAACTTCAAATTGACAATTTTCAAGGAAAAAATTAGTTCCTACTTCGCACACCAGAGGCGCTGTTCCATTTTTTCATACAAGAAACGCTGTAAATACTGGAAAAACGCTGTAAAGTAAAAGAGTGAAAACTCGTGCTCAGGGTACAGAAGTTTCAAAGTTATTTTTTGTCGTTCTGATTTATTACCACAAAATTTTATCCGATTCTCTTCACTGGAAACTAACAGCACTGCGTGTACATTGAGTAAGGGTACACTTTGTCGGGGTCGCGGGACTTATACCATTACCGTGACCCTGGAACTTAAAGAGCTAATGAAGGACACCGTGGATTTTAGTCAGTACAAGTCTGACAGTCCCTCCCGCCCTGCCCTGGATGGGAGGACTCATTTGATGATATTACCACGCTAAAAATGCAAAATTTCATTCAAAACCATTCAATCGCTTTTGCGTGAAAGAGTAACTAAAACATCCATCCATGCATCCTCACTTTACGCAATTATAATTTTAGTTAGATTTTCGACTTTTTATTAAAAGGGGTTCTTATTTACCAGGTCCGGTGTCCAACGTGGAGGCTCTGGAGGGCGGCGACGTCACCCTGCTCTGCGACTCGACCCCCGATTCGTCCGACGACGAGTTCATGATACTTGTGTGGTACAAGAATAATATGCCCATTTACAGGTAAGTTTATGACAATGTCAAGATTTTCCGTGGAAAGAAAAATTTGGCTGCGAGCAGGACTTTAACCTGCGAAATGATTTTTTTTCTGTGGAAAGAAAAATTCGACTGCGTGCAGGATTTGAACCAGCGACCGCCAGATTCGGAACATCGGATGGTGTTATCAACACAATATGACGATTTTTGTTATTTTTCATGTTGTTTAGATTTAAGTTTAATTTTAGTTTTTTTTTTTAATCTGTATAATCTTTCTTTTGCATTTTTGTGTGTACTCATTGCATTTTCCTTCTTTCTTCTTTCTTACCAACCGAGTCATCGCGGTCTTGCTCACAAGCATCGAATTTTTCAATGCATTCCTAAAATATTACGGAGACTTCTTTCCACAGAAAAACAACTCACGGCACAGGCGTGAAATATATTTAAAATAACATATCGTCGCTGCGCGTGCAAAAATCGCTATGTGATTTTTTGTGATTTTCGGATTTTTATGCAGTTTTAATTGAAATTTCAATGCGCACATACTGTAAAAACAGCCATGTGATAGATGCAATATTTAAGGAGTTACGGCTAGTTACGGAATGTCGCTATGTGACATTCATACATTGAAAGTTCCCTTTAGACACGCTAAGTGTTATAATTCACATAGCTAAAATAAGTTTATTAAAGAGAAAGCAAAAATTGTGCCCGATATGTGCTTCACTGCACATAGCTAGTATTTTGTATAGTTTTTTGGTCAAGTTCAGACTCGCTCGATCACAAAACGCACAGCTTGAGCGTCACATAGATAGTTTAGTCGATGTAATTACTCATTACAATTCCATCAGCGAAAAAGTGAAAAAATCTTGTTTGCTAGCGAGTCGCTTCAATTCCGTCATCCAAGAAAGTATAACGCCCTACAATACAAATAACACGCATACAATACGCTGTTCTCGAACCGTCTCACCAGGAGACTTGACGATTTCCAACTAACAAAACAAGCCGGTTTCCCGTGGACCACAACCATACTGTTCAACAAGTAGTACAGAAGACCGAGGAGTACAACCAGCCGCTGTATATGGCATTTGTTGATTACGAGAAAGCCTTCGGGTCAATCAGAATATGGACAGTTGTGGCCTCTCTGCAACGATGTTGAATTGAACTGCGCCAAATCGCAGTATGAGATGTCTGTATGACGCTGCCACGATGACTGTCCACATATAGAATCAGAAAACCAGCTCCATCCAACTGCTCAGAGGGGTGAGACAGGGGGGTGTGATATCCCCAAAACTGTTCACTAATGCATTGAAGGATGTTTTCAAGACACTGGACTGGACTGGACAGGGTGTCATCGTGAACGGCGACACATCTCACACCTTCAGG
The DNA here is from genome assembly GCA_950005045.1 of Agrotis exclamationis. Lineage (NCBI taxonomy): Eukaryota > Metazoa > Arthropoda > Insecta > Lepidoptera > Noctuidae > Agrotis > Agrotis exclamationis. The sequence goes on along the minus strand of OX465436.1, from coordinate 13,238,648 downwards.
ACAGATGCTGCAGACGGGTCCAGTTAGGTTGGGCAGCATTTGGAAAACTTCGTCAAATCTTTTTGTCTCCCATCCCGCAATGCTTGAAGACTAAGGTCTTCAACCAGTACGTCCTGCCCTTGGTGCCGAAACGTGGACACTGGCAATTGGGCCTGTCCACAAATTCAAGGCTACTCAGTGCTCTATAAATCGAGTTATGCTTGGAGTTTCTTTGAAGGATAAGATCCCTGATCCAAGAAAATATCCAAAAAAGAACCGGTGTAACCGACATAGCTTGCAGAGTAAGCAAATAGACAGTGACAGTGGCAGTGGGCTGACCTTATGTGTCAAAATACCGGTGGCCGGTGGAGCAGACGAGTCCCGAAGCAGACACCGCATATCGGTTCAATAAGGTGATAATGTCATTTGAATACTTTTTTTTTATTTTGTTTCTTTTAATTATTTCTATCTGAAAAATAGTTATGTGTCAGCTTAAAGTCCGTTTCCATAATATTCCATAGAATTATAAAGTAGTTATGTGTTCTAAAATGCACATAGCTTGTATTTACGACTCAAATAAAAAACGCTATGTGTCAAATTTGCCTTTTGTGTTTATTTTTGGCCTTATTAATAATCTTATTTATCCAAAAGTAATATAACACTACGTATATTTGTTAAATGTATTAAAGAAAAAATAATTATTTGAATACTCCGGCTATTTTCCCTAGAAAATCAGTTTTTTGCGTCTCCTGTAAAGTGAGTAAAAAACACATAGCGATTATTGAAAGCGCAGCGACGATATCTAATCTCATAGTCAGCCTATAATTTTAGGCACCTTATAGGCTGGGACACAGGTTTCCTCTTTAGGACAGGGGTAGCCTGTAATCCACCACGCGGGTCTAGTGCGGGTGGTGGAAGTCACATGTCTTCGATTTTATTTTTATTTCTAGAACATACTTACCAGTTTCCTAACGATGTTTCGTCATATTGAGAGCAGTGGTGACGAAATAAAATAAATTACAAAAAAAAAATATCAGCTAGATTTTCCTTTATCTCTGAAATAATTATTATTCAGGGAATTTATCATGCATTATTGAATTTCCAGACAATTCTGACAGGCTAGCGACATAAAAGGGTTAATCTTAAAATACAATTTTGAAATCCATCAGCAAATTATTACCATTCTGAGATTATTATGATATGACAGTAGAGCTGGGTTATTTTAGTAAATCTCATCGAAATTCATCGATAGATAGAGGCGACGTTTTGTCAGATATCGGTTACCATAAGTTTTTTGCCTAAACTTCAACAAAATACCTAACACGTGAAAAAAAACAGAATGATTTTTAAATTAGAAAATCTAAGAATAGGCCAGCCCTCTGGTCACCTGAAGAGTCGACTAAACGCCTGGCGATGTCCTTGAAAACGTTGTGGGCACTCGGACCCCATGGCCCTAGAGTTTCAACCCCAAACGGCTCAAACACATAGCTACTAGCTAAGCCAATGTATTTGCGACGCTTGGAGTTTTCAGCACATGCAGCAGCGGCGCCAGCACAACACGCTGAACTAGGAAGATGGGATGGCGCAAGGGTGTCGACACATGTTGCATCCCACACCAAAGGCCTACCCAGCTTCCATGGCATTATAGTCATACCATCAGCATTGCCATACAGCGTGGCAATGCTGCCAGCGTTCTGGCACTGTTCCCGTTGACAGCGATGTGGACGTATTCTTTGACGCCCTTTGAATGTTTTTTCTTTTACTTATTATTTTGTTTTTTTTTTTTTTGTACATATTACTAGTTAGTTTTTATTTATAGTTTGTTCATAATTTTAGTATTACCTAGTAACGTATTTAGAAGAAGATGAATAAATCGCAAATAAACTAATATCCTAACTCAAAAAAAAAAAAAAGAAAATCTAATATATAAAATTCTCGTGTCACAGTTTTCGTTGCCATACTCCTCCGAAACGGCTTGACCGATTTTGATGAAATTTTTTGTGCTTATCCGGTATCTATGAGAATCGGCCAACATCTATTTTCATCCACCTAAATGTTTATCCTTTTTTTATTTTTTAGACAAAATTTTTAATTTCTGTTTTTTATGGCAAAACAACGTTTGCCGGGTCAGCTAGTAACGCTATAAAATTAAACCTCCATTTAATTATACATGTCGGGATCGCGCGACCGACCGGCGAGTAACAGATAGCTCGCCGTCCGATCAAGAACCATGCCGCAAACGAACGAAAAAGTTGTCAGCAATCCGATGGATCCAATATGGCCATCTGCCTGTTGGAGCACAGTAACGTCTTAATATAACTGCTACTTTGGAACGCAAAGGGCAACAAAAGAAGCAGTTTGGTTTTTTTCAGTCAAGTCTGACAGTCCCTTACGCTCCACCCAAGAAGGAAGGCCCCATTTAATGATTTTCTAACGTAATTAATGTATTTTTCTACTGTTAATGACTTCCTTGAAATATAAGCAAACTAGAGGCCCGACGGACTTTGCACGTGTTCGAATTTTCTAAAACTTTCTTACATATACAATCCTTGTCCTGAGAATAACGAACGTAACAAAAAAGAAATATCCAATTTGGTGTAGTCCCTTGGAAGTTATGCACGCACAAACAGATTTAAGAATCAATGCCATCCCATCCTATTTCCTTCAATTTTAATAATCGACTTTCAAAAGTGCCTCTTTGATGGCCTGATTGACATAAAATGGTTTGATTTTGACTAATCGACTTTGTTTTATACTTTGTACAAATTATAAACTCTACGTATTCCGATCTCTGTTAATACAATCATGATCATCATCATCAGCCGGAGGACGTCCACTGCTGAACATAGGCCTCCCCTAAGACCACCACGCCAAACGACAATTCGCCACTTGCATCCATCGGTTGCCTGCGACTCTCACAATGTCGTCGGTCCACCTAGTGGGAGGCCTGACTTCGCTGCGTCTTCCGGTCCGTGGTCGCCACTCGAGAACTTTTCTTCTCCATCGGTTATGTTCTACAAGACAAGTGATAATGATGATATAAACAGTATAAAAAATGTAACCGCCTTCAAAAACAACCACAAAAAAGGATAAAATAACCTACAAAATAACTTTTCTTTCAGAAGTCGGTGCCTTTGTTTTTTTTCATTTCACTGTTTTTTTGCCACCGACTTCTGAAAGAAAAGTTATTTTGTAGGTTATTTTATCCTTTTTTGTGGTTGTTTTTGAAGGCGGTTACATTTTTTTTAAAAAGTTTTTTATTTTCCTATTTTTCGTTTAAATATTCAACTCAAATTCTTGTCAAATAAATCATTCTCTCTCAAGTGCACAATAAGCTAATAAAATTCCCTATCTCAAAAACTACTGAACCGATTTTGATGAAACTTGCAGTATTCCGTAAGTTAAACCATACTTAGTACAACAAAAAAAGAATTACTTAAATCGGACTTGTAGTTCCAGAGATATGCGAACTCAAACTAAATCAGTCGATGCCTACTCCTTACTATTAAGGAGTTCTACCTTCCATCATCAGCTCAGCTACATGAAATTATGATTATCATACGCAAGTACTTAAATTACTTCATAAAATTTGCGAAAAACGGTGTGTCGGCCTATAAAATTCGAGGGTTGCCCTCGATTTCTCCAGGCTCCAGAAGTACCTCCTTTGGAACAAAAAAAGAATTTTAAAAATCGGTCCACAATTGGCGGAGTAATCGCGTAACAAATATACAAAAAAAAAAAAAAACAAAAAAAAAACATACCGTCGAATTGATAACCTCCTCCTTTTTGAAGTCGGTTAAAAAGACCCTTATCGAAGTCCTCCCCCTTAGACCATCACGCCGAACGACAATTCGCCACTTGCATCCATCGGTTGCCCGCGACCCTTACGATGTCGTCGGTCCACCTAGTGGGAGGCCTGACTTTACTGCGTCTTCCGGTCCGTGGTCGCCACTCGAGAACTTCTCTTCCCCATCGGTTATCAGTTCTACGAGTGATAATGATGATATAAACAGTATAAAAAGACCCTTATCGAAGTCGAGTGTGATGTCTCGTAAGCTACCCCGTCGTTTGTTATCTGGATTTTCCATTATGTTCTTCACTCTACGCGATGTAGGAATTTGATGCTAGTTCATTCATTTGTGTCGTAGATGGCCCCACCCTATGTGGATCGTACGAGTCCCACTAGACTGACCCAATTTTGAAAAACAATAGCTTCGCTGGGCTACTCATTGCTTCGACAAAACATATGTTCGATTAACATTTGTCCGACAGAACATACTTCAATAACACACAATTTCGACAGTACCCATATTGGTCATGCATTTGTTCGGCGGATCTCTATTTCAACGTAACATGCCTTCGACATACCACTGCTCTCGCCCTATAGGGCTCCTGTAGATTGCTGACAGCTCACTCAAGCTTGGTCCTTGATCAGACAGCGAGCTACCTTTAAGTGGACGTCCGCTAGCCTGCGCCTACTGTATCCGGAATCGCCTCGCGGTCCTTAACACCTCACGAATAGCCCTCATATGTTTTTGTATTATGCCGCTACAGTTAGTCAATCAGAAATCTACTTGTTCACCTACATAATTCAAATTTAACAGTTTTACAACACCAACGCGCGTAAGGTAAAAGTACGTATTCCCGTTAGTGTACCAGTACCCGTTAACAAGTCAGTTTTTTTATTATTGCATTTTTCTACCAATTATAAAGTTAAGTTTGCAAATGGCAATACCTTCTTTGAAATATTTTGTACAATTGTAATGGCAACATTGTCCAATAAGTTTAATGGCGTTAAAACCACAGAACAGATAAAGTAGGTTAGAAAGGAAATAGTTCCTGATTTGTACCAGAACGCGTGTCGCCGCTTATCTCCCACTCTTTAACTTCACTACAAGCAAGAGACCAATGCCTACGCGGATTACGCACACAAATAAACAACACGCACTTAGATCGTGAGTTTGCTATTGGTTGTCACACTAACGCAATCACTGCGTTTCACGTACACTCGTACACGCGTAAAAGCTCATGTATGCTAGGGCGACTAAAAGGTCGATTGTTGATATCGATAAAATGAATGTAATCTTGCTTCTTACTTTGCAAGTATTGTGAACTATGTGGACTTCTGTAATGCATGTTGTGAACATTATTCATGCGAATATAGAAACAAATCAATGAAAGTGAAACAAATAAAAAATCTAAAAACCCACGTTTTTAAATGTCCTAAAAATAAGAAAATAACCCTACGGGGCTGAGAGAGGGGCCACTCAAAACGTGGGGGCGTATATTATTTAAGGGATTATTTATGGGATATATTTACATGACGTGTATAGATCGGGGGTGTAACTTGCAAAGATACGCCCCCACGTTTTGAGTGGCCCCTCTCTCAGCCCCGTAGGGTTATTTTCTTATTTTTAGGACATTTAAAAACGTGGGTTTTTAGATTTTTTAAATCTATTAATTATTTTATTATTTTTATCTTTGTTCATCGGGTTTGAAGCTACCCTGAAAATTTCCGCCTGCTAGCTTATCAGGAAGTGCCTCAAAGCCTGTCCGCCATCTTGGACGTCCGCCATATTGGATTTAAGTCACATGACTATATTTTTCGTATTCCTGACAGCAAACCCTTTCATTTGATACCCATATCATGGGGGTGGATTTCAAACAGCCAGTCTGCCATCTTGGACGTCCGCCATATTGGATTTAAGTCATGCGACTATTTTTTTCGTACTCCTGACAGCAAACCCTTTCATTTGATATCCATATCTTAGGGGTGCATTTCAAATAGCCTGTCTGCCATCTTGGACGACCGCCATATTGGATTTAAGTCACACGACTATTTTTTTCGTACTCCTGACAGCAAACCCTTTCATTTGATATCCATATCTTAGGGGTGCATTTCAAATAGCCTGTCTGCCATCTTGGACGTCCGCCATATTGGATTTAAGTCACGCGACTATTTATTTCGTATTCCTGACAGCAAACCCTTTCATTTGATATCCATATCTTAGGGGTGCATTTCTAATAGCCTGTCTGCCATCTTGGACGTCCGCCATATTGGATTTAAGTCACGTGACTATTTTTTTCGTACTCCTGACAGCAAACCCTTTCATTTGATACCCATATCATAGGGGTGGATTTCAAACAGCCAGTCCGCCATCTTGGGGAGGCCGCCATATTGGATTTGTTATGACGTTTCTTAGCTAGTCATGCATTGTCATCAGAACTCAGAGCGTGTGCAAAATTTCGGCCTGCTAGCTTATCGGGAAGTGCCTCAAAATTGAGTTGCAAAAGTCCAACCGGAACGACAAACAAACAAACAAACAAACAAGAAAAGTGAGTGTATAAAAACGTGGGAAAAATACATAACTGAATTTTAAGACCAATTTTATTATAAACATTAGGATTTAAATGAAATATTTGGTTCCGTATCAAGATAACTACGTTCATTTAAACTACTGTCGATATAGCTACGGTTGACTCACGTAAGTTCAACACACATATTGGACGACTCAATTACTGTTAAACTGACATAATTTTGATTGAACTAAAATTGATTGCACTAACGAACGATTCATCTAATGTTCTTTTAAGATATTAGTTGTTTTAACTACGTTTGAAATACCTAATGGACGACTCGCCTACAGTATTTTGTTTACTAAATAAAACGCACTCGTTTTTTTTCTAAAGCGAAGGAATTAAGAAGGGTTTTTTTCTAGGCTTTTGAAGTAAGGTCGACGGAGCCCCGCTTCGCCGAGCTCCTTTTTTCTGTCTACACGGTTTAAAGGAACCTAACCAAACCGAACCTCGGGCTGCCCTTGAATTCGACCGTCTTCTTCTCGTTCAAAACCATAAAGTTGTTCAGCTGATATTTAGGTAGGAGTGTATGTACCGGGGCACTGAGAATAAAAATGTCGTAAAAACGACTTGGGGCACCCCGACACGGACAGGTTAGGTTAAAAGGGGATGGCGGGGTCTGAAAGACTCGTGGTATTTTTTTAAACCACCCAGAAGTAGGAGCACCGCGAAGTGGTGCTCCGTCGACGTTTGTATGTTATCACACATACCGTAACAGGGACATTAATTGTAGCTAAATATACCGTAGTTGAATTAACCATAGGTGTATTAAACGTAGGTGAATTAACCGTAGGTGAGTTAACCATAGGTGAATTAAAGGTAGGTGAATTATCTATTAGGTATTTCGTACATTAGTTATAATAAACTTATGTGAAACGACCATTAGTTATACCAACCGATAGGTCTTTTGACCGTAGTTATATCGGTAGTAGTTGAAATGAATGTAGTTATTTTGATACAGAACCAAATATTTATCGTATTTATTGTTTGTTCATTAGACAAAATCAGTTCTACCAGTTGTCTCAATCCACAGTTTTCATATATCTGGATCTGGAAACCTAAATCATATTATAAAAATCATTTATGTCAGTTTCAATTGAAAAATTACATAAAACTTTTACACAAAAAAAAAATACAAAAACCTCACTCAAAATCTACATTAATAATAATTGGTCGTAATAAATAATATTATTTTAGTTATAAAGTGTACTATTGATAATAATCAGTTGTATCATAGTAATTATCGACACTGTTTACAAATTGGTGCAGCACTATCGAGGTGCCTAGATTTCGTGGAATTGAACCTTTGGTTCGACACTCGGGACTCTCGCAGTGAACGTAATACATTGCGCGATCGCTCACGTAGTGCAAAACGCATCCATCTATAATGCAAGCAATATATTACTATTCGTCTTCTTGCGATTATTTCGGTTTTGTCTACAAACTTCATAATGCCAATGTTATAATTACAAATATCACAAGTATTTTAATGTTTTTGGACTTACCGGTGGAAAGAAATCCCTTCTCATGCTAAACTACACACTTGGCCTCTTTTCTGACACGTTATAATAGCGCAAGACGGCATAATTTAACATTTTTTGCGGAGCTTACGTACGCTGTCAAAACAAGAGCGCGATTGCAGGCCGGTAAAGTAAATTTCGGTTGATATTGAGCGTCTGCTCATCTCCGCGGCGCGCGTGCCCCGCCCACAAGGCCCTTCTAACCTCCTTTATATGTTCTGTGGTTAAAACCATGCGATGACAAAAGTTTGCAGTGTGAAAATATTATGTAAGTTCAAAGTTCTGTCAGTGAACTACGAATCCACCACGTCGCATTGATGAGCTAGCCATACTGCGACGGATAACGTTAAGGTAAGAGTGATAATTTTCTAAAACATATGAGTATATTATGTTGCGATAAAACCTATAAATTGAGGTGAATCTAATTGGGAAATAAATTATTTTGCCGTTAACATCTATTGGTACTAACAAACCCTTCTTGACCTAGTACCCGTTAAAATCGTAATTTTTTTACCGGATATTGGTACATGATGAACCCGGTAACACACGTTGTACCTAAACCCGTTATTGTGTACTTATTACCTTGAAATAGGTCTCATTTTCCTTTAAAACCGTGGAATACATTGCTGGATATTGGGACTTGCATTAAAAGTTGCATTTAAACCCGACATCGTCCTTATTGCCTTGTGTTAAGTTCTCTTTTCCTTCGAATCAACAGAATGCAGTTTCTATGTTCCTTGTTTGTGTTGTAATCACCTGGATTCGATAGCCCCCTTATTTGTTGATGTGTAACATCTTTACTATCGCTTCTGGGAGTGACTGATTGATTGGTGAGTGGTGAGTGATTGGTCAAATTGAATAGGTTTGGACAAAGACACGGACCTGGAAAACTTACATGACTCGATCTGGGATTACTTGACTAATTTAATTTTAATTTTGTGTAACTTGTTCTTTTTAATAACGCTGCTTTATCCATTTTTCTATCATGTAAGCTTGAGCTTGTGTTAATTTAAGGTGTTTAAGAATTTGAGGCAAGATTTTTAATTATAATGCATGCCCTGGAGGACAGATATCCATTCCACACGCCACGTTTCTTTTTCACAATTAAACTGCAATCTTTAGGTTTTGGTTTGTTTGTAATTGAATTAATAATAATATGTTTTAATGTACCGTCGTTAAAATATTTTAAACGTAGGTATTTATATTTTCCTATTGATACGAATTCAGAAATTTTCAAGAACAGTGTTATTTATTTCAGATAGCCATGTCTGATAGGCAGAAGGCCATATTAAAGGCCATGGAAGCAGTCAAGCTGGCACATCACCGGACGCATGGCACAGGAGCGTGGTGGTATTATTTTTCATAAAAGGCGATAACACGCTTCTTAAAAACTACCGCCCCATTTCACTCCTGAACCATGTCTACAAGTTGTTTTCGAGAGTTATCTCGAATCGTCTCGCCCAAAATTTCGATGACTTCCAGCCGCCGGAGCAGGCCGGGTTCCGAAAAGGCTACAGCACCATGGACCACATACATACCCTCAAGCTAATAATCCAAAAGACCAAGGAATATAATAAGCCTCTGTGCCTAGCGTATGTGGACTACGAGAAAGTTTTTGATACTGTCGAGACCTGGGCTGTGCTGGAGTCCATGCTGAGATGCCTCATTAACTACCGCTAGGTTAAGGTGATGTGATGTCTGTATAAGGCCCCAACTATGACCGTCCAAGTACAAGAACACAGCACAAAACCAATCCAACTACGTCGAAGTGTAAGACAGGGAGACGTCATCTCTCCGAAACTGTTTACAAACGCGTTGGAGGACGTTTTCAAGAAGCTTGATTGGAAAGGACGTGGTATAAATATCAATGGTCAGTACATCTCAGACCTTCGATTTGCGGATTGTCATCATGGCGGAATCTTTGCAGGAGCTGGAAGTAATGCTGGATAGCCTAAGCGATTCTTCAAGACGTGTGGGTCTCGGAATGAATTTAGACAAAACCAAACTCATGTTCAATGGTCATGTCAATCCGAGACCTGTAATCGTAAATGGTGCTGCCCTCAAGGTTGTGCAAGAATACATATATCTAGGCCAAACTATACAACTGGGCCGGCACAACTTTGAGAAGGAAGAAACCAGCACGCGTAGCATGGCGATTCTATCTATATTCTACCAAGAATAGACAAAGTTGTTTCAACGTTATTTCTATACAAATCGACTGTTTTTTGCACAAATATGACACCATTCGTACACTATTGAAGAATAGAAACATTTATTTTCTATATTTTTACATTACCATGCTTAAAACGCTAAAAATATTTCTACTTTCTGTCATTTTGTCTTTTCTTCTATCGACAAAACCCCTTTCTACGGCGCCATGCTACGCCTGCAGAAGGATACGCTTGGGCTGGGCGGCATTCGGGAAACTGCGTCATATCTTCGAATCATCGATCCCACAATCCCTCAAAACCAGGGTTTACAACCAGTGTGTCCTACCCGTAATGACTTACGGAGCCGAAACTTGGACACTTACCATAGGCCTGGTCCACAAATTCAAGGTTACTCAGAGTGCAATGGAGAGAGCAATGCTCGGAGTCTCTCTGGCGGATAGAATTTGGAACGAAGTCATTCGCCAGAGAACTAAAGTAATCGAGATTGGGCGTGGAATAAGCACGTTGAAGTGGAAGTGGGCCGGCCACGTCTGTAGACGTACCGATGCTAGATGGAGTAGACAAGTGCTGGAGTGGAGACTGCGAATGGGCAAACGTAGTGTAGGACGCCCTGCGAAAAGATGGGTCGTCATTGAGGAATGTGGCTGGCAGCGGATGGATGCGGACTGCCCAGGACCGGGAGGGTTGGAGCTCTTTGGGGGAGGCTTACGTTCAGCAGTGGATGGCAATGGGCTGATAATAATAAGCAGTCATAAAAGGAGCCTCAATTTCAGCTGCTGCCAGGCAGTTCGGTATCTCACGTAAAAGTTTAGTTTAAACTTAAGTTTAAACTAAGTAACATTACGAATACTTAGTTTAAACTTCGTGATGTTAACTATTATTACCTATAATAATTTTCATAAATACATTTGAAAATTTTTCATTAATACAAATGTCTTTTCTTTGGATAAGCCCTTCTTTATTTATTTTACACAGATATGCAAAAATAGTATTTCTGTGAACATTAACGTAAACCAATAGAGTTCAAATTCGCATTGAATATTACCGGATTCAGGGACAACTTAACGTTTACTAGTACAAATCTACCGGGTACTGGTACAATTAGCCCTTTATTTTATATTTTTCTTGCATTGTTAAAGAAAATTTATACTAATTAAAAAAAAGAATATTACAATAAAACTTGTTTAAATTATCTCTCTAGTCATGTAATTATTTTTTTTGTAAGTCTTCTAGTTTTACCATAGCGGACCTGCAAAGTCAGTGAAGTTCAAAACTTCACGGTTACTGGGCCGTTTACCTTATACAAAAAAAAATATCGCCATATTCGCTACTCGTCAACGCCTTATTGATCATTCAGCAGCATAAAATTAAAACCGAGCAAGCAGATCAATGAACTCACACCCACCGTTTAAATCCTACAAACAATCTGACTAAAAAAGTAGTATTATTTATTCTGTGGCGAGACTAAGCAGAAACGCAAACAGAAATACGGAATGAGAGCGAAACAAAAATAGGAATAAACCCAGTCCCTGATTTGCACGACCATTTCTTTTTTACGTTACACGAAAAAGTTCCGAGCGATTGAAAACCTCATTCTTTTTTTGAATTTAAAAACGTGGATTCGATGGACTTGTGGCGAAAACTAGCACGCGCGGATCTTTGGTCTATGGCGTGATTTATGCCCCATTTCAGCTACACGTTACATAAAAGAAAACCCGAATGAAAGCGCTCTGTTGAATTTTCAACGCTCTGCTCTGTACTGGGAGTTCAAATTCCAACAAATCTTCTGTTCAGTTAGTTTTGATGTCATGTTGTATTGATTGTGAAAACGGCTATTATTTGATGAACAGGATAAATTTTCTGAATGGGCGTGGAAATCTACCAAAATTCGAAGCTATGAGGAAAAGCGGTGATCAAAGAAGAATCACACTCGATTTTTGAAAAAATCTATATTTCCAGCTTGTATTGGAATCCGTTAATTTTAAGTGCCACTTTGCACAAAAACTGAATTTCTCTTTATTTCGAAAGAAGTATTTGAAGTGTGAACAGCCAGCTGAATTTTCGAAAAACCTCATTACCTACAGCGAGACGTCTTTCCGCCACACCTACTTCGTTAGAAACAACACTGTTTTTGGAAATAAGCAAAGGCATAAACGCGTTCATACGCGGGTACCCATCTGCTCCGTCTTTCCAACGTCTTTCTATGTTTGTGAGCGGAAAAGCACTCATGCGAACCGCCTGACAGCACTCAATCTTGCGAACAAGTGACGCTCGAAAACGCAATGTTTAGAATACCAGCTATTTTTAAATTTAAATTAAGAATAGGATTACAGATGAGGTTATACGAGAACGATGCGGATTTTAAAAAAATAGAAATAATATTGAAAGGAGTATGTTTATAAGAAATGGTCTTGAAGAATGATTTGATGATTGACAGATGACTGAAAAAAGGTATTAAAAGGAAGATGATGTGAGTGGAACGCAGATAGGAGAAGTCCTAGAAGGACATACACTGACCTTATTGGTGAAGTTTTTCGGCAAGGACTGTGGGGAAACCAACATAACCTAGAAATAAAAATTTGAAATGACGTGACATCCAGCACGAGTGCACTGATTCCATTGATAGCTTCCAGCTTTCTCCCTCCCTCTCATTAAGAGAGGACTGTAGGGGACTCCCCCTACAGTCTGAACTCTGAAGACGTCCTGAAATAAGGGTCCATTGAAGGAAGAGGGTGGTTTTTAGTCATTCAAATCTGACACTCCCTTCCGTTAAATCCAGAGCGGAAGGAATTTGTCAATTTTCCACCTCAAAAAAGGACCAGTAAAGGCTTATTATCATCATCAGCCCATAAATGTTCCTACTGCCAGGACTCAGGCCTCCTCTCTGTGAGAGGGAGTGGGCAATAATTCACCACGCGAGCCCAGTGCTGGTTGGGATGTCACATGTCTTCGAATTTTTGGTTCTAGGACATGCCGGTTTCTTCACGATATTTTCTTTCACCGCTTTGAGAGTAGTAGTGATGAAATATATTATACAAAATTATTATTACACAAATGGCTTATTATACCTACTTAAATTTTACTTAAACGTAAAATTACAATTACAAACATATATGGGCGTTTATTAGAATAATCAAACCTCCATTTTTCAACTTCAGCATTCAGAACTTCAGTCTTGCTTCTTGCCAAAACCTAGATCTAACCCTCAATTTTCTCCACAGCTTCGAAATACCAGACAAGCAATGGTCGGAGCCGTCCTTCAACACGAGCTCCCGTCTGCGCGCCGACATCCACTCCCAGCCGACCTCAGTCACCATCTCCTCACTGACAGAAGACGATCAGGCTATGTACCACTGCCGGGTAGACTTCCGACTATCCCCCACCAGGAATGTTGGCATCAATTTGACTGTTGTTGGTAAGTCTATTTTTTTAATGTACACTAGCTGTAGCTAATAACTTCGCCCGCATGTTTTTTTCATCTCAAAAAATATCATGAGATAATACTAGGATATTGCAAAAACATATATAAACAACTTACTCATCACACAAATGGACTTGCACTAGTACTGAGTGGAGTCGGAGAACAACACGACACACGAAACACTGAAAAGAATTTGCATCCCAAATCTCAACGCCAGATTCGCTTACACTGAAAAAAATGTAGACTAAGTAAGATACATTTTCTCTTAGTTGGCATCAAAATGTTTAGAATAATTATTTATTTTGTTACTTTATACAATATAGCTTAGTTGCCTGAACAAATTCATTTTATTTAAGTCGACAATTTTGCACATGAACAGTATATTCAACGGGCTTTGTTACATCATACATGCTTTGTTAGATTTTACTTCTCCACTTTTATATATCAAATAATAATTTGAGTTCATGGTAACAAGCAACTTGTTAGCAATATTTAATTTATATCGTAGTTTTTAACAACGAACATGGTTGACTAGATAACCTGCTTAATTAAATCAAACAAGAGAAGTGGTCGCATCTAATAACGCTTTGTTATGTCAATAAAACGCGGCGGCCGGCCGCCGCCGAACTAGTCAATCTTGTCATTGTCATCGTAAACGCGTATAAACCAACCTACCGTGATTTGCTTGCTGTTGTGGGATAATTTTTGAAAAATAAATAAGTATTTGCTTAACTAGTGAATGCTATAAACATGGACGAAGTGGCAGAATTATTAATAGACACGGGAACTGCTCGATCTCATCCCAAAATTTGCAGGTAAGATAAATTATGCAGTAACCTATACCTACTCGTACTACTTCACGGTATACCTACTGAAGCTATTCACCTATTATTATAAGTGCCTCTCTCATAAAAATTGAATTGGAAAATGGTTTGTCTATAAACATTTTTTTTTTAATTTCAGCACCTAAAGAAGAAGATAAAAATCTTGCAGCATTTTTGGCAATTCCCCATCTATTGAATGTTAAACAGAAGAGAAAACAAAAATCTTGTGCCTAGCTGCAGCTGGAAGCCATCTAAGGCAGAAACGCGGGTTGCTTTCATCAAACATTTAAAATCTGACGCTGAAATCGGTCAGTCTACTTATTGAACTTCGGCTAAAAACGTTGGAGAATAAAGGGGCAACGTCACAGCCTTACATAATTATTGTTGGTGAGTCATTAAATGAAATCAAAACATTAGGTACTGCTACTAATTATGGCAAACATTAAAATTTAAATTTTAAATTAAATTCCTTAATTCCTTTTCACATCCTAAGTATACCGTGCAATATAAATATTCTAAGCATTTCAAAAATATGTAACTCTTAGATGTGCCTTATAATAAGTGTTTTGTGTTATGTAAGTGATTAATAAAGTTATAATAAAATATGGTTGTTTGATTGCTATACTATTTGTACCTATTTGCTAAGTCTAAGCCGTTGTACTAAGCCGTTGTCATATGAACTACCTGTATTCGTCAATCCAAGTCGGTGTCTTTTGCACATCCACAAAGTACCTACCTAACTTATTGTAATTTTTATTAAATACAATAAGTTACTTTGTGGATGTGCAACATACTTGCATTGACGAATACAGGTAGTTGATATGACAACGGCTCATGTCTATGACGAAAATGAGGTTAGTTGAATTAATTAGTTCATCACCGTTACTTCATGCAAGATCTTAGTTAAAACAACATAAGATTGACGAATACAGGTAGTTCATATGACAACGGCTCATGTCTACGACGAATATGAGGTTAGTTGAATTAATTAGTTTATCACGGTTACTTCATGCAAGATCTTAGTTGAAACAACTTATGAACTTCATTGATTTTATAATGTTGCACAGACGTATCGTGCAAGATCTTAGTTGAATCTACAAGTTAAGTGTATTGATGTGACAATGTCTCATCCTTAAACTGGCTAACATTTGAGCTAAATTAAATAACTACCCGTAATTATAGCAATTCATTACTTAGTAGACGGAACTATGATAATTTAACAAAGTTCTCATAGCTGCAGAAGGCAAGATCTTGTTAGGCTCGTATGGAGTCATGATGCGTGATCACATTAAACAAGATGTTTATTAAAGCAAACAAATTTTTTTTTCAGTGTAGAAAGCCCTCTCACAATCACAATTAAATAACCTACCTTTTAGCGCAATCGGGTAAAAAACCAAACAAACTAGAAGTTGGTCAACAAGTCAACAACACAGTGGCTTATTGTCTAAGGACAGATTGCCATGGAGCGGAATTGAAAAAAAAACACCAGGATAAACGTTATCCTAATCTAGACCATAACCTACTGCCGAGCCAAATGGCAAAAGTATTTTGGTCGTTCTGACGCGCCCGCGTTATTTATTTTTTCGGTATTTTTCCCACAGGATTGTACTACCAAGTTACTAAGTACTTGCTGTTGCCAGCGACTTCGCCCGCTACAACTCAAATGTTATCCCACGGGAAGATGAAGATTAGATAAAAACTATCCTATTTGTTAGGCCAAATTTCATCCAAATCCATTCAGTAGTTTTTGCGTGAAAGACTAATAAACATCCATAGATAATCAAAAACTTTCGCGTTTACAATATTAGTAAGATGAGAAGTAAGAAAGTAGGATTCTGTAGTAATATTTTTAATTCTGTAGCAACCCAATTGCAAAATACAAGCTGGATACGATTTATTTTTCTTTCTCAGGCCTTACCACGAGCTCTTAACGCGATCCAGTTTAGGGTGTGGAAAAGAGACAGAGCCATACAAGTCGTCTAGCGCCATCTCTTTCCCACAGCCTAAACTGGATCGCGTTAAGAGTTCATGGTAGGCCACCTGGTAGATCTTGTACAAAGAAAGAATCTTTGAGTCACGAAAATTCGATCCGGTCAACAGAAGCGTCTTAGGAACTCCTGAGTTAGCTGTTTGTATGCTTACAATATTACTAGGCAACCTTATTTTGGTGACTTGCAAAAAACATTTCGTGGTTGGTCTGCAGATGGGTGACCATCTATCATAGCGAGTTTCCGCCCCGTATTCATGGTAATTTTTTGTTTGTTTGCTTAGCAACAGTTGATCAACGTTGTTGATGAACTGCGAGAATGTTGCTGGAAACTTTGTTTAAATCAATATGGGTTGTCCACACACAAAATGTTGCTCGAGGAAGTAGTGCACTAAGTAATAATATTATATATCATTATTATCATTGCTCCACACTACCGCCATACGCCATATTTATAAACAGTTGCAAATACGTCGACACACGTCAACATTTGTTGATAAACTGATGTTTTCGCTCGCCGGGCGTCAACTCCGCAACACATGTGTTGCCCGCAACATGTTGACAGCAACACGGCAACATGTTTATGCAACCATGTTGCTAAACAAAATGTTTACCGTGAATACGAGACTTTAGTCTCAGCTGTCATTTGTAGAAATTGTAGATCATTGACTACTACTAAAAATTTGTGTGGTACACCTTGACTTTAAATGTGGATTGTCTAATCATTTTAATTTATTTTTAAGTATGTTGATTCTTGTTGATTGAAACAAATAAATATTCGATATCCGAATGGACAAAAGGAGTTGTGACACTAAATGAAACGGCTGAAACAATACTGTCGTTGATAAAAGATAATTTTAGAAACGGATTTTACTATTATAGGTAGTCTTTAAACAAAATAATAGCTAAGACAGAATATAACTACTACATAATAATATTACGATTTCAATGTCGTGATTATGAGAACAGAGGCCCTTAGCACAAGATTTCGGTATTTTATCTACAGCGTACACTTGAAGAATTTACGACGTTTATTGTATAAAAAAATAAAAAAACGCTTCTACTGTACGAACGAATAAAATGTTTACCATCAAATGAACGTCAAAGCCCGCGTTTACTTCACTAAAATGTGAAAACTCATGCACACACTCAGATATAGCATTAAGGCTCGAACAGACACACGCGATTAATCGCGCTGCGACAACGAGCCAAGCTAAAGCCTCCTACAGACACACGCGATTAATCGCGCGGGGCGACATGTCGCGGTCCATTCACAGTATTTTTAGAGTGGAATACAACAAAAACATTTTAATGTCATGGATTTCCGCAAAGTAACGCCTGATTCTATAATTTGGAGTTATTCTGTTGAAACGTAGAAGGTGATGTCTATGGTACTTTTCGTTCTTGAACGCAGCAAGCTACAGAAACAGAGGCCTAGCTACCGCCGTATCAGCTGTATCAATAATACGGGCCCCCATGAGTCAAGGGCCCCCGACGATTGGACAAAAATTAAAACATAAAATGTTGAAAAGAAAAATTATCGCGGCCATAAACCTCCAATTATCGAACTCCTAATAAAGCTCAATTTTCAAAAATGCTATAATTATGTAGTTGTCATAAATGAGCTACGATCAGTCGGTCAATTCTCAATTTTATAGTTATTTTCAAAATTCTCTTAATGATATCTGTGATAGCATTAGTTACACGAGTCAGGATGCTATTGTCTTTATTCTGCAAAAATATACACTTAGATTAGAAGGGCTCCAAACAAGTTTAGAAACCCGCCCTTTCTGGCCTAGCTACACCACTGTAGAGCAAATTCTCAAAATGGAAGGTCGTCTAAAAAATAAACGATTTGGAGTCTTTAACTCCAAATCGTTTTCAGTTCATAAATCCGAAGTTTGAATCAAATGAGCTACTCAAACGTCAAACTGGCAACTTTTAATGAAGAAATGCAGGGCAATCAACGTCATACTCACGGAAATAGGCAGTTTTTAATCTTGAAACAATACTTAGGATTAGGAATTCTAATCTTTTAAGCACGTATTTTCATACTTTTTTTTACAAACGATGCTTTAAGCCTCGAGCAGACACACACGATTAATCGCGCGGGCGACTTGTCGCGGTCCATTCGTAGTACATTTAGAGTGGAAATTAGCTTGGCTCGTTGTCGCAGCGCGATTAATCGCGTTTGTCTGTTCGAGCCTTAATGCTATATCTGAATGAGTGCATGAGTTTTCACATTTTAGTGAAGTCGCGTCAACATCTCCTGAGGATGCCCCGTGGAGGGGCGAAACACGTGTCGAGTATAGGTTTGATTGCATGGCATGTTTTTCCGTTTTTCTTGCACGTGTGCATATGCATGTTTCCTTTGCTGCATGTGCATATGCATGATATTGCATCCTGTATCAAGCCTGGATTTTTGTCGCGGAATTAAAACTAGATATTTTTTATAAAATTTAAGATTATCTCCACCTAATATCTTTTAGTGCAATCGTTTATTTGTAAAAAATAATGTGTAGACACACTATACACAAAATTACTTTCGTATGTATAATAGGTTATTGACTGAAAAAAGCTAATTAGTCCGTTCACCATCATCAAAAAATTTTGGTCAAGTATTTTCTCTTTTGTCATAGACCAAAATTAACGAAGATACGACAGTTTTAAAATTGCCAATACGTCACAAGCAAGTACAATTTTTACTTGCGTCTGACGTCACCAGCCACTCTCGAATTTTGATTCGTCATTTCTTTGTAACTCAGCATTGATCTATCAAAGAAAAAAATACCTGTCCTTTTTTGCAATTTAATAATGCTATCAAATAATAGAATGGATACTTCTCGTATTATAAAAGCAAAACAAAAAAAAAGATGTAAAGCCCGCATTGTTTATAGCCCAGAAGCTTCGAGCCAAGTGTTGACATCACTCAAATCTGACCGTTTAAGTTTCATTAAAGCTTATATCAACAGTCAAGGGCAAACAAATTAATTGCGTTGTTTTACAACATAATATTATACTCATTAAGTATTTCTTGCCCTTTGATGTGTCTGGCAAACATTTCCTGAGAGTAATTAGCTTGA
Organism: Agrotis exclamationis; assembly: GCA_950005045.1. Classification (NCBI taxonomy): domain Eukaryota; kingdom Metazoa; phylum Arthropoda; class Insecta; order Lepidoptera; family Noctuidae; genus Agrotis; species Agrotis exclamationis. The sequence continues at coordinate 13,219,306 of OX465436.1, read as the reverse complement.
TCTTTATGATATTAACATATTTAAGTTCATCGTGTTTTTGATATCTCACTCAAAGTTAGGGTTGCCAACTATGTCGAGAAGAAATAGAGTACCTATTAGCTTTCAGGAAAGGCAAATGTGAAGAGCAAAAAAATACCAAATGGTAATATTTTTTTCTCAAAATATTTGTAGTACCTAATTCACTGGTTCATTACAACTATTCATTATTTTATAGGAATGATAACTTTAAAGTCGGAAAACATAACAGTTTTTTTTGTATATAAAACAAAATATGAAAAGAGTATTTTAGCATCCTTTATTATTGTTATATTATAGAGTACACCTACAAAGATAGTACACAAAGTAATGGCTGAGTGCGCACGGCGATGAAATGAAGAATGCAATGTAAAATGCCAGTACCTAAATTCGCAAACCCATAATCTATCAATCGTAAACACTGAACTACCTACTGAGCTACTACGATCCCTAAAAAAGGCTCAAGGCAATTTATCACAAATCTTCAAAAAAATAAAAACAAAATCCCACTTAAATAATTATATCAGCAAACTCAGATTGAATTTTAAAGAAAACAGCTTTGAATCTAAATTAATCTCCTGTTCCAGTTTTAATAAATCTTTAAGGGATCCAATAATGATGGCGGCTTTATCTTCCCGCCACATACTTACGATAAAAAATTACTTCAGAAGTAAAGCAATCATTTATCTTGTGACGTATGTTCGCGAGTGTTGCCACGTTATTGAATACATGAGGGCTTTTTGTTTTCGCTGTGGCAACCCTGCATTACTTTTTATTGTGAAAGAGATTTATTTTTACTTTTCTTTTGTTTTTTATTTGCCGTGATGTATGGAACTGTGTTGTGATTTATGTTTTTCAGATTCTTAATGTAATTTGGACTGACTAGAATGCAACTATGATGAACTTAGGCCTTAGCACAAATATGCGGTGTAAACGTAAAGTAAATTTTCATTTTTTTTTATTTGAATGAAATGAACTAATTTTGTCAAACAAATCAAAATCCGTTCACAAAAACGTGAAAACTCGTGATATGGCCTCTGTTGTGACGGTAACATAGCTTAAAGAGCTGAGTGATTTTAATTACTCGTTCTTTCTCTAAACAATTAAGTACTTGTTAATTCTATTAGGTGATTTGTAGTTTAAATTTTATATTTTATTCTTAAGTTAAAATATAAGATTGTATTTTTTATTGTTTTTGTTGTTGTTTTTATTTTAACATAAGTATTTGCTTTTTTTTGTTGAATATATTTTATTTATACCAAAATCCGAAAATAAAATCAGGATTCACAGATGAAGAATGCATCATTTATAAATCGGTTGTTAGTGAAACATGTTGGAAATATCACAGGCGGACATGTTTATTTTGACGCATGCGTACTACAGACAAACGTTGAATGAAAGATTCTCGAAGCATTAGCAAAGGAAAAAACTTTGCCTTGTAACTTTAATCGGCCGTGAACGAATACATTATGTAGGGACCCCATCCGTCTAGATCAACCCGGATTTATCTCAGACTTCGAAAGTTTCGAAGTCGTTACAAAAATTATTTATGACTAAAGTTTATACCGATGAATTACGAATTTACACGCAAACAACAAATTAAAATTTGTACGTGAAATTATAAATATTCATAACTTGTGCTGTATAAAATACAAGTTGTGTTGACACACATTGTAAACTGTTTCGTAATTGAATTGAATTGTAAATTCATTCATACTTGAATTTTAAATGTAAATTCAGCTCGTGTTAAGTCAATTCTAGTTGTTTACAAACATAATTAAGATAAGAATGTCGACCAATTCAGAGGTTGTTGTTGAAATCCAAAAATAGCTGAATAATTTGCTCGCGTTGATTATTTTGATCTTGTGATAAGATTAACAATTAAATGTTACGATTATTTTAAGCTAAGTTTACCGAAGATATAAATAAACTAATGCCTTTTTGACTTGAACCTGTAACCTTCATCAATTCTTTTAACAATTGTTCTCAATTAATACCTATTTTTTTGTTTATGTCTATTCATTAGTACTTTGGACTTATGAATAGCCATGCAGCAATATTATACTTTTATTTTTCTTTGGAACCTGAAAATTACCCGTAATTACATATATTGTATTTACTCGTAGTTCGAGATGAGAGCCTGGGGATCCGTAACACAGGTTATCCTAGTATGGACGCCAGTCTCTCACAAAGGAACATAATTATGCATATTTCATACTGTAATTTTGAATGTATTCATTGTATTGTGATCCTTCGTGTAGAGAAAAAAATAAAGAATTATTATTATTACCTTCTGAATCAGAGATTCAACCTAGCCAAGCATACAAAAAACATAACGAAAATACTTTATACCTACTCCCACAATTTTTCCAAAATCACAAAAAAATCATCCTTTTTCCCTTTCCAAATAATATCCCGGATAGAAAGTTAATCGGGTTACCCTACAGAATAGAACAATGAGATACATTAGTCCTGTTTATAAAAAAGCTTTCAAAGATATCCTCTGTTCTTCTTTCTACAAAGAAAAAGGAATAAACTTAGAGATGACAGGATAAACCTGTGTCTTCCGGAAAACGTAGGTGCACAGTGAATACGACTTATTGGGTATTAATAATATATTTGATTTTTCTTTATTGGAAACATATTTGGTTAACAGGTTATGTAGGAAAAATGGATAATCCTAATCATAGCTTCAGTACGTCTGTGTGTGGGAGGTATCATGTAAGGCTAAAATAAGTATTACATATCATGTTATGTTGAAAAGTAAGTAGTACATTTATTTTATTTTAAGCTCCCAATTGTCATGATTTGAAACTAAAAAATGCTGAAATCGGTACAACATCAGATTCTTTTTTTATTGCAAAGCAAACATAAAGAATTTATTGAAAAAAGTATTGTAATTCTAACACGACTAAAATATGTACTTACGTGGTTTCCGACACGGAAGAAACTCGCCAAGTTAGATAGTCACCCATCTCAGAAATGTATTAAAATTTATTATCCCGAACAAACTACTTTTAGGTTCAAAACAAAGTTACACATATAGTTAAATACTAATACTTGAAACTTAACTTAATTATTTATATCTGAACATAGGTATAAATATTCATTTAAAATCGAAGTTTTATTCTACAAATATTAAAATTCTATAAATAAGTAATAAAAATCTACAAGAAAAAGTAGCAACGTAGATATTTCGTTGCATAATAAGAAATGATAAAATACTTGAGATATGAAAATGGTAATTATATGCCAAGTTGCACATCCGGAGTGCAAATTAAGATCTGCAAATACAACGCTACCTCCATTTCAGAGGTGAGAAACATGATATTTAAAGTAGCTGGAATTATTTTGAACCTAAACGTGCTAGACATAGCAAAACAAGGAAATACAGTAAAGTGAAGCTTGAATTCCTCTTAGTCCCTTCGTACACAAGGCGACGCAAGTCTCCGATGCCTTACGACTTTGGCATCCATTAACGCGTGCCTAGTACATACGAGAATCTATTGGTATTTCGATAGGCACCAGGATACCAAAGTCGCAAGGTATCGTAGAATTGCGTCACGTTGTGTACGGAGGGACTTAATTATGCTGATGTCGGTTGTGTACGTCGCGTCGGCCACGCGTATGTCGGTCGTGCGTACTAATATACGTACATTGTGTTCTATTTTTTTTTTTTGTACTGACAATGCGGCGCGTACCTTCTGTACGCAACCGACATTAGTGTAACAGAAATTCAAGCCTAAGTGACTGCTAATCACATTACATACAGCTAAGAAGGAATGATAATTATGATTTGGAATATACATCTATCTAGCCTTTTCCCAAATAAAACAAATACTTAACCTTCCAGTCTAACCGGAATGTGTCAAACCTGAATACCAGTACTCATCAGGATTGCCCTCTAAAACCCAGTTAAATACGATACCCCTTGGTTAAACTTGATTTGAATGTACAGACTTTTTAATTTCTTGACAGATGTGGAGGGCTTTAAACGTACCTATAAAAAGACCAAAGAAACGACAAATGAACGGTCTGAATGAAAAATGACAAAGCTAATGACTGAGATAAAGGGCTATTAGAGAAGTATGGAAGAACCAAACATGCTGATACCTTGGAACTACGAAAAGTGAATTCACGAATGTACGCTACACGTAGGTAAACGTAAGCTTGAATTACATGTCGCATCGGTCGCGCTTACCAATAAGTATACATGTGTTCAATACAGAGCCATACTACGCTGACGTCAGCGGCGCGTACTGCGTTGCTTTTTAGGGTTCCGTAGCCAAATGGCAAAAACGGAACCCGATAGATTCGTCATGTCTGTCTGTCGTTCCGTCCGTATGTCACAGCCACTTTTTGTCGAAAGTATAAGAGCTATTCTGTTGAAACTTGGTAGGTAGATATATTATGTGAACCGCATTAGGATTTTCACATAAAAATAAAAACAAAACTTTTGGGGGTGCCCCCCATACTTAGAATTGAAACTCAAAAATATTTTTTTCACCAAACCCATACGTGTCGGGTATCTATGGATAGGTCTTTAAAAATTATATTGAGGTTACTTAGATCATTTTTTTCTAAACTGAATAGTTTGCACGAGAGACACTTCCAAAGTGGTAAAATGGGTGTGTCGCCCCCCTGTAACTTCTAAAATAAGAGAATAATAAAACTAAAAAAAATATATAATATAGACCTCAACAAAAACTTCCAACGAAAATTGGTTTGGATGAGATACAGTTAGCAGTTTTTGAGATATAGTACATTTACAAAAACCGCAAATATAACTTTGCCATTCATACAAACACTATGAAAAACAAAGTTATTTTTATTGTTTGTGTATATTACTTACTAATCTTAATGTAATTATATCCCTAATCTATGCTTGCTACTACGGAACCCTTCATGGGCGAGTCCAACTCGCACTTGGCCGGTTTTTTTCTGACTGAAATACGCGACCGACTGTACGTGACCGACATCGACAGGAATTCAAGCCGTAAAGGACGTCACTCGGCAAAATGGACTGATGTGACCTGGAGAAGGTAGCGGGCAGTGGCTGGATAAGAAAAGCAGGATATTGTACGCTGTTGCGATCTTTAGGATAGGCCTATGTCCAGCAGTGGACTCCAATAAGCTTAAATAAGGGACAGGAGGAAGAAAATAAGTCAACTTTATGAACAATTAATTTTCTCGAGTTAATACACAAAGTAAGGTCATGAAACTGCCAAATTGGTACTTGGATGTACTAACCCTTAAATTATTAGGTGCTCTAAAATTCTCTATAGACCCCCGAAGTTTAGAGATAACATGTCCGATTAATGGCTCTAAAGGGCAGCTTTTATTACACGATAGTACTTGAATATTGCCATACTGATGAAATATTAGAATATATAATACAAAATTGTAAAGGGTTGATTCCCAATTCCTAGGCATTTCTGCTCACATGAATAAAAAAAAACTTATCGAAATTTCCACTTAAATGTCATTAACTGCCTCGTTGGACTAGTAGTCGAGAAGCGCTGAGTAATAAGTCCTGGGATCGATTCCCAGGTCTGGTAAATTTTTACCAGACCTGGGAATCGATACTAGTGACCCACCCCGATTCCGCACGATTGCAATCTCTACTATATTATGTATGTTAAATACGTATAAACTTTCCTCTTGACTTACTCTACTTATCTATTAAAAAAAACTGCATTCAAATCCGTTGCATATACACCGTGACTTTTTAGTCGTCTTACAAAAGTCGTCCACTTAATGTATCCGACCTAAAATACCTCTAGGCGAGTTTATTTTTTTTTAAATCGTTAATAATAATTTTTATTTTTAATAAATAGGTACATTAGAAATATGAAACACCCTGTTAAAATGTTTACGTATCAATCTGTAGAGTATACCTACCCAGCGCAATAGTCGGGTAGATCATTCAATTTCCATTTTCTATGAGACAAGGGCGTTTCTAACTACGCCTTGTGTCATAATAACCAATTAAAGTTTTATTATTAAATTTTTTAAATCTCTTAAATACATTTTTTTTTTATTATAAACGTGTTCTAGTCATTGGATACATGAACTGGGCTGCTTTTGTAAGACGACTAAAAAGTCACGGTGTATTGTTTTAAAGATCTAAGCATTCGTATGGACAGACAGACAGCGGGAAGCGACTTTGTTTTATACTATGTAGTGATGACTGACTAAAAGTAACCCACAGTACAGTACCACAGTATTCTTTCAAGACAGTCCTCCTATCAAATATAGGATGAATTTTCAGTATTTTTCGATATTCCGCATAGTTTCGAATTTAGCCATCCACACCCAGTTGGAAAATGCACCCTGTATTTGATCTAACACTAATTTTGAGTATTATACTCTCATCTACCAGAGAAGCTAAACATAAGCCTAACACTTGCGACGTAAAAGAATAACTTTATAAATTACCGTTAATCTTAATACTCGAGGGCATGAAAACGGAGATGTTCCCCAAAATAGAAGAAATGGAACCATTCCTTTGACTCCCATGGGTGTCGTCAGTTTTAGCAGCGAGGGTAATTCAAAAATTATTCATGCCTGTTTTTGACTAAGGCTTCGTTCACGGCCTCAGGTGATTAGACTTGACACGCCTATGAGTCACCTGAGACTAGCACAAGCACGCGGCGTAAATAAAACGTAAATGTCGATTTTAAAATGAAAAACTCGTTTCACGTATAATATTATAATATTAATTTGAAGAATTTATTATCTTCAGTTAAAAGTAGTTATTGTGTGTTGAGATGATTGTATTCGAATCGAATAAGCTAAGTATTTTTTGGGTGGGTAGATTGACTCACTGAAAACAAACCTGCTTTTTCCGTTGCCTTAGTTTTTCAGTTTTTTTACCGCGGTATCCTGTTAAAAAAGTCCCGCAACAAAATCAAAGTTACTACGTTACGTTTTTACTATGCGCTCGTCATCGGGCCTCTTCAACCGGAGTTAATGAAAAACTCGCGTCACGAATTCGAATGATAGGTGTCGCTTGAACGTGTAGGTCGTGGCCAAGAACTTAAAATACGAGTAAATGACTGTATTTGACTGCCGCGTCTCGAAATAAACTTCAATTATATGTATGTCTGCAGAGTTTATTGTTACGGTTTGTTTCCTGTTTCATAGATACCTGCCTAAATAGGATCTTCTTTTGATATCAAACGTATAAAAGATTGAAATGGGACAATAAAATGTATCAAAACGCCAGATTGTTTTGAACTAGCTTTTTCCCGCGATTTCTCTCGTTATGGTGGAAAATAATGCCATAGAAACGTTTTAAAACGACCAGGATTAATACATAGGATACTTTTGATTCCGGTATAACGTTTACATAAGTCCAAGTACCATGCTAATTAAGCCCCAGATAAAAGTGGTCTATCTCACCTCTTCTTACTAAATTTTATAAATGTGATAGTTTGTAAGGTTATGATGGATTGTTGGACGGATGTTACTCTTTCACGAAAAACTACTGAACAGTTTTGAATGAAATTCGGTACACAGATAGTTTATAACCGGAATTATTATATTTATAAACTAGATTTATAATATGGGATACAATTTTAACCCAATTTTATGTCCCCATGTGTGATAATTATCGAGTTGGCAACATCTAGATTATAATATAAATGAGGTTATCATCGTAGGTAAAAAACAATTTTTGAGTTTACAAAACAATCCATTTCCTGGGCGTTTCCTACTCAAATCAATTACGAACATACTCGTAAGATTAATAGGTACCTAATTAGTGGTACGAACTAAAAATTGGTGAAAGCATGATTGGACATTTGTCTCGACTACCGATGTTTTGTTAAGTTCTAACTTAAGAATTCAAAATTATTAGGGAGGAGGGTTTACTCAAAAGTTTCTTAGCGGCCCGTATCTTCGTTTATATACTAAGAGAGTAGACCCCAGTCCCGCGAACCGGAGATTCAAACAAATTTTACCTCTTTACAATATTATTAGAAAATCATTTTCCATGACAAATCTACAGCTGAAGATATTATATTGTACTCTTTCAGTCACACTTAACACTTCTCGATACTTGCCAAAAAAAATTCTTCATCGGAAATCGCTTGACGTTCAATCATTAAAAGATGTTTCTTTTTATCTTTCCAGTGCTCCCGAGCCCGCCGTTCTTCATGGATGAGATGAGCAATAAGGTGGTCGGGAAAGTAGGTCCTTACCATGATGGAGACACCCTGGTGCTGCGCTGTCTTGTCATAGGAGGTAAGAGAAATGGTTTTTAACCGACTTCAAAAAAAACTAGGTTCTCAGTTCGACTGTATGTAAGTATGTTTGTCTGCGATTATCTCGCGTTTGGCTGAGCCGATTTTGATGCGGTTTTCAGATTACTGTTCGTTACATTCCGGAGAAGGTTTAGTAGTTTAGTGTTGTATATCCCACTAATTAGAAACTACGTTTGGTCAAAACTATCTTGGTTTTTTTTTGTTTCAAGCTATGTCCACTTCCGGTGTCAGAGTTCATATAGTGGCCTCTAGAAACCCCACTGGCCCACAAGCATTTTTGTTTGAAGTGGTATATCATCAAAAGGGTCATCCAGAGATGGTTTAAGACTTATATTGATTACTAGCTTCCGCCCGCGACTCCGTCCGCGCGGATGTCGGTCTTTGCGTGGATGGTTTATTTCTCCATTTTGAGTAACTCTGACAATGACATCTTATAAATATCTATTGGCCCCAAATACGGCTAAGCCTTTAATAATTAAGGAGATCCCTCTATTGAGCTACTGCTGTTGAGCTCGCGTTCTGTAGTAAGTATTTTTTTCATAGTAATTCCGACCTTGTATTTACAAATAACTGATCGGAACAGTAATCAAAAAGGTCGCGCTGAAAAGCACGGTTAAAATTACACGCATACAATATTAATTCCACGGACGACCGCTCGCCACACTGGACACGTCCGCTCGCATCAAAATTCAGAATTTCGCGCGGCGCGGAACGCGGCTCCTTTTATAGGAGTCGGGGAGGCGTGGCCCGCGTGTGCCGCAAACGGTTCAAGCCAAATCCGACTTTCGGCGCTACAGGTTACGGCGCTGAATCCACTGCGAGTAATGCAACGTGTGTTCGCGGTTCTACAGAACAACGTCTATGAATAAAACTGAAAAATAAGATTTTTTTTTCTACGTATTTTTCCAGGATAAAAAGTATCCCATTTTATGCCCAGGATAATAAGGTATAATTATACCAACTTTCATCGAAATCGAACCGTTAGTTTTCACGTGATGCCTGCATATACAGACAGACAGACAGACAGACAGACAAAAATTTTTTTAATCACATATTTGGGTTTGGTATCGATCCAGCAACACCCCCCGCTATTTATTTTTTCAATATTTTCAATGTACAGAATTGACCCTTCTACAGATTTATTATATGTATAGATATGTTATTTGTGAAAGGAATTGTTGAATAAAATGTAGTCAACATTGACACTTGCTTTATATGTAGTACTAGCTTCCGCCCGCGACTCCGTCCGCGCGGATGTCGGTCTTCGCGTGGATGGTTTATTTCTCCATTTTGAGTAACTCTGACAATGACATCTTATAAATATCTATTGGACCCAAATTCGGCTAAGCCTATAATAATTAAGGAGATCCCTCTATTGAGCTACTGCTGTTGAGCTCGCGTTCTGTAGTAAATATTTTTTTCATAGTAATTCCGACCTTGTATTTACAAATAACTGATCGGAACAGTAATCAAAAAGGTCGCGCTGAAAAGCACGGTTTAAAATTACACGCATACAATATTAATTCCACGGACGACCGCTCGCCACACTGGACACGTCCGCTCGCATCAAAATTCAGAATTTATATGCATCGCGCGGCGCGGAACGCGGCTCCTTATATAGGAGTCGGGGAGGCGTGGCCCGTGTGTGCCGCAAACGGTTCAAGCCAAATCCGACTTTCGGCGCTACAGGTTACGGCGCTGAATCCACTGCGGGTAATGCAACGTGTGCTCGCGGTTCTACAGAACAACGTCTATGAATAAAACTGAAAAATAAGATTTTTTTTCTACGTATTTTTCCAGGATAAAAAGTATCCTATTTTATGCCCAGGATAATAAGGTATAATTATACCAACTTTCATCGAAATCGAACCGTTACTTTTCACGTGATGCCTGCACATACAGACAGACAGACAAAAATTTTTTTAATCACATATTTGGGTTTGGTATCGATCCAGCAACACCAACAATACAAGCTAATATTCCCTCAAATACTGGCCACCTAGTTACTTAATTCAGTCAATATTGGCTGTAATATCATATTGTTTGCTGTTGCTAGGTATTAAGGTTACAAATTCAATAGCTTGGTAACAAAAGCTCAAATCTGGGTGAAATTACAAGATAAAATCCATTAAGTAACAAAAAGTTAGGAAAACGAAAATCTGAAAAGATTTCCAACAAGTGAAGATAAAAAAGTTTGAAGAAAAAGTTGGATTCTTCCTTTCGTAGTGGTCATTAGCGACAAATGAGCTGCCGCACTACCACGATTGTATGAATAGCTCGTCATCTACCCCGTATTTTTACAACTAAACTAAAATTTAATAACTATACTGTAACTGAAAGGTATCCCACCTCCTCTGTTGCCTCAACCTCTTTACTTTAAGATCTATTTAATGTTTTGATAATTTTTAAAAATTCATATTTCGAATTTTCATTCTGTCGTTCATTCATCTTCAATTCTTTTTTAGTCAGTACAATTTTAGGACACCTTGCAGCAGCTCCTATGCTGATATTTTCTTTGTTTATAAAGTAAACTCAGTTATGTGTCCTTATATTTTTGCTTCCTACAACTGCATGGATTGAACTTTTATTAAAATTGTTGTAATACTTCAAAATTGTATCTACCCTGATGAAGGGTTCCACCTTTGGAGTGAAAGTAAAAGAATACTAAACCTTGTAGTGGCTACTTATTGTTATCGGCCCCATTACCCTACCGTCCCTATTTATTTGCGGCATCTCGGCCTTTGGGACGAGCCGAATGCTACTATAATATTATAAAGCTTTAGAGTTTGGTTGATCGCACTGATCTCAGGGACAACTGGTTCAAATTGAGAAAATATCTTTATGTTGGATAGCCCATTAATTGAAGAAGGCTATAGGCTAGATAACATCACGCTATGGCCAATAGGAGCCGAGTATTGGGTGGAACCGCGGGGAACAGATTGACTAATGTAATAAAAATCTGAGAGCAGTCGTGGCCCAGTGGTATCGGCCCCGTCTTACTAGTTGTAGATCGTGGGTTCGACCCAGGCGCATACTTGGGTGATTTATTTCATCATCACTGCTGTCTTACTTACCATTACTACGTTTACTGTCAGACTTGTACTGACTAAAATCCACGGTGGTCGGTGATCCTTCAATAGCCCTTTGCGTTCCAAAGTCACTGTTTCCTATCCCGGTTGGTCCCGCGACCCCGGCAGGCTTTGGCCCTCAACATACTACCTACCTGGAATAGTCGGTCAAGGTAGATTATTTCCCCCTATCTACTCCTTGTTTACCAAATATGCTTTCCGCCTGGATTTCTATATATATCGTATGCAAAGCTCAAATACCCGTGAGGTATGGAAACCAATCAAAGTGTGGGTTTTCAGTGGTTGTGTTTGAAATCTAGCTCGAAGTTATATGTTTTGTAGGAAGATAGATACATCGATGCCCTAAATAACTGTTACCATGCAGTTTATGATTGTAGAACCAATATAATCGTAGTTTATTAAAAAAAATAATGAGCTGTTACACACATTTTAATTTTACTTTTGTTCGTAATGTACTTTTGAACGAAATAGTATTTTTGCATCTTAAAATAATGTTTGCACGTCTATACAGGGTGATTGGGTGCATTCCTTGAAATAGTTGATACACAGAAGTATTAAAAACATATCTATGGGTTGATACTAGACCTAATTTTCAATAATTTTTATATAGATTATCATATAAAAATAAGATATATTATATAAAAATAAGTCGGGTTTACCTTCCTGACGCTATAACTCCAGAACGCACGAACCGATTTCCACGGTTTTGCATTCGTTGGAAAGGTCTCGGGCTCCGTGAGGTTTATAGCAAAGAAAATTCAGGAAAAAAAAATTTAATGTTACATAAAACGAAGCCATCTGGTGGCGAAACGGAGTTCGCCGGGTTTGCTAGTTTTTTATATTTAGAATTTGAATTGCTAGTTAGCACTGTATGAATAAATTGTCTTTAACGAATTTCTTCTTATTTAACAGAGGCTCTACCACGAATTCTATGTATCTGGCCCTACACTGTACTTGAAGTATTATTTCGTACTACTAAATTGTAAAGAAAATGAAAAAGCGAATCTAGTATACGAACGAGAAACTTTTTTTTCCGTCATATTAACGTCAAAGTCCCCGTTTACTTTACGTTACAAATGTCAGGCAAAATGAAGTCAATAGGCTATTTGACTAAAAAATTCTAATTAATCCGTCAGTTAGAATATCAAATAATGTTTGACCCGTATTTTTACTTTTTTTACGCAAACCAAAATTGACGGAGATATGATGCTTTCAAAATTGCCAATACGTCACAATTCAGTACATTTTTTACTGAATTCTGACGTCACGAGCCCCCACTCTCGAGTCTTGATGTGTTTTATCTTGGTAAATATTGATTTAATATGTGTCCGTTATTTTTCAAAACTCAATAACGGACTTATTAGATTTATAATTTATTGATACTGTCAAATAGCCTATTCGCTAATTATAATTGAAGGTTTTAAAGGTACCTAAGTACGTATTTCGAATGATTATTAATAATATAATATAATAATAATATTCCACAACTATCACACAACGCCATCTAGTCCCAAGCTAAGCAGAGCTTGTGTTATGGGTACTAGACAACTGATAAACATACTTATATATTTCTAAATACATACATATTATAGATAAATTACACCCAGACACAGAACAAATGATCGTGCTCATCACACAAACATTTGTCTTGGGTGGGAATCGAACCCACGACCTCCGGCATAGCAGTCAGGGTCACTAACCACTAGACCAACAGGCCAGTCATATATTATATTATTATCTTGGTTTATAAGTAAGAGAGAAAGTTCTTCTCAAAAGCCTTATTAGGAAATTAGAAGGAAAACATAATGCCGTTGGTGATGTCAATGGTAAAGGTCACAGGAACTAGTAAATTCTACGTATTTGACCGTAAAGCGTACTTGAAGGAAAATGAATAAACGCCTCTGGTGCTCAAACAAGGAACTAATTTTATCCATCAACAGTGGCGTAGCTTGGCGAGAGGGCGAGACGGACCCTAGCCGGGGCCTCGCCTCCCGCTCAGAGAAAAAATATACATGTGGCACTCGGAGACTGCCGCGGTGAAGCTATTGCATAACATTTTTTTTAAACAATAAAATCGCCTACCGCGGCGGTTTTGGCTTGGAAAATCGAACATGTTGCGGCGCTAAGTAGTACGGCATAGGAATTTGCTCTTAAAATCGACGTCCAAAGACGTTCCGTCAAAATAAATATGACAATCTAGAGGACGTCGTATGACGTTGCGCCATTCAAAATTATAGCAACACGACGTTGTAAGACGTTGCTCACGCGAACGGGTTAACGAGAATATAATTTATTTAAAATATTTGTGGTGCACTACTGTAATAAAGAACTTCTTTGTTGTAGGAGAATTTTATAAGTAGGTTTCATTGTGAAAACTCCTTTTGTAGCTGGCCGTTTAGAATCAGTAAGAAAAAGTAAATTGTTTTTATGACGGATATTTTTATGATTGCCGAAGTCTCCAGAACTGAAACGATGTTAGACGATGCGTGGTGTCAGGTATTTTCGTTAGGTTTTTGGAAATTTTATGATTCGGTTGCCGCGCCGTGCCGCGCTCAGAGCCCGCGGTAAGCTATGCAATAGCTCAAATTTTAAGCCTTAAAAAGAAAAAATCTTGACAGAGCGGTGATCACAAGTATGCAACCTCAGTAAAACAGTACAACTTAATTTCTACTAAGAAATAGAGGCCCCACAATTCCTATGTCGCAACGCTATGTCGCGACGATCTCATTTAGGTTAACTTGGGTACGTTAATTTTGTAACTGGGAACTTAAAGAGTCAAAAACGCCTCACGTTACGGACAATCACATTAGGTATAGATGACTTGAGGGAACACCCTTATTCATCAGAATCATCATACAATAAGGGGGCCTCACGCGAGCAGCGGAGGCAAGTCATATTTTTCGTCCTTAAAGAAAAGGGTGTCGCAGATGAGTCTTGCCCCCTCATAGTTTCGGTCTTGCTACGCCACTGTCCATCAAGTTTTTGTGACGTAATGTAAAAGTCCTCGTTTACAGTACGTCACAAAAATGTGAAAGCTCTTGATAAGGCCTCAGGCATAAGTAAGTCTCTCAGTAGTAAAGGCGCAGCCATTTTTTAAAAAGATTATCTCCCCACTGTCGCTGACGTAAATATAAAGTAAATACACCGATTTTCGAATCGAAAATACTAGTAACCTTTAGCATTTAAGTCCAATTTTTGGCGAAACAAAAACAGTCTAAATTCCTCAGATCCTCTTTTAGTTTTAAAATCGAAGTATTTATTTTACATTTACTCCAACATCAGTGTACGTCTCTATATTGATTAACGTTTACGTTTTTGTGAAAGTAATACAAAATAAATAGGCCATTCTTGATCTTATTTCAAAGTAGAAACTGTTATTTTACGAGAAAATCGCGAAGCTGGTAATCTTTTGAAGAAGTTGACTCGATAACCGCGTGAGCGATTTGCGCTATGAAGGGACAAAACAGGCATCTTTTCGACACTGTCGAGTATCAAGTATGTATGGACGATTTTTTACATTAGACTATAAAGGTAAGCGTCCACAGGTCCGCATCGTACGTATCGGACGCATCGCACGGATTAATTAGTCTGTATCGGCAGCGACCGGATTGCCGATGCGAGTATCAGCAATCGGATTGCCGATGCCACCTTCATTTGGATTTTTTTAGTGATCGTACGTTCGGAAAGTGTTTGTGAGAAAGGAGGAAAGCGATGAAGAAGTCGTTATTGCTTGTTTATTAGCAGAAGAGGAATGCAAGAAAAAAAAAGAACAAATGGTTTAGTAAGCGTGCGGGGCGCGTCCACTGATCGGCATTCCGTATGACGTCATCGATACGCATCGCATGTAGGCATTGCCGATGAGCCGTCCGTACGATGCGAATCAGTGGACGCTGTTGTATGAGTTTTAATACGAGGCAAACTAAAATCCGTTACGTACGATACGTCCGATACGTGCGATGCGGACCTGTGGACGCTTACCTTAACGATATCGCCCGACGATGTCGGTTGGATTAATAGTTTAATTTGTTTCTAGGAATAAATGAGCGAGAACGGACGATATTTCAGTGTCGTGCAGCTCTATAGGTTAGGGTGCACGGCAGTACCTAATTGCTTTTTCTGCGTATGGTTGTTTAGCTCAGTCGCAAAATGCCCCTTTCGCAAAATGTTGACAGACGAGACAAGTAAAAAAAACAAATAAACTTTTTTTTGAGACAGACAATTTTCGTTTTTTTTTTTTTATTTTAGTTTATGTGTATGCACAATTACACACTATGCATCCTCCCATTTTACAAATTAAACATAACTACATCGCCCCTGTGCCCTACACCTTTTAGCTTCTGTTTGAGGAAAGGGTACATTTTGCGAAAGGGGCATTTTGCGACTGAGCCGTTTGTATCTAGGTATGATCTTTTTTTAGAAGGACCTTTTTACGCAGAATTTACACAAAATTTACACTACTTATATTTAATTTCGATCAAACAGCACCCGTCTTTTATTAACCGACTTCAAAAAAAAAAGTAGGTTCTCAGTTCGACCTGTATGTATGTATGTTTGTCCGCGATGATCTCGCATTTGGCTGAACCAATTTTGATGCAGTTTTCAGGAAAGTAGTTTTTACATTCTGGGGAAGGTTGTAATATATACCTAACAATAATAGATATCTCGTGAAATTGCCCGCATAGATCGGTTTTTGTTGAATACTAGGATTGTAGATTTTCAAAGACGCCGATTATTATGAAGATTTTTGTTGAATATTAAACTAATAAAAAGGGTAAAATAAAAAACTTTTTGAAAAAAAAAAGGAACCGACTTCAAAACCAAACACAAAAAAAGTGTAAAATAACTTTTCTTTCGGAAGTCGGTGGCCAGAGTCAATGAAATAAAAAACAAAACCGCCGACTTCCGAAAGAAAAGTTATTTTACACTTTTTTGTGTTTGGTTTTGAAGTCGGTCCTTTTTTTTTCAAAATTTTTTTTTACCGTATCATATCGGTACCAAAGAACCGAAGCCCTCGCATAACTTTCACGTTCTTAGACGTTAAGTAAACTGGAACTTTGACGTTAATTTGATGGAAAAAAAATAGTTCCTCTTCAAGTACGCTTTTAATTTTCTATAGAATAAATGCAGTAGAAACTTCAATTACGCTGTAAATAAAGTACAAAAATCTTTTGATAAAATAGTATCCTCAGTATTCCTTTTCTCCTGTTGATTTCATTTACTTTAATTAGAAGTACTTCGAATACTTTTAATTAATTAAGTACAAATAACGACATACGATTCTTAATTAACAGCATTCTTTTACTGAGCAATGTCGCCAATGCTGGCAATATAGGTACAGACGCCAGCACGACAACTTATCTCAAACTTTAAAAAAATATCCTTACGAACATGAACCTTTCTTACTTTAAGATAAAGTCGAAAATCAATTAAACTTTGACAGTTTGATGTGCTCGCGTATGTACTAACATCAGAAAGTATTAAAAAGTTCCACGTTCGGATACACAGTAAAAGATCTAATAAATAAAACTATTTCAATTTGGTTTTACTTGCTTTTAACTTGTTCGTAAGTATTTCTTTTTAAAACTGTCATTACAGTTGCCTCGTTCCGGGTATTTGCAGATTGGATTTTTTTTTTCATTATAATGTTTGTTTGATTTAGCTGTCGTCCAAGAGCCATAGATTTTGAAAACTAAACGTGGTCGGGGAAATTGAATTTGGAATGTTATATGTAACCGTTTTTACGATTGAGCAGTCAAAGAGTAACGGTAATTATTTGAATTTGTGGGTAGTATTTTGTTTGATACGATTCAATATTTTCTTCCGGTTTTACGTACGCGGTAGTGCTCGGTATATTGTAAGTAGACTTAAAATAACTTTGTACTTTAGTATTTAGTGTAAGTACTGCCGTAAGTAAGCTTTTGCCAGCAGTTTTACTCGCCCCCTTCCCCCATTTCTTCCCCTTTCAAGTTTTATGAAGAAACAAGTCATTTTGGTCAAGTCAAACTCCCTTCCACCCGCGGTGGTGGACGCCCACGGCGACGGACGTCGCAAGACGGTCTCCGGCCACCGTAGGCGCGGACATGCGGGCGGCGAGTAAAGGGCAACTCGCTGCCCGACCATGGACCATGCCCGGGTCGACGGCGCGTTGTGTTCCACGCGCGCCGCAAAGAGCGTCAGCATAATGACGGGCCCCCCCTCTAGAGGGCCAAAGCCTGTCGGGGTCGCGGGACTTATCTCATTACCGTGAACCCGGAACATAAAGGGCTATTGAAGGACACCGTAGATTTTAGTCAGTACAAGTCTGACAGTCCCTCCCGCCCTGCCCGGGGTGGGAGGACTCATTTGATGATTTTACCACCCTAAAAAAAAATCCCTTTCGCATTTATAAAACTAGTTAAGGTTTTTTTTTAATAAAACTATCGTAGATTCCTAGTCATTAAAATCATTCACTGTAATCAACAAAGCGCTTACTTCTCTAGCTGTGTTTGCGTCAGAACACAGACATACTTTCAATAATGATTTCAACAACGTGTAATTTAGTTATTTCATTTTAGTCTTATTTATTGGTTCACCAACAATTGTTCACACTGGTTAATACACAAGTAAGCATGCAATAAATTATTTTACATTAGTGCAACAACCAATGACCAGTGGTCCACTTTGGCCCTGGATCTTGAAAACTGGAAGTCACGGGGAGAGGCCTTTGCCCAGCAGTGGGATGATGTGGGCTAGCAGTATCAGTATCAGTATCAGTAGTGCAACAATCACTTAGAGGTAAACACTACATGCTTAAGGAAGTTGTACAATACAAAGAGAATAAAAAAAAAACAAAGAACATATCAAAGTGAACTAACCCAGTTTTAAGTTATAAAAAACAATAAACAGTTACTAGAAGGCCTACAACAGAAGCCATTTTAGGAATTTATCTAATTTGATCTCCTTCCACGCGAGCCAAAGCAAGGTCACTATTTGAGATGTTCTTAAAATTTGGCTTTCAGTTTGCTTAAGCTGTCAAAGTGCAAATCAATTTCATCACTACAGCTATTAATGGCTTGCAGAACCTCGCAAATAAATCTCTAAACTTCCTAAATCATCCACATAACAGTACGGTCACCCTAGTCCTTGAACCGTCCACATATGTATCAAACGTGTGTTCATTACCAACATTCCTTCTCGAATGTTCCACCAAATAAATAAGTTTGTGTAGGGGTCGGGTCGTCACTATAATTCGGAGGGTAGCTTGAACTCCCCAACTTCAGTACTACCCGACATTCCAACATTTCGAATTGCTGGAAGGCTGGCGGCCGGTTATCACTTCATTTTTGCCAACTACCCTCGTTTCTGAATAAATGTTTGTATGAGTTTGTGAGAGATAGTTTGTTAGTTGGTTGTAACTTTGTAGGTACCGTATCCCGGAATTGTACCATTTTCGGAACACAGGTATTCTGATTAGCGGAATCGTTTTCTCTAATGTACATACTTACTATCTCAAAATTAATGATGTAACAAAGGTTTGGTAATAATTTTGTTGATTAAAAAAGAGGCTCCATGGAGTTTCTTGCCCGTTCTTCTCCATCAAGATTACGCTTTGGAATGGATATCTACATTCCTTTCACACTTATTATGTTTTGACTGTAGCACCATATTTTTTTTTGTAATATTTTTTATTGTCTTTTGACAATTCAAAAACGCTCGTAACTGGCCTATTGAAATAAATGGTTTGAATTTTGTTTACCGGTCATTTTTCCGGTAAGATCTCTTCCTGTCGTTAGTGGTCTTAATTGTCGTTTTATCTTGTACGGAAGTAACAATTAAATACAAATTGTGAGTGAAAAGTAGATTTGAATTTCAGAAATCTGAGGTTAATCTAAAGACCTAAGGATCCATTGCGTATTTCCAAGACAGACACTTTTATTAAACCTCCTGCAGGTCGGGGTGCTAAGACAGGAAACCTCCACGTGCGCCCGTGGACTGGAGTTCCTTCTTGGATACGTCCGGGGGGAAGACCAATTTTTTGGGACGGTGCACCCTGGGATGCGGGCAAAAACTCTCCTTAGGCACTGTGTGCCTAAGGGGTTTCTTTGCCCGTATGCAAATAGCCTGTCGGGTGGACGCTCCAACGCGTGTCCCTCTGAACAGCAGAGGGCACAGCGGCGGAGCGGGCTTGCGGACGGTGAGTAATGGGTATGCTCGCCGTCCGACCAAGGACCAAGCCCGGGTCGGTGGCGCGTCGTGTTTCACGCGTCACCGACGGGGCCCCTTATGGGGCCAAATGCCTGCCGGGGTCGCGGATTTTTCTTAATCCAGGATACCGTGGCCCCGGAACGTAAAGGGCATCCGACGGAACACGGGTGGATTTTAGTCAGTAAGAGTCTGACAGTCCCTCCCGCCCCACCCAGGGCGGGAGGACTCATTTGATGATGTTGCCAGCCTAAAAAAAAAAAAAAAAAAAAACCTCCTGCAGACACACGCGATTAAATGCGCGGGGCGACATGTCGCGGTCCATTCGCAGTACATTTAGAGTGGAAATTGGCTTGGCTCGTTGTCGCAGCGCGATTAATTGCGTGTGTCTGCAGGAGGCTTTAACCGACATAAAAAAGGAGGTTATTTCAAATACTACACTTATTTTTACAATTTAGGAATATTCATTATCTGGATGTTGTTAAATTTCTTTCAACACATTTGCTCGAAAAATGCATTTACAAAGCCTGTATACATTGTTCGAAAGTTAAAAATTACGCACCATACAACGGAACGTGCGGTAAAAAAGGTACTCTCACCTAAGTACCTATTTTACGGCACGCCCCGTTGGGTGGGGGTAGTACTATTCGATTGCAGCGCCCATGGTGGCGAAAAGTAAAACTAATGTGGGATTGTCTAAGAGCACATTCACCTTTGCCAACTAATAAAAACGCGCTAATCTCAGGAAATTCTGGTTCGATTTGAATCATTCTTTTTGTGTTGGATAGTCCATTTATCGAGGAAGGCTATAGGCTATATAACATCACGCTATGACCAATAGGAGCAGAGCAGCAATGAAACATGTTGTCAAATCGGGAAATTCTTATTGAGAGCTTCCGTTGCGTGCGCTGCGTAAACGGTTTACATTACGCAAAAATTATGTATGACGGAATTTTTCCTCATGAAACGTTCTAAAATAAAGTCCGCGACAGCATATATCTATCTTTTAAGGTTAACTCACTATAACCTTTTTTATGGAAATCAAATTGGTTTTAAAATAATACATTACTCGCGACGGTATTTTTATGAACATAATATTAATCCTTACCCAAATAAATACGTTAATCATTACAAACATTTAATTTTGAACAAGATTCCCCTTGACATCATTTGATTTCAATGAATATCTGACGAGATATCGTAGTTTCTTCAACGGCAGGTGATAGGGAGCAGTCGGAGTACGACGGCTCTGTCTCAGAGTTCATTGAACTCTGTCATCTGTCAATTTCGAATCAATTTGTCAGAAATATCTGTACGTAATTTTTATAATCGCGTTATTCCGCCAGAAAAACATAGGTCACAGCAGTTGTTGTGTTGTAAACTGCAAGAATACTAGCAGAAATAGTAAATTTAAATTTTATTGATTCCCAAGCGGCTCTTGGAAAGATGAACAATGCAGGAGATGGTTAGCTGCCGGGAAGAGAAAAAAGTAAATAAATCATAATCCTCATTTTAATCCTGTATTTGACATTTTTCTTATAGAATACATTTTGCCTATGTTTATTTAATTTTATTCAGAGCTGATGGATCGCCATGGAATCCAAAACCATGTGTTTTGTAAAGAAATCTGATTTCAATTAGAATGGTCAGAGCCGTCAACAGTGCAAACGCTAGGTGGCGCTAAAGTCGTGCACGGTGCCAATAGCACCGTGCGTTTTCTATACGGTTTTTATTTTTAATTTCCATAAAAAAAATATAAGAATTCCATCAAAGAGTTTCACATTATGAGAATAAACAACCTGACTGATCGAACCTCCTTGGAAGCGCTTTTGCTCAATACGTTGTCTCACTTTAATACTAAAGAGTAAATGAGACGAAAGATGTAGTTCTAATTTTCACCACGTGCATGTGGCGCCATTTGCAAATTCGCGCCATTTTCATATTAGAAACTTCAAAAATTGTTGCGACTTTCCCACTGTTAAATAAAGTTTGTTTAATTACATATTGTACTGTTTTCTCGCAAATGTGTTGAAAAACATTGTATGACACGCGTGCAGAAATTGGTAGGTATTTACAAACTCGTTTGTAAAAACCAACTTGCCGCACTAGTATCATAAATAACTATATTAATTCACACAGCACTTCAGATCCAAAGAAAGTAAATACACACATCAAAAGTGTCTAGGGATCAACATATATTTTTGCAATAACTTTTCTCCTGATTGATATTAATTAAAATTTTCTTTAAGGATTCATCAAATAAAGTGTTTTCGTTTGTCACAGTAACGATAAACCAAGTCACCTTTGCATTAATAAAGAAATTTGCCATTTTCCTAATAAAGGGATTTTTGACATTTGAACCACTAACACAAAAGTTCGAAAAAAAGACTGAAATAACAGTTTTCTTTAAAATTTTATTGGGTAACTTAAACAATTAATAATCCGTGTTTCTACCGCGAACACTAACAACACAAGAACATCGGTTTGGCATACTCAAAATGAGTTCATCCAAATCACGCTGTGGAATGGCCGCCCATGTTCGTTGCTACAACAAAAAAAGGTCTTCTTGCGACTGGATACCCTCCATATTCGGCAGAGCTCTTCCCTGTAGCATATCCCATGCATGCTCAATCGGATTCAAGTCTGGCGACTGAGCAGGCCAGGGCAGGACATTGATGTTAGCTGCGGCGAGAGTCTGTCTTACAACTCTTGCGGTGTGCGGTCGTGCATTATCATGCATTAACTGAAATAAGGGACCGATTTGCACTTGTAGAGGAACAATGACGTCTGGTACAATCGTCTCAGCATAAATTTGAGCGTTGAGGTTGCCTCTGATCCAAATCAACTCAGTTCTTCCGCCGATCCAAATACCCGCCCATACCATGATGGTTCCACCACTATAAGGATGGACTTCCTGGCAGGATTTTAATCACTGTTGGCGTCCAGGGGTTCTCCAGTGTCGTATACGTCTTGTATCCGGTCTCATACCGAAACGAGACTCATCAGAAAAGCACACGAAACGCCATTGTTCTTCTGCCCAATTTCTGTGTTCAAGAGCCCATTGATATCGAATCCTACGATTGTGCATTGCTATAGGTGGTACCCGTAGCGGTCTTCGGGAATGAAGGTTCACTTCATGCAAGCGGTTTCTGACTGTTTGGTCGCTAATTAAGTTCCCTGAAGAGTGATGAAGCCTCACGGCTAACATCATGGCGGTTATTGTTGGAGCTCTTCGAGTTAAGATTTGAATGTATCGGTCTTGTCTCCGTGTGGTGCAGCGATACCGTCCTCCATGGCGCTCAGCCACGGTACCAGTGCTTCGGTAACGTGTCCAAAGTCGACTGATAACACTCTGACTTGTATTCAGAGCTAAAGCCACAGTACGTTGCCGGGAACCAGCTTCTATCATTCCCACGGCTCTTAGCATTTCTTCCCTGCTTAAATGACGTCGCCGCTCCATAAATAATAACGTTGGTTTTAATCAGTAGTAGGGAAACAGTAGCACTAATAATGTCTTCAATGCGTTGTATGTTTTTATAGGGAAAATATTGACAGCTGATTTTCATCTTTTACTCGAATTTGATTCACAGTTCCTGATTCAAATTATGAAATGCACCAAAAAGGATCCATATAAATTTATAAAATCATAAATTTATTACAAAGCCACATCTCAATCTCAAGAAATCCGCATAAAAATGCTTGATCCCTAGACACTTTTGATGTGTGTATGTTTTTTGTTTCTACAGGCCGTCCCCCACCTCGAATAAGCTGGTATTCCGGCGACACCCTGGTGGATGCTTCAGACGGTGACAGCGAGATTCCAGCAGTCCGGGAGAACGAGTTGTACCTTCCTCTGACCAGGGACAATGCTGCAGCACTGTCGTGCAGAGCTTCTAACACACACCTGCATCCGCCTATAGTCGCCACCTTGGAAGTTGAGTTGTATGGTAAGTAATTTGAAATTATTCATGTTTCTTTAATAGGCTATTTGACAAAAAAAAAAACTGTGTCCGCCAGTAAGATTATCAAAAAATATTCGCCTCGTATGTTTTATTTTCGTACGACTGCCAAAATTGACGGAGATACAACGCTTTCAAAATTGGCAATACGTCACAATTTAGTACAATTTCTACTGAATTCTGACGTCACCAGCCCCCACTCTCGAGTTTCGATGCGTTACATCTTGGTAAATGTTCATTGAATTTACAAAAGAAATAACACGTGTCCGTTATTTTTCAAAACTCTAAATACCGGACTAATTAGATTTGTGATATATTAATACTGTCAAATAGCCTATTATTGTTAAGCCCGAGTTTCGATTTTTAAAAGCTAATGGCTAGGCTCTCTAAGTAATACTGCCATGATGATGGATGATTATAAGAACATTTAAAGTTTACTACCACGAAAAATAACGGCATTTCCTAACGGGAAAAGCCGTTATTTTGTGGCCCCACATAAATAAATAAAGAAAATAAAATGGTGTAAAAGCATCTGATCTATGGACTTTTAACAAGGCATCACTGAATATCCCATTGTCTTAAACAAAACGTAGATCTGTGTCACTTTTTTGGTGCCTTCACACTAAATTATCTGTAAAATCCCTCGGTTCCATCTCTTACCTGTAACTAATACTTTGAACAGAAACATGTTCCAGAAAACCCAATGTTTAATATTTACCTATATTAGTTTACATATATCCGAAATACTAAATCCTATAAATCCACGGCATATTTACTGTTAGGCCACTCCTAATCGAAGGTCTTTCCCAGTACCTTCCAGTTCTCTCGCTCCAGCGCTAACGTGGCTACTTTTTGCTGATTTTATCCAGATCAAACTTATTTTTGACAGTTCCTGCATACAACGTCTCGATCCACTGGGTCCGTGGCACGGTGGGGGATGCACTGCGAGCTGGCAGTGTTGCATTGGCGCAGTGCACGGCGCGAGGCTCGTACCCTCAGCCCGAACTGTTCTGGTGGCTCGACCGTAAGCATCTCACTCATCATAGTAACCAGGTAATATAGCTTTTAAGATCTTAAATTAAATAGCATAGCATTAGGGCTCCTGTACACGATGCCGCCACCGCTCCGCCACCGCGCCGCTTAGCTGTGTACCTTCGCGACTGCACCGTCACCGCGCCGCTACCGCGCCGCCGCCCGCCGAAAATCAAACACTACCGAATGTCGGCGCGGTGACGTGGCCACATATTTGTGGCGTGGCGGTGGCATCGAGTAGACGGTGGAAGCGTACTTCACCGTCGACCGTCGACGGCAGATACTGGTAAAACGCGAATCTATCATTTATTAAAGAAAAAAATCCTTTTACATTTAGGCCAAAATATCTTTTTCTATTATAAAACAGCAACCCATTCTTAATGAAGCGAATCACGATCCGTTCATAATGACTTACAAAAAATTGCAACTCCGGAAGCGGAGAGAGAGAAAATCAATTAACTAACGAGGGCGCCAGGTAATTATCTCATGTCAATCATCGGAAACGATGAGCCAGCTAACTACGAAGGTACGAAGGTGCTCATTCGACGGAATTATGATTTGTGTCATGTACATAGCATTAAACCACTTAAAGGACCCTTGGTGATGGGGGTACGCAAACATTGTTATTACGCGGGTAGTGTGACAGTGAATATGAAAGGTTGTGTGAAATTGTGGCCAAGATTTGCTGGAATAATGTTTTAATTATTGCGGAAAGTCGTTGCGTTGCTGAGAAATAAGTATGGAATGATCATAACATTGAATTCTATTTCGAAATTAGAACGTAATATGAATCTGCATTGTGATATCCAATAGAAAGAGATTTTTTTATTATTTTACAAATGTGGATAGGTACACAATAGCAATCCAATCTTCATTTCAATTTTGAAACCAACTCCACTAGATGCTCTAACTAAACAAAATATCATTTGTGTTTTCTATTAAACGTGCAATTTAATTTTATTTTGAGTTCAAGAGTATTTTCTAACCTTATTCAAACAAATTACCTAAGTAATATTATGAAATGGCTCGATAATCGACGGTCAAATTATGTTATTACATTCTACGCAAATGAACGTTATTAAAGAAATTATGTTTGTTTGAGTACCTACCTGTATAGAGTAATTTAAGTGCTTGGGAAATTCTACTGAATTAAATTATAACGTTATTTGAGTATATTATTATGTTTATTTTTTACAGACGTGGTTCGACTCGTCTCTCACAGCGATTTCATATTTGGAGTTAAATCCTGCGGTGGGTGACAATGGAGCAACTCTCGCTTGCTTCGCGACCAACCCTGCAATGGCGCACAACAGGGCCTCTAAGGCTGATGTCATAACGCTTAATGTAACATGTGAGTTATCATATCCATAATATATATTAAAAGACCTGACCTGTCCTGCATACAAAAATGCAAAATTTACGTTTGTTGTAACCTGCAACCGACATGTCCCACTTGGGCGCCATTAGGAATCCTGTTTTACGTGTCCCACTTGGGCGCCATTAGGAATCCTGTTTTACGTGTCCCACTTGGGCGCCATTAGGAATCCTGTTTTACGTGTCCCATTTGGGCGCCATTAGGAATCATGTTTTATAACTCGATGTTAAAAGTAGCTTAGCTCTAACAGTTTTGGGGTGCTAAGACAGGAAACCTCCACGTGCGCCCGTGGACTGGAGTTCCCTCTCGGATACGTCCGGGGGGAAGACCAGTTTTTCGGGCCGGTGTGCCCTGGGATGCGGGCAAAAACTCTCCTTAGGCACTGTGTGCCTAAGGGGTTTCTTTGCCCGTATGCAAATAGCCTGTCGGGTGGACGCTCCAACGCGTGTCCCTCTGAACAGCAGAGGGCACAGCGGCGGAGCGGGCTTGCGGACGGTGGGTAATGGGTATGCTCGCCGTCCGACCAAGGACCAAGCCCGGGTCGGTGGCGCGTCGTGTTTCACGCGTCACCGACGGGGCCCCGTATGGGGCCAAATGCCTGCCGGGGTCGCGGATTTTTCTTAATCCAGGATACCGTGGCCCCGGAACGTAAAGGGCATCCGACGGAACACGGGTGGATTTTAGTCAGTAAGAGTCTGACAGTCCCTCCCGCCCCACCCAGGGCGGGAGGACTCATTTGATGATTTTGCCACCCTAAAAAAAAAAAAAAAAAAAAAAAAGCTCTAACAGTTTTAAATATCGCTAATAGTATCTGTTTTCAACATCACGGTTATGATTTAATTATTATCAGTAACTTGTCAATAGGATGTTTGGATTTTTTGTATGTACTCAAAACAAATATACCTAGAATATTAAATTGTTGTAAGAAAGTATTAAATAGACACAATTGTATGGTGGCGTCCTACCAGAATTTCAGTGAAAATAACTTCATTTTCTGAAAATAACTGATTGCTAGTTTCAAAAGCGACAACAAAACTCTGGCAATTTTAGTAACTCCCATTAGGGTTCAACGCTCCAACGTTACAACACAATTACATTACATTCAATTTGTCTGAAAATGTATCATATCTAAACTAAGACCCGCAATAACACGATTTTACGTTACTCTGAGCTCGGGTGTGTAGTGGCGCACAACTGGAACTCCAAGGTTATATCATTACGCTTGCCATTACATAAAAATAATCTAAATAGTTCATCTAGTAATTGGTAGTACTGTATTTAAGCTTTCATTTTCTAAGTACTTTTTTCTAAATTAGTTCTATCCAATCCTCTGGGGAAATTTGTTTTGTTATAAAAAGAATTGTGTTCTAATTCCTATGAATTGAATTGGAGATTTTAATTAAGGTAATTTTAAGCAGTGCCCTTTTTGTTTGAGTACCAATTATAGCAGTGATTTCAAATGGTCGTTTTAGGTTACAAGCTTTATAAACTATAAAGTTTATTCTTGATCTGTTTGTCTGTGCCCGACAGAGTCCAAAATAATCTTGTTTTGATTTGTAATCCTATCTACTGTAATAAAGCTCGATTTCTGTAATAAAATTAAATCGAGTACTTTTCTAATCCCAATAATTGTCCCCCATTTGAGGAATTTCTCCTGTGGTGGGTACGTTTACAAACATAGAAACTCACATACACAGTAACCACCCAGACTTTGTTCTGTGCGGGGAACAAACCAATTGTAGTACTTGAATAATTTCTCGTTATATTTCCAGATAGTCCATTGGTGGAAGTGATAAAACTTGGCGACGGCAACCTGAACGATGTGGTTGAGTTAGACTCACTGCAGCTAGAGTGTGACGTCAGAGCCAACCCGCCAGTCGAGAAGTTCATGTGGTATTTCAATGTAAGTACCAGTACATACAACAACATTATACAAGTTTATAACGACTACTAGTTTAAACCTTTCGGGCCTAAATAACAAAATCGTAAAGTTATCGATTGGAAACCCTATCACAACGACCATTTATATCCAGACGCCTCATGCAAGATCTGACTAACGAAAATTTTCTGCCAAGTCGCTGAGGTACGACGTAAGCGAGGGGGACGGGGTTACTGCGTTCTGATTGGCTATTATATATTGGAGTGGTCGAAACTGAAACGAACTTAAGACTTTTTTGCCTAATATGTGTTGACAGACATCGGTCGCCTGTGATTGGGAGTCTACATATAAATGGTCGTTGCCCCATCACAACCACTGCCTCGTTAGTGTTTGCGAGCGCTAGTGCTGAGCACGACATCTTGGGTTCAAATCCCAGTTCAGACAAAGTGTTAATGGGGTTTTTCAATGACATATTTCTCAGTGACAGCTACGAATCTACAGGCTTGCAACAGGCTGGCATCCTATTTTATTGGCTAATATTTAAACAATAATTTATTAACATTATTAAGATTAACATAGCCCAATGAGTTATGAATAGGGCTATACTGGGAGTTTCTCTGCGTCGCACCAGAAATGAGGAGATTCGTAGACGAACCAAAGTTGCCGACTTAGCCCAGTGAATAAGCAAGTTGAAATGGCAGTGGGCAAGCCATATAGCACGCAGAACTGATGGCCGATGGGGCCGTAAAGTTCTCGAATGGTGAACAAGCACCGGCAAGCGCAATGTGGGACGTCTGCTCACATGGTGGACAGACGATCTGGTGAAGACCACAGGGTCGACCTGGATGCAAGCTTCTTCGAATCGGTCTTATTAGAAATCAATTCGGTAGGCCTATGTTCTGAGGCTGATAATTATGATGATGATGAATTAACTTAAAATACTAAAATTACAGGATATAGAAATAAGACCCGGCGGCATCTGGGGCGACGCGACGTCCTCGCAGCAACTGCTCGTGGAGGAGGCGACGCGTGCGCATGCCGGCCGGTACGCCTGCGCAGCTGCCAATGCGATAGGCGAGACTAGATCGGAAACTAGTGTCATTACTGTTTTTTGTAAGTACTTACCTGGACGCTAAGGTTTATTGCACTTTGTTCACCCACGTGATATTTTTCCGAGGTGAACAAAGGACACCAAAGTTGTCCACTTTGATCACCCAGGTCAACAATGTGGAATAAACCGACGCTAAAGTGTATTAATTTATGAAGAAAGATTTGCTGTGTTTTATACATAATGCTGTACATTTAAGGTTGATAAGCAGAAAGTAAAAAACAATTTTTTGCAATCCCAAAATACTCTCTTTAGATGGTTTTTTGTTAATTGAGACTCTCGCGGAGCACAAGTTTTCACGTTTATGTGAAAGTGATTACTTTGACCTTTGACGTCAATTTGATGAAAAAATATTTCCTCGGTCGTACAATAGAGGCGCTTTTTGATTTTCTTTCTCTTTGAAATCTTAATACACACATCAAAAGTGTCTAGGGATCAAGCATTTTTATGCGGATTTCTTGAGATTGAGATGTGGCTTTGTAATAAATTTATGATTTTATAAAGGGGAATGCCCAGGCTCCATAGTGCCCTAGGCCCAAACGGACATCAAATATTAGTCTAAAATTGGGGTGTTTTAGAATCTTAATAATATAGGATATCTGAAAAATATATTCAACATGACGCCACTATTTTAGAAATGTTTAAAAAAAGCAAATGTTTTGAGGTTAATTTTCTATGTGCAAAAGTGTGGGACTGTGAGATAAAGAAGTTTTCTTTTTTTAATACTGGATTATTGATAATAATAATAGGGGGGGGGGGAGTTTCTAATATACTTTTATCTAATTATAGGTAGTAGGGTATAAAAAACAATCAATCAATCCATCCATTTAATAATTACATTTTTTATGAGACTTTCTCTGTTTCTGTTCTTAAAAGGTGGCTTCTTATCCGTCTAACACAACGTCCTCAAATAATGCAGCTGCTTTGACGTACAGATCCTTCCAGATCTTGTTGCGGAGCAAGGCTAGCAGTTGCTACTAACTAACCAGCGGTTGCGTCAAACAAGATTATCTCTTGATACCTGAAACAATAATATTATTATCGGTATACCTGCCTTGTCGCAACCAACTGCTGTATGATGCATATTTATTATAGGTATGGTATATCTACGTATATAGGTATAGGTCTACGTACTATAGGTATTTCTACGTATGATTTTGAATTTCGATTCGGTTAAAACCTCAATTCACTCAATGTTCTTCAGTAATTGTAGAAAACGTTATACATCGGTATCCAAAATCTGAATCTAGTCCATAAAACAAGCCAGTAAAAGAAATTGAAGAAAAATCAAAACACATCCACATTGAGCGCAACATGACACAAGTGTCAGTCAGTGTCAGTTGGTGTCAGTATCTGAATTAAACCACAGATTAAACTCAGTGTTGTCACTATCACAAAAAATAATAAAAATCGATATACTTACCGATTACTTTTTAAATCACAGATTTTTGATTTTATAAATGCTTTTTTTCCGAATGCACATTAGTTTGTATTTTCATGTTTTATTTTAGTTCGTTTTTATTACAATACAAGAAAAACCAAATGCCTGTGAGGTTATTGTATTTGTTTATTAATCGATTCAAATCGATTGATTAATGTAATTATTTTAAATGTCTTAAATTAGATGCTAGCAATATTTTACCAGCGTTAAAATCCAGAAAACTTCCGTTTTTCAATAGAGTTACTTTTTTTAACGATTATTGTAGATTGTAGTGGCGGTCGATTGGAAAAACGCAAATACCTATATTTTTATGGCAAAATTAATGCAAGTAGTATTTTTTCTCTAGTGTGCTGTCCACTGTGGGCCTAGAATGGGCATTGGCCTTTATATGGATCCTTTTTGGTGCATTTCATAATTTGAATCAGGAACTGTGAATCAAATTCGAGTAAAAGATGAAAATCAGCTGTCAATATTTTCCCTATAAAAACATACAACGCATTGAAGACATTATTAGTGCTACTGTTTCCCTACTACTGATTAAAACCAACGTTATTATGGAGCGGCGACGTCATTTAAGCAGGGAAGAAATGCTCAGAGCCGTGGGAATGATAGAAGCTGGTTCCCGGCAACGTACTGTGGCTTTAGCTCTGAATACAAGTCAGAGTGTTATCAGTCGACTTTGGACACGTTACCGAAGCACTGGTACCGTGGCTGAGCGCCATGGAGGACGGTATCGCTGCACCACACGGAGACAAGACCGATACATTCAAATCTTAACTCGAAGAGCTCCAACAATAACCGCCATGATGTTAGCCGTGAGGCTTCATCACTCTTCAGGGAACTTAATTAGCGACCAAACAGTCAGAAACCGCTTGCATGAAGTGAACCTTCATTCCCGAAGACCGCTACGGGTACCACCTATAGCAATGCACAATCGTAGGATTCGATATCAATGGGCTCTTGAACACAGAAATTGGGCAGAAGAACAATGGCGTTTCGTGTGCTTTTCTGATGAGTCTCGTTTCGGTATGAGAACGGATACAAGACGTATAAAGATAAAGATAAAGATAAAGATAAAGATAAAGATAAAGATAAAGATAAAGATAAAGATAAAGATAAAGATAAAGATAAAGATAAAGATAAAGATAAAGATAAAGATAAAGATAAAGATAAAGATAAAGATAAAGATAAAGATAAAGATAAAGATAAAGATAAAGATAAAGATAAAGATAAAGATAAAGATAAAGATAAAGATAAAGATAAAGATAAAGATAAAGATAAAGATAAAGATAAAGATAAAGATAAAGATAAAGATAAAGATAAAGATAAAGATAAAGATAAAGATAAAGATAAAGATAAAGATAAAGATAAAGATAAAGATAAAGATAAAGATAAAGATAAAGATAAAGATAAAGATAAAGATAAAGATAAAGATAAAGATAAAGATAAAGATAAAGATAAAGATAAAGATAAAGATAAAGATAAAGATAAAGATAAAGATAAAGATAAAGATAAAGATAAAGATAAAGATAAAGATAAAGATAAAGATAAAGATAAAGATAAAGATAAAGATAAAGATAAAGATAAAGATAAAGATAAAGATAAAGATAAAGATAAAGATAAAGATAAAGATAAAGATAAAGATAAAGATAAAGATAAAGATAAAGATAAAGATAAAGATAAAGATAAAGATAAAGATAAAGATAAAGATAAAGATAAAGATAAAGATAAAGATAAAGATAAAGATAAAGATAAAGATAAAGATAAAGATAAAGATAAAGATAAAGATAAAGATAAAGATAAAGATAAAGATAAAGATAAAGATAAAGATAAAGATAAAGATAAAGATAAAGATAAAGATAAAGATAAAGATAAAGATAAAGATAAAGATAAAGATAAAGATAAAGATAAAGATAAAGATAAAGATAAAGATAAAGATAAAGATAAAGATAAAGATAAAGATAAAGATAAAGATAAAGATAAAGATAAAGATAAAGATAAAGATAAAGATAAAGATAAAGATAAAGATAAAGATAAAGATAAAGATAAAGATAAAGATAAAGATAAAGATAAAGATAAAGATAAAGATAAAGATAAAGATAAAGATAAAGATAAAGATAAAGATAAAGATAAAGATAAAGATAAAGATAAAGATAAAGATAAAGATAAAGATAAAGATAAAGATAAAGATAAAGATAAAGATAAAGATAAAGATAAAGATAAAGATAAAGATAAAGATAAAGATAATTTTATTTTGCAAACATGGGTAAGTAACATTAAATGGTGACAAAAAACATATTGAAAAGTTCAGCCATATTTTACCTCGTAGGCATGCAAAAGTTACAAAAACATCAACTTATAACTAGAGAGTACAATTAAAAAACATTACACGAAAAACTGGGTACACAAAAAATAAACATTATACTAACTTAAAAAATCTTTCTCAGTAAGGTATTCACTTAAATTATAATAAGCTTTCACCACTAAAAAGCTACGAAGTCTTTTTTTAAATAAGTTGACTGGAAGCTCTTTCCAACTCTTAGCCAAGTGATTATAAATAACTGGAGCCATGCAGTAGACACTTTTGCGCATGAGTGCTGTTTTGGCTGGTTCCTGACAAAGCAAGCTATTATCGCGTCTATTGCGGGGAAACACGTCGGCTATACGTCTGAAACGACTCGGGTTTGCCTTCACGAACACAGCTACTTCTAGTATGTACAGACAAGGTAATGTTAATATCTTATAACTTTTAAAGTATGGTTCACAACTATCAGTGGGTTTAATTTTTAACATCGATCGAATGCATCTTTTTTGCGCCTTGAAGGCGGTTTCTTTTTCAGTAGAGTTTCCCCAAAATATGATCCCATAACGTAAATGTGATTCTACTATGCCATAATAAGCAGTAAGAAGAGCATCTGTGTTAATTATAGGTGATAATGTATGTAGAGCGTATGCATACTTACTCAGCTTCTTACATAAGGTATCAATGTGGGTTTCCAATTTAATTTGTTATCTATTATGAGACCCAAGAATTTTGTACTTTCAACTTCTTCTATGGTATCATTATTGTAGTGTATATTTAAATTAATAGTAGAGGTCTGTTGTCTAAAATATATACAGTGTGTCCGGACACGAGTTAGCGATACTTGAAGGGGATATTATAGATTCATTTTCATCGACAAAACTGCTTTTAAAAAAAATCTTACTCCAACACCTCGCGAATGGCGGCCATTTTAGTTTTTTGATTTGTCAAACTGGGGTATGTACAATAAAATGCAAATAACTTTAAATCCAAGAGACCTACATACATGCAAATGACTTTATTGCAAAGTTAAATGTTAAGGCTTTTCAAAAACTTGCGAAAGTTTTCTGAATAATATGTAAAAAGAACCAAAAAACGTGGGCAAACACGAAATTGTACACAAAAATTACTGAATATTTTCACATTTTATACTCTAGCACGAAAAGTACCCCTGTATTTTGCTTAGGTGTTTGCATTAAGTTAAAAGTATTTGAGTTAGGCTATAAAATGGTATCAAAATTATTTCTCTACGTCAAGTACTTTAGGAGTTATTCTTACTGGAACATAACCCTTCCTTAGCGCATGTACCACCAATGTTACAGAAGCTGCATTCTTTGGGCGAGCTAAACCGTTTCAACGTGAATTTATAAGCTGGCATTATTAACCACCATGTAAATGATCCCAACGAATCACCATTAAACTGAAATAATAATTTTTTTGTTTACTCTATGAAAAAAAAATCTTTGAATAAATTCAAAAAATGGGCCATTTCAGTTTATGGGTGATTCGTTGGGATCATTTACATGGTGGTTAATAATGACAGGTCATAAATTTACACTGAAACGATTTAGCTCGCCCGAAGAATGCGACACCTGTATTATTGGGGTACATTCGCTAAGGAAGGGTTATGTTCAAGTGAGAATAACTCCTAAAATACTTAACGTAGAGTGTTAATTTTGATATTATTTTATAGCCTGACTCAAATACTTTTAACTTAATGCAAAAACCTAAGCAAAATTCAGGGGTACTTTTCGAGCAAGAGTATAAAATGTGAAAATATTCAGTAATTTTTGTGTACAATTTCATTTTTGCCCACGTTTTTTGGTTCTTTCTACATATTATTTAGAAAACTTTTGAAAGTTTTTGAAAAGCCTTAACATTTAGCTTTGCAATAAAGTCATTTGCATGTATGTAGGTCTCTTGGATTCAAAGATATTTGCATTTTATTGTACGTACCCCAGTTCGACAAATCAAAAAACTAAAATGGCCGCCATTCGCGAGGTGTTGGAGTAAGAATTTTTTTAAAAGCAGTTTTGTCGATGAAAATGAGTCTATAATATTCCCTTCAAGTATCGCTAACTCGTGTCCGGACACACTGTATATACGACACTGGAGAACCCCTGGACGCCAACAGCGATTAAAATCCTGCTAGGAAGTCCATCCTTATAGTGGTGGAACCATCATGGTATGGGCGGGTATTTGGATCGGCGGAAGAACTGAGTTGATTTGGATCAGAGGCAACCTCAACGCTCAAATTTATGCTGAGACGATTGTATCAGACGTCATCGTTCCTCTACAAGTGCAAATCGGTCCCTTATTTCAGTTAATGCATGATAATGCACGACCGCACACCGCAAGAGTTGTAAGACAGACTCTCGCCGCAGCTAACATCAATGTCCTGCCCTGGCCTGCTCAGTCGCCAGACTTGAATCCGATTGAGCATGCATGGGATATGCTACAGAGAAGAGCTCTGCCGAATATGGAGGGTATCCAGTCGCAAGAAGACCTTTTTTTGTTGTTGCAACGAACATGGGCGGCCATTCCACAGCGTGATTTGGATGAACTCATTTTGAGTATGCCAAACCGATGTTCTTGTGTTGTTAGTGTTCGCGGTAGAAACACGGATTATTAATTGTTTAAGTTACCCAATAAAATTTTAAAGAAAACTGTTATTTCAGTCTTTTTTTCGAACTTTTGTGTTAGTGGTTCAAATGTCAAAAATCCCTTTATTAGGAAAATGGCAAATTTCTTTATTAATGCAAAGGTGACTTGGTTTATCGTTACTGTGACAAACGAAAACACTTTATTTGATGAATCCTTAAAGAAAATTTTAATTAATATCAATCAGGAGAAAAGTTATTGCAAAAATATATGTTGATCCCTAGACACTTTTGATGTGTGTAGTTGTGCTAACTCCTCTAAGTTGTAACAGAATATTCCACAAAATAGACATACTCGTAACTAGAACAGAACTATTGAATACCATTCGTCAATTTTCAGTACATAGTTTCTAAAATTATTAACCTCCATATTCTACTTCAGACCCACCGGAATGCACAGGCTACGGCATAAGACTCGTCAAAGAGACGCTGCACTGCGTCGTCAAAGCCCTACCAGCTCCCGACACCTACTTCTGGCACCTCCAGGCTGCTGGCTTCGAGATCCAGCACCTGACAACAGGATCCCCGCTACTACCCCTGGATCAAATCACAGGTCCTCTAGCGGAAACCTTGAAAGCTAGTTGTGAGGCCAGTAATGGAGTTGCGTCGCAAGAAGAGCCTTGTGATAAGGTGTTTACGTTTGAGCATCTGAGGCCGCCGCAGCCACAGCAGTGCGATATCGCGTATGAGTTTGGGGAGTTCCAGATGAGGTGTATACCAGGTAAAATTAAAATATCTTCAGAATACTATACAGTACTAGGGTATCTTACTGAAAAAATCTGAATATTCCGTCAAGAGGCCTTACCACGAGCTCTTAACGAGATCTAGTTTAGGCTGTGGGAAAGAGACAGAGCTATACAAATCGTCTAGCGCCATCTCTTTCCCACAGCCTTCTTTTTCGTTTTGTTTTTTGCTTCGTAAACTAAAATTGACGAAGATACGACACTTTTGAAATTGCCAATACAATACGTCACAAGTATGTAAAGTTCTTACTTCTGACGTCAGCAGCCCCCACAAGACCCTGTAAAAGTAGTTGTTTCGGGCATCGGGCTTGCATTTAAAAAAGTAATTACGGGGCACTAGTGTCTTTAAACATCAAATTGCATTGTAGTTCCACGAATTTTCCGCAGGTCACGAGTGGTGGCGCGGACTCTATGCTTTATCTAGCTTTCAAAATCATCAAAATGAAACAAAACATCTCTGTTCCTTATTTAAAAGTTATGACGTAACGAGCGTTCTTCCAGCCAGTCACTTGTTCAATACAATGCTTCCGTGCGTTTCGAAATAATTATAATTAAATACTCTTTGCTGATTGGAACTTACTATCAATATCTACATTCTAAATTCAAATTACTTAAACAGGGGCTCTGTTTAAAAAGGCGGGGACAAAGAGCAGTTTTGCTCTCTGTTTACGAAGAACAAACTCACTTTTTTTTAATAAATGTGAAAAAAAAGTTACTGGTATCATACAAAGTTTTAAGACCAGACCGAACCTAACCAAATAATTCGTTATTTTTCCAGTTGAAAACGCAACATACTACGAAGTATCAGTCTGGCGAATGTCGGAGAACAACTCAACGTTAGTTTTAGAACGTCGTGCCAGCATGGGCTTTGGTAGCGGACGAGCTCTAGCCGCCGCCGGTCCGGGGGCCGCCGGTGTCGGCGTGGCCGGTAGTCTGGCCGTCCGGGCCGGACTCGGTGCCGTACGGAGAGGAGACGAAGCCGGGGCTCGAGCTTGTAATAGATATGGTTGTTCCGTGCCGCTGTTGCTCCGGCCGACGGATACGTTGTTACATGCTGCCGATCCGCCGTGGTGGCATTGTAAGTACCAGTCTCAAATTATTTTTATAACGTTTTAAGTTTAGAGTACTGAAGTTTTACAAGACACTGAGAATCGAAAGATCAGGGCCCCAAGTCTGCTATTTTTTATAAATTCGTCATTCCAACACGATCCCATTGTCATTTTGATAAAAGTTTGTAATCTGCTAATTCATAATGGTCGATCACTGGTCGGTCAGTGGTCTCGTAATGGAATCGTGGCAGAATGACATTGTCGTATTGCCATTATTATAAAACCCGGTAGTAGAAATGATTTTCGAAAAACTACTACTAATTTTGAACATTTACTCATGCCAGATTTCATTTATATACATTTTTACATATTATTTAATAATGTTATAAGCAATCTGAAGTAGTAAGAAGTTCGTAAATAGCAAAAATATTAAAATGTGTTACGCGGATAAAAGTGAAACTCAATAATGTTTTATCTGTACTGTAGCTGTCAAATGTGACATTACTGCATAATGTTTACAATTCTAGCGGCCGGTGTTTTGCTATTTATTTTCATTTAAGTGTTTTATCTAATATATAAAATTCTCGTGTCACAATTTTCGTTGCCATACACCTCCGAAACGGCTTGACCGATTTTGATGAAATTTTTGTGCTTATCCGGTATCTATGAGAATCGGCCAACATCTATTTTTCATCCCCCTAAATGTTAGGGGTAGTCCACCCCGAATTTTTTTTAAATTTTTTTATATGGCAAAACAACGTTTGCCGAGTCAGCTAGTCTTATATATAAAATTCTCGTGTCACAGTTTTCGTTGCCATACTCCTCCGAAACGGCTTGACCGATTTTGATGAAATTTTGTGTGCTTATCCGGTATCTATGAGAATCGGCCAACATCTATTTTTCATCCCCCTAAATGTTAGGGGTAGTCCACACCTAAATTTTTTTAAATTATTTATATGGCAAAACAACGTTTGCCGGTTCAGCTAGTTTAAGTATAATATTTTATACAAAATGGTGCTAATAGATCAAATTTCGGCTCTAATTGATTTCATGGAAAACCACCAAGACCTGGCGCTTGGCTACTGCAGCCGCACCAATGAAGGGCGAAGTTTATCAAATTCAGTTTTCTAACCTTCATTTCTGCCGATATGCTATCGTTTCGACGCGGTCTGGCCATAAGGGGAATGAGTTCTTCAATTAACCCCCTTACCAAGGCGAAACGTTTTTACAAATTCCGCCTCGGAAATATCAATAAAGGGGTTTGTACTCATTCTCGTCAAGCGACGGGCTCGACGACGTCTTTTGTATTCCGCCCATCTTCTTTCTCTAGCATCCACTGCGCTGGCTAGCTCGACAATATTTGCTCGCAGTGAATACATTTATTCTCCACTCAATATTCCACAAAGTACAATACTTACAAACACGATAGTCATCAAACTTTTCGACAACCGAGCTATTAAAAGCAATGACTGCACAATGACGATCCAATGGTAGGTCAATGATCAAAGGAACTGTCAAAATTTTAGCAGATTACCCCCTATGTCAGTCATTCATTTGTCATTATGCACGAGATTACCATTCTAAGCCATTTCTTTCAATGGAATGTCAGTGGTTGACCATTGGAAAGTCATAATGACGCCATTATAATAGTAGATTACCAAACTTGTCAAAATCAACAATTATGAAATCAATGATAGACCATTCTGACACTATTGTAATAGCAGACTTGAGGCCCAGAGTTCGCGCCACAACTGAAGTGTTTTAGACGCGGCCATAGTATCTATGTCATTACGTTTAATAACATTAATAAAATGTAGGACCACGAATTTTCCGCAGGACTTCAGTCGTGACGTGGACTCTAAGCCCAAGACCAATATTGTTAACAACTAGCGACATCTAGCGGGTTTAGTTATCACTAGTTAGAATTAGAAATAAAAATACTCAACCCCAACGTTCACCGCTTGCTTGGTAGCTAATGACATCTAGCGGGTGGTGCTGTTACTACTTTCAATTTGAAGTTGACAGTGTTCTCATTCTGTACCAATAGATGGCTCTAATAACACCCCTTGGGTCAGTTGACATCGAGACGCGACGTGACGCAACGATACTGCAAATGTGTATCTTAATGTAGTAAATAAAGTTCGATTTTGAGCGCTTTATAATTTCAAATCTTAAGATCATGCCCATTGTCGCATATAAAAAAAAACAGAAGTTACTAAAAATACTTCCTCTTTTCCAGTTTTCCTAGAAAAAGACGTGGGCATATCAATAGGAGCCGTGGTCCTGGTGGCCGTGTTCATCATATCCTCAGTTCTGCTGGTGCGGCTCGCCAGGAGGCCGCGCTCTAAACCGCAACCAGTGATCCAGGTGTTACAGCTGGATGATGTGGCCAGGAATTATTTGGATAATATTGGAGGTAGGTTCTGTACGCCTGCGGTTAACTTAAGGAAATAGCAGATTTTTATTAAATTGCTATTTTTCTTGTCTTGTTACTTTGTGTCATTGCCTTGAAGATTGATCAGTTTTTTCATAATACGTTTTCCTTAAGTTTGACGTCTATGATTACTTCCCAGAATTCGATCCTTGTTAGCAACACTATCGAATAGTCTAATATACAGGATGTGATTTTTTTTTCCAAAATCAGCGGGCGCGATTCCTAGGCAGGATTATTGATTTTTCTAAAATCAAATGATGCAGTTTTAGTTTTCATCAAAATGGGCCTAGAGACTCCTTTCAACAATTTTCGATTTCCTCATAGCTTCGGACATAGCCATCCACGCACAGCTGAAAAAGCTGAAAAGTTTGTTTGTTTCGTTGAAGGTGCTAATCTCAGGAACTACTGTTTCGAATTTATAAATGTTTTTGTGTTAGATAGTCCATTTATCAAAGAAGACTGTAAGCTATATATAAGATCACGCTCCGATCAATAGGAGCCGAGTAGCTGGTGAAACCGTGAAGAACATCTAGTAACTTTAACATTTCTCTTAACTCGTATTTAAGCAATTTAACTAAGTTAGCCACTGAAATCGAAAAAAAAGAAACCTGTTATTTGATGTAAATAAAAAAAACGAAAAAACTGAGATACATTTCACTTGCGCGGGGTCTTTTTTTTTTTTTTTTTTTTTTAGCGTGGTAAAATCATCAAATGAGTCCTC
The DNA here is from genome assembly GCA_950005045.1 of Agrotis exclamationis. Classification (NCBI taxonomy): domain Eukaryota; kingdom Metazoa; phylum Arthropoda; class Insecta; order Lepidoptera; family Noctuidae; genus Agrotis; species Agrotis exclamationis. Next base: position 13,179,051 of record OX465436.1, on the reverse strand, counting down.
CCACCCCGGGCAGGGCGGGAGGGACTGTCAGACTTGTACTGACTAAAATCCACGGTGTCCTTCAATAGCCTTTTATGTTCCGGGGTCACGGTAATGAGATAAGTCCCGCGACCCCGGCAGGCTTTGGCCCTCTTGGGCGGGGCCCCGTCATCGTGCTGACGCTCTTTGAGGCGCGCGTGGAACACAACGCGCCGTCGACCCGGGCATGGTCCATGGTCGGGCGGCGAGTTGCCCTTTACTCGCCGCCCGCATGCCCGCGCCTACGGTGGCCGGAGATCGTCTTGCGACGTCCGACGCCGTGGGCGTCTACCATTGCGGGTGGGGCGGAGGGAGGACGCTGTCCTCTCTCTCTCACGGCCCGCCTCCTCCTTAACGAGCATTACTGCTTCGCAGAAGGAGGCGACCGCTTCCCACTCCGTCTCGCCCCGCAGCATGGCCGCGACCAATGCCGGGCGCGAGAGGTCTCCGCCTATCGCTGCCGTGAGGACACGGCGGTGCTCTGCCCAAGCGGGGCAGTCTTGCACCGTATGCTCTACTGTGTCCTCCGGGCGATCTTCGCAATGGTGACACCCCGGCGTTTCTTCCTTCCCCATCCGACACAGGTACCTCCCGAAACATCCGTGTCCGGTGAGGACCTGCGTCATCCGATAGGTCAGGACGCCGTGACGCCTTTCCAGCCACTCCTCAAAGAGGGGTCTTACCGCCGCGATTGCGGCGTGCCCGAACCTCGGTTGCGACAGTCGTTCCCTCCATACTGCCCTGAGATCGCGCCGGACCTCTTCCCGCCGCGCCTCGACTTGTCGGGGCAGCGGGAATTCTCCCCGGCGCCGCGCCTCCACGCGCCACTCATAGACGCGCTGGAGGGCGGTCGCCTCCAGATCCCAGGGCAGTAATCCGGCAAGGAGGTTGGCCGATTCGCCGGCGATCGTGCGGTATCCTCGGATCATCCGTATAGCCATGACCCTCTGGCATGCGACCAGCCTCGCTGGTCGCGTCCGCATGCTCAGGGCCCACACGGGGGCCCCGTAGAGGGCCATGGACCGCACGATACCGGCGTACAGCCTCCGGCAGGAGGCGTTTGGCCCGCTGAGGTAAGGCAGGAGTCGCCTGAGGGCGCCTGCTGCCCGGTTCAGCCTTGGGGCCAAACGCAGGAAGTGCTCCTTGAAGTTCCACCGGCCGTCGAGGACGAGTCCCAGGTACTTCATCGTCCTCCCGACGCCGATGCGAACCCCACCCACCGTTATGTGGGACTCTGACCGTGGCGCGTTCAGACGGCCATGAAAACACATGGCCTCTGTTTTGTGGAGCGCCACGTCGAGTCCCAACTGCCGGATCCTTCCAACGACTGTCGCGACCGCTTGCGTCGCCAGGTCGGCCGCCGCCTGGTGCGACTCTCCCTCCGCCAGGACGAGCGTGTCGTCGGCGTAACATATTACGCTGACGCCGTCAGGGAGGTCGCCGCGCAGCACCCAATCGTATCCGATGTTCCACAGGGGCGGCCCCAAGACCGAACCCTGTGGAACACCGCACGACACCTCTCGCCGGTTCCACTCTCCCCGGTGACCGGGGTAGATGACGGCTCTGTCCGTCAGATAAGCCTCGACTATGCGACGGAGGTAGGTCGGCACCCGGTGATACCGGAGTGCCTCCCTGATGCAACTCCAGGGCAGGGTGTTAAAGGCATTGGTGATGTCCAAAGACACCGCCAAGACGACCCTGCCCCGGGCCACTGCATCCCCCGTCGTGAGGGCTCTCACGCGCATGATGGCGTCCACCGTCGAGCGCCCCCTGCGGAAGCCAAACTGGCTCTCCGCAAGGTTCGGGCCCACCCGATTCAGGTGCCCGACGAGGCGGTCTGCAATGACTCTCTCAAAGAGCTTGCCCACCTCATCGAGCAGCACGATGGGCCGGAATGCGGACGGAGAGTCCGCAGGGCGCCCGGGCTTCTGGATCAGGACCAGCTTCCCCGTCTTCCAACGAAGCGGAAACTGGCCCCTCTCCAGGCTTGCGCTGGGTCTGTGTAAATTTTGTATGGACTGTGACCCTACTTCTTTGTTACAGATAGTGTATAACCTGGACATGGGGATAGTTTTTATCGCGATTTTATGTTTCTATGGGATTTTATGTTTCTTTGGCAGCAGCATATACCACCTTCTCATAAACCACCTCCTCATTTCAGAGCACAAAGTGCACGCATCATGCAGCCTGCGCTCCTGCAGTAGCGGCTACTCGGAGGCGTCAGGTGACTCCGGCCCCCCCTCGGTCCCCCCCGCCCTGGAGCGGCGCCGCAAGCCCCCCGCCGCCTGGGAGCGCTGGGAGCCCCCCCCTCCTGACGTCACACTCACACTACATAGAGAGAGTGCTGTCTAGACTATGACTGATTTTAAGACATGGCTTTTTGTAAACCCCTAGGGGCTTCTTACCTAAGCCCGCTTGCTTATGGCGCGATTCGTGCTATCAGCTAAAAATAAAAATCGTCCTTGTTGCTACGAAATAATGGTGCAATTCGGCTATTTTATATTGTGGCAAGCCTGTTTTGTCTATCTAACGTACCCACAGACAATCGCATGTTTAATATTGGCAGCGTCTTTATATCGTAGTACGAGTAGTAAGGATGATTATATCAGGGCCTGTAGCCATGTAACGAACGATAAACGCAAACGTTGAGTAGGCTTTAATAGATTTTCAACTTTATGTTTTTTGGTATAAAGTTGAAGATCTAGTGAAGATTGCATACCGTTTTCGTTCTTTCCAGTCGCTAACGCGTAGAAATCTTTAATAGATTTTCAACTTTAGGCTCAGGGGTATAAAGTTTAAAATGTATTGAGGAATACCGAGCGTTTACGATTATCGTTTGCGACTTGGCTAGGGGGGCAGTTGTAGTTGATCAGCGACACAAATTGAATTGCATCGCATCACGTCATTAGCAAGCGCGCTTAGTTTTATATTGTCTTTCTTCTGTGTAGGAAAGAGATGCAACTATATGTCTTGCATAGCTCTGTCTCTTTCCCACACTGAGGCTACAAGAGGTGATGACAGCCCCATTGACATCAGTACTTAACCTCAAAAACCGGTGAATGTCCGGTTTAAAACAGCTCATATATTAAAGACATTGTTGGAATGCTGTAAATAAGGTAACTTTTTAATTTTACCGTTTTGTTGTTCGACTGATTCTAGACATTTTATATTTTGGATCTAACCTGAATGTGTTTCAAACAATATGACAGGATCAGAGCAGGAATCTATTAAAACTTGATTAAAAAATAAATCGGTTGTTACTTGACAGTTTGAAGTACTTAAATTAATTAAGAATATCTATCAGATAAAAAAACCTAACAAGCTTAGATGAAATATGTAGTTGAACTTTCGAAAACAGCTGAAGAATTATTTTATTGTCTTAAAATCGTGCAAAAAAAGCCGGTTCTATAGCAAACACCATAGACAAAGTGGAATGGTTTTAAATTATGTCATGTGTAATGACGTCAAAAATGTTTAAATAATTTAGAAATCCAATTACACTGCCATATTGTACAGTTTTTAAATATATCAAGAGATTAAATCTACAAAGTCTAGAATAGAATAAAAGTTACTGTTGCGCGTCTATTAATAGATTTTTAAAACCCTTGCAACTATTGTTAAATTTTATGACTTTCTAAAAGTATTTGTTATCATAATTGACTGAAAAAATATGATCAGAATTTATTTTTGTTTCAAGTTGATTTTAGAATGTCCAATCGCTTCTACTGATAGACAGATTTGGTCAGACAAGCAAAAATACACAACTTACTATGATATGGTTTTAAGAAGACCTAAAGTGTATTTTAACAGAGGTTTAAAAAACAAGTGAATAAACCCTCAGGGTACGAATCAATCGATTGAAAGATTTCTTTGCTACATCTTGGACAGGCCTACTTTATAGTTATTGCATCATTCCGAAAAATAATATGCAAAGAAATTTAGAAACTCTGTCAATTCCAAATGAATGTGATGTAAATTTATTTTAAAATTTAATCTTGAACCTTGTTAAAAGCAAAAGTGTCTTTATAAAATAGTTTAAAAATGCATTTATTAATTTATGGATTACGCTACATCTTATCGTTGAACCATCCATATCAATTTATATCTGTGCCATGACCTCCGAAAGGTTCCAACGAAAAAAACAGGCTTTAAATTATTAAATATATTTGTTTATTACAAGCTTATATTTAGAAATATTATATAATAATAATAAGTAAGTCTAATATTAAAATAAATATTTAAAACTAAATGTGATTTTTTATTGATCTGGTATATCTCCTCTTCCTCTATTGTCTTTGATATCCACAGACACGCCATGTTTGTTACCGTTGACGTTTAAAGATGACCCATCGGCATTCTTCTGACGATAAGAGTAGCTCTTAGCTTCTTGTGCGATTATTTGTTTATTTATAGGAGAATTTTGTATATACTCTCTCAATGAACTAATTTTATGAACATTTGCAGTATCTACTTTCACAGGCTTTTTAATAGTTTGAGGTTTTGCTGTAACCTTATTAGTGTACACAACTTTCCCTTCTTGAGTCTTATCCTTTTCTGCGGTTACAACAGGCGCTGTAGTAGACGGATTCACATTAGTCCTTAGAAAGCTATTTTCTTTTAAAGACTCTCCTGTGTTGGGATTCATCTGAAATCTGTAAACACTACTAGGAATCTTTGCATTAGAAACATTATCCTTAGAAGCCATGATTGGGACAGCTTTCATTTGTTTCGCCTTCTCAATTGATGCTGCGGCACTCCCGCTCTTATTGTTGACATTTGTGATGTACTGAGATGGAATAGGACCCAAAGTCTTGGCTATGTCGATCTTTTCACCTAAATTACTATAAGCTTGAACTTTCTTTGTTTGTGAATTTTCTTTCACGTCGTCTTTCTTAGCACTAATTTGGTCTTTAGTGGCAGAAATATCTTCCGCGAAATGTGGAGGTTTGTGAAAATTTAAAGGCACTGGACGAGGATTAATAGCTTTAGTTTTCGTGGGCCTTAAATTGTAACGTACAGGCCTATCTTGGAATGACGGTATGAACCTTTGTGGTACCAAATCATAACCAGAAAATGAGTCAAACTCTTCTGTTAAAACCTCCCCTCCACGAAATGAATCATGTACGTACGAATTTTCTTCAACTTTTGGATAAGAAAACTCAAAAACTGGAGGATTCTGATATCCGAACTCTTCCGTTAAAACCTCCCCGCGAAATGGACCCTGTACGAATGAATTTTCTGCAACTTTTGGATAAGAATACTCAAAAACTGGAGAATTCTGATATCCGAACTCTTCTGTTAAAATCTCTCCACGAAATGAATCATCCACGTAAGAATTTTCTTTTGCTTTCGGGTAAGAGAACTCAAAAACTGGAGGATTCTGAAACTGGAACACTTCTTGTACAGGAGCCAACCTAGTCGGGTCAGCACCCAACACTATAGCTTCATCGACCCTTTTCTTAATACACATGGGTAATTCCGTCTTCATTTTAATATCTTCCAGTACCTCCACTCCAGGGCTGGTATGAGCTGTATATGTCATCACAGGCTCATTGTTCTTCATTTGTTTGTACGAATATGTTGGTTCGAAAGGTCCTTTGAGTTCCACTTTTTCTTCGATTACCTCTGTCAGAACCGGTCTACTTTCAATTACAGATCCAGTTCTTTCAGATGAAAGAACTGGCCGAGGTCTTGTTTCAATTACTTCTGTAAGAACCGGTTTAGGTCTGGTTTCAATAACTTCTGTCAGAACTGGTCTACTCTTGACAACTTTAGTAAGAACTTGTCTAGGTCCTGTTTCAATTACTTCTTCCAATACCGGTCTGCTTTCAGTTACTTCTTTAATAGCCGGTCTATTTCCAATAAACTTTGTAAGAACCGGTTTACGTTTATTTTCAATAAGTTCTTGAAATATTGGTCTATTTTTAATAACCTCTGTTGCAATCGGTCTAGGCCTGGTTTCAATTACTTCTTTAAAAGCTGGTCTTGATTCAATTACCTCTTTAAACTTTGGTCTTTTTTCAATCACTTCTGTAAGAACCGGATTTGATTTAGTTTCAATTACTTCTTCATAAAACGGTCTCCTTTCTAAAACTTCTTTAAAAACAGGCCTATTTTCTTTTACTTCTTCATAAGCTGGTCTTCTGCCAATTACCTTTTTAAACATTGGTCTTTTTTCAATCACTTCTGTAAGAACCGGATTAGGTTTAGTTTCAATTACTTCTTCATAAATCGGCCTACTTTTAAAGACCTCTTTTTCAACCACAGGAGCAGTTTTTATCCTCTCTTCTACTACAAAATTACCAGTATTCATAGCAGGAAACATTGGTACTATAGTCTCCTTCATTACATTATTATGTCCTCCATATAAAATTCCTGATGAAAGTAAATTATCGACTTCTTTTACGGCTCCCAGCGTTTCGTCTTTTGTCTTCGTGCCCACAACAGTTCCAAATGCATTCAAGTTTACCTCTTCAACTGGAGGATACACGAATTCTTCCACAACTGGTTTCTTTGGTGTAACTTTTATCATTACATCTTCGTAGCCTGGTATCCGAAAGAGTTTGTATCCAACTTCTTCTTGAAGAACTGGTTCTGGCTGGATGTTGATTTGGCTTCGACCGAAGAAGGCTGATGATATCAAATTCTTCAGGTACGCTAGGTCTCTTGTACGGCGGTCATTAGGATATGCTATGGCCACACTTGCCAGTAGCAAGCACTGAAATATAAATAAATGACAGGTAAGTGAAGGGATAAATGCGCAAAATTATAAGTGTAAGTAGAAAATAAAGGAGAGATACGGCAATATTGAAGTAATAATTTTGTTAAGAAGTTTCTTGTTATTATCAGATCAACATATTCAGAAGAACTAGTATAATATTCTCCATGATAACTCTTAAAATTATTCTTCGTTCTTCATGGAAAAAGACCAATCCATAGGTACATTGCTACTACTGAAGTTTTTAATAAACCGCCCATATGCTGTAAGCTTTTGTGAAATAAAACATTTTGAACAGAGGCATACAAACTGAACCGTTTAAGCTAAGAAAACATACCGTCTTACCACAAGTAATATAAACATCTGTTGAACACTTGCCTAAAAAACCTGTCAACCTCAAATCGACATTTCACGTTAATATAAGGGTCGTTTTGCAGTTACACTTTTTTTAGGCAAGCGTTCAACAGATGTTTAATCTTTTTGTGGTAAGGCCGAAAGTGTTTATAAAGAAGAAGCTAAAGAACAAACAAAGAAATAAAGGAAGTAAGTATGTACTCGTATCCTTATTTCTACAAATTATTTAAACAACAATTATAAAAGTGACAAAGGACAATTTTATATAATATCAAAATATATTTATACTCACGTTAAAAACAAACAGACGCATTCTTTAAAACTTAACTTCACTTCGTAAACTTCACTGACGCATTTCACTTTGAAACTGAATCAAAAATCCCCATGTGCCTTATTTTATTTATATCAAAATTAGCCATTAAGTAACATAATTATAGAGAAAGTTCTCATTATAGAAAATGAGATTATCTAAGGAGCCATTAGTTAACAGTGTACTGATTCATACAAATATGCAATTCTAATGAATAGACACGGGAATTTCACAGCAAGAGATTTTTTTTACTTAATAAATGAGTCGATTAGATAAATTAATTGTCACCATTAGAGATTAATGCGGTGACCATGTAGTTTTGGATAAATTGCAAGTAAAATGTATGAATAGGTAAATCAAAAAAATAATTTAAAGAAAAACAAAAAACCCGACTGCGTAAAAACTGATTTTGAAAAATACGTGAAAAAGTTAACATAATTATATAAAAACTAAAAAGAAAGAAACAAGCCCAACAGAACAGCAGGAAGAAGCAGAACAGAACGACTCACAGTCGGGGCCCCTTGGGAAGATTTGATTGGTAAAATTTGAATGGGTTTGAACGGGTTTTTTGTTTTTCTTTAAATTATTTTTTTATTTTACACTTTTTAGTTACGATTCATTGTTCACTGTTTTTTTTTGTTTGTATATCGTTTATACTTGAAATAAAAACTTAAATCAATAAGTAAGAAAATTAGCGAGAATGATTGTTTTGTTAAACAACTTTAAATCGTTATGTATCCTAAACTTATTACCTACTTAAAATGAAAAATGATAAAAGAAACCTAAAGATGATTTTAAAATACCTGTTCAACGACATCCCACTTGACATAGTTCATCGACTTTTATTTTTTTCATTTTGACAATATGGCGTCTGGTTGTCGCTGTGGTGAATTTTGATTACTGTCATGTCTTTAGTGACACTCGCAAGGTTAAGACAAATTGATTGACGAAAGAATTATCAAAATCGGCCTACGCGTTTGGTCTCTAGAACGCCACATAGAAACAAACATACATACATACATAGACTGATAAACACATTAACCTCCTTTGCGTCGCGCAGTCGGGTAAAAAGACATACAGTAAAAAAGAAATTACAAAACCAGACTGCATAAAAAAGTGAACTGAAAAGATAGAAACAAGATTATAATTATTAAATCTTAAAATCAATGCAGTCGGAGGATACGGTTTTGGATAGTCAACTTACAAATATTTTTTACATATCTCTTGCTCTGTAAGTAGGTACACCCTTACACCCCTGAATGCCGGGGTGTATGACTATCATTACAGCATAGGTTATGGAATTTGAAAAAAGAACTGTCATACTCATACTGCACGAAGAATATTTTTAAAAAGTTAATTTTTTTTTCTCGGTGTAATGTCTCGGGGGTCAATAAAACACACTATTTGTCACTCAGGTTATCTGATCAGGATACACTGTATGCGCAAGATTAAAGACGTGCTCACTCGCCTACGGCTGGTAACCGACTGACAACGCCAATGCGCCCGCGCATACACTACATCCCTTCTTTATTTTAATTGAATTGAAATGTTTCAAAATTACAATATTAGATTAGGTTTTAATATTCCGACCTAAACACCTATAATTGGTGGATAACTAATCAAATGTTTTAAATATAATTATTTCAGATTTACCGCAAGGTTTTACAGAACAGCAATGATTTACTTAATTTTAAATCTGTGTAACAAATCTTAAAGACATAGTTGATAACAGTAAATAACAATATTATAGTACAAAATTAACAAAATTATTTACTATTTACGCTAGTTCATCATTTTCTCTTAAATAACTATTACCACTATTTTGATTTTACATTACGACGATATTCTTTCCCGGTTTCATCATTCCGATAACATCGCAACCTCTCACGTCCGTTACTGTATGCGCAGGATTGAAATTGGGAGTCAACTTATTATCTTTGATTAAATTTTCCACCAATACTTTTTCTCCTATTTCCAAGCCTGTCGCTTTACTTTTGAGATCCCCATGCTCCTTCCCTTTTTCCTTCATTTGCAGATCTCTTTCTCACTTCTTCTTCTATTGATTTGTATTCCATGTCTGGTGCTGCCCGGATCTTGTCTCTAAACTGTCTTTTATAAAACAACTCTGTGGGAGATTTGTATTCTTCTTGTATTCTTTAAGATCGGGAACTATTGGCGACACCCACGGAGAGGGTCCATTTACTTCCTCGATAATATCCGCATCCTTCAGTTCCTCTAGTTTTTTGGCAAACTTTTCTTCTAAGGGAATGGGAACTCTTCTACAAAATTATTTTTGGCTCATGCCAAAACCCGATTCACCTGTCTAGTATTTTTGTGTAAAGAATCTATGTGCAATGGAATCGAATCAGTTACTGATTCTGAACAAACTATATTCAGGTTTCGCATATACCAAAAATAATGTTGTATATGGTTGAGTGACTGGTTTTACTGTTCGGCCTTTTGGGATCTGGACAGTCACTCCTTTGAAAACGCTTTCCCTAACGATGTCACATTGTTTAATTCATTAAGCCAAATTGAAGCCCAATTTTAAGCACGCCTAATAAATCGCGTGTGCTGTTTCTGATGACATAAGCAGTACACTTTATACTTTTATGTTTAATGACTGAAATGTCCACGTCAAAGGAGCCTATAATATCCAGGAGTTTTTTACTGCCATAGGAAATAAGTGTCTTATTAGGTTTGCGTATCTGGTTGGAAACTTACACATTATTGACTATTAGAAATTGTTATATTCTGTCTGTAATAATATTACATCTACTTCTTGAATCTATTAGCATATCAACGGTGACTCCCTTAATATTGCATTTCATAGTTTCGCCGTCATCCAGGTGGAAAATATAGTCAATTACAGATTTATTGGCATCATTTTTTATTTCTTTTCGTGTTTTTTTTTTTTTTTTTACAGTCCTGTTGTCTGGCCTGTTGTTGGAAAATTGTCTTTTCTGTCGAGTCCTGCAATATTCTCGGAAAAGACCAATGAATCCACATTTTAAACATCGTTTGTCTTTTGCGGGGCATTTTGTGTCTTCGGATAGATGGGTGGAGTTTCCACATCTACTACATTTTGTGTTCGATGATCGTTGTCTGAACGGTTTGTTGATTTTTTTTCCTTATCTATTTCATTTATTTTTGCTTTGTTGTAATAAATGATAAATTATAATTATTTATTCAGTAAATTGGTTTTGGCAAACTCTTTTACACGTCAAAAGACACTATTTTACACTAGATGAGGCCGGTGTTTCGTAACTGACTACTCTGAGAAGAAACATCCGAAACAAACTCAGAGGTCACAGTCTCTTTTAAAGTCCAGACAATTTTCTATTGTTCAAATTATATGGGAACCATGCAGTGTAATTATTCGCATCGTTTGTATTTACAGTTTTAAATTGTTCTAAACGCCTGGCTACAACTTCTAAAGCATTTGCTTTACTGATGATTTCGTCTAAACATATTGTATCCCAGTATTCTTATTTTTTTTTTCGATTAATCGACACTTTTCCGTGATTTGATCGATAATATGCTCTTCTTTACTATGGAATTGATTTATCGGCATGGTTTCTCAACCTTAATAAAAATCTTTCAAATTGTTCTCCTTCCTCCTGTTTCGTGAGTCGGAAAAGGTATCTTTCATAAATCCGACTTTGTTTTGGAGCAAAGTAACCCAACAAACAAACTAAGCTCATAACATTAAGTTTATAAGGTCTAAACCCTTAAACTGATTATAAAAGAGCATTCATTATGCCAATATTACTTTCAGTGGCACATTATTAGAAGATTTGGCTTAAATTACCTTTAATTTTATATTTTGGCTGGGTAAACGATAATAAATCCAATTTATACGGCTACAATAAGGGCTCGAAATTGTTTTTCTTATAGAGGCTAGTTACATTGCTTTTTAGCCACATAATATTCAAAGTCATATAAAGGCTTTTAGTATGGTCAATTATTCTTAGGAAAGTAATGCACAAGGTAACTATGATGCTTTTAAACTTATAGGAGCATTTTATAAGACGTCTGTCCAACAAATGAATTCTAGCATGTTATATGATATTTACACACACCACCTCTACTCTTATGGTACTACAAAATGACCAAGCCGATACTCACGAATCAGCTAGTGGTTCCGCAGAGGATTATTTTATAGAAAATGAGATTGAAAAGGAAACCAGTGAGGAAGAACATAATTGTAGCGGTAGTGATAGTGATAAGGACATATAGATATTGCTATCAAGAGTCGGAGAATATTGATATTCGTAGTGATATAAGAGAATGGGTAGTGAAATTCAACATTTCCCATATCGCTTTAAGTGACTTATTATTTGATCTTTTCTCTTTGCAATTAATTTTCCGCCAGTTACACGAATGTTCAAGTTTTCTTAATTTATTTTCATTACATTATGACCAGCGCAGAACGCCATCTTTTTCCCACTTGCTCGGTACTGCGGACAATTTTGAGTGTCCTAACAATTTTGTAAGGCGTTAAGTTACTATTGTTAATGAACCTCACTATTTTCAATAATATGGTTGGCGTTTTTCTTTATTTGCCAAACTGTTGCACAAAATAATGTAAATCACTGAGAAAAAGACTTATTGCAGACGGCTATAAGGGCCGTCGGATTTTTATGAGCCTTTAATTTGCTACAATAAGTTTAAATAACCTTGTATCGGACCATAATAAAATATGTATAAGGGTGATCGCCCTTATCAACGCTCTTCATATCATTCTCACAGGGGTATTGGCTTTATTGGAGCACTTTTCTTGCCATTATAAGTTTAATTTGAAACTATAAAGCAACTATAAGAGGAGTATAAGGGTTTTGCCCTTATAAGTTGTGCCCAAACGCTCCCTTATTAGCGATAATACTGCTGCTATAAGAACATTATTTTTTGGCATTCTAAGCCACTACAAAGAAAATTTTTTGATTGTTTGAAACAGTCTAAATTATTTAGAGCTATTGCATAATCATCGACACCTGCGCCTTCTTCAGCATGAGCTCCAGGAAGGTTTTAATACACTTCTTGAATTGCTATTCCCCAACGTGGAGAAGAGTAGCTCTTTTTTTTTTACGGGAGCGTCGATGTTGGCATTCAGTAAATAAATTTCAAGTGCCCTCTTCCATTTCCTCCAGCGAGTGCCGACAGATGTCGGATCGCTTTCGCAATCGAAATGTCTAAGTTGGGAACTATGGATGATGCACGAGTCATTTTGGGTAGCAATAAAATATTGACTCTTATTTTTGCGTGGCTTTTTACTCAAAATCAGTAACAGTATTACAACTGCATAGCCCTATTTTTTGTTGTACCTTGCGTGGCTTTTTACTGAAAATCAGTAACAGTATTACAACTGCATAGCCCTATTTTTTGTTGTACCTTGCGTGGCTTTTTACTGAAAATCAGTAACAGTATTACAACTTTACTTATTTCAATTTTATTTCAATTTTATTTCAATTTTATTTCGATTTTATTTCGATTTTATTTCAATTTTATTTCAATTTTATTTCAATTTTATTTCAATTTTATTTCAATTTTATTTCAATTTTATTTCAATTTTATTTCAATTTTATTTCAATTTTATTTCAATTTTATTTCAATTTTATTTCAATTTTATTTCAATTTTATTTCAATTTTATTTCAATTTTATTTCAATTTTATTTCAATTTTATTTCAATTTTATTTCAATTTTATTTCAATTTTATTTCAATTTTATTTCAATTTTATTTCAATTTTATTTCAATTTTATTTCAATTTTATTTCAATTTTATATCAATTTTATTCCAATTTTATGTCAATTTTATTTCAATGTTATGCAAATTTTGTATCATTTATTTAATTTGTTATAATTGAAATTGTATAAATGTAATTATTTGTAATTGATAATCAAAATATGTTTTACTAACACAAGCTGTTTAAGAAAATTGTTACTAACCATTTATCAGCTCTGAGCTTGAATTAAAGATTTCTCGAGTACTCATTGCGTGGACTTCATTATATTTTTGTAAATGTTTGTTTTTTTTTTTAATAATATACAGTCCTTTTAAAATTGTTACTTATTTAATCGGCGTGGCCCTTTGTTATTTACTCATTGCGTGGCCTTTTGTTAGGTACTTATTTAAACGGCGTGGCCCTTTGTTATTTACTCATTGCGTGGCCTTTTGTTAGGTACTTATTTAAACGGCGTGGCCCTTTATTATTTACTCATTGCGTGGCCTTTAAGTGTACCTTTATTATAACTATTTTCCGAATATGTATAAATTGTGCAAGCATAAAAATAGTTAGGTTAGGTTATCTACCTAATTTAACTATTGTGATGTAATTGTTCTTCAAATAAAACAGTAAAAGTAGAATATGTATAGTAGTATAGTGTAAACACAACATACGTACTTTTGCTATCAACACTTCCAAATTCAATAAGTCTATTATTAAAATGACATTATCTAAAGCTATTTAATATAGGTTTTTACTAATGAGTATAACAAATCCTTAAACAAAATTAATTCTGTAAGTAATAATATCTTTAAGCGAGCTGAAATAACTAGTTACCTATCCTTTCTACTGTGTTGTGAACAGTTAGGTAAGTATTTCTTATTATCTCGATCATAAATCTCATTATGTCGATAATTACGTTTGGTTAAACTTTTTTACTAATTGTGGGTAGTTACCGTTAGGTCGCATACTTGCACAATATTATATTTTTGTAGTATCCTTGCGTGGCCTTATTTTCCATCTAATACGATGCATGGCCATTTACAATGAAGGATAGTGGTATGAAACTGTTTATCAGTAACAATTGCTTACGTATTGGCTCGATTCATATGTGATTTTGATTTAGCTCATAACTCAATGTAAAATGAGTGTTAATTTGCTAGTATTTTTTCTTATATAATAACAAATAATTTGTAATAGGCTATTTGGAACGAATCTACCCGCAAACAACTGATAGGCAATAAACAATTACTTATATTCCTTCCTTCATTTTATTTTGTTTTTAATGTGTCATGTACTCACTTTTATCCTCGTCGCCATTTGTAATGTCTCGGGGGTCAATAAAACACACTATTTGTCACTCAGGTTATCTGATCAGGATACACTGTATGCGCAAGATTAAAGACGTGCTCACTCGCCTACGGCTGGTAACCGACTGACAACGCCAATGCGCCCGCGCATACACTACACTCGGTATCGATTAATTACTCGAATCGGAATCTAGACAATTTATTTTATAAAGATTTTATTTTAAATATGGAACTATTTGTTTCTACATCGTATGTTAGATGGAATCGATTTAAAAATCAAACTGGCCAGCAAGATTTGACGCGCTTGCGTGCGTGAAAAAAAAAGTCAGTCTACTAGTAGGCGCGAAAGCATCGCGAAAATAATTAATTTTCTTGTTTGAGTTCTTTTTCAAAAGTTTTAAACATGACAGTGACGAAGACATAGATCTAACGCCCGATTTTATTAAAGAAAGGGCAAAAACAGTTGTCGAAAATATATTACCGCCGAACTCGAAAGAAAGATATGTAAAGGCATACGATGAATTTATGAAATGGCGGTCAGAAAAAAAAGTGAAATCTCTTTCTGAAAGTGTTTTTATATCATATTTTGATGAATTATCTAAGAGGCTACAACCTTCCAGTTTATGGTGCTTTTATTCCATGCTAAAATCTACAATGATGACAAAACATGACGTGAATTTGAAAGATTTTTCTAAACTTACTGTTTTTTTGAAAAGGCAGTCTGACGGCTTTAAAAGCAAGAAATCGAAGGTATTTACTGCAGAAGAAGTACAGAAATTCTTCGGATGAAATTTATTTAGCAATAAAGGTACCTACGTATTTACTTGCCCTTTTTAATAAGTTACCAAAATATTTCACAAAAATACTATGCGAATTTGGTGTCTTTAATACAACTTATGTCTTTTTTACAGGTTGTTCTAATTTTTGGGATATCGGGAGCCTGCAGAACCGTGGAATTGACAAACTTGACAATAGAAAATGTAGAAAAACATAACAAATTACTACTCATAAAACTGCCTAACACGAAAACTAAAATTGACCGGTCATTTGTTGTGCATGAAGAATTTGCAAATTATGTTGAAAAATATCAAGCTCTTCGGCCTGAAAACGTGGATACAAATCGTTTTTTTCTTAATTACAGTAAAGGAAAATGCCACAGACAAGTAATAGGAAAAAACAAATTTACAGGCTTGCCAAAGCAAATAGCCACATAGGTATTTAAAACTGAGTAACGTAGAGTTATACACCGGGCATTGCTTTCGCAGAACATCAGCGACTCTATTGGCTGATTCTGAAGCCAACCTCACTCTGTTAAAAAGGCACGGCGGCTGGAAGTCCAGCAAAGTGGCCGAAGGTTATATCGAAGATTCGATGGCAAACAAAAGCAAAATTACTTCTAAAATAACAGAAAATATAAACTTAAAATCACCACGTCAAAGCACATCATCTGAGCCATTTTTTAATGAAGAAAATAGTACCAGTCAACTGCCGCCATTTACGATGCAAGAACCTCAAGTCACTCAAACTCAAGTCTTATCATCACAAACTCATATTCAAACTATAAATATACCTAAAAAGAACGTGACCATATCTCTTACAAATTGTAATAATTTTACTATTAATTTTAATTAAATACACATTTTTTTCTTCTTAATAAATGTTCATTGAAACCTGCTGTCTTGTTGTTTACTTACCTCACAATCGATATGTAAAGCAGAGTATTTATCTCGGGCGTAAGCATCAATTGCATACTCGGGTTAATTAGCGCCTTCGCTTCGCTCAGGCGCCAAAAACCTCGTATGCAATTGATGTCATACAGCCCTTGGTTAATAATCTACTATTTTTGTTTTAGGTACTACATAATAGTTATTATTTAATCATATAACCATCCATATACCTACATTTTTGTAATCCCCTTTATTTTAATCGATGATTTCAGAAGAGAAAAAACATCGACACCTGCAATGTGCACAAGTTGCGCCATTTAGAGTTTAAGTATATCAAAATTGAATATAGGTGCCCATGTCACTCTCACAATTTAGATAAATCTAACGACACCTCACAAGCTAAAATCCATCAAGCCGTTTAATCGACACAGCGTACTAAAGACATACACATACATACACTCTCTAGAAAAACATAATCATCCTTCTGGCGCAGTCGGGTAAAAACAATAGCCCAGACAAAGTAACGTTAATAAAACAAATAATCGTATTAATATAAGTTTTATTAATAATACTAATGGAAGACAAGAGTTACAATTAAATATTGTGAAGTCACTTCAGAATCATTTCCACTTTTATCATAACTTAGTAATTTACTTTTTATGCCGTAATAATAAGGTGATGCAATTTCAAAATGTAGTAATATGATGATATTCTTAAACATATTTTTATTTGAAAAATGTGTTCATGATTTTAATAATTAAATACTTGACATAAGTACCTATACAACTATGGTTTATCATGACACCAGAACTTTACATTGCGCAAAGATTATATTTGTAAAGATCAGTGACTAACTAATACAAGTCAAAACAATAGCTAATAATAATTATGTACTTTTCTAAATAAGTATCTAAAAATAAATTACCTAAATACTAAATTATTCACAGTAAGATAATAAAACAAATAAAATCTAAGTAAGTGTATTTTATAAGATTACATTTTCGTCGCTAGAAGAAATGTGAATAAAATCTTCACCGGAACATAATGAAAACTCTGAACCACCTTGCATTACCATAATTAAATTAATAAGTAATTAATTTTTATTAATAATAAATCATGGTAATGCAAGGTGGTTCAGAATTTTCGTTGGTTCCCAGAAATAAGTACTTAGAAAGAATCTTTAAGGAAAAAAAAATAAACCGACTTCTAAAACAAACACAAAAATGTGTAAAATAACTTTTCTTTCGGAAATCGCTGACTTTATTTCTTATTTTCTTGACGTATTTGCCACCGACTTCAAAAATTTTCTCAATCTGTCCACCAGGCATCATAGAGAAATATTGAGGAACAAACAAAAAAAAAAAAGATTCCGACGCATTGAGAACCTCCTCCTTTTTTGGATGTCGGTTATAAGAATAACGTAGGTGAGTGTAGTAGATGAGATCACGCGTTTACACAAAATCAAATTTAAACACTGACTACTATCATATTTCTGGAACCTTCTACAACCTTACGCGCACCAGGGCACCTCAGCATCGAACACGTGTCTTGGAGGATGGATGGCGTGACCAGCGTGGTGGGGCTGTGGGGAGCCATGGAGGAGCTCGCACATAAAGCTTATGTAGGTGATAGCCAGCCTCAGGGTCTCGATGCGGGAGAGTCGCTTCTCGTACGCAAAGGTTGGTACCTGTAGGGAGAAAATGTCTAGTTTAGTTTCTAAGTTATGAAAAGTTCAAAGATGTATAAGAAATAATAAGGTTTGGAGCCTTGTTTTGTTTAAAATGGGTTAGCTCTTGTTCTCAATCCAGCACAGAGGCAAAGATGAGGCCTAAAGGACGTACATTTATCCGCGCCGAACGCGCCGAAAGAGTCGAATTTTAGTATTCTGTAAAGAATTCGGCGAGGTCGATTCCGGCGGGCGGGGCCTCTTCTATGCCTTCGGCGCGTTCGGCGCGTTCGGCTCTGATAACTGTGCGTCCACCACCATAAGAAGGAACTGAAACTCCTGCGCACCGACGGACACAGTAACGCCTTTAGTGGTTGTATCGAATAAATTTTAGTACTCACAATGCCAGTTCATGCCACGCCATGATCGGCGGCAATTGAATAAAGCGTTGAAAATGGGATAATAAAGAGATAACTTAGGTACCCGCCACCCCCCAGCTATGCCATTGGCATAGTGTGTGTAGGAGCTTTTAGAAGGAATGTCTAAGCAGAAAGAAAATAATACCTTGTTCTCCGGTTAGCTGTTGGTTCAGTACTCCTGAATTTGATAGATTTGAAATAATAGACCATACGTCACTTGGTATGACTGATCTTTTCATTAAGAAAATATTATATACTTAGCTGCAGGAGACGACGTCAAACTCAGCAACTTTAATGGCATCCGATGTGCATAAACAGTGAATGACAACCTTCCAATGAAGAACCATTCTAAGGTGTAGGTAGACACAAGCTACAACGTACCTACTTCATGATTACGGTAATGCGCCCAGGGCTGAATAATATTATCAAGTACAATGCCGATACAAACCTGGAGATAGGAACTGAAAGCATGCGGTTTCAGTTGCAATTATGTTGATGAAGTGCCGTAGCTCCACTACAGCAACTGTTAAACGTAGGTATATGGCTGTTACCTAAGAATGGTTTAATGTAAAATCAAGTACAAACCTTCCTCCGCAACCTATCGAAGCCCTCATTAAGGTTGAAGGTGCGTCGCTGCTCACGAATGTTGGCGGCACGTCGTTGCGCAACTGAGGCGACGCGATGCCTCGACTTCTTGCCACCTGGCAACGGACACGCATTGTTTTAGCTTAAGTACTCAATACCAACCTTCCTACGCAACTTATCGAAGGCTTCATTGAGATTGAACATGCGTCGGCGCTCGCGAATGTTGGCGGCGCGACGTTGCGCCACGGAGGCGACCCGGCGTCGTGGCTTCTTGCCTCCGGACGGGACTCTTGCGCCGGCGCGGCCGCCGCAACCCGCCGCCGACCACACTGGTCAGGCCAATTTATTATTTAATAGGAATATATAGAGCCAAGCCCAATATCGAACTTTATGACGGTTTTAAAGAGCCAGAACCACCAGCGAACTTTATGACTGTCTTAGATTTGTACATCTGCCTATCCCATCACTGATTCCAACAGTTTAGTAGAGCTAGCAACTGGAAATGTGAAGTTCGGATAAGTTTCTCATTAGGCTATGACCGAGTACTCGAAAGTGTCGCGCGATAAAAGTAACCCCTATCCACTTACTAGCATCCGAATATCTATAAAGAGTTACTCAGCGCGTGGTCTGGCTAAGACAGCGTCAGCGAGCTTTTTGTTTGTGTTGTGATAAACCAGAGGAGAAAATCTAATCAGTAGGGAAAATTTTCAGAAATATTGTTGTAATGAGAGAACAGATGACATTAAGCTTCCTAAGCGTCTTTTCACATCCGATAAGTGGGTATATCGCTGTTGCTGATACAGGATCTATTACTGTACAATTTTTCTTCAAACTTTACTTTCTCCCACAAAGTAAATTACAATAAACTTATTGACATGTTGGAGTCAGAAACATTTGTGGGAGACAGGAATCCGTACTTGGATACCCTGTGTACCCTTCTAGACCAATGCAACACCTCCTTGCCTGGGCTTCAGAAATTGTGTACCTCAGCAACGAACGCAGGTGCTTTCAAGCGAGATACCCACATCCTGAAGCTGATTCAACGTTTCTTAAGCGAAAAATATATTAATGACTAGTGGCTTCCTCGCCGGCGATACGACAGCTGTCAGTTAGCTGATGGAGCATCACAAGAACCATCTTGAACTCTATATATTATAAGAAACAGTAGAATCACCACAAGCTAATGGCTCTCCAGGGCCATAGGATTGAATTTAAGGTAGAGCAGTGATGGTTAAAGATAGGGCGATTGGGAATTTAACATTGGAAATCTATACATATAATAAATCTGTAGAAGGGTCAATTCTGTACATTGAAAATATTGAAAAAATAAATAGCGGGGGGTGTTGCTGGATCGATACCAAACCCAAATATGTGATTAAAAAAATTTTTGTCTGTCTGTCTGTCTGTATATGCAGGTGTTAGATATGGTATATAACCCCAATGCAATAAATAACAATTGAATATTTTTATCGATTTAAGTTAAGGTTAAAAATAAATACTTACTGAATTTCTAATTTATTTAATCAAGTTATAAAATGATAGTACTGTACAAGATTTGTTTACTATTGTGATAGATGTGGTATATAGCCCCTATGTAATAAATAATAGCAATATTATTTAAAACAACTATCAAATAATTTCTGAACGAAATTAGTTGATGTTCAAATATTTATCGAATTATGTCCAGGTTGCAAATAAATCTAATCAAGCTATAAAATGAATCTACTGTACAAGATTTGTTTATTATTGTGATAGATATGGTATATAGTCCCTTTGTAATAAATAATAACAATATATTTAAAACAACGATAAAATGATTTCCGAACGAAATCAGTTGATGTTCAAATATTTATCGAATTATGTCTAGGTTACAAATAAATACTTACTGAATTTCTTAATTATCTATTCAAGTTTTAAAATGGTTCTACTGTACAAGATTCGTTTATTATTGCTTATTTTATTACTTATTTAACTGCAATGTATGAGGATCTGTGATTGGTTAATAATGGCGGTAATATTTCTTGGGGGTGGTACAATTCTAGGTTTATAAAAACAGATGTACCCTCACATTGATGGTCATTATTCTTCAATCGCTATATGAGATAAGCCGTGCTCTGATTGTTCTGTTTGATAAATGTGAAATAATAATAGAGAATCCAAGTGTGTGAAGCTGAAAGTTATAGGTAATTTGTGTTCTAACGTTCTACAGTGAAAATGTAAGTTAATAGATATTTATTATGATCTGAATATTACTGATAATGTATGTTTTATAAATGTGTACTGATATTGTATGTTTTATAACTGTGTAAAATATGTTGCCGTGGAGTTTCTTTCTCCGTTCTTCTCCACGAAAGACCTAGGGCTTGCGAACGGAGGTAGCTTGGTAATAAATACCTAGTCTTGATTTTGTGCTTTTCTTTGTAAACCCATTCCTGTACAAAAGTCCTTAAATAACATTAACCATCCTGATATCTAAAACTTGATAATAAAGTCGATATTAATGTCAATAAAACTAGAAATACACATCCTATTTATCACACACACATCCATTTCCTAACATCAGAAGTGGGATGTGTGCCCTAATCTATTTATTAATTCTAATGCAATTCTTTTTGTATATTTCATAATCAACGTTGGAGCTATCAATCAGCACATCCCTGCTGAAAGCTGTGACGTCATCGGATGGATGAGTTGACTTTAGAAGAGCGATGTAAACGTGCTGCCATCTCGAACAACGGGACTACGATGCTACTGAAAAGGATCGAAGCCATGCCGAGGATAACGGAACGAGAACTTCTGCACCGCAGTATGAACTTTTGACTAATGTCGGTAAGGCCTCCAGAGGCTCTGCTTTATTATTATTATTATAATATCTCTTTATCTCAAGTAACATTGACTCATTGTGTTAGTAACAGTTTTCCTTATTCCTGTGTTAGTATTCCTAGTAGTTTAATATGTTTAAATCCAAAAGTGAGATGAAAAGGTCCTAGATATAAATCGTGTTATTTTATTAAATTGTTTGATTAAGCTGTTAACGAAATTAAATAGGAATACAACAATAGAAAGTGATGTCAGGTAGTTGCAAAAAAAAGAGAATGTGTGTGTAAATTTTATTTATAAAAATGACTCTGTTTACATTAAAAATAATAGGACGACGAAACTGCAACAGAATTATCTGAAACAGTTTGTGTATATTTTATTGAGGTTTGACCTTCAAAGCAATAACAACTTTGAATAGAAGTATTTGAAAAGATCTGTCGATTGATAGGAAATTGGTTACACTGATCAAAAAAATTGTAGCTTTTTGTCACACGAAAACTTTTATCTAATGTTGAATTTGCTAGGGCCAACAAACAATAATACAGCATAAAAAAAAGACATTTATCAGGTTTCTTTTGCATAAAAGCATATATTTTCGCAAAACAAAAAAAATCAGTAAATAGTTGTTGCTTGGAAAAAGAGGTAAACTAAATGAAATATCTTTTGATCCGAAAAAAAAATTTATGAGAGTCGAGACTATTGACATTTTTGTTAATTTAGTATAGCTTTCATTTGCAAAATGCAAGGGTTGGCATGATTAAAACAAGTTGTTTTCAAACACAGGTTGAAATCGGTTTGAATTTGAACAGTGTTTTTTGTTAAAAATAAACAAGTTTAAAATATTGTATAAAACCTTAAAATTGCCATTTATGACAAATTATTACATTTAAAATGAAAATAAATTAATATTTAGGAGTATGAATAGCTTGACATAAAACCTACCTGAGTCTTGCTACGTTACATTTTTGAACTTTTATTGGGACTGTACTTAAATAAAACATTATTTTTGTGATAAGTAATTTATTCAATCAAATGCCTTAGTACCAGGATTTGTACAAGATATCACCTATTTTTGAAACATTAGCATATGATAATTTTAATTTCAAAACAATTAAAGTTATAACAATGTGGATTGATAAATAACATTAGTTATTATCAAACCAAAAATTGTGGTCCCTAATTTCGACTGTCGAAAGAAAGTTATTCTATGGCCAAGTGTTTATTCCCCTCATTTTTTTTTATACATGTTGGTGTTTTCCCCTACTCATGGAATAGAATTCATAGTTCATATGCCCCGCCGGTCCCGCTAGGAAAGTCCTTATGCCAACCCAATGTAAAAAAATCAATATTAAATCCGATACTATTAGAAAAGATGACGCAGCATACAAGTAGATGTTTAACTATTGATCATTTTTGTAAATATGTAATTTACTATTGAGTCTAAAAATATGATCTAGTGTAGAAATGAAACATAAAGCTCGAATGAATAACAAGTAGTGCCCTAAACAAAAAAAAAAACCACTTGTTTATAACAATTTGAACTGTTAGTTTAAAAAAAAAATAGTTGAAGAGAAACTGTTCAAAATACAAATTGATGGTCTTTTTGAAGTAGTATTTTAACTGGCTTATAAGCTTTGATATTAAAAGAAAGAGTAGTTGTAGATCTTCTGTTCAATGACCAAGTTAATCAGGAGGTCATTTTCATAAGATACGATTAAGAGTTTATATAATTATGTTTTATTTTTTTAAGAAAAATCTTCTTTGATTTTGCAATAGGTCTATAGTTTAAACATCTGTTTACTGTTAGTCTCACAAAATAAAAAAGGTGCTTTAATTATGACTTTAAGAACCTAAATATTATGATAAAATGGAACAAATCTCTACTTGAATAATATGAAAACTAGTTACAATTTGATCGAATGAACCGAAATACGATCTGAATCTTAGCCTCAAAATTAAAAGTATAGCTTAGTAAATCTGCTAAAAATCATGATTTTGAAAAGGTCTCTACTTGATAGAACTATTCGCAATGATAATAATAATTGTCAGCATAACCGAGTCGATTTCTTTGGAAAATAAAATGCAAATCCTTTGATTCATGTAGCAAAAAAAAAAAAAATTCATGTACATAATACCATGCAAAAGAAAATGAAAAATGAACAAGTGATAGACGTCATATTGTCCATGATATAATTATATACACTTTGTGAATACAAATAAAAGAGAAAAAAAAAAAAGAAACTAAGTTGAATCTAGAGAAATAAGTGTTACTGTGCTATCGTATGTATTGTATTTTATATTAGTGAAGGTTTATGATACTAAATTTAAAAACATGATTGTATGATATGTAATATGGATGAATAAATAAAACCTTGGCTGTGGTTAGACATTCACTGACTGCGGGTGATTGAGCTTCACCGACGGCAGGGTGTTTGGTCTGCCCAGTAAAGTTATAAGTGAGGATTATGAACTGCTGGTCGGTCACTGCCCTGATATCTTTCTGAAATTCACGCGCAGCAGGTGATAGGACTGATATGTCAAGGCCAGAGACTATTGTATGAACTGCTGGTCGGCCACTGCCCTGATATCTTTCTGAAATTCACGCGCAGCAGGTGATAGGACTGATATGTCAAGGCCAGAGGCTATTATATGAACTGCTGGTCGGTCACTGCCCTGATATCTTTCTGAAATTCACGCGCAGCAGGTGATAGGACTGATATGTCAAGGCCAGAGACTACTTGAAAATTATTTATCTATTTATTTATTTTTCGTTTGTTCATTCCATATACATATCATTACATGAAAGAAAAAAAAAAGAAATATTTATTTAATTATTTATTTATATCATTATAGTCAGTTAGGTACTTCGAGAGCGAAGTACTTGTCAGTATGGCCGTGTTAGATATGGTATATAACCCCAATGCAATAAATAACAATTGAATATTTTTATCGATTTAAGTTAAGGTTAAAAATAAATACTTACTGAATTTCTAATTTATTTAATCAAGTTATAAAATGATAGTACTGTACAAGATTTGTTTACTATTGTGATAGATGTGGTATATAGCCCCTATGTAATAAATAATAGCAATATTATTTAAAACAACTATCAAATAATTTCTGAACGAAATTAGTTGATGTTCAAATATTTATCGAATTATGTCCAGGTTGCAAATAAATCTAATCAAGCTATAAAATGAATCTACTGTACAAGATTTGTTTATTATTGTGATAGATATGGTATATAGTCCCTTTGTAATAAATAATAACAATATATTTAAAACAACGATAAAATGATTTCCGAACGAAATCAGTTGATGTTCAAATATTTATCGAATTATGTCTAGGTTACAAATAAATACTTACTGAATTTCTTAATTATCTATTCAAGTTTTAAAATGGTTCTACTGTACAAGATTCGTTTATTATTGCTTATTTTATTACTTATTTAACTGCAATGTATGAGGATCTGTGATTGGTTAATAATGGCGGTAATATTTCTTGGGGGTGGTACAATTCTAGGTTTATAAAAACAGATGTACCCTCACATTGATGCTCATTATTCTTCAATCGCTATATGAGATAAGCCGTGCTCTGATTGTTCTGTTTGATAAATGTGAAATAATAATAGAGAATCCAAGTGTGTGAAGCTGAAAGTTATAGGTAATTTGTGTTCTAACGTTCTACAGTGAAAATGTAAGTTAATAGATATTTATTATGATCTGAATATTACTGATAATGTATGTTTTATAAATGTGTACTGATATTGTATGTTTTATAACTGTGTAAAATATGTTGCCGTGGAGTTTCTTTCTCCGTTCTTCTCCACGAAAGACCTAGGGCTTGCGAACGGAGGTAGCTTGGTAATAAATACCTAGTCTTGATTTTGTGCTTTTCTTTGTAAACCCATTCCTGTACAAAAGTCCTTAGAGATACCTTAAATACAGTAAATAAATAACATTAACCATCCTGATATCTAAAACTTGATAATAAAGTCGATATTAATGTCAATAAAACTAGAAATACACATCCTATTTATCACACACACATCCATTTCCTAACACAGGCATCACGTGAAAACTAACAGTTCGATTTCGATGAAACTTGGTATAATTATACCTTATTATCCTGGGCATAAAATAGGATACTTTTTATCCTTAAGAATAATGTAAGAGACCGAGTGTGAATAATTGTGACAAATTGTTCATTCAGATGTCGCCTGTACTGTAGCTGTTACACATTGGTCCTTGGCCCTCCCACTTAACTAGATACTACTATAAACCACTACTCATTAATGAACTATAGTTTCTAAATCACTCTTTAAAATTAATTATTTACAGATTTAATCAATAGTTAATATAAGTGTAGTAGGTAGTTACCCAGGTCAGCCGGCGGGAACGCCAGGATGTCAGGATATGGTACGGGTGCCGGCGGAGCGTCCCACAGCGGCCCGTACGGAGACACCTCGCTGCCCTGGACAACAGACAAGCAAACTCAATGTTGGCAGTGGAAACTTCTTCCTACTCAGCCACTATTCTTTTCTGATTAATTTAATTGCAGGATCATCATCTGCCTAGCCTTTTCCCAATTATATTAAGGTCTGCTTCCAGTCGAACTAGATGCAGCTGAATATCAGTATTTCACATGGAGCGACTGCCTATCGGACCTCCACAACCCGATAACTAAATAAAGTAAATTTCGTTGCAGGATCCGAGACAGGTAAATTTATTCACCGAGACACCTAGCTTCATTTCTCTGTGATCGCCACTGTTGATTCTGGTTTTCAGGAGTTGCAGTGGTTTGGGAACAGTGAGGTACGATTGTCCCAAAAAAAATCTCAATTACCAGCAATCCGTTTTTTCTTACTCATTTCATTGCGGAATCAGACAGTTAAAAAATTCCTTATCCGGGACTTCGGCGTTCTTCATTTCCTCAGGGATTTTCTCATGATCCCTATTGTTGATTCTGGCTTTTAGGAGTTACAGTGTGTTGCGGATGAGTCCCAAATAAGGTTTTAAATCGTAGTCTTACCGACCCTGGTTTTTATGAGGTTTGAACATAAAATGAGTCATGTGACCCTGGCTGGAGACTGAAGCGGAAAATACTGTCAGACATCTTTGTACCTACCTACCATATTCGACGAATAAAAGTCTTTGTCTTGACTCGCATTGTGTTTCTTCAATTGCCTTTTACGTTCAAGTGACACGGTAAACTGATTAGATAATCCCGCGACCCCGGCCATACTGTGTTTGAAGTATCACCGTACAGGTAAGTCATCAGGTTGTCCTAAGGATTTTCTTAAGTTCAATGTGAAGTTGGAATGTCCCGTGAAAACCCCTTTATGTTTGTTAAACCGTGGGCCTAAGCATATTTTTTTAGGACTATGATATTGTAAAAGGCGTGTCAAATTTGTAGAACAGTTTATACACCAAACCCTCTCAGGAAGTTAATAGTCGGAACAATCGGACCATTTTTGCTTTATTCTCCCGAATCCATTTAAGGAAAATGACAGAATATTTTTTTTCACGGAACACCACAGATTTTGCTTGGGATCTTGGTGAAAATTATGAAAACAAAACAGTGTAAAAAGAACTGAGCCCCGTGGTGTTTTCAGCAAAGAGGAGTTCTGTGTCCCAGCAGTGGGAACTTTATAGGATGAGTATAGGTACCATCCGAAATGATAGAGCATATTATTAATGGGTGAGATAGTAAAAATATAAGTCCAAATACATACTGCTGAGCTGCTCCAGACGTGCGGCGTCTCGCTGCCGTATGACATCAGCGGGAAATGAATCTTGATACCTTTACACAGACTCCCGGACGAAACAGACACCACCACTCACTCACTGAGCTCTAGGGACCAAAGCACTGAGTCTCAAAGACCGACCAAGAGCTACCACACATCAATATGGACTAAATCAAATTATATCTTCACGGTTCACCCCGGTAGCTTCAGACTTTTATTAATTCTGATTGCCAAGCGAAAATCAACCTTATAACTTTCCAGCTACAGATCAAAATCTATCTGCACGGTCTTGAAGTAACCCCTAGCCATGGTAACGTCAGTCTTCTCGCTCCTGATTGGTGGAAAGAAGGGAGAGATGAGGGTGGTGAGCTGTGATTGGTCGCAGCAGGCGCAAGAGGCGGGCTGTATCGACCTCTTGTTCCTGAATTTTGCTGTAAAACTGTTTTAATGTATGAAAAATAGTTACCTTAACTGGTATGGAGTGAATTTTACGTTGATTTTTATAATTAATCATCATACAGTTAATATTTTATGAAAAACAATTAAAAATTCCAATTTCATCTACGACTCCGTATTACTCCGTTTTACGAAGATTTTTTTAACATGTATTTTTTATTTATGATTTCTATATTTTGAAAAATAAAATGAAACTCTTATGAAAAAAAAAGCTACAAAATTAATAAATTGATTGAAAATACTTTCAGAAAAATAACAGAGGAACATTTGTTGCAAGATTAATAATATATTTTGTAATATCCTGAAATTTTTTTCTGTTGTTTATTTTTTATTTATTTTATGATTTTCACTTTACGAAACTGCATCGGATTAGCGCTTGGAAAATAGAATGAGAAAATGTCGTTCTCATTGTACTATTTTTGAGATCAGGAAATGCTGGTAATTAGGAAACTTTTCATTCCTTGATCTATGTTATATTACTAGAACATTTTATTATCGTTATAATTTAGGAGTTTTAAGAAACATGTAACTTTAATCTTCAGGCCCGAGTTTCAACTATAAGCCCGCAACAACTCGAAAATTACCCCACAGGAACATGAAATCGGAAAAAAAAGCTATCATATGTGTTAAACCAGATTATAAACTATCAATGTACCCCTACCTTACATCCAAATCCGTTTAGTTGTTTTTGTGTGAAAGAGTAGCAAACATTCATCCATCCTCACAATCTTTCACAATATTTATAAGAAGTAATATAAGATTAGGGCGTGTTATATTTTATCCCACTAATTTTCTTACCCAACTTGTCGCAATGCACCTGCATCCAGTAAGCCCAATTCGAATCACATCAGATAATCTGTTATTGATCATAACGCATTACCGAGATAGGCGTGACCCGAACAGATGGCAGATTGGCCACGCGTCCATTGTCCAATATAGAGCACTAACAGCAACGAGGATTTTTGTCAAATCTGACGCGAAATTAGCAAGGATGGGGTAAAGTGGGGTAATGCTGTTATTCATGCTTTCATCGAGGGTTATATTGAAATGTTAATTTATGTATTTTTGCGTTGACAAGTGTTCGACCGAGAATAATCTGATTTGGAATGATTTTCGTTAACTTCGGTACAGCTAAGCGGAACAGATCCTAAAGGCTAGATAATATGTAATATGTGCTATTGAGAAAAGCTCATAAAACCCAATAGATTATGATCGACTACCTTTATTTTATACTAGCTCATGCCTGCAGCTTTGTCTGCGTGAAGTTCGATAATTTTCCCACTGAATAAAACTATCGTTTATGTTAATCCAATTTATAAAATATCTGTGTTCCGAATTTCATCCAAATGAGTTCAGTGCTTTTTGCGTGAAAGAGTAACAAACCATACATCCAAACATGGGCGTAGCCACGGTGGGGCAAGGTGGGGCTCTTGCCCCACACCGGCAGTGGGTTTCGGCACGTTATGCCTACTTTTATATATATTCTTTATATATATATTCTTTATTGTGCACAAAATTTACAATAAAAACCAAACTTAAAATTACATTCACAAAGGTGAGCTTATCTCTTTAAAGAGATCTCTTCCAGCCAACCTGTAAAACTGTTTTGAGATGATGATACACGGGGACAAGTCAGTACACATATATTACTAATGAATACTTTCTAATGCTTTCAAGTAATCGGTAGCTAAATACCAACAATTTGAAACCACAATGCGTGTAGTTTGCTAGTTACATTATTATTTTGATTGCTGCCCCACCCTGAGCCCATGGCTGGCTACGCCCATGTCCAAACTTTCACGTTTATCATATTAGTAGGAAGTAGAGGATAGTACCTAGGATGCGAGATAAGATATCATAAGAAACCTAATAAGATAGAATCGAATACCTATCTTCATTATTTTAAAGTAGATCATGCCCGCGACGTCGGTTTCCTGCGTGAAAATCGTAGAAGAACATAATTCCGGGATAGAAAGTATCCTTTCATCTTCTAGGTTATAAATTATAATTAGGTAATGTGTACCTCCAAACATCCTTTTCCGTTCAATAGTTTTAGATATTATCATCCATCCCTCCATCCTCACCCACTTTCGCATTTATAATACTAGTGAAAAGTTAGATAAAATTATTATTTTATGAAAAATAGATATTTGTGCAACAAGAGAGCAAAGTCGTTTTTTGCTGCGAGTGCTGGTTTTGAATCCTGAGTGTGGCGAGGGATTCAAAGGCACGAGATGCAAAAAACTTTGCTCTCGTGTAACACACATAACTTTTCACTTCAGCAGCGAGAACATTTTAGGAGATAAAATAATAAACAGGAATAGATTGAAATAACTATTAACTTATTCAACTCTTTACGCCAGCCACGAAATTTTATTCCCGCTCATTTATTTAAATTAGCGTGTTCGGAAATTATAGCACCCATGATATTTTATTATTCAAAATATTTACGTAACATTATTGAAACTAGAAATAAATATTTACAGGTTAAATATCAGTTTTATTTGCAGTAAATACTTATTTTCGTTTAAATACTACGTATACATATAATTTAAAAATTCAATAAATTACACTAAGACATAATTATCTTTTTTCAAAATTTCTTTAGTTAGTACAAACCGAGCGTGTTTGTCTTTGAGGTCGAATTCAAAATCGGAATTTCGAAAGGGCTGGTCTTTGTCCCTCTCTTTTTCTAATAGCGGGAAAGAGATGGAGTGTAAATTTCATGTTTCGAATTTTATGATTACCCCAAGGTTGAATAAGATATTCGCGGCTTTCTGAAAACAAAAATTAAAAAGTTACTTTGTCTCACTCAGTGAGCAAAATCGCATTTTGCTCACTGATTTCAGGCAGCAAAACCTACATGTTTGAGCTACTGAAGTGAAATAGTATATTTTGCAACTAGTGAATAAAGAGCGGATTTAAAGCGAGGGCCATTATATGAATCACGAGCAAGCGAAGGATTTTAATGACTGAATCACGACCGCAGGGAGTGATTCATGATGATTGAATCACGAGCGGAGCGAGTGATTCAAATATTTAAATCCTGAGCGACGCGAGTGATTCAGGCCCTCGATTTAAATCCGTTTTATTCAAGAGTTGCAAACGATACTTTATACCATGACTACGAGAAAAAGAAAGATTTGAGCGATAATATACCTATATGTAACGAAAAAAAAAAGTTTTTTTTTTATTAATACTGCTCCACACACACGTGGGTGCGTTTCCAAACATCTAAATTCACAATACACAAACACCCACACCCGAACAAATAATTGTAGATCATAGTACGAATATTTGCTCCGTGCGGGAATCGAACCCGCTTCACGTAACGAAGTAGTCCAATCGCTCAGTCAACAAATTAACATTAAAATCGGAACAATGACTTAAATTAAGAGTAATATTTTCCTAATAACACGGGGGTCGACCGCATCAATGTATTCTAAATTCAAACACCAAAACAGTGAGTAAAAGAGCTTTTTATTCACTGTTTTCAGTGAGTAATAGTAAGTTTTTAGAGTAGGAATGGTATAAAAGTAATTTATTGGACTCTTTTTAATCTTTCGCATTTATTAGGCAGTCCTGAAATGCTAGATATATCTATAAAAATCGTAAAATGCACAGAAATATTAAAAATTCTTTATTATATCTATGGTAAAATGCAATAGTAGTTATGTACAGATATTGGAGTTGAATCATTTTATCGAAATTCAAATAAAGATTCTGCTAAAGTGGCGACTTTTGACCCTCAACTCTCGGATTCTCTGCAACTCTTATCGACCTGCTACCAAAATCAGCCACCCTGCGTAAGTAGATAATAGTTGATAAAGTCCACTTTAGATTAGCGACATCCTAAGCATAGACCTTTCCATAGAACAGTGCGTGACATGCAGTCGGTGGTCCAGCATAACTGTCGTGTTCCAAGTTTCAGCTCCGTAGGCTGTTTGCCCAGGTGCAATTGCTGTAGGTACAGTATTTTTTGTGCGAAGAAATTCTATATCTATTATGTACTTGTAAGTATATTACTTACAAGATTTTTGTGTACTTAACTTATATTGAGTAAGCTTCAAACAAGTTTTCTGTAACGTTATATTGAGTAAGCTTCAAACAAGTTTTCTGTTGGGAGGAATTTAGTTACTTGCTGCTACGGAACGCACTTGGCCGGTTTTTTGTAACGGGTAAAAAAATTATAAACTCGCGTCAGGACACGAGACCTGATCGAAAATTAGTAAGACGAAAACTTCTTTAGCGGCGTTGTACACTTTTTTTGTAATGGGTAAAAATGTTAAAGTAGCGTCAGGACACGTGACCTGATCGAAAATTCGTAAGACGGATGGAGAGTAAACAGACAGTGTTTATGTTACAGCGTGCCACGCGCATCCATGGATGGTGACAGCTGATGGGTCGACCGTCTGTGTAGTGGCCACACTGCTGTGTATTCGTAAAATTCGTGTATATAAAGTGTTTAAAATATGGAAATAAATACACAACGTTAATATTCAAGTTTTCACTTCTGCCGGCACTCCCGGAGCGCAACACGTCGTTTTTTTTTCTACGTGTTTGAACGGCTATCGCTGCTTATCCTACCAACGGAACCGCAGCTGACTTCCACGAATCTTTATGATACGACTCCCTCATGTGGTCTGCTAACTATCGCTTGAGGTGAAATTGGTCACGTAAATCTGTCATTGGCTCCTGCTCTAACAGTAATTCCTGAGATTAGCGAGTTCAACCAAACTCTTCAGCTATATAATATTAGTATGGATTCATGCAGAAGCTAAAGTAAAAACGTTTTAGCCCCTTTGACAGTAACCGTCACGGTTCTTGAGCGCTCGGCGTAAGAGTGGGGATGGCTTTACGCATCGTACACTTATCGACAAATGAAACGCACAATAAAACAAATAAAACGTACAAAACAACGAATCCCGAGTGGCGGCTATGACGCGATGCGCTACGGCACGCTACGCGGGCCAATCACTGCACTTTCCCCGCCCCCGTTCCTCATTCATCTACCAAAGGGACCTAATAACTCACTTCTGCGCAGGTGAAGGTCAGCGCTCAAGATCCATGCCGGTAGGTATTTGTAGAACAACCAAAATAGGAAATCCCAAATCCTCGAAAACTAAATTCTAACAAGAGTCTCCTTATCCGTGTCAAATTATGAGATTTAACAAAACATGTCAACGAATTACACGCTTCAATTACGTTTACAATAGAAAAGGGGACGTTTATTAAAAGTCAGGGGGCTCCGGCCGCACGTGGCGTCGGGGTACAAAATATGTTTTGATATGATAACTAATGCTTTGTATTGTGATCTAATTGTTTAGGGGCCTGTCTTGTTACGCAAGTGTTTTGTTTTATAGTGGTTTATGTTTTGAATTGGATAATTGAAAGTAATTTTTGAATTGTACTCTGTTTTTTTTGACAATTCAAGTGCCTGTAACTGGCCTACTTGAAATAAATATTTTTGTACTTTTTAAATAAATTTAATGGTTTGAGGTTTATGCGGCCCCAGTTGAAACTACAGTTTATCTTTTTGTTCAAAATGTATACAATCAAGAATCATCCGTAGTTTCGTCGACGATGACTTACGCCCGTTAGATTCAATCAATCTCAATCCAAATCCCGTTCCTTTGATTTTGAGGGCCGGGTCTCACTAAACAACATAAAGACTCGGATAGGCCAATACGGTCGTTGCTTGCTTGATTACAGACAAAGATCTAACCGAAGATATCAATCCAGTTATATTATTAAATTGCAGCGTTAGAGAATAGCATGACTTCCAGCTGGTGTTTCTGGTAGGTAAGCTCAAAATCAACTTTTTAACCCTGTTTGTGGATACGCGATGTTTTTCTTTTTCAGGGTCTCCATTTTGAGAATAAGTGTATATGAATTTATATGTTTCATTATATATTTTTCTCGTTTGAAAAACTAGTAGAATTTGCAGGGCTTTCAAAAACCTGGTGCTTCTGACCTTCTGTTTCTCAGTACGTACCTAACTAAATCTCTCTACATAGTTCATTCAAAGAACATTTTGTAACTAGTGACTTTTTATAAATTCAATTTATAATAATAATATTCCACAACTATCACACAACGCCATCTAGTCCCAAGCTAAGCAGAGCTTGTATTATGGGTACTAGACAACTGATAAACATACTTAGATATTTCTAAATACACAAATATTATAGATAAATTACACCCAGACACAGAAAAAATTATCGTGCTCATCACACAAACATTTGTCCTGGCTGGGAATCGAACCCACGACCTCCGGCATAGTAGTCAGGGTCAGTAACTACTAGACCAACAGGCCTGTCAAAATTTATTAAAGTTTCTGATCTCCACACGAGCGTACAATCGCCTTTTCTGCGCAAATGCTCTAATATGTTTATAATAAGCCGGAACCGAAGATAATTTAATGCAGCATTTGGACACACTTTCACACATTGCGGGGATGACGCGGGGTGACTTAACGAAGGGTAGTGATTACTTAGGGGATGATATTTCTTTTCTATTTTCGTATTTTTGTTTTTATTTTTTGACTGCAGTTTTTAATCGGTTTTACTAACCGTGCCTACTTTTTGTAGATAAAGGCTTTAACCAGTAATAGGAAAAACCATACAAAAAAAAACGTCAGCTTAATCAAATACATTTTTATTTATTTTTTTCGCCAGGTAACTTAATTTTAAGCTGTACCTATCAACACTATTTGTTAAGTTTTTGCATTTGCAACGTCTTTTAGTTTGTACTTTTGAGCCCTACAAAGGTATTCAGAATGTATCGGGAAAAACCATACAAAAAAAAAATACAAGTTAATCAAATACAATTTATTATCCTATCTTACATTTATATTATAGCTCTATAATTTCTACTCCGTTCTTATTTCTTAGTCGTCGAGTCTTGTTCGGAGCTGACGGCCGCTTGTCGATGTCAGGAGCCTTCCTTAGCCGGCACTTTGCCGTTCTCCGTCGCTTTGGTTGTGATGCGCTCCATGACCTCGTGGTTGTAGGTCGAGTGCAGCATTAGGCCTAGGACTCCAGCCCTGTAGGAGAAAAATATTATAATAAGTTAGTATATCCAAGTACCTATTACTGATTTACTAAAGAAATCTTTATTTACCTAAAGTTTGATTATTAATTCGAGTCAGTAAAATAACAAGTTTAGTGCAACTGTCACTGATACAAACAAAATGAAGCAAACCTGCAACACTGGAAATGTCATTTTACTGACTGGAATTAATAATCGTATTTTAAGCTTGAACAATATAACTTTTTCTTTTCGTTATAATAAAATGGTCGTATTTGCAGAAAAAGTACCTTCGGCAATAAGGAAGTTTCCATTTTAACAAAAATTAAAAATACTTATTAAAATTGTAAGGCAAAAAAATTATAATATATATGGTGAAAGAATTATTTTAATAACTTGAAAAATGACAAAGTTAATCCACTTTTACTGAAGCCCGAATTAATTTTGAAATGCACGCGGAGCATTTGGTCTGTGACGTCACAAGTCTTTACGCGCGCGTGGGGCGGGTAGCGCTTAGCGGCTGTTTCGAGTATTTCGTGGTTTGTTGCTCACAGTAAGTACATAGAATGCGGTGTTTGAGTGTCTGTGTGAAGTATTAAGTAACCTTATTAATATATTTCGTATAATATACTATCTTTTAGCTAAGTAAAAACTAGATTAAAGTAAAATTTAGACGATGGAGAGTGGATTTGTGCGTGGACAGTCTAACAGTGGAAAACAACATTTTTTTTTAATAAGTCGTAGGTATTACATATCATTCCTTGTCCTTGAAGCGACGAGGTTCGGTCGTTAATTTTTAGGGTTCCGTAGCCAAATGGCAAAAACGGAACCCTTATAGATTCATCATGTCTGTCTGTCTGTTCGTCCGTATGTCACAGCCACTTTTCTTCGAAAATATAAGAGCTATCCTGTTGAAACTTGGTAAGTAGATGTAGGTATTATGTGAACCGCATTAGGATTTTCACACAAGAATAAAAACAAAAAAAATTTTGGGAGTTCCCCCCATACTTAGAATTGAAACTCAATTTTTTTTGTGTGGGGGTATCTATGGATAGGTCTTTAAAAATGATATTGAGATTACTCATATCATTTTTTTCTAAACTGAACAGTTTGCGTGAGAGACACTTCCAAAGTGGTAAAAGTGTGTCCCCCCCCCCCCCGTAACTTCTAAAATAAGAGAATGAGAAAACTAAAAAAAAATATATAATGTAGACCTCAACAAAAACTTCCAACGAAAATTGTTTTGGATGAGATACAGTTAGCAGTTTTTGAGATATAGTACATTTTTAAAAACCGCAAATATAACTTTGCCATTCATACAAACACTATGAAAAACAAAGATATTTTTACTGTTTGTGTATATTACTTACTAATCTCAATATAATTATATCCCTAATCTATGCCTGCTACTACGGAACCCTTCATGGGCGAGTCCAACTCGCACTTGGCCGGTTTTATTGCTTTTTATCGACACTTTGTAATTCTGACCTTAAAACATGCGTGTAAGGTTGAATTTGTTTTGATGTAGTTTACAGATTTATGGTTACAGAGAGTATGGTTGTATTTGTACACTTGGGAACGATACAATATTTATAATGTATTTTCGCATCAGTCTGCATGGTTTCCTTAATGATTCCATAACGATAATATTTGTTCCGTCTTG
This sequence comes from Agrotis exclamationis, assembly GCA_950005045.1. Taxonomy (NCBI): domain Eukaryota; kingdom Metazoa; phylum Arthropoda; class Insecta; order Lepidoptera; family Noctuidae; genus Agrotis; species Agrotis exclamationis. The sequence goes on along the minus strand of OX465436.1, from coordinate 13,142,566 downwards.
TTTGAACCAAAAGTAATAACCGTCTGAGGTGACCGCGCATCGACGACTACTCGACTCGAGCGAGTGATGAGACTTGTGACGTCATGAGATTGTTGACCGGCCGCGCGCCGAGAAGTTTTAAAGCGGACGGGAAAAGTATCATAACTTCGTCATTTATGAAGATAATTGAAAAAAAATTTCAATGGGCTTCATTGCAAGTTTAGTACTATTTTTTTAAAAAAAATAAAAAAAATTGGAAACTTCCTTATTGTTGATTTCAAATGGCAATAATCATCTGTGGATGTTCTGAATTTGAAATAAAACCTGTCTCCGAAGGGTTAGGCAGGGGTAGGTAAAAGTTTACCAATCATTTGATTCAGTATTGCGTCGCCAATTTAAATTGAAGCGTAACATAAGGTGGTTTTTTGCAGTTAAAAACTACTTTATACAGTCTATGTAAGTTTAATTTTTTTTTGATCACTCAAAACTTGTGATCGTTCGATATTAATTAGTTAGATTTATATCGATGACACTTTCTATTATAAAATTTCACCAAGGAACAACTAGCGCCTCTATCTCGAACAAATCCCGATCCGTTATATTTGACGGCTACTTCTGATTGGGCATTTTCAAGACTCGGATAGCAGTTTGGATCGTTGATTGGTTACATACTAAGATAATGACCAAGGTTGCAACTGAGATATATTACTAATATCCAGCTTACCTAGAAGCCATAGCCAGTCTGATACTCCTCTCTTGCTCAACCAATTCATCCAACTTCAGCCACTGCCGGACCCTCTCCATGTCGATCTCAGCCCTCCTCAGCTTCTCCCACTGATAGTGCTTCAAGCAGGACTTCTTTGGAGCCCTGCAGAACTCCCCTGTAGGCTTGAACACGTTGCGCACGAGAGGGCAGCCACACACTTCGTTATCACCCACTTTAGGGTCTTTGAAATGCTCTGGGCACATTACCTGGGGAATAAATGGTGGAGAATTAAATATTATTAGAAGCTTAGTCGTTATGACAGCACGGGGCGTCGCGAGTTCAATTCCCACACAGACCACAATTTGTAGGACCTATTATAGTAGTTGTATCGTTATGGCGGTACGGTGCGTCGTGGGTTCCATTACCACAAGGTTCAAAAGTGTTAGAATCTACAGGTAGTTCCAGTAAAAAATTCTATTTATATGGGTAAAGACATTGTGTAACAAGCTTGTTATTATATTATGAGCTAGGCTGTTGCGGTAAGAGAGCGCTAAAAGTTTGGCACCTAACGAAAATCGACAACTAAACAAATAATGCGCCATCTGCGCAAAACTAATTAGACAGTCCCCCCCCCCCCAATAAGATCCTTTTTACTGAGCGAGATTGCTCATAACGCGATTCGTACGATTTGAAATTTCTACTAACTAAAAATGAAAATCGTTACTACGATATAATGATGCAATTCGACTGACTTACGTCGTCGTGGCGAGCGTGTTTTGTTTTTCATCTACCCGTACATAACCGCACGTTTTATGTCATATGTCGTTGTGGTAAGGATGATTTTCACTTGTAGTTGGAATCGGTCTTATTGCGTCAAGCTCGCTAAGAAAAATACTTGTAAAAGAACATAAAATTCTCCACTTACCCGCAATCTCTTACAATACGTAGCGTTGATAGGGTTGTAGTAATCACAGAACATGCTCTGTCCGTCGATGCGCGTGCGATGTCGGCTGCCGAATGACGCCTGCGCTTCGTACTTTACGAAACACTTTTCCATGTGTTTGACTGCAGTACGTGAATGTATCTCGTGGCCACACGTTATGCAGTACATTGAGGTTTCATCGTCTGCGTCCTGAGAGGAAAATCATATTTAAATTATATAAGCTCTGAATCTCACGTCAATAAGGTATTTTACTGAAAAAAATAATTCTCCGTCAGATTATCAAAAAATATTTGACTCGTATTTTTTTTTTCTTTTATCGCGTTAACCAAATCTGATGAAGATGCAACGCTTTTAAAAAATCACAATATGTTCCACCGTCGGTACCTATAATTTTACAGGCGTTATGACGTCACGAGCTTCCACACCCGAGTTTTGATTTCTACCGATTTGAAAGCAGGCAGGAAGTTGACAAAGCCAAGTCTAATAATGTTTTGCTAAACAGTGGATAATAATTAATTATACAAAGATTTTTTTTTACTTTTTCAAGTACTTTAAAGCCAAAATGGCTGATTGAAATAGAATTTTAGGTCTGAATTCCCAGCCTTTGTTACTATTGGCATATTTCATCACAATCATAGGCAAAAGTTTCACAAGATTTTCAATTGTGTTATCATTCCAAAAAAAAGTTAATCGCCAATTAGGTCCCAAAAAGGCACTTTGTAATATCAAAATTCACAGGTGAAAAAACAAAATTATAATTCCTTTTATAGAATAGAATAGAATATACCTTATTGTACACTAAAATTTTAAAACTACCGCTTTACAATATTGCTTGTTCTATGGTTATAAGGCGGTCTTATCGCTAATAGCGATATCTTCCAGTCAACCTTTATAGTAATTGATATTCCTCACCTTATCATCAGTATGAACAATAGTAGCATTCTTAGCTCTAGCAACAATGGCGTCAAGTTCCGAATGCTGTGTATCTAACGCTCTAAGCGCGGCCTGCGCCTTCGCCAGTCCTCCGCGCACCACCTCTAAAGCCTTGCGGTTCTTCTGTTCCGCCACGCAGGATGAAAGGGACCACTCTTGGATACGTTGGGGAAGCACCTGGAAGAGTTTGGTAGTTAGGGTACAAATAATTTCACGATAATTTGACCTGATTAGTGACTTCAAATTCTCATTATAGTAGTTCTTTTTCTTAATCGGGGGGCGACCAATATTGTAAGGAAAATTGATAATTTTCAGTCAGTAAAAATGTATTTAAGCTTTTTTTTTATATCCTAGTTTAATTTTGAAAAGCTGTGCGATGCGATAAAAATTACTTGTTTATTATTAAATTGTAACTATCAGTCTAGCGATAGCGAGTCAGTACTTGGAGCCATACTGGGTCGGGCATGTACAGTTGTACACTGTGGCCCATAGCACTGGCGTGTCCCTACCATTTGTAGATTGTCTATGACCTGTCATACTATAGACTAGATAAACTTACCTGATAAATCCTAGCCGTGGCAAGCCTCATGCCGCAAGGAGCTGAGCAGTACTTGGACCCAAACTGTGCTGGCCGTGTACACTGTGGCCCATAACACTGGCGTGGCTCTGTTGTCTGTAAGTGTGATATGGACTCCTCTGGCTCATGCTGCTCCCGTTCATGATGCTTCTTCTTTATTCTGTTACTGCTACTGTGAATGGCACCAAGTTCTTATTAGAACATTAAAAAAAATATATGATAGAATAACTTTTCCTTTAGCTTTTATCGTTCAAAAGGCATTAAAGAGCTCTTAAAATTAAATTATTTAAATACCTTGATTGTCTTGAAGGCTTTTTACTGCTATTCTTGATGCACAACCGCATCTTGCACTTCAATTTCAACTTATTACTGTTTCCATACTTGTACATGTCCTCACAAGCATCACAACTGAAAGATAATATTTTTTTAATATACGTTCAGAACAAATATATTGAACTTCATAATATTATGTATCTTTATTAAATATTTATGATAACAGCAGGTAGGAATAATTGAATGCATCAGATTGTTTTGAATTACTGAGAGTTAACATTCTTAGAGGACAGTATTCATCTTGATAAATTCATATTTCATGGATTATAATTTTTTTTTTTTTGCTTTCTGTCATAACATGGAGGTGCTAATTGCATGTTAGTGCTTAAATACTTTGGTCCATGGGGCGGTGAGGTGTGTTTAGTGATGTCTGACACACCATTTATTCTATTGTATTCTTAAGGGCTCCCTTTTCCTCATTTGGATTTGCATTTGATTGATTATGCTTAAGGTGGGATGGTTGGCTATATGAGCCAACCCAGCTCCTTCCAGAAGCTCAGAAGTGTGACCTCAGACAGACCATCCATTTATTACATAAGATGATATTGCTACTGTTTTGACTTCACTAACTGATTGTAAAAAACAATATGAATCTGAAGACCCCTCATACTCGCTGCTTAATATTTATTTCATTCAACATACAATTAATATGGATTAAATAAGCAATGGGAGGGGTGTTGATGCCTGTTAGCTGTTAGGTGGCTGAGTGATCATTCTCTCCTACATTTTCCTCTTTTAAAAAAATTTTGGTAGAAATGAAATGAGATGATATTTATTTTTGCAAGTAGGTTAATATCAACACTTTAACAAATCGTCTTTTTACAAACTAGATGAGGCCGGTGTTTCGTACCTGACTATTCTGAGAAGAAACAGCCGAAACAAACTCATAAGTCACTGTCTCTTTTAAAGTCCAGACATTAAATTGGTAGTCATACGAGGGCCATGTAGGTTAATTATATTTCAACCCACAGAAAGAATGAATTCAGATTGATCTTCAAATTATTAAAAGAAAATACAGATTTGAAGGGTTATGTGATACTCACTGTCCGCAATCATTCATCTGTAGACATCCAGCACAGTCTCCACATCCATCCTTAGTGCTCGGTCTCTTTGAGGACTTGTTTTCAGAATGGTCTTTTTCTTTGCGCTTCTTTTTTCTATCATCTCGAGGGGCTAAAAAATTGAGAAAAACTTAATAACCTATCTCGCCAATACAATTATAATGCAAGGCTGTATTCAGAAAACAACATTAAAAACAAGTTTTAATTAAATTAACAAATCATTGTGTGAAATTTCAATGTTTTTTTATTAATCTATACCTGACATCAATACAAACAATAATAAATGGAAAAATTAGTGCATGTATCAACTCCATGTGGTCAATTTTCTTTTTTAGTTTCCATTTGGCCACTATCTCGCCTGAATGTTGTAAGCCAAGATATTATGATCAACAATAAAGCACTATAAATAATTGTATGAATAAAACATGAGGCAGTCATTAATTTTCTCCTACAATTTTGACTTACTCTACCACTGGGCATGCTCATTCTGTGTTATCAATCTATTTTCCGTCTCTTTGTTTAGCATGGTGTTGCATGCATATGTTCAGACTCAACTCACCATTCTTTTTCAACATATAAAACATATGACAAAAAAAAAAGAAGTAAAAACTCCAAAAAACCCTAACCATAAGCCAGTCAGACCATCTCTAACAAATATGTATAACCAAAACTTACCAATATCAGCATCATTCTCTCTCTTCTGCGGTCTAAACCTAGTTTTAAGAGTTGGGTCTTCTTCTCGACAGCGATCACAAAAATAGTTTTTAATGTATTTCGCCTCTCTCTCCGATATGTTTATGCAATCTCCATGATACCATTCTTCGCAGGAATCACAAGCTCTGAAACCAATAATACATATTTAATAACTAATCTAGCTGCAAAAAGCACAGAACCAAAGCTTTGCTATCATGGAAAGAAAGAAGTCAATATTTGGTCATTTTCATAAAGTTATTTACTGGTAATATTTGAAATGACAGCTTAGCAAATTCTGTGTGTACTTCTGTAATACATGTCGGTCATCTTGGGGGTGAATATCGATGAAATATCAATGAAAATCATGCAGAAAAATCAAGTAGTTTCTTCTCACATCATAAATCGGGAACTGTCGGACGATCGACATATGCAGTACGCTTGGCCAGCCTGATTTAGCAAAGTAGTGATTTTAGACTGCCGCTCAGGCAAGTTGAATTGCTTCGCTATTTCTGCTTTCTGTAAAAAAAATTACGTGTTTTATACAAACGCTTACGAAAGTTACTTCGAGCTAAGTTGTTTTTACTCTTTATACTTACGCTTTGTTTATACTTCTTGTCACCCATGTTGCCTTAATTAATAATTTACATTCATTTAATAATTTAGTTTGCTTTTTACACAAACAATTTACGGAAATAACAACAGTTTTACCTCAATGGTTTTATTATAATGTCTATGGGTTTTACCACATCCAAGCTTTTGCTTTTCACGAAGTTACCAAAGACAATATTTTCTGACAGTACATTTTTTTGTAAATTTTCTGGAATGGCTTCAGGGCATTTGTGCCAAGGACACTACAACAGCACAGATAATAAATATTAGCTTGCGAATACACCATTGAGTTAATAATAAAAAAACATTTTCAAAAAAGGAACCATCTTAGGAAAAAATACCACAAAAAAGTTTTGTTGGTAATTTCTTTTTCATTGTCCTCTATTATCTATTATTAGATATGTCGTGTCAGCTGTCATTTGTTGCCATAGCAACGAAGGTTGTTTACTCTTAAAGGTTATAAAGTTTCGATTACTTTCTCTAAAATACAGAAGAGAACAGAATTTTGAGGACCATGGAAGAAATAGATGCTCCTCAAATAATAACGCACGTTGAACATAACATTAACCATTGTATATACGATTGTAAATGGATTCCATGTTCTGCAAAGTTTGTTGTGATCGGTTCCTTGCCGAAAGGAAGTGGAATGTTAGAGGTTTATGAAATCACTTCTGGTGAGGTCCGCAAGATAAAGGAAGTAGAGAGGCCGAACTCGTACAAATGTGGAACGTTTGGGGCAAGCAGTGACGTTGAAAGAAGACTAGCAACAGGTGACTTCAAAGGCGTTTTGGAAATATGGTAAGTTCCTGTTAAACTACCTAGTTATTTTTAGGTATGCAGCTCCGAAGTTACCTTTTACATAAGTAAAACATCTAATTGTGTAAAGACCAATAAGTATATACTCTTTATATATATATTTTTTTATTATATTTTATATTTCTTTTTATCCAGGGACTTAGAGAAAAGTTGCCAGATATACATCACGAAGGAACATACAGATATAATTAATTCAATAGATGCAATGGGAGGGAATACAACAAACTGTGGTGCTCCTGAAATTGTCACTGGCAGCCGAGATGGTAACATTATTAATTAATTTATATTATATAACATTTTAATTTATTAGCGCACAACAAGTCAACAACTAGAGTTAGGAAGCCATAAATAAATAACAAATACTATGGCTGAAATCAGCTTAATGTTATCATCATCATTTTTTATTAAAATTCAAAAATATTATTACTTTCTTTTACATGTGACTTTTACCTATGGATCCCCCAACCCTTATATAGTTTCTTGTATGTGTATACACAGCAGTTTTAAAACATTATACAATATTACATATTACATACCATTCTGTTTTCTAACTTTATTTGGAAAAGAAATGTACACAATGTTATAAAATGTTATTGTGTTATAAAACATTAAGTAACTGCAGCTGTGTGGGAACACTTTTTATTTTATATTAGTACTTACATTCTAACTGAAAAAAAAAATCTATCACACATTGGAGTAAAGTCAGTTATTTTTTTAAGTAACCATTATTTCAGGCACAGTCAAAGTATGGGATCCTCGTCAAAGAGGCAAACCTGTTGCAAACATGCAGCCTATGAAAGGGGAGTCAAAACGTGACTGCTGGGCTGTTTCTTTTGGCAACTCCTTCAATGATGCAGAGAGGATTGTAGTAGCTGGTTATGACAATGGTGACCTCAAGATGTTTGACTTGAGGACCATGTCTCTTAGATGGGAATGTAATTTGAAGAATGGGGTAAGATTTTTGTTTAAATGAACTTTATGGGTCATAAAATAAGATAGTCATTAGAATGGAATAAGTTTACAACTATATTCCCTAGAGTACTTCAACAAAAAATTATAAACTATATCTTTAGAGGAATAAAGGAGGAGCTCGTGGCTTAATAATATTAGCTGCACAGGCTGATCTTCCGGGGTTAAGCCGCGCTTGCCGAGGTTGGTCTGTGGATGGGTGACCATCTGTCATAGCGAGTTTCCTCCGTGCCTCGGAAAGCACGTAAAGCC